>OU612099.1:8780000-10030000 GCA_914767995.1 Thecocarcelia acutangulata | reverse complement strand
TAATGCAGTTGGCTATGATAATATTCCCATTAAGTTCATAAAAATGATTTTTCCACTTATTTCCTCACCTATTTGTAACGTTTTTTGTTTTTCTAATATATATTTTTCGCTCGATTTGAAGTCAGGATCTCTGTTTCAAGTTTCCTAATGTTTTTTTTTTGGTTTTGTTTAAAAATGATTTCTTTTTATAATTATGTACTTTTCTTGAAATTTTGTTCGGCTTGGAAAGTAAGTAATTAAAAATAAATTGTTGCTATAAAAACAAACAACACCGCTTGGTACGTTTTTAGAAAGATCCCAAATTTATCCCTTAATAATACCCAACACTGTCAATTTACATATTCTCACGTTTTTTTCCATCTTTATACATTTCGTCTTTTTGTAAAGTGATGACGTACTTGCCGTTATCATGTAGTTATTGGTTACCATAAAATACATGATTTTTGGGACAAAGTTATGGTGGTAGTAGTAGTCTGAGATACTCTCCATTAAAACGGTTAACCCACAATCTCCTTGTAAGAAAACTACATGAATACTTCAATTTTTCTAAGACAGCATGTAAGCTGGTTTACTCCTATCTCATTTGTCGTTTTCAGTATGTTTCTTTTAATGGCTCAAACTCTAGTGTTGGTGCTGTCACTTCGGGCGTTCCTCAGGGGTCTGTGCTTGGTCCTGTTTTATTTCTTATGTATTTAAATGACTGTATAGCGCTTATGAATAACAGAATTTGTAGACCCTATGTATTTGCTGATGACATATTCTTATTATTTTCAACTGATTCTAAGCTTATTGATAATTTTGTTCTTAGCGTAAATGATCACCTTAATTCAATTTCAACTCTGATGTGTACAAATTCTCTGGATATCAACCCTGATAAAACTAAAGCAATCTGTTTTTATTCATCAAATCGGAATAATATAGTGCCTAGAATATTTATTAATCATACCGCGATTACATATGTTGATTCCCTAAAATGTCTTGGTGTTATTTTGCACGCCAAACTTAATTTTACTGAACATATAAATTTTCTTGCGCATAATACCTGTCTTAGTCTAAGAAGACTTTATCGGCTTAAATCTTATACGCCTAAACATGTCAGAAGTCGGTTAGCTCAATCTCTTTTATTATCTAGAATTAATTATTGTCTTGAGATTTACTCGGCAACATGGTCTTATAATTTAAATATGATTGAAGGCATTATTAGAAAGATCGTTCGATATATTTATTGTATTAGAACAGTTGAACACGACCGTATCTCGGAGCTTGTTCCACTCTTCTTAAGATGTAGTTTTGATAATTTTATTAAAGTTCGAATTTTATATAGTTTTTATAAGTTGATGAAAATAAGGCGACCCTTATCCTTGGTAAATGAATTTTCATTTACTAGTTCTACACGTAATACTCAAATTGATGTTCCGCTAGTGCACCTGTCCGTCTTTGAGCGGTCGTTTGTTATTAGAGTTCATCGTATATGGAGCCATCTACCGAGTTCTCTTAAAGTTTTTTCTTATTCAAATTACACTTATAAAAAAAAGATCTTAGAATATTTTAATAGCAGCTAGTATTATTGAGTGCACTTATGATGGTTAAGGAATTCTTATGACTCAATCCATGTTCTATAGGATCCAACAAAGATTGAAATTTTCAATGTTTGATTTTTGTTTACTTTTGCAATATTTGTTTTGGCTGGGGAGCCTCCTATCTTTTCTAGTTTAATTTAACTAATAGGAATATGTATATATGTATGTATTGTATATGTATATATATGTATATATATATATATATATATATATATATATGTATGTGTATATATGTGTATATATATGTATATGTATGTATATATGTATATATATGTATGTATATGTATGTGTATATATATGTGTGTGTGCATGTACATGTATATATGTTTGTATATACATATGTATATATCTTTGCTTTAATAATTATATGAATTATGTTTAACATAGATATTCTGCTTACAATGCATGTATAATTGGCCTTGCAGGCTTTCTTTGTATTGATATTGGATAAATAAATAAATAAATAAATAAATAAATAAATAAACAATGAACTTCAGCAAAGTCATTTCTTATTTTAAACATTTGCTTCTGCTTTTGGAAATTTTTGATGTGTTGCTTTTTGAAGTCCCGTTGCGTCTGAAAACAAAACCTTTCTTTGGGTATACATATGTACATAATTGCAAAAAACGAGAGAAGAGACCATCTCTTTGCTTTTGATTTTAACTATATAGGTATTTAAAATGAGGGTAGTTTATGAATTCTAATGAAAAGTTTAGTTGATGTAATGAACATTTTCATAAGAACTAAAAAACTATTGAAATTTTCATTAAAATAATTTTTTACTCAGTAATTAATGTATGAAATAATTTATTTTGTCATTTAGTTAGTAGTTATAATATATGTATTTATCATCTCACTTTTAATAAATATCGAAAAATTTTGCACCCAGTCTACAAAAACATTTTATAACAAATCCAATGAAATTTTCTAATGAAATTATGAAACCTAATGAATCAATTTCAATTAATATTTTCATTAATGCTATGAATCTTCATTGATGGAATGTAATTTTTCCTTCCGTTAATGAAAATTATCTAATGAATGGGATTCATTAGAAATATGAAGCAAATATTTTTCAGTGTATAAGCACTAGAAACACTGTCGAACGTTGCTTTGGCGTTTGGAAACAACGCTTCCGCTGCTTATTTAACGGTTTGACAGTAAACTTATCAAATGGAAAAGTATTGATTGTAGCCTTAGCAGTACTCCACAATATTGCTGTTGAAGAAAACGACAGTGTTCCAAGTAAGTACTTAGATTTAGAGCTCAATGCATTACTTTCCCAACAAGAATTTTGAAACCCGAAACAAACAGAAGAAAGTAAAATACAATATAATTGATTACTTCCCCTTTTTTTAAATTGGTTTAAAAGGAGTTGTTTTCCTTTCTTGACTACTTACGTTTCTACAAAGCTCAATGAAATCAAAAATTTCAACATTCATATGTAAATATACATATGTATATAAAAATATATTTTATTTTTGTTAAGGCACAAATATTCTGATTTTTCAGGTCAAAACTTAACAGATAAACTTAACAACATTCAGTCTTTTTTTTTTAAATTAATTAAAATTAACACAATTCACTCTTTTTTATAAATAAATTCAAATTCAGTCTTTTCTTAAATAAACTAAAATGAAGAAAATTCAGGGTTCTTAAAAACATTGAGTTTTCCATTAAGAACAATAACTTTCCATAAGGACCAATAACTTGATAACTAATATATTATAAAATTTCAGATGACGATTCCATGGCACTTCACTTAGAAGAAACTGAAATTGCATGGAAGATCAGCAGCTGTTGTTTTAAAAACTTTTATTGAAAAACATTTTTAAGTATTGGTTCAATTATGGATGAACACAACTAAACCACATCACTTTTTTAACAACGCTTGTACATACATACATATGTACAGAAAATTTTCTATCTGTTAATAAAGTGTGGAGTGTCACAAAGCTATAGGACATAAAGCCATATGGCGATAAGTCCCATTCCATTGAGACATTAGGGCATATGCCATTAATTTTTTTTCCACAAATTTTTTTTCCGAAAATGAGACATAAAGCCATATTTTTAATAATGAATGATATTTTTCATTTCAATGAGAGATAAAGCCATCATCGCCTTAGCTCACATTAGCAATATTAGAAAGCGGCTTTATCTCTCATTTCAGTTCCTGAGACACTAAAGTTAAGTATTGAAATCTGGCTTCGCATACCAAAGTTTTTCTGCGTGCGTCACAAGAATAAAACAAATGTTTCTCCTTTCACAAAGGGCCTGTTCGTAAATGCATCACAGCTCTGCACAATATGATTATTTTGCACTGCCACTGCTGATCAGTTGTTGCTTCTTTTTGCTTATTTTATTCTTGCATTAACGAACAAAAAATACTACGAAAATGGAAAAATTAATAATAAACACAATTTTTGAACTAGATGATATAAAAAATGATAAAAATTTTTGTAACCTACTAAAAAAAAGAAGATTAAAGAATAAAAAACTAAATTTAATTCTAACAAGTAAGAGTGTGGTAAATTCGGCCAGGCCGAATCTAAAATACCCTTCACAATAGTCACGTATAAAAACGCGGTTTAGGCTACATATATCTCCAGCATATAATTAATATTAATACAAATATTGTATGAACTTATACGCACATATATTTACCTTTATGAAAATAAATAATTTGAATAACTATTACATACCTCCAGCTTTTCCATTTAAGATTTCAAATTGTTTGGCTAGCACCTTGAACTCCATGTCAAGGTTTCTTGCTTTTTTCCCTTCATTTAAAACCTGCAGTTTGTGGAGTTCTTCGCGGCATTGTAAATCAAAATCCACCACCTGCTTTATGTTTTCGACAGCCGCATAGTCCACTTGATTTTTCTAAACAAAATTAGTATATAAAAATTATTCCAATACATACATATATACACATATACATAAGTATGTACATATACTTATATAGAAAAATAAAAGAAAAAAAATTATTTACACAGAAATAAGTATGTACACACCTTTTTCTTTTTAGGGACATCTTCAACTATTGATTTTAGATTTGTGTTCTCTTTCACTGGCACGGTTTCTTCCGTGATTTTTTCTTCGAAGGCAGAGTATTCGGTTGCTGGTGGAAACTATGAAAATATAAAGGATTCAAAATTTAATATTGCTAAGAAAAAAACAGAATCTGTTACTTTAATCTTACCGCAATCACAACATCGGAATCGAATTCATTGGAATCCACAACGAATTCGTTTGGAAGCCAAACACAAATGTCGTCGGCAGAGGGTTCAGTGCTAACTGGCTGTGTTCCCCCACCAGTTTTGTATAGCTCTCTACGATTAGCGGCAACTTCTTTTTTATACCCTTCACAAAAATGTAAAGGGTATACATATATAAGTTTGTGATTCCGTTTGTAATTTCTACAGTTTTTTTTTGCGACCCTATAAAGTATATATATTCTGAATCAGAATTAATGGAAAAGTCGATTAAGCGATGTCCGTCTGTCCGCTGTTGAAATATCGTTTCTGAGAAAACCCATCGATTCATGGGTTTGCTATTGAAATTCAGTAATATCGGTCCACGTATAGCTGAGATATATTCAAAATTCCGAAAAAAGCCATTTTTTTTTGCAGTTTTGTATGAAAATTTTTGAAAACAAAAGTTGTTCGTTTTGCTTCAAACTTCACACACTTATTAAGCATGGTGACTAAAAGACAAAAAATTTTTTTTTCAGATATGGGTCCATATATACCCGAGATATAGCCCAAATCGGATTTTAATGAAAATGTCGCACAGGCGAAGCTAAATAACTTTTTTTTGCTCAAAAGCAGTTCTGGTAATGAATTTAGGTTACATAAATATGAAAAATGAAAATTTTCTATGTCGGTCCATATATACCCGAGATATAGCCCAAATCGGGGTTTTCATGAAAATGTCGCGTAAGCGAACTTAAACAACGTTTTTGTGCTCAAAAGCAGTTCTGGTAATGAAATAGGGTCATATAAATATGAAAAATGAAAATTTTCGATATCGGTCCATATATACCCGAGATATAGCCTAGACCGGGGTTTTCATGAAAATGCCGCGTAAGCGAACTTAAACAACTTTTTTGTGCTCAAAAGCAGTTCTGGTAATGAAATTAGGTTACCTAAATATGGAAAATGAAATTTTCCGATATCGGTCCATATGTACTCGAGATATAGCCCAAATCAGGTTTTTCATGAAAATGTCGCGTAAGCGATCTTAAACAACTTTTTTTTGCTCAAAAGCAGTTCTGATAATGAAATAAGATTACATAAATATGAAAAATGAAAATTTCCGATATCGGTCCATATATACCCGAGGTATAGCCTAAACTGCGGTTTTAATGAAAATGTCGCGTAAGTGAACTTAAACATATTTTTTTGCTTAAAAACAGTTCTGTTAATGAAATAGGGTCGTATAAATATGAGAAATTAAAATTTTCCATGTCGGTCCATATATACCCGAGATATAGCCCAAATCGGGTTTTTCATGAAAATGTCGCGTAAGCGAACTTAAACAACTTTTTTGTTCTCAAAATCAGTTCTGGTAATGAAATAGGGTCATATAAATATGAAAAATGAAAATTTCCGATATCGGTCCATATATACCCGAGGTATAGCCTAAACTGCGGTTTTAATGAAAATGTCGCGTAAGTGAACTTAAACATATTTTTTTGCTTAAAAACAGTTCTGGTAATGAAATAGGGTCATATAAATATGAGAAATGAAAATTTTCCATGTCGGTCCATATATACCCGGGATATAGCCCAAATCGGGTTTTTCATAAAAATGTCGCGCAAGCGAACTTAAACAACTTTTTTGTGCTCAAAGTAGTTCTCATAATGAAATTAGGTTACATAAATATGGAAAATGAAAATTTCCGATATCGGTCCATATATACCCGAGATATAGCCTAGACCGGGGTTTTCATGAAAATGCCACGTAAGCGAACTTAAACCACTTTTTTGTGGTCAAAAGCAATTCTGGTAATGAAATTAGGTTACATAAATATGAAAAATGAAAATTTCCGATATCGGTCCATATATACCCGAGATATGGCCCAAACCAGGTTTTTCATGAAAATGCCGCGTAAGCGAACTTAAACAACTTTTTTGTGCTCAAAAGCAGTTCTGGTAATGAAATTAGGTTACATATATATGAAAAATGAAAATTTTCGATATCGGTCCATATATACTCGAGATATAGCCTAGAACGGGTTTTTCATGAAAATGCCACGTCAGCGAAATTAAACAACTTTTTTTGGTTAAAAGAGGTTCTGGTAACAAAATAAGGTTATATAACTATGAAAAATGAAAATTTCCGATATCGGTTCATATGTATATACCGCAGATATAGCCTGGAACGGGGTTTTCATGAAATTGCCGCGTAAGCGAACTTAAACAACTTTTTTTGCTTAAAAGTAGTTCTGGTAATAAAATAAGGTTGTATAAGTATGCAAAATGAAAATTTTCGATATCGGTCTATATATACCCGAGATATAGCCCAAACCGGGTTTTTCATGAAAATGTCGCCTAAGCGAACTTTAACAACTTTTTTTTTATTAAAAACAGTTCTGGTAATAAGATCAGTTTATATAAATATGGAAGATAAAAATTTCCGATATCGGTCCATATATACCCGAGATATAGCCTAAACCGGGGTTTTCATGAAAATGCCGCGTAAGCGAACTTAAACAATTTTTTCGCCCTAAAGCAGTTCTGGTAATTAAATAAGGTTATATAAATATGGGAAATGAAAATTTCCGATATCGGTCCATATATACCCGAGATATAGCCCAAACCGGGTTTTTCATGAAAATGTCGCGTAAGCGAACTTAAACAACTTTTTTCACCTTAAAGCAGTTCTGGTAATAAAATAAGGTTATATAAATATGGAAAATTAAAATTTTCGATATCGGGCCATATATACCCGAGATATAGCCTGAACCGATTTTTCCATTAAAAAAATTTTTTTTTTTTTTGCGGAAAAGCAATTCTCCTTATAAAAGAAGGTTACTAAAATACAGAAAATAGAAAATTCCGCTATCGGTTCATATACAACCGAGCATATTTAGGTCACATTTTTAATATACTATACATATTCGTGACTATCGTGAAGGGTATTTTAGATTCGGCCCAGCCGAATATACTACACTCTTACTTGTTTTCTTCTGAAGCCACCCCAAGTATGTTCAGCCGGTCCCTCCTCTACTCACCGTCCCATAATATTTAATGTCTTATTCCATTAAGAAAACTTGATGATCATTTTCAAAAAAACATTATAAAATTTTATTTATTTAAATAAGCACATATGTGCAAACAAAAACTATTGCTTATTACCAAAATTATATTAAATAACCAAAAAATTTTAGCTTCTTTACGGACAAGCTTAGCTTCCAGACAAAATACCGTCCCCAACCAAAAAAAATCCCGTTACTAAAAATTTTCCCCCAGCCTAGTGTGAGTTGACCCTACTCGGAGTATTAACAATACTTCTAATTTGATGTAAAAAAAAAAAAGCGGCAAGCTGTGGTACTTTCACCCCTAAAAGCAACTAAAACCTTTGGTTTAACAAATCAAAAATGGAAAAACAAAAGCAAGAAAACTAGGTTATGTATATAAAAAAAATATGAAAATGTAACTAGTTAAAAATTAATCCAAAGTGAAAATGAATGAAATTGAAATACTTTTCTAATCGGATAAATATATATATATATATATATATATATATATATATATATATATATATATATATATATATATATATATATATATATATATATATATATATATATATATATATATATATATATATATATATATATATATATATATACATATATATATATATATATATATATATATATATATATATATATATATATATATATATATATATATATATATATATATATATATATATATATATATATATATATATATATATATATATATATATATATATATATATATATATATATATATATATATATATATATATATATATATATATATATATATATATATATATATATATATATATATATATATATATATATATATATATATATATATATATATATATATATATATATATATATATATTCCAAAACATTTAGTACGTGATAATGCCAACTCAATTATAATGTTTAAACAAGATTTGTTGAATTTAAACCATATGATATGAGCCTTGAAATGTTTCAAAGAATATGCAAAGAATGTTGGAGGAATGTATATGGATTTCTTGTAATTAGCAAAGAGGATAAAATACTGAACGGATGCTATAGGAAAGGATTCGATGTATTCATTCAAATATAAGCATTAAACACATTCGAGACAGCAGGCTACACGAACACACGGCTACAAATGACGCTGGCTACAAATGTAGCCCTCTAGTCAGCTACTTAATTATTTTGAAAGCGGCGGCAACATTATACACAGCTGGTCGGTTTTTCATGTTGATCTTTTGGTATACATACACTTAAAATAATTTGCGTTAATGAAATAATGGCGGAAGAAGATTTTATAAATTGTGTAGTAGCTATTGCAAAAATAGTAAAAATTACGGCTTCAGTATATGAAGTAAAGAAAGAATTAAATAAAAAAAGCAATAGAAGATGGTGGGTGCGTCCGGTGAACACAACACGAGGCGAAGAAGGATTTTATGAAACCTGTATACGGCAGTTAAAAGAAAAAGACGAAGAACACTTTTTTAAGGCAACTCGGATGAACGTAGCCAATTTTAATTTGTTGTTAACCCTTTTAAAGGAAAAAATGGAAAAATTTTCAAACAGAAAAGCCATAGATGCTGAAACGCGCTTGGGCATAACAATAATGTAAGTAAAGCTCTGAGCTACATTCAGTATTTAGTACTAAAAAAATAAATACTTGCAGCTATCTAGCGCAAGGATGTAATGTTCAAGTTCTTGTTTGGGCTTACAAACTAGGAATTTCGACTGTTCGCAAAATTATTTACGAAACTTGCGATGCAATTTGGGACGAGCTAAATGAAGTGTATTTGTCACCACCAAACGTAAATGAATTGAAATCATATCGGACAAATTTTATGTTAAAACAGGAATGCCACATTGCTAAGAAGGCATTGATGGCAAACATATCCGCATAGTTTGCCCAAATAAAAGCGGCTCTTTGTATTATAATTACAAAAAGACGTTTAGCATTATATTAATGGCAGCATGTGATGCTAACTACGTTTTCACATATGATGTTGGAGCTTTTGGTAGCCAGAGTGAGCGGCGTTTTTGCTCGAAGTAATTTTGGAAGAAGATTGTTGAATGAAACTTTAGAAGTTCCTCGCAGTGAAAAGTTACCTGGAACTTCTACATATTTTCCATATTATTTCGTAGGTGATAGCGCATTTCTAGCAAACAGTTGGAGAGTATTACACACAACAATGCATATGTCACCAAAAAATGCAGACAAAATTGTGTTAGCCACTGTAGTGCTCCATAATTATTTAATGCTAAAAAATGACAGAAACTACTTTACTCTTGAGATTGCCGATCACTCCTCTGACAATCGAGAAATTCAAGGTCAGTGGAGAGAACAGCCATATTATATGCCATCATTTCAACATAGATCCGCTAACCGTTCATCCACAACAGCATTTCAATTGCGAGATATTCTAAAAGATTTCCTAGCAAATAATGCTGTGTAGTAAATAATGTGCTATTGCATTGATAAATAAATATAAAACACAAAATATTCCTTATCTTTTATTTATAACTAAATTAGTGCTCTCGCATTGGTGCATGCCTACGGGGCTTGGTTATGAAAACTTACCTATCCTCTGTAGTGCAAGATCAGACTTTGTTTAAGACCAATATATTAAAAACATACAAATATTAAATTTCATAGATTATGTATTATAAATAATAAAAAAAGCAACAAACTACTCTTCTACAACAAATAACTATATATTCATATTGAATTAAATTCACTTTAATTTTTATAAAAAACTCCATAAACTAATTCCAAATTCAATGTCACTGTACTTCTTGATCAAGTGGTCATTTGTTTAAAATTATTGCCTTATTTTATTGCAATTATTTTAACAACTGGCTCAAGAAATACGCAATTTAGATAAAAAAAGGTTATAAAACTATTTTAACAAAAAAAAAATCTATTACTTAAAAACTTTAAAAAAAATCACAAATTATTGCTCTACAGTAAAAAAAAATAGTATCACAAAACTTCATTATAAAATTTTTTAATTTCTTTAAAAACTAGAGCAGATACTTTGGCCTCTATATTATTAACTATGCCTGGCGGCATACCAGCCTCTTTTATTTTTGCTGCCAAACTCACAAAATGTTGTACTGTAGAATCCAGCTCCTGCTTCCGATTTACTACAGCCCCGCAAGTGTCAGCTATGCTAGACGCAGCCAAGTCTAGGAACTCCTGAAATTTTGCGCTGTCATTTTTCTAAAATCACATAAGAATTCTAAAAAAACATTTCTATAAAACGCAATAAAATAATATTTTGTACCTTCTTTTCTCTCAATGATGTTGAGCATTGTGATGCAGGAGAGAAGTCATCAGAGTCTGATCAACATATATTGTTTCAGTATCTTCGTCGGTGCATGATATATTTCCAACGGTGCTAAGAAACACAACACGATATAAAATAAATACGCATATATGCATGTATGTACATGTACTTTTATCTCATTAATACTTACCATCTAGAGCTGGGTACAACATCTAAAAATGACATAGAGTCAAAATATCTCCACCTTTTCTTTATGCATTCAGCACCGCTCCCAGAAGAAATTTGTTAAAATCTCTTACAGCGCTTGTAAGAGTCACGGAGCCCTTTCCATTTCTTTTTGCATTGTGCTTCTGTAAAATTGGCCGGCTGCGCACTTCCTCAAATAATTTTTCATCTGTATCCATTTTTATACCCTTCACAAAAATGTTAAGGGTATATATAAGTTTGTGATTCCGTTTGTAATTTCTACAGTTTTTTTTTTTGCGACCCTATAAAGTATATATATTCTGAATCAGAATTAATGGAAAAGTCGATTAAGCGATGTCCGTCTGTCCGCTGTTGAAATACCGTTTCTGAGAAAACCATTAGACTTAGAAACTTTTTTCTTTCACCATTCTTTTACCCCATCGATTCATGGGTTTGCTATTGAAATTCAGTAATATCGGTCCACGTATAGCTGAGATATATTCAAAATTCCGAAAAAAGCCATTTTTTTTTTGCAGTTTTGTATGAAAATTTTTGAAAACAAAAGTTGTTCGTTTTGCTTCAAACTTCACACACTTATTAAGCATGGTGACTAAAAGACAAAAAATTTTTTTTTCAGATATCGGTCCATATATACCCGAGATATAGCCCAAATCGGATTTTTAATGAAAATGTTGCATAGGCGAAGCTAAATAACTTTTTTTTGTTCAAAAGCAGTTCTGGTAATAAAATTAGGTTACATAAATATGGAAAATGAAAATTTCCGATATCGGTCCATATATACCCGAGATATAGCCCAATCCGGGTTTTTCATGAAAATGTCGCGTAAGCGAACTTAAACAACTTTTTTGTGCTCAAAAGCAGTTCTGGTAATAAAATAGGGTCATATAAATATGAAAAATGAAAATTTTCGATATCGGTCCATATATGTATTGTGATGTTCGGACTGGGAGGAAGAAGTAGTGGCATCACTAGTTCGTAGATTAGTAGTGGCCAGGGTAAACGCAGTCATCAAACTTGGGCAACGTTGGTTATTGAAGTTGGCTGCAATTATGCTGTTAAATATGGCAACAAGTGCTGTCAAACCGCCATCCTTTGCAAATGGCTAACTTCCGGCTTTTTGGATCGAAGACTTGCAGGGATCGGTTAGCACGAGAGATTGCAGCTAAACTCAACCACGATTAAGGAAGCAAAAGACAAGAGGCTCCAAGACGACCTACAGACGGCAGGCAACCTGCATTGATTTCCTGGAAGATTTCCATCGGGGCAGAAAAAAAAAGGAGTAGAAGACAGGCGTGAGCGAAAACCGAAGGGAAGTGACGGTTACGGTCATTGGTCTGGACGATCAACGTTAGGGAAGAGTTGACGTCGTTCAGGCAAGCCGGTAAACGTATAAAACGCTAGTGCAAGCGTTTCAGCCGGATCACCGAGACTTAGACCTGACCAAACGTCAGAGGAAGGTGATTCCGGATAAATTCAGCCATACCCCGAGGCGGACGCTCACCGACATTACCCGTCCGAAGCTGTCCGGAGCCCAGAGCATCGAGCCAACACCAGCGTCTGCTATTACCAACACCTGATAGGACAATTTTTGATATTACCTAACCTGATAGAACAATCTCTGATACTACCAAACCACCTGCTAGGAAAAACCTGCTACGACACCACCGGCTATAACCACACCTGCTACAACAGCAACAGCCTTAATCCTACCTGCTACGACACCACCGGCTATTACCAACACCTGATAGAACAATCTCGGATATTACCAAACCACCTGCTAGGAAAAACCTGCTACAACACCACCGGCTATAACCACACCTGCTACGACGACTCCAGCTATTAACCATACCCGCTACGACAAAACCAACTATAACCAAACCAGCTACGACAAAACCAACTGCAACAACATCAGCTGTATCATTACAGGCTAGAACAACCATCGAAACCATTCAAGGTATAACCACAACGGCAATCGAGACACCGACGACCCCAAGTAAACCATCAGCTACAATAAGGACAACCCCCAGAGAGGCAGGGATGGTAAGAGTGTTAGAGAAGTAACCTCTTAATTCAAAGTAAGTAAGATACAGTAGTGTTAGCGCGTGGGGCCGGCAATAATCAAAGGCCAGTTAAGCCGATTGTACCTCAATTGAATAAGTGTACGCTTTACTAAGGTTAGCTAAATAAGACCTAAGGTCACTAAAGATATTGCGTTTAAATTTTCTTTGGTTAAGTTCGACCACCACTACCGATCGTGTCATGAATTGTTAACCGTAACTAAATTGGCCGATATGAATTTTTATTTAAAAGCAAGTAAACCTTTGTGCTGTAAAGTTAAACTAATTTCGGCTTAATGAATTTGTATTTAAACTCAATTGAGCCATTTGTTCTGATTGTTTTAAAATTAATTTGGACTTGATAAAATTTTTAATCGAAATTAAGGGACAGATATATTCTTATTGATTTAAAATTTAATTTACTTCGGCCTTGCCAATTATCCTTTAAAATCTAGTGAACCATTTGTTCTTATGGTTGTAAAATTAAATTAATTTGTGGCATTATGAATTTTTAATTAAACTTAAGTTAACTGTAAGTGCTTATTGTTGTGAAATTAAATTAACTCCGTCATTTTGAACGTGGACTTATAGTCAAATATACTTAAATTTTTTAGGTAGATTTTACACCTTTTTTATGAAGTTCTATACTCTTTCGTGAAGCAGTTAAAAGTCAGTTCAATGATAAAAGTAGGAAATAAACTTGAATTTCCTTAGGCTAGTGATCCTAAACAAATATAAAATAGATTTTAGACATTTTAGCAGAACATTAAAGAACGATAGAACTCCTTCTAAAGAATCTTCGTGGTTCAGAGCACTTTTATGAGCAGCTTTAACAACCGGC
This sequence comes from Thecocarcelia acutangulata, assembly GCA_914767995.1. NCBI lineage: Eukaryota > Metazoa > Arthropoda > Insecta > Diptera > Tachinidae > Thecocarcelia > Thecocarcelia acutangulata. The sequence goes on along the minus strand of OU612099.1, from coordinate 10,015,779 downwards.
ATTAGGGCAACGCGAACGCTTAGCCGTCTTTGTTTTTGTTGGATCCTAGAAGCTCGAAAGATATTGCGTTTAGTGGTTAGGCCAAACTTATACGTACGTGAAACCGTATCATATCTTTTTTTAAACATAGACTCATCGAAATGCATTTCGGTGACCGGGCTCGGTCACAAGCCAACGTGCAGAGCTTAGCCTGAATTAGTTGAAATAATTGTCCGCTGGTGTATAGACGACAAGGAGATTCTTCGGAAATAGTTTTGAACGATTGTTTTTATCAATTTCATTTATAAGCGGTTACAGTCTAAAACCTATTTCGCCATTTTTGCGTTAATGATAACTGGCATAAGGAAATTAAATATAAATATATTCTAAGGCAATGCGAAGGAGGCAGATGTAAGCCGCGATTGGAATCTTTTTGGATTATAGCCACACTAGTGCACTTGCATCTGTAGTGTTCACATGGCGCTAGGATCTAGAAACTAAGATCAGTCAGTTAAGAAACTTTGTACCTCTATATATAGAATTTATCAAACTAAGATTGTCGAAATAAATAAATGAATTTGTATACGAATGATGATTGCATAATGGCATAAGTGCTGAGAGTAATGAGGTAAGTGAGAAGCGGTGGTGCATAAAAGGGGTGTTCTTCAACATTCGCCTAGAACACCATGGTTGGGGAGGGAATAGGGGCCAGGCGAATTAACATCTTTATGCCGGCCAGGGTTGAATTGATGAAATATAGGGAAACCACGTGCACTGATACAACCAAGCTGTTGGGATTTGAGCGTAAGGCTGCGACGAACAAACGCCCAAGCCCGCGAGTATAGCCGCACACAAATTGACAAGCTACCAGTGTGCAGCGTTGCGGTCAGATCCCATTGACACTGAGAGTAACTGGGATTGCCAGTTTACAGGCCCCACATTATAAATTTTTAACTTTTGTCGGTTTAGCGAGTCCGGAGACATCTGAATGCGCTACCAACCATGCGGAGATGCGACTCAGTGGCAATTTTGGGTAAATGGTTTTGGCGTTCACCGATGAACAACATGGCGGTAAATAATGGCGCTCAACATCCACCTTGTGGCACCGAAAATGGACAACCGACGCATAGCAAAAACCAGAAATCCAAAAAAACACGACAGAATTTTTGGCGCCCAACGTGGGGCCCGAAGAAATAATACAGCGTGTAACGCAACAACCGTAAATAGCTTGAGAGGAGTTCAGCTAATCATAGCAAAACCCTGTTAAGGAGCTTCAGTGAGACACGAGTGGAACTTCTGTTTGCCCTCGTTAGCCACTAAGTTTTCTTAATGGAAGCCTCAGTTTCTAAATTTTTGTAAGTCTCCGGGGTGAGTTAGATAGCTCCCGGATTGCGACAAAAGTTTCAGGTTCGGTTGGAGATAAGACGACAGTGTGAGTCCAGACAGCCGACTCGTGGGCATCTGTTGCCACCTGTCAGGTAATATCGAAATTCATGGCTACTCTTCTCAAACATTTATCAATTAAGAACTCATTCTCGCATTTCACACAATTCAACCATAACTCATGTAACCACCACTTATCACACCTCTACTACATACATATGCTAATCAATTCATTTTTTTTTGTAATTAATCTTTGAAATCAATTCTATAATACGTTTAGAGTTATTTTATTTTGTTTCAATTAAGGTTATTGTTTGGAAATACTTCTGGAGGTTAGTTTAGGCTTCCGCAGTGTGGAAGTCAGTTCAAGCATTCCAAATATTCAAATTTTTACAATTATTTCTTTTTGACATTCCGGAACAGCGCGGGGAATATATATCCATATCGCGTATGTTCTTGGCCAAGCGTTGGATTTTCAGAGTTTTCTTTTTTCTCAAATTTTAACAGTTTTGTTGTTCATCGAACAAGGAACCGCGGTGTATTCACAACGAATTTAAACATTTTGTGGAAAGTTTCAATTAGAGTTTCAGTTTTGGCATTTACGGAAGTACAGACTGGACAAGAATTTTTTTTCTTTTTACGCTTCGGAACATTTTTGTTTCGCATTTTTCGCAGCTATTTCGTAGTGTCGGTTGATCAGCAGACCCGCCAAAGTCGGGTAATTCGACAGCGTTTTCACAATGGTTCTAACACGATCTTCAAGTGCGATGGATCCACCAGAGACCACGACTACAACGTTGACTACAGCGACTGCAACAGCCCCAGCTGCAACCACAAGTACAACCACTGTATATACTGGAGCTATATCCAGGGGATCAGAACGGGAGACGCGAACATCCGAGCAGCGCAGTCAAGAAGTTTCGGAGAACAGTGCAGCGAACACTTCGAATAATAGCTCGATAGCAACGCCACCCTATAGTAACATCAGTGCACGGGGGGTGATTGATGCGTATAGGCAAGCGAACGTTCCAATACATGGTTTTGAACAAGTGAGCCAACCCAACCAAGGGCGGACCAACCAAGCCTTAACACAGGCGGACCTTAAGAATTTTGAAGATAGAATTTTAAACTTAATAGAGCGTCGGATCAGTGTACATCCGCAACTTCAGGGTAAAAGTACGTCACCTCGGAATGAACATTTCTCATATCCAGATACATCGCAACCACCACCACCAGTACGTAGCAGGGATAATCGCCCTTGGCAGCTACAACAGTGGACAAACACAAATCAGCACAGCAATGCACGCGGAAAGTCGAGTGGAACCGGCAACGGCTACTATACCGGGGCTAACAATTGGGAGCACACACGCGATATGGACGGACGGGAAGCGGTAGGACACAACGTAGGACAAGGCGTAACGTTTAGGCAAGAGAGTCCGTACTCAGTGAATTTTCCTGAATCTCGTAGTCAACCAGGGGCAACCGCAGCAGTGCGTATAGATAAATGGGGAATCACATTTGATGGAACCAGCAAGACGACCAGCATCGAAGACTTCGTATTCCGAGTTGAAACGCTACAAGCCGACTACGGTTGTGAATGGAGGGAAGTAATCAGATCATTTCATAATCTACTCAGCGGACAAGCGCGTGATTGGTTCTGGGACCACAGAAGATTCAACGACGTCACGCGTTGGAGAGATCTCAAAGCAGCATTGATAAGCCAATTCCATCGGTATGATAGCGACTTTGATATCCAGCGAAAAATACTTGATAGGCGGCAGCAAAGCATGGAAACATTTGATGACTTTTACAGTGCGGTAATCAAACTCCGAAACCAATTAAGAAGCCCAATGGGAGAAAGAGATCTAGTCAGCATAATGCGTAGCAACCTGAAAGCACCTATGGCGCAGCTGTTATTTTCAGTTAATGTCACCGGACTTGCTCAGTTCGTGAGGGAGTGCCGTAGAGCCGAAAATTTGTTAAATAGCCACAGGCCATTTACAAGCAGAGGACCCCCAAGACCAATACATGAGCTAGAATACATAACGCCGCCAGAAGAAACTAGTTCTGCGATCAATGCCATGGCAATGCAGAAGAAGTTAACCTGTTGGAATTGCAAAGTGGAGGGTCACACTTTCCACGAATGTCTGGAAGAAAAGCGAGGGTTATTTTGCTATAAATGTGGATTAGAGGATACCATTACACCACTATGTCAAACCTGCCAGGGAAACAGGAACTCGAACGTGCCTCGTACGGGGAGAGAAGTGCGTTCGGCGAATGCGAATCCTCGAGACAGACAGTAAAAGACCAGAAGAAATCAACCCCAGCAATAAGCAACGAACTAGGTGTACACGAACATCTAACAGCAGAAACGGAGAAGACCACACCGATAATCATTCTAAAGAAGCCAGCAATACGTGCAGATACAACGAAACAACACGCACAGAAACCGATACATATGAGAGAACAAGAATACAATGCAGCGCGTGAAAGAATTTTTGGGCCATCGAGAAAAATCATGAAGACTCGAGAACGTTATGAAGGACGAAAGCAAATCAGATTTGAAATTTCAGCGGCCAGCGTGTATGAAGGCCCGGATAATAGAATTTACACAACGATAAAGATCAATGGACAAGCTATACAGGGGTTACTGGATAGCGGAGCAACGGTAACATGCTTAGGAAAAGATTGTTTAGAGCTTTTGGAGAAGGCAAAGATCACCATTTACCCGTATCAAGGCAAAATTAAAACGGCCGATGGCCGCCTCAACGATATCATAGGGCGAGTGAGGGCAGACATAACCTTCAATAGAGCCACCAAACCAATAGATTTTTTTTTGGTACCGACTCTAAAGCTTCCATTATTCCTAGGACTTGATTTTATGAAGAAATTCAAAGTGCTCAGATTTGAAATAAATGGCTTATCTACGCAGGGCGTAAATGTTGACGACCGAGAGGATGACTCGTATCCACGCCTGCACGTTTTGGAACCACGACAGCAACAACGCCTGGAGGATGTGATAGAGACGTTCCCGTGTTTCAGTCGGAGAGGGTTAGGCAAGACATCGCTAGAAATGCATCAGATCGATACAGGAAATGGGGTGCCGGTCAAGGAAAAACACTATCCAGTGTCTCCAGCCGTACAGAAGTTAATGTATGGGGAATTGGATAGGATGTTGGCCTTAGGAGTGATCGAGCCGAGTGAAAGTCCGTGGAATAACAGGGTAACGTTTGTGCAGAAGGGAGAAAAAGTGAGGATCTGTCTAGACGCTCGTAGACTCAACGATTTGACCGTTAAAGACGCCTATCCTCTTCCCCATATCGAGGGATTGCTAAGCCGCTTAGGAGACACCCACTACATTTCCAGCGTCGATCTTAAGGATGCGTTCTGGCAGATACCGCTGGCAGAACAAAGCCGAGAAAAGACAGCCTTTACAGTGCCTGGGAGACCCTTGTACCACTTCACGGTAATGCCTTTTGGGCTCTGCAATGCAGCCCAGAGGCTTTGCCGGCTAATGGACAAGGTGATTCCAGCACGGTTAAGGGAAAGGGTCTTTGTCTACTTGGATGATCTGCTAGTGGTATCGCCAGACTTCGAAGGGCATCTAGCGATCCTGAGAGAGGTCTCAGAATGTTTAGAACGAGCGGGACTTACCATTAATGTGAGCAAGTCAAAATTTTGCTGCAAGGAATTAAAATATCTAGGATATATCGTTGGCGAGGGTAAGCTAAAGCCAGATCCGGAGAAAATCCAGGCCATCATGGACCTGAAGTACCCATCAACGATGAAGCAAGTAAGAAGCTTCATGGGAACGACAGGGTGGTATCGAAGGTTCATTCACGACTACGCCACTATAACCGCACCTATTTGCGAAACGTTAAAGAAAGGCAAAAAGTTTAATTTCACGGAAGAAGCTAAAGCAGCATTTGACAAACTTAAAGAACGTTTAACACAGAGTCCGGTGTTAATACATCCCGATTTTAACAAAGTTTTCTTCATTCAGTGCGATGCATCGGATGTGGGCATGGGTGCTGTGCTATTCCAGGAAGATGAGAACGGGGGAGAGCATCCTATCGCTTACTTCTCCAAGAAGCTTTCGTCCGCGCAAAAGAACTATTCGGTGACGGAGAGAGAATGTCTAGCGGTAGTGACGGCTGTTAAGCGTTTTCGCCCATACATAGAGCTGATGGAGTTTGTGATCATTACGGATCACTCTAGTTTGAAATGGCTAATGTCGCAACGCGACTTAAGCGGAAAATTAGCAAGATGGAGTTTGCAATTGCAGAGTTTTTCATTCCAGATCAGACACAGGAAAGGAACCCAAAATGTGGTGCCGGATACTTTATCTAGGTATGACATGGATGGAATTGCAGTGTTACCAACCGAATGGATCGACATGTCATCACCGAAGTTTCAAGACGAAGAATACCAGGAGCTCAGAGAAGCAATCGCGGAGAATCAAGCACGTTTACCCGACGTGAAAATCTCTGAGGGCTTTGTATATAAGAGAGCGGTACTGAGTGATGCTGATGTTAGAAGGGAAGAGCACGCATGGAAATTATGGTTACCAGCAAGCATGACCGGGGACGTAATAGCCAGAGCCCACTGCCCACCCGAAGCAGCGCATGGAGGAGTAGGAAAAACAATAAGACGAGTCCGTGAGTGGTTTTATTGGCCACATATGAACGCTCAGGTACGAGAATTTGTAAACAATTGTGACACGTGTAAAGAAACGAAATCTACTAACAGGATATTGAAACCGCCGATGGGACGTGAACCAGATGTAGCCCGACCATTCCAGAGGATCTACATAGATTTTCTGGGACCATATGTTCGATCGCGGAGAGGCAACTGCATGATTTTCATTGTATTGGATTACTTTTCAAAATTTGTGTTTCTCAAAGCTATGTCAAAAGCTAGTACTACGAGCGTCGTAAATTTCTTAATTCAGGAAGTATTTTATAAGTTCGGATGCCCGGAAACGATTGTGTCCGATAATGGGCAGCAATTCATTAGCAAAGATTTCGCCGAAATGCTGAAAAGTTTTGGAATCGAGCACTTACGCATGGCCAATTATGCACCGCAGGCGAATGCCTCTGAACGAGTGAACCAGTCTGTACTCGCTGCGATCAGAGCCTATCTAGAAGAGAGCCAGACTGACTGGGACTTACACCTCTGCGAAATCGAGGGCGCCTTACGTTCAGCCGTTCATACAGCCACAGGAGTAGCACCGTACTTTTTGCTATTCGGGACAAACATGATCACGCATGCTTCCGCATACAAGCTCGCTAGAAGACTTGATCTTTTGGAAGACTCAGAAAACAGAATCGAGAATTGCAACGAGTTTATGGAAATAGTCAGAGATAACGTCAAGAAAAACCTACATGCCAGCTATGAAACCAATGCCAAGAAATACAACTTACGAGTCCGTGAGACCAAATTCAAAAGAGGGCAAGAAGTGTTCCGGAGAAACTTCCAACTCTCGGATTTTACCAAACAAATTTCAGCACAACTATGCAAAAGGTTTATTAAATGCCGAATAGTGAAACCAGTAGGAAACAGCCTATATGAGTTAGAAAGTCTCAACGGAAAACCATTGGGTATATATCACGCAAAGGATTTAAAAGCATAGCGGTAAGGGAAAACCAACACCACGACTGAAGTTTTTATCATATTAGCAAATATGATTTGCTAATATGATAAAACTTTCAAACCCGGGAAAGTGGGTGTGTGATGTTCGGACTGGGAGGAAGAAGTAGTGGCATCACTAGTTCGTAGATTAGTAGTGGCCAGGGTAAACGCAGTCATCAAACTTGGGCAACGTTGGTTATTGAAGTTGGCTGCAATTATGCTGTTAAATATGGCAACAAGTGCTGTCAAACCGCCATCCTTTGCAAATGGCTAACTTCCGGCTTTTTGGATCGAAGACTTGCAGGGATCGGTTAGCACGAGAGATTGCAGCTAAACTCAACCACGATTAAGGAAGCAAAAGACAAGAGGCTCCAAGACGACCTACAGACGGCAGGCAACCTGCATTGATTTCCTGGAAGATTTCCATCGGGGCAGAAAAAAAAAGGAGTAGAAGACAGGCGTGAGCGAAAACCGAAGGGAAGTGACGGTTACGGTCATTGGTCTGGACGATCAACGTTAGGGAAGAGTTGACGTCGTTCAGGCAAGCCGGTAAACGTATAAAACGCTAGTGCAAGCGTTTCAGCCGGATCACCGAGACTTAGACCTGACCAAACGTCAGAGGAAGGTGATTCCGGATAAATTCAGCCATACCCCGAGGCGGACGCTCACCGACATTACCCGTCCGAAGCTGTCCGGAGCCCAGAGCATCGAGCCAACACCAGCGTCTGCTATTACCAACACCTGATAGGACAATTTTTGATATTACCTAACCTGATAGAACAATCTCTGATACTACCAAACCACCTGCTAGGAAAAACCTGCTACGACACCACCGGCTATAACCACACCTGCTACAACAGCAACAGCCTTAATCCTACCTGCTACGACACCACCGGCTATTACCAACACCTGATAGAACAATCTCGGATATTACCAAACCACCTGCTAGGAAAAACCTGCTACAACACCACCGGCTATAACCACACCTGCTACGACGACTCCAGCTATTAACCATACCCGCTACGACAAAACCAACTATAACCAAACCAGCTACGACAAAACCAACTGCAACAACATCAGCTGTATCATTACAGGCTAGAACAACCATCGAAACCATTCAAGGTACAACCACAACGGCAATCGAGACACCGACGACCCCAAGTAAACCATCAGCTACAATAAGGACAACCCCCAGAGAGGCAGGGATGGTAAGAGTGTTAGAGAAGTAACCTCTTAATTCAAAGTAAGTAAGATACAGTAGTGTTAGCGCGTGGGGCCGGCAATAATCAAAGGCCAGTTAAGCCGATTGTACCTCAATTGAATAAGTGTACGCTTTACTAAGGTTAGCTAAATAAGACCTAAGGTCACTAAAGATATTGCGTTTAAATTTTCTTTGGTTAAGTTCGACCACCACTACCGATCGTGTCATGAATTGTTAACCGTAACTAAATTGGCCGATATGAATTTTTATTTAAAAGCAAGTAAACCTTTGTGCTGTAAAGTTAAACTAATTTCGGCTTAATGAATTTGTATTTAAACTCAATTGAGCCATTTGTTCTGATTGTTTTAAAATTAATTTGGACTTGATAAAATTTTTAATCGAAATTAAGGGACAGATATATTCTTATTGATTTAAAATTTAATTTACTTCGGCCTTGCCAATTATCCTTTAAAATCTAGTGAACCATTTGTTCTTATGGTTGTAAAATTAAATTAATTTGTGGCATTATGAATTTTTAATTAAACTTAAGTTAACTGTAAGTGCTTATTGTTGTGAAATTAAATTAACTCCGTCATTTTGAACGTGGACTTATAGTCAAATATACTTAAATTTTTTAGGTAGATTTTACACCTTTTTTATGAAGTTCTATACTCTTTCGTGAAGCAGTTAAAAGTCAGTTCAATGATAAAAGTAGGAAATAAACTTGAATTTCCTTAGGCTAGTGATCCTAAACAAATATAAAATAGATTTTAGACATTTTAGCAGAACATTAAAGAACGATAGAACTCCTTCTAAAGAATCTTCGTGGTTCAGAGCACTTTTATGAGCAGCTTTAACAACCGGCATTAGGGCAACGCGAACGCTTAGCCGTCTTTGTTTTTGTTGGATCCTAGAAGCTCGAAAGATATTGCGTTTAGTGGTTAGGCCAAACTTATACGTACGTGAAACCGTATCATATCTTTTTTTAAACATAGACTCATCGAAATGCATTTCGGTGACCGGGCTCGGTCACAAGCCAACGTGCAGAGCTTAGCCTGAATTAGTTGAAATAATTGTCCGCTGGTGTATAGACGACAAGGAGATTCTTCGGAAATAGTTTTGAACGATTGTTTTTATCAATTTCATTTATAAGCGGTTACAGTCTAAAACCTATTTCGCCATTTTTGCGTTAATGATAACTGGCATAAGGAAATTAAATATAAATATATTCTAAGGCAATGCGAAGGAGGCAGATGTAAGCCGCGATTGGAATCTTTTTGGATTATAGCCACACTAGTGCACTTGCATCTGTAGTGTTCACATGGCGCTAGGATCTAGAAACTAAGATCAGTCAGTTAAGAAACTTTGTACCTCTATATATAGAATTTATCAAACTAAGATTGTCGAAATAAATAAATGAATTTGTATACGAATGATGATTGCATAATGGCATAAGTGCTGAGAGTAATGAGGTAAGTGAGAAGCGGTGGTGCATAAAAGGGGTGTTCTTCAACATTCGCCTAGAACACCATGGTTGGGGAGGGAATAGGGGCCAGGCGAATTAACATCTTTATGCCGGCCAGGGTTGAATTGATGAAATATAGGGAAACCACGTGCACTGATACAACCAAGCTGTTGGGATTTGAGCGTAAGGCTGCGACGAACAAACGCCCAAGCCCGCGAGTATAGCCGCACACAAATTGACAAGCTACCAGTGTGCAGCGTTGCGGTCAGATCCCATTGACACTGAGAGTAACTGGGATTGCCAGTTTACAGGCCCCACATTATAAATTTTTAACTTTTGTCGGTTTAGCGAGTCCGGAGACATCTGAATGCGCTACCAACCATGCGGAGATGCGACTCAGTGGCAATTTTGGGTAAATGGTTTTGGCGTTCACCGATGAACAACATGGCGGTAAATAATGGCGCTCAACATCCACCTTGTGGCACCGAAAATGGACAACCGACGCATAGCAAAAACCAGAAATCCAAAAAAACACGACAGTATACCCGAGATATAGCCCAAACCAGGTTTTTCATGAAAATGCCGCGTAAGCGAACTTAAACAACTTTTTTGGGCTCAAAAGCAGTTCTGGTAATGAAATTAGGTTACATATATATGAAAAATTAAAATTTTCGATATCGGTCCATATATACCCGAGATATAGCGTAGAACGGGTTTTTCATGAAAATGCCGCGTCAGCGAAATTAAACAACTTTTTTTGCTTAAAAGCGGTTCTGGTAACAAAATAAGGTTATATAAATATGAAAAATGAAAATTTCCGATATCGGTTTATATATACCGCAGATATAGCCTGGAACGGGGTTTTCATGAAATTGCCGCGTAAGCGAACTTAAACAACTTTTTTCGCTTAAAAGTAGTTCTGGTAATAAAATAAGGTTGTATAAGTATGGAAAATGAAAATTTTCGATATCGGTCTATATATACCCGAGATATAGCCCAAACCGGGTTTTTCATGAAAATGTCGCGTAAGCGAACTTTAACAACTTTTTTTTGACTAAAAACAGTTCTGGTAATAAGATCAGTTTATATAAATATGGAAGATAAAAATTTCCGATAACGGTCCATATATACCCGAGATATAGCCTAAACCGGGGTTTTCATGAAAATGCCGCGTAAGCGAACTTAAACAATTTTTTCGCCTTAAAGCAGTTATGGTAATTAAATAAGGTTATATAAATATGGAAAATGAAAATTTCCGACATCGGTCCATATATACCCGAGATATAGCCCAAACCGGGTTTTTCATGAAAATGTCGCGTAAGCGAACTTAAACAACTTTTTTCACCTTAAAGCAGTTCTGGTAATGAAATAAGGTTATATAGGTATGAAAAATGAAAATTTCCGATATCGGTCCATATATACCCGAGATATAGCGCAAACCGGGTTTTTCATGAAAATGTCGCGTAAGCGAACTTAAACAACTTTTTTTTGCTTAAAACAGTTCTGGTAATAAGATGAGGTTATATAAATATGGAAAATGAAAATTTCCGATATCGGTCCATATATACCAGAGATACAGCCTAAACCGTGGTTTTCATGAAAATGCCGCGTAAGCGAACTTAAACAACTTTTTTCACCTTAAAGCAGTTCTGGTAATAAAATAAGGTTGTATAAATATGGAAAATTAAAATTTCCGATATCGGTTCATATATACCCGATATATAGCTTAACAGGTTTTTTGATGAAAATGCCGAGTAAACAACTTTTTTGTGCTCAAAAGCAGTTCTGGTAATGAAATAAGGTTATATAAATATGGAAAAAGAAAAAATCCGATATCGGTCCATATATACTCGAGATATAGCCTGAACCGATTTTTCCAATAACATTTTTTTTTTTTACTGAAAAGCAGTTCTTGTTATAAAAGAAGGTTACGAAAAGAGAGAAAATTAAAATTTCTGATATCGGTCCATATATACCCGAGATATAGCCTAAATCGGGTTTTTCATGAAAATATCGCGTAAGCGAACTTAAACAATTTGTTGTGCTCAAAAGCAGTTCTGGTATTGATATAAGGTTATATAAATATGGAAAATTAAAATTTTCGATATCGGTCCATATATACCCGAGATATAGCCTGAACCGATTTTTCCATTAAAAAATTTTTTTTTTTATTGCTGAAAAGCAATTCTCGTTATAAAAGAAGGTTACTAAAATACAGAAAATAGAAAATTCCGATATCGGTTCATATATAACCGAGCATATTTAGGTCACATTTTTAATATACTATACATATTCGTGACTATCGTGAAGGGTATTTTAGATTCGGCCCAGCCGAATATACTACACTCTTACTTGTTTTTATTTTTTTTTTATTTTTTATAGATACATACTTCAATATTTACACTTTTATTCTAGATCCCAGCGCCTTTAAGGCATTATTGGGACAAGTTGGCCACATTTTTAATATACTATACATATTCGTGACTATCGTGAAGGGTATTTTAGATTCGGCCCAGCCGAATATACTACACTCTTACTTGTTTTTTGTCAAAAATTTCCATACAAAATTTTAAAAATTCATGGCTTTTTTTTGGAATTTTGAATATATCTCAGCTTTACGTGGACCGATATTACTGAGTTTCAATAGCAAACCCATGAATCGATGGGGTAAAAGAATGGTGAAAGAAAAAAGTTTCTAAGTCTAATGGTTTTCTCAGAAACGGTATTTCAACAGCGGACAGACGGACATCGCTTAATCGATTTTTTCATTAATTCTGATTCAGAATATATATATTTTATAGGGTCGCAAAAAAAACTGTAGAAATTACAAACGGAATCACAAACTTATACATTCCGTTAACGTTTTTGTGAAGGGTATAAAAATAAGTGATTAATTTTTCTTATGTCTATGTCGTTTGCGCGCAAACGAAAGAATGGATGGATGGGTATATTAAAAAATAAGAAAATGTCAAAATACAATATTGGCGGAAACGCTTAGTTTCCGAGTTATGGCCCAAAGAAGTTTCATTGTATATACAATTTTCTACCACATTTTTCAACCTACATATATGGTCAATATTGGCATCATTTGAAAGTTTCTGAATATAAAAATTATAACTAGCTTGTTTTTTATGTTTCCCAGCTATCTATATGTCGACATTTCATAGGAACTACCCTAATCATCAGTAGACTTTGGAAATTTTTGAAAGATATTCTCAAACATTCAACTTTATATCCCAACAATATAAATAAATTGTTGAGAATTTAAAAGAAAAATGCTCTAATAATACCTGTCAAAACATTTTTGTGAAGGGTATAAAAAAGTTGAAAAAAGTATCATTACGGCTTAATTATGTATTTATTTATACATACATACGTATTCATAATATATACAAAAAACATATAAAATTACATACATATATATGTATATATAGTTGCAGTCACTGAAGACATTTGATTTTGTGATAAGCTTAAAACAAAGTATTAGAATGGTGTAAAAGGGGTAATATTAAATATTACTGTCTGTCTAAATGTAAATAGGCCTTAGTAAACATAAGTCATGTCGAATTCAATACCACGTGGTTGTAGCCATGGCACTATAAACAAGTAAGAGTGAAGTATATTCGGCTGGGCCGAATCTAAAATACCCTTCACGATAGTCACGAATATGTATAGTATATTAAAAATATGACCTAAATATGCTCGGTTATATAGGAACCGATATCGGAATTTTCTATTTTCTGTATTTTAGTAACCTTCTTTTATAACAAGAATTGCTTTTCAGCAAAAAAAAAAAAAAATTAATGGAAAAATCGGTTCAGGCTATATCTCGGGTATATATGGACCGTTATCGAAAATTTTAATTTTCCATATTTATATAACCTTATATCAATACCAGAACTGCTTTTGAGCACAACAAATTGTTTAAGTTCGCTTACGCGATATTTTCATGAAAAACCCGATTTAGGCTATATCTCGGGTATATATGGACCGATATCGGATATTTTCTTTTTCCATATTTATATTACCTTATTTCATTACCAGAGCTGCTTTTGAGCACAAAAAAAGTTGTTTAAGTTCGCTTACGCGACATTTTCATGAAAAATCCGGTTTGGGCTATATCTCGGGTATATATGGACCGATATCGGAAATTTTCTTTTTCCATATTTATATAACCTCATCTTATTACCAGAACTGTTTTTAAGCAAAAAAAAGATATTTAAGTTCACTTACGCGGCATTTTCATTAAAACCGCAGTTTAGGCTATATCTCCGGTATATATGGACCGATATCGGAAATTTTCATTTTCCATATTTATGTAACCTAATTTCATTACCAGAACTGCTTTTGAGCACAAAAAAATTGTGTAAGTTCGCTTACGCGGCATTTTCATGAAAACCCCGGTCCAGGCTATATCTCGGGTATATATGGCCCGATATCGAAAATGTTTATTTTTCATATTTATATGACCCTATTTCATTACCAGAACTGCTTTTGAGAACAAAAAAATTTTTTAGGTTCGCTTACGCGACATTTTCATGAAAAACCCGATTTGGGCTATATCTCGGGTATATGTATATGAACCGATATCGGAAATTTTCATTTTTCATATTTATGTAACCTTATTTCATTACCAGAACTGCTTTTGTACACAAAAAAATTGTGTAAGTTCGCTTACGCGGCATTTTCGTGAAAACCCCGGTCTAGGATATATCTCGGGTATATATGGACCGATATAGAAAATTTTCATTTTTCATATTTATATGACCCTATTTTATTACCAGAACTGCTTTTGAGCACAAAAAAGTTGTTTAAGTTCGCTTACGCGACATTTTCATGAAAAACCCGGTTTGGGCTATATCTCGGGTATATATGGATCGATATCGGAAATTTTCATTTTTTATACCTATATAACCTTATTTTATTATTAGAACTGCTTTTAAGCAAAAAATATTGTTTGAGGTTGCTTACGCGGCATTTTCATGAAAACCCCGTTCCAGGCTATATCTGCGGTATATATGGACCGATATCGGAAATTTTCATTTTTCATATTTATATAACCTTATTTTATTACCAGAACCGCTTTTAAGCAAAAAAAGTTGTTTAATTTCGCTGACACGGCATTTTCATGAAAAACCCGTTCTAGGCTATATCTCGGGTATATATGGACCGATATTGGAAATTTTCATTTTTCATATTTATATAACTTTATTTCAATGCTAGAACTGCTTTTGAGCACAAAAATGTTGTTTTAGATTTGTTACGCGACACTTTTATGTAAAACCCGGTCTAGGCTATATCTCGGGTATATATGGACCGACATCGAAAATTTTCATTTTTCACATTTATATGACCCTATTTCCTTACCAGAACTGTTTTTAAGCAAAAAAAGATGTTTAAGTTCACTTACGCGACATTTTCATTAAAACCGCAGTTTAGGCTATATCTCGGGTATATATGGACCGATATCGGAAATTTTCATTTTCCATATTTATGTAATCTTATTTCATTACCAGAACCACTTTTGAGCAAAAAAAAGTTGTTTAAGTTGTTAAGTTCGATGTCGTATTGGTATTATCATCTTTAGTTATTATACCCTTCACAAAAATGTGAAGGGTATATATAAGTTTGTGATTCCGTGTGTAATTTCTACAGTTTTTTTTTTTTTGCGACCCTATAAAGTATATATATTCTGATTCAGAATTGATGGAAAAGTCGATTAAGCGATGTCCGTCTGTCCGCTGTTGAAATACCGTTTGTGAGAAAACCATTAGACTTAGAAATTTTTTTTTCTTTCACCATTCTTTTACCCCATCGATTCATTGGTTTGCTATTGAAATTCAGTAATATCGGTCCACGTATAGCTGAGATATATTCAAAATTCCGAAAAAAAATTTTTTTTTTGCAGTTTTGTATGAAAATTTTTGAAAACAAAAGTTGTTTGTTTTGCTTCAAACTTCACACACTTATTAAGCATGGTGACTTAAAGGCAAAAAATTCTCAGGTATATATTGACCGATATCGGAAATGTTCATTTTCCATATTTATATAACCTCATTTCATTACCAAAACTGCTTTCAAGCAAAAAAAGTTGTTTAAGTTCGCTTACGCGACATTTTCATGAAAAAGCCACGATTTTAGCCAAAGCTCTGGCAACACCATATTGCGGTAACATTTTAGAAAAGACTTTTTATTTGTGAAAGAAATTTTTGATTGCAATCTGCGTTTTTAATTAAGAAGTATACCGATAAATTAAAAATATACCGTTCATTGATATGAACTTGAATAAATAATTATATATTAGTGAACTTTTCATCATTCTTTCTTTTTCATCAAAACTGCACCTGTAGTTCTCTACTGCGGTTTTTTTCGTTATTCTGTGTACACGTACATACACACACGTGTATACATATACACATTGTATATTTTTGTAATGAGATAAATTTGGCAATGAGATAATGAAACAAATCTGGCAACGTTGTAGTATAAGTATACGAAATAAAACTAAAGCATTAAACACATTCGAGACAGCAGGCTGCACGAACACACGACTACAAATGCCGCTGGCTACAAATGTAGCCTGTAGCCAGCTACATAATAATATTGAAAGCGGCAGCTACATAATAAACAGCTCATATTGTTTTCTTTATCTCCTTTCAAATATTAAAAAGCTTTTTGTGAATACAAAATGGTGGAGGGAAATTTAGAAAATTCTATAGTAGCTACTGCTAAAATAGTGCGAGCTACTTAGTATTCGGTTTAGTAATATATATAAATTTAAAAAAATTAAATATTAGGAAATCACAATCAAAATTTACAATTAAAATTGAAACTTCTAAAATATAAACAGCTGCTTCTTTGCATTTCAGTGGTGGCACTTACAAATTTTTTTAGCTGTTTTTTAAGCTATCACATAGTGAAGAGCAAGAAAAATCCAAGAAAATGCAATGAACTATATGAAGACTAAAGTAATTTAAATAAGTAAAGGGTGTTTTTTTAAGCTAGATAGAACTTTAAATTGTAAAAAGTAACACAAAAAATTAAATTTTGATGAAACATTTTTTTTATTTGTTTCAGTATACTCTGACAAATCATCATGAATAGACTCACGCTTGAACAACGCTACGAAATTATCCAAATTCTAGGGCTCTAGAGCAGTTGGCAACTGACCCGTTGTTTTATCGCAAAATTGTGTTCAGCGATGAGGCGCATTTTTGGCTTAACGGGTTTGTTAATAAGCAAAATTGCCGCATATGGAGTGAGACCAATCCACAAGAGACCCTACAGACTCCATTACATCCAGAAAAATACACTGTTTGGTGCGGTTTTCATGCTGGTGGCATCATCGGACCTTATTTCTTCAAAAATGAGGCCGGAGCTCGCGTTACGGTCAATGGAGATCGTTACCGCACCATGATCAATGATTTTTTGTTTGAAAATATGGATGACATTGATCCGGAGGAGATGTGGTTTCAACAGGATGGCGCTACGTGCCATACGGCGAACGCAACCATCGACTTACTGAAATCAAAATTTGGCGATAAGTTGATTTCGAGAAATGGACCTGTCAATTGGCCTCCAAGGTCGTGCGATTTGACACCTCTCGATTATTTCCTGTGGGGCTACGTGAAGTCACTGGTTTATGCTTTGTTCGTGTTGTTCGTGACATACGGCCAGCAGTGCTCGAAAAAGTGGCCCAAAATTGGACGTCCAGAATGCGCTTCGTCAAGAACAGCCGCGGTGCCCATATGCCCGAAATCATTTTCAAATGTTAATGTCACGTATTGATCTTTCGAATAAAAAAAAATTTTGATTACAATTTCATTTTTTGTGTTATTTTTTATAATTTCAAGTTCTATCGGGCTTAAAAAAACACCCTATATAATTTTGGAGCTTTAGATATTTGATTTTTGTTTTTTATAAAAAATTAACAGTTCAAAATCCTTTATTTCTTGATAGTTCTATAACAATTTGTTATCATCGTCAGGAAAATTAAAATGTTATTAAAAATTTTAATCAAAAAATTATTATCAAAAAATTCCTATATACAAAAAATTCATGCACAAAGAAAAATTTTTAGTTCATACACAAAGAAAAATGCTTAACAATAGTAACAAATTCAAAAATTAAAATATAACATAATTTAAATTAAAATTATTGTGCAACCAACACATGCCCTGTTAACGATTACAACAGGATGTACCTTATCCTTAAGCATATGGTACATGTTGCTCACATAATAACATTACCATTTAAAAAAACAAGAATTTGCCAGGCTGAATTATTAGCGTTTCATAGTTATAATTATTTAAAGACACTTCACATTTTGTATTAAGACTTGTCAAAAATTCAAATAATACCTGCAAGTGAGAATTTAAAGTGTAATAAAATGATAAATTGTGTGGCAAGAGATTTGCCATCATAACACTTTGAGAAATTTATTTAAACAATAAGATTTTTTATTGAACAGGATTGCAGTTAATAATCATTTAAAATTCGCAACCGAATCATAGTGTTACACTAAAATTTGATACTAGTTCATATGACTATTTTATGCTAACATATATTTTTTTATTGTTTTTTATGAAAATCAATACTAAAACAAATAAATAAATATTAACTTCGTCTTGTCTTTCAATTGAATAACCAAAATTAATGATCAAAAAAGTTTTCGTCAATTGTGTTTGCGTATGAAAACGAGCTTTTTCATTTTTTCGCTATTTTACACATCACTAATGTACATTACATATTTATGAATCCCTAAACAAAATTTTAGTAATAATAAAATGAAAAACGGGTAAAGTATATAGAGAGTAATTGCTTCTTTTAATAAATACACAAAACTAAAATTGTCTGACATTGAAATAATACTTTTCATCAATTATTTTTATCAAAAACATCGTATATATGATTAGTAAAAAAATTTTAGATTTAAATAAGAATTTTCACAATATATAAAAATAAAAAAAAATAATATCTAAAATCACTAAAACTGTCTTAGAAAAGGGTGCAATCAGTTTTAAAAACGGTTGACTGAAAAGAACATTTTAAATTAAAACTCTTTTATGAATACAGTTTTATCGTGTTTCCTCTAAAAATGATATGAATAACTGTTTAACATTTTTATGAATACATTTTATGAATTTGTTCTCAAAGCGCTAATTTATTTGACTTTGCTTGACACATTGGCATCACTAACAAAGCTTTTGTAGCCAACAAAAATAGAAATTAGTTTAATTGGACTACAACTACAAAATCAGCCTGGACTACAACCTGCAGCCGGCTGCTTGCTGTTTTCAAAATAATCATTCTCATAAAAGCACGCATATTTTAATTTTGAGCTTTTGTAGCTTGTAGCCTGCTGTCTCGAATGTGTTTAATGCTTAAAAAGAATGTTATAATAAAGAAATGACAGTCAGTCACAGAGTTTTGAACAAAACGGTTGCATCTCTTTTCTTACGATAAGGCGACCGTGACTGAAAAATAATATAAAAGAAAAAATAAATCTCTGAAATTAATTTAAAACTGTGCAACAAAAGAAAGTGAATATAAAACAAAGAAATAGAAAGTGTATTAAATAAATTATAAATAATTGATTGTATACACGGGCGAAAAACCAAATGTTAAAACAAACAAAAAATGTGTGTATCTACTATACCTACGCTACGTTTGTAAACTTATTTATATGAAAAAAGAGATAATTTTAAGAAGGCCAAATTAGTGAAAATATTATTTAAACGGTAATAAAGAAACGAAAAAGAGATGAAATTAGAAAATCAAAAAACTAAAACTGAAAATTTCAAATGGAAATAACGAAATTAATTATAAAATAGAGTGATTGCAGTTTTTGAAAACCCCGTGCGAAATACAGAGTGTTACGGCATAACTGCAGTTATGAGAAGCCGTTGGATATACCGTTCCAAACTTTAAAAAAAAATATTTTAACAAAACCTATGAAAATTGTATACCAAAACTGCATGCTGAAGAAAAAAAAAACTATAATATAAAAAAATTAAAAAAAAAAAAAAATGGGAAAAAACAACAAAAGACAACATTCTAAAAAAAAAATTCAAAGAAAATTGATTAAAATTATGCAACATCCCTTTTTAAAAATGTGCATAATTAGCAACCACAAAAGAGAAACCGTGGTAAAATTTCGTGCGAAATTCTGTCAAATTGCATACAAAACTTTTTCGTACAAAATATATGCAAAATAAGTTTAGAAAAGTAGTACTGAGTTTTTTAATAAAAATTATATCTGGCATCATTTGTTTTTTCAGCTGCGAAATAACATCAGCAAGGCTTTTTCCGCTCGAAATTTGAAACAACAGCTGATCAGATATTACTTTTAGTTTTCAACTTGCACACAACATACGTAAAATAAAAGCAAAATGAATAAAACTTTAAATGATTCAAAAAAAACCTGATAAAAATAAATTCACTGACAGTGACAAGCGATGATAGCTATAGTGAAAAATAAAAACCATATATGGGATAAATCTCATAAAATGCATAGAAACCGAAATGTCATGAGAGCGACTTGGAGGGAGATTGCAGACGAACTAGGAAAAAGCGGTAAGGAATGTGCGTATGTATTTATGTGCATATTATTTAATTTAATATCTCAAGATACGTGGGAGTTTTCGCAGGATTTGATATTTTTGATAGAGTCGTCCGATTTAAAATCGTAAGTTTTATATCCATAATATTTTATTGTATTCATAACTTAAAATAATAATTAATATTTTGGTTTTAGAACTTACAGTACAGAAGTGTTCCAGAAGGGTTTTCCGTGGATAACGTTTTATATGAGGTTGAAGCTCTATTTTCAGATTCACCAACGTTGACGCCACAGTCGAATAAGCCTACTCATATACAGGTGTAGTGTGCACATACTATAAGGTATTAATAAGTCGACGTATACCTACTTTGTTTAGTATTATTATAAGTACCGTATTATTATATGTAGTTTTTACAAATATTAAATTGGAAATATTCCTGATTCATTTTTGTAGTTGCAGGAATATTGTTTCCAATTTTTTTGTAGTTTGTAGCATAGAAAAAGGATATATAAACACATAAGTTTGTAAATAAAGATCAATTATTATTCTGCCTTCAAATCGGCATTTTTAATTATATTTGGCATTCATCTGCCTTAAACAAACACCGGCATATAAAACTGCCTGTGCAACTTATCATAGAGGCCCGTGGCGTTAATTAGCGCCGGCCAACTAAATTAGAAAATAAATCACAGAGCCTCCACAACGGCAAACTCTCCCTCACATTATACAGGTAAAAATGTAAGTATGTATATGCATATGTACATACTTATTTTTACTAAAACATTTTATTTATAATGTTTCTTTAAAGAAAACTGCATTAGCTTCCGCAAAAACTGCCTATTTAAACGAAATGGTAGAAGGCGTGTCGAAAGTCGCCGACGTGATGACAACATTGGTGGATCTGGCAAAATCGCAGAATGAAAGTTCCAATCAGCAGTTTTTGAATTACGTAGATTCTTTGCTGTTGAAATTACTGAAAGAAGTGTCGGAATGAATTCAAGGCAAAATTTTTACTATGCTTCATGGAGAAATTTCATTTCAAAGAAGCAATAAAACCAAATAATAAGTACAAATAACTTAACTTCTGTATATGTATGTATGTATGTATGTATATAGAAATTAATAAATAACAAATGAATTGATTTTAGTTTGAAGTAATTTGTTTTATTGCATTTAAAGTAATTAGTACGTATTTACATATGTATAATAATAATAATATATATTTATAAAATTTTTGCAGTTTAAGATCCTGTTTTTTATATAAAAAATTTAACAATTTTATAAATATTTAATAAACAAAGATCAAAAAAATATTAAGATAAAATAATAATAATTCAAATTCAATTTACATATACAATATTGTTGCTTAATTGAGTTTAAGATCACTTGTAACTTTATTTGTGTGTTTCCTGAAGAAGACACATAAAGGGGTGTGGATATAGTGAAAAATAAAAAATAATAATTATAATAAGTAGCCTCAAGCTCAATTAAACAACAATAACACTTAAATATTAAATACAAAAAGGAAAAAAAGTAGCATAAAAATACACATATACATATTTTATTCAAAAGCATATTTCTTTTGCCATTGAATGGCGCCCTCATCAGCGATAAAATATTTGATAATTTTATTTCTGACAACCCGTCTCGATTCATCTGGTGGAAAAGGGTGGCAGCAGGCAAATTCTCTATAAGTTTTCCCTTGACAAGAACACCAGATGCGTCAAAGTAATCAACATATTCATGTTTGAAAATTAAATAATTATGTAAATAGGCACATGTTCTAATTATGAGGTTAGCACTACCAGGTTCAGAAAACATTTTTCTGGTCAGGCAATAAAATCTGGAGCACATCAACCCGAAGGCATTTTCAATACAGCGTCTTGCTCGGCTCAGCCTGTAATTGAATATATTTTCAATGTCTGGAAGTACATTACCAGGTTTTGGTTTGAAGAGCTTCATAATGCGACGGTGCAAGGGGAGTACGTCATCTGCCAAAAAAAACATACGGGTTTTCGTTGCCCAAATTTTTTGGAAAAACTAATTTGTTTTCTTTTATGGCACTTCCAAGAGTGCACTTGTCAAAAATATTCGCATCGCCTTCACTGCCATTTGCACCTACGTCCACGTAGGTGAAACGATAGTCTCCATTAGCTGCTGCCATGAGCACGATACTAAAATATCCTTTTAATTTGCACATACATACATACGTGTTATTATATGGCTATAGTTTTTATAAATACATAAATGTGTATGTATGAATGCTGAGACGTAATACCTTATAATGATAAAACAAGCTTCCAGAATTGGGTGGACACTTAACAGCTACATGCTTGCCATCAATTGATCCTACGCAATTAGGAAAATTCCATTTTTGGCATGAACGGGAAATACGACACAGTTCTTCAGGCGTCATTGGGGGAATTTCATAATTTAATGTTTGGCACAGTGTCGATAATAACGCCGAATTTTTGCTTGCTAATTCTATAGCAGCTGTGGGGCTTCAAAGTTCCATATGCTAAATATCTATTCATGAAAAATACATTATAAATAGAACACAAATGTAAACGCAAAATATACTTACTCCAGGGGTCTAATCACCGCATACGATATCGAATTAGCTATCGTATCGAATAACATTACTATACATCTAAATTATGGCAAACGATGCATATTGGATCCTAAATTAAACAAAATGTAATAGATTGAAGACCATACGTTTCCTAAAAGTAGGAATACAAATAATAAATCCTTTAAATTTTTTATATTATTGCAATACAATTTATTCGATATCGTATGCCTTGATACCAACATGAAAAATTTCGATAGTTTTGCTCGATATCGTATGCGATGATTTGGCCCCAGTACTATAGCTAATTTTTGCTTAGGCGAAATTCCGTGATTGGGACGTGTGTTTCTCTTGGGGGTGAGAAGTAGTTCTACTTTACACAACAAATCCAAAAAAAATTTGTCCATATGAAAATTCTCTTTAAAAGATTTTTCATTCTTGAGCAAGTCTTCAAACTGGAAAAAAAATTTATGTAAGCAAACACATGATTTTTAATTGTAAACATAGACTTACATCTGTTGTGAACCTTCCTTTTTGATTTCTTTCCACAATATATAGACTTGTTCGAAGCCTAGTGTCACCCAAAAGCTCATCTGTGGCTATAACAATGTCAATTATTTGTTTTGCTGCTTCACAAGTGGCCAGTAACAATGTTTTACTAATTTTTTTTTTGCAATTTAAGAAATTTATTTAAAATTACTCTTTTTTTTATAATTATCTATAACAACTTACCGCTTTTTGCTAAAATGCAAAGAAAAAAAAACGGTAAACCGTTAGAAAACAGTTTATGTACATATGTATATAATCATGCAATTAGTATGGTGAAATAAAGTGGACAACAAAAGAGAATTTTTAAATGGCAAAAAGGAGAAAAACAAAAACAAAACTAAAATAAAATAAAAAGAGAACAAAAAAACAAACAACGAAATTTCTTAATACAGAAAAACAAAATAAAACAAATACGGAAAAAGGGAGAAAAAAAACCACAAATCTCCAAAACAATATGACTGCAAATACTGGTCAACAAACAGCAGTAGCTGAAGAGTCATAAACCTGATGTCGTTTTTTCAATCCAACAAAGTACAATTTCGGCGGAAGCGGCCAACGAGATTCTACATTTAACCACCACAGAAAGAAGCTAACAATAGCAACATTTATCAATATGCCGGTTGCAGGAGGGTAAGTTGTGAAAACTATTATCGTGGGTACCTGCCAGTGTGGCCTTACCCCACGGTGATCTAATCACCGGGTGAATACAATGCGTCTACCAGCGCCCCATACATGACAAACTGTCATGCATGAGTACCAATTCGATCACATGTTGTTTGGACATGATCTCCCCCTTGATTAGGAGCGGAGACTTTCTAATACTCCTTCCGATCTATGGGTCACGGCACCCGGTTGCAATGCAACTCCACACCGACCTCAATTGAACTCTCCCCGCGATTTGGGTTTAAACCACAACCACCACGATACTCCCCGCAGGGCCTCACCATAACCGGGCAGGAACAAGTTCCTGGGGCTCCCGGTTCCCGTGGTACCAGATTTAAGTCTCCGGTCAGACTTCGTAGCCCATGGACTACTACCAGTAGAGCCCCAAACGGCTCGGGGACTGGTGACCCCCTGCAACAATAGTTACACACCATACAGCTCAACAGGAACACAGCAATGACAGCAACAGGAACAACAGGAACGTCGGTGACAAAAGCAGAAACAGCAGCCACACCGCGAACCAACTGCATCACCCGTAATACAAAACACACACGGGTACACAGCACAATAAACAATAAAATACACAAACATTCAACATTCATCCTCATGGATGAGCACATTGGCCACCCCCCCCTGTGACCCAGCCCATTACAATGCGAGCAAAACAAAAACAACAATTAGACATGACCCCCCTCACGGAGGGACTTACAAACAAAACAACGTTGCCAACAACTCTGCAATCAAGCAGAAAACAGCACATATGATGACAACACACCGCAAACCGGAACACTAGGAACAGCACAGGGCACAGGAATTGCGCTCTATGCTCCTCATGGTTGCCTACACTACGACTTCAACCACCACCGCAACCAACTCCGCTAACAAAAGACGCACACGGTTCCGCACGAACCTGCGGTTAAACAACAACGGTCCCAGCATGGCAACAACAGGGAGGCTACCCGCCCTACCTTGGCCTACGCCTAAAAACTTCACGGGCATACGCGCCCAACGCGTCAAAGAACGCGACGTCCGCCAAGACGCTACTAAAGTCCCAATGGTCGCCCGCCCCTACTACGCCCATTCCCTCTAAATCCCTAATGTCATCATAAAGATGGCATTCGACCAGAACATGTCTCTAGTACACGCCCCTTTGTACTACTTGTCCATCGCGCCCGCCAGGCAGACACAAGATGTTCGCAAAGGAGCGCCTTGATCTGACTGGGTTCCCTATTAATCACAAGATCAAGAGCAGAAACCCAATCATGTGGATGAAGCGGTAGCCCCTTCTTGACCTTGAAGGCGATCGCACGGCGAATCACCTCCAGATCAAGGGGAGCCACCCCCAGCAAGCATCGCAGTTCTCTGGGCAGGTTCTATCTTATTGCGACCAACAACAGTCATTGCTGTCTCGTACCACACAGGTGCACCATAAGTTGCGCATGCAACAAACAGCCCACCATATATGGTACGAGTAGCCCGCCTGCTGAGGCCCCATTCACTTCTAAGGATGCGTCTAACCTTACCTACTACAGCAGTCAGCCTTTCCCTCACATATGAGAGGTGAACCATAAAGTTCAACCTCTCACTCACCATTATTCCCAGGTATAGCGACCTCTACACCCACACTATCGCCCCACTCGCGCACAACACGCATGGCCCTGTCACCCCGGCTTTCCAGATCAGCACGAGACTGTCCTTCAACCAAAATGAGCAAGTCATCCGCATATGAACACAGTTTGAAGTCACGCTGCAACGACCTCAGCAAGGAACCCATCATGAGATTCCATATAAATGGACCCCTGCGGACAGCCGCGTACAACGTTCCTCCAAACCATGTCGCTGGCGCCTACCAAACAGGCTTTCCTACCACAGAAGTAACTCTCTCATAGCGCGAGCTCTGGGGGAGGAGATTGTCAAACGCACCCTTGAAGTCTACAAATATTCCTAGTACGTATTTTTTCGCAGAGATAGCAACACTTGACTTAACATGCAGCCAGGCGTCATCAACAAACCTCCCCTGCCTGAAACCGAACTGGAATTCGGACAGTGCTACGCGCGGGCACTCTTTTAGTCGAAAAACCATTATCCTCTCCAGTACTTTTCCAAGCACTAGAAGAAGACTAATGCCCCTGTAAGAGCGAGGATCAGTCCTCAATTTTTCGGGGGAATTTAAGTGTACCGCAACACGCGCCTTCTTTCAAGCCTCACTGAGACACTTCGCAAATATTTACTCCAGGTATTCCGGTATGGCCTTCCAGATGCTTTTACACATCTCTCCAGTCATACCGTCTATACCCGGAGATTTCCTGCTCTTGACCCTGTGGATACAAACATCTACTTCGGATCTCTCTAGCGCAGGAGGGACGGCTCCCTCCCTAATGAGAGGAGGGCTACTGCCTGCCCCTACAACCGGAAAGAAAGCCCCCAGTAACGCGCCCATACAATCGCTCCAGGAAGAAAACATTACATTGTCAACCTGGAGGCTCTCTACATCTAAACGCTTATGTCGACCCGAGCATACGCGATAGACACGACCCCAAGGATCGTCGCTATTATCACGCACGAATTCCCTCCACTTGTCTTCTTTAACCCTACTGATCCTACCCTTATATTCCCTCAGGCTAGCCAGATATTCAACTTTACGAATAGCTAGATCATCCGCATTAGACTGCCGGGCCCTCTGGAATCTCTTCCTGAGGCGCCTGACCCTCCTCCGCATCAGATCCAGCTCATCAGTCCACCACTTGACCTTTCTTGGCTTACCCGGGCGGGCGCGGCCAAGCAGCGCATCATTTACTGCGCACATCCAGTCGTCAATCTGGCCAACCTGAGCGTCAATACTCAACTCCCTAAAATCACCTATAGGCTGTACCATAGCAGCCGCCCTAATACTCTCCGCTTAACCGCCCCAATCAATATCCCTTTTACGCCACCCGCGAAGCGACCCCGATATCCAACTCCGCCGGTGATAAGCAAACCGAATCTCAATGAGATTATGATCGCTTATACCAGCGTTGTCATATACCCTCCAGCTGAAGTCGAAATATGACAACGCCAAATTATTGGCAATTGTCACATCGATATCGCTGCGACCCTGTGGAGCGTCAAACGTGTACAGATCACTAGCCTCGTTTAGCACCGAAGCACCAACTGTGACCAGCCATTCGCCGAGCATGATTCCTCTAGTGTGATTCATATGACCAGGCGCATGCTTGGGCATTTTACTGAACCACATAGAGGAACATGCATTTGCATCCAGGCCTAGAATAACGGGTGCACTACTCGCTACGAGTAGGACCGTATCCATATACCGAATGCACGGCTCCAAAGGGACGGCAAACCTGCAGTACAGGCTTGCAAAGAGCACCCGCCCAAACTCCCTTAGTACAGCAACACAGGCCCCCCACCGGGTACGGCTCACGATCGTACAATCGACCCCCGGGTCATCCACAACTACAGCAGAGTTCCCCGGAAAATTGCCGAAGAGCCGCATACCCCCAGGAAACCCCCTTATATCGCCATGTCGGAGGTACGGCTCCTGCACTAAAGCAACAGCCGCACTCCGTCGTCGCATCCAAGTTCGCACGTGGCCACGTACGACTAATTTTAATAAACAATAATATATTAATTTAGATAAATAAAATTAATTATTAATAAATATAAATACTATTATAATTATATATAAACTTATATATACTTATATAAACTTATATAAACTTATATATACCCTTAACATTTTTGAGAAGGGTATAAAAAAAAAACAATTGAAATGAAATGAAAAAAAACCTATCAAACACAACAAAATAAAATTTTTCTATATACAAAAAAAAAAAAAATTAAATATAACAATTTACACAAGAAAAACAGTTCTTTTTCATATTATTTTTATTTACAAAATTCAATACACTAATTTAGTAAATATTTTCATTATCGCAAATCAATAATTGCGAAAAAAGTTATTCATTTATTTTATTTTTAAAATTACACTTGTTTGAATTTACACGCACTTATAAATAAAGCAAAAAGATTAACTTTTTTTTTACTATAAATCATGAATTTCTTTTTATAAGGAAAAAAAAACTAAAATAAACATTCAAAATTCATTTTCTCCACATTGAAAATATTGCACTACATATTAAAACATTTTGATTATTTAAAATTACTCTGTGCAATCTGTTTAAATGGCAATAGATATCTTTTTTTGCTTCAGTATTTTGTTTTGCTTTGGTCTGTGATTTTAAGTTTGAATTTTATTCTTGCAAGTTCGTCGTAGTTGAAAACTAGTTCATTTCAGTAATTTTGAATAATAGTTGGCTCTTAAACAATAACAAATTGTATTGTGTGTGCTCAACAAAAGCAATTTGCCTCACAGGCATACTCAAATTAAGCAGTTAAACCTTTCAGCAATTCATTATAATCATATACTCGTAATAGCAACATCTAAAAATTTACGACATATATTAACGGAAGAGCAGAGAATAATTACTGTACAATTAATAGAGAAGGTAAGGCACAAGAATTTCGTCAAACCTAGTATGGCGCTTCTGCAATGAAAATATTGAGATTGTTAATAATTATAAATACCTGGAGTTTGATATTGCGTATAATTTATCTTTCAAAAACCATTTAAAAAAGAAACTAACAGCTTCTAAATTTGCAATCAGTTCTACATGAAATAAATATATAACAAGTAAGAGTGTAGTATATTCGGCTGGGCCGAATCTAAAATACCCTTCACGATAGTCACGAATATGTATAGTATATTAAAAATGTGACCTAAATATGCTCGGTTATATATGAACCGATATCGGATTTTTCTATTTTCTGTATTTTAGTAACCTTCTTTTATAACGAGAATTGCTTTCCAGCAAAAAAAAAAAAAAAAAAATTTTAATGGAAAAATCGGTTCAGGCTATATCTCGGGTATATATGGACCGATATCGAAAATTTTAATTTTCCATATTTATATAACCTTATATCATTACCAGAACTGCTTTTGAGCACAACAAATTGTTTAAGTTCGCTTACGCGATATTTTCATGAAAAACCCGATTTACGCTATATCTCGGGTATATATGGACCGATATCAGAAATTTTAAATTTCTCTATTTTCGTAACCTTCTTTTATAACAAGAACTGCTTTTCAGTAAAAAGAAATGTTATTGGAAAAATCGGTTCAGGCTATATCTCGAGTATATATGGACCGATATCGGATTTTTTCTTTTTCCATATTTATATAACCTTATTTCATTACCAGAACTGCTTTTGAGCACAAAAAAGTTGTTTACTCGGCATTTTCATCAAAAAACCTGTTAAGCTATATATCGGGTATATATGAACCGATATCGGAAATTTTAATTTTCCATATTTATATAACCTTATTTTATTACCAGAACTGCTTTAAGGTGAAAAAAGTTGTTTAAGTTCGCTTACGCGGCATTTTCATGAAAACCACGGTTTGGGCTATATCTCTGGTATATATGGACCGATATCGGAAATTTTCATTTTCCATATTTATATAACCTCATCTTATTACCAGAACTGTTTTAAGCAAAACAAAGTTGTTTAAGTTCGCTTACGCGACATTTTCATGAAAAACCCGGTTTGCGCTATATCTCGGGTATATATGGACCGATATCGGAAATTTTCATTTTTCATACCTATATAACCTTATTTCATTACCAGAACTGCTTTAAGGTGAAAAAAGTTGTTTAAGTTCGCTTACGCGACATTTTCATGAAAAACCCGGTTTGGGCTATATCTCGGGTATATATGGACCGATATCGGAAATTTTCATTTTCCATATTTATATAACCTTATTTAATTACCAGAACTGCTTTAAGGCGAAAAAATTGTTTAAGTTCGCTTACGCGGCATTTTCATGAAAACCACGTTTTAGGCTATATCTCGGGTATATATGGACCGATATCGAAAATTTTCATTTTTCATATTTATATGACCCTATTTCAATACCAGAACTGCTTTTGAGCACAAAAAAGTTGTTTAAGTTCGCTTACGCGACATTTTCATGAAAAACCCGGTCTAGGCTATATCTCGGGTATATATGGACCGATATCGGAAATTTTCATTTTCCATATTTATGTAACCTAATTTCATTACCAGAACTGCTTTTGAGCACAAAAAAATTGTTTAAGTTCGCTTACGCGGCATTTTCATGAAAACCCCGGTCTAGGCTATATCTCGGGTATATATGGACCGATATCGAAAATGTTCATTTTTCATATTTATATGACCCTATTTTATTACCAGAACTGCTTTTGAGCACAAAAAAGTTGTTTAAGTTCGCTTACTCGACATTTTCATGAAAAACCCGGATTGGGCTATATCTTGGGTATATATGGACCGATATCGGAAATTTTCATTTTCCATATTTATATGACCCTATTTTATTACCAGAACTGCTTTTGAGCACAAAAAAGTTGTTTAAGTTCGCTTACGCGACATTTTCATGAAAAACCCGGATTGGGCTATATCTCGGGTATATATGGACCGATATCGGAAATTTTCATTTTCCATATTTATGTAACCTAATTTTATTACCAGAACTGCTTTTGAGCAAAAAAAAGTTATTTAGCTTCGCCTATGCGACATTTTCATTAAAAATCCGATTTGGGCTATATCTCGGGTATATATGGACCGATATCTGAAAAAAAAATTTTTGCCTTTTAGTCACCATGCTTAATAAGTGTGTGAAGTTTGAAGCAAAACGAACAACTTTTGTTTTCAAAAATTTTCATACAAAACTGCAAAAAAAAATGGCTTTTTTCGGAATTTTGAATATATCTCAGCTATACGTGGACCGATATTACTGAATTTCAATTGCAAACCCATGAATCGATGGGGTAAAAGAATGGTGAAAGAAAAAAGTTTCTAAGTCTAATGGTTTTCTCAGAAACGGTATTTCAACAGCGGACAGACGGACAGACGGACATCGCTTAATCGACTTTTCCATTAATTCTGATTCAGAATATATATACTTTATAGGGTCGCAAAAAAAAACTGTAGAAATTACAAACGGAATCACAAACTTATATATACCCTTTACATTTTTGTGAAGGGTATAAAAATCCCGAAAATATCCAGGCAAAATAAGCTTCGTATATTCCATGCAGCATCTAGTTCGATTATGCATTATGTTGCTCAAGTCTGGGGTTTTGAAAAATATGATGTAGTTGAAAAATTATTCAGATTTTTTATTAAAAAAAAATGTTTTACTTACCTGAAACAACACCGAACTACATGATTTACATAGAAACCGGTATTCACTCCCTATTTGTTTCAACACTAAAACTACATTTATATATATAAAATAAATGAATATATAAATAAAGTATTGAGAATGGAACCTAATAAGCTGCCAAACATATTGGTGAATGAAGTAATAAATTTAAAAATATATTGGGCGAATGAGTGGACTGAGCTCTGTCAACAATTACAATATAATTCCACTTCCGATCAACCTTCACTTCACTTGCTAGTTGTGATTGGTAGCGTACGGACGTGTATTTTTCATACGGAAAGTTTTTGGCGGTTTACACTAAAATTAAAGTAGTTAAAAGTTTAAATTTAGACACTTCGATAGAAAATTTTGTCGCGAGTGTCGTGGTGAAATTTTTATTAAAATCGGACAATCGGGTAAAAAGTTATAGACGTTTTAGTGAACGCATATCTTTTACTAATTGTTTGTGTGGGTGTTTTGCACAAGCAGAAGCCAAATAAACAGGTTGTTGGTTACATACATTTTTTAGATTGAATTAAAATTGCTTATAAGAGCAAATTTGTATGTATTTTGGATTTTTTTACATATGTAAGTATATATTATTGTATATACAGTGTGTACTTTTGAGGAATTTGGTATTCCGCTATAAAAAAAAGTGTTGCCGCCTTAGTGCGAAAATTGAAGTTGCCGTGTTGCTCCCGGGATTGTACCGGGGAAAGTGAGGAGATTTTGGCGATTTCTGGACCCGATTTTGGGAATTTCCAAAAAACTCGGAACGGGTTCGGAACCGGTTTTTTCATATTCGGTGCACGTTTTTGCCGTGGAACGTGTATTTGGACTGTTTGGACTCGGTCATACGAGTTCTTATCCGGTTTTTCGTCGGTTTTACCGGTTTTATTAACCGGTTTTACGGTTTTAACCGGTTTTTGCCCGTTTTTTGGTGGTTTTTGGCCGATTTTTTGCGGGTTTTGACCGGTTTTTGGCGCTTTTTGCCGGTTTTATTGGACTTTTTTGCCCATATTGTTTGCGTATTCGCTGCGAGATCTCAGTTTCAACGTTCCTGCCTGTTTTTAGTGGCTGTGTAGCTGGTATTTACACGACAGGAGCAGTTTTTTTTTTTCGCCGATTTTTGGCTGATTTGCTGAGCTTTTTATTATTTTCTTTTGGTGACGTTTCCTGCCGGATTTTAGTGGCTGTTGCTGGAATTACTTCGACAGGGAGGAGTAGTTGGTGGTTGCATCATGCCACCGGCTAGTAAGAGGAAGGGCGAAAAGCCAAAAGCGAAGGGGGACGCAAGTGACGTCACGACGGATGACCCGAGGGCGCCTCCGCCGTTTGTGCCTCCCAAAATACGGCACACGGAGTCGGAATGCTCGTCGACTGAGGATGGGGAGGTGGCCAGGAAGGTGAAGATAGTGTCCCCAAAGGCCAAGCGAGGCAGGACCACGGCTATGGTGGAGTACCTTGCTCCTAGTGGGGCGAGTTTCATGGGGAGCGAATCGGGTGCTTCTGGTGCGGTAGCTGTTTCGGAAGTGCCATTAGGTGATGAAGTGGTGGTAACCGCTATTGAAGAGATTAGTGAAGGTGCGGTATTGACGGGCACGCAAGAGAGGGCATCCCGAAGCAAGAAGAAGAAGAAGATGGAAGCGGAGGGTGTAATTGTGGCGATGAAGAAAGTTACGGATAGGGTAATGGAATTGGTAATGGCTGAAGAGGTGGGGAGGCTGGTTGCGTGCAAGATCGCTAAAGAGGTAGGCGAGTACGAAGTGCTCTTGATGGGGTTGGTGGCGGAGAACGAGCGCCTTAGGGGAAGGTTGGAAGCAGGATCCACGGTGGTTCCGGTTGATCCGGTAGCTGTACAGCGTGCTGTGCCCCCAGCTGGTCGGAGAGCGGCGGCAAGGACCCAAGAGGTGGTGGCACCCGTTTCGTACCCAGCACTACCGCTGGTGAGGCCTGTGGAGACCTGGTCGGTGGTTGTGAAGAGCAAGGCTGGCAAGAGCGCCAAAGAGGTGGTGGAGAAGGTGGTTGGTGAGGTTGGACCGACACTGGGGGTAAGAGTGCATCAAGTGAGGGCAACGAAGGAGGGTGCTGTTATTCGCACGCCATCGGAGGCTGAACGGCGAAAGGTGGCAGAAAATAAGAAGTTCGCCGAAGTGGGACTAGAGGTAGCTGTAAAGGATAAACTGGGGCCAAAGATTGTGGTGCAGCGTGTGCATAAGGAAATATCTCCGGACGAGTTCATGGAGGAATTATACTCCATGAACCTCGGGGAGATGATGGCTCCTGGCGAGTATAAAAGAGCCATCCGACTGGTGAGCGTACCCTGGAAGGTGGAGGAGGGCACGGTTAATGTGACCCTAGAATGCACGTCGAGGGTGGCGGAACATTTAAGATCTACGGGTGCTTACGTGAAGTGGTTCTGATTCGCGGTCAGGACGCTGGACCCTATTCCGGCGTGCTACAGGTGCTTAGGTTTTGACCACAGGGTGCGAGAATGCAAGTTCCAGTCGGACGTGTCTAGAAGATGTGGAGACGCTGGCCACTGGGCCAGCCGATGCCCCAACGAATTGCGGTGCAGGAACTGTGCGTTCAAGGGACTGCAGGCGGATCATATGATGATGTCTGCAGCGTGCCCGGTCTATGCGACCATGGTTGCTAGGGTGAACGCTCGTCATTAAGATGGATACCGCAGTTGTAATACAGCAAAACTTGCAGAAGTCGTACGTGGCCACGTGCGAACTTGGGCAGGCGATGCGACGACGGGCTGCGGCTGTTGCCTTAGTGCAGGAGCCGTACCTCCGACATGGCGACATCAGGGGGTTTCCTGGGGGTATGCGGGTCTTTGGCAATTTGCCGGGGAACTCTGCGGTAATTGTGGATGACCCGGGGGTCGATTGTACGGTCGTGAGCTGTACGCGGTGGGGGGTCTGTGTTGCTGTACAGGGGGAGTTTGGGCGGGTGCTCTTTGCAAGCCTGTACTGCAGGTTTGCCGGCCCTTTGGAGCCGTACATTCGGTACATGGATACGGTCCTACTCCTAGCGAGTAGTACACCCGTTATTCTAGGCCTGGATGCAAATGCATGTTCCTCTATGTGGTTCAGTAAAATGCCCCGGCATGCGCCTG
The DNA here is from genome assembly GCA_914767995.1 of Thecocarcelia acutangulata. NCBI lineage: Eukaryota > Metazoa > Arthropoda > Insecta > Diptera > Tachinidae > Thecocarcelia > Thecocarcelia acutangulata. The sequence continues at coordinate 9,981,413 of OU612099.1, read as the reverse complement.
GTCATTTGAACCACACTAGAGGAATCATGCTCGGCGAATGGCTGGTCACAGTTGGTGCTTCGGTGTTAAACGAGGCTAGTGATCTGTACACGTTTGACGCTCCACAGGGTCGCAGCGATATCGATGTGACAATTGCCAATAATTTGGCGTTGTCATATTTTGACTTCAGCTGGAGGGTATATGACAACGCTGGTATAAGCGATCATAATCTCATTGAGATTCGGTTCGCTTATCACCGGCGGAGTTGGATATCGGGGTCCCTTCGCGGGTGGCGTAAAAGGTATATTGATTGAGGCGGTTACGCGGATAGGGCGGCTGCGATGGTACAGCCTATAGGTGATTTTAGTGAGTTGGGTATAGACGCTCAGGTTAGCCAGATCGACGACTGGATGTGCGCAGTCAATGATGCGCTGCTTGGCCGAGCCCATCCGGCTAGGCCAAGAAAGGTCAAGTGGTGGACCGATGAGCTGGATCTGATGCGGAGGAGTGTCAGGCGCCTCAGGAAGAGATTCCAGAGGGCCCGGCAGTCTAATGCGGATGATCTAGCTATTCGTAAAGTTGAATATCTGGCTGGCCTGAGGGAATATAAGGGTAGGATCTGTAGGGTTAAAGAAGACGAGTGGAGGGAATTCGTGCGTGATAGTAGTGACGATCCTTGGGGTCGTGTCTATCGCGTTTGTTCGGGTCGACACAGGCGCTTAGAAGTAGAGAGCCTTCAGGTTGACAATGTTACATTGTCTTCCTGGGGTGAGTGTATGGGCGCGTTACTGGGGGTTTTCTTTCCGGTTGTAGGGGCGGGCGGTGGCCCTACTCTCATTAGGGAGGAAGCCGGCCCTCCTGCGCTGGAGAGATCCGAAATAGAGGTTTGTATCCAAAGGTCAAGAGTAGGAAATCTCCGGGTATAGACGGTATGACTGGAGAGATGTGTAAAAGCATCTGGAAGGCCATGCCGGAATACCTGGTGTCAATATTTGCGAAGTGTCTCAGTGAGGGCTACTTCCCTGAGGCTTGGAAGAAGGCGCGTGTTGTGGTGCTCTTAAAGTCCCCCGAAAAAGTGAGGAGTGATCCTCGCTCTTATAGGGGCATTAGTCTTCTTCCAGTGCTTGGAAAAGTACTGGAGAGGATAATGGTCTTTCGACTGAAAGAGTGCCCGGGTGCAGCACTGTCTGAATTTCAGTTTGGCTTCAGGGAAGGGAGGTCTGTTGACGACGCCTGGCTGCATGTTAAGTCTAGTGTTGCTATCTCTGGGGAGAAGTATGTTCTAGGTGTATTTGTAGACTTTAAGGGTGCGTTTGACAATCTTCTGTGGAGTGTGGTTCTGGAGAGGCTACGTAGTGTGGGCTGTCGGGTGCTCGCTCTATGGAAGAGTTACTTCTGCAGTAGGAAAGCCTGTGTGGTGGGCGCAAGCGACATGGTTTGGAGGGACGTTGTACGCGGCTGTCCGCAGGGGTCCATCGGTGGTCCATTTATATGGAACCTCATGATGGATTCCTTGCTGAGGTCGTTGCAGCGTGACTTCAAACTGTGTGCTTATGCGGATGACTTGCTCATCTTGGTTGAAGGACAGTCTCGTGCTGATCTGGAAAGCCGGGGTGAGAGAGCCATGCGTATCGTGCGCGAGTGGGGCGATAGTGTGGGTGTGGAGGTCGCTATGGACAAGACCGTGATAATGTTGCTAAAAGGCAGGTTGTCTCGGGATCGTCCACCACTTGTTCGTTCTGGCGGCGTTAGTCTCCGGTATGCGACGGAAGTCAAATACCTGGGAATAATGGTGAGTGAGAGGTTGAACTTTATGGTTCACCTCTCATATGTGAGGGACAGGCTGACTGCTGTAGTAGGCAAGGTTAGACGCATCCTTAGAAGTGAATGGGGCCTCAGCAGGCGGGCTACTCGTGCCATATATGGTGGACTGTTTGTTGCATGCGCAACTTATGGTGCACCTGTGTGGTACGAGATAGCCATGACTGTTGTTGGTCGCAATAAAATTGAGTCTTCCCAGAGAACTGCGATGCTTGCTTGCATGCCAGTTTGTAGGACGGTGTCAACAGATACGCTACAGGTCTTGCTGGGGGGGGGCTCCCCTTGATCTGGAGGTGATTCGCCGTGCGATCGCCTTCAAGGTCAAGAAGGGGCTACCACTTCGTTTACATGATTGGCGTTCTGCTCTTGATCTTGTGGTTAATAGGGAACCCAGTCAGATCAAGGCACTCCTTTGGGAGCGTCTTGTATCTGCCTGGCGGGCGCGATGGGCGAGTAGTTCAAAGGGGCGTGTAACGCACGAATTCATTCGCGAGGCTGATTTTGTTGTGGGACGGCCGGAATTTGGCTTCAGTCTCAGTACGGGCTTCTTGCTCACGGGGCATGGTTCCCTCAATGCATTCTTGCATAAGAGGGGCCTGTCCGAGACTGCGCTGTGCAGATGTGGTGGGGGCCCTGAGGACTGGAGACACGTTCTGGTCGAATGTCATCTTTACGATGACATAAGGGATTTAGAGGGAATGGGCGTAGTAGGGGCGGGCGACCATTGGGATTTTAGTAGGGTCTTGGCGGACGGCGCGTCCTTTAACGCGTTGGGCGCGTATGCCCCTGAAGTGTTTAGGCGGAGACCGAGGTAGGGAGGGTAGCCTCCCCGTTGTTGCCATTGTTGGAACCGTCGTTTGTTGAACCGCAGGTTCGTGTGGGGCCGTGTGCGTCTTTTGTTGGCGGAGTTGGTTGCGATTGTGGTTTAAGTCTTAGTGTAGGCAACCATGAGGAGCATAGAGCGCAGTTCCTGTGCCCTGTGCTGTTCCTGGTGTTACTGTTTGCGGTGTGTTGTCATCATGTGTGCTGTTTTTGCTGTGTTGCTGATTGGTTGCAGAGTTGCTGGCAACGTCGTTTTGTTTGTAAGTCCTTCCGTGAGGGGGATCATGTCTAATTGTTGTTTTTTGTTTTGTTCGTGTTGTAAAGGGCTGGGCCACAGGGGGGTGGCCAATGTACTCATCCGTGAGGATGAATGTTGAATGTTTTTGTTGTTTTTGTTTATTGTGCTTTGTGCCCGTGTGTGTTTTGTGTTGCAGGTGATGCAGTTTGTTCGTTGAGTGGCTGCTGTTTTGCTGTTGTCGCTGACGTTCCTGTTGTTCCTGTTTTATGTTGCTGTTTGCTGTTATTGCTGTGTTCCTGTGTGCTGTTTACTGTAAGTATGGTTGCAGGGGGTCACCAGTCCCCGAGCCGTTTGGGGCTCTACTGGTAGTAGTCCTTGGGCTACGAAGTCTGACCGGAGACTTAATCTGGTACCACGGGAACCGGGAGCCCCAGGAACTTGTTCCTGCCCGGTTATGGTGCGGCCCTTCGGGGAGTATCGTGGTGGTTGTGGTTTAAACCCAAATCGCGGGGAGAGTTCAATTGAGATCGGTGTGGAGTTGCATTGCAACCGGGTACCGTGACCCATAGATCGGAAGGAGTATTAGAAAGTCTCCGCTCCTAACCAAGGGGGAGATCATGTCCAAACAACATGTGATCGAATTGGTACTCATGCATGATAGTTCGTCATGTATGGGGGCGCTGGTAGACGCATTGTATTCACCCGGTGATTAGATCACCGTGGGGTAAGGCCATAATGGCAGGTACCCACGATAATCGTTTTCACAACAACCTTCACTTGAGTGGAAACAAATACTTGATCTACTTGTAATTAAAGAATACGTAACAAATACAAATAACTCAATATTTCACGATGTATACTCCAGCCTAAATTACAATGTGTCGCACTTATACAATAATTTTTCGTCACTCGCTGCTGGGCATTTAATAAGAGCAAAAGGTGGTTTACTTGAAATAAATACAAAATGCATTCGAAATGACTCTATGGGAATTTGTACTGCATGTAATAGAGTTGCATGAGGATGCTTGATATTTGAGTATGCTCATATGCTCGAACATTGAACAGGGTAACGATAATACCCAAATATCAAGAAGCAGAAACGAACACTGTTGATTTAAACAAAATGCTTACTTGAAAAAACGAGCAGTGCTCAATATCAAAACGAACAGTGTCCGGTTATTCTTTGGTTTATTTTTTATTTATTAAACGTTGCCACCTTTTTTAAAACTCTCAAATTTTTTGTGCATACTTTCCGGAGATTTTTTGTGTATTTTCAACTGAATGTAAGTAAATACCGTTTATAAATATTATCTGGTCAAGTAACTTTTACAAAAAATTATTTTCTTTGAAATGTTTTTGTTTGACCTAACAGTTTTATTAAATTAAAAACTTCTCTTTCTTGTTGATGTGTTTCATTAAATACAACTTTTGTTGCTGAGTTTCTAACAAAGCGTGTTAATTTCTAAAATTAATTCGGCTTGTTTTCAATGCTTCTCTTCGCTTATGAGAGATGTTTTTAAACAAAATGTTTATTAAAGTGTCCGGCTATGGGGAAAAGTATTGTGTGAAAAAATAGGAATATTTCGGTTCAAAAATATTGCCTGTTTATGCCAGTAGTAAGTGCCCCTTTGGATAAGATTCACTATATATATGAACGCTGTAAAAAAAACTTTATACTACTGGACTAGATTATAGCTTTAAGATTATTTCAATGTAAGACTATATAAAATATTTGACATTACTTTAACCCGGTTGCTAGCACCAGAAAATCCTCTTATTAAGTAGTGATATTTTTTATAGTTAACGATATTAAATCATGGACGATTTAAGTTTAAAAGTATAACTTTTATTGCTTTCTGACATATTTCCTTAACAAAACGAGTAGTTTATATAAGAAATTTGAATCCTAAAAAGGGGACATTCCAATTGGTTACAGCCAATTTGAAACAAGTACTCGCATGCATAATTTTTGTTTTCTTCTTGAGTAATTACAAGACCATTTAACTATAAAGTGGAAATACATTTTGTATAATAATGCAAATTAGATTACATTTTTTATATTTGCCAAGTAAACAAATTTATATCAATTTTGGTAATTATTTTTGCGCATTTGGTAATTTAAAAAAAAATTTACAACTGTTTACAACATATTATGCAGCTAACGAAGTGGTTCGAGTAATTACTTATTCTCTTCGTGAATAATCCAACCAGGATTGCTCCAGATGTAAAAACTTACTACCAATTAGCTTCTTAAATGTAAAAAACCAATTGCATAGTTAATCTTCATTACATTACATTACATTACATTACATTACATTACATTACATTACATTACATTACATTACATTACATTACATTACATTACATTATCATAATCTTTGAATTTAACTATCGCACTGTATTCACTGACATTGCTTAATAATTCTTGAGAATCTATTTTTGCATCAAAAACTTAAGAAATTTTATAACGTTTAACAAATGGTTTATAAAAAAATCCACACTCTTTCTTTTTTTCGTGACAGTGGCATCCATATTTACAACAAAAGACCATGTGCGAAAAGACAGATTTCGTTCAGTAGTAGTGTTGGGCAAAATCTTTCATTTGTGTGAACTTTTCATTCTCTTTCAGAACGATTAACTGAATTAATTCATTCTTTTCTTTCATCTTTCAGTATTCCAGACATATTTCAGAATGAAAGAAAATGATTCAATTATGCATTTCAGGTGGCAGCAAAGCGAATTATACACCAACGCAAGCATTATTTATTTTATTGTTACACAGCACAAAGGAATTGGCATAAAATATAAAAAAGTTAATCGAGTTTATTGTAAACAAAAAATAATTTACTTTTTATACCCTTCACAAAAATGTTAAGGGTATATATAAGTTTGTGATTCCGTTTGTAATTTCTACAGTTTATTTTGCGACCCTATAAAGTATATATATTCTGAATCAGAATTAATGGAAAAGTCGATTAAACGATGTCCGTCTGTCCGTCTGTCCGCTGTTGAAATACCGTTTCTGAGAAAACCATTAGACATAAAAACTTTTTTCTTTCACCATTCTATTACTCCATATTGCCATGTGTTTGCTATTGAAATTCAGTAATATCGGTCCACGTATAGCTGAGATATATTCAAAATTTCCAAAAAAGCCATGAATTTTTGAAATTTTGTATGGAAATTTTTGACAAAACAAGTAAGAGTGTAGTATATTCGGCTGGGCCGAATCTAAAATACCCTTCACGATAGTCACGAATATGTATAGTATATTAAAAATGTGACCTGAATATGCTCGGTTATATATGAACCGATATCGGAATTTTCTATTTTCTGTATTTTAGTAACCTTCTTTTATAACAAGAATTGCTTTTCAGCAAAAAAACAAAAAAAATTTTTTAATGAAAAAATCGGTTCAGGCTATATCTCGGGTATATATGGATCGATATCGAAAATTTTAATTTTCCATATTTATATAACCTTATTTCATTACCAGAACTGCTTTTGAGCACAAAAAATTGTTTAAGTTCGCTTACGCGACATTTTCATGAACAACCCGGTTTAGGCTATATCTCGCGTATATATGGACCGATATCGAAAACTTTCATTTTCCATATTTATATCACCTTATTTTATTACCAGAACTGCTTTAAGGCGAAAAAATTGTTTAAGTTCGCTTACGCGGCATTTTCATGAAAACCCCGTTCTAGGGTATATCTCGGGTATATATGGACCGATATCGGAAATTTTTATCTTCCATATTTATATAACCTCATCTTGTTACAAGAACTGTTTTTAATCAAAAAAAGTTGTTAAAGTTCGCTTACGCGACATTTTCATGAAAAACCCGGTTTGCGCTATATCTCGGGTATATATGGACCGATATCGGAAATTTTTATCTTCCATATTTATGTAACCTCATCTTATTACAAGAACTGTTTTTAATCAAAAAAAGTTGTTTAAGTTCGCTTACGCGGCATTTTCATGAAAACCCCGGTCTAGGCTATATCTCGGGTATATATGGACCGATATCTAAAATTTTCATTTTTCATATTTATATGACCCTATTTCATTACCAGAACTGCTTTTAAGCACAAAAAAGTTGTTTAAGTTCGCCTATGCGACATTTTCATTAAAAATCCGATTTGGGCTATATCTCGGGTATATATAGACCGATATCTGAAAAAAAAATTTTTTGCCTTTAAGTCACCATGCTTTATAAGTGTATGAAGTTTGAAGCAAAACGAACAACTTTTGTTTTCAAAATTTTTCATACAAAACTGCAAAAAAAAATGGTTTTTTTCGGAATTTTGAATATATCTCAGCTATACGTGGACCGATATTACTGAATTTCAATAGCAAACCCATGAATCGATGGGGTAAAAGAATGGTGAAAGAAAAAAGTTTCTAAGTCTAATGGTTTTCTCAGAAACGGTATTTCAACAGCGGACAGACGGACAGACGGACATCGCTTAATCGACTTTTCCATTAATTCTGATTCAGAATATATATACTTTATAGGGTCGGAAAAAAAAAACTGTAGAAATTACAAACGGAATCACAAACTTATATATACCCTTTACATTTTTGTGAAGGGTATAAAAATAATAAATGATTTTAATGCTGGATTAAAATAAAAAACTATTTGTGATAAATATTCGATGAATAAATCAGCAATTTCGAAGATTATCAAGAAATTTCGTGAAACGGGTACTGTTAAGACTCTGCATTCAGGAGGAAGACCACGTAAAACTACTCCAAGACAGGATAATTTAATATCAAGAGAGTGCAAAAAAGACCCCCAAATGGCATCAAGAGAGGTTAAAAATGTTCTTGGATTGGATGTTAGCTCTCGAACAATTAGCCGTAGAGCCCGCGAGGCTGGTCTTGGTTGCTTCCGCCCTGCGAAAAAACCTCTGATATCGGAGAAAAACCGTGCTGCTCGTTTAAAATTTGCCAGAGAGCACATAAATTGGTCTAAAGAGAAATGGAACACTGTCCTTTTTTCAGACGAGTCCAAATATAATTTAAGGGGCAATGATGGAAGATCATTTGTAAGGCGGCCAAAGGGAAAGAGACTAGACCCAAAGTACACAAGCAAGACAGTCAAGTTTGGAGGTGGCAATATTATGGTGTGTGGCTGTTTTTCTGGGCAAGGAATGGGCCCAATTCACATTATAAAGGATACAATGACTGGTGTCGGCTACAGATCCATTTTAAACGACATAATGTATCCATATGCAGAGAAGAACATGCCACTAATTTGGAGATTTCAGCATGACAATGATCCAAAACACACCTCTAGGGTTGTAACTGACTGGTTACAATCAAATGAGGTCCGTGTTTTGAAGTGGCCTGCCCAATCCCCGGATCTCAATCCCATAGAAAATCTATGGGAAATTGTAGAACGCAAGATAAGAATTCGAAATTACACATGGAAGGAAGATTTATCCAATACAGTTTTGAGTGAATGGCAAAAGGTACCAAAGGATACAATTGACAAATTAATTGGGTCAATGCATCGTCGCTGTGATGCAGTAATTAAAAACAAAGGATACCCAACAAAATATTAATTTTTGATAATAGGCCGAAGGTTTTTATTGGAGTAAATTTTAAGTTTCCATTGTTTTGTCAATACCTCAAAATTTGATACTTTTAATTTTTATACCCTTCACAAAAATGTAAAGGGTATATATAAGTTTGTGATTCCGTTTGTAATTTCTACAGTTTTTTTTTGCGACCCTATAAAGTATATATATTCTGAATCAGAATTAATGGAAAAGTCGATTAAGCGATGTCCGTCTGTCCGTCTGTCCGCTGTTGAAATACCGTTTCTGAGAAAACCATTAGACTTAGAAACTTTTTTCTTTCACCATTCTTTTACCCCATCGATTCATGGGTTTGCTATTGAAATTCAGTAATGTCGGTCCACGTATAGCTGAGATATATTCAAAATTCCGAAAAAAGCCATTTTTTTTTTGCAGTTTTGTATGAAAATTTTTGAAAACAAAAGTTGTTTGTTTTGCTTCAAACTTCACACACTTATTAAGCATGGTGACTTAAAGGCAAAAAAATTTTTTTTTTCAGATATCGGTCCATATATACCCGAGATATAGCCCAAATCGGATTTTTAATGAAAATGTCGCATAGGCGAAGCTAAACAACTTTTTTTTGCTTAAAAGTAGTTCTGGTAATAAAATAAGGTTACATAAATATGGAGAATGAAAATTTCCGATATCGGTCCACATATACCCGAGATATGGCCTAAACCGGGTTTTTCATGAACATGCGGCGTAAGCGAACTTAAACAACTTTTTTTTGCTTAAAAGTAGTTCTGGTAATAAAATTAGGTTATATAAATATGGTAAATAAAAATTTTCGATATCGGTCCATATATACGCGAGATATAGCCTAGAACGGGTTTTTCATGAAAGTGCCACATAAGCGAACTTAAAGAACTTTTTTTTGCTCAAAGGCTGTTCCAGTAATAAAGTAAGGTTATATAAATATGGAAAATGAAAATTTCAGATATCGGTCCATATATACCCGAGATATAGCCCAAATCGGATTTTTAATGAAATTGTCGTATAGGCAAAGTTAACAACTTTTTGTTGCTTAAAAGTAGTTCTGGTAATAAAATTAGTTTATATAAATATGGTAAATAAAAATTTCCGATATATGTCCATATATACCCCAGATATACCCTAAACCGGATTTTTCATGAAAATGCCGCGTAAGTGAACTTAAATAACTTTTTTTTGCTTTGAAGCAGTTCTGGTAATGAAACAAGATTATATAAATATGGAAAATGGAAATTTCCGATATCGGTCCATATATACCCGAGAGATATAGCCTAAGCCGCGGTTTTCATGAAAATGTCGCGTAAGTGAACTTAAACATCTTTTTTGCTTAAAAACAGTTCTGATAAGGAAATAAGGTTATATAAATATGGAAAATGAAAATTTCCGATAACGGTCTATATATACCCTAAATATAACCTAAACGGGGTTTTTCATAAAAATGCCGCGTAAGGCAACTTAAAAAACTTTTTATACCCGTCACAAAAATGTTAAGGGTATATATAAGTTTGTGATTCCGTTTGTAATTTCTACAGTTTTTTTTTGCGACCCTATAAAGTATATATATTCTGAATCAGAATTAATGGAAAAGTCGATTAAGCGATGTCCGTCTGTCCGTCTGCCCGCTGTTGAAATACCGTTTCTGAGAAAACCATTAGACTTAGAAACTTTTTTCTTTCACCATTCTTTTACCCCATCGATTCATGGGTTTGCTATTGAAATTCAGTAATATCGGTCCACGTATAGCTGAGATATATTCAAAATTCCGAAAAAAGCCATTTTTTTTTTGCAGTTTTGTATGAAAATTTTTGAAAATAAAAGTTGTTCGTTTTGCTTCAAACTTCACACACTTATTAAGCATTGTGACTAAAAGGCAAAAAATTTTTTTTTCAGATATCATTCCATATATACCCGAGATATAGCCCAAATCGGATTTTTAATGAAAATGTCGCATAGGCGAAGCTAAATAACTTTTTTTTGCTCAAAAGCAGTTCTGGTAATAAAATTAGGTTACATAAATATGGAAAATGAAAATTTCCGATATCGGTCCATATATACCCGAGATATAGCCCAATCCGGGTTTTTCATGAAAATGTCGCGTAAGCGAACTTAAACAACTTTTTTGTGCTCAAAAGCAGTTCTGGTAATAAAATAGGGTCATATAAATATGAAAAATGAACATTTTCGATATCGGTCCATATATACCCGAGATATAGCCTAGACCGGGGTTTTCATGAAAATGCGGCGTAAGCGAACTTAAACAATTTTTTTGTGCTCAAAAGCAGTTCTGGTAATGAAATTAGGTTACATAAATATGGAAAATGAAAATTTCCGATATCGGTCCATATATACCCGAGATATACCCTAGAACGGGGTTTTCATGAAAATGCCGCGTCAGCGATATTAAACAACTTTTTTTTGCTTAAAAGCGGTTCTGGTAACAAAATAAAGTTAGATAAATATGAAAAATGAAAATTTCCGATATCGGTTCATATATACCGCAGATATAGCGTGGAACAGGGTTTTCATGAAATTGCCGCGTAAGCGAACTTAAACAACTTTTTTTGCTTAAAAGTAGTTTTGATAATAAAATAAGGTTATATAAATATGGAAAATGAAAATTTCCGATATCGGTCCATATATACCCGAGATATAGCCCAAACCGGGTTTTTCATGAAAATGTCGCGTAAGCGAACTTAAACAACTTTTTTGTGCTCAAAAGCAGTTCTGGTAATGAAATAGTGTCATATAAATATGAAAAATGAAAATTTTCGATATCGGTCCCTATATACCCGAGATATAGCCTAGACCGGGGTTTTCATGAAAATGCCGCGTAAGCGAACTTAAACAACTTTTTTGTGCTCAAAGGCAGTTCTGGTAATGAAATTAGGTTACATAAATATGAAAAATGAAAATTTCTGATATCGGTCCATATATACCCGAGATATAGCCCAAATCGGGTTTTTCATGAAAATGTCGCGTAAGCGAACTTAAACAACTTTTTTGTGCTCAAAAGCAGTTCTGGTAATGAAATAGGGTCATATAAATATGAAAAATGAAAATTTTCGATGTCGGTCTATAGATACCCGAGATATAGCCCAAACCGGGGTTTTCATGAAAATGTCGCGTAAGCGAACTTTAACAACTTTTTTTTGATTAAAAACAGTTCAGGTAGTAAGATAAGTTTATATAAATATGGAAGATAAAAATTTCCGATATCGGTCCATATATACCCGAGATATAGCCTAAACCGAGGTTTTCATGAAAATGCCGCGTAAGCGAACTTAAACAATTTTCTCGCCTTAAAGCAGTTCTGGTAATAAAATAAGGTGATATAAATATTGAAAATGAAAGTTTTCGATATCGGTCCATATATACCCGAGATATAGCCTAAACCGGGTTTTTCATGAACACGCGGCGTAAGCGAACTCAAACAATATTTTTTGCTTAAAAGCAGTTCTAATAATAAAATAAGGTTATATAGGTATGAAAAATGAAAATTTCCGATATCGGTCCATATATACCCGAGATATAGCCCAAACCGGGTTTTTCATGAAAATGTCGCGTAAGTGAACTTAAACAACTTTTTTTGCTTAAAAACAGTTCTGGTAATAAGATGAGGTTATATAAATATGGAAAATGAAAATTTCCGATATCGGTCCATATATACCAGAGATATAGCCTAAACCGTGGTTTTAATGAAAATGCCGCGTAAGCGAACTTAAACAACTTTTTTCACCTTAAAGCAGTTCTGGTAATAAAATAAGGTTATATAAATACGGAAAATTAAAATTTCCGATATCGGTTCATATATACCCGATATATAGCCTAACAGGTTTTTTCATGAAAATGCCGATTAAACAATTTTTTGTGCTCAAAAGCAGTTCTGGTAATGATATGAGGTTATATGGAAAATTAAAATTTTCGATATCGGTCCATATATACCCGAGATATAGCCTGAACCGATTTTTCCATTAAAAAATTTTTTTTTTTCTGAAAAGCAATTCTCGTTATAAAAGAAGGTTACTAAAATACAGAAAATAGAAAATTCCGATATCGGTTCATATATAACCGAGCATACTTAGGTCACATTTTTAATATACTATACATATTCGTGACTATCGTGAAGGGTATTTTAGATTCGGCCCAGCCGAATATACTACACTCTTACTTGTTTTCCTTAAAAACAGTTCTGGTAATGAAATAAGGTTAGATAAATATGGAAAGTGAAAATGCCCGATATCGGTCCATATATACCCGAGACATAGCCTAAACCGGGGTTTTCATGAAAATGCCGCGTAAGCGAACTTGAACAACGTTTTTTCATTAAAAGCAATTCTGGTTATAAAATAAGGTTAGATAAATATGGGAAATTAAAAGGCCCGATATCGGTCCATATATACCCCATATATAGCCTAAACCGCGATTATCATGAAAATGTCGCGTAAGTGAACTTAAACAACTTTTTTTTAACGAAATAAGGTTATATAAATATGGAAAATGGAAATTTCCGATATCGGTACATATATACCGGAGATATAGCCTAAACCGCGTTTTTATACGTGACTACTGTGAAGGGTATTTTAGATTTGGCCCAGCCGAATTTACCACACTCTTACTTGTTTGTTTTCAATTCGAGTAGATGGCGATTGTGTCATGGTAATATGCTCGCCGCAAAATATAAATTATTTTATAAATTATTATACCCACTATTTCTTGTGATTATATTACTATAATCTTTGGCTTTTAATTTTCTACAAAGAAGGCGAACTTTTATACAATTCTAAAAAATCTAACTAGAAAACTTTTTCTTGATTCGTTTTCTTCCACTTAACTCACCGAAATGTTCATTGAAATGACAAATTTAGCGCTAGAATACACAAACATTCAAAACTTTTGCACGAAAATCAAAATTTTGTGCAACCAAGCATACACCCCTATAAACAATGACAAACACTATACTGCTTAAAATGGTACGAAAAGTACGTAGTTGACAAGGCTGTCGAAAGCTTGAACAAATGAAGAAATATGAAAGAAAAGTGAATGATGAAAGAAATACAGAGAGAATACTGAAGTATTTCATTCGTTCGCTGAAGAGAATCATTCAGTTGAAGTCAAGGCGAATTCATTACCAGGTAAACGTAACAGCACAGGTGATTATTTTTTGCTTCTCGCGTTTTTTCCAATGTGACTGTCAAATTTTGTTTCTTTTGTTTACAAAATTTTTCGCGCCATTTTAATCTGAAGGTTTTTTTGTTTAGTGCAATTTCAAGAAATTTGTGTGAATTTAAAAGTGAAAAACTAATATAATCTGTGATTTTAATTACAAACAGTTATAAAAGCTTATATTTAACGTTTATATAAAATTTTTTCTCTGCTGAGCAATCTTAGGCGAATTTAGATTATGACATTCACGATATGTTTTACAATAACAAAATACATTGTACTGAATTCGCCTTTCCGCTTGCATTCACCTGTATAAAGTCGCCTTGGTTGAAGAAATTCATTCATGAACAACACAAGACTATTCAGTAGCTTGGTAGCTTTCAACAGAGTAGGGACATGGCGGATTTTTTTATGTTTTGAAAATTTTAAAGAGAGATTAATTTTTTGCTTTGCTACACTGAGAAGTGTAGCTATATAAATATATGAATTTTTATAATTCGTGCAAATTAGGTATTTGCAACTTTTTAAAACAAAATATTTAATGAGTATGTATATTCTATGAACATTTAAGGAAAAATACTGTACAATTTGCTATTTTTCATTTAGTATATTTTACCACTGAGAAGTTGAAAACAAACAAAAAATAAAACACATATTTATTATTAATAAACAACCAAAAACTACTTTAATAATTTCCAATTGTTCCTTTAAATTTATTATAATATTTTCTCTCAGTTAAACGCTAAAAAAATATTTCAAGTTTTGTTGAATTTAAAACAAAGATGATATAATATTCATAATTGTTTTAAGAATGAAAACAAATTTTGCACGTCATAACAAAGAACAAAACTCATAATTTCTTTCAGTGTAGTATTCGTACTTTAAATCTGTTTTTGTTTGTGAAGACCCGTGGATGCCCGAGCATTGCTTATGAGCAAAACGAGTAATGCTCATAAATTTCGACCATTTCAAACTGTCCACTCATTACTGCTTATTGCTTATGAACACTAGTGCTTATAAGCAACGCCTGATATGGACAAGCATGAACAGAGCATAAAATAGAAACGAGTGTGATCATATGCTCGAATTTCAATGCTCGTGCAACCCTTTAGTATGTAGTTTGAATGCAACTGAAAATACTTTCCACTTCCTTGGCGTCTGTCCATTGTATAAAAAATATAGAATAAAATACTTTGGCGAAGCACAACTCATCTCCTCTGAAGCAAATTTACTATTAAACGGCAAATATTTTCAATCTACACGATTGCCTACAATTATCATTTATATATAGAAAATTAATTATCAATGAATTCAATTAAAAACATACTATATTTACATAACAATAATACACTACAAAAAAAAAGTAAGAGTGTGGTATATTCGGCTGGGCCGAATCTAAAATACCCTTCACAGTAGTCACGTATATGTATAGTATATTTACAAATGTGAACAAAATATGCTCGGTTATATATGAACCGATATCGGAATTTTCTATTTTCTGTATTTTAGAAACCTTCTTTTATAACGAGAAAAATTTTCAGCAAAAAAAAAAATACTAATGGAAAAATCGGTTCAGGCTATATCTCGGGGATATATAGACCGACATCGGAAATTTTTATTTTCCACATATATATAACCTTACTTCATTACCAGAACTGCTGTTGAGCCAAAAAAGTTGTTTCAGTTTACTTACGTGACATTTTAATGAAAACGCCGGTCTAGGCTATATCTCGGGTATATATGGACCGTATCGGAAAGTTTAATTGTCCATAATTATATAAAATTATTTCCTTACCAAAACTGCTTCTGAGCACAAAAAAGTTGTTTAAGCATTTTCATGAAAAACCCGGTCTTGGCTATATCTCGGGTATATATGGACCGATATCGGAAATTTTCATTTTCCATATTTATATAACCTTATTTCATTACCAAAACTGCTCTTGCGCAAAAAAGTTGTTTAAGTTCGTTTATTCGACATTTCTATATCTCGGGTATATTTTTTATTCATTTATTAATTTATGCCTATTTAGAATAACTCCTTACAGGCAAATACTATATATGTACACGCATATGAGTTAAAAAATAATTACAAAAATTAATAAAAAAAGTAGAAAAAATAGCTAATTACTGGGAAAAAAATTTATAGGCAATAAAAAAATTTGTTAATTACTGGAATTTAATACTAAAATTATACTACGCTTAACAAAATTTAAGTTCATCGAAAAGTCAATAACGTGGCACAGTTCATTAAAACAACAACATAATCTACGCAAGGGATCTGCATTCGCATAATTCTGACGGTAATAAAACACTGACAAAGGTTGATATTGACGAAGACTACGCTGGGGAACATCAAAATTTAGTTTGGACACCAGATACTCCGAGCAGAGATATTGCCGTTAATCAATTTGAAGACAAAAATGACATTCAACATTTAAAGTATCAGCAATTTGTAGCCCTACGCATAGGAGAAATTTTAGAAGGGTCACATGTCAATGATTTGCGATGGGTTCCATCGTCCGAAAATGTGGCAGATGAAGCCACGAAATGGTCCAGCATCCTTAAATTCGATGTAGGCCCGAGGTGGTTTACAGGACCAAAATTTATAAGAAATGATGAATGTTACTGGCCTGTCATGGTGTTGACTAACAAAGTCGAAGAAATATTCGTGTGTCATGCCTCCTGCAAGCAACCTTGTACGTCTACCATAGCTGTAATTGTTCCTGCCCCATCACGTGTGTGGGAAATATATCGTAACACGGTACTAATAGTTTTGAAATTCTTGCGCTTTGTCCGTAAGAAAACATACCCTACCGAAAGAATCGAAAAATTAATGAACATTAATGATATATTCGGCGTGGAAAATGTACTAATTCACAAATGTCAAGAAGAAGAATACGCAGTTGATATAGAATCACTTTGTAAAGGGAAATTTGCACATCGCAAGAGCCTCATTTATAAACTCTCTCCCTATTTAGACGAATTTGGTATTATTCGCCAAAAAGGTCGTATCGACGCAATTGAAACAGATGTAAAAAGACCCATAATCATGCCACGAAAGCACCCCAAACGTTTTTATTAATTGTTAATTTTTATCATCGAAAATAGCATCACTATTATAGTGAAATTGTTGTAAATGAAATGCGTCAACGTTTCCAGATAAACGGTTTAAGAGCGCTAGCTAAAGATATCGCGAAAAAATTTCCATTCTGTAAGAACAGAGCAGCTAAGCCGCAAATCCCTGAAATGGGTGATATACCTCCAGAGAGATTAGCTCCGTTTACGCGACCTTTTCATTTTACCGGCGTCGACTATTTCGGACTGTTAGAGGTAATCGTTCACAGACGCAGAGAGAAACGCTGGGGCGCACTATTTACGTGCATGACGGTGCGTGCAGTACACATTGATATCACGCCGTCATTGTCTACAGAATCGTTTTTGCTGGTATTCGAACAGTTTATCAGCCGCCAAGGTGTTCCTGAACGCATCTTGTCTGATAACGCAACCAATTTTAGGGGTGCAAATCGTGTGTTGTTGAGCGAAATGAGAAGATAGATTGCATTGAGGTTGAATGTAAGTACCCAGACATTGAATGGAAATTTATTCCGCCTTCCTCACCGCATATGGGAGGATCTTGGGAAACAATGGTCAGGTCAGTAAAGTCAGTTCTGACAGATATTCTCCCAACAGACGGTATACGTGAAAAAATTTTAAGAGGTGCATTGGCAGATGTCGAAAATATCATAAACTCTCGCCCATAATACTTTTCCCGCTACTGTAGATGTGTAAACGCCGTCTGGCAACTCTGAATATATTATATTAACATCTGTAACATCAACCGACTGACTTAACATTTTTGCTAATAATCTTTATTTACCATTTAAGAAGAAACAGTTTTATTTTTTTTATGTACAACTGTTCTTTTACAAAGATCACATTTTGTAAGTAAAAGAGTGGCGAAATTTCTAGTAAGATAAACATTCTGTTGTGAGATCGGGCACTATTAAAATATTTGATACATGTTTAACTAATGGAATAACGAATGACAAAAAATCCGACATTCTACTCTATTGTTGCATTAATATTGCTGGACAGCATGCTGCCCTCTTCCTACTCATAAGTTAAGAAAATTAAACTATAATGCTTTTGTGGGAAAAAATTTTTATAAAAATGTATACATATGTATGCAATAAGGAAAGAGCACATTATTTGAAAGCACATATTAAAAAAAATATTTTTATTGATACATTTAATAGTTACAACTTTCCTTCCGGTGAGACACTATTGAACATATTTTAGAACAATGTAAAGTAGCTTCTTTAGTCCGGTAATCACTTAATCCTCTGGAAATAGCAATATCAATTACACCTACCAACTACATTAAAAGAAAATTTAGTATAAATTTACACTAAACAAGAATACTTTTGTTTCAGATCAATGAAGCGGGTATACCTGATCGTGGTTCGTGGTCTTCAAAATTGGACTTTATTTTGTCTGTTGTTGGCTTAGCCATTGGGCTAGGAAACGTATGGCGTTTTCCGTACTTATGCTACAAAAATGGAGGCGGTGCATTTTTAATACCTTATTTTATGACCCTTATACTGGCTGGCATTCCAATGTTTTTTATGGAGCTTGCTCTGGGACAGATGCTAACCATTGGTGGCTTAGGTGTTTTTAAAATTGCACCAATTTTCAAAGGTATAGGATACGCGGCAGCGGTTATGTCGTGCTGGATGAATGTTTATTACATTGTTATCTTGGCGTGGGCAGTTTTTTACTTTTTTATGTCTATGCGATCCGATGTCCCGTGGCGTACATGCAATAATCCGTACAATACAGAAACCTGTGTTAATCCGTATGCACGAAAGGACTTAATTTGTTGGGAGAAGGTAGTAAATGGTTCTTCCACAAAAATGTGTTCATTAGCAGCTGCTAATGTTTCAGCGTCTGCACTTACAGACCCCGTAAAAGAGTTTTGGGAGTAGGTTTTATTTACTCTAAATAATTGTTTAGTTTCGCAAAAAATTTTAATATTTTTCTAGGCGACGCGTCCTGGAAATATCATCAGGTATTGAAGAAATTGGAAACATTCGATGGGAGTTAGCTGGTACTCTACTACTGGTTTGGATTCTATGCTACTTCTGCATATGGAAAGGTGTTAAGTGGACAGGAAAAGTTGTCTACTTCACAGCGTTATTCCCATATGTACTTTTAACAATTTTGCTCATACGTGGCATCACTCTGCCGGGTGCTATCGAAGGCATAAAATTCTACATAATTCCAAATTTTTCAAAACTAACACAATCAGAGGTATGTAAAAGCTGATATTTCTAAGCTTACAGATTATTTTAACTAGCATTTAATTTCAACATGAGATGTATGTATGTATGTATGTTTTTTTTTTTTATTCGCGGGGTGAAAAACCATCGAAAGGCACTGGCAGTGATGGTGGTTGCCAGTAGTGCGAGACTTTAACTCGCTAAAAAACACCCCTTCGCCCTGACCCAGATGCTCCCCGAGGGACTGCCGCAAGGCTTTACGTCTCGGGGTGGGAAAGGTGATACACCCTACATCTAAACTAAACTACATTGATTCTGCTGCGAATCTGTTCTAACCTACGAAGTTCCAACAGAACCAATTTTACAAAACTACAGACGTACGTCCAGTTGCACAAAGATTCCAACATGATTGGAACGATACTGCTCGGACTGATGCTACGTCCTAGGACTGTTTCTAAATATTCCCTATCACTATTAAACCGTGGACAGATGAAGAACACATGCTCAGCATCTTCCAAGACATTACCATCACAACTCGGACAGAACGGAGTACTGTCATGTCCAAAACGGTACAAGTACGACCTAAAACAACCATGCCCAGTTAGAAACTGTGTAATATAGTAGTTCAAATCGCCATGCTTTCTTGATAGCCATGCTCTGATGTCTGGTATCAGTAAGTAGGTCCATCTTCCCTTGTCAGCTGTCGCCCATCTTTCTTGCCATTTTCGCAGACACGATTCTCTCAACCCAACCGTGATGTCCGAAGCGGCCTCTAGCTCGATCGGTATCATGCCGGCAATGACAAAAGCGGCCAGGTCCGATACAGTTCGGAATGCGCTACATACACGCAAGGCGATCAGCCTATACACAGGAGATATCAGGTTCACATAAGTAGGATATTTAAGTGAGCCTGACCATATAGGCGATGCATATAAGATAATGCTTCTTACTACACTAGAGAGTAATCTCCTCTGCAGATATTTTGGACCTCTTGTATTCGGCATGATCCGGCATAGCGCTGTGCATGTTTTTGATGCTTTACTGCCTATGTACTTCAAGTGCTCTTGAAAAGACAGACGAGTGTCCATCATGACCCCAAGGTATTTTAAACATTCCTTAGATTCTATGCTACACGTGCCAATATTTAGCCTGAGAGTTTCCCTAGTTTTCCTACTACTAATCAGAACCGCTTCCGTTTTATGGTCAGCTAGAGTTAGGCCCATTGATCTTAGCCAAGATCGTACGATCTGAATACTGGCGTTTGCAATGGTTTCCACCTCTAGTAACTCTTTCCCTTCACACACTAACGCTATGTCGTCTGCGAATCCAACTATCTTCACCTTTTCCGGTAGATCCAATCTT
Source organism: Thecocarcelia acutangulata (assembly GCA_914767995.1). Taxonomy (NCBI): domain Eukaryota; kingdom Metazoa; phylum Arthropoda; class Insecta; order Diptera; family Tachinidae; genus Thecocarcelia; species Thecocarcelia acutangulata. The sequence continues at coordinate 9,961,167 of OU612099.1, read as the reverse complement.
AATACTCCGTCGTACATGACGTTCCACAATAGTGGGCCAAGAACTGAACCTTGAGGCACTCCACCAATGATCTTGCGCCTCTTAGTACCTTTATCGGTATCATAAACTAGCTCTCTATCCCGGAAATAGTCCCGTACAATTGCTAGTAGATACCCTGGGATGTCTATACGGACCAAAGCATTAACTATATGCTCCCAGTTTGCCGTATTGAAGGCGTTTTTTACATCTAGGGTTATAACCACACAATACCCTTTTGTTCCATTCCTCCACCTCTTCCCTTGGATAGCTTGAGCAGCGGTTTCTACTACAACTTTGATAGCGTCCACCGCTGACTTTGCTTTCCTGAAGCCAAATTGGTTATCTGATAAACCTAGGTTAGCTTGTACGCAATCTTCATTCGCAGTTTGAGTGTTAAAGCGTTCGGACGTATATAGCGGATAGTAAAAGTGTTAAAAATTGAATAGTGGTAAGAAGAAGCATAAAAAAAGAAAATAAATAAAGTGGAAGAAGAAGAGTGAGACTCCGCTGGCAGATTGAGACTCCGCTGGCAAAAATCTCCGGCCAAAAGTTTGGTTAAATTGAAGAGCTAAGTGACTACGGCGCGTGTGAGGTTTGAGACTACGATTTATATTTGGCTGACGGTTCGCGGACTTGATAAGGACTTACTATTAAATAAGTACTGCTACACAAAGGTAGGTGGCACTTAATTATTTATTAGATATAGCGGAGTTTGCCGACATGCCGCCGGCTAGCAAACGGAAGGGTGAGAAGCCTAAGGCTAAAGGGGACGCCAGCGATGTGACCACGGACGATCCCAGGGCGCCGCCGCCATTTGTGCCACCGAAGCTCAGGCACACGGAGTCAGAGCTGTCGTCAACGGAGGATGCAGAGTCCGTAAAAAAGTTTAAATTGGGGTCGCCCAAAACAAGAAAGAAGACGGCGCTGGAAGTTCCGAAAGGTGTAGGTGAGGCGGCAGCTGTTTCAAAAGCGGCAATGGTGGTGGACGACGACGTGATTGTCACGTGTGTAGGTGAGGTGGCCAGTGAGGAAGTAATTCCTGGGAGTAAGCAGCCTGTGAGGGAGTCGAGGACCAGAAAGAAGAAGCTGCAGGCTGAGGGGGTGATCGCTGAAATGAAGAGGGTGACTTGGAAGGTGTTGGAGTTAGTTATGGCGGACGAGGTGGGCAGAGGCGTCGCTAGAAAAATAGCGAAGGAGGTGGGCGAGTATGAGACGCTCCTTATGTGTCTTGTTGCCGATAATGAGCGATTGAGGGGAAGATTGGAGGCTGGTGCGGTGGGAGTTGCTGCTGCCCCGATGGCGAAGTCGATGACCGTACCCCCAGTAGGTAGCAGAGTTGTGACCAGGACACAGGAGGCGGTAGCGCCAGTGTCATACCCGGCCCTGCCGTTGGTAAAACCGGTGAAAACTTGGTCGGTAGTCGTAAAAAGTAAGGCTGGGAAGAGTGCGAAGGAGGTGGTGGAAAAGGTGGTTGGGGAGGTTGGGCCGACTTTGGGGGTATGCGTGCACGAGGTGCGCCAAACTAAGGAAGGAGCCGTGATTCGCACGCCATCGGAGGCTGAGAGGAGGAAGGTGGCTGGTAACACTAAGTTCGCTGATGTGGGGTTGGAGGTGGCTGTTAAGGACAAGTTGGGGCCTAAAATAGTGGTTCAGCGCGTCCATAAGGAGATTTCGCCGGATGAGTTCATGGAGGAACTACACTCCATGAACCTCGGGGAGTTGATGTCTTCCGCGGAATATAGGCGATCCGTTCGACTGGTGAGCGCACCCTGGAAGGTGGAAGAGGGCACAACTAACGTGACCCTAGAATGCACGCCGCGTATTGCTGAACATTTACGGACAACGGGGGCGTATATAAAGTGGTTCCGCTTTGCGGTACGGACGTTGGACCCCATACCGGCGTGCTATAGATGTCTAGGTTTTGATCACCGGGTGCGCGACTGTAAGTACCAGTCGGATGTGTGTAGACGGTGCGGTGACGCTGGCCACTGGGCGAGCCGATGCCCCAACGAATTGCGGTGCAGGAACTGTGCGTTCAAGGGACTGCAGGCGGATCATATGATGATGTCTGCAGCGTGCCCGGTCTATGCGACCATGGTTGCTAGGGTGAACGCTCGTCATTAAGATGGATACCGCGATTGTAATACAGCAAAACCTTCAGAAGTCGTACGTGGCCACGTGCGAACTTGGGCAGGCGATGCGGCGACGGGGTGCGGCTGTTGCCTTAGTGCAGGAGCCGTACCTCCAGTTTGGTGACATCAGGGGGCTTCCTGGGGGTATGCGGGTTTTCCCCGATTTGGAGGGGAACTCTGCGGTAGTGGTGGATGACCCGGGGGTCGATTGTACGGTCGTGAGCTGTACCCGGTGGGGGGTCTGTGTTGCTGTACTGGGGGAGTTTGGGCGGGTGCTCTTTGCAAGCCTGTATTGCAGGTTTGCCGTCCCTTTGGAGCCGTACATTCGGTACATGGATGCGGTCTTACTCCTAGCGAGTAGTGCACCCGTTATTCTAGGCCTGGATGCAAATGCATGTTCCTCTATGTGGTTCAGTAAAATGCCCAGGCATGCGCCTGGTCATATGAACCACACTAGAGGAATCATGCTCGGCGAATGGCTGGTCGCAGTTGGTGCTTCGGTGTTAAACGAGGCTAGTGATCTGTACACGTTTGACGCTCCACAGGGCCGCAGCGATATCGATGTGACAATTGCCAATAACTTGGCGTTGTCATACTTCGACTTCAGCTGGAGGGTATGTGACAACGCTGGTGTGAGTGATCATAATCTCATTGAGATTCGGTTCACTTATCGCCGGCGGAGTTGGATATCTGGGTCACCTCGCGGGTGGCGTAAAAGGGATATAGACTGGGGCGGTTACGCGAATAGTGTTAGGGCGGCTGCTATGGTACAGCCAATAGATGAATTCAGGGAATTGGGTATAGACGCTCAGGTTGGCCAGATTGACGACTGGATGTGCGCGGTGAATGATGCGCTGCTTGGCCGAGCCCGTCCGGGTAGGCCAAGAAAAGTCAATTGGTGGACCGATGAACTGGATCTGATGCGGAGGAGTGTCAGGCGCCTCAGGAAGAGATTCCAGAGGGCCCGGCAGTCTAACGCAGATGATCTAGCTATTCGTAAGGTTGAATATCTGGCAAGCCTGAGGGAATATAAGGGTAGAATTTGTAGGGTAAAAGAAGACGAGTGGAGGGAATTCGTGTAACATTGTCTTCCTGGAGCGATATTATGGGCGCGTTGTTGGGGGTTTTCTTTCCGGTTGTACGGGCGGGTGGTAGCCCTCCTCTCATTAGGGAGGGAGCCGCCCCTCCTGCGCTGGAGAGATCCGAAATAGAAGTTTGTGTCCACAGGATCAAGAGTAGGAAATCTCCGGGTATAGACGGTATGACTGGAGAGATGTGTAAAAGCATCTGGAAGGCCATACCGGAATACCTGGAGTCAATATTTGCGAAGTGTCTCAGTGAGGGCTACTTCCCTGAGGCTTGGAAGAAGGCACGTGTTGTGGTGCTCTTAAAGTCCCCCGGAAAAGTGAGGACTGATCCTCGCTCTTATAGGGGCATTAGTCTTCTTCCAGTGCTTGGAAAAGTACTGGAGAGGATAATGGTCTTTCGACTGAAAGAGTGTCCGGGTGCAGCACTGTCTGAATTCCAGTTCGGTTTCAGGGAGGGGAGGTCTGTTGACGATGCCTGGCGGCATGTTAAGTCAAGTGTTGCTAGCTCTGCGGAAAGATATGTACTGGGACTCTTCGTAGACTTCAGGGGTGCGTTTGACAATCTCCTGTGGAGTGTAGTTCTCGATAGACTGCGTAGTGTAGGCTGTCGGGAGCTCGCTCTATGGGAGAGTTACTTCTGCGGTAGGAAAGCCTGTGTGGTGGGCGCCAGCGACACGGTTTGGAGGGACGTTGTACGCGGCTGTCCGCAGGGGTCCATCTGTGGTCCATTTTTATGGAACCTCATGATGGATTCCCTGCTGAGGTCGTTGCAGCGTGACTTCAAACTGTGTGCATATGCGGATGACTTGCTCATCTTGGTTGAAGGACAGTCTCGTGCTGATCTGGAAAGCCGGGGTGAGAGGGCCATGCGTGTTGTGCGCGAGTGGGGCGATAGTGTGGCTGTGGAGGTGGCTATGGACAAGACCGTGGCAATGCTGCTGAAAGGCAGGTTGTCTCGGGGTCGTCCACCACTCGCTCGCTCTGGCGGCATTAGTCTCCGGTATGCGACGGAAGTTAAATACCTGGGAATAATGGTGAGTGAGAGGTTGAACTTTATGGTTCACCTCTCATATGTGAGGGACAGGCTTACTGCTGTAGTAGGTAAAGTTAGGCGCATCCTTAGAAGTGAATGGGGCCTCAGCAGGCGGGCTACTCGTACCATATATGGTGGACTGTTTGTTGCATGCGCAGCTTATGGTGCACCTGTGTGGTACGAGACAGTCATGACTGTTGTTGGCCGCAATAAGATAGAGTCCGCCCAGAGAACTGCGATGCTTGCTTGCATGCCAGTTTGTAGGACGGTGTCAACAGATGCTCTACAGGCCTTGCTGGGGGTGGCTCCCCTTGATCTGGAGGTGATTCGCCGTGCGATCGCCTTCAAGGTTAAGAAGGGGCTACCGCTTTGTCCACATGATTGGCTTTCTGCTCTTGATCTTGTGGTTAATAGGGAACCCAGTCAGATCAAGGCGCTCCTTTGGGAACGTCTTGTGCCTGCCTGGCGGGCGCGATGGGCGAATAGTACAAAGGGGCGAGCAACGCACGAATTCATTCGCGAGGCTGATTTTGTTGTGGGACGGCCGGAATTTGGCTTCAGTCTCAGTACGGGCTTCTTGCTTACGGGACATGGTTCCCTCAATGCATTTTTGCATAAGAGGGGCCTGTCCGAGACTGCGCTGTGCAGATGTGGTGAGAGCCCTGAGGACTGGAGACACGTTCTGGTCGAATGCCATCTTTATGATGACATTAGGGATCTAGAGGGAATGGGCGTAGTAGGGGCGGGCGACCATTGGGATTTCAGTAGGGTTTTGGCGGTCGGCGCGTCTTTTGACGCGTTGGGCGCGTATGCCCGTGAGGTCTTTAGGCGGAGACCAAGGTAGGGAGGGTAGCCTCCCTGTTGTTGCCATTTCCGGAACCGTCGTTTGTTGAACCGCAGGTTCGCGCGTGACTGTGTGCGTCTCTCGTCGGCGGAGTTGGTTGCAGTTGTGGTTGAAGTCTTAGTGTAGGCAACCATGAGGAGCATAGAGCACAGTTCCTGTGCCCTGTGCTGTTCCTGGTGTCATGTACTTTGCTGTGTGTTGTTTGCTGGTTGCTGTTTGCTGTGTTGCTGGTTGCTGTCTGCTGTTTTGTTTTGATGTCGCAGGGTTGCTGGCAACGTTGTTTGTAAGTCCTTCCGTGAGGGGGGTCATGTCTAATTGTTGTTTTTTGTTTTGTTCGTGTTGTAAAGGGCTGGGCCACAGGGGGGTGGCCAATGTACTCATCCGTGAGGATGAATGTTGAATGTTTTTGTTGTTTTTGTTTATTGTGCCTTGTGCCCGTGTGTGTTTTGTGTTGCAGGTGATGCAGTTTGTACGTTGAGTGGCTGCTGTTTTGCTGTTGTCGCTGACGTTCCTGTTGTTCCTGTTTTATGTTGCTGTTTGCTGTTATTGCTGTGTTCCTGTGTGCTGTTTACTGTAAGTATGGTTGCAGGGGGTCACCAGTCCCCGAGCTGTTTGGGGCTCTACTGGTAGTAGTCCTTGGGCTACGAAGTCTGACCGGAGACTTAAATCTGGTACCACGGGAACCGGGAGCCCCAGGAACTTGTTCCTGCCCGGTTATGGTGCGGCCCTTCGGGGAGTATCGTGGTGGTTGTGGTTTAAACCCAAATCGCGGGGAGAGTTCATTTGAGCTCGATGTGGAGTTGCATTGCGACCGGGTGCCGTGACCCAAAGATCGGAAGGAGTTTTAGAAAGGCTCCGCTCCTAACCAAGGGGGAGATCATGTCCAAACAACATGAGATCGAATTGGTACTCATGCATGGCAGTTTGTCATGTATGGGGGCGCTGGTAGACGCATTGTATTCACCCGGTGTTAAGATCACCGTGGGGTAAGGCCACAATGGCAGGTACCCACGTTAATCGTTTTCACAACTGTACGCAATCTTCCAATCTTCTGCAGATTATACTCTCCAGAAGTTTTCCACTTGTATCTATCATACAGAGCGGACAATAGGAGGAAGGGTCGTCTAGCGGCTTGTTATCCTTAGGTAACAACACCAATTTCTGCCTCTTCCAGATTGTTGGAAAAGTTCCCTGAATCAAGCATGCGCTTATTACTTTCAGGAAATAATCAGGATGGAGCTTAACAGCCTCCTTCAGTACCATATTTGGGTTGCAATCTAAGCCTGGTGCCTTCTTGTCTTTGAATTTTGAGACAGCACCTTCTATCTCGACGACCGTAACCGGAGGAATGTCGAATAATTCAGCTGGATAGCTGTGTTGCCATGTCGGAGCTTCCTGTTGAGGAAAAAGATGGTCTACAATTCCGTTGAGGATATTCTCTTCTCTTGGCGGTGATGGGCCAAGACATTTAAGTTTCCTGGTTACTAGCTTATATGCTAAGCCCCAAGGATTACTATCTATTTCATCACAAGCATCCAGGAAACACCTACGCTTGCTCCTACGAATTGCAATCTTCAATGCCTTTCTTTTATCCCTATACAACTGGTGCTGCACGTTATTCTCTAACCGACCCCTCGTTCGTGTATACCGCCTTCGGGCGCTAATACACTCTGAACGCAAGCTAGCAATTTCATCATTCCTGTGCGTCTTGCACATCTATTATTATAGCGCTATGATCGCTATGTGTATAGATGTCAGATATTCTCCAGTTCACTTGGGTTGCGATACTGGCACTGACGAATGTAATGTCAATTACTGAGCCAGCATCACCCCTTCTGAAGGTGTGTTCAACTCCATTATTGATGAGTACAACACCCAGTACAGAAAAGGCTTCCAAGAGTATTCTTCCTCTTGCGTTTGCTGAGGGACAGCCCCATTCAACAGCCCACGCATTGAAATCACCTGCTATTATTACGGGGGTTCTTCCAACTGCATCCGTTACAATACTGTCAACTATTACCCGAAAGTCTTCTATAGAATACCTAGGGGGTATACAACAGCTGTAAATAGTGATGCCAGATATAACCGCTCGAGCATATCCACATTGCGTTGTTATTCTATCGCGTATGGTTAGCGTGCTGGTGTTCCATATTGCCGATTGTTGCGAGTTTTATCTGTAAGGAAGAACAAAAAAAAAAAAATCTTAACTAAATACATTTACATATAAATAGGTTTCTGTTATTTAAACTAATATAACATAATTTAAACATAATTTTCTTGTTAATTGTTTTTAACATACATATTTATCAGTTAACATTTTGCATTATTGCAGTGAACTAAAATCTGTTATAAGCTGATATTCCTTTTTTTTCTTGTAATATGCGTTTACAAAAACAAATAAAAGCATCGAATTGATATCACCTCAAAATATCTTTAAATTCAAAACTAAACTTGGCAGCACTTCGCCAACCTGCTTCTCAATGATTGGCAAGTTTTATTTATTTTTACACTTGTCAAGTGAAACTTCCTGTACAATTTCTTTATCGAGCTATAAGTGTTAGCATCAAGTTAAATTGTGTGGACATATTTTATTAACACGTGCTGGAAAAAAAAAATCTTTAAACATCACATAATTAAGTCGACAAATTTAACTGCATCTGCAGAAATTAAGAGACACAGTGGAAACAGCGGTCACGCTAGGAAAATTTAATTTATTATCCTGCCCACATTTTATTTAAGATACGTGGAGTTGCTTTTGTCGTAGAGGGAACCTCCCTCTCCAATATCGGTATTAATACCCAATTAATACTTGATAAATATGTTTTCTGAACAGTTATATGAGTATAAAAATATTTATATGGTAAGTTTTCTACTGGGTTGCTATATTATAATTTACTAAAATTGCGTATTTCATAGAAACAAAAAAAAAAAACTACACGTGTTCTCAATTATTGATTGGAGACAAGCAAAAAGCTTTCCAGATTCTTGCTCTCGAATCAATTAAAGAAGAAGGAAAGAATAATCGCTGAAACAACAAAAAACTCCTCATTGGATTGCATTTAGTTTCAGTGTTTATTTTATATTTGGAAAAAAAACTCAAACGCAGCATTACCCACTTGGTCAAATCCTATGTATTGTTATAAATATTAAAAGGAAGGTAAAGCACAAAATAGAAGAAAAACAAAAAAAAAGAAAAGAACAAAAGTAATTAGACGAGAAGGTACCTATGTATTTACACTTTCAGTATTTTATAATTTCTTATATTAGTGTACATAACCGCTTTTCTCACTTAAGCGAAAGGCTTCTACAGGAGGAAAAGTTTTATTTCTTTTCATGACTCGCTGAATGGCCATTGCAACGATCATCATGAGAAGCAATTTAAATCTCATCAGTACCATAGAAACCTCAATGTAAGTACCATTATTATTGTTTTGTTTTTTCTCTAATTTTTGCTTTGTCCTATTTACATAAAATAAAATAACTACTATCTATAGAAACTAATAGAATTAGAATTATATCTTAAAAATAATTAATATCACAGTATTATATCATATACAAATATTTTATAAGAAAAGATATCAAATTCATATTCTTTTTCCTTGCTTATAATGTAAGTCTCATTTTTATTTTTCTTAATCATGAATTCGTAAATTAACAATAAAAGGGAATGCATTGTAATTTGAAGATAATGAATTAATACTTGTCAATTTTATTTTGGGGCAATTGATTAAAATAAAGGTGTTTCAATTGTCATAGGAGTTCAACGAAAAGTTGAAGTAGGGATGGGAAAAATGCACCTCCAGAGAGAAGTCCAACACTCTCATGAATTTTTTTCTGTGCACGCTTACATATGTGTGCATATGCTCTTTAGGCTGTGATAGAAGGCATGTTTGCTATGATTGCACATTTATTTCCATAGGGGTACAGAACAACGCCTTAGACCGTCTGAGCTGGTCGACACAATTTAACCTAGACATGCCGAAGTACATTAATATGGAAAGTTCATTCGAACGAAATGTGCAACATAGATGGCGCCCAACGGAAAAGGCCAACATAAAGACAAATTCTATTGTTTGATAAATATGACAAGGAATTTTTGTGTTTTGTTTTGGCTCAACATTTTTCTGTAAAGAAAACTAAGTTTTATAAATTCCTTTACGTATGGAAAAAAAATTAAAATAACACCTAATAACTCTTTATTGTTTTGAAGTCTTACGTTAAAGTAATAAAGCATTACTTTTCATAATTGCATTAAATAGTAAATGAGTTATTTTAGCATCTATACAGTTCATGAAACTTTTAATAAGTCCCAATATACATATCTATATATTCAACAAATAGAAAAGTATATTGCGCTGTTGTTGAACAGTTTTATGGGCAGTTTCTTTACTGAATTCCTGTAAGTCTATAATTATTTTTTTTTGGAAAAAAAAAAAATAATTTATATATTGTGCTACAAATTTACAGTTGAGAAAAAAAATAAAGAGAATTTATAAACTTAGCATATTATGCAAAAGATAGGCCAAATAATCAGCAATTTCTTGCAAGGAAACTAGCTTTAATTTCGTTGCATCTTTTGTGTTATTTATTTTGACAAGTAATCATTCATTAGAAATTCAATATTATTCAGTGCATTCCTTGAATTTCAAATCTTATTAATCCCTTACACATTCTATCTCTAGTTATATAAAATTGAAATAAACATTTTTTTTTGACAAGTAGTTTGACCAATATGAATACTAGGAGTTCGAAACAAAATTCCACCTCTCAGGCAAACACGTCTTCTGGCGCAAGGCCGAAATATAATACTCCGTCAAAAAACGTTAGATCGACTAATTTGGATGGATCACAATTCTTCCAAACCCACGGGTGGTACATAGCCCACACAGGCCTGTTTTACCAGAGCAAAATTTATTACTTGGTGACTGTAGATCACAAAGTGAACATGGTTTGAACGAGCAAGCTATGAATATGTCTAATCCATTACACTTATCACAGTCTGAAAATTTTAATAACCAGAGTGAACTGAATCCTGCCATTTTGTTTCAGGATTTAGCTCAAGCATTACCAACAACAGCTAACCCTCCACATAATCCTGAAAATGTTTCAATTGCGCAGCAGCAAAACCCAGTATCAATAGATTCTTTGATAAGTATTTTTCAGCAAACATTACGAAATACTCAAGAAGAATTTCGTAAAGAATTTGAAGCTCTCAAGTACAGTATTCGAAACGATTCAAATCCGAACATTGGAAATTGTGTAAACGGAAATTACAGATCATTTGATTTTCCTGTAGGAAACTCGTCGGGTAATTCCGATTCAGGTATTCGTTTACAAGAGTGGAAAATATCGTATGATGGCACAACACCAGTTTCCGATTTTATTTTTAAAGTTGAGACTTTATGTATGCGTACAAAATGTTCATATGAACAGTTAATGGCAAACTTTCACATATTTCTTAGCGGTAAGGCCGAAAGTTGGTTTTGGATGTTCACAAAACAGAACAGAAATTCCAATTATTCTTTGCTGAAATATGCAATAACTAAGGAGTTTGGGAATCTAGAAACAGATCACGACATAATCCTCAAAATTTCATTGAGAAAGCAACACCATAAAGAATGCTACGATGATTTTCATTCTGCGTTAGTTTCAATGAATTCAAGACTGTCAGAACCGCTTCCTGAAAAATCATTGATAGACATTATAAAACGAAACGTTAATATGAATTTAAAATTCATGTTATTCAATTCTCAGCCAAAAACTCTCGATGATCTACGGGATATGGCAAGAAAAGGTGAGGATGTTTTGCGCGACAGTAAAGGTATTCCATTATATACTTCGCATAAACAAGTAAATGAAAAAAGCTTGAAGAAAACTCTGATGAGGATTTTAAGGATGATCCACAAATTGAAGCTTTGCAGTTTTCAAAACGTAAATTTGATTTTTCGAAAATACAATGTTGGAATTGTTTGCAATTAGGGCATTCTTATATTTATTGTCCCCAGCAAGTAACAACACCCTTTTGTTTTAAATGTGGATTAAAAGGCGTCGTAACACCTAAATGTCCTAATGAACATCAGAAAAACTTAAAGCTCAGCGAGATGCGTGCCGGAGCCTCTCGCCAGGATCAAACCAGCCCGGTCTTGAACACAACCCAGAATTAAAAACCTCATGCGATTTCAAATCACTACCACTTTTACAAAACCTAAGCGAACATGCAAAAAACTTACAAAAAGATAGCATTAAATTAGTTTCGTCACTCAAAAAACACGAAGGTGTAATTGACCCAATTTTACATTCCCCATTAGTAAGTTCTTTTGCTAAGCAAAAAGAATATGATGATATATATTTTGCCATCGACTCAAATAACTTTAATTTTATATTAGATAAGTCAACAACCACTTCAAAACCATTATCACAAAAAATCATTAAATGTAGGCAAAGGTATAAACTAAGAAAATCATTCCGTAAGAGAATCGAATCGACCATTTTATCAACGGAAGGTGATCGTCCTTTCGCTAAGATTACGATACTTGGCGTATCGTTTTTAGGGCTTCTCGATTCTGGAGCAAATGTTTCAGCATTAGGTAAAGATTGTATAGAATTTGTGTCACGAAGAAATATAAAAGTAAATGAGTTTCAATCTAACTTGTGCACGGCAAATGGTGAAAAGCAAAATGTTGTTGGATATTGTAACCTTCCAGTTTATTTTAAAAACGTTTGCAAAAATATCTGCTTCTACTTGGTACCTAGTTTGCAACAACATATATATCTAGGAGTCGATTTTTGGAAAGAGTTTGCCCTTGCACCAGAAATAATACCATCTGTAATGGAACTGCAGAAAACTTCAGAAGATGAATCAAAATTTCATGAATTGGCACCTCAGCAGAAGCTTTTATTGGAAAAAGTAATTCTAGAATTTCCATCTTTTGAGAAAATGGGTCTAGGCTGTACAGATCTACTTATGCATCATATAGATACCGGGAATTCTCCTCCTATAAAAGTAAAGCACTAACCCTTATCACCTCCAAGACAAGCTGAAGCATTCCAAGAGGTAGAGCGTCTTTTGTCCATGGGCGTAATCGAGGAGTCAAATTCACCGTGGTGCTCACCTGTAGTTTTGGTTCGTAAACCAGGGAAAGTTAGGCTCTGCATAGATTCTAGACAACTTAACGCTGTTACCAAGAAAGATTCCTACCCATTACCTCATATTAATGGGCTTTTGAGTAGGTTGCAAGATACGCACTTTATTAGTGGAATTGATTTGAAGGACGCTTTCCTCCAGATTCGGTTGTCGGAATCTTCTAAAGAAAAAACTGCCTTTGTTATACCAGGAAAACCCCTCTTTCAATATAAATTTATGCCATTTGGGCTATGTAATGGTCCACAAACCATGAGTAGACTAATGGACAAAGTCATCCCTTCAAGATTGAGGGATAGTGTCTTCATTTACCTGGATGACCTCCTGGTTTGTACTGACAATTTCGATAGCCACTGTAAGGTTTTAAGTGAAGTTGCTGCTTGCTTAAGGGCTGCAAAGCTTACAATAAATGTAAGTAAAAGCAAATTTTGCCAAAAGGAAATAAAATATTTAGGCTACATTGTAGGCCACGGGTGCCTTAAGGTTGACAATTCAAAGGTCGAAAGTATAATCAACTTTCCAATTCCTAAAACCCCACGTCAAGTAAGAAGGTTTGTCGGCATGGCAAATTGGTATCGTGGTTTTATTCAGAGTTTTTCGATCCTAAGTGGTCCGCTTACTGATTGCTTAAAAAAATCAAACAAGCCTTTTAAAATGTCGGACAAAAGCATTGAAGTGTTTGAAAAATTAAAACTAGCCCTTTCTTCTGCGCCGGTGCTAACTCAGCCTGATTTTTCGAGAGAATTTGTGATTCAATGCGATGCTTCGAAAGTCGGTGTTGGTGGAGTGCTTATTCAATTTGACGATAGTGGAAAAGAGCATCCAGTAGCGTTTGTTTCACAAAAGCTCAACAAAGCTCAGCAAAACTACACTGTAACTAAACTTGAATGTTTTGCAGCAGTAGTATCAGTAAAGAGATTTAGGCCATATATTGAGGGCCTGCCTTTTCGAATTATTACGGACCACGCTAGCCTAAAGTGGCTAATGAGCCAAAAAGATTTATCAGGCCGTCTTGCAAGGTGGAGCCTAAAATTACAGCGGTTCGATTTCCAAATCGAGCATCGCAAGGGATTCCTCAACGTCGTACCAGATACTCTTTCACGCTTCGATGTCGATGAGTTAAAAATTCAATGTGAGATTGATCTAAATAGTGAAGAATTTAACAGCCCAGAGTACGCAAGTATCCGAAATAATATTCTTGCAAATACGGAAAATCTTCCAGATTTATGTGTAAAAGGAACACTTATATTGAAAAGGGTAAAATTTAGAACAGGACTAGAAAACTCTGAGGAAAATACATGGAGACTTTGGCTTCCACTTTCATTAACGCAGAATGCAATTAAAAACTACCATGAATCTCTATCTGCTTGTCATGGTGGTTTTACTAAAACGCTGTCTAGGCTAAAACAAAAATATTATTGGCCAACAATGGTTAAGGACCTTAAAGATTACATCAATAATTGTGAAGTATGTAAAACTGTAAAGAGTAACAATAGAGTCTCCAGACCCCCGATGGGCGATCAGTTTCAAACTAATAGGCCTTTTCAAAGGTTATTTTGTGACCGTATACATGCTCAAAAATGCAAAATTCTTATATATTTATATGCCTCGACCACTTAAGTAAATTCATTTTCTTAAAACCCATGAGATCAGCCACCACTCAGAATGTAGTAACGTTTTTTCAGACTGAAATCTTTCCTACGTTTGGAGTGCCACAATACATTCACAGCGACAATGGCAAGCAGTTTATTTCCAAAGACATGAGCGCATTCTTCAAGTTATATGGCATTGCACATATAAAAACTGGATTTTATTCACCCCAGGCTAATGCGTCTGAGCGCGCCAATAGAGAGATAATCACCAAACTAAGATGCTTTTTAGAAAACGAAAGAGATCATTCTAATTGGGATAAATATATACCTCAAATTTTATCAATTTTGCGAAGTGATTATCATAGCTCTATAGACTGTTCACCCTATTACGCTCTTTTTGGGCAAAACATGTGTCAACATGGGTCCGAATATAAAATTTTAGAAAAAATAAATGCTTTGAATTATGATTATTTTGACGTTACAACCAACTCAGATAAGCTACGTAAAATAAAAATAAAAATAAAACAAAATCTAGACGAAGCGCATAGAAAGGCGAGCAAAGTTTACAATCTCAGAAGTAGAGATGTATATTTTAATGAAGGTCAAATTGTTTTTCGTATAAATTTTAATCTAAGTAACCAATCAAAACGATTGAATTCCAAATTCATGCCGAAATATATAAAATGTAGAGTTAAATCGCGTGTAGGAAATTCACTATACGATATTGAAGATTTAAAAGGAAAATATGTAGGGCGGTTTCATGCATCTGACTTAAAAAAATAAAACTAATTGCCCGGCTTTGTGGGTCGAGCCACACATTAAGGCCAACTAAGAAAAAAAAACTCGATTTCCTGTTCGTTAAAAGAATTTATGTAAATAATTTTAGCGAAGCAGTTTTGTTGCGAGTTTTATCTGTAAGGAAGAACAAAAAAAAAAAAAAATCTTAACTAAATACATTTACATATAAATAGGTTTCTGTTATTTAAACTAATATAACATAATTTAAACATAATTTTCTTGTTAATTGTTTTTAACATACATATTTATCAGTTAACATTTTGCATTATTGCAGTGAACTAAAATCTGTTATAAGCTGATATTCCTTTTTTTTTCTTGTAGTATGCGTTTACAAAAACAAATAAAAGCATCGAATTGATATCACCTCAAAATATCTTTAAATTCAAAACTAAACTTGGCAGCACTTCGCCAACCTGCTTCTCAATGATTGGCAAGTTTTATTTATTTTTACACTTGTCAAGTGAAACTTCCTGTACAATTTCTTTATCGAGCTATAAGTGTTAGCATCAAGTTAAATTGTGTGGACATATTTTATTAACACGTGCTGGAAAAAAAAAAAATCTTTAAACATCACATAATTAAGTCGACAAATTTAACTGCATCTGCAGAAATTAAGAGACACAGTGGAAACAGCGGTCACGCTAGGAAAATTTAATTTATTATCCTGCCCACATTTTATTTAAGATACGTGGAGTTGCTTTTGTCGTAGAGGGAACCTCCCTCTCCAATATCGGTATTAATACCCAATTAATACTTGATAAATATGTTTTCTGAACAGTTATATGAGTATAAAAATATTTATATGGTAAGTTTTCTACTGGGTTGCTATATTATAATTTACTAAAATTGCGTATTTCATAGAAACAAAAAAAAAAAAACTACACGTGTTCTCAATTATTGATTGGAGACAAGCAAAAAGCTTTCCAGATTCTTGCTCTCGAATCAATTAAAGAAGAAGGAAAGAATAATCGCTGAAACAACAAAAAACTCCTCATTGGATTGCATTTAGTTTCAGTGTTTATTTTATATTTGGAAAAAAAACTCAAACGCAGCATTACCCACTTGGTCAAATCCTATGTATTGTTATAAATATTAAAAGGAAGGTAAAGCACAAAATAGAAGAAAAACAAAAAAAAAGAAAAGAACAAAAGTAATTAGACGAGAAGGTACCTATGTATTTACACTTTCAGTATTTTATAATTTCTTATATTAGTGTACATAACCGCTTTTCTCACTTAAGCGAAAGGCTTCTACAGGAGGAAAAGTTTTATTTCTTTTCATGACTCGCTGAATGGCCATTGCAACGATCATCATGAGAAGCAATTTAAATCTCATCAGTACCATAGAAACCTCAATGTAAGTACCATTATTATTGTTTTGTTTTTTCTCTAATTTTTGCTTTGTCCTATTTACATAAAATAAAATAACTACTATCTATAGAAACTAATAGAATTAGAATTATATCTTAAAAATAATTAATATCACAGTATTATATCATATACAAATATTTTATAAGAAAAGATATCAAATTCATATTCTTTTTCCTTGCTTATAATGTAAGTCTCATTTTTATTTTTCTTAATCATGAATTCGTAAATTAACAATAAAAGGGAATGCATTGTAATTTGAAGATAATGAATTAATACTTGTCAATTTTATTTTGGGGCAATTGATTAAAATAAAGGTGTTTCAATTGTCATAGGAGTTCAACGAAAAGTTGAAGTAGGGATGGGAAAAATGCACCTCCAGAGAGAAGTCCAACACTCTCATGAATTTTTTTCTGTGCACGCTTACATATGTGTGCATATGCTCTTTAGGCTGTGATAGAAGGCATGTTTGCTATGATTGCACATTTATTTCCATAGGGGTACAGAACAACGCCTTAGGCCGTCTGAGCTGGTCGACACAATTTAACCTAGACATGCCGAAGTACATTAATATGGAAAGTTCATTCGAACGAAATGTGCAACACGATGTACCCGTGTTATCGGAAACCCAGTTTACAGATGCCATGGTCCGATATGGCTCACTTAGAATAGCGACATCTACACTTATATCTCGAACGCTTTGCTTAAGAAGCTCCTGGGCTGCCTGGCAATGGTTGAGATTTAACTGTAATATACGCATTTTGGTGACTTAGGTTCTACTCTACTCCCTAAGTTTCTGTAGAGCTCTTTTATAAAACGGGCAAACTGCACCTCCGGTTACATGGTCACTAACGGTGTCTGCTCCCTTCTTGCAGAGCAAGCAGGATGGTTTATTGGAACAGGTTCCAATTTTGTGGCCCGTTTTGCCACACCGTAGGCAATTCCCTGAAAGGTCTTGCCCCTTACAGTTCCCTGCTACGTGTCCATAATCCAGACATTTAAAGCATCTTTTTGGTGCTACCTTTTCGCGTATTCGGCAAACCACCCAGCCAATACGTATCTTTGCCATCTCTATAAGGCGGCGAGCTATCAGTGCACTCACGCCAATTGTGGCGGTCTGTGTCCCACCGTATTCTCTCCTTAGCGACTTAACTGCCGTAGGGTGCAAAGCTTTAAATTCGTCAGATATTTTGACGAGAGCTTCATAAATATCCTCCTTAGAGGTTACTTCGTCTATATCCCTAATCTCAAGCCTGACCTCATGAGAAAGTGATCTAACCTTAGCAGCATCACCTAGCACCTCTTCTATAGCCGACCTAAATTCGCCCGTATTCTGGTGCGCGGGTCTATTCAGCTCAAACAACAGTTCACCCTTCCCTGTCTTCCTAATGCTCTTCACATTTTGACCCAGGTTGTTTAGCTTAGGGTCCCTCTTCACCTGTCTGAGAATATCCGCATAGGAAGTATCTCCACAGGTTTTAATCACTATAGCATCTGGTTTAACAGACGCTTTCTTTGTTTTAGCCCTTGGGCCAACCTTAACCCAGCCAGGATCTTTAGCACTTAGATCCGGTTTGCCAGCCAAGTTTGAGTTTATAGCCTTGGGTATAGTGTGTCCACCTACCCTGACTACTTTATTAGGGGTTTTTTCCCTATTCTTTTTAGCTCTGTTACCTTTTGGGCTTAAGTCCTCCCTTCTACGCTTTGGAGTTCCGCCCATCACAGGATTGAGCCTTGGTGGTTCGTCTGTTTGAGTATGCGTACTAGTATGTGCTTTCTTTGTACTACTTGCACTTCCACTACTCAATTCATCTGAGGCCTGCATGTACAATGCCTGTATCTCACGTGACATTGTCACTATTTCCTTATGCACGTTTGAACGTGCCTTTAGGAAAGCTACGAGCTTTGAGATCTTCTCTCCTAGCCTCTGGACGTTATTTTGTCCATTTTCACTATTTTCAACGGTGCCTGGCACCGGAACGGTCCTACTCACCGCTGTAGGAGGTGATCTGGTTATCACCGATTTCTTAGCAAAAGGGTTTACAATTTCACCCATGCTCAACTCATTTATACTCTCATTATTATTATTATTATTATTACTTTTATTCATTTTTTCAGTTGGGTCCCCGCTTAAAGCTGTAGTCTCCGTTTGCCGCACACTCAATAAAAAGTTTTTTCTTTGTCCAAAACATTCCCGCATTTTCCGGGTTAAGTTAATTTTATTAAAATTTAGTTCACTTTTTGTTGAGTGAATGTGCAGTTACCCTTGTAGTGACCCCGAGGGTGGCTATGCAAGCAGTGAGTTCCTCGCGAGGGTTGACACAAGGCCTTATGAGACTTGTGTACAGAGCCAGGTCGGGAGCTGATTAGGAGTCATCTCAACTAACCCTGCACAGCCAAAAACTATTGGCTACAAACTTTGATCATACTTTAAGCCCCTGCCAGGGTTTTACCGGGACGGAGGTAGCTTCCGCATTAGCCCGTGAGCCATTTCAGCACGATGTCACTCGTGCTTAATCAGGTCAAGGAATACGTCAGCTCCCAGCCCATAATCGTCTGCGTCAGGTCGTCATCCAATCCATTATCGCTGTCACACAGTTAGTTCATTCTCAACTTTTGTTGAGAACTATTCAGTAGCGCCACGAGAAGGCCGTGTGACAACTTGGTTTGAGCAGGGACAAGGATCGCCAACTGGCTACACCCGATGGGAAGCCAGCGCTTTACCTTGAACGCTCGCACCCACGCCACCATGTATGTATGTATGTATGTATGTATGTATGTATGTATGTATGTATGTATGTATGTATGTATGTATGTATGTATGTATGTATGTATGTATGTATGTATGTATGTATGTATGTATGTATGTATGTATGTATGTTTTTTTTTTTTTTTTTTTATTCGCGGGGTGAAAAACCATCGAAAGGCACTGGCAGTGATGGTGGTTGCCAGTAGTGCGAGACTTTAACTCGCTAAAAAACACCCCTTCGCCCTGACCCAGATGCTCCCCGAGGGACTGCCGCAAGGCTTTACGTCTCGGGGTGGGAAAGGTGATACACCCTACATCTAAACTAAACTACATTGATTCTGCTGCGAATCTGTTCTAACCTACGAAGTTCCAACAGAACCAATTTTACAAAACTACAGACGTACGTCCAGTTGCACAAAGATTCCAACATGATTGGAACGATACTGCTCGGACTGATGCTACGTCCTAGGACTGTTTCTAAATATTCCCTATCACTATTAAACCGTGGACAGATGAAGAACACATGCTCAGCATCTTCCAAGACATTACCATCACAACTCGGACAGAACGGAGTACTGTCATGTCCAAAACGGTACAAGTACGACCTAAAACAACCATGCCCAGTTAGAAACTGTGTTATATAGTAGTTCAAATCGCCATGCTTTCTTGATAGCCATGCTCTGATGTCTGGTATCAGTAAGTAGGTCCATCTTCCCTTGTCAGCTGTCGCCCATCTTTCTTGCCATTTTGGCAGACACGATTCTCTCAACCCAACCGAGATGTCCGAAGCGGCCTCTAGCTCGATCGGTATCATGCCGGCAATGACAAAAGCGGCCAGGTCCGATACAGTTCGGAATGCGCTACATACACGCAAGGCGATCAGCCTATACACAGGAGATATCAGGTTCACATAAGTAGGATATCTAAGTGAGCCTGACCATATTGGCGATGCATATAAGATAATGCTTCTTACTACACTAGAGAGTAATTTCCTCTGCAGATATTTTGGACCTCTTGTATTCGGCATGATCCGGCATAGCGCTGTGCATGTTTTTGATGCTTTACTGCCTATGTACTTCAAGTGCTCTTGAAAAGACAGACGAGTGTCAATCATGACCCCAAGGTATTTTAAACATTCCTTAGATTCTATGCTACACGTGCCAATATTTAGCCTGACAGTTTCCCTAGTTTTCCTACTACTAATCAGAACCGCTTCCGTTTTATGGTCAGCTAGAGTTAGGCCCATTGATCTTGGCCAAGATCTTACGATCTGAATACTGGCGTTTGCAATGATTTCCACCTCTAGTAACTCTTTCCCTTCACACACTAACGCTATGTCGTCTGCGAATCCAACTATCTTCACCTTTTCCGGTAGATCCAATCTTAATACTCCGTCGTACATGACGTTCCACAATAGTGGGCCAAGAACTGAACCTTGAGGCACCCCACCAATGATCTTGCGCCTCTTAGTACCTTTATCGGTATCATAAACTAGCTCTCTATCCCGGAAATAGTCCCGTACAATTGCTAGTAAATACCCTGGGATGTCTATACGGACCAAAGCATTAACTATATGCTCCCAGTTTGCCGTATTGAAGGCGTTTTTTACATCTAGGGTTATAACCACACAATACCCTTTTGTTCCATTCCTCCACCTCTTCCCTTGGATAGCTTGAGCAGCGGTTTCTACTACAACTTTGATAGCGTCCACCGCTGACTTTGCTTTCCTGAAGCCAAATTGGTTATCTGATAAACCTAGGTTAGCTTGTACGCAATCTTCCAATCTTCTGCAGATTATACTCTCCAGAAGTTTTCCACTTGTATCTATCATACAGAGCGGACGATAGGAGGAAGGGTCGTCTAGCGGCTTGTTATCCTTAGGTAACAACACCAATTTCTGCCTCTTCCAGATTGTTGGAAAAGTTCCCTGAATCAAGCATGCGCTTATTACTTTCAGGAAATAATCAGGATGGAGCTTAACAGCCTCCTTCAGTACCATATTTGGGATGCAATCTAAGCCTGGTGCCTTCTTGTCTTTGAATTTTGAGACAGCACCTTCTATCTCGACGACCGTAACCGGAGGAATGTCGAATAATTCAGCTGGATAGCTGTGTTGCCATGTCGGAGCTTCCTGTTGAGGAAAAAGATGGTCTACAATTCCGTTGAGGATATTCTCTTCTCTTGGCGGTGATGGGCCAAGACATTTAAGTTTCCTGGTTACTAGCTTATATGCTAAGCCCCAAGGATTACTATCTATTTCATCACAAGCATCCAGGAAACACCTACGCTTGCTCCTACGAATTGCAATCTTCAATGCCTTTCTTTTGTCCCTATACAACTGGTGCTGCACGTTATTCTCTAACCGACCCCTCGTTCGTGTATACCGCCTTCGGGCGCTAATACACTCTGAACGCAAGCTAGCAATTTCATCATTCCACCAATACACTGGAGGCTTATTTGGCGATCTTTTTCGCCTTATCATAGCTACATTGCAGGCACTAGTGATATTGCGCACTAATTGCACTGCCATGTCTTCTGCTGAACCAGCCATTTCCATGTTCTCCATGCAGGCTGCGAAGCTATCCTTATCAAAGGTATTTACCTTCCATCCTGTCAAGACACGTGCTTGTACAATAGCACGGGGCTGTGCGTCTTGCACATCTATTATTATAGCGCTATGATCGCTATGTGTATAGATGTCAGATATTCTCCAGTTCACTTGGGTTGCGATACTGGCACTGACGAATGTAATGTCAATTACTGAGCCAGCATCACCCCTTCTGAAGGTGTGTTCAACTCCATTATTGATGAGTACAACACCCAGTACAGAAAAGGCTTCCAAGAGTATTCTTCCTCTTGCGTTTGCTGAGGGACAGCCCCATTCAACAGCCCACGCATTGAAATCACCTGCTATTATTACGGGGGTTCTTCCAACTGCATCCGTTACAATACTGTCAACTATTACCCGAAAGTCTTCTATAGAATACCTAGGGGGTATATAACAGCTGTAAATAGTGATGCCAGATATAACCGCTCGAGCATATCCGCATTGCGTTGTTATTCTATCGCGTATGGTTAGCGTGCTGGTGTTCCATATTGCCGATGTACCCGTGTTATCGGAAACCCAGTTTACAGATGCCATGGTCCGATATGGCTCACTTAGAATAGCGACATCTACACTTATATCTCGAACGCTTTGCTTAAGAAGCTCCTGGGCTGCCTGGCAATGGTTGAGATTTAACTGTAATATACGCATTTTGGTGACTTAGGTTCTACTCTACTCCCTAAGTTTCTGTAGAGCTCTTTTATAAAACGGGCAAACTGCACCTCCGGTGACATGGTCACTAACGGTGTCTGCTCCCTTCTTGCAGAGCAAGCAGGATGGTTTATTGGAACAGGTTCCAATTTTGTGGCCCGTTTTGCCACACCGTAGGCAATTCCCTGAAAGGTCTTGCCCCTTACAGTTCCCTGCTACGTGTCCATAATCCAGACATTTAAAGCATCTTTTTGGTGCTACCTTTTCGCGTATTCGGCAAACCACCCAGCCAATACGTATCTTTGCCATCTCTATAAGGCGGCGAGCTATCAGTGCACTCACGCCAATTGTGGCGGTCTGTGTCCCACCGTATGCTCTCCTTAGCGACTTAACTGCCGTAGGGTGCAAAGCTTTAAATTCGTCAGATATTTTGACGAGAGCTTCATAAATATCCTCCTTAGAGGTTACTTCGTCTATATCCCTAATCTCAAGCCTGACCTCATGAGAAAGTGATCTAACCTTAGCAGCATCACCTAGCACCTCTTCTATAGCCGACCTAAATTCGCCCGTATTCTGGTGCGCGGGTCTATTCAGCTCAAACAACAGTTCACCCTTCCCTGTCTTCCTAATGCTCTTCACATTTTGACCCAGGTTGTTTAGCTTAGGGTCCCTCTTCACCTGTCTGAGAATATCCGCATAGGAAGTATCTCCACAGGTTTTAATCACTATAGCATCTGGTTTAACAGACGCTTTCTTTGTTTTAGCCCTTGGGCCAACCTTAACCCAACCAGGATCTTTAGCACTTAGATCCGGTTTGCCAGCCAAGTTTAAGTTTATAGCCTTGGGTATAGTGTGTCCACCTACCCTGACTACTTTATTAGGGGTTGTTCCCCTATTCTTTTTAGCTCTGTTACCTTTTGGGCTTAAGTCCTCCCTTCTACGCTTTGGAGTTCCGCCCATCACAGGATTGAGCCTTGGTGGTTCGTCTGTTTGAGTATGCGTACTAGTATGTGCTTTCTTTGTACTACTAGCACTTCCACTACTCAATTCATCTGAGACCTGCATGTACAATGCCTGTATCTCACGTGACATTGTCACTATTTCCTTATGCACGTTTGAACGTGCCTTTAGGAAAGCTACGAGCTTTGAGATCTTCTCTCCTAGCCTCTGGACGTTATTTTGTCCATTTTCACTATTTTCAACGGTGCCTGGCACCGGAACGGTCCTACTCACCGCTGTAGGAGGTGATCTGGTTATCACCGATTTCTTAGCAAAAGGGTTTACAATTTCACCCATGCTCAACTCATTTATACTCTCATTATTATTATTATTTTTATTCATTTTTTCAATTGGGTCCCCGCTTAAAGCTGTAGTCTCCGTTTGCCGCACACTCAATAAAAAGTTTTTTCTTTGTCCAAAACATTCCCGCATTTTCCGGGTTAAGTTAATTTTATTAAAATTTAGTTCACTTTTTGTTGAGTGAATGTGCAGTTACCCTTGTAGTGACCCCGAGGGTGGCTATGCAAGCAGTGAGTTCCTCGCGAGGGTTGACACAAGGCCTTATGAGACTTGTGTACAGAGCCAGGTCGGGAGCTGATTAGGAGTCATCTCAACTAACCCTGCACAGCCAAAAACTATTGGCTACAAACTTTGATCATACTTTAAGCCCCTGCCAGGGTTTTACCGGGACGGAGGTAGCTTCCGCATTAGCCCGTGAGCCATTTCAGCACGATGTCACTCGTGCTTAATCAGGTCACGGAATACGTCAGCTCCCAGCCCATAATCGTCTGCGTCAGGTCGTCATCCAATCCATTATCGCTGTCACACAGTTAGTTCATTCTCAACTTTTGTTGAGAACTATTCAGTAGCGCCACGAGAAGGCCGTGTGACAACTTGGTTTGAGCAAGGACAAGGATCGCTAACTGGCTACACCCGATGGGAAGCCAGCGCTTTACCTTGAACGCTCGCACCCACGCCACCTGTATGTATGTATGTATGTATGTATGTATGTATGTATGTATGTATGTATGTATGTATGTTTTTTTTTTTTTTTTTTTTTTTTTTATTCGCGGGGTGAAAAACCATCGAAAGGCACTGGCAGTGATGGTGGTTGCCAGTAGTGCGAGACTTTAACTCGCTAAAAAACACCCCTTCGCCCTGACCCAGATGCTCCCCGAGGGACTGCCGCAAGGCTTTACGTCTCGGGGTGGGAAAGGTGATACACCCTACATCTAAACTAAACTGCATTGATTCTGCTGCGAATCTGTTCTAACCTACGAAGTTCCAACAAAACCAATTTTACAAAACTACAGACGTACGTCCAGTTGCACAAAGATTCCAACATGATTAGAACGATACTGCTCGGACTGATGCTACGTCCTAGGACTGTTTCTAAATATTCCCTATCACTATTAAACCGTGGACAGATGAAGAACACATGCTCAGCATCTTCCAAGACATTACCATCACAACTCGGACAGAACGGAGTACTGTCATGTCCAAAACGGTACAAGTACGACCTAAAACAACCATGCCCAGTTAGAAACTGTGTAATATAGTAGTTCAAATCGCCATGCTTTCTTGATAGCCATGCTCTGATGTCTGGTATCAGTAAGTAGGTCCATCTTCCCTTGTCAGCTGTCGCCCATCTTTCTTGCCATTTGCGCAGACACGATTCTCTCAACCCAACCGTGATGTCCGAAGCGGCCTCTAGCTCGATCGGTATCATGCCGGCAATGACAAAAGCGGCCAGGTCCGATACAGTTCGGAATGCGCTACATACACGCAAGGCGATCAGCCTATACACAGGAGATATCAGGTTGACATAAGTAGGATATCTAAGTGAGCCTGACCATATAGGCGATGCATATAAGATAATGCTTCTTACTACACTAGAGAGTAATCTCCTCTGCAGATATTTTGGACCTCTTGTATTCGGCATGATCCGGCATAGCGCTGTGCATGTTTTTGATGCTTTACTGCCTATGTACTTCAAGTGCTCTTGAAAAGACAGACGAGTGTCAATCATGACCCCAAGGTATTTTAAACATTCCTTAGATTCTATGCTACACGTGCCAATATTTAGCCTGACAGTTTCCCTAGTTTTCCTACTACTAATCAGAACCGCTTCCGTTTTATGGTCAGCTAGAGTTAGGCCCATTGATCTTGGCCAAGATCTTACGATCTGAATACTGGCGTTTGCAATGATTTCCACCTCTAGTAACTCTTTCCCTTCACACACTAACGCTATGTCGTCTGCGAATCCAACTATCTTCACCTTTTCCGGTAGATCCAATCTTAATACTCCGTCGTACATGACGTTCCACAATAGTGGGCCAAGAACTGAACCTTGAGGCACCCCACCAATGATCTTGCGCCTCTTAGTACCTTTATCGGTATCATAAACTAGCTCTCTATCCCGGAAATAGTCCCGTACAATTGCTAGTAGATACCCTGGGATGTCTATACGGACCAAAGCATTAACTATATGCTCCCAGTTTGCCGTATTGAAGGCGTTTTTTACATCTAGGGTTATAACCACACAATACCCTTTTGTTCCATTCCTCCACCTCTTCCCTTGGATAGCTTGAGCAGCGGTTTCTACTACAACTTTGATAGCGTCCACCGCTGACTTTGCTTTCCTGAAGCCAAATTGGTTATCTGATAAACCTAGGTTAGCTTGTACGCAATCTTCCAATCTTCTGCAGATTATACTCTCCAGAAGTTTTCCACTTGTATCTATCATACAGAGCGGACGATAGGAGGAAGGGTCGTCTAGCGGCTTGTTATCCTTAGGTAACAACACCAATTTCTGCCTCTTCCAGATTGTTGGAAAAGTTCCCTGAATCAAGCATGCGCTTATTACTTTCAGGAAATAATCAGGATGGAGCTTAACAGCCTCCTTCAGTACCATATTTGGGATGCAATCTAAGCCTGGTGCCTTCTTGTCTTTGAATTTTGAGACAGCACCTTCTATCTCGACGACCGTAACCGGAGGAATGTCGAATAATTCAGCTGGATAGCTGTGTTGCCATGTCGGAAAGTCCTGTTGAGGAAAAAGATGGTCTACAATTCCGTTGAGGATATTCTCTTCTCTTGGCGGTGATGGGCCAAGACATTTAAGTTTCCTGGTTACTAGCTTATATGCTAAGCCCCAAGGATTACTATCTATTTCATCACAAGCATCCAGGAAACACCTACGCTTGCTCCTACGAATTGCAATCTTCAATGCCTTTCTTTTATCCCTATACAACTGGTGCTGCACGTTATTCTCTAACCGACCCCTTGTTCGTGTATACCGCCTTCGGGCGCTAATACACTCTGAACGCAAGCTAGCAATTTCATCATTCCACCAATACACTGGAGGCTTATTTGGCGATCTTTTTCGCCTTATCATAGCTACATTGCAGGCACTAGTGATATTGCGCACTAATTGCACTGCCATGTCTTCTGCTGAACCAGCCATTTCCATGTTCTCCATGCAGGCTGCGAAGCTATCCTTATCAAAGGTATTTACCTTCCATCCTGTCAAGACACGTGCTTGTACAATAGCACGGGGCTGTGCGTCTTGCACATCTATTATTATAGCGCTTGATCGCTATGTGTATAGATGTCAGATATTCTCCAGTTCACTTGGGTTGCGATACTGGCACTGACGAATGTAATGTCAATTACTGAGCCAGCATCACCCCTTCTGAAGGTGTGTTCAACTCCATTATTGATGAGTACAACACCCAGTACAGAAAAGGCTTCCAAGAGTATTCTTCCTCTTGCGTTTGCTGAGGGACAGCCCCATTCAACAGCCCACGCATTGAAATCACCTGCTATTATTACGGGGGTTCTTCCAACTGCATCCGTTACAATACTGTCAACTATTACCCGAAAGTCTTCTATAGAATACCTAGGGGGTATACAACAGCTGTAAATAGTGATGCCAGATATAACCGCTCGAGCATATCCGCATTGCGTTGTTATTCTATCGCGTATGGTTAGCGTGCTGGTGTTCCATATTGCCGATGTACCCGTGTTATCGGAAACCCAGTTTACAGATGCCATGGTCCGATATGGCTCACTTAGAATAGCGACATCTACACTTATATCTCGAACGCTTTGCTTAAGAAGCTCCTGGGCTGCCTGGCAATGGTTGAGATTTAACTGTAATATATGCATTTTGGTGACTTAGGTTCTACTCTACTCCCTAAGTTTCTGTAGAGCTCTTTTATAAAACGGGCAAACTGCACCTCCGGTGACATGGTCACTAGCGGTGTCTGCTCCCTTCTTGCAGAGCAAGCAGGATGGTTTATTGGAACAGGTTCCAATTTTGTGGCCCGTTTTGCCACACCGTAGGCAATTCCCTGAAAGGTCTTGCCCCTTACAGTTCCCTGCTACGTGTCCATAATCCAGACATTTAAAGCATCTTTTTGGTGCTACCTTTTCGCGTATTCGGCAAAACACCCAGCCAATACGTATCTTTGCCATCTCTATAAGGCGGCGAGCTATCAGTGCACTCACGCCAATTGTGGTGGTCTGTGTCCCACCGTATGCTCTCCTTAGCGACTTAACTGCCGTAGGGTGCAAAGCTTTAAATTCGTCAGATATTTTGACGAGAGCTTCATAAATATCCTCCTTAGAGGTTACTTCGTCTATATCCCTAATCTCAAGCCTGACCTCATGAGAAAGTGATCTAACCTTAGCAGCATCACCTAGCACCTCTTCTATAGCTGACCTAAATTCGCCCGTATTCTGGTGCGCGGGTCTATTCAGCTCAAACAACAGTTCACCCTTCCCTGTCTTCCTAATGCTCTTCACATTTTGACCCAGGTTGTTTAGCTTAGGGTCCCTCTTCACCTGTCTGAGAATATCCGCATAGGAAGTATCTCCACAGGTTTTAATCACTATAGCATCTGGTTTAACGGACGCTTTCTTTGTTTTAGCCCTTGGGCCAACCTTAACCCAGCCAGGATCTTTAGCACTTAGATCCGGTTTGCCAGCCAAGTTTAAGTTTATAGCCTTGGGTATAGTGTGTCCACCTACCCTGACTACTTTATTAGGGGTTGTTCCCCTATTCTTTTTAGCTCTGTTACCTTTTGGGCTTAAGTCCTCCCTTCTACGCTTTGGAGTTCCGCCCATCACAGGATTGAGCCTTGGTGGTTCGTCTGTTTGAGTATGCGTACTAGTATGTGCTTTCTTTGTACTACTAGCACTTCCACTACTCAATTCATCTGCGACTTGCATGTACAATGCCTGTATCTCACGTGACATCGTCACTATTTCCTTATGCACGTTTGAACGTGCCTTTAGGAAAGCTACGAGCTTTGAGATCTTCTCTCCTAGCCTCTGGACGTTATTTTGTCCATTTTCACTATTTTCAACGGTGCCTGGCACCGGAACGGTCCTACTCACCGCTGTAGGAGGTGATCTGGTTATCACCGATTTCTTAGCAAAAGGGTTTACAATTTCACCCATGCTCAACTCATTTATACTCTCATTATTATTATTATTATTATTACTTTTATTCATTTTTTCAGTTGGGTCCCCGCTTAAAGCTGTAGTCTCCGTTTGCCGCACACTCAATAAAAAGTTTTTTCTTTGTCCAAAACATTCCCGCATTTTCCGGGTTAAGTTAATTTTATTAAAATTTAGTTCACTTTTTGTTGAGTGAATGTGCAGTTACCCTTGTAGTGACCCCGAGGGTGGCTATGCAAGCAGTGAGTTCCTCGCGAGGGTTGACACAAGGCCTTATGAGACTTGTGTACAGAGCCAGGTCGGGAGCTGATTAGGAGTCATCTCAACTAACCCTGCACAGCCAAAAACTATTGGCTACAAACTTTGATCATACTTTAAGCCCCTGCCAGGGTTTTACCCGGACGGAGGTAGCTTCCGCATTAGCCCGTGAGCCATTTCAGCCCGATGTCACTCGTGCTTAATCAGGTCACGGAATACGTCAGCTCCCAGCCCATAATCGTCTGCGTCAGGTCGTCATCCAATCCATTATCGCTGTCACACAGTTAGTTCATTCTCAACTTTTGTTGAGAACTATTCAGTAGCGCCACGAGAAGGCCGTGTGACAACTTGGTTTGAGCAGGGACAAGGATCGCTAACTGGCTACACCCAATGGGAAGCCAGCGCTTTACCTTGAACGCTCGCACCCACGCCACCATGTATGTATGTATGTATGTATGTATGTATGTATGTATGTTTTTTTTTTTTTTATTTTTTTTTTTTTTTTTTTTTTTTTTTTTTTTATTTTATTCGCGGGGTGAAAAACCATCGAAAGGCACTGGCAGTGATGGTGGTTGCCAGTAGTGCGAGACTTTAACTCGCTAAAAAACACCCCTTCGCCCTGACCCAGATGCTCCCCGAGGGACTGCCGCAAGGCTTTACGTCTCGGGGTGGGAAAGGTGATACACCCTACATCTAAACTAAACTACATTGATTCTGCTGCGAATCTGTTCTAACCTACGAAGTTCCAACAGAACCAATTTTACAAAACTACAGACGTACGTCCAGTTGCACAAAGATTCCAACATGATTGGAACGATACTGCTCGGACTGATGCTACGTCCTAGGACTGTTTCTAAATATTCCCTATCACTATTAAACCGTGGACAGATGAAGAACACATGCTCAGCATCTTCCAAGACATTATCATCACAACTCGGACAGAACGGAGTACTGTCATGTCCAAAACGGTACAAGTACGACCTAAAACAACCATGCCCAGTTAGAAACTGTGTAATATAGTAGTTCAAATCGCCATGCTTTCTTGATAGCCATGCTCTGATGTCTGGTATCAGTAAGTAGGTCCATCTTCCCTTGTCAGCTGTCGCCCATCTTTCTTGCCATTTTCGCAGACACGATTCTCTCAACCCAACCGAGATGTCCGAAGCGGCCTCTAGCTCGATCGGTATCATGCCGGCAATGACAAAAGCGGCCAGGTCCGATACAGTTCGGAATGCGCTACATACACGCAAGGCGATCAGCCTATACACAGGAGATATCAGGTTCACATAAGTAGGATATCTAAGTGAGCCTGACCATATAGGCGATGCATATAAGATAATGCTTCTTACTACACTAGAGAGTAATTTCCTCTGCAGATATTTTGGACCTCTTGTATTCGGCATGATCCGGCATAGCGCTGTGCATGTTTTTGATGCTTTACTGCCTATGTACTTCAAGTGCTCTTGAAAAGACAGACGAGTGTCAATCATGACCCCAAGGTATTTTAAACATTCCTTAGATTCTATGCTACACGTGCCAATATTTAGCCTGACAGTTTCCCTAATTTTCCTACTACTAATCAGAACCGCTTCCGTTTTATGGTCAGCTAGAGTTAGGCCCATTGATCTTAGCCAAGATCTTACGATCTGAATACTGGCGTTTGCAATGGTTTCCACCTCTAGTAACTCTTTCCCTTCACACACTAACGCTATGTCGTCTGCGAATCCAACTATCTTCACCTTTTCCGGTAGATCCAATCTTAATACTCCGTCGTACATGACGTTCCACAATAGTGGGCCAAGAACTGAACCTTGAGGCACCCCACCAATGATCTTGCGCCTCTTAGTACCTTTATCGGTATCATAAACTAGCTCTCTATCCCGGAAATAGTCCCGTACAATTGCTAGTAAATACCCTGGGATGTCTATACGGACCAAAGCATTAACTATATGCTCCCAGTTTGCCGTATTGAAGGCGTTTTTTACATCTAGGGTTATAACCACACAATACCCTTTTGTTCCATTCCTCCACCTCTTCCCTTGGATAGCTTGAGCAGCGGTTTCTACTACAACTTTGATAGCGTCCACCGCTGACTTTGCTTTCCTGAAGCCAAATTGGTTATCTGATAAACCTAGGTTAGCTTGTACGCAATCTTCCAATCTTCTGCAGATTATACTCTCCAGAAGTTTTCCACTTGTATCTATCATACAGAGCGGACGATAGGAGGAAGGGTCGTCTAGCGGCTTGTTATCCTTAGGTAACAACACCAATTTCTGCCTCTTCCAGATTGTTGGAAAAGTTCCCTGAATCAAGCATGCGCTTATTACTTTCAGGAAATAATCAGGATGGAGCTTAACAGCCTCCTTCAGTACCATATTTGGGATGCAATCTAAGCCTGGTGCCTTCTTGTCTTTGAATTTTGAGACAGCACCTTCTATCTCGACGACCGTAACCGGAGGAATGTCGAATAATTCAGCTGGATAGCTGTGTTGCCATGTCGGAGCTTCCTGTTGAGGAAAAAGATGGTCTACAATTCCGTTGAGGATATTCTCTTCTCTTGGCGGTGATGGGCCAAGACATTTAAGTTTCCTGGTTACTAGCTTATATGCTAAGCCCCAAGGATTACTATCTATTTCATCACAAGCATCCAGGAAACACCTACGCTTGCTCCTACGAATTGCAATCTTCAATGCCTTTCTTTGATCCCTATACAACTGGTGCTGCACGTTATTCTCTAACCGACCCCTTGTTCGTGTATACTGCCTTCGGGCGCTAATACACTCTGAACGCAAGCTAGCAATTTCATCATTCCACCAATACACTGGAGGCTTATTTGGCGATCTTTTTCGCCTTATCATAGCTACATTGCAGGCACTAGTGATATTGCGCACTAATTGCACTGCCATGTCTTCTGCTGAACCAGCCATTTCCATGTTCTCCATGCAGGCTGCGAAGCTATCCTTATCAAAGGTATTTACCTTCCATCCTGTCAAGACACGTGCTTGTACAATAGCACGGGGCTGTGCGTCTTGCACATCTATTATTATAGCGCTATGATCGCTATGTGTATAGATGTCAGATATTCTCCAGTTCACTTGGGTTGCGATACTGGCACTGACGAATGTAATGTCAATTACTGAGCCAGCATCACCCCTTCTGAAGGTGTGTTCAACTCCATTATTGATGAGTACAACACCCAGTACAGAAAAGGCTTCCAAGAGTATTCTTCCTCTTGCGTTTGCTGAGGGACAGCCCCATTCAACAGCCCACGCATTGAAATCACCTGCTATTATTACGGGGGTTCTTCCAACTGCATCCGTTACAATACTGTCAACTATTACCCGAAAGTCTTCTATAGAATACCTAGGGGGTATATAACAGCTGTAAATAGTGATGCCAGATATAACCGCTCGAGCATATCCGCATTGCGTTGTTATTCTATCGCGTATGGTTAGCGTGCTGGTGTTCCATATTGCCGATGTACCCGTGTTGTCGGAAACCCAGTTTACAGATGCCATGGTCCGATATGGCTCACTTAGAATAGCGACATCTACACTTATATCTCGAACGCTTTGCTTAAGAAGCTCCTGGGCTGCCTGGCAATGGTTGAGATTTAACTGTAATATACGCATTTTGGTGACTTAGGTTCTACTCTACTCCCTAAGTTTCTGTAGAGCTCTTTTATAAAACGGGCAAACTGCACCTCCGGTGACATGGTCACTAACGGTGTCTGCTCCCTTCTTGCAGAGCAAGCAGGATGGTTTATTGGAACAGGTTCCAATTTTGTGGCCCGTTTTGCCACACCGTAGGCAATTCCCTGAAAGGTCTTGCCCCTTACAGTTCCCTGCTACGTGTCCATAATCCAGACATTTAAAGCATCTTTTTGGTGCTACCTTTTCGCGTATTCGGCAAACCACCCAGCCAATACGTATCTTTGCCATTTCTATAAGGCGGCGAGCTATCAGTGCACTCACGCCAATTGTGGCGGTCTGTGTCCCACCGTATGCTCTCCTTAGCGACTTAACTGCCATAGGGTGCAAAGCTTTAAATTCGTCAGATATTTTGACGAGAGCTTCATAAATATCCTCCTTAGAGGTTACTTCGTCTATATCCCTAATCTCAAGCCTGACCTCATGAGAAAGTGATCTAACCTTAGCAGCATCACCTAGCACCTCTTCTATAGCCGACCTAAATTCGCCCGTATTCTGGTGCGCGGGTCTATTCAGCTCAAACAACAGTTCACCCTTCCCTGTCTTCCTAATGCTCTTCACATTTTGACCTAGGTTGTTTAGCTTAGGGTCCCTCTTCACCTGTCTGAGAATATCCGCATAGGAAGTATCTCCACAGGTTTTAATCACTATAGCATCTGGTTTAACGGACGCTTTCTTTGTTTTAGCCCTTGGGCCAACCTTAACCCAGCCAGGATCTTTAGCACTTAGATCCGGTTTGCCAGCCAAGTTTAAGTTTATAGCCTTGGGTATAGTGTGTCCACCTACCCTGACTACTTTATTAGGGGTTGTTCCCCTATTCTTTTTAGCTCTGTTACCTTTTGGGCTTAAGTCCTCCCTTCTACGCTTTGGAGTTCCGCCCATCACAGGATTGAGCCTTGGTGGTTCGTCTGTTTGAGTATGCGTACTAGTATGTGCTTTCTTTGTACTACTAGCACTTCCACTACTCAATTCATCTGAGACCTGCATGTACAATGCCTGTATCTCACGTGACATTGTCACTATTTCCTTATGCACGTTTGAACGTGCCTTTAGGAAAGCTACGAGCTTTGAGATCTTCTCTCCTAGCCTCTGGACGTTATTTTGTCCATTTTCACTATTTTCAACGGTGCCTGGCACCGGAACGGTCCTACTCACCGCTGTAGGAGGTGATCTGGTTATCACCGATTTCTTAGCAAAAGGGTTTACAATTTCACCCATGCTCAACTCATTTATACTCTCATTATTATTATTATTATTTTTATTCATTTTTTCAGTTGGGTCCCCGCTTAAAGCTGTAGTCTCCGTTTGCCGCACACTCAATAAAAAGTTTTTTCTTTGTCCAAAACATTCCCGCATTTTCCGGGTTAAGTTAATTTTATTAAAATTTAGTTCACTTTTTGTTGAGTGAATGTGCAGTTACCCTTGTAGTGACCCCGAGGGTGGCTATGCAAGCAGTGAGTTCCTCGCGAGGGTTGACACAAGGCCTTATGAGACTTGTGTACAGAGCCAGGTCGGGAGCTGATTAGGAGTCATCTCAACTAACCCTGCACAGCCAAAAACTATTGGCTACAAACTTTGATCATACTTTAAGCCCCTGCCAGGGTTTTACCGGGACGGAGGTAGCTTCCGCATTAGCCCGTGAGCCATTTCAGCACGATGTCACTCGTGCTTAATCAGGTCACGGAATACGTCAGCTCCCAGCCCATAATCGTCTGCGTCAGGTCGTCATCCAATCCATTATCGCTGTCACACAGTTAGTTCATTCTCAACTTTTGTTGAGAACTATTCAGTAGCGCCACGAGAAGGCCGTGTGACAACTTGGTTTGAGCAGGGACAAGGATCGCTAACTGGCTACACCCGATGGGAAGCCAGCGCTTTACCTTGAACGCTCGCACCCACGCCACCATGTATGTATGTATGTATGTATGTATGTATGTATGCATGTATGTATGTATGTATGTATGTTTTTTTTTTTTTTTTTTTTTTTTTTTTTTTTTTTTTTTTTTTTTTTTTTTTTTTTTTATTCGCGGGGTGAAAAACCATCGAAAGGCACTGGCAGTGATGGTGGTTGCCAGTAGTGCGAGACTTTAACTCGCTAAAAAACACCCCTTCGCCCTGACCCAGATGCTCCCCGAGGGACTGCCGCAAGGCTTTACGTCTCGGGGTGGGAAAGGTGATACACCCTACATCTAAACTAAACTACATTGATTCTGCTGCGAATCTGTTCTAACCTACGAAGTTCCAACAGAACCAATTTTACAAAACTACAGACGTACGTCCAGTTGCACAAAGATTCCAACATGATTGGAACGATACTGCTCGGACTGATGCTACGTCCTAGGACTGTTTCTAAATATTCCCTATCACTATTAAACCGTGGACAGATGAAGAACACATGCTCAGCATCTTCCAAGACATTACCATCACAACTCGGACAGAACGGAGTACTGTCATGTCCAAAACGGTACAAGTACGACCTAAAACAACCATGCCCAGTTAGAAACTGTGTTATATAGTAGTTCAAATCGCCATGCTTTCTTGATAGCCATGCTCTGATGTCTGGTATCAGTAAGTAGGTCCATCTTCCCTTGTCAGCTGTCGCCCATCTTTCTTGCCATTTTGGCAGACACGATTCTCTCAACCCAACCGAGATGTCCGAAGCGGCCTCTAGCTCGATCGGTATCATGCCGGCAATGACAAAAGCGGCCAGGTCCGATACAGTTCGGAATGCGCTACATACACGCAAGGCGATCAGCCTATACACAGGAGATATCAGGTTCACATAAGTAGGATATCTAAGTGAGCCTGACCATATTGGCGATGCATATAAGATAATGCTTCTTACTACACTAGAGAGTATTTTCCTCTGCAGATATTTTGGACCTCTTGTATTCGGCATGATCCGGCATAGCGCTGTGCATGTTTTTGATGCTTTACTGCCTATGTACTTCAAGTGCTCTTGAAAAGACAGACGAGTGTCAATCATGACCCCAAGGTATTTTAAACATTCCTTAGATTCTATGCTACACGTGCCAATATTTAGCCTGACAGTTTCCCTAACTTTCCTACTACTAATCAGAACCGCTTCCGTTTTATGGTCAGCTAGAGTTAGGCCCATTGATCTTAGCCAAGATCTTACGATCTGAATACTGGCGTTTGCAATGGTTTCCACCTCTAGTAACTCTTTCCCTTCACACACTAACGCTATATCGTCTGCGAATCCAACTATCTTCACCTTTTCCGGTAGATCCAATCTTAATACTCCGTCGTACATGACGTTCCACAATAGTGGGCCAAGAACTGAACCTTGAGGCACCCCACCAATGATCTTGCGCCTCTTAGTACCTTTATCGGTATCATAAACTAGCTCTCTATCCCGGAAATAGTCCCGTACAATTGCTAGTAAATACCCTGGGATGTCTATACGGACCAAAGCATTAACTATATGCTCCCAGTTTGCCGTATTGAAGGCGTTTTTTACATCTAGGGTTATAACCACACAATACCCTTTTGTTCCATTCCTCCACCTCTTCCCTTGGATAGCTTGAGCAGCGGTTTCTACTACAACTTTGATAGCGTCCACCGCTGACTTTGCTTTCCTGAAGCCAAATTGGTTATCTGATAAACCTAGGTTAGCTTGTACGCAATCTTCCAATCTTCTGCAGATTATACTCTCCAGAAGTTTTCCACTTGTATCTATCATACAGAGCGGACGATAGGAGGAAGGGTCGTCTAGCGGCTTGTTATCCTTAGGTAACAACACCAATTTCTGCCTCTTCCAGATTGTTGGAAAAGTTCCCTGAATCAAGCATGCGCTTATTACTTTCAGGAAATAATCAGGATGGAGCTTAACAGCCTCCTTCAGTACCATATTTGGGATGCAATCTAAGCCTGGTGCCTTCTTGTCTTTGAATTTTGAGACAGCACCTTCTATCTCGACGACCGTAACCGGAGGAATGTCGAATAATTCAGCTGGATAGCTGTGTTGCCATGTCGGAGCTTCCTGTTGAGGAAAAAGATGGTCTACAATTCCGTTGAGGATATTCTCTTCTCTTGGCGGTGATGGGCCAAGACATTTAAGTTTCCTGGTTACTAGCTTATATGCTAAGCCCCAAGGATTACTATCTATTTCATCACAAGCATCCAGGAAACACCTACGCTTGCTCCTACGAATTGCAATCTTCAATGCCTTTCTTTTATCCCTATACAACTGGTGCTGCACGTTATTCTCTAACCGACCCCTCGTTCGTGTATACCGCCTTCGGGCGCTAATACACTCTGAACGCAAGCTAGCAATTTCATCATTCCACCAATACACTGGAGGCTTATTTGGCGATCTTTTTCGCCTTATCATAGCTACATTGCAGGCACTAGTGATATTGCGCACTAATTGCACTGCCATGTCTTCTGCTGAACCAGCCATTTCCATGTTCTCCATGCAGGCTGCGAAGCTATCCTTATCAAAGGTATTTACCTTCCATCCTGTCAAGACACGTGCTTGTACAATAGCACGGGGCTGTGCGTCTTGCACATCTATTATTATAGCGCTATGATCGCTATGTGTATAGATGTCAGATATTCTCCAGTTCACTTGGGTTGCGATACTGGCACTGACGAATGTAATGTCAATTACTGAGCCAGCATCACCCCTTCTGAAGGTGTGTTCAACTCCATTATTGATGAGTACAACACCCAGTACAGAAAAGGCTTCCAAGAGTATTCTTCCTCTTGCGTTTGCTGAGGGACAGCCCCATTCAACAGCCCACGCATTGAAATCACCTGCTATTATTACGGGGGTTCTTCCAACTGCATCCGTTACAATACTGTCAACTATTACCCGAAAGTCTTCTATAGAATACCTAGGGGGTATATAACAGCTGTAAATAGTGATGCCAGATATAACCGCTCGAGCATATCCGCATTGCGTTGTTATTCTATCGCGTATGGTTAGCGTGCTGGTGTTCCATATTGCCGATGTACCCGTGTTATCGGAAACCCAGTTTACAGATGCCATGGTCCGATATGGCTCACTTAGAATAGCGACATCTACACTTATATCTCGAACGCTTTGCTTAAGAAGCTCCTGGGCTGCCTGGCAATGGTTGAGATTTAACTGTAATATACGCATTTTGGTGACTTAGGTTCTACTCTACTCCCTAAGTTTCTGTAGAGCTCTTTTATAAAACGGGCAAACTGCACCTCCGGTGACATGGTCACTAACGGTGTCTGCTCCCTTCTTGCAGAGCAAGCAGGATGGTTTATTGGAACAGGTTCCAATTTTGTGGCCCGTTTTGCCACACCGTAGGCAATTCCCTGAAAGGTCTTGCCCCTTACAGTTCCCTGCTACGTGTCCATAATCCAGACATTTAAAGCATCTTTTTGGTGCTACCTTTTCGCGTATTCGGCAAACCACCCAGCCAATACGTATCTTTGCCATCTCTATAAGGCGGCGAGCTATCAGTGCACTCACGCCAATTGTGGCGGTCTGTGTCCCACCGTATGCTCTCCTTAGCGACTTAACTGCCGTAGGGTGCAAAGCTTTAAATTCGTCAGATATTTTGACGAGAGCTTCATAAATATCCTCCTTAGAGGTTACTTCGTCTATATCCCTAATCTCAAGCCTGACCTCATGAGAAAGTGATCTAACCTTAGCAGCATCACCTAGCACCTCTTCTATAGCCGACCTAAATTCGCCCGTATTCTGGTGCGCGGGTCTATTCAGCTCAAACAACAGTTCACCCTTCCCTGTCTTCCTAATGCTCTTCACATTTTGACCCAGGTTGTTTAGCTTAGGGTCCCTCTTCAC
Source organism: Thecocarcelia acutangulata (assembly GCA_914767995.1). Taxonomy (NCBI): domain Eukaryota; kingdom Metazoa; phylum Arthropoda; class Insecta; order Diptera; family Tachinidae; genus Thecocarcelia; species Thecocarcelia acutangulata. The sequence goes on along the minus strand of OU612099.1, from coordinate 9,922,910 downwards.
CTGTCTGAGAATATCCGCATAGGAAGTATCTCCACAGGTTTTAATCACTATAGCATCTGGTTTAACGGACGCTTTCTTTGTTTTAGCCCTTGGGCCAACCTTAACCCAACCAGGATCTTTAGCACTTAGATCCGGTTTGCCAGCCAAGTTTAAGTTTATAGCCTTGGGTATAGTGTGTCCACCTACCCTGACTACTTTATTAGGGGTTGTTCCCCTATTCTTTTTAGCTCTGTTACCTTTTGGGCTTAAGTCCTCCCTTCTACGCTTTGGAGTTCCGCCCATCACAGGATTGAGCCTTGGTGGTTCGTCTGTTTGAGTATGCGTACTAGTATGTGCTTTCTTTGTACTACTAGCACTTCCACTACTCAATTCATCTGAGACCTGCATGTACAATGCCTGTATCTCACGTGACATTGTCACTATTTCCTTATGCACGTTTGAACGTGCCTTTAGGAAAGCTACGAGCTTTGAGATCTTCTCTCCTAGCCTCTGGACGTTATTTTGTCCATTTTCACTATTTTCAACGGTGCCTGGCACCGGAACGGTCCTACTCACCGCTGTAGGAGGTGATCTGGTTATCACCGATTTCTTAGCAAAAGGGTTTACAATTTCACCCATGCTCAACTCATTTATACTCTCATTATTATTATTATTTTTATTCATTTTTTCAATTGGGTCCCCGCTTAAAGCTGTAGTCTCCGTTTGCCGCACACTCAATAAAAAGTTTTTTCTTTGTCCAAAACATTCCCGCATTTTCCGGGTTAAGTTAATTTTATTAAAATTTAGTTCACTTTTTGTTGAGTGAATGTGCAGTTACCCTTGTAGTGACCCCGAGGGTGGCTATGCAAGCAGTGAGTTCCTCGCGAGGGTTGACACAAGGCCTTATGAGACTTGTGTACAGAGCCAGGTCGGGAGCTGATTAGGAGTCATCTCAACTAACCCTGCACAGCCAAAAACTATTGGCTACAAACTTTGATCATACTTTAAGCCCCTGCCAGGGTTTTACCGGGACGGAGGTAGCTTCCGCATTAGCCCGTGAGCCATTTCAGCACGATGTCACTCGTGCTTAATCAGGTCACGGAATACGTCAGCTCCCAGCCCATAATCGTCTGCGTCAGGTCGTCATCCAATCCATTATCGCTGTCACACAGTTAGTTCATTCTCAACTTTTGTTGAGAACTATTCAGTAGCGCCACGAGAAGGCCGTGTGACAACTTGGTTTGAGCAAGGACAAGGATCGCTAACTGGCTACACCCGATGGGAAGCCAGCGCTTTACCTTGAACGCTCGCACCCACGCCACCATGTATGTATGTATGTATGTATGTATGTATGTATGTATGTATGTATGTATGTATGTATGTATGTATGTATGTATGTATGTATGTATGTATGTATGTATGTATGTATGTATGTATGTATGTATGTATGTATGTATGTATGTATGTATGTATGTATGTATGTATGTATGTATGTATGTATGTATGTATGTATGTATGTATGTTTTTTTTTTTTTTTATTCGCGGGGTGAAAAACCATCGAAAGGCACTGGCAGTGATGGTGGTTGCCAGTAGTGCGAGACTTTAACTCGCTAAAAAACACCCCTTCGCCCTGACCCAGATGCTCCCCGAGGGACTGCCGCAAGGCTTTACGTCTCGGGGTGGGAAAGGTGATACACCCTACATCTAAACTAAACTACATTGATTCTGCTGCGAATCTGTTCTAACCTACGAAGTTCCAACAGAACCAATTTTACAAAACTACAGACGTACGTCCAGTTGCACAAAGATTCCAACATGATTGGAACGATACTGCTCGGACTGATGCTACGTCCTAGGACTGTTTCTAAATATTCCCTATCACTATTAAACCGTGGACAGATGAAGAACACATGCTCAGCATCTTCCAAGACATTACCATCACAATTCGGACAGAACGGAGTACTGTCATGTCCAAAACGGTACAAGTACGACCTAAAACAACCATGCCCAGTTAGAAACTGTGTAATATAGTAGTTCAAATCGCCATGCTTTCTTGATAGCCATGCTCTGATGTCTGGCATCAGTAAGTAGGTCCATCTTCCCATGTCAGCTGTCGCCCATCTTTCTTGCCATTTTCGCAGACACGATTCTCTCACCCCAACCGTGATGTCCGAAGCGGCCTCTAGCTCGATCGGTATCATGCCGGCAATGACAAAAGCGGCCAGGTCCGATACAGTTCGGAACGCGCTACATACACGCAAGGCGATCAGCCTATACACAGGAGATATCAGGTTCACATAAGTAGGATATTTAAGTGAGCCTGACCATATAGGCGATGCATATAAGATAATGCTTCTTACTACACTAGAGAGTAATCTCCTCTGCAGATATTTTGGACCTCTTGTATTCGGCATGATCCGGCATAGCGCTGTGCATGTTTTTGATGCTTTACTGCCTATGTACTTCAAGTGCTCTTGAAAAGACAGACGAGTGTCAATCATGACCCCAAGGTATTTTAAACATTCCTTAGATTCTATGCTACACGTGCCAATATTTAGCCTGACAGTTTCCCTAGTTTTCCTACTACTAATCAGAACCGCTTCCGTTTTATGGTCAGCTAGAGTTAGGCCCATTGATCTTAGCCAAGATCTTACGATCTGAATACTGGCGTTTGCAATGGTTTCCACCTCTAGTAACTCTTTCCCTTCACACACTAACGCTATGTCGTCTGCGAATCCAACTATCTTCACCTTTTCCGGTAGATCCAATCTTAATACTCCGTCGTACATGACGTTCCACAATAGTGGGCCAAGAACTGAACCTTGAGGCACCCCACCAATGATCTTGCGCCTCTTAGTACCTTTATCGGTATCATAAACTAGCTCTCTATCCCGGAAATAGTCCCGTACAATTGCTAGTAGATACCCTGGGATGTCTATACGGACCAAAGCATTAACTATATGCTCCCAGTTTGCCGTATTGAAGGCGTTTTTTACATCTAGGGTTATAACCACACAATACCCTTTTGTTCCATTCCTCCACCTCTTCCCTTGGATAGCTTGAGCAGCGGTTTCTACTACAACTTTGATAGCGTCCACCGCTGACTTTGCTTTCCTGAAGCCAAATTGGTTATCTGATAAACCTAGGTTAGCTTGTACGCAATCTTCCACTCGTAGTTGGATTGTCAAAGCGTACGGTTGTGCAAGCGGATAGCGAAAAATTGTTTTTAAATCGGCCGAGTGCATAAATTGTGTGTACCAAAATAAGTCGTGTGTGTAAGTTCGGATTTGAGACTCCACTGACAAGCTGTCTCAAAAAAGAAGAACAAGCTCCGGCAAAAATTGTGGTTAGGGACGAACAGAGAATCTGTTAAAAAAAAGTGTTGTGGAACTAAGAGACTCCGGTAGTGTTACCAAGTTAAAGTTATAGTATTGTTGACGGTTGGAAAAAGAAACTGGATTTTGAAATTGAAATTAATTGGAATTGACGGGTGTGTTTGAAATAAGTGATTTGTAACGGTCTTTGGCTTTGAACTGGCAACACCTCGGTGTTTAATAAATTCGGATACTTGAGTGAAATTGGAATTGACGGTTTGTGACTTGAATATGGCTTGTGATATTATTCGGAACAGTTTGAATTAGCAACACTGCGGTGTTAGTGTAATTGTGCTTGATTGAAATTAAACGGAATTGACGGTTTCGGTCGGTAACTAAGTACCTAAATAGTTGACGGCTTGGCTAAGGATATTGGAACTGATTGGTAATACTGCTTCTGGTTCTTGGCGTTGATTGGATTGTTGGTAACGTACTTGGCTGGTATCATTGGACTATTGTGATTGACTTTTTCTGGGGTATACTGTTTCGATTGAAAGGTAGGTGGCACCTTTAATTTTTGTTTGAAATTGGTTGCTATGCCGCCGGCTAGCAAAAGGAAGAGTGAGAAGCCTAAGGCTAAAGGGGACGCCAGCGATGTGACCACTGCCACCGAAGCTCAGGCACACGGAGTCAGAGCTGTCGTCAACGGAGGATGCGGAGTCCGTAAAAAAGTTTAAATTGGGGTCGCCCAAAACAAGAAAGAAGACGGCGCTGGAAGTTCCGAAAGGTGTAGGTGAGGCGGCAGCTGTTTCAAAAGAGGCAATGGTGGTGGACGATGACGTGATTGTCACGTGTGTAGGTGAGGTGGCCAGTGAGGAAGTAGTTCCTGGGAGTAAGCAGCCTGTGAGGGAGTCGCGCAATAGGAAGAAGAAGCTGCAGGCTGAGGGGGAGATGAAATGGATCACTTGCAAGGTGTTGGAGTTGGTGATGGCGGATGAGGTGGGCAGGGGCGTCGCTAGAAAAATAGCGAAGGAGGTGGGCGAGTATGAAACGCTCCTTATGGGGCTTGTTGCCGAAAATGAGCGTTTGAAGGGGAGATTGGAGGCTGGTGCGGTGGGAGTCACTGCTTCCCCGATGGCAATGCCGACGACGGTACCCCCAGTGAGACGCAGGGTTGTGGACAGGGCAGAGGAGGCGGTAACGCCGGTATCTTATCCGGCCTTGCCACTCGTAAAGCCGGTGGAGACGTGGTCGGTGGTAGTGAAGAGTAAGGCTGGTAAGAGCGCCAAAGAGGTGGTGGAGAAGGTTGTTGGTGAGGTCGGGCCGACACTGAGGGTTCGCGTCCACGAGGTGCGGCAGACAAAGGATGGAGCTGTTATTCGCACGCCATCGGAGGCTGAGCGGAGGAAGGTAGCGGGTAACGCGAAGTTTGCTGAGGTGGGATTGGAGGTGGCAGTGAAGGACAAGGCCTAAAATAGTGGTCCAGCGCGTCCACAAGGAGATCTCCCCGGATGAGTTCATGGAGGAATTGTACTCCATGAACCTCGGGGAGCTGATGTCACCGAGTGAATACAAGAGATCCGTCCGCTTGGTAAGCGCACCCTGGAAGGTAGAGGAGGGCACAGCCAATGTGACCCTGGACTGCACGCCGCGTGTTGCAGAGCACTTGAGAACAACGGGGGCGTACATTAAATGGTTCAGGTTTGCGGTGAGGACGCTTGACCCCATACCGGCGTGCTACAGGTGCTTGGGATTCGACCATAGGGTGCGCGACTGCAAGTTCCAGGCGGATGTGTGCAGACGGTGCGGCGACGCTGGCCACTGGGCGAGCCGATGCCCCAACGAGCTGAGGTGCAGGAACTGTGCGTTCAAGGGACTGCAGGCGGATCATATGATGATGTCTGCAGCGTGCTCGGTCTATGCGACCATGGTTGCTAGGGTGAACGCTCGTCATTAAGATGGATACCGCGGTTGTAATACAGCAAAACCTTCAGAAGTCGTACGTGGCCACGTGCGAACTTGGGCAGGCGATGCGGCGACGGGGTGCGGCTGTTGCCTTAGTGCAGGAGCCGTACCTCCGGTTTGGTGACATCAGGGGGCTTCCTGGGGGTATGCGGGTTTTCCCCGATTTGGAGGGGAACTCTGCGGTAGTGGTGGATGACCCGGGGGTCGATTGTACGGTCGTGAGCTGTACCCGGTGGGGGCTCTGCGTTGCTGTACAGGGGGAGTTTGGGCGGGTGCTCTTTGCAAGCCTGTATTGCAGGTTTGCCGTCCCTTTGGAGCCGTACATTCGGTACATGGATACGGTCCTACTCCTAGCGAGTAGTGCACCCGTTATTCTAGGCCTGGATGCAAATGCATGTTCCTCTATGTGGTTCAGTAAAATGCCCAGGCATGCGCCTGGTCATATGAACCACACTAGAGGAATCATGCTCGGCGAATGGCTGGTCACAGTTGGTGCTTCGGTGTTAAACGAGGCTAGTGATCTGTACACGTTTGACGCTCCACAGGGCCGCAGCGATATCGATGTGACAATTGCCAATAACTTGGCGTTGTCATACTTCGACTTCAGCTGGAGGGTATGTGACAACGCTGGTGTGAGTGATCATAATCTCATTGAGATTCGGTTCACTTATCGCCGGCGGAGTTGGATATCTGGGTCACCTCGCGGGTGGCGTAAAAGGGACATAGACTGGGGCGGTTACGCGAATAGTGTTAGGGCGGCTGCTATGGTACAGCCTATAGATGAATTCAGGGAATTGGGTATAGACGCTCAGGTTGGCCAGATTGACGACTGGATGTGCGCGGTGAATGATGCGCTGCTTGGCCGAGCCCGTCCGGGTAGGCCAAGAAAAGTCAAGTGGTGGACCGATAAAGTGGATCTGATGCGGAGGAGTGTCAGGCGCCTCAGGAAGAAATTCCAGAGGGCCCGGCAGTCTAACGCAGATGATCTGGCTATTCGTAAGGTTGAATATCTGGCTAGCCTGAGGGAATATAAGGGTAGAATTTGTAGGGTAAAAGAAGACGAGTGGAGGGAATTCGTGCGTGAAAATAGGGACGATCCTTGGGGTCGTGTCTATCGCGTTTGTTCGGGTCGACACAGGCGTTTAGAAGTAGGAAGCCTCCAGGTTGACAATGTAACATTGTCTTCCTGGAGTGATATTATGGGCCCGTTGTTGGGGGTTTTCTTTCCGGTTGTACGGGCGGGCGGTAGCCCTCCTCTCATTAGGGAGGGAGCCGCCCCTCCTGCGCTGGAGAGATCCGAGATAGAGGTTTGTGTCCATAGGGTCAAGAGTAGGAAATCTCCGGGTATAGACGGTATGACTGGAGAGATGTGTAAAAGCATCTGGAAGGCCATGCCGGAATACCTGGAGTCAATATTTGCGAAGTGTCTCAGTGAGGGCTACTTCCCTGAGGCTTGGAAGAAGGCACGTGTTGTGGTGCTCTTAAAGTCCCCCGGAAAAGTGAGGACTGATCCTCGCTCTTATAGGGGTATTAGTCTTCTTCCAGTGCTTGGAAAAGTACTGGAGAGGATAATGGTCTTTCGACTGAAAGAGTGTCCGGGTGCAGCACTGTCTGAATTCCAGTTCGGTTTCAGGGAGGGGAGGTCTGTTGACGATGCCTGGCTGCATGTTAAGTCAAGTGTTGCTAGCTCTGCGGAAAGATATGTACTGGGACTCTTCGTAGACTTCAAGGGTGCGTTTGACAATCTCCTGTGGAGTGTAGTTCTCGATAGACTACGTAGTGTGGGCTGTCGGGAGCTCGCTCTATGGGAGAGATACTTCTGCAGTAGGAAAGCCTGTGTGGTGGGCGCCAGCGACACGGTTTGGAGGGACGTTGTACGCGGCTGTCCGCAGGGGTTCATCTGTGGTCCATTTTTATGGAACCTCATGATGGATTCCCTGCTGAGGTCGTTGCAGCGTGACTTCAAACTGTGTGCATATGCGGATGACTTGCTCATCTTGGTTGAAGGACAGTCTCGTGCTGATCTGGAAAGCCGGGGTGAGAGGGCCATGCGTGTTGTGCGCGAGTGGGGCGATAGTGTGGGTGTGGAGGTGGCTATGGACAAGACCGTGGCAATGCTGCTGAAAGGCAGGTTGTCTCGGGGTCGTCCACCACTCGTTCGCTCTGGCGGCATTAGTCTCCGGTATGCGACGGAAGTCAAATACCTGGGAATAATGGTGAGTGAGAGGTTGAACTTTATGGTTCACCTCTCATATGTGAGGGACAGGCTTACTGCTGTAGTAGGTAAAGTTAGGCGCATCCTTAGAAGTGAATGGGGCCTCAGCAGGCGGGCTACTCGTACCATATATGGTGGGCTGTTTGTTGCATGCGCAGCTTATGGGGTACCTGTGTGGTACGAGACAGTCATGACTGTTGTTGGCCGCAATAAGATAGAGTCCGCCCAGAGAACTGCGATGCTTGCTTGCATGCCAGTTTGTAGGACGGTGTCAACAGATGCTCTACAGGTCTTGCTGGGGGTGGCTCCCCTTGATCTGGAGGTGATTCGCCGTGCGATCGCCTTCAAGGTTAGGAAGGGGCTACCGCTTTGTCCACATGATTGGCTTTCTGCTCTTGATCTTGTGGTTAATAGGGAACCCAGTCAGATCAAGGCGCTCCTTTGGGAACGTCTTGTGTCTGCCTGGCGGGCGCGATGGGCGAATAGTACAGAGGGGCGAGCAACGCACGAATTCATTCGCGAGGCTGATTTTGTTGTGGGACGGCCGGAATTTGGCTTCAGTCTCAGTACGGGCTTCTTGCTTACGGGGCATGGTTCCCTCAATGCATTTTTGCATAAGAGGGGCCTGTCCGAGACTGCGCTGTGCAGATGTGGTGAGAGCCCTGAGGACTGGAGACACGTTCTGGTCGAATGTCATCTTTATGATGACATTAGGGATCTAGAGGGAATGGGCGTAGTAGGGGCGGGCGACCATTGGGATTTCAGTAGGGTTTTGGCGGTCGGCGCGTCTTTTGACGCGTTGGGCGCGTATGCCCGTGAGGTCTTTAGGCGGAGACCAAGGTAGGGAGGGTAACCTCCCTGTTGTTGCCATTTCCGGAACCGTCGTTTGTTGAACCGCAGGTTCGCGCGTGACTGTGTGCGTCTCTCGTCGGCGGAGTTGGTTGCAGTTGTGGTTGAAGTCTTAGTGTAGGCAACCATGAGGAGCATAGAGCACAGTTCCTGTGCCCTGTGCTGTTCCTGGTGTCATGCACTTTGCTGTGTGTTGTTTGCTGGTTGCTGTTTGCTGTGTTGCTGGTTGCTGTCTGCTGTTTTGTTTTGGTGTCGCAGGGTTGCTGGCAACGTTGTTTTTGTTTGTAAGGCCCTTCGTGAGGGGGGTCATGTCTTATTGTTGTTTTTGTTTTTGTTTGTTTTGTCAAGGGCTGGGCCACAAGGGGGTGGCCAACTGACTCACCCGTGAGGGTGAATGTTGAATGTTTGTGTTGCTTATTGTTTATTGTGCTATGTGCCCGTGTGTGTTTTGTGTTACGGGTGATACAGTTTTGTTCGTTGTGTGGCTGCTGGTTTGCTGTTGTCGCTGACGTTCCTGTTGTTCCTGTTTTATGTTGCTGTTTGCTGTTATTGCTGTGTTCCTGTGTGCTGTTTACTGTAAGTATGGTTGCAGGGGGTCACCAGTCCCCGAGCCGTTTGGGGCTCTACTGGTAGTAGTCCTTGGGCTACGAAGTCTGACCGGAGACTTAAATCTGGTACCACGGGAACCGGGAGCCCCAGGAACTTGTTCCTGCCCGGTTATGGTGCGGCCCTTCGGGGAGTATCGTGGTGGTTGTGGTTTAAACCCAAATCGCGGGGAGAGTTCATTTGAGCTCGATGTGGAGTTGCATTGCGACCGGGTGCCGTGACCCAAAGATCGGAAGGAGTTTTAGAAACGCTCCGCTCCTAACCAAGGGGGAGATCATGTCCAAACAACATGAGATCGAATTGGTACTCATGCATGGCAGTTTGTCATGTATGGGGGCGCTGGTAGACGCATTGTATTCACCCGGTGTTAAGATCACCGTGGGGTAACGCCACAATGGCAGGTACCCACGTAAATCGTTTTCACAACTGTACGCAATCTTCCAATCTTCTGCAGATTATACTCTCCAGAAGTTTTCCACTTGTATCTATCATACAGAGCGGACGATAGGAGGAAGGGTCGTCTAGCGGCTTGTTATCCTTAGGTAACAACACCAATTTCTGCCTCTTCCAGATTGTTGGAAAAGTTCCCTGAATCAAGCATGCGCTTATTACTTTCAGGAAATAATCAGGATGGAGCTTAACAGCCTCCTTCAGTACCATATTTGGGATGCAATCTAAGCCTGGTGCCTTCTTGTCTTTGAATTTTGAGACAGCACCTTCTATCTCGACGACCGTAACCGGAGGAATGTCGAATAATTCAGCTGGATAGCTGTGTTGCCATGTCGGAAAGTCCTGTTGAGGAAAAAGATGGTCTACAATTCCGTTGAGGATATTCTCTTCTCTTGGCGGTGATGGGCCAAGACATTTAAGTTTCCTGGTTACTAGCTTATATGCTAAGCCCCAAGGATTACTATCTATTTCATCACAAGCATCCAGGAAACACCTACGCTTGCTCCTACGAATTGCAATCTTCAATGCCTTTCTTTTATCCCTATACAACTGGTGCTGCACGTTATTCTCTAACCGACCCCTCGTTCGTGTATACCGCCTTCGGGCGCTAATACACTCTGAACGCAAGCTAGCAATTTCATCATTCCACCAATACACTGGAGGCTTATTTGGCGATCTTTTTCGCCTTATCATAGCTACATTGCAGGCACTAGTGATATTGCGCACTAATTGCACTGCCATGTCTTCTGCTGAACCAGCCATTTCCATGTTCTCCATGCAGGCTGCGAAGCTATCCTTATCAAAGGTATTTACCTTCCATCCTGTCAAGACACGTGCTTGTACAATAGCACGGGGCTGTGCGTCTTGCACATCTATTATTATAGCGCTATGATCGCTATGTGTATAGATGTCAGATATTCTCCAGTTCACTTGGGTTGCGATACTGGCACTGACGAATGTAATGTCAATTACTGAGCCAGCATCACCCCTTCTGAAGGTGTGTTCAACTCCATTATTGATGAGTACAACACCCAGTACAGAAAAGGCTTCCAAGAGTATTCTTCCTCTTGCGTTTGCTGAGGGACAGCCCCATTCAACAGCCCACGCATTGAAATCACCTGCTATTATTACGGGGGTTCTTCCAACTGCATCCGTTACAATACTGTCAACTATTACCCGAAAGTCTTCTATAGAATACCTAGGGGGTATATAACAGCTGTAAATAGTGATGCCAGATATAACCGCTCGAGCATATCCGCATTGCGTTGTTATTCTATCGCGTATGGTTAGCGTGCTGGTGTTCCATATTGCCGATGTACCCGTGTTATCGGAAACCCAGTTTACAGATGCCATGGTCCGATGTGGCTCACTTAGAATAGCGTCATCTACACTTATATCTCGAACGCTTTGCTTAAGAAGCTCCTGGGCTGCCTGGCAATGGTTGAGATTTAACTGTAATATACGCATTTTGGTGACTTAGGTTCTACTCTACTCCCTAAGTTTCTGTAGAGCTCTTTTATAAAACGGGCAAACTGCACCTCCGGTGACATGGTCACTAGCGGTGTCTGCTCCCTTTTTGCAGAGCAAGCAGGATGGTTTATTGGAACAGGTTCCAATTTTGTGGCCCGTTTTGCCACACCGTAGGCAATTCCCTGAAAGGTCTTGCCCCTTACAGTTCCCTGCTACGTGTCCATAATCCAGACATTTAAAGCATCTTTTTGGTGCTACCTTTTCGCGTATTCGGCAAACCACCCAGCCAATACGTATCTTTGCCATCTCTATAAGGCGGCGAGCTATCAGTGCACTCACGCCAATTGTGGCGGTCTGTGTCCCACCGTATGCTCTCCTTAGCGACTTAACTGCCGTAGGGTGCAAAGCTTTAAATTCGTCAGATATTTTGACGAGAGCTTCATAAATATCCTCCTTAGAGGTTACTTCGTCTATGTCCCTAATCTCAAGCCTGACCTCATGAGAAAGTGATCTAACCTTAGCAGCATCACCTAGCACCTCTTCTATAGCCGACCTAAATTCGCCCGTATTCTGGTGCGCGGGTCTATTCAGCTCAAACAACAGTTCACCCTTCCCTGTCTTCCTAATGCTCTTCACATTTTGACCCAGGTTGTTTAGCTTAGGGTCCCTCTTCACCTGTCTGAGAATATCCGCATAGGAAGTATCTCCACAGGTTTTAATCACTATAGCATCTGGTTTAACGGACGCTTTCTTTGTTTTAGCCCTTGGGCCAACCTTAACCCAGCCAGGATCTTTAGCACTTAGATCCGGTTTGCCAGCCAAGTTTGAGTTTATAGCCTTGGGTATAGTGTGTCCACCTACCCTGACTACTTTATTAGGGGTTGTTCCCCTATTCTTTTTAGCTCTGTTACCTTTTGGGCTTAAGTCCTCCCTTCTACGCTTTGGAGTTCCGCCCATCACAGGATTGAGCCTTGGTGGTTCGTCTGTTTGAGTATGCGTACTAGTATGTGCTTTCTTTGTACTACTAGCACTTCCACTACTCAATTCATCTGAGACCTGCATGTACAATGCCTGTATCTCACGTGACATTGTCACTATTTCCTTATGCACGTTTGAACGTGCCTTTAGGAAAGCTACGAGCTTTGAGATCTTCTCTCCTAGCCTCTGGACGTTATTTTGTCCATTTTCACTATTTTCAACGGTGCCTGGCACCGGAACGGTCCTACTCACCGCTGTAGGAGGTGATCTGGTTATCACCGATTTCTTAGCAAAAGGGTTTACAATTTCACCCATGCTCAACTCATTTATACTCTCATTATTATTATTATTACTTTTATTCATTTTTTCAGTTGGGTCCCCGCTTAAAGCTGTAGTCTCCGTTTGCCGCACACTCAATAAAAAGTTTTTTCTTTGTCCAAAACATTCCCGCATTTTCCGGGTTAAGTTAATTTTATTAAAATTTAGTTCACTTTTTGTTGAGTGAATGTGCAGTTACCCTTGTAGTGACCCCGAGGGTGGCTATGCAAGCAGTGAGTTCCTCGCGAGGGTTGACACAAGGCCTTATGAGACTTGTGTACAGAGCCAGGTCGGGAGCTGATTAGGAGTCATCTCAACTAACCCTGCACAGCCAAAAACTATTGGCTACAAACTTTGATCATACTTTAAGCCCCTGCCAGGGTTTTACCGGGACGGAGGTAGCTTCCGCATTAGCCCGTGAGCCATTTCAGCACGATGTCACTCGTGCTTAATCAGGTCAAGGAATACGTCAGCTCCCAGCCCATAATCGTCTGCGTCAGGTCGTCATCCAATCCATTATCGCTGTCACACAGTTAGCTCATTCTCAACTTTTGTTGAGAACTATTCAGTAGCGCCACGAGAAGGCCGTGTGACAACTTGGTTTGAGCAGGGACAAGGATCGCCAACTGGCTACACCCGATGGGAAGCCAGCGCTTTACCTTGAACGCTCGCACCCACGCCACCATTTTTTTTTTTTTTTTTTTTTTTTTTTTTTTTTTTTTTTATTCGCGGTGTGAAAAACCATCGAAAGGCACTGGCAGTGATGGTGGTTGCCAGTAGTGCGAGACTTTAACTCGCTAAAAAACACCCCTTCGCCTTGACCCAGATGCTCCCCGAGGGACTGCCGCAAGGCTTTACGTCTCGGGGTGGGAAAGGTGATACACCCTACATCTAAACTAAACTACATTGATTCTGCTGCGAATCTGTTCTAACCTACGAAGTTCCAACAGAACCAATTTTACAAAACTACAGACGTACGTCCAGTTGCACAAAGATTCCAACATGATTGGAACGATACTGCTCGGACTGATGCTACGTCCTAGGACTGTTTCTAAATATTCCCTATCACTATTAAACCGTGGACAGATGGGGATGTATGTATGTATGTATGTATGTATGTATGTATGTATGTGTGTATGTATGTATGTATGTATGTATGAACATGGGCACACTTTTCTTCATTAACCTTGATTTTCCAAAGCTTGAGCCACTTCTCTAGTTTGTCGATATGTTCCTGTAAATTTATTGATGCTTGCTGGTGGTTACTATGTATGCTAAAGAATGCTGTATCATCTGCAAATGTTGAAGTGTGAATGTTGGTGCTTATCGGCATGTCGGATGCGTATATCAAATATAAGATAGGCCCTAATATGCTGCCTTGGGGAACTCCAGCTTCAATGGGCTGGGCGGGGCTTATGAAATCGCCTTCTTTTATTATAAATTGGCGAAAATATAAATAACTTTCCAAAAGGTTATGTAACTTAAACTTTATTTTATGCATTAAGCCATCGTGCCATGCTTTATCAAAAGCTTGTGAGACGTCGATGAATAAGGCAGAGCAATATTTTTTATCTTCGAATGCCTTTCTTATGACGTTAACTAACCTGTGTGTTTGTTCAATGGTGCTATGTTTCGCTCTGAAACCAAATTGGTGACTAGGAATACATTAACCTTATTAAGCATTGGATCCAACTTCGCCTTTAGCACTTTTTCGAAAAGTTTTGAAATTGTTATCAGTAGACTTATTGGACGGTATGATTCTACTTTCGTGTGATCCTTCCCTGGCTTAGGAATCATTGTTATCATGGACACCTTCCACTCTGCAGGGTAATACTCAAGTCGTAAAATAGCATTAAAAATAAAAAGAACAATTCACAAAACAAAAGGCAGCTTTGCGAGCATTTTGTTGCTGATTTTATCCATATCTGGTCCTTTTTTAAGGTTTAGATTACCAATAGCATCTTCAACTTCTTGAAAATTGAATCTTAAAGGCACAGGAGGTCTACTAACAATAGGCGGCAACTCATTTGCATTATCAGACCTATTTGTGGTAAAAACGTTTTTCAAATGTTTAACAAATAAATTACCCTTTTCCGGGTCATCTCTAGCCCAGTCACCAGATGGTTCTCGCAAGGGCGGCTTACCTCTAACTGGCCTTTTTAAACCTTTAGTCGCCCGCCATAAAGAATAGTCGGACTGAGTAGTACCATCCAGACTTTCTAGATACGTTTGTAGAGAAGCCGTTTTTTGGGTTGCAAGCAAATTTCTTAGCTGATTTGTGCACTCACGTAGCCTTGTTTTTAATTGCGGAGACCTGCGAAGTTGCCACTCTCGTCGAACTCTTCTATTTTTTAACACAAGTTGCTCGATTTCTGAAGAATATGTTCTATTTTGAATGTTTCTGCGTGTTAAATAAACGCTAGAAGCAAGTTCAGCGGCTTGTTTAAGGTTTTCGCTAAAGTTGCTTAGTGACGCATTAATATCTTCAGGTGTTCTTAAAACAATATTCTCAGTGCAATGGGTACTCAAAAATTGTTTATATTTTAGCCAATTCACTCAGGTGACAGTCCTATGCAAATTGTTAATCGGGGACCAAGTCTCCTGGGGAAAACGCACTGAAATAATAGTGGGTGAATGATCCGATGACAAGTCTAACGAAGGCTCAGCTTGCATCCATTCCACAGGGAACCCCTTTACAACTCCAAAATCAATCACATCAGCAATCTTTCGCCGGTCAGTAAGTGGGATGTCCGCTTGATATTACGTCTAAGCCCATTTTAGAAATTGTATCGAAAAGCCCCTGACCCTTCGGGTGATTAAACGTGAGCCCCAAAAAGTGTGTTTTGCGTTGTAATCTCCAGCTGCTATAAAACGAGGTCCTAATGAGGTGAAAAAACTTGAATATTGTGATTCCGTCACTGAAAATCGAGGCGGCGAATAAATCGATGAGATAACCAGTTTGTAATGAAAATTTTCCACACAGATATTAGTTGCTTGATTTTATCAAGATTGCGGAGCCCCCACAAGCTCTTCCATGGGGGTCTTTAGTATCGTATAGTACGTAGCCGTTAATTTTGAAGAAGCTTGTTGACGTCAAGTGAGTTTCTGCAATCATCATTATATCGATCTGCTTATCCATCAGGAAGTATTCAAGTTCATTTTTGTGTTGGCGGATGCCGTTCGCGTTCCAGAAACATATTTTTAACCAAATCATTTTTTCGAAATAACCTGCAAAATGGTGGATTGCATTTTCACCATTTCCTGCATCATCGTCATCATAGACGACGTAAAAGTGTTTATAGTTTGAATAAGGGTCTGTATTGTTGCCTCAAGGTTACTGAAATTTTGATCGGGCCGTTGAGATATAGATTGTTGATTCGGGTTTGCGAATGTAGACTTAACTACATTAGCATAAGAAATTGGTTTTTGATTTTGAACGGTTATGTCTGTGGTTGACTGTTCTGTCGGAGGAAAATAATTATTAAAAAAAATTTGAGTCTGCTGTGGTGGCCTAGAAGCAATTATTGGTTTGTTGTTCATTGAGCGCTCTATAATTAGCTGTGTGGTTTTCACCGCAATTACTGCATTTTTTTTATTTTTGGGTCGAATTTCGGCTTATTGCATTGTGCTGTAACATGGAGTTCTCCACACACAACACAAACTGTAGGCAACTTGCAGTACGATTTAGTGTGGCCAAATTCTTGGCAGTTGTGGCACTGTACGGGTCCTAAGCGCTTATGCGGTTCCTCTACTGTTATTTTTCGATGTAAAAGGAATTTTACACTGTATATTGGATGAACTTCATTTTTCTTTAAAGTCACATCTCCTGGTTCTAATTCAACCCTAAACATTGGTTGAGGGATCTTTTCACGATTTCTGATGTTTAACACATTTTTTACTTTGAATCCCTTGTCTGTCAAACCGGTCTTAACTTCGTCAGTGTCTACGCAAGGGTCAATCCCTTTTATTACGACTTGAAGACCTTTAGGGCTTTTAAGCTGATAAGTATAAAAAGCTTTTTTTTCTTTTTTCAAATTCGTCAGACAGTTTTCGATAGTCATTTTCATGGTTAACCTGAATTTTAGTTTCGTTAATGTTACCGTGCTTGATGGAGGTAACGTTAAATGTATTTTCTCCGATTACTGAAACAATTTTTCTTACCAGTTCATTGGAGGCAGATTCCCTTAAATAAATTGGTGGTGGTTTAAACGATTTTTTTGACGTTCCTGTTGGCTCATCCGTTTGTAGAATAGCAAATCTGTTTTGGTCGGTTGGTCTAGCAGTGTCGGCATCTTTAGAGATTTTAGATTTGGATGCAATTTGAGCAGATTTAGGGCTTCACTGACGTTTAGTGATGGTGATATACCTATCCATGCCTACTTGCGTTTTTGGTTTATTGGCATTAATTAGAGTAGAAGATCTGTTATCTTCTGTTGTAACATCTATGTTAGGCGAGCCGAAACGGGAGCGGATTTTATCTCTAGTAGCAAGAAAATTATCCAATGTTTGCCTTATTGATTCTTCTTCAGAAGTCCATATGCTTTTGCTGGTGGAGCTAGGCTCTTTTTCAAAATTATTTCTGATGGGATCACTTGTACAGAAAACAAAACTTTAATGTATAGTTTTTTTTCCTACTGGGTAGGTAATCTTCACGCGCAATAACAACAATAACAATGCACTGCCACCGCACTAGTTTTATTGAAATTGATTTTGTTGTTTAGTTGCTGAAATGTGAGGAATTTATTTTCCCGTTGTTTTTTAAAATAACTTGTTATTGTTTTTACAATTTAATACAATATATTATTGTTTTTATACGTAAGTTTCAAAATTAGTGAGCACGACTGTGCGGTTGGATAGTCACAGATTGAATGTTTTTTTAACACTAATTTATTTTGCATATCACAGTTAAAATAATTCTTTACATAAATTGAAATATTTGCTAACAACAACAATAATAAGCAATAACTCAAATGAGATCACACCATAAAACCGTTAGTTAAGAAAGGAATGAAAACAACATTATGGTGGTGATTAATTAGTATGGATAAATTTGCATTAGGGTGACGCTAGTTCACATTATTAAGATATAATGAATAATATAGTTATAAAGTGTTTAAAATTCATAAACATTCCGCCAGCCTGGAACAGAAGCATTGATGTTCAATCATCCTTAGGCAATGGATACAGCTTGGTAATTGGTCTCCTGAATGTTGAAGTTTCCGTTTTTATGGTAGCTACTCTAACAAGACCATCAGACCCAGCATGGGTTTCGCCTACTCGACCAAGTTTCCAGCAAGCGGGAGGTAAACTATCTTCTAGTAGTAGAACTATGTCTCCCACTGACATATTGGCTTTCTCGGTCTGCCATTTTGACCTCGGTTGTAAAGACAGCAAATAATCAGCAGACCAGCGAGTCCAAAAGTATTGAGTGAGTTGTTGAATATGTTGTCATTTAGTTAGGGTGGATGATTTTAAGTGCCTCATATCAGCTTCTGGACGCGTATGTAAGGGTCTACCAATTAAAAAGTGGCCTGGAATTAAATAGGGTAAGTCCTCAGAATCAGTTTGGACCAACGGCCTAGAGTTTAGGATCGCCTCAATTCCCGTTAACAGCGTAGTTAACTCCTCAAAGTTTAATGTAGCAGAATCCACGGTCCTCTTCAAGTGATACTTCATACTCTTAACTGCTGATTCCCAAGCGCCGCCGAAATGTGGTGCCGCGGGCGGAATAAAATGCCACTGAACACCTTTAGAAGACAAGAAATTTGAAACGTTAGTATTAAATTCAGTACTCTTTACCAATTTGTAAATTTCTTAATTTTAGCCGCTCCTTGAAAATTCGTGCTATTATCACTATGAATGTTGCCACATAGTCTCCTTCTAGATGTAGAAATATGAAAAAGGCATCCGTGGTCAGATCGGAAACTAACTCCAGCTGTACAGTTTTGGTAACCAGACATAAAAACAACGCTACATAGGCCTTCACCAGTGGAGATTTACGGTCATTATGTTGTTTATAAAGAATGGGGCCGGCATATTCGCAGCCAACTTCATAGAATGAATAAAATACATTCACACGATAGTTCGGTAGATCACCCATAAGTTGTTCGTTAGCTTTAGCACTGTAGCGATGACAGACTTTGCACGAATGATAGATGCGTTTCACCAGTTCTCGAGCTCCGATAATCCAATATTTCTGGCGCACCGTGGCGATGATAAGGGTGATACCAGCATGAAGATTATTCAAATGACAATTATGAATCAGTTTATAGGTAATAGGACTATCCTTGTGAAGGATAATCTGGTGCTGGCAGTCAAAAGATAGATCAGCTTTGGATAATCGACCGCCTACACGCAAGACTCTGTGTATATCAAGCTTTCTAAGTGTTTTACTAGCTACCGGCGTATTTTTCTTGACCTTTCTAATCGCCTCTGCAAATTCCAAATTTTGAAAATACTTATACAGAGCATATTCTGCAAATCTAATGTCATCCACTGTTAGGGGTGATTTATTATAAGCTTTCAAGTTGAAGTTGTTGATAGCTCTGTAGCAATACGCTGGTACTCGAGTCATACGAGAAAAACTGGAAATTCTTTAATTTATTTTTGCGATAACATCAGTTTTTGTAAATGCCGTTAAAGCTATTAGTTTCTCCACACAAACTACCTCGTTAGTAGTGAATTCAATGGCCATAGTGGGCCAGTTACAACTTTCTTTTAATAGGAATGATGGACCTTTAAACCAATTTTCACAGGTAAGAAGATAGCTAGATCTTACCCCTCTCCTAGCACAACCTGCAGGATTTAGATTGGTGGGCACATAATTCCACTTCTAGTATATGGCCGGTTCTATGGGCACTGAAGGTATTCCACTTACTTGGGTGGGACGATAACCTGGACAAAACAGTTTTACTGTCTGACGAACACAATATATATATTTGATTTATCTTCAGCACAGGAATTAAATACTCAAGCATTTGCGCCAATAAATAGGCTGCACAAAGTTCCAGACGGGGTATAGACACTACGGTTATAGGTGCCACTTTGGTTTTAGCCATCACAATGTTTGCAGATATTTTGCCATCCACTATTGTTTTGCGACAATACACCACTGCTGCATATGCTGCTTTAGATGCATCACAGAAGCCGTGATAAGAAATATTCGTTTCTGTAGAATAAATAACCCCGGGAATATTAATATTATTTAGCAGATGAAACTCAGAATTTAATGATTTAGCAAAAGACTTAATATCTTCAGGAAGAGGGTCGTCCCATTCTAATTTCAATATCCAAAGTTTTTGAATAATGATTTTTACAGCAATTATAACCGGTGATATCCAGCCGAGGGGATCAAAGATTTTAGAAATCTCAGATAGTAGCGTTTTTTTTTTTTGTATTTATAGTAGAAGGTTTGTTTATAACTTTATACGAAAAACAGTCGAGAACGGGACAGTTGTGAAAACGATTTACGTGGGTACCTGCCATTGTGGCCTTACCCCACGGTGATCTTAACACCGGGTGAATACAATGCGTCTACCAGCGCCCCCATACATGACAAACTGCCATGCATGAGTACCAATTCGATCTCATGTTGTTTGGACATGATCTCCCCCTTGGTTAGGAGCGGAGCCTTTCTAAAACTCCTTCCGATCTTTGGGTCACGGCACCCGGTCGCAATGCAACTCCACATCGAGCTCAAATGAACTCTCCCCGCGATTTGGGTTTAAACCACAACCACCACAATACTCCCCGAAGGGCCGCACCATAACCGGGCAGGAACAAGTTCCTGGGGCTCCCGGTTCCCGTGGTACCAGATTTAAGTCTCCGGTCAGACTTCGTAGCCCAAGGACTACTACCAGTAGAGCCCCAAACGGCTCGGGGACTGGTAACCCCCTGCAAGCACACCCTACTTACACAGCATACAACACAACAGGAACACAGCAATAACAGGAACAACAGGAACGTCGGAGACAACAGCAAATCAGCAGCCACACAACGAACAAAATTGCATCACCCGTAACACAAAACACACACGGGCACATAGCACAATAAACAATAAGCAACACAAACATTCAACATTCACCCTCACGGGTGAGTCAGTTGGCCACCCCCTTGTGGCCCAGCCCTTGACAAAACAAACAAAAACAACAATAAGACATGACCCCCCTCACGAAGGGCCTTACAAACAAAAACAACGTTGCCAGCAACCCTGCGACACCAAAACAAAACAGCAGACAGCAACCAGCAACACAGCAAACAGCAACCAGCAAACAACACACAGCAAAGTACATGACACCAGGAACAGCACAGGGCACAGGGACTGTGCTCTATGCTCCTCATGGTTGCCTACACTAAGACTTCAACCACAACTGCAACCAACTCCGCCGACGAGAGACGCACACAGTCACGCGCGAACCTGCGGTTCAACAAACGACGGTTCCGGAAATGGCAACAACAGGGAGGTTACCCTCCCTACCTTGGTCTCCGCCTAAAGACCTCACGGGCATACGCGCTGACCGCCAAAACCCTACTGAAATCCCAATGGTCGCCCGCCCCTACTACGCCCATTCCCTCTAGATCCCTAATGTCATCATAAAGATGACATTCGACCAGAACGTGTCTCCAGTCCTCAGGGCTCTCACCACATCTGCACAGCGCAGTCTCGGACAGGCCCCTCTTATGCAAAAATGCATTGAGGGAACCATGCCCCGTAAGCAAGAAGCCCGTACTGAGACTGAAGCCAAATTCCGGAAGTCCCACAACAAAATCAGCCTCGCGAATGAATTCGTGCGTTGCTCGCCCCTTTGTACTATTCGCCCATCGCGCCCGCCAGGCCGACACAAGACGTTCCCAAAGGAGCGCCTTGATCTGACTGGGTTCCCTATTAACCACAAGATCAAGAGCAGAAAGCCAATCATGTGGACAAAGCGGTAGCCCCTTCCTAACCTTGAAGGCGATCGCACGGCGAATCACCTCCAGATCAAGGGGAGCCACCCCCAGCAAGACCTGTAGAGCATCTGTTGACACCGTCCTACAAACTGGCATGCAAGCAAGCATCGCAGTTCTCTGGGCGGACTCTATCTTATTGCGGCCAACAACAGTCATGACTGTCTCGTACCACACAGGTGCACCATAAGCTGCGCATGCAACAAACAGTCCACCATATATGGTACGAGTAGCCCGCCTGCTGAGGCCCCATTCACTTCTAAGGATGCGCCTAACTTTACCTACTACAGCAGTAAGCCTGTCCCTCACATATGAGAGGTGAACCATAAAGTTCAACCTCTCACTCACCATTATTCCCAGGTATTTAACTTCCGTCGCATACCGGAGACTAATGCCGCCAGAGCGAGCGAGTGGTGGACGACCCCGAGACAACCTGCCTTTCAGCAGCATTGCCACGGTCTTGTCCATAGCCACCTCCACACCCACACTATCGCCCCACTCGCGCACAACACGCATGGCCCTCTCACCCCGGCTTTCCAGATCAGCACGAGACTGTCCTTCAACCAAGATGAGCAAGTCATCCGCATATGCACACAGTTTGAAGTCACGCTGCAACGACCTCAGCAGGGAATCCATCATGAGGTTCCATAAAAATGGACCACAGATGGACCCCTGCGGACAGCCGCGTACAACGTCCCTCCAAACCGTGTCGCTGGCGCCCACCACACAGGCTTTCCTACTGCAGAAGTATCTCTCCCATAGAGCGAGCTCCCGACAGCCCACACTACGTAGTCTATAGAGAACTACACTCCACAGGAGATTGTCAAACGCACCCTTGAAGTCTACGAAGAGTCCCAGTACATATCTTTCCGCAGAGCTAGCAACACTTGACTTAACATGCAGCCAGGCATCGTCAACAGACCTCCCCTCCCTGAAACCGAACTGGAATTCAGACAGTGCTGCACCCGGACACTCTTTCAGTCGAAAGACCATTATCCTCTCCAGTACTTTTCCAAGCACTGGAAGAAGACTAATGCCCCTATAAGAGCGAGGATCAGACCTCACTTTTCCGGGGGACTTTAAGAGCACCACAACACGTGCCTTCTTCCAAGCCTCACGGAAGTAGCCCTCACTGAGACACTTCGCAAATATTGACTCCAGGTATTCCGGTATGGCCTTCCAGATGCTTTTACACATCTCTCCAGTCATACCGTCTATACCCGGAGATTTCCTACTCTTGACCCTATGGACACAAACCTCTATTTCGGATCTCTCCAGCGCAGGAGGGGCGGCTCCCTCCCTAATGAGAGGAGGGCTACCGCCCGCCCGTACAACCGGAAAGAAAACCCCCAACAACGCGCCCATAATATCGCTCCAGGAAGACAATGTTACATTGTCAACCTGGAGGCTTCCTACTTCTAAGCGCCTGTGTCGACCCGAACAAACGCGATAGACACGACCCCAAGGATCGTCCCTATTTTCACGCACGAATTCCCTCCACTCGTCTTCTTTTACCCTACAAATTCTACCCTTATATTCCCTCAGGCTAGCCAGATATTCAACCTTACGAATAGCCAGATCATCTGCATTAGACTGCTGGGCCCTCTGGAATCTCTTCCTGAGGCGCCTGACACTCCTCCGCATCAGATCCAGTTCATCGGTCCACCACTTGACTTTTCTTGGCCTACCCGGACGGGCTCGGCCAAGCAGCGCATCATTCACCGCGCACATCCAGTCGTCAATCTGGCCAACCTGAGCGTCTATACCCAATTTCCTGAATTCATCTATAGGCTGTACCATAGCAGCCGCCCTAACACTATTCGCGTAACCGCCCCAGTCTATGTCCCTTTTACGCCACCCGCGAGGTGACCCAGATATGCAACTCCGCCGGCGATAAGTGAACCGAATCTCAATGAGATTATGATCACTCACACCAGCGTTGTCACATACCCTCCAGCTGAAGTCGAAGTATGACAACGCCAAGTTATTGGCAATTGTCACATCGATATCGCTGCGGCCCTGTGGAGCGTCAAACGTGTACAGATCACTAGCCTCGTTTAACACCGAAGCACCAACTGTGACCAGCCATTCGCCGAGCATGATTCCTCTAGTGTGGTTCATATGACCAGGCGCATGCCTGGGCATTTTACTGAACCACATAGAGGAACATGCATTTGCATCCAGGCCTAGAATAACTTGTGCACTACTCGCTAGGAGTAGGACCGTATCCATGTACCGAATGTACGGCTCCAAAGGGACGGCAAACCTGCAATACAGGCTTGCAAAGAGCACCCGCCCAAACTCCCCCTGTACAGCAACGCAGACCCCCCACCGGGTACAGCCCACGACCGTACAATCGACCCCCGGGTCATCCACCACTACCGCAGAGTTCCCCTCCAAATCGGGGAAAACCCGCATACCCCCAGGAAGCCCCCTGATGTCACCAAACCGGAGGTACGGCTCCTGCACTAAGGCAACAGCCGCACCCCGTCGCCGCATCGCCTGCCCAAGTTCGCACGTGGCCACGTACGACTTCTGAAGGTTTTGCTGTATTACAACCGCGGTATCCATCTTAATGATGAGCGTTCACCCTAGCAACCATGGTCGCATAGACCGGGCACGCTGCAGACATCATCATATGATCCGCCTGCAGTCCCTTGAACGCACAGTTCCTGCACCTCAGCTCGTTGGGGCATCGGCTCGCCCAGTGGCCAGCGTTTCCACATCTTCTACACTCGTCCGACTGGAACTTGCATTCTCGCACCCTGTGGTCAAAACCTAAGCACCTGTAGCACGCCGGAATAGGGTCCAGCGTCCTGACCGCGAATCGGAACCACTTCACGTAAGCACCCGTAGATCTTAAATGTTCCGCCACCCTCGACGTGCGTTCTAGGGTCACATTAACCGTGCCCTCCTCCACCTTCCAGGGTACGCTCACCAGTCGGACGGCTCTTTTATACTCGCCAGGAGCCATCATCTCCCCGAGGTTCATGGAGTATAATTCCTCCATGAACTCATCCGGAGATATTTCCTTATGCACACGCTGCACCACAATCTTTGGCCCCAGTTTATCCTTTACAGCTACCTCTAGTCCCACTTCGGCGAACTTCTTATTTTCTGCCACCTTTCGCCGTTCAGCCTCCGATGGCGTGCGAATAACAGCACCCTCCTTTGTTGCCCTCACTTCATGCACTCTTACCCCCAGCGTCGGTCCAACCTCACCAACCACCTTCTCCACCACCTCTTTGGCGCTCTTACCCGCCGTGCTCTTCACGACCACCGACCAGGTCTCCACAGGCCTCATTAGTGGTAGTGCTGGGTACGAAACGGGTGCCACCACCTCTTGGGTCCTTGCCGCAGCTCTCCGACCAGCTGGGGGTACAGCACGCTGTACGGCTACCGGATCAACCGGAACCACCGTGGATCCTACTTCCAACCTTCCCCTAAGGCGCTCGTTCTCCGCCACCAACCCCATCAAGAGCACTTCGTACTCGCCTACCTCTTTAGCGATCTTGCGCGCAACCAGCCTCCCCACCTCCTCAGCCATTACCAATTCCATTACCCTATCCGTAACTTTCTTCATCGCCACAATTACACCCTCCGCTTCCATCTTCTTCTTCTTCTTCTTGCTTCGGGATGCTCTCTCTTGCTTGCCCGTCAATACCGCACCTTCACTAAGCTCTTCAATAGCGGTTACCACCACTTCATCACCTAATGGCACTTCTGAAACAGCTACCGCATCAGAAGCACCCGATTCGCTCGCCATGAAACTCGACCCACTAGGAGCAAGGTACTCCATCATAGCCGTGGTCCTGCCTCGCTTGGCCTTTGGGGACACTATCTTCACCTTCCTGGCCATCTCCCCATCCTCAGTCGACGAGCATTTCGACTCCGTGTGCCGTATTTTGGGAGGCACAAACGGCGGAGGCGCCCTCGGGTCATCCGTCGTGACGTCACTTGCGTCACCCTTCGCTTTTGGCTTTTCGCCCTTCCTCTTACTAGCCGGTGGCATGATGCAACCATTAACTACTCTTCCCTGTCGAAGTAATTCCAGCAACAGCCACTAAAATCCGGCAGGAAACGTCACTAAAAGAAAATAATAAAAAGAACTCAGCAAATCAGCCAAAAATCGGCGAAAAATGCCAAGAAAAACTGCTCCTGTCGTGTTAATACCAGCTACACAGCCACTAAAAACAGGCAGGAACGTTAAAACTAAGATCGCGTAGCGAATACGCAATCAATATGGGCAAAAAAGTCCAATAAAACCGGCAAAAAGCGCCAAAAACCGCAAAAATCGGCAAAAAATCGGCCAAAAACCACGAAAAAACAGGCAAGAACCGGTTAAAACCGTAAAACCGGTTAATAAAGCCGGTAAAACCGACGAAAAACCGGATAAGAACTCGTACGACCGAGTCCAAAACGACCGCAAACAGTCCAAATACACGTTCCACGGCAGAAACGTGCACCGAATATGAAAAAACCGGTTCCGAACCGGTTAGCGAACCGGTTCCGAGTTTTTTGGAAATTCCCAAAATCGGGTCCAGAAATCGCCAAAATCTCCTCACTTTCCCCGGTACAATCCCGGGAGCAACACGGCAACTTCAATTTTCGCACTAAGGCGGCAACACTGTTTTATAGCGGAATACCAAATTCCTCAAAAGTACACACTGTATATACAATAATATATACTTACATATGTAAAAAAATCCAAAATACATACAAATTTGCTCTTATAAGCAATTTTAATTCAATCTAAAAAAAATGTATGTAACCAAAAACCTGTGTATCTGGCTTCTGCTTGTGCAAAACACCCACACAAACACTTAGTAAAAGATATGCGTTCACTAAAACGTCTATAACTTTTTACTCGATTGTCCGATTTTAATAAAAATTTCACCACGACACTCGCGACAAAATTCTGTATCGAAATGTCTAAATTTTTATACGCACTTTTAACCACTTTAATTTTAGTGTAAACCGCCAAAAACTTTCCGTATGAAAAATACACGTACGCACGCTACCAATCACAACTAGAAAGTGGCGAGAACGGGACAGATGTTAGTATCGTTTGGAACCTTTACAATGCTTTCAATTTTATCACTATCAGGTACACTTTTCAATACGATTTTTTCATTGGAAGCCGCCAGCCGTAAGCAACTTAGTTAATTGCTCTACTAACGCAATAGCGTTCTCAATTGTGTTAGAGTCCGTAATACAATCGTCAACATAAAAGTTATTTCTCAATGCTTCGCTAGCTAACGGAAAGAGCTCACACCCATCTTTGCCTAGTTGCAAAAGGGGTCGCATTGACAAAAACGGAGCGGGTGTAGTTCCATATGTAGGATTTTTTCTCCAGATTTTCTCCAATTCTTTGGTAATCTCTATCACATTCTTGTACTTCAATCATACGAAACATTTGCTTAATGTCAGCTGAGAAACAATATTTCACACACCGGTAACGTAGAATAACAGCAACCAAATCTTTTTTTTTGTTTAACTCGGACCAGTGCTCAGGGGATAACCCCTACATATGCAGTACATTGTACTGGAACTAGGAACTTGGGTTATAATAAGAAGGAAAGAGGGAGTAGTGTTCGTTAACAATAACAACACGAAAGACTAAAACAAACTCTATTGTATTACGGCATTTAAAATCTTGGAATTAAATTAGTTAAAACTGATCAGTGCCCAGCGTATATACCTTCGACACTGCTCAGATTAGCAAAACTTAGTCCAACACTTTCCACACCACAAGGTAATGAAGTACATTCAAAATGTATTATGAATGAACACATAAAGAAAACACGGAACACGATGAAAAATTAGAAAAAAAAAAAACAAGAAGTTGATTGCTACCTATTCCGGTGCAATTTGGTTTCATACGAAGTTAATAGTGAACATATATAGAAAATACGGACAACAGTGAAAAAAGGGGCAAAAAAAAAAAAAATACAAACATGTGTACACAGTTTGCTACCTATTGCGGTGCAATGCATAGAAAATACGGACAGCAGTAACAAAGACAGGATGGAAGACAAAACACTACTCGCGCAATCACTACATATCACCCATCCAAACACTGTATTTTGAGCCGGCAAAATATCTTTCCAAATTCTACCTTCTCTTAGCAGTGAGAAAAAGTAATCAAACCGAACTACAATATCAATATCTTTCGGTCTATTAAATTGATTATCAGCTAAGGGTATATTTTCAAATTCACTAAAATTATTTGTTTTTAGTTCTTTACATGGTAATTTAGATGTAAGTTTGTTAACAATAAGGGCTAGAAAATGCATTTTCTCTTCATTGTGAATAGATTTCACCTCGATTTCCACACGCCCTCTAGTAGCTCCAGCATTGGAATTTCCAAGTCCGCATACATACACTTTACATGGGCTTCGGCATAAGCTTAGTCTCTGTATAGATTTTTATAAAATTAGAGTGTTTTGACAGCCAGAGTCTAACAACACGCTAAAACCCTAACAGTTGGCAATAACATGTTTAAATAATTTACTTCAACATTTCCTTCATCTTTACTAGACATGGTAAAAGTTAGATCAGCAGCAGTTGGCGCTTTTCTATAGATGACTCTTGACATTTTACCTTTACATTCGGATTCACAGTTGATACGCTTACAGCTGGCTTACGTTCCATATGTATTAAAATATGATGATTTTTTTGACAGCTTCCGCACGTATGCTTAGATGGACAATCTAGAATACGATGGTTTGGTTTCAAGCAGTTGAAGCCTAAGTTTTTCTCTTTAACAATTTCTACACGTTCTGAAAGGCTCAGTCGATTAAATGCAGGACAATAAGCTAAATGGAGAATTTTTGAACAAATAACACAACCTTTCCGTTGAGTACCAGTGTAGGCACGAATCACTTTTGATTTTTGAGCAGTCTTGCCACTGTTAGAAGGTGGCCGTCGCTCTGAAGCATCACATCTTTTATTAATAAATCTATAAAATCTTCCAGCGAGTGGAAGTGTGTCATTCCCACACTTCCACTATGTTCTGCCCAAGCTTGCAGACTTTCTCGATCAATTTTCCTAGATAGTATATATATCAGCCATGGATCTCTATCAGCTTCTGCACCTTGGACTCGAAGACTTCTTATCATGGTATCGGCTACATTAGACAAATGCCGAAGGCTTTTGGGGTCATAAGCATTTGGTATTGTGAAAAAGGTCTCAATAAATTGATCTAAAGGGTGTTTTTTTAAGCTAGATAGAACTTTAAATTGTAAAAAGTAACACAAAAAATTAAATTTTGATGAAACATTTTTTTTATTTGTTTCAGTATACTCTGACAAATCATCATGAATAGACTCACGCTTGAACAACGCTACGAAATTATCCAAATTTACTTTGAAAATCAGTCGTTGTTTTATCGCAAAATTGTGTTCAGCGATGAGGCGCATTTTTGGCTTAACGGGTTTGTTAATAAGCAAAATTGCCGCATATGGAGTAAGACCAATCCACAAGAGACCCTACAGACTCCATTACATCCAGAAAAATGCACTGTTTGGTGCGGTTTTCATGCTGGTGGCATCATCGGACCTTATTTCTTCAAAAATGAGGCCGGAGCTCGCGTTACGGTCAATGGAGATCGTTACAGCACCATGATCAATGTTTTTTGTTTGAAAATATGGATGACATTGATCCGGAGGAGATGTGGTTTCAACAGGATGGCGCTACGTGCCATACGGCGAACGCAACCATCGACTTACTGAAATCAAAATTTGGCGATAAGTTGATTTCGAGAAATGGACCTGTCAATTGGCCTCCAAGGTCGTGCGATTTGACACCTCTCGATTATTTCCTGTGGGGCTACGTGAAGTCACTGGTTTATGCTGATAAACCAGCAACAATTGACGCCTTGGAGGCCAGCATTGTTCGTGTTGTTCGTGACATACGGCCAGCAGTGCTCGAAAAAGTGGCCCAAAATTGGACGTCCAGAATGCGCTTCGTCAAGAACAGCCGCGGTGCCCATATGCCCGAAATCATTTTCAAATGTTAATGTCACGTATTGATCTTTCGAATAAAAAAAAATTTTTATTACAATTTAATTTTTTGTGTTATTTTTTACAATTTCAAGTTCTATCGGGCTTAAAAAAACACCCTATACTACGAGCGAATGCTTATCGTATCTTTCTCGAAGCTTACGAAAGATTTAAAATTCACTATATTTGCCGGTAAACATAGGAGCAGAGGGATTTGTTACGTTTATGGATTGGGACACGTTAGCTTGAGAACCTTGTGTTGGTGGTAGTTGCAGCGCGGCAAATTTCTCAAAAAATGAACTTTGTGCATCTAAAAACCGTTGCATAGCGTCATGATGCAAAATCGTCGAAGACAGTGGCTCTGTAGCAGCATTTGTACAATGTAACCTGGTTTCTATAACCTCATTGTATTTAGATTTTATGCGAAAATAGCGAGATTCAAATTCCTCTAACTCAAGTTCTCTATCTGGTGCTCCTGCCTCTTGCGCAGCCATCTCAATGTCCAATGATTGAAATTGATCATAGAGTTTCTCTAATTTATCTAGCCTGCCTCGAATTTCAAACAAAGACGTTTCACTATTAATTTGATTTACAAAATTTTCCAGTCTAGCGGCAGTGACCTTAAGATGGATTCTTTTAGTTTTTAATGTCTCCATTTTTGTTTAACAATCTTAAGAATTTTTATAGCTGACACAGTTATTAATGTAAACTAGTTAGAAGTTTCTCAACTGCAGCAATTTTTTTTTAAATTCTTGTGTAAATTTAGCAAGGGAATAATTCAATTTATTTAAATAAATTAAAATATTTTGCTGCCCAAACTATAGCCAGTAATTCTTTTTCAATAGCACTATGATTTAACTCATGTTTGTTTAAAGTACGTGATGCAAAAGCAATTGGATGACCATTTTGGGATAATACTGCTCCTAACGCTTCCTTGCTAGCATTAGTAGTCAATACAAATATTTTATTAAATAGAGGATACTCGTATAATAAAACTGGGGCACTGAAAAAAAATGTCTATAATTTATTAAAAGAATCGATATATTTTTGATCCTTAACATTAATTGTTACACTTTTCTTTAAATTTGAAATCATTGGTAAAGCAATTTGGCTATAATCCTGTATAAATTTTCTGTAAAATCCGGTAATACCTAAAAGTGATCTAATTTCTTTGATAGTTTTTATACCCTTCACAAAAATGTAAAGGGTATATATAAGTTTGTGATTCCATTTGTAATTTCTACAGTTTATTTTTGCGACCCTATAAAGTACATATATATATATTCTGAATCAGAATTAATGGAAAAGTCGATTAAGCGATGTCCGTCTGTCCGTCTGTCCGCTGTTGAAATACCGTTTCTGAGAAAACCATTAGACTTAGAAACTTTTTTCTTTCACCATTCTTTTACCCCATCGATTCATGGGTTTGCTATTGAAATTCAGTAATATCGGTCCACGTATAGCTGAGATATATTCAAAATTCCGAAAAAAGCCATTTTTTTTTGCAGTTTTGTATGAAAATTTTTGAAAACAAAAGTTGTTCGTTTTGCTTCAAACTTCACACACTTATTAAACATGGTGACTAAAAGGCAAAAAATTTTTTTTTCAGATATCGGTCCATATATACCCGAGATATAGCCCAAATCGGATTTTTAATGAAAATGTTGCATAGGCGAAGCTAAATAACTTTTTTTGCTCAAAAGCAGTTCTGGTAATAAAATTAGGTTACATAAATATGGAAAAAAAAAATTTCTGATATCGGTCCATATATACCCGAGATATAGCCCAAGCCGGGTTTTTCATGAAAATGTCGCGTAAGCGAACTTAAACAACTTTTTTGTGCTCAAAAGCAGTTCTGGTAATAAAATAGGGTCATATAAATATGAAAAATGAAAATTTTCGATATCGGTCCATATATACCCGAGATATAGCCTAGACCGGGGTTTTCATGAAAATGCCGCGTAAGCGAACTTAAACAATTTTTTTGTGCTCGAAAGTAGTTCTGGTAATGAAATTAGGTTACATAAATATGGAAATAAAAATTTCCGATATCGGTCCATATATACCCGAGATATAGCCCAACTCGGGGTTTTCATGAAAATATCGCGTAAGCGAACTTAAACAACTTTTTTGTACTCAAAAGCAGTTCTGGTAATGAAATAGGGTCATATAAATATGAAAAATGAAAATTTTCGATATCGGTCCATATATACCCGAGATATAGCCTAGAACGGGATTTTCATGAAAATGCCGCGTCAGCGAAATTAAACAACTTTTTTTGCTTAAACGCGGTTCTGGTAACAAAATAAGGTTAGATAAATATGAAAAATGAAAATTTCCAATATCGGTTCATATATACCGCAGATATAGCCTGGAACGGGGTTTTCATGAAATTGCCGCATAAGCGAACTTAAACAACTTTTTTTGCTTAAAAGTAGTTCTGGTAATAAAATAAGGTTGTATAAGTATGGAAAATGAAAATTTTCGATATCGGTCCATATATACCCGAGATATAGCCCAAACCGGGTTTTTCATGAAAATGTCGCGTAAGCGAACTTTAACAACTTTTTTTTGATTAAAAACAGTTCTGGTAATAAGATCAGTTTATATAAATATGGAAGATAAAAATTTCCGATATCGGTCCATATATACCCGAGATATAGCCTAAACCGGGGTTTTCATGAAAATGCCGCGTAAGCGAACTTAAACAATTTTTTCGCCTTAAAGCAGTTCTGGTAATTAAATAAGGTTATATAAATATTGAAAATGAAAATTTCCGATATCGGTCCATATATACCTGAGATATAGCCCAAACCGGGTTTTGCATGAAAATGTCGCGTAAGCGAACTTAAACAACTTTTTTCACCTTAAAGCAGTTCTGGTAATGAAATAAGGTTATATAGGTATGAAAAATGAAAATTTCCGATATCGGTCCATATATACCCGAGATATAGCGCAAACCGGGTTTTTCATGAATATGTCGCGTAAGCGAACTTAAACAACTTTTTTTTGCTTAAAACAGTTCTGGTAATAAGATGAGGTTATATAAATATGGAAAATGAAAATTTCCGATATCGGACCATATATACCAGAGATATAGCCTAAACCGTGGTTTTCATGAAAATGCCGCGTAAGCGAACTTAAACAACTTTTTTCACCTTAAAGCAGTTCTGGTTATAAAATAAGGTTATATAAATATGGAAAATTAAAATTTCCGATATCGGTTCATATATACCCGATATATAGCTTAACAGGTTTTTTGATGAAAATGCCGAGTAAACAACTTTTTTGTGCTCCAAACCAAGAAAAAGTGAACATCATTAAAAAAATTCCATTACCAACAAGTAAGAGTGTAGTATATTCGGCTGGGCCGAATCTAAAATACCCTTCACGATAGTCACGAATATGTATAGTATATTAAAAATGTGACCTAAATATGCTCGGTTATATATGAACCGATATCGGAATTTTCTATTTTCTGTATTTTAGTAACCTTCTTTTATAACGAGAATTGCTTTCCAGCAAAAAAAAAAAAAAAAAAAATTTTAATGGAAAAATCGGTTCAGGCTATATCTCGGGTATATATGGACCGATATCGAAAATTTTAGTTTTCCATATTTATATAACCTTATATCATTACCAGAACTGCTTTTGAGCACAACAAATTGTTTAAGTTCGCTTACGCGATATTTTCATGAAAACCCCGATTTAGGCTATATCTCGGGTATATATGGACCGATATCAGAAATTTTAATTTTCTCTATTTTCGTAACCTTCTTTTATAACAAGAACTGCTTTTCAGTAAAAAAAAATGTTATTAGAAAATAATCGGTTCAGGCTATATCTCGAGTATATATGGACCGATATCGGATTTTTTTCTTTTTCCATATTTATATAACCTTATTTCATTACCAGAACTGCTTTTGAGCACAAAAAAGTTGTTTACTCGGCATTTTCATCAAAAAACCTGTTAGGCTATACACCGGGTATATATGAACCGATATCGAAAATTTTAGTTTTCCATATTTATATAACCTTATATCATTACCAGAACTGCTTTTGAGCACAACAAATTGTTTAAGTTCGCTTACGCGATATTTTCATGAAAACCCCGATTTAGGCTATATCTCGGGTATATATGGACCGATATCAGAAATTTTAATTTTCTCTATTTTCGTAACCTTCTTTTATGACAAGAACTGCTTTTCAGCAAAAAAAAAATGTTATTGGAAAAATCGGTTCAGAATATATCTCGAGTATATATGGACCGATATCGGATATTTTCTTTTTCCTTATTTATATAACCTTATTTCATTACCAGAACTGCTTTTGAGCACAAAAAAGTTGTTTAGTCGGCATTTTCATCAAAAAACCTGTTAGGCTATACACCGGGTATATATGAACCGATATCGGAAATTTTCATTTTCCATATTTATGTAACCTAATTTCATTAGCAGAACTGCTTTTGAGCACAAAAAGTTGTTTAAGTTCGCTTACGCTGCATTTTCATGAAAACCCCGGTCTATGCTATATCTCGGGTATATATGGCCCGATATCGAAAATTTTTATTTTTCATATTTATATGACCCTATTTCATTACCAGAACTGCTTTTGAGCACAAAAAAACTGTTTAAGTTCGCTTACGCGATATTTTCATGAAAAACCCGATTTGCGCTATATCTCGGGTGTATATGGACCGACATCGAAAATTTTCATTTTTCATATTTATATAACCCTTTTTCATTACCAGAACTGCTTTGAGCACAAAAAAGTTGTTTAAGTTCGCTTACGCGACATTTTCATGAAAAACCCGATTTGGGCTATATCTCGGGTATATATGGACCGATATCGGAAATTTTCATTTTTCATATTTATGTAACCTAATTTCATTACCAGAACTGCTTTTGAGCACAAAAAAGTTGTTTAAGTTCGCTTACGCGGCATTTTCATGAAAACCCCGGTCTAGGCTATATCTCGGGTATATATGGCCCGATATCGAAAATTTTTATTTTTCATATTTATATGACCCTATTTCATTACCAGAACTGCTTTTGAGCACAAAAAAACTGTTTAAGTTCGCTTACGCGATATTTTCATGAAAAACCCGATTTGGGCTATATCTCGGGTGTATATGGACCGACATCGAAAATTTTCATTTTTCATATTTATATAACCCTTTTTCATTACCAGAACTGCTTTGAGCACAAAAAAGTTGTTTAAGTTCGCTTACGCGACATTTTCATGAAAAACCCGATTTGGGCTATATCTCGGGTATATATGGACCGACATGGAAAATTTTCATTTCTCATATTTATATGACCCTATTTCTTTACCAGAACTGCTTTTGAGCACAAAAAAGTTGTTTAAGTTCGCTTACGCGACATTTTCATGAAAAACCCGATTTGGGCTATATCTCGAGTATATATGGACCGACATCGGAAATTTTCATTTTCCATATTTATGTAACCTAATTTCAATACCAGAACTGCTTTTGACCACAAAAAAGTTGTTTAAGTTCGCTTACGCGGCATTTTCATGAAAACCCCGGTCTAGGCTATAATCTCGGGTATATATGGACCGATATCGGAAATTTTCATTTTCCATATTTATGTATCCTAATTTCAATACCAGAACTGCTTTTGAGCACAAAAAAGTTGTTTAAGTTCGCTTACGCGGCATTTTCATGAAAACCCCGGTCTAGGCTATATCTCGGGTATATATGGACCGATATCGAAAATTTTCATTTTTCATATTCATATGACCCTATTTCCTTACCAGAACTGCTTTTGAGCACCAAAAAGTTGTTTAGGTTCGCTTACGCGACATTTTCATGAAAAACCAGGTTTGGGCTATATCTCGGGTATATATGGACCGATATCGGAAATTTTCATTTTCCATATTTATGTAACCTTATATAATTATCAGAACTGCTTTTGAGCAAAAAAAAGTTATTTAGCTTCGCCTATGCGACATTTTCATTAAAAATCCGATTTGGGCTATATCTCGGGTATATATGGACCGATATCTGAAAAAAAAATTTTTTGTCTTTTAGTCACCATGCTTAATAAGTGTGTGAAGTTTGAAGCAAAACGAACAACTTTTGTTTTCAAAAATTTTCATGCAAAACTGCAAAAAAAAATGGCTTTTTTCGGAATTTTGAATATATCTCAGCTATACGTGGACCGATATTACTGAATTTCAATAGCAAACCCATGAATCGATGGGGTAAAAGAATGGTGAAAGAAAAAAGTTTCTAAGTCTAATGGTTTTCTCAGAAACGGTATTTCAACAGCGGCCAGACGGACAGACGGACAGACGGACATCGCTTAATCGACTTTTCCATTAATTCTGATTCAGAATATATATACTTTATAGGGTCGCAAAAAAAAACTGTAGAAATTACAAACGGAATCACAAACTTATATATACCCTTTACATTTTTGTGAAGGGTATAAAAATAGAGGAAAATATGGCGCTGTTTTAAAAAGAATAAGTAAAGTGATAAAGTTGTCAGTCAAAAATTATTATATGGATAATCTTAGCAAAATTGGCAATGATTCAAAGAAATGTTGGATGTTCCTTAACAAAACACTTGGTCGATCAAAAGAAAATATTATAAAACTTAAAGATTTGTGTGGTGTTAACATATTAAATGATGAAACAAAAGCAAACTTGTTAAACAAATATTTTATTTCGGTTGTCAAACAACTCAAAGAAAAAATTTGTATTTTACCGGGAGATTCTATTAACCTATTCAGAACACTTAATGTTTCATGTCATCGGTTCCAATTGGAACCGAGATAAACGAAAATGACATAATAAACATTGTTATAAATATGAATTCAAACAAAACACCTGTGGTTGTGTTCTGTAACTCTCGCCACGAGAAACTTTTCGACTGAAACGTGTGAAATGAAACAAAGTTGAAACAACAGCTGCTTTTCTCACTAAACTGTAGCTATAACTTTTCTTGGTGAGTAATAGCTGTCACGTAAGGCAATTACTCGCCATTTCACAGAAAAACTGTGTCTGTAAAACTTTTGCGAAAAAATTTCCCGCTTTCAACTGTCATTATTTCTCGCAAATAAAAAGGCTGTGAGATAGTATTTCAAATAACAATAATCATCATTAAATGAATAATAATGCTGAAAAATAAGTATTTTGCAGTTAAATTAAATTTCACATATATATTTACACAGTTTAGAATGATTGTTTTTTTATTTTAACTTTTTATTTAATTTTTATACCCTTCACACAACAAGTTTTAAGGGAATACTTAAGTTTGTAATTTCTACAATTTTAATTTCTGACCTAACAAAGTATATTGTAATACTTTTATAATGTTTTTTTCCAGATTTCATAAATTGCAATTGTTTCTTAATTTTACAAAACTTTGTACATAAGTATGTATGTATGTATTTGTAAATAAAATGTAAACGTTAGAGCCATACCATACACTTTCTAGAATAGACGGCGGTTATATTATGACGCCGTCGAACAAAATTTCTTAACTTTTAGTAATTTTTGGTCAGCGGCGGTACTTATTGTGGCTGGCGCTTTCATTTTTATAATTAATTGTCGGCATAGTTTTATATTTTTAGACATTTCTAACGTAACGACGTAATCGCTTTGGGTAGTTTTCGACATGAGTTACAGTCGCAGTTTTTTCTCACTTTTCGAGAAACGATGGAATAATCTGTTTCACAAGTTTTCGACGCGAGAACTTCTCGCCAAAGTTACAGAACACAGCCACTGGTAATGATATAAAGTTATATAAATATGGAAAATTAAAATTTTCGATATCGGTCCATATATACCCGAGATATAGCCTGAACCGATTTTTCCATTAAAAAAAATTTTTTTTTTTTTGCTGAAAAGCAATTCTCGTTATAAAAGAAGGTTACTAAAATACAGAAAATAGAAAATTCCGCTATCGGTTC
Source organism: Thecocarcelia acutangulata (assembly GCA_914767995.1). Taxonomy (NCBI): domain Eukaryota; kingdom Metazoa; phylum Arthropoda; class Insecta; order Diptera; family Tachinidae; genus Thecocarcelia; species Thecocarcelia acutangulata. The sequence continues at coordinate 9,885,877 of OU612099.1, read as the reverse complement.
ATATATAACCGAGCATATTTAGGTCACATTTTTAATATACTATACATATTCGTGACTATCATGAAGGGTATTTTAGATTCGGTCCAGCCGAATATACTACACTCTTACTTGCTTTTTTTCAAAAATTTCCATACAAAATTTCAAAAATTCATGGCTTTTTTCGGAATTTTGAATATATCTCAGCTATACGTGGACCGATATTACTGAATTTCAATAGCAAACCCATGAATCGATGGGGTAAAAGAATGGTGAAAGAAAAAAGTTTCTAAGTCTAATGGTTTTCTCAGAAACGGTATTTCAACAGCGGACAGACGGACAGACGGACATCGCTTAATCGACTTTTCCATTAATTCTGATTCAGAATATATATATATGTACTTTATAGGGTCGCAAAAATAAACTGTAGAAATTACAAATGGAATCACAAACTTATATATACCCTTTACATTTTTGTGAAGGGTATAAAAACTATCAAAGAAATTAGATCACTTTTAGGTATTACCGGATTTTACAGAAAATTTATACAGGATTATAGCCAAATTGCTTTACCAATGATTTCAAATTTAAAGAAAAGTGTAACAATTAATGTTAAGGATCAAAAATATATCGATTCTTTTAATAAATTATAGACATTTTTTTTCAGTGCCCCAGTTTTATTATACGAGTATCCTCTATTTAATAAAATATTTGTATTGACTACTAATGCTAGCAAGGAAGCGTTAGGAGCAGTATTATCCCAAAATGGTCATCCAATTGCTTTTGCATCACGTACTTTAAACAAACATGAGTTAAATCATAGTGCTATTGAAAAAGAATTACTGGCTATAGTTTGGGCAGCAAAATATTTTAATTTATTTAAATAAATTGAATTATTCCCTTGCTAAATTTACACAAGAATTTAAAAAAAAATTGCTGCAGTTGAGAAACTTCTAACTAGTTTACATTAATAACTGTGTCAGCTATAAAAATTCTTAAGATTGTTAAACAAAAATGGAGACATTAAAAACTAAAAGAATCCATCTTAAGGTCACTGCCGCTAGACTGGAAAATTTTGTAAATCAAATTAATAGTGAAACGTCTTTGTTTGAAATTCGAGGCAGGCTAGATAAATTAGAGAAACTCTATGATCAATTTCAATCATTGGACATTGAGATGGCTGCGCAAGAGGCAGGAGCACCAGATAGAGAACTTGAGTTAGAGGAATTTGAATCTCGCTATTTTCGCATAAAATCTAAATACAATGAGGTTATAGAAACCAGGTTACATTGTACAAATGCTGCTACAGAGCCACTGTCTTCGACGATTTTGCATCATGACGCTATGCAACGGTTTTTAGATGCACAAAGTTCATTTTTTGAGAAATTTGCCGCGCTGCAACTACCACCAACACAAGGTTCTCAAGCTAACGTGTCCCAATCCATAAACGTAACAAATCCCTCTGCTCCTATGTTTACCGGCAAATATAGTGAATTTTAAATCTTTCGTAAGCTTCGAGAAAGATACGATAAGCATTCGCTCGTAGTATAGGGTGTTTTTTTAAGCCCGATAGAACTTGAAATTGTAAAAAATAACACAAAAAATTAAATTGTAATAAAAATTTTTTTTTATTCGAAAGATCAATACGTGACATTAACATTTGAAAATGATTTCGGGCATATGGGCACCGCGGCTGTTCTTGACGAAGCGCATTCTGGACGTCCAATTTTGGGCCACTTTTTCGAGCACTGCTGGCCGTATGTCACGAACAACACGAACAATGCTGGCCTCCAAGGCGTCAATTGTTGCTGGTTTATCAGCATAAACCAGTGACTTCACGTAGCCCCACAGGAAATAATCGAGAGGTGTCAAATCGCACGACCTTGGAGGCCAATTGACAAGTCCATTTCTCGAAATCAACTTATCGCCAAATTTTGATTTCAGTAAGTCGATGGTTGCGTTCGCCGTATGGCACGTAGCGCCATCCTGTTGAAACCACATCTCCTCCGGATCAATGTCATCCATATTTTCAAACAAAAAATCATTGATCATGGTGCGGTAACGATCTCCATTGACCGTAACGCGAGCTCCGACCTCATTTTTGAAGAAATAAGGTCCGATGATGCCACCAGCATGAAAACCGCACCAAACAGTGCATTTTTCTGGATGTAATGGAGTCTGTAGGGTCTCTTGTGGATTGGTCTCACTCCATATGCGGCAATTTTGCTTATTAACAAACCCGTTAAGCCAAAAATGCGCCTCATCGCTGAACACAATTTTGCGATAAAACAACGGGTCTGATTTTCAAAGTAAATTTGGATAATTTCGTAGCGTTGTTCAAGCGTGAGTCTACTCATGATGATTTGTCAGAGTATACTGAAACAAATAAAAAAAATGTTTCATCAAAATTTAATTTTTTGTGTTACTTTTTACAATTTAAAGTTCTATCTAGCTTAAAAAAACACCCTATATATGAACCGATATCGGAATTTTCTATTTTCTGTATTTTAGTAACCTTCTTTTATAACAAGAACTGCTTTTCAGCAAAAAAAAAAATGTTATTGGAAAAATCGGTTCAGGCTATATCTCGAGTATATATGGACCGATGTCGGATATTTTCTTTTTCCATATTTATATAACCTTATTTTATTACCAGAACTGCTTTAAGGTGAAAAAAGTTGTTTAAGTTCGCTTACGCGGCATTTTCATGAAAACCCCGGTTTAGGCTATAATCTCGGGTATATATGGACCGATATCGAAAATTTTCATTTTTCATATTTATATGACCCTATTTCATTACCAGAACTGCTTTTGAGCGCAAAAAAGTTGTTTAAATTCGCTTACGCGATATTTTCATGAAAAACCCGATTTGGGCTATATCTCGGGCATATATGGACCGATATCGGAAATTTTCATTTTTCATATTTATATAACCTAATTTCATTACCAGAACTTTTTTCGAGCACAAAAAAGTTGTTTAAGTTCGCTTACGCGGCATTTTCACGAAAACCCCGGTCTAGGCTATGTCTCGGGTATATATGGACCGATATCGGAAATTTTCATTTTCCATATTTATGTAACCTAATTTCATTACCAGAACTGCTTTTGAGCAAAAAAAAGTTGTTTAATTTCACTTACGCGACATTTTCATGAAAAACCCGGTTTGGGCTATATCTCGGGTATATATGCACCGATATCGGAAATTTTCATTTTCCATATTTATGTAACCTTATTTTATTACCAGAACTGCTTTTGAGCAAAAACAAGTTATTTAGCTTCGCCTATGCGACATTTTCATTAAAAATCCGATTTGGGCTATATCTCGGGTATATATGGACCGATAGCTGAAAAAAATTTTTTTGCCTTTTAGTCACCATGCTTAATAAGTGTGTGAAGTTTGAAGCAAAACGAACAACTTTTGTTTTCAAAAATTTTCATACAAAACTGCAAAAAAAAAATGGCTTTTTCGGAATTTTGAATATACCTCAGCTATACGTGGACCAATATTACTGAATTTCAATAGCAAACCCATGAATCGATGGGGTAAAAGAATGGTGAAAGAAAAAAGTTTCTAAGTCTAATGGTTTTCTCAGAAACGGTATTTCAACTGCGGACAGACGGACATCGCTTAATCGACTTTTCCATTAATTCTGAATCAGAATATATATACTTTATAGGGTCGCAAAAAAAACTGTAGAAATTACAAACGGAATCACAAACTTATAAATACCCTTTACATTTTTGTGAAGGGTATAAAAATCATATTTTTCTACGTCAAACAATACATACAAATTTCTGAAGTAATTGTTTTTTAATTTATCTCGCCAGGTCTGGATAGATGCGGTGACGCAAATATTCTTCTCCTACGGTCTAGGTCTCGGAACATTAGTAGCTCTAGGCAGCTATAACAAGTTTACAAATAACGTTTACAAGTAAGTATTTTTTGTTGTAAGTATTTTTCAAGTATACAAATAGTAAGTGTAAAAAGAGATAGTGATAAGTGTAATAATACTTAAGAGAGTGAGAAAGAGCGGCAAAATTATTGAAATAGCAAAAAACCAACTTTTGTTACAATTATTTTTGTTGCAGTTATTTTTAAAAGTACCACTTCAATTAGTTACAGCGTAGAATCACAAAGTTTAAATAGAATAAAAATTTTGTAAGTGGAGCCAAATTCCGCAAAGATCAATTTATTTACATGCATAGTGTTCGCTTTGCATTACAAAGCATTACTGTAAAACTCAATAAATTCTATTACGTTGAATGTATTAGTTCAGGCTGAATGATATGCCGGGAATTGAAAAGAGTGTATTTTTGCGTGTTTTAAAAATTTGCATAGAATATAATAGGTATTTTCAGTATAATGGAAAGATATATACACAGTTAAATGGACTCCCTATGGGATCTCCAGCTTCCCCAATTATTGCAGACATTATAATGGAAAAGTTACTAGACAGTTCTATAGATAAGTTAAACATAAAACCGAGATTAATGACTAAGTATGTAGATGGTTTGTTTTGTATTATTCCTGACTTAGCCATTGAGAATATGTTTTCAACTTTAAATGATTTTAATACTAATATTAAATTTACTATGGAAAAGGAGGATAATTCAAGGCTTCCATATTTGGAAACAATGGTAATTAGGAAGAATAAAAAGCTAATTGTAGACTGGTATCAGAAGCCAACAGCATCAGGTAGAATAATTAATTATTTTTCAAAACATAGTAGAAGTATAGTGATTAACACAGCTAGAAAAACAATAAGTGATGAAGAGTTCCACGGAAGGAATATTATTAAAATCAGGGAGTTACTGGAGGATAACGATTTTCCCGATGAATTAATTAGAAAATTTGTGAGTCAGCTTAAAAATAGAAGCATCCATAATGTAGTTAGCTCAACAGAACCAAAAATGTATAAGTCTTTGACGTATATACTAGGCTTAACAGAAAGGTTAGTAAGATCTAATATATTTAATAGGGAAAAATATGGAACGGCTCATAAGAGTTATAATACGCTAGATACATTATTTAGTAAGACTAAGGATAGACTTAGTAAATTAGATGTTCCCCATGCCAAATGTAAATCCAAATTTTTATAAAGATTCTAACATTAATCGTCAAATACCGCACGAATTTTATTTCATCCACGTCACACAAGATGTTTTAGAGTGTATTCTTAGCATAAAATCTAATGCTGTTGGCTATGATGATATGCATCCAAAGTTTGTTAAACTCATACTTCCTCATACTCTTGTATACATCACTCACTTTTTCAACACTATAATAACAACATCTAAGTTTCCTTCCCAGTGGAAGCATGCTAAAATTGTACCCGTCCTGAAGTCAGACAAGAGCTATAGACCTATTGCTATATTGCCATATCTTTCAAAAGTTTTTGAGAAAACTATACATAAACAAATAAGCCGTTATATTTATGATAATTCATTACTAGATGAAACAGTCAGGATTTAAGCCAAGACATAGCTGTTTAAGCACTCTGATTGATGTATCTGAGGAAATAAGGTGCCAAATTGATAAACGTCACAAAGTGTCATTTCTTTTACTGCTTGACCATTCCAAGGCATTTGATACGGTGCATCACGGTATTTTATGTCATAAATTAAAATATATGTTCAATTTTTCTTCAACTGCAATAAGGCTTTTAGCAGCGTACCTAAGCGGTAGAAGTCAAAGTGTTTATGTAAAACCAAATACATCAACTAGCTGTTTGGTATCGCGAGGTGTTCCGCAGGGCTCAATACTTGGGCCACTTTTGTATTCTATATACGCCAACGATCTTCCACGTCAAGTTAAGCATTGCAAAGTACAAATGTATGCTGATGATGTACAACTATATATCAGCTGCAGTGCAGATGAAGCTGATAATTGTGTAGGATTAATAAATCAGGATTTGCAACAGATTTATTCATGGGCATCTGCAAATGGATTAAGCCTTAACCCGAAAAAATCTACTGCCTTAATTATTGGTCTACCGAAAAATTTTGAAATATGTCTTCCGCCAATACATATTAACAACCTGAACATAAGTTTCGTCGATTCGGCTAAGAACCTTGGTGTAATTTTTAATAAAAACCTAAACGTTTGCTATGCTTCGCAACCTTTGGGCAACGCAATATTTTACGCCCATACATATTCGTATGTTGTTAGCTAAAAGTTATTTACTTCCAACTCTTTTGTATGATTGTGAGCTTTTTGCTAGTTGTGATGCTGTAAGTAAAAGAAGACTAAATGTTGCTTACAACAATATTGCTAGGTATGTCTTTGCCATTAAAAGAAATCACAGTATTTCACATTTTTCAAAGCAGATATATAATGTCACGTTTGATAATTTGCTCAAGTGCCGAACGCTTATATTTTTGCATAAAGTTATATTCACTCGGGAACCTCCCTATCTATATCGAAAATTAAAGTTTTCTCGGTCGAATAGAGGAAAGAAGATAAATAACTTTATATATCACAAAGCAATATCGGAACAACATTTTTTTATAAATTCGATCCGTCTCTGGAGCCAACTACCCCCTCATATACAAACAATAGACAATGCAAGCCATTTTAAAATTGCAATATTTAAGCACTTTGCCTAGTGATTTTCACAATAAATAAATTTTTATGGTAAATACAACCTTTCGTTTCTTTTTATATAATCTCTTTTTTTCTATTCTTTTACTATAATAGTGTTTCATTGTTGTTATTATAGGCCATGCTCCAGCTTTTCGAGTGGAAGCTTATCAATACACTATTATGACTAATTAATTTATAATGCTAGTCTCTGGCACACTCAAAAGTTGTAACATGGCTCTATTTTAGTCTAGGTATATCTTTGTTTTTAAGAATTGTTAAAAATTAAAGTAATTTTGTTATAATAATGTGAAATTATATACATATATTCAAATTCTAAACAATACTTTTATATAAACAATACTTTTATATAGTTAAGACTAAGTCTTGTTGTATTGGATTGACAAAATAAATAAATAAATAAATAAAATATAGTTTATAAAATTCCATGTAAAGGAAACGAAATTGTAATAAAGTATACATAGGGACAACAAAAAACAAATTAAGGACAAGGATTGCAGGACATAAATCAGACCAAAAATATAGGCATGTTAATTCACAAAAGACAGCGTTATCTTCTCATTGCTTTGGTTTAAATCATTATCCTCACTTTGAAAATGTTTCAATAATAAAAACAGAAACAAACTATAAGAAACGTTATATGTTAGAAATGTTAGAAATTATGAATACACCTACAGAACAGAGAATTAATTTTAAATTAGACACAGATAATTTAGCACATAGTTATAGGCATTTAGTTAGCAAAAAGTTAATACATTAAAATAAATAATACGTCAATTTACAATGTTATTTATTAGGATATTGTTAATTTGTATAAATTTTTTTTATGTTATTTTTTTGCTATTTTGTGAGCAACATATGCTATGTTAACCTGTTAAAGGTAGAGGTACAACATGTTGTAATTGTTAACAGAGCATGTATTGTTTGCAGAATAAGTTTAATTTAAATTATTTTATTTTTTAATTTGTTAATATTGTTAAGAATTTTTTCATGTGTGTGAATTTTTTGTATGCAAAATTTTTTGACAACATTTTTTCAAATAATTTTTTATAACATTTTAATTTTCCTGATGATGATAATAAATTGTTATCGAAATATTGAAAATAAAATACCGTTAAACCTTTTTTATAAAAACCATAAATCAATCAAGATCTTTAGCTGGAAAATTTAGAAGAAAACAATATAAACAAGATCAAATAATACGAATATTTAATTCATATTTATTAATAATTATAATAATTATTTATTAACATATATATATATATATATATATATATATATATATATATATATATATATATATATATATATATATATATATATATATATATATATATATATATATACAGAGTGATTTTTTTGCTATTATCTTTTTGGCAACACTAGTTTTGACAGCTCACGCACGTTTTGTATCTTGTGTCACTCTCAAACATCTTCAGTTTGGTCTATAATTTAATCATGAATCGTCTTACAAACGAACAACGCTTGCAAATTATTGAATTTTATTACCAAAATGCGTGCTCTGTTAAGAAAGTTCATCGCGCGCTTCTTCCATTTTATGGTCAGTTTAATCGACCTACTGAGGCTTCTATTCGGGCTATTGTAAAAAAATTTCGCACCAAATTTACATTGTTGGACATTAAACCACCAACACGCTTACGTAGAGTGCGAACTGAAGAAAATATTGCAGCCGTATCGGCCAGTGTTGGTGATGACCGTGAATTATCGATTCGGCGCCGTTCGCAGCAATTGGGCCTCTGTTACTCCACCACGTGGAAAATTTTGCGGAAGGATTTGTGTGTGAAGCTTTATAAGATACAGCTGGTGCCAGAATTGAAGCCAAACGACCTACCACAACACCAAATTTTTGGTGAATGGGCGCTTGAAAAGTTAGATGAAGATCCACTTTTTTATCGAAGAATTGTGTTCAGCGACGAGGCTCATTTCTGGTTGAATGGATACGTGAACAAGCAAAACTGCCATATTTGGAGTGAAGAGCAGCCAGAAGCATTGCAAGAGCTACCAATGCATCCACAAAAAATAACCGTTTGGTGCGGATTATGGGCTGGCGGCATCATTGGGCCGTATTTCTTCAAAGATGATGCGAATCACAACGTTACTGTGAATGGTGAGCGCTACCGTGCGATGATAACAAACTTTTTTTTGGCCAAAATGGAAGAGCTTGACTTGCATGACATGTGGTTTCAACAAGACGGTGCCACATGCCACACAGCACGCGAAACAATGGACCAATTGAGAGGCGAGTTCGGTGAACAGTTTATTTCACGCTTGGGACCAGTCAATTGGCCGCCCAGATCGTGCGATTTAACGCCTCTAGACTATTTTTTGTGGAGCTATGTTAAGGCTAATGTCTATAGCGACAAGCCCGCTTCGATTGACGCACTGGAAGCCAACATTGCCAACATTATTCGTGAGATACCGGCCGAAATGTTGGAAAGAGTATGCCAAAATTGGACTAAGCGGATGGACCATTTGAGGCGCAGCCGCGGCCAACATTTGCATGAAATAATCTTCAAACATTAAATTATATCGACCCAACTATCGATCCAAATAAATATTTCATGCATTTTTCTGAATTTTATGTGTTTTTTTTTTTTTTTTAATTTCCGATATTTCTTATAAAATCACCCATTATATATATATATATATATATATATATATATATATATATATATATATATATATATATATATATATATATATATATATATATATATATATATATATATATATATATATATATATATATATATATATATATATATATATATATATATATATATAATTCGTATCTTGATCCTAGTTGTTCGACCTTTTTTTAATATAATTGTTGTTTACTTGAGCTTGAGGTCACTTGTTACAAAATTATTCGTTTTATTAATGTTTCGATATTTCGACACCCCTTTGTGTGTCTTCTTCAGGAAATTTTCTAAATTTTTGTTTACAAAATTTTTATAAAATTGAAAACAAATTGATGTAACAAAAAACAAATTATACATAGAGAAAAATAATTTTTTAAACAGTAGTAACATTAACATTATTCATAGTATATATTTTTTTATAAAAAGAAAGAAATGAAAAATTTTTTAAATAATCTAAAATAAAAACCTATTTATACGTTTTTAACTCCATTTTTTACTCTTGTAAATTAAATGTCTATAATTTTGGGCCAATCCGTCTATATCCTTTTTAAAATTCATTCTTTTTTCTAACGGTACATTAGTTATTTGTAGCATTTCTAACATATATCTTCGTTTACAATAAGTTTCTCTATTTAATATAGATGTACCCCCAAAATCTGGATTATGATTAAAATCGCGACAATGAGTTGATAACGCAGTTTTCTGTGAAGAATTATAGTTTCTGTATTTCTGGTCAGATTTATGTCCTGCTAATCTAGTCTTAAGTTTATTACCTGTTGTTCCTATATAAATTTTATCACACTTCTCATTGGTATTTCCATTACAAGGTATTTTATATACTAAATTGGACTCTTCTAACTTTTTTAACTTGTCTTTAGTTTTACTAAAAAGTCTACCTACCGTGTTACGTATTTTATGTGCAATTTTATACTTGCAACTATCATACATATTTGAATTCTCCAATCTTTCTGACATCCCAGGTACATAAGTTAATGATTTATATATAATTGGTTCAGAAACATTCTCATTATCTGATCTTTTTCTTATGTTGAATTGACTTATCAACTTGCAAATGAGTTCATCAGGAAAACTATTATCATGCAGTATATTCCTAATTATGCTTTTATTCTTGTTATGAAATCTACGGTCACTTATTGTTAATATTCTATCTATCAAATTCCTAGCTGTATTGATAATAACTTTTTTTGGATGTTTTGAAAAGTAATTTATAATTCTACTAGAAGAAGTTGGTTTTTGATACCAATCTATTAATAACCTATTTTTATTCCTTATAACTATTGTATCCAAATAAGGAAGTGAAGAATTTGATTCCTTCTCAATAGTGAATTTAATATTTTGATCATATGAGTTTAATATTGTTAACAATAAATCTATCTTATTTTCATCTATTATACAAAACAAATCATCAACATATTTTGTGATAATTCTTGGCTTAACATTAAATTTTTCTAAGCATACATCCAATAACTTCTCCATTATAATGTCCGCTACAATTGGAGAAGCCGGTGAGCCCATAGGAAGTCCTTTCTTCTGTGAATATATCTTATCACCATATTGAAAATATCTGTTATCAATTATACAAAACTTTATGATACGCAAAAATAAGTTTTTATTAATAACAGTGAATTCAGAAATTCTTTCCCAACTTTCTTCTATAATTCTAATCGCTAACTCAACTGGAATACTGGGAAATAATGAAACAACATCAAATGAAATTAGTTTTTCATTGTCTTGAATTGTCAAATTTTTAACTTTTTCTTTAAATTGTACTGCATTATTAACATTATATTTTGAGTTCGCAGTTATATTTTTAAGAATATTAATTATGTATCTACAAAGACCATATGAAGGAGAATTTATCGATGAACAAGTTGGTGTTAATGGGAAATCCTCCTTATGAATTTTAGGTGGTCCATATAATTTCGGAGCTACAGATACATTTGTCTTCAATCTCTTTTTCTCTATAGGTGTTATTACACCTAATCTGAAAAGTTCATCAACAAAAGTATTATTCAATTTCTCCAATCTACTTGTTGGATCTTTATTCAATAATTGATACGTTGCAGTATCGCCAACAATATCATCAATTCTTGAAAAATAATCTGTCTTATTGATTGCTACAGTTGTATTACCTTTGTCTGCTTTTAAGATCATAATTTGTCTATTATTTCTCAAAAAATCTCTACTATGTTTTACTTTATTTAAAATAAATGTATCTCTATTATTTAATCTTATTTTATTCATATGATTATCTACAACTGTAACAAATTGAGATCTAGCAATTTCCTGTTGTTCCTTGTTTTGTAATGTTCCTATACAATCTTCACCTTCCGCTACTATCTCCATCATTGGAAACTTTTTCCTATCAATTGGTAGTGCATGTTTTTGACCTAATGACAAAATCCATTGCACATCTTCAGGAATATCTACACTACTTTTGTTAACAAACCATTTTTTATTAAATTTAATTCCTAATTCCTTCCTTTGCAATTCAACAAGACATTCAAACTTATTCCTATGTACCTGTTTTTGTTTGCTTATAAATCTATCAGCGAGTATAATTCCAAAATTTATTAAGAACTCCACTAAAAATATTTTCAATCTTTTTCATGAGAATTCAATACCATCAATTGTGAAACCTATTGGGAGATATATTCAAGAACTGCAAAATAGGATTCTTAATTTTACAATTAAACAGAAGCATTATTTTTTGAGGAATATTCAAGATGAGTTGGAGTACATTAAATATAATTTAAGCAGATTTATTAACAATCAAGAAATGAAAAATTTTTTAAAGTATGAGGACAGACTCGCTGATAGATTTATAAGCAAACAAAAACAGGTACATAGGAATAAGTTTGAATGTCTTGTTGAATTGCAAAGGAAGGAATTAGGAATTAAATTTAATAAAAAATGGTTTGTTAACAAAAGTAGTGTAGATATTCCTGAAGATGTGCAATGGATTTTGTCATTAGGTCAAAAACATGCACTACCAATTGATAGGAAAAAGTTTCCAATGATGGAGATAGTAGCGGAAGGTGAAGATTGTATAGGAACATTACAAAACAAGGAACAACAGGAAATTGCTAGATCTCAATTTGTTACAGTTGTAGATAATCATATGAATAAAATAAGATTAAATAATAGAGATACATTTATTTTAAATAAAGTAAAACATAGTAGAGATTTTTTGAGAAATAATAGACAAATTATGATCTTAAAAGCAGACAAAGGTAATACAACTGTAGCAATCAATAAGACAGATTATTTTTCAAGAATTGATGATATTGTTGGCGATACTGCAACGTATCAATTATTGAATAAAGATCCAACAAGTAGATTGGAGAAATTGAATAATACTTTTGTTGATGAACTTTTCAGATTAGGTGTAATAACACCTATAGAGAAAAAGAGATTGAAGACAAATGTATCTGTAGCTCCGAAATTATATGGACTACCTAAAATTCATAAGGAGGATTTCCCATTAAGACCAATTTGTTCATCGATAAATTCTCCTTCATATGGTCTTTGTAGATACATAATTAATATTCTTAAAAATATAACTGCGAACTCAAAATATAATGTTAATAATGCAGTACAATTTAAAGAAAAAGTTAAAAATTTGACAATTCAAGACAATGAAAAACTAATTTCATTTGATGTTGTTTCATTATTTCCCAGTATTCCAGTTGAGTTAGCGATTAGAATTATAGAAGAAAGTTGGGAAAGAATTTCTGAATTCACTGTTATTAATAAAAACTTATTTTTGCGTATCATAAAGTTTTGTATAATTGATAACAGATATTTTCAATATGGTGATAAGATATATTCACAGAAGAAAGGACTTCCTATGGGCTCACCGGCTTCTCCAATTGTAGCGGACATTATAATGGAGAAGTTATTGGATGTATGCTTAGAAAAATTTAATGTTAAGCCAAGAATTATCACAAAATATGTTGATGATTTGTTTTGTATAATAGATGAAAATAAGATAGATTTATTGTTAACAATATTAAACTCATATGATCAAAATATTAAATTCACTATTGAGAAGGAATCAAATTCTTCACTTCCTTATTTGGATACAATAGTTATAAGGAATAAAAATAGGTTATTAATAGATTGGTATCAAAAACCAACTTCTTCTAGTAGAATTATAAATTACTTTTCAAAACATCCAAAAAAAGTTATTATCAATACAGCTAGGAATTTGATAGATAGAATATTAACAATAAGTGACCGTAGATTTCATAACAAGAATAAAAGCATAATTAGGAATATACTGCATGATAATAGTTTTCCTGATGAACTCATTTGCAAGTTGATAAGTCAATTCAACATAAGAAAAAGATCAGATAATGAGAATGTTTCTGAACCAATTATATATAAATCATTAACTTATGTACCTGGGATGTCAGAAAGATTGGAGAATTCAAATATGTATGATAGTTGCAAGTATAAAATTGCACATAAAATACGTAACACGGTAGGTAGACTTTTTAGTAAAACTAAAGACAAGTTAAAAAAGTTAGAAGAGTCCAATTTAGTATATAAAATACCTTGTAATGGAAATACCAATGAGAAGTGTGATAAAATTTATATAGGAACAACAGGTAATAAACTTAAGACTAGATTAGCAGGACATAAATCTGACCAGAAATACAGAAACTATAATTCTTCACAGAAAACTGCGTTATCAACTCATTGTCGCGATTTTAATCATAATCCAGATTTTGGGGGTACATCTATATTAAATAGAGAAACTTATTGTAAACGAAGATATATGTTAGAAATGCTACAAATAACTAATGTACCGTTAGAAAAAAGAATGAATTTTAAAAAGGATATAGACGGATTGGCCCAAAATTATAGACATTTAATTTACAAGAGTAAAAAATGGAGTTAAAAACGTATAAATAGGTTTTTATTTTAGATTATTTAAAAAATTTTTCATTTCTTTCTTTTTATAAAAAAATATATACTATGAATAATGTTAATGTTACTACTGTTTAAAAAATTATTTTTCTCTATGTATAATTTGTTTTTTGTTACATCAATTTGTTTTCAATTTTATAAAAATTTTGTAAACAAAAATTTAGAAAATTTCCTGAAGAAGACACACAAAGGGGTGTCGAAATATCGAAACATTAATAAAACGAATAATTTTGTAACAAGTGACCTCAAGCTCAAGTAAACAACAATTATATATATATATATATATATATATATATATATATATATATATATATATATATATATATATATATATATATATATATATATATATATATATATATATATATATATATATATATATATATATATATATATATATATTGTACTGTGCGCACTTGGAATGGCCGTGAGCGAGACTATTAGAACAATAATTGTTGTCATGCACGACACGCAGGCGATCGGACATGTTCATTGGCAAAAATTTTCTACACGTTTGAAGTGGATAAATCTGTTTGCAAAATCGGCAAGCAAATTTATTATAGCCTTTTAAGCTATTTGTAGACGAGTCCTTCGATTTGGATTATTTTTTAGGCACATTATCTGGAAAAAAGTGAAAAGAAATAAGCAAATGAAAAAGAAAAAACCTAGTATGCTATCGGTAGTAGTATTAACTTGACTATGGGACGTGTAATTAGCCCACGTTGAGTCTTGGTTTTAGCAACGCGGACCCTACCATCTTTACCAGAAAAGATTTTTATTATTCTTCTGAGCCGCTACGAATTCGGTGGAAGGTTCTATCCTTAACATCTACCATGTCGCCTTACTTTATATCAATCGAGGGATTTTGCCATTGGATTCTTTTATTCATCTCTCTGAGATATTCATTTTTCCATCGATTTCAAAAGTGTTGATGGATTTGGTTTAACCGCTGCCACCGATTGATAATTGAAACTGATGAGTTATTTACCTTGGGATCAACAGGTGATAAAATAGGCCCCCCAATGAGAAAATGTCTAGGAGTCAAAGCACAAAGGTCGCTTGGATCCGTTGAAATGGGGGAGATAGGTAGGGAATTGAGGCAGGCTTCAATCTAGGGGTACAATAGGGTTGTAAACTCTTCGAATGTGTATTTGTTAGAGCTGGAAATCTTGCGGAAATGGAGTTTGAAGCTTTTAACGCCAGCCTCCCATAGAATACCCATATGAGGAGCTCTAGGATATATTCTGATGTGCGTAATTTGGGACGACGGATTGTTATTGCTATAATTTTGGTCGCACTAACGAAAATGGTGCCATTATCGGAATGACGATGTTGTGGGCATCCTCGACGAGATACAAATCTCTTAAATGTTGCTAAGAACGATTGTGTGGATAAATCGGAAGGGGGTTCTAAATGAATAGCTTTTGTCGAGAAGCATGCGAATATACATACAAAACCTTTGGAAATACGACCCGAATAACTTTTAATGTCGAAAGAGCCAGCAAAGTGAAACCCAGTGTGTGTGAAAGGACGGGTTATTTCACATCGTTCGGTTGGCAGTGCTGCCATTAATTGTTGTTGACGTCCCTTTTTAAAAATAACACATAATTTAAATTTTTTTGATTGTAGTCATAATGAGGTTTTTAGCTTTCGGTGTCCCAGATATTTTGTTCTGAAAAGACGCAGAACTAATTGATTTCCTGCATGTAAGCTTATTTCATGAATGAATTTGACCAGAAGTCTAGAATAATGCAAATTGTGTGAAATAATAATTGGGTGTTCTTTTTTTTTTTGTCCTGGACCAGTACTCAGAGTATGACCTCTACGTATGCAGTGCATTATACCGGAACTAGGAAAATAGGTTATAAGGACGGGTAAAAAGGGAGTAGTGTTTGTGAACATTTGACTTGAACTTTCCAACATTATAACAGACAGGAAACACGTTTGCAGGCAAGATATTCCACAGGCGAAGTGTACGGCTGAAAAACGAATTCTCTCTGTAATGCGTAGTACGATTCCCTTGGCAATCTACCACAAATGGATGAACTCTGGACGATGAGCGCGTGTTACGTAAAAAAGTGCGAGTTTCGGGAACAAGATCCCTAATCTCGTCAGAGCAAAATCCATTGTAGTAACGATAGAACAGAGTAACGCACCCCACACTTCGTCGATGCTCCAGTGAATCAATAGAGTTGGATACCCTACTGTCACCGATGAGCTTCTTCGCCCTCTCCTGCACACGGTCGAGTAACCCCAAAATAGACTTTGAGGTACCGCCCAAAAATGAGAGTTGTATTCCATTTTCGGTCGGATGTAGGTGGTATAAATAGTAAGGAGGTCGGATGGAGTGAAGTACATCTTACACCGTTTCAAAAAACCTAGGCACTTGAATGCTTCTTTAGAGACATGAAAAATGTGATCATTCCAGTGAACATCACACTGTATTTTTAATCCCAGAACATCAAGAGCATCTGATTGCTCAATATTTATACCATCCATGAGTACAGATGAAGCAGCATCAACGGTTGTTTGTTTGTGTTAATAAACAACACTGGGTCTTACGAGCGTTACAGGAGACTCTGTTTTTACAACCCCACTCGGAGATTACTAGAAGATCATTGTTCAATGAATCATTCATATTTAGCCTCTTGGCAGCGATCTCTGACAGGCTAGGCTTATAACTAAAAGAGTACGAGTGGCAAATGCTGCTGTCATCCGAGAAAGAGTGTATAGGGATTGAAGTTTGATAGAGAAGATCAGTTAGAAAAATAAGGCACAGGGTAGGAGAAAGAACGGAGCCTTGCGGTACCCCTGAATTAATCTTGAACTCGTTTGATGGGACCCCATCTATAAAAATTCGTATAGTGCGATATAAATCGCGAAAAGTCATTACCGACACCAAAAGCAGCAAGTTTTGCAAGTAGTGCAGCATGCCACACTCTGTCGAACGCTTTGGAGATATCCAGAGCTACCACCTTGCTTTCGCCATAATGATGGATTGATTGGCACCATTTCTCAGAGTGATATGCCAAAAGATCTCCAATAGAGCGACTCTTACGAAACCCATATTGACGATTGCAAAGTAATTTGTGCGACTCTAGATACCACACAAGGTGGTAATTGACCATACTTTCCATTACTTTAGAAAGCCTAGCCGTACAACATGCCACCACTAGCCATATAAGATCCAGAAATGTAAGCAATAGAACATATTAGTTTGAAATTGAACAACTTCTAACAGAAAAAAGAAGAGTTAGAAGAGAGTGGCAACTTCGCTGGTCTCCCCAGCTTAAAAGCAGGCTACGAGAGTGCATAACTCAGTTAAGAAATCTTCTTGAAATCCAAAGAATGGCTTCCCTTAAAAATTATCTCGAAGCTTTTGATGGTACCCCTCAATCCGACTATTCTCTATGGAAAGCGCCAAAATGTCTGAGAAGACCCGTAATAGGTAAGCCACCTTTGCGAACTTCAACTGGAGGTTGGGCAAGAAGCGATTGAGAAATGTTTTTACCACAAATGATGCAGCGGGTAATTCAGCTGAACTACCGTCATACGCTGTTAGACCGCCTATGCCTTTGAGACTTAGTTTTCAAGATTTTGAAAATGTTATTCGTAACACAAACTCCAGGAAAGCTCCAGGTATTGATAAAATTACTGGTAAAATGCTTGAGCAGCTACGTCGTGTAGCTCGTAGAGTTCTTCTTTTTATGTTTAACGCTATTTTACGTCTCGAGTATTACCCTGCAGAGTGGAAGGTTTCTATGATTACTATGATGCCAGCGAAGGATCCCACTAAAGTAGAATCATACAGACCAATAAGTCTACTGCCAACAATTTCAAAACTGCTCGAAAAATTGTTAATGGCAAAGTTGAGTCCAATGTTGAACAATGTGGGATGCATCCCAGATCATCAATTTGGCTTTCGGGCTAAACACAGCACCATAGAACAAACGCACAGACTAGTCAATGTCATAAGACAGACCTTTGAGGAGAAGAAGTATTGCTCAGCTCTATTCATTGACATTTCTCAAGCTTTTGATAAAGTGTGGCACGAGGGCTTGATGCACAAAATAAAGTTAAACATGCCTGCAAATACACACAAGCTTCTGGAAAGCTACTTAAGTGGGCGGAAGTTTGTTATCAGAGAAGGCGACTTTATAAGCCCAACTAAGCCAATCGAGGCAGCAGTTCCCCAAGGCAGCATACTGAGGCCTACTTTATATTTGATTTACGCCTCTGACATGCCAAAGACACCCGGAATCCACACTTCAACTTTTGCAGACGATACAGCATTCTGCAGCGTACATGAAAACCATCAAGTAGCTTCGCGAAATTTGCAGGAGTATATTTCAATATTAGAGAAATGGTTAAAACTTTGGAAAATTAAAGTTAACGAACAAAAGTGCACTCACGTTACATTCACATTACGTAAACAAACATGTTCAGCTATCCAAATTAACAATTCACCTATTCCGCAGCAAAATGAAGTCAAGTACCTTGGTATTCATCTCGACCGTAGGTTAACGGGAAGCCTCACATAGATGCGAAAGTCACTCAGCTAAAATTAAAAGCGGCGCAACTGAATTGGCTTATGGGCAGAAATTCGACATTGAAGCTGGATTGCAAACTTTTATTATACAACGCAATTCTAAATCCTATATGGTGCTATGAAATTCAACTATGGGGCGCCGCCTCCGCTTCAAACATTGAAAAAACTCAAAGGCGACAAAACAAAATTCATCGAACAATTACCGCTGCTCCAAGTTACGTAAAAAACTCACGAATTCATAACGATCTCTGTGTTCCTCTTGTAAAAGACGAATTTTCAAAGTACGCAACAAGATATATCATTAAAATTGGAACTTCATCCAAATCGTCTTGCACGCAATATACTTAATTTTGAAGGCCACTCTCGGGTGAGAAGAAGGGATACCCTTGCCACCATCAGAACGTCCAATAGGTGATTTTACCGATATTGACCGTGCAAAGTAAAACATTTTTGTCTAGCATTGGCTGGATTTAATTAATTTTATATATTTAGTATTAAGATTTGAATACTTATTGTTAGTTCACTTTATGAAGATGCAATAAATAAATGAATGAAAAAAAAAAAAAACTTTGGAAAGCGCAGAGCAAATTGCAATTGGGCGGTAATTTTCAGGGTTATTTGCCTCACCATTTTTGGGGATTGGCGTTATATTAGCGACGTTCCAGCACGATGGGAACTCACCATTATAGTAAAGTTTGCTGAAGAAGCGGACGCGCAAGCGTAGAAGACCATCCGGTCATGTCATTATCTAGAAAGCAAAGTTTCCAATTCAAATGCTCATAAAATTGGTTGAGCTCCATTCAACGTGCCTTTTTGTAAATAAATTTTGAACGTTTCGTAGCTGATTTGGAAACGTTACGAAGTTCAGAGATCGGAGAGGAGGCAGAAATGGTGCAATGATCCGAATTGCCGAGAGGTGCACTAACTCTGACTTCATACTTTTCAGGGTGTGAAGTCAGGAATAGGCCAAGTGTGTTTGAATGGTGCCCTTCAACACAAGGAATATGCGTTGGCTCATTCACTAATTGCGCCATATGTAAGTCCAGGTGCGGCTCATTCTCATATTCAACATCGTCATCATCAAGAGCATCCTCACCATCAACAAGAGCATCTTCACCATCATCAAGACCATCTTAACCATCATCATCATCAATGAATGAATTGAAAAAAATTATGGATGAGGTAGTTGATGCGAATATACATAAATTTAATACATTTTGGTTTTTATTCGACCTCTATTTCTTAATTAAGTAGTATTTCGTTAATTTTAAGGTCCTTTTTGCTTATTTATTTTAATAAGTATGCCAATATTTCGCTTTCCTTCGGATAGCTTCTTCAGGGCAATAATATTTGTTATTGTTTAAAAATTTTTGAAACAATTTTTAAAAATACTCAAACAAACATACATACATGTGAATGAAAAAATACAAATACATACATACATACAATTTTGAAAAATATATAAAAACAATAATAACTACAATAATCGAACAAACAACAACATACAATGAGTGAAAATTAATACATACATACATACATAACAATACATACAATTTTGAAAAATGTAAAAAATTTTCTTATTAAATGTAGAAATACAGGTATTGTACCGAAATTTATTTTGGACACTACAAAAAATATAAATAACATTTTTGATATTGAAGGGATGCACAACATTAAACACGAAATATTATCATATACAGACAATTTAAACAAGAAACTTTTGAACTTAGCAATTAAACAGAATCATCAATTATTAGGACAATTTAGACGTGAAATGGAAATGTTAATATATACGTTGGAAGGGCATTTTACTTTTAAAGAATTAGAAGAGTTTTTAACATATGATGATATATTAGCAGAATCTTTAAGCAAGAAGATCAAGGCTGTACATAAAAAGAAATTTAATAATCTTTATGAACTACAAAAAAAGAAATTAGGAATAAAATTTAATAAGATGTGGTTTATAAATAAGTCCGACATTGATATTCCGCAAGATGTACAGTGGGTGCTTTCATTAGGACCAAAACATGGTTTACCAGTTGAGAAGCGAGATTTTCCGGTCCTAAAGGTAATAGCAGATAGTGAAGAATTTTTACAGACTATAGAAGATAAGGAGGAACAGGAGATTGCTAGATCAAGGTTTGTAATGATGATAGATAATCATATTAAAAATGCTAGAATGTCAGATAGGGACAAATTTGTGTTAGATAGAGTTAAGAAAGCAAAAAAAAAAAAAAATTTTAAAAGAAAATAAAGATGTGCTTATTCTTAATTCAGACAAAGGTAATACAACGGTAGCCTTGAACAGAATTGATTATGAATCCAGAATGGATCATATTATTAATAATACTACTGGATACTCTCTTATTAATAGAGATCTGACGAATAAATTACAAAAGCAGAATAATGAAATTGTAGAAAAACTATTTAAAACTGGAATCATCACAAGAGAGGATAAGTTCAGGCTTAAAACTAATGTAGCTATTGCACCAAAGTTGTATGGAGTTCCAAAAGTTCATAAGGAGGATTTTCCATTGAGGCCTATTTGTTCTTGTGTTAATGCTCCATCATATGAACTTTGCAAATATGTTTCAAGTATTCTTAAGAAAATTAATGATGATTCAAGATATAATATAAAGGACTCATTACAATTTAAAGATAGAATTAAGAATTTGAATTTAGATAGTGATGATAGATTAATTTCATTAGATGTAGTATCGTTGTTTCCAAGTATACCAGTTGACTTAGCTATACATATAATAGCAGAAAAATGGGATAAAATAAAGCAACACACAAATATAGATAGAGATTTTTTCTTGCGGATAGTTGGTTTTTGCATAGACGAAAACAGATATTTTCAATATAATAATAAGTTATATAACCAGCAAACAGGACTTCCAATGGGATCTCCAGCATCGCCGATTGTGGCTGATTTAGTTATGGAAGAATTGCTTGATTGTTGTGTTGAAAAATTAGCTATTAAACCAAAAATAATTACTAAATATGTTGATGACTTATTTTGTGTTATTTCTGAGGATGGGATAGATAATGTTTTAAATATTTTTAATAATTATCACATCAACATTAAGTTTACTATTGAAAGGGAATCTAATTAAAAATTATCATATTTGGACACATTGATAATGAGGAGAAATAATGCTTTAATGATAGATTGGTATCAAAAACCTAACTCATCAGGAAGGATTATAAACTATTTTTCGAAACATCCCAGAAGAATAATTTTCAATACAGCAAAGAATTTAATAAATAGAGTTCTAACAATTAGTGATAATCAGTTTCATTTCAAAAATAAAGAGATTATTAAAAAAATTTTGATAGAAAATAGTTTTCCTATCAGAATTGCAAATAAATTAATAGCAAGACATAGAATGGAAGAGAGACATGGCAGACATAACAACGTAAACATAACAGAACCTAAAGTGTATAAATCACTTACATATATCCCAGAGATATCAGAAAAGTTAGAAAGATCTAACATGTTTAATAAGGAAAAGTATATGATGGCCCATAAAGCTTATAAAACAATAGATACATTATATAGTAAAATGAAAGATAAAGTGGACAAATTTGAAATATCAAATGTAGTTTATAGTATCCCATGTGGTGGAAATGATGTAGAAAATTGTAATGAGGTGTACATAGGAACAACTAAGAATAAGCTTAAAACTAGATTAGCTGGACATAAATCAGATCAGAAGTATAGGTCAACTAATTTGACGCACAAGACTGCATTGACTGCACATTGTGCAAGACTAGATCATTTTCCAAAGTTTAAAGACACAAAGATATTGAATAGGGAAAGTAATTATAAACGTAGATTTACATTAGAAATGTTGCAGATTATTAGTACACCAGCTGATAGAAGGATTAATTATAAGGCAGATATAGATAATATAGCTCAGATATATAAGTATTTAGTTAAGAATTAGAATGTTATCTTGTTATTTTTTGTGTTCACCGTTAATGTTAATAATGTTTTATAATAATTGTATTGTATGTTAATTTAAGTGGGAGGGAAATATTTTTAATTTTTATTTGTTATTTTTAAAAATTTCAATTTGTATACGTTCTTGTTGTTACTTTTTCAAAAATTGTTGTAAAATTATGTGAAAATATGTATTTCAAAAATGATTTTCTTTCATTCATATGTATAGTGGCTTTGTTTGGTTGTTGTTATTTTTTATTGTTTTTTACATTTTTTACATTTTTTCAAAATTGTATTTATCTATGTATTTGTATTTTTTCATTCATAAGTATGTATGTTTGTTTGGTTTAATAATTTTTTTAAAAATTTTTTTATTGCCTTGTATATTTTTCAAAATTATATGAATTGTTATGTATGCATGTATGAATTTTCATTCATTGTATGGTTTTGTTTGTTTATTGTGGTTATATTTTTCAATATTTGTATGTATGTATGTATATATGTATGTATTTGTATTTTTTCATTTATAAATATGTATGTTTGTTTGTTTGATTAGTTTTAAAAAAATTGTTATTGTTTTTATTGTTTTTTTACATTTTTCAAAATTGTATGTATGTATGTATTTGTATTTTTTCATTCACATGTATGTATGTTTGTTTGAGTATTTTTAAAAATTGTTTCAAAAATTTTTAAACAATAACAAATATTATTGCCCTGAAGAAGCTATCCGAAGGAAAGTGAAATATTGGCATACTTATTAAAATAAATAAGCAAAAAGGACCTTAAAATTAACGAAATACTACTTAATAAATTTAATACAATCAAACTAGAGTGGGAAAACTATAAAAAAAAATCAAAAAATCTTAAAAAACAAAAAATTAAATTAAGAAATAAGACCATTGATTTAATAAATAAATTAAAAAATAATCATGGGGATTCTTCACCGCTAAAATGTATATATACTAAGAAGTATCAGTGCCCGATATGTTTTAACAAAATATCGGGTGCTGATATATGTAGTGCATTTAAATTGCACACATTTCGCTGTCAAAATTGTCTACAAAGTTGGAACAGGATAGACTGTCCGATTTGTAGGCAGCAAATTGAAACACGGCACAAAATAAGAAAAAATAGGGATAGATTTTTTATACAAAATCTCCCCCATTTTAATTTTATTGATATACGTCAAGTATTGACACATTTGAAATAAGAAAATTATTGTAAAAAAAAAAAAAATATGTATACATGAGGTTTATATAATATTAATAGAGTTTTTTTATATTTTTATTTTTAATAAATACTAAATAAGGAAAAAAATTAATGCTGTTTTATTATGTGCTGATTTAAAGAATTAATAGTTTCTGAAAATTTTCATAGTATATTGAATGATATAAATATAAAAAGTTGAAATAAAATTATTACTCACAAACATATCGTTAGTGTAGATAGTGTTTTTATTTTATTTCGAATAATAATAGTAAAAGACGTTTGAAACTATTTAAAAAAATTTTCCAATATAGTGTCTGTAAAAGATAAACATAAGCTCGTAAATTCAATTTCAAACTATTGGAGAATAAATATGGAAAACTCTATAAAGATTGCTGTTGGTCAGATGAAAAAGCAACATCTGGACCAGATACTTGCTCCTGTGTCAATTTCAATAGAAAAACTGTGTTGGTAGAGGAAGAAGCAAAAGAACTAATGACATCGTATCAACATATGAGTATATAACCTTCCCAAATGTAAAAATTGTAATTTTGAATTAAAAAGTCTTCTTATTTTTTTAGCATGCATGTTTAATTTTTTCTTATCTTTTTAATAGAAATCTCTATAATGAAAAGGCAGGTGTTTCTGAAATATGTTTCGCTAAAACACAAAAACCTTTTGACGCATTTAAAAATCTGTCACATATATTGCACAGGTGTTTGATATTAAGGAAAAAAAAATTAGAAAGATATGTTGCCAATGTTAAAATAACAAGGCGCCTATAATGAGATAACATCTTTTTGACATTTTTAATCTACTTGTAATAGAAAGGTCCTTCATTATTTATGATCGTGAGAAAAGATCTTACTAAACTTTACATTTGTTACACAGGTGTATTATTATTAAATAAAAAGTACAGTTGTTGCATTTCACATAAAATTTCCAGAAACATTTATTGAAAAAAATTTTTTTTGTTCTTAAATACAACGCCAATAAAGTTAACTTATATTAAATATTGAAATTTAATTAAAATAAAAGAAAATTCAAATATTGCCGAGTCATTTGGTAGTTGACGTCCTTTGTATACAATTGTCCAGCTCTTGTCATTCATTCTAGCTAAGTATGGATCTTCCTTGTTAAGATATTTTACAATTATTTGTGGTAGATAAAACCATTTATTATTTTCTAAATATGCTATGACTTTGGATCCATATTGTGTAACCTTCCACTCAAAGTTTAAAATTCTATATGGTTCATTCAGAGGAATATCATCAATTTTAATATACTCGGATTTTATTCCTTGTGCAATATTAATAATCTGTTGATACATCTAAAATAAAAATAATTAAATTATTTCATTTAGTATTATATAATAAATAAATATTCTTACCATTTTTTCTTGCTAAGCAGACTTCGAAGGCGACAATAATATAATCAATGACTGAATCCTACTTCTAATTGATATTTTATATCCATTTATAAATAAACAAGTAAGAGTGTAGTATATTCGGCTGGGCCGAATCTAAAATACCCTTCACGATAGTCACGAATATGTATAGTATATTAAAAATGTGGCCTGAATATGCTTGGTTATATATGAACCGATATCGGAATTTTCTATTTTCTGTATTTTAGTAACCTTCTTTTATAACAAAAATTGCTTTTCAGCAAAAAAAAAAAAAAATTTTAATTAAAAAATCGGTTCAGGCTATATCTCGGGTATATATGGACCGATATCGAAAATTTTATTTTCCATATTTATATAACCTTATTTCATTACCAGAACTGCTTTTGAGCACAACAAATTGTTTAAGTTCGCTTACGCGACATTTTCATGAAAAACCCGATTTGGGCTATATCTCGGGTACATATGGACCGATATCGGAAATTTTCATTTTCCATACCTATATAACCTTATTTTGCTATTAGAACTGCTTTTAAGCAAAACAAGTTGTTTTAGTTCGCTTACGCCGCGTATTCATGAACTACCCGGTTAAGGCTATATCTCGGGTATATATGGACCGATATCGGAAATTTTCATTTTTCATATTTATGTAACCTAATTTCATTACCAGAACTGCTTTTGAGCAAAAAAAAGTTGTTTAGCTTCGCCTATGCGACATTTTCATTAAAAATCCGATTTGGGCTATATCTCGGGTATATATGGACCGATATCTGAAAAAAAAATTTTTGTCTTTTAGTCACCATGCTTAATAAGTGTGTGAAGTTTGAAGCAAAACGAACAACTTTTGTTTTCAAAAATTTTCATACAAAACTGCAAAAAAAAAATGGCTTTTTTCGGAATTTTGAATATATCTCAGCTATACGTGGACCGATATTACTGAATTTCAATAGCAAACCCATGAATCGATGGGGTAAAAGAATGGTGAAAGAAAAAAGTTTCTAAGTCTAATGGTTTTCTCAGAAACGGTATTTCAACAGCGGACAGACGGACAGACGGACATCGCTTAATCGACTTTTCCATTAATTCTGATTCAGAATATATATACTTTATAGGGTCGCAAAAAAAAAACTATAGAAATTACAAACGGAATCACAAACTTATATATACCCTTAACATTTTTGTGAAGAGTATAAAAATTATTGTAAGAATCTCTTCTCAGAATGAAAATGAAAACTAGTCTTATTATTCTCTTAAAAAATTTTGCTATATATCAAAAACTTCAAGCAGATTCACAAACCATTGTTTATTATACAGAACTATCATAGTAAAATATAAAATTCACACCGATTGAAATTTTCATAAGAATACAAGGGATTTTAAGAAATTATAATTGGAATCTGCTAAAGAATCCTATTGAATTTGAAATCTCTATTGAATTTGAATTCCCCATAGAATTTAAATCCCAATTGAATTTGAATCCCCATGGAATTTGAATCCCCATCGAATTTCAATGAATCTCTATGGAATTTGAATCCCCATCGAATTTGAATGAATCTCTATGGAATTTGAATCCCCACAAATATACTACTTAAGGTTATATAAATATCGAAAATGAAAATTTCCGATATCGGTCCATATATACATCAGATATACCCTGAACCGGGTTTTTCATGAAAATGTCCCATAAGTAAAATTAAATAACTTTTTTTGCTCAAAGGCAGTTCCGGTAATATAGTTAGGTTATAAAAATACGGAAAATGAAAATTTCCGATATCGGTCCATATATACCCGAGATATAGCCCAGACCAGGTTTTTCATGAAAATGTTTAAACAACTTTTTTGTGGTCAAAAGCAGTGTTGGTAATGAAAAAGGTTATATAATTATGGAAATCTAAAATTTCCGATATCGGTCCATGTATACCCGAGCCTGAACCGATTTTTCCATTAACATTTTTTTTTGCTGAAGGGCAGTTCTCGTTATAAAAGAAGGCTACTAAAATACAGAAAATAGAAAATTCCGATATCGGTTCATATACAGGGTGGCCCAGAAAGACCGAAGTGGTGTGAATTGCTTATAACTTTTTATTTAAGAGATATTTTTTTAATTTTTTTTTTTAAAATACATTAAATTTATGGGGAATATTTTTGGATTAGTTATTAAAAATGATATCCCGCAAGTGGTGGCCATATTCTGCTTCGCACAAATGTGCTCTTTCCAACACATTTTCCATGACCTTTCGCAAAACTTCCGGTGGTATGTTGTTAATTTCTTCTCGAATATTGGTTTTTAACTCCTCAATAGTCCTAGGCTTATTAACATAAACTTTTCCTTTTAAATAGCCCCAAAGAAAACAGTCTGGAGCGGTTAAATCCGGGGAACGCGGAGGCCAATTAAAATTGCTGTTACGAGAAATTATTCTTTCACCAAAGATGTCGCGTAGAAGACAAGTTGAATTTTGGACAAGTTGAATTTTGTATGGAAACAATCCTATGGTGTGCAAAATTCGCTGCAGCGACGTCCTTGAGAGGCCCAGTTGTGACGAACGTCTCCTGGTTGATGTTTCTGGATCCTCCCGAATACTCTCCTGTACCACTTGAATATTGTCAGCCGTGTGGACAGTTCGGTGTCTGCCGGGACCAGGAAGGTTCCTTACTGCTCCTTGTTCTCGAAAATTTGCAACCAGACGGTTTATTGTTGACTGAGAGGGTGCAACCCGCACATTAAATTGACGACGGTATGCACGCTGAGTCAACACAATGGACCGTTGATTTGAAAAGTAAATTTCAACAATTTGGGCACGTTGTTCAATTGTGTATTGCTCCATTATAAATTATCCAAGTCTTCTTTACAAAATACTGAAAAGAAAAGAAAAAAAAAATTATAATAAAAAAGTTATAAGGAATTCACACCACTTCGGTCTTTCTGGGCCACCCAGTATAACCGAGCATATTTAGGTCACATTTGAAGATAAAGATTGTAGCCTACGCCGATGACGTAGCGATTGCAGTCTCTGGTACCCGTTTAGACACCATAACAGAGCAGTTGGAGTACGCTCTGAAGATGGTAAGTCAATGGAGTGTACAATGCGGACTAAAGACAAATCCAGCGAAAACGGAAATCGTACTTTTTACTAAGAAGTATAAAATTCCACATTTCACACCTCCCAAAATGGATGGTACCGCACTTATCCTATCGAATAAGGCAAAATACCTAGGCGTCATTCTTGACAGCAAACTATCATGGAAAGAGAACATACAGGCTAGAGTAACCAAGGCTGCAATAGCCATCTATCTATAAAAAGCAATAAAAAAAGCAATAGACTCGACATGGGGCATACAACCAAAAGGAGTTGTGTGGCTTTATGACATGGTTATAAAACCCATAATATTTTATGGAGTATCAGTATGGTGGAAATCACTGGACTCCGCAACCAATAGACTGCAAATTGAAAAAGTCAGTCGAATCATGGCAATACTGACCACAGGGGCCATGAGGACAACTCCAACCAAAGCACTTCTTGCAATTATAAGCTGGATGCCATGTGACTTAGAAGCCAGGCAGATAGCACTAAAGGCCGCGATCAGGTTGAACGCGACAGGAGCATGGACCCACAGACCGTGGGGACATGCCAATATACTGGAAATTGGAAGGGACCTAATCCCCGATCTAATTGACTACTGCATCCCAAAACCATTCCTCTCAAGGAGCTTTGGCTACCAAATTGAGGAATCCCCCCTAGAATCTGGATACTTCTATGTCTACACGGATGGTTCCAGCAGGGGGGAAAGGGTTGGGGGTGGCGTTTACATAGAAGAATTTAACACTAAAATATCCTTTAGATTATCAGATGGATGCAGTGTTCTTCAGGCTGAAATATCGGCCATAAATAAAGCGGCCAGATGGCTGACGTTTTACAAGATATTCGGTAGGGATATCATGATAGTAACGGACAGAAAAGCCGCCATCAAATCCCTGATTGGAATATACACCAATTCTAGTCTAGTCCAGGAATGCCGGACATCTTTAAAGAAGATGGCGAGACATTCTAACATAACCCTAAAATGGGTACGTGGACATGGGTCCAACAATGGCAACAACATCGCCGACGACTTAGCCAAAAAAGGGACAGCCCTAGAAGATAGGGATATAGACCCCTTTTGCGGACAACCATTAACAGCGTGCTGGAAAAGAATAAAACTCCATACACTGGAACGTGCACAAGAAAAGTGGCTCACAGAGCCCACATGAGTTATATCAAGGAACTTGTGGCCGCATATTAACTCTAAGAGAACGTGGGAGCTACTAAAACTGCGCAGATCTCAACTAAGAGTAACTGTAGCAGTCATCACTGGCCATTGCCCGTTTGGGAACCATGCCAGGAGACTAGGACTACCCCATAACGACTTATGTAGAAGCTGCCAAGACGAGGAGGAGGAGGAGACAATCCTTCACCTCCTCGGCACATGCCCGGCATTGGAGCATCATCGTCTAAGACACTTAGGCGAGCGGAGTTTCAATAGCCTATCTTGTCTGGCCTCGATCAAACCGACCGCGCTAGCCTCTTTCATAAGAAGCAGCGGATGGCTAGTATAGCAGCATGTAACGCTACACTAAAAGGTTCCCGCATCTCCTTTCCATCCCCGCCCATGCTTTCCACTCCCTATCATTTTCCTACAACTTCTTCTCTTCACTCCACTATTTTAGTTTTTCAGGCAATCACAAAGGGAACGACTACAGGACCCAAGTGAGCTGGACAACCTAGATTACTCCGGGGTATCCAGCGGCCTGCCTACCTAACCTAACCTAACCTAGGTCACATTTCTAAATATACTATACTTATACGTGACTATCGTGAAGGGTATTTTAGATTCGGCCTAGCCGAATATACTACACTCTTACTTGTTATTAATTAGCAAAGTATTTATATTTTCGCGTTTTATGATGTTAAATATGTACATAAAATCTTACGTGTGTTGGATAATTTATTCGCATTAATTGGATATTTATTTTCTTTTATTTCTAATGCACAGCGGTAGCACTAAGAGTCTTGGAATAAAATAAAGCGACAGAAAAAAGCGGAAATTTTAGTTTAAATAGAAAAATTAATGAAAATAGGGGGAATTTAAAGCCAATTAGCGGAGAGTCAAAATATTGATCGCTGGAAAATAATCCAATTTTAGGCGAAATTACGTAAGATGAAGAAAATTGTAAAGTAAAATGTAATTTAGTTTCGCTGTAAGGGGAAATAAGCTGAAAAAATGGAAAGATATTTTGCAAACATACATACATGCATACATATAAATAGACATTAATACATATGTCGGATTTGCTGAAAAATGATTAAATATATGTATATGGACCACAAATAAAAAATAGTTCAGTCGTAAAGCAGCTCTGGCCTGGGGAACAGCTCTCGCGTCATCGTAATTATTTCTTAAGTGCGGTCAGGCTTGTCGTTGTTGTTTGGCCTTCAAGAGTTTTGCGTCTCACTCTCATTGGTTAACTGTCTACCTGAACTAAATGTATTAGTTTACAGTTTTTGTGAGGTATCTCGTTGTTAACCACGCGGCAACTTCCTATGCGAAGGCATAGGTCGGTACAGTTAGTCACAGCGCCGCAAGAAAAATAATGTTAATACCATCGTGGGCATAAAGTCTACGTTACTCCGCCCATGCTGTGCATTCTATACTGTGCAAATTTATTTGCAACTGTATAGTTACAAATACACTACAATACAATACAATACAATACAATACAATAAAATACAATACAATACAATACAATACAATACAATACAATACAATACAATACAATACAATACAATACAATACAATACAATACAATACAATACAATACAATACAATACAATACAATACAATACAATACAATACAATACAATACAATACAATACAATACAATACAATACAATACAATACAATACAATACAATACAATACAATACAATACAATACAATACAATACAATACAATACAATACAATACAATACAATACAATACAATACAATACAATACAATACAATACAATACAATACAATACAATACAATACAATACAATACAATACAATACAATACAATACAATACAATACAATACAATACAATACAATACAATACAATACAATACAATACAATACAATACAATACAATACAATACAATACAATACAATACAATACAATACAATACAATACAATACAATACAATACAATACAATACAATACAATACAATACAATACAATACAATACAATACAATACAATACAATACAATACAATACAATACAATACAATACAATACAATACAATACAATACAATACAATACAATACAATACAATACAATACAATACAAAACAATACAATACAATACAATACAATACAATACAATACAATACAATACAATACAATACAATACAATACAATACAATACAATACAATACAATACAATACAATACAATACAATACAATACAATACATGATCCCGAGTTCGAATCCCAGTGGGTGCTGATGAGTAGTGTAGCGCCTACGAAACAGCTAGTTGTCCCCCAGCTAATGGTATTCAATTATTTTTATACCCTTCACAAAAATGTAAAGGGTATATATAAGTTTGTGATTCCGTTTGTAATTTCTACAGTTTTTTTTTTTCGACCCTATAAAGTATATATATTCTTATTCAGAATTAATGGAAAAGTCGATTAAGCGATGTTCGTCTGTCCGTCTATCGGTCGTTGAAATACCGTTTCTGAGAAAACCATTAGACTTAGAAACTTTTTTCTTTCACCATTCTTTTACCCCATCGATTCATGGGTTTGCTATTGAAATTCAGTAATATCGGTCCACGTATAGCTGAAATATATTCAAAATTCCGAAAAAAGCCATTTTTTTTGTTGCAGTTTTGTATGAAAATTTTTGAAAACAAAAGTTGTTCGTTTTGCTTCAAACTTCACACACTTATTAAGCATCGTGACTAAAAGGCAAAAATGTTTTTTTTCAGATATCGGTCCATATATACCCGAGATATAGCCCAAATCGGATTTTTAATGAAAATGTCGCATAGGCGAAGCTAAATAACTTTTTTTGCTCAAAAGCAGTTCTGGTAATAAAATTAGGTTACATAAATATGGAAAATGAAAATTTCCGATATCGGTCCGTATATACCCGAGATATAGCCCAATCCGGGTTTTTCATGAAAATGTCGCGTAAGCGAACTTAAACAACTTTTTTGTGCTCAAAAGCAGTTCTGGTAATAAAATAGGGTCATATAAATATGAAAAATGAAAATTTTCGATATCGGTCCATATATACCCGAGATATAGCCTAGACCGGGGTTTTCATGAAAATGCCGCGTAAGCGAACTTAAACAATTTTTTTGTGCTCAAAAGCAGTTCTGGTAATGAAATTAGGTTACATAAATATGGAAAATGAAAATTTCCGATATCGGTCCATATATACCCGAGATATAGCCCAAATCGGGGTTTTCATGAAAATGTCGCGTAAGCGAACTTAAACAACTTTTTTGTACTCAAAAGCAGTTCTGGTAATGATATAGGGTCATATAAATATGAAAAATGAAACTTTTCGATATCGGTCCATATATACCCGAGATATAGCCCAAACCAAGTTTTTCATGAAAATGCCGCGTAAGCGAACTTAAACAACTTTTTTGTGCTCAAAAGCAGTTCTGGTTATGAAATTAGGTTACATATATATGAAAAATGAAAATTTTCGATATCGGTCCATATATACCCGAGATATAGCCTAGAACGGGATTTTCATGAAAATGCCGCGTCAGCGAAATTAAACAACTTTTTTTGCTTAAAAGCGGTTCTGGTAACAAAATAAGGTTAGATAAATATGAAAAATGAAAATTTCCAATATCGGTTCATATATACCGCAGATATAGCCTGGAACGGGGTTTTCATGAAATTGCTGCGTAAGCGACCTTAAACAACTTTTTTTGCTTAAAAGTAGTTCTGGTAATAAAATAAGGTTGTATAAGTATGGAAAATGAAAATTTTCGATATCGGTCTATATATACCCGAGATATAGCCCAAACCGGGTTTTTCATGAAAATGTCGCGTAAGCGAACTTTAACAACTTTTTTTTGATTAAAAACATTTCTGGTTATAAGATCAGTTTATATAAATATGGAAGATAAAAATTTCCGATATCGGTCCATATATACCCGAGATATAGCCTAAACCGGGGTTTTCATGAAAATGCCGCGTAAGCGAACTTAAACAATTTTTTCGCCTTAAAGCAGTTCTGGTAATTAAATAAGGTTATATAAATATGGAAAATTAAAATTTTCGATATCGGTCCATATATACCCGAGATATAGCCTAAACCGATTTTTCCATTAAAAAAAATTTTTTTTTTTTGCTGAAAAGCAATTCTCGTTATAAAAGAAGGTTACTAAAATACAGAAAATAGAAAATTCCGATATCGGTTCATATATAACCGAGCATATTCAGGTCACATTTTTAATATACTATACATATTCGTGACTATCGTGAAGGGTATTTTAGATTCGGCCCAGCCGAATATACTACACTTTTACTTGTTATTTTTAATGCTATTTTACGACTCGAGTATTACCCTGCAGAGTAGAAGGTGTCCATGTTAACAATGATTCCTAAGCCAGGGAAGGATCACACGAAAGTAGAATCATACCGTGCAATAAGTCTACTGACAACAATTTCAAAAATTGCTAAAGGCAAAGTTGGATCCAATGCTTATTAAGGTTGAATGTATTCCCAATCACCAATTTGGTTTTAGAGCAAAACATGGCACCATTGAACAAACACACAGGTTAGTTAACGTCATAAGAAAGGCATTTGAAGATAAAAAATATTGCTCTGCCTTATTCATCGACGTTTCACAAGCTTTTGATAAAGTGTGGCACGATGGTTTAATGCATAAAATAAAGTTTAACTTACCTGAAACGTACATAACCTTTTGGAAAGCTATTTATATAGTCGCCAATTTATAATAAAAGAAGGCGATTTCATAAGCCCCGCTCAGTCTATTGAAGCTGGAGTTCCCCAAGGCAGCATATTAGGGCCTATCTTATATTTGATCTACGCATCTGACATGCCAACAAGCACCAACGTTCACACTTCAAAATTTGCAGATGATACAGCATTCCTTAGCATACATAGTAACCACCAGCAAGCATCAATAAATTTACAGGAACATATCGACAAACTAGAGAAATGGCTCAAGCTTTGGAAAATCAAGGTTAATGAACAAAAGTGTGCCCATGTTACATTCGCACTGCGTCTAGGAACATGCTCACCCATTACTATTAACAATAAAGTAATACCTCAACACAGTGAAGTCAAATACCTCGGACTTCATCTTGACCGTAGACTAACATGGAAGTCGCATATCGAGTTAAAAGTAACGCAGATGAAATTAAAAGCAGTGCAAATCAACTGGCTACTAGGCAGAAATTCGACCTTGAAGCTTGATTGTAAACTTTTGCTGTACAACTCGATTCTAAAGCCAATATGGTGCTATGGGATTCAATTATGGGGCACAGCCTCTGCATCTTACATTGAATTCAAAGAAGTCAAAATAGAATTCTCCGTAAAATTACAGACGCTCCATGGTACGTTCAAAACTCACGAATCCACGCAGATCTGAACGTACCTTTTGTGAAATCTTAATTTGTGAAGTACGCGACAAGATATATTAACAAACTTAAATTCCATCCAAATTCTCTTGCAGTTAATATTATTAATTTTGGTGGCCATACCCGTCTGAGAAGGAGGGATACTTTGGCTACCATTAGAGCTCTAAACAGATGACTGAATTCTGAAATAATATTCGCATAAAAATAAATGTTTGTCTAACACTAGCAGGACTTTAATCACAATTTTTTTTTAGTATTAAGAATTGAATACTTATTGTCATTACATTTCTTATGTAGATTCACTAAATAAAATAAAAAAACAAATAGAATAGTTTAAATGTTTATGAATATGACCATAAAACTTGTGAAAAAAGTTAACTCGGTAAGTATCATTAGTTTTAAAAAATTATATCATAGTGTTATATATCTTTGGTCTTATGTAGAAAGGCCTTAACTCGCATTTTCCCTGAATTGAGCTTTTTTTTAGGGATTCTACAACATTTCACATAAGTACAGTGTGACAAAGATTTAATTAAATAATTTCATACACATCGCTCTTACAAGCAATTGAGCAAAAAATTTACTTTTAGATGCATCTAGTAATACAGTTTCCATTACGATTTTTCCTTCTCCTGTAAAATTGCAAGACATATAAATTAAAATCCATCATAAATTTAATTTAATAATAAACACCGGCTTCGCTACTAGAGATTCTCTCCGCTGTGGTGCAACCAACACCGGCTTCGCTGACAAACGTCAGAAGGAATTCTCTCCTGTATCTATTAACAAGCGTTTAAATGATACCAATAAAAGTTCTTCGGTCCATAATTTGGAAACTAAAAGTTTCTGCCAATATTGTCATTTCACATTTCTTTTATTATTTTTAAATTTTCTGTCACTCTATGTACTTTTTATACCATTTGGTGTTGTCATCAGGAAAAAAAACTTTGGAAGCGAGGGCGCTGTTTATTATAAATTCTAATTTTTGCTATAAATTTCTTCAGCTCAAGGTCCTTTTCGTTTTTTTTTTAAGTGTTTAATGTGTTTTTCAATATTTACCTGTAATAAATTAATCAATAAAATATTTGACACACACACACACAAACAAACCTTCTTGAAGAAGTTTTCCGAAAAAAGACGAAATATTTAAAACTATATTAAACATTTTTTAAAAGCACAAAAAGGACCTTAAAAGCACAAAAAGGATGAGGAAATTTGTTGCAAATATTGAATTAATTAAAGGTCAAAGCAAATAGGATCAAGAATTTATTATTAAATTAAATGTTTGTTGTTTTAATTAACATATCGCTCCTTTATTGCAACATAGTCATAACGCAAAAAATCCTGTTTCGAGAAAAACACATTTCAAATTTTTAGTTTCCATACAAGTCTTAGAAATTTTTTTTTAGAAAATATCTCCTAAAGGAAACAGTTTAAACGTAATTTAAATAAAATTTTGGCACAATGTAAAAGGTAGTACTGTTAACAATTCTGCATTGTTAACTCGAAAATCATAATTTTTGAGATATGACTATGTTGCAATAAACGAGCGATATATGTATGTACATACATACATATGTAACACTTTGGTACAACTTTTTAAAACTAATGATACTTTTTATTACTTAAAATCCTTCCCTTTCTTACAGCTCTTCATATCACATAAATAAAAAAGTAAATCAATTTTTTGTTTACAATAAACTCGATTAACTTTTTTATATTTTATGCCAATTCCTTTGTGCTGTGGAACAATGAAATAAATAATGCTTGCGTTGGTGTATAATTCGCTTTGCTGCCACCTGAAATGCATAATTGAATCATTTTCTTTCATTCTGAAATATGTCTGGAATACTGAAAGATGAAAGAAAAGAATGAATTAATTCAGTTAATCGTTCTGAAAGAGAATGAAAAATTCACACAAATGAAAGATTTTGCCCAACACTACTACTGAACGAAATCTGTCTTTTCGCACATGGTCTTTTGTTGTAAATATGGATGCCACTGCCACGAAAAAAAGAAAGAGTGTGGATTTTTTTATAAACCATTTGTTAAACGTTATAAAATTTCTTAAGTTTTTGATGCAAAAATAGCTTCTCAAGAATTATTAAAGCAATGTCAGTGAATACAGTGCGATAGTTAAATTCAAAGATTATGATAATGTAATGTAATGTAATGAAGATTAACTATGCAATTGGTTTTTTACATTTAAGAAGCTATTTGGTAGTAAGTTTTTACATCTGGAGCAATCCTGGTTGGATTATTCACGAAGAGAATAAGTAATTACTCGAACCACTTCGTTAGCTGCATAATATGTTGAAAACAGTTGTAAATTTTTTTTTAAATTACCAAATGCGCAAAAATAATTACCAAAATTGATATAAATTTGTTTACTTGGCAAATATAAAAAATGTAATCTAATTTGCATTATTATACAAAATGTATTTCCACTTTATAGTTAAATGGTCTTGTAATTACTCAAGAAGAAAACAAAAATTATGCATGCGAGTACTTGTTTCAAATT
The DNA here is from genome assembly GCA_914767995.1 of Thecocarcelia acutangulata. NCBI lineage: Eukaryota > Metazoa > Arthropoda > Insecta > Diptera > Tachinidae > Thecocarcelia > Thecocarcelia acutangulata. Next base: position 9,848,405 of record OU612099.1, on the reverse strand, counting down.
GGCTGTAACCAATTGGAATGTCCCCTTTTTAGGATTCAAATTTCTTATAATGGGTGATTTTATAAGAACTATCGGAAATTAAAAAAAAAAAAAAACACATAAAATTGCGAAAAATGCATGAAATAATTATTTGGATCGATAGTTGGGTCGATATAATTTAATGTTTGAAGATTATTTCATGCAAATTGTGGCCGCGGCTACGCCTCAAATGGTCCATTCGCTTAGTCCAGTTTTGGTATACTCTTTCCAACATTTCGGCCGGTATCTCACCAATGTTGGCTTCCAGTGCGTCAATCGAAGCGGGCTTGTCGCTATAGACATTAGCCTTAACATAGCCCCAGAAAAAATAGTCTAGAGGCGTTAAATCGCACGATCTGGGCGGCCAATTGACTGGTCCCATGCGGGAAATAAACTGTTCACCGAACTCGCCTCTCAATTGGTCCATTGTTTCGCGTGCTGTGTGGCATGTGGCACCGTCTTGTTGAAAAACATGTCATGCAAGTCAACCTCTTCCATTTTGGGCAAAAAAAAAGTTTGTTATCATCGCACGGTAGCGCTCACCATTCACAGTAACGTTGTGATTCGCATCATCTTTGAAGAAATACGGCCCAATGATGCCGCCAGCCCATGATCCGGTTGTTTTTTGTGGATGCATTGGTAGCTCTTGCAATGCTTCTGGCTGCTCTTCACTCCAAATACGGCAGTTTTGCTTGTTCACGTATCCATTCAACCAGAAATGAGCCTCGTCGCTGAACACAATTCTTCGATAAAAAAGTGGATCTTCATCTAACTTTTCAAGAGCCCATTCACCAAAAATTTGGCGTTGTGGTAGGTCGTTTGGCTTCAACTCTTGCACCAGCTGTATCTTATAAGGCTTCACACCCAAATCCTTCCGCAAAATTTTCCACGTAGTGGAGTAACAGAGGCCCAATTGCTGTAAACGGCGCCGAATCGATAATTCACGGGCCGATACGGCTGCGATATTTTCTTCAGTTCGCACTCTACGTAAGCGTGTTGGTGGTTTAATGTCCAACAATGTAAATTTGGTGCGAAATTTTTTTACAATAGCCCGAATAGAAGCCTCAGTAGGTAGATTAAACTGACCATAAAATGGAAGAAGCGCGCGATGAACTTTCTTAACAGAGCACGCATTTTGGTAATAAAATTCAATAATTTGCAAGCGTTGTTCGTTTGTAAGACGATTCATGATTAAATTATAGACCAAACTGAAGATGTTTGACAGTGACACAAGATACAAAACGTGCGTGAGCTGTCAAAACTAGTGTTGCCAAAAAGATAATAGCAAAAAAATCACTCGTTATAAACTACTCGTTTTGTTAAGGAAATATGTCAGAAAGCAATAAAAGTTATACTTTTAAACTTAAATCGTCCATGATTTAATATCGTTAACTATAAAAAATATCACTACTTAATCAGACGATTTTCTGGTGCTAGCAACCGGGTTAAAGTAATGTCAAATATTTTATATAGTCTTACATTGAAATAATCTTAAAGCTATAATCTAGTCCAGTAGTATAATGTTTTTTTTACAGCGTTCATATATATAGTGAAACTTATCCAAAAGAGCACTTACTACTGGCATAAACGGGCAATCTTTTTGAACCGAGATATTCCTGTTTTTCCACACAATACTTTTCCCCATAGCCGGACACTTTGTTTAAAACATCTCTCATAAGCGAACAGAAGCATTGAAAACAAGCCGAATTAATTTTAGAAATTAACACGCTTTGTTAGAAACTCAGCAACAAAAGTTGTATTTAATGAAACACATCAACAAGAAAGAGAAGTTTTTAATTTAATAAAACTGTTAGGTCAAACAAAAACATTTCAAAGAAAATAATTTTTTGTAAAAGTTACTTGACCAGGTAATATATTTAATATATTTATTTATAAACGGTATTTACTTACATTCATTTTAAAATACACAAAAAATCTCCGGAAAGTATGCACAAAAAATTTGAGAGTTTTAAAAAAGGTGGCAACGTTTAATAGTTTCCCTTTTTTTACTACGGGCATTAATCGGCCATAACCAAAGAATAACCGGACACTGTTCGTTTTGATATTGAGCACTGCTCGTTTTTTCAAGTAAGCATTTTGTTTAAATCAACAGTGTTCGTTTCTGCTTCTTGATATTTGGGTATTATCGTTACCCTGTTCAATGTTCGAGCATATGAGCATACTCAAATATCGAGCATGATCATGCAACTCTGTATTGTTTATCTGTGTTCAATTGTAGTTGAAATACGTGTGTCGTCCAAAAACAATATCTGAAACAATTGCGCTTCCTCAACGAGCATAAAGAGCATAACAAATGCGTGTAAGACTTCTTTTATTTTATTTATTTACAAGTCTATGAACTACAAATTCTTACAGACTTTTTAAATTGAACTTACAAATAAATAATTTAATTAAATTCAAAAATATAATAATTTAAGAGTTTAAGGAATAAATAATATTACGTTTTATAACATCATCATTTAAGGAGAAATCCATGTGGCAATAAAGCTTATTGAAATCTTTGCAGCATTTAATTAGAGATGCAGAGTTGGCATAATTTGTTCTAAGTATTTTTATCTAAGCGGAAAGTAGAAGCGTGAAGAGTAGCGTGGAACATTAAAAGTTAAATTGCTGACCAGAAAACTAGAGTAAATATTACCATTAATTACTTTCCAAACAAACATTACGTTCAGCATAGTTCTGCGACTATGCAAGGATGGTAACTTAATAAGTGTAAGTCTCGCAGAATAAGAGGGAAGACTTCTTGGATTCCATTGTAATCCTCTTAGACAAAATAATAGAAATTGTTTCTGCACTGCTTCAATTTTATCAATGTAAACTTTGTATATTGGATCCCATATAGTTGAGCCATATTCCAGAACTGGCCGAACAAGAGATGTAAACAATTGTTTAGTGACATAAGGGTCATCAAACTCCTTAGCCCAGCGTTTGATAAAACCAAGAAGACTTCTTGCCTTATTGACAACCAAAGTAATGTGTTGAATAAAGTTAAGTTTTGAGTCTAACATGATTTCCAGATCCTTAAAAGTATCAACCTTATCCAACTCGTAACCACTCAGAAAGTATTTAATGTTTAAGTGGCATTTTCTGAAGAAACACATATACTTGCATTTTTTTATACCCTTCACAAAAATGTTAAGGGTATATAGAAGTTTGTGATTCCGTTTGTAATTTCTACAGTTTTTTTTGCGACCTTATAAAGTATATATATTCTGATTAAGAATTAATGGAAAAGTCGATTAAGCGATGTCCATCTGTCGGTCGTTGAAATACCGTTTCTGAGAAAACCATTGGACATAGAAACTTTTTTCTTTCACCATTCTATTACTCCATATTGCCATGTGATTGCTATTGAAATTCAGTAATATCGGTCCACGTATACCTGAGACATATTCAAAATTCCGAAAAAAGCCATGAATTTTTGAAATTTTGTATGGAAATTTTTGACAAAACAAGTAAGAGTGTAGTATATTCGGCTGGACCGAATCTAAAATACCCACGAATATGTATAGTATATTAAAAATGTAACCTAAATATGCTCGGTTATATATGAAGCGATAGCGGAATTTTCTATTTTCTGTATTTTAGTAACCTTCTTTTATAACGAGAATTGCTTTTCAGCAAAAAAAAAAAAAAATTTTTTTTAATGGAAAAATCGGTTTAGGCTATATCTCGGCTATATATGGACCGATATCGAAAATTTAAATTTTCCATATTTATATAACTTTATATCATTACCAGAGCTGCTTTTGAACACAACAAATTGTTTAAGTTCGCTTACGCGATATTTTCATGAAAACCCCGATTTAGGATATATCTCGGGTATATATAGACCGATATCAGAAATTTTAATTTTCTCTATTTTCGTAACCTTCTTTTATAACAAGAACTGCTTTTCAGCAAAAAAAAATGTTATTGGAAAAATCGGTTCAGGCTATATCTTGAGTATATATGGACCGATATCAGATATTTTCTTTTTCCATATTTATATAACCTTATTTCATAACCAGAACTGCTTTGGAGCACAAAAAAGTTGTTTACTCGGCATTTTCATCAAAAAACCTGTTAGGCTATATATCGGATATATATGAACCGATATCGGAAATTTTAATTTTCCATATTTATATAACCTTATTTTATTATCAGAACTGCTTTAAGGTGAAAAAAGTTGTTTAAGTTCGCTTACGCGACATTTTCATGAAAAACCCGGTTTGGGCTATATCTCGGGTATATATGGACCGATATCAGAAATTTTCATTTTCCAGATTTATATAACCTTATTTAATTACCAGAACTGCTTTAAGGTGAAAAAAGTTGTTTAAGTTCGCTTACGCGACATTTTCATGAAAAACCCGATTTGGGCTATATGTCGGGTATATATGGACCGATATCGGAAATTTTCATTTTCCATATTTATGTAACCTAATTTTATTACCAGAACTGCTTTTGAGCAAAAAAAAGTTATTTAGCTTCGCCTATGCGACATTTTCATTAAAAATCCGATTTGGGCTATATCTCGGGTATATATGGACCGATATCTGAAAAAAAAATTTTTTGCCTTTTAGTCACCATGCTTAATAAGTGTGTGAAGTTTGAAGCAAAACGAAAAACTTTTGTTTTCAAAAATTTTCATACAAAACTGCAAAAAAAAATGGCTTTTTTCGGAATTTTGAATATATCTCAGCTATACGTGGACCGATATTACTGAATTTCAATAGCATACCCATGAATCGATGGGGTAAAAGAATGGTGAAAGAAAGAAGTTTCTAAGTCTAATGCTTTTCTCAGAAACGGTATTTCAACAGCGGACAGACGGACATCGCTTAATCGACTTTTCCATTAATTCTGATTCAGAATATATATACTTTATAAGGTCGCAAAATAAACTGTAGAAATTACAAACGGAATCACAAACTTATATATACCCTTTACATTTTTGTGAAGGGTATAAAAATTTCAGATATCGGTCCATATATACCCGTAGTTCGCGTAGGCGAACTGAATCAACTTTTTTTGCTCAAAAGCAGTTTTGGTAATGAAATAAGATTATATACATATGGAAAATGAAAATTTCCGATATCGGTCCATATATACCCGAGATATAGCCTAAATCGGGTTTTAATGAAAATGTCGCGTAAGCGAACTTAAACAATTTTTTTCACCTTAAAGCAGTTCTGGCAATAAAATAAGGTTATATAAATATGGAAAATTAAAATTTCCGATATCGGTCTATAAATACCGCAAATATAGCCTGGAACGGGGTTTTCTTGAAAATGCCGCGTAAGCGAACATAAACAATTTTTTTTGCTTAAAAGCAGTTCTGGTAATAAAATAAGGTTATATAAGTATGGAAAATGAAAATTTTCGATATCGGTCTATATATACCCAAGATATAGCCTACACCGGGTTTTTCATGAAAATGTCGCGTAAGCGAACTTTAACAACTTTTTTTGATTAAAAACAGTTCTGGTAATAAGATGAGGTTATATAAATATGGAAGATAAAAATTTCCGATGTCGGTCCATATATACCCGAGATATAGCCTAAACCGTGTTTTTCATGAACACGCGGCGTAAGCGAACTTAAACAACTTTTTTTGCTCAAAAGCAGTTTTGGTAATGAAATAAGGTTATGTACAAATGGAAAATTTCCGATATCGGTCCATATATACCCAAGATATAACCTGAACCGATTTTTTCATTACAAAAAAATTTTTTTTTTGCTGAAAAGCAATTCTCGTTATAAAAGAAGGTTACTAAAATACAGAAAACAGAAAATTCCGATATCGGTTCATATATAACCGAGCATATTCAGGTCACATTTTTAATATACTATCGTGACTACCGTGAAGGGTATTTTAGATTCGGCCCAGCCGAATATACTACACTCTTACTTGTTTAAATTTAATTTCATTAAATTTGCACTGCACCACGAATATAGCGAGTTTAAATCATCTTGAAGAAACTTGTGATCCATATAATTGTTGTAGGAGTAACAAATTTTTACGTCATCAGCATACATAAGCACATATGAATTTTTTATAACACTTGGTAAATCATTAATAAATAATGCAAAAAGTTGTGGTCCAAGATGACTTCCTTGAGGAACCCCAGATGTCACTGGAATTGTTTTAGAGGTAACACATTTAAAAATTACTTTCTGCTTTCTGCTAGTAAGGTAGGAGTGCAACCATTTTAAGCAGTTACTAGTGAACCCCATTCTCTGAAGCTTTTTTATAAGAAGGTTATGGTTCAGCTTGTCAAACGCTTTAGAAAAATCAGTATAAACTACATCAGTTTGTTTTTTAAGTATAAAGCCACGATTAACACAAATTGTGAATTCCATTAAGTTAGTTACAGTGGAATAGCCTTTACGAAAGCCATGCTGGTGGGTTGATAATAAAGATGAAACATGATGACTGAGAAAATCAGTAACTATCTTTTCAAATAGTTCAGGTATGACACACAGTTTGGCAATTCCTCTATAATTTGTTATATCATTTTTATTCCCGGACTTATATAATGGGATAATATAAGAAACTTTCCATAAATCCGGAAAATATCCAAATTTAATAGACAGATTAAATAAAATAGTAATGGGAGCCGCTAATGCCTCTGAACACCTGATAAGCAGACAGCTTGGTAAGTTATCAGGGCCACTTTTATACGAAAATTTCAGTTTTTGTAAGCACTTAAGAACAGAAGATTCATTCACAGCCGGCAATAGAATTGAGTTATGTTCAAGACCTGAATAGGGTTGTGCATTAAAATCATGTGGTTGATCATCATCATAGGTAGAAGCAAAGAAGTTAGCAAAAAGATTACTTATCTCCAGATCATCACCAGATTCACATCCATTTAGCTTCATGACAGGTGGAAATAATGTGGATTTCCTTTTCAAATTTACAAAATTATAAAAAGTTTTCGGATTTCTTTTAAAACTATTTTTCATTTTAAATAAGTAAGATCTGTAGCATTGTTGATTTAATTTATTATATTTAGCACGAGCAGCAGCATATTTAGCAAAATTAGAGCTGTTCCAGATTTTTTATACTCTTTATAGCATTTATTCTTCTTATTTTTAACACAGGAAAGCTTAGCTTAGAGTTCCAAGGAGGGCCAGAAGACATAGAAAAAATTTCATTGGGTATACATTGATTCATGACCCAGTATATCCCGTCATAAAATTTATTAATTATATTATCAATAGAAACAGATACATTGCTTGAAATAGAGGTCGAAAGAAGACTGTTCCAGTTTGTGTTGACTAACAATTCATTCATTGCACAGTAATTAGCCTTTTTAAAACAAAATCTATTTACTTTAGAGTTGTAAGATTTAGAAGATGTATGGCTTGTTAAAAAAGACATGCTTACTTCAATTGTAGGATGATGGCAGTCCTCCGGTAAAGTAATGGGAAGCGTACGAGATACGGAAACATCAGCATAATCATTAATAAAAACCAAATCTAAAAGTTTATGGTTGTGATTGAATATGCCATTCATTTGATATAGATTCAGCTCAAGTAAACAGTTAATAAACTCAATATATTTATTTATTTTATTTATTTATTTGTCTGTTTATTTTGTCAAGGCAATACAACAAGCACATGTCTTATATTACAGTATTGCTTAGTATTTGGCATTTAATTATAACAACAATTGTAAATGGTGTAATAATAAAAAAAATATATATGTATATAAAAAATAAAATAAAAAATATATATAAAAAAACAATATATAACAAAATAAGGAAATAATAAATTTATATATATGAATCATTTAAATACGTATTTTTGTCATAAGGTTATTTATGTTATCAACATATTACGAAAAGTGCTTAAAAATGGCAGTTTTAAAATGACTTGCATTGTTTATAGTTTGAATTTGAGGGGGTAATTGGCTCCAGGTTCGAATTGAATTAATAAAAAAAATGTTGTTCAGACAAAGCTCTCGAATATTTTAAGCTGTTTATCTTATTCCCTCTTCTGGATCTTGAAAAAGTAATTTTTCTATATAAATAAGGTGGTTGTTGGTTGTACACAATTTTATGCAAAAATAATAGTATTCTACACTTTAATAAAGTGTCGAATGTAACATTGTATATTTGTTTCGCATAGTGAGAAATACTCCTGCCTCTTTTAATTCCAAAAACATATCTTGCAATCGCATTAAATGTAACGTTTAGCCTTCGTCTGCTTACAGCTTCACAACTTGCAAATAGTTCACAGCCATACAGAAGTGTAGGCAATAAATAGGCTTTTGCTAGTAATATACGAATTTTAAATGGCGTGAAATATTGCGATATCCACAGATTTCTTAGCATAGCATAAGTCCTTCCGCAGTTTGATTTGATGTGATCCACCCAGTTTAGTTCTTTATTAAAAATTACTCCTAGATTTTTTGCCGAGTCTACATAATTTATTGTTGTGTTGTTTATTTCTATTGATGGAAGATTTACATTGAAATTTTTTGATCCAGCTATGACTAAGGCTAGCGACTTGTTTGGATTCAAGCTTAAACCATTTGCAGATGCCCATTTATGAATTCGATCCAAATCCTCATTTATTAATTGAATACAATTTAAACTATCATTTACATTGCAGCTAATATACAGTTGCACATCATCTGCGTACATTTGTAACTGACAATGTTTTATTTGCATTGGTAAGTCATTAGAATATATGGTATATAAAAGTGGACCAAGTATGGAGCCTTGTGGCACGCCTCTAGGCATTATACAGATTTCGGATATATTTGATCCATGATACACGCTTTGACTCCTTCCGCTTAAATATGATGCCATAAGTTTTAATGCGGTAGAGGAGAAGTTACACATTCTTCTTAATTTTAAGTATAAAATGGAGTGATGAACTGTGTCGAATGCTTTAGAATGATCTAATAGAATGAGAAAAGATATCATTTGTCGATTATCAATTCTACACCGTATTTCTTCGGCCACATCTATTAAACTAGTCATGCAGCTATGCATAGGTCTAAATCCGGATTGCTTTTCGTGTATTATTGAATACTTTTGCAAGTAGCGGCTTATTTGTATGTGCATTAATTTTTCCAATACTTTCGACAAAAATGGTAAGATTGCAACGGGTCGATACGATTTGTCAGCTTTTAAAATTGGCACAATTTTGGCATGTTTCCACATAGTTGGGTACGTCGACGTTGTGAAGATTGTGTTAAAAAAATAGGTAAGGTAACTAAGCGTGTATGGAAGAATAAGTTTAACAAACTTTGGGTGAATTCCATCATGGCCGACAGCATTAGATTTAATATTAAGAAGTGACTTAAGCACATCTTCTTGTGTGACGTGTATAAAATTAAATTTACATAAATTCTGTTGATTCACGGTAGCATTATCGTAAAAATTCGTATTAATTCCAGGTTTTGGTATATTCGCAAAGTCAACGTTTAGCTGGTTTACGTTTATAACATTTGTATCATCTTCGGTACAATTAATCAAGCTCATTTTGCGTATTTCTCTCCATTTTTTTTGTGAGTCAACACAATTTTGAAACTTATTCTGATAAAACATTGATTTGACCATTTTTATTTTCTTGTTTACAGAATTTCTTGCAGTTTTAAAGTTTCTATATAGATCAGGAGTTCTGTAGCGCTTCCACCTAGTATATGCTTGGTTCCTTTCAGCTATTAGATTTTCTACTTCAGGAGTAAACCATGGCTTGTTATTATGTACAACTTTGGTTCTAATGCTTACGTATTTATCGTACAGGAGTTGGATATTGCGATTTAAAAAATTTAGTTGCTCATCAACTGTAGACATACTGAAAATACAACTCCAATCTATGGTAGACAATTCATCTCTAAGAGACATATGATCTATATTTTTAAAATCTCTATATTGAAAACTTAGCGGTTGAGTACTTTTTAAGAGGTTAAAATCATATGTTATATACAACAAGTCATGGCGTGAAAACATGGACGCAGACAGTTGATCAAATAATAGCAGACAAGAGGTTTTGCTTATAAAACAGAGATCAATTAAAGTGCTCGAAGTTGATGTAAAATGAGTTGGATTGCTGCCGTTTACTAACGTTAATCCAATGGAGCTCATGTCTTCTTGCAAATTAGTGTCTTCCAGGATGTTTGCATTGAAATCACCAAACAAAATTATATGGTCATACCCTAGTGTATAAATACCAAATTTTTCTATCATATAGTCCATATTAATATTTCTATTAGGCCTATATATAGTTCCAATCAAAAGCTTTTCACTATTGTTGCAAATTTCAACCATAATATACTCAATGGCATCGTAGTCATTATTTCTGTATTTTTCTTTGCAGTTAATGCCTGCTTTTATATATATTGCAACACCACCGCCGTTTGTTATTCTGTCTGAGCGAAAAAGACGGTATCCACTTATATTATAGTGGCTACTTTTAATATCTGGGATAAACCACGTTTCCGAAATGCATATCACATCAATACCACTATTTTCAAAGAGACTACGAAATTCGTCAATTTTATTGTTTAGACTCTGGGCATTTATATGGCATATTTTAAAGCCCGCAACATTTTTAGAAAGAATTTTCAACATGGTATCTAAGTTTTCTCTAGAGCCCGCGATACGTAAATGCTGAAGATATCAGTTTGTCCTTTTTGAGATTATGTGCACGGGAAAAAATTTTATGGTTTTAAGTTTTCATTGATGTAGAATGGTGTTGAGCTATCAAAGCCAATTATATTTAAACGAAGTGGACTCCTTTTTTGTCTGATATAATTTTTTATGCGTTTCAATACAAAGTTTCTGTCATACGATTTGTTAAATTTCACAATAACTGCTGCATCTTCAGATTCGTTTACATTCAATTTCTTGTGGATGTAGTTATTATTTTTGTTAATTTTTACCCGAAAAATATCTGTAACTTTGGGAGGGTTTATTTGAATCTCGTCACATATTAAATTATACATATCGAAAAGATTTTCATTTTTATATTGCGGTATACCGATTATGCGCAAATCATGAGAAACAATAGAGTTTTCTTGTTTTTTTACAAATTTTTTTAAAGTCTCAATTTCTATTTTTAAATCCGATTGTGCTAATATTTTGCCCGAGGCTGCACTAGTTTTCAGCTCTTGTACTGCATTTTCTATATCCACTACCCAGCGGCCAAAGTTTCGCTTACGTAAGCGATGATCCGATGCACACTTGTAAGTCAGTAATGCACACCATCTCATATACGAACCTAGTATACTTTTTCATATACATTGCCGCATTTGTAGAGTGAACGCCTACTACCTGCACACAAAGTAAGCGAGCTAGTGTGGTGTTCATCCAACAAAAGCTCATTACTTCCTAACATACATTGTAAGCTATCAGTAGGCAGTTCGAATACATTCTCGCATACTTTGTAAGTCGGCAGTAGGCAGCTCGCATACTTTGTAAGTCGGCGGTAGGCAGCCTGAATACATTCTCGCATACTTTGTAAGTCGGCGGTAGGCAGCTCGAATACAATCTCGCATACTTTGTAAGTCGGCAGTAGGCAGCTCGTACGTACTGCGCACTTCAGTTTTTTGGGAATATTCCATTAAATAAATTTGTTTTGTTTTTTGTCTACTGCATTCTTTTATTTTTTCCCTAAATGTTTTGTCTTTCCTTTTGTCTTGTACCTTTTTTAAATTGTTTTCTAGCACTTTTATCTGATTTTGTTAATTAAAATTTTTGCAACGTACGAGTAGTCTGACAAAGGCGAACATTTGATTTACAACTAAAAAATAAAATACATTTGTATATAAATGTGATACAAAAGATGAACGTAATTCATTTTTCGGAACTCCATATACTACTTTCATACACTTTGTAAGTTACCATTCATTGATTACAAAGTGTTGCACACATCATCGAAGAGAAATAATGTGGTAGGCAATGTTCGCCGCTGGGTACTCTCTCAGTTAACTTATTTAAGTCGCTCATTGTTATGTTAAGTCTTTTGTCAAGTTCATTTAAGAGACGTTGTTCATATTCATGAAACATTGATTCTATTTTTGTTTGCAATTTTTCAGTTAATGTATCAAAACGTTTATCTAGTACTTGCACAAATCTTAACGGAGAATTAGTTGTTGTTAAATAAAGAGATTCATGATCGGTTACACAACGCATTTTTGGCGTATTTTCTAAAAGAGATGTTTGAATGACTTCTCTTATACGTTTTTGCACAGGTGTTTTAGTATTAGTACAATCACTCATTGTTGGTTTTTGTTGTTTCTTGGTATCTTTTTTATGTTTATTTTGGCTCCTTAGTTTAGTTTTATACATTTGATTGTTTATGTTTTTAAGAGTTAGCTATGTTTATGATTTTAAGAGTTAGGTACACTTGTACTCGGTATTCTTTTTTACATGAATTTAATTTTTTAATTGTTGTTGTTTTAATTTTAAAATATACAAACAAAAAAAGAAAAAAAAAATCAAATTTAGTGTTTGAATTATTGATAATGTTAATAGCTGTTTTTTTATTATTATTTACCTTAAGTGTCACCTCTTGTTAAAAATAACAAATTTGTTTATTCAAAATAATTAAGCTGATCTCGATGCACTAAAAAAACATTAAAGCTGCGGAGCACGACAGAATTCACGTCCGATCACTTAAAAGCTCTCTTATATATTTACATTACATCCAGAATTATATGGCATGAAGTAATCATAGGCATATTGAAGTCGCCGGCAGCAATCACAATGTCATTAATATTAGATAACTGTATAATATTGGAAATGGCATTTGAGTGTTTCTGGTAAACTTCTTCAGATGAATTGGGAGGAATATAAGAACAGGTAATAAAAAGATTTTTGTGTTTTAGTTTTACTAATACGCCAATAAACTCAATATCCAGACAAAAGTCATTTGGCAAGGCTTCAGAGAAAAGCACACTGGAAACTGCGATTAAAACGCCTCCTCCTCGTATATTGTTTCCACGATCACGTCTATAAATAATATAATTATCACACAAAATTTTCGTATTCAATATGTTCTGTACAAGCCACGTTTCAGTAAAAATAATGACATGAAAGCTAAATGAGAAGCTCAGATTAAATAATGATGATAATTTTGTATTCATGCCACGAACATTTTGGTAAGCTATTATAATATCTTCAACCACCGAATTTAGTTTTTTCAAATATTAGATGTAGACCCAGGAAGTCGAACAGTATTTCTTTGTCTTTCTTTATAAATAAATTCACGAACATATGTACCAGTGGGCCAAAAAGTACTAGCAATAACTTGTTTAAAAACTTCATCAGCAACAGTTATTTTAAAAGACGAAACTAATCTTGCCTCAGAGTATGCAAATTTAAACACAGAAATGAACAGTCCAGGATCAAATTTTGATCTTACGTTAGATTCAACGTCTTCAATTGTAGTATCAGCTGCTAATCGAGAGATGAAAATAGTTTTATTTGGCGGTACAACTCTAAGTGGTTTCGGCGTGGTGTGGTTTAAAGTGATCCCAGGCTGGATACGAATAGTATTAGAATTCATGTTGCTTGGATCAGCCGACCGTTTTGGAGTAGCATTAGATACGCCCGGAGAAAGTGTCATAACAGAAAGTGTACTGTCATTTACTGCATGTGATGTAGATATAGTTTGAGTGCAAGTACCATCTACATCCAACAAATTCAATGAGCTTGGAGCTTCAGGTAAAGAACATTGAGTTTCCATGGATTTGTTCTTATTGCTCGGTGAAAGTTTTTGTAGTGAATCCATGAATTTATCAAGATTATTATATTTGGAAAAAAGCCCACCAAAATTAGCAAGCTTCGCCTGAAGTGACTGAAATTCTTGATCAATTTTATCAAACTCATCTTTTGAGTTTTTAAACAATTTATAAAATTCAATTCCAACATCTCTACAGCTCACACATGTCCAATTTAGGTGTTTTTGTTGATTAGTAAGCGCGAGTTGCGGAAACACCCATAACACCACCAATAAAACCACCGAGGGCAACAACCCAATAATAAAACTGACTTACTTAATTTTTCACATTAATTGACCTAATAATATTACTTGATGTTTTATTTATTGGCACACTTTTGTTTAAAGTATTTTAGTTGGCGTATTCTGCAAACATTGCATATTTTATTTTATTCTACTATATTTTATTTACGATAATTGGGTTAGACTTAAGTTGCATTATTTCAACATTGTATTTTTACTTCCTAACTTTATTCCTAGAATTATAAAACTGCATTATTACCAATTAAATAATGGGTGATTTTATAAGAACTATCGGAAATTTAAAAAAAAAAAACACATAAAATTCAGAAAAATGCATAAAATATTTATTTGGATCGATAGTTGGGTCGATATAATTTAATGTTTGGAGATTATTTCATGCAAATGTTGGCCGCGGCTGCGCCTCAAATGGTCCATCCGCTTAGTCCAACTTTGGTATACTCTTTGCAACATTTCGGCCGGTATCTCACGAATAATGTTAGCAATGTTGGCATCCAGTGCGTCAATCGAAGCGGGCTTGTCGCTATAGACATTAGTCTTAACATAGCCCCACAAAAAATAGTCTAGAGGCGTTAAATCGCACGATCTGGGCAGCCAATTTACTAGTCCCAAGCGTGAAATAAACTGTTCACCGAACTCGCCTCTCAATTGGTCCATTGTTTCATGTGCTGTGTGGCATGTGGCACCGTCTTGTTGAAACCACATGTCATGCAAGTCAAGCTCTTCCATTTTGGGCAAAAAAGAGTTTGTTATCATCGCACGGTAGCGCTCACCATTCACAGTAACGTTGTGATTCGCATCATCTTTGAAGAAATACGGCCCAATGATGCCGCCAGCCCATAATCCGCACCAAACGGTTGTTTTCTGTGGATGCATTGGTAGCTCTTGCAATGCTTCTGGCTGCTCTTCACTCCAAATACGGCAGTTTTGCTTGTTCACGTATCCATTCAACCAGAAATGAGCCTCGTCGCTGAACACAGTTCTTCGATAAAAAAGTGGATCTTCATTTACCTTTTCAAGAGCCCATTCACCAAAAATTTGGCGATGTGGTAGGTCGTTTGGCTTCAATTCTTGCACCAGCTGTATCTTATAAGGCTTCACACCGAAATCCTTCCGCAAAATTTTCTACGTAGTGGAGTAACAGAGGCCCAATTGCTGCGAACGGCGCCGAATCGATAATTCACGGTCATCACCAACACGGGCCGATACGGCTGCGATATTTTCTTCAGTTCGCACTCTACGTAAGCGTGTTGGTGGTTTAATGTCCAACAATGTAAATTTGGTGCGAAATTTTTTTACAATAGCCCGAATAGAAGCCTCAGTAGGTCGATTAAACTGATTAAACTGACCATAAAATGGAAGAAGCGCGCGATGAACTTTCTTAACAGAGCATGCATTTTGGTAATAAAATTCAATAATTTGCAAGCGTTGTTCGTTTGTAAGACGATTCATGATTAAATTATAGACCAAACTGAAGATGTTTGACAGTGACACAAGATACAAAACGTGCGTGAGCTGTCAAAACTAGTGTTGCCAAAAACATAATAGCAAAAAAATCACTCGTTACTTCCTAACTTTATTCCTAGAATTATAAAATTGCATTATTACCAATTAAATACTATAAAAAGTAAAGTAATTAATAAAAATTGTATCATTATAATCTAAAACTAAAAGCAAATAAAGTTGTTTTTTTTTTATTGTGAGTTTCGGTTGTGAATATATCTCGCGTCAGCATCACGAGGTCTAAGGTTACTACCACTACATTTCGAGTGATAATATTTAAGGCACAGCCAACATGATACCATCCGCTCATTATCCGGCTTTGTACATTTTTTATTTGAACATTCCATGATTATTTCCAAACACAGCTTCTAAAATGTCGATTGTTTTTGTTTACAAGTGAAAAATTTATGGTGTTATTACAATTGTACTTAAATAAAATTACACCGCTAAGGCATGCAAAACTTTGCCAAATTAATTTAAGCAGTAATTAAAATAACAATGATACGTAAAGTTGTTGTTTGTGTTTTGCTATAAGAATATTACAGGTTTTTGCAGTTTGAATGTTTACATTTATTTATTGTTGTAAATTTATAGATCAATTTTGAGTTTCTGTTTTCTGTATATAGAGTTTATTGAACTCCGATTTGTTTGTTATTTTAATTGGTATTGTTGATACATAAAAAGTTTGAATTGATGATTTAAGCGATCACTTCTTATTTTTATTTCGGTATTTTTTATTTTATTAATTTAGTTAAAGCAAAATCAATCAGTTTACATAACAAATGAAATTTTTCTATTACCGATTAAAAATTTTTATATCGTGCGTTAACTCTTTGAAACAGCTTTCAATGTAAATTATTTGAACAGCGGAGCGTTTAAAAACACGTCCGAACACAACCAGCAACCGACAAAGAAATTCTGAAAATAGTTTTACATGGCATGAACAGCCGGGGTTTCCAAGAAAATGTCGCGTAAGCGAACTTAAACAACTTTTTTCTTAAAAGCAGTTCTCGTTACAAAAGAAGGTCACTATAATACAGAAAATAAAATATTCCGATATCGGTTCATATATATATAACCGAGATATAATGAAACAAACTTTTCTATGAAAATGTTCACGAAATATTTCTTTTTTGGAATGGTGATTACAAGGCAAAAATATTTTTCCCCGATATCGGTCCATATATATCCGAGCATATTTAATTAAAATTTGTAATATGTACTATACATATACGTGACTATCGTGAAGGGTATTTTAGATTCGGCCCAGCCGAATATACCACACTCTTACCTGTTTAGCTTACATTTTTTGATTTCGGGTCAAAATTGTTGTATTTTGTAAAACTATTACACAAAAAGTGTCTAAACTTATTGGCTGTAAAAATCGTTATTGGTTTCTTCTAAAATTTAATCTTAACCCCCATATACAAGAATAAACAGACGACGGAAGAACTTAGAAAACTTAACAACAAAATACATGTTATGAAAACAGCTTTACGAGGATACTGATATAAGCATAGCTGTCTTTCATTTCCTTTTCGTAAATTTGTCAAAAACACGTAGACTTCCTTGCTTTTTCAAACAAAAGTAAAACAAAATTTTGACAACTTGTCGTAATTTCTACCAACAAAATACATGTGATGTTTTTTGGTGTTGGAATTATTGTAATTCTGCCACTACCTATTAAAGCTGCCTTGCATATTATCTTGTATATTCTTGTATTCGTTAAAAAACTTTGTCAGACACGTAAAGTTTAATATTTTATATCTGCACATTTTGCGTACAGATTCAAAAGATACGAAAAATGTCTGTCAGAATTATACATGGTACATGAAGTCATCAACAGATGCGAAAAATGTATCTTCCGTATCCTAATGGCATCACTGGTGTGCAGTGCAGGTAGAACGACAAAAAACTATGTAAGACGAAGTTGTTTGTGTATTTTTCATTGCCAGTGCTGAGCGCAGTATGTGTGTATTAAAGAGCACAGCCCTATAGCTAAACGCTTTTACATAAACAATTGAGCTTGATGCGCATATGACTGGGCGTTTCTGATCTACATAGATGATAACAATTGAATACCTAAAATGTATTTAAGTTCGCATGTATCACACTAAATAGATTTGTTCAGTTGGTATTGTCCACATTGTTGTTTTCTTCCAGAACTGTTTCACTTCTACGGTAAGCAGGTGACTACCATATATTACTGCTTTACACGTCTTGTTGTAACTTTGTAGTCTCATTTTGGATAGAATATATTAAACTACAGTTGAAGAAAGAAAAATTATGTTAAATGCGTACAACCAAAAAAAGTCCATTCGGGAGATATGTTTATTAGCTAATCGTCCACGTACCAGCATAACCGGCATAATAAATCGATTTAAAGACGACCCAGAGTGCATATATTTACCAAGAAGTGGCCGACCATCGGCACTATCTACTCGCGAAAAACGAGAGGTCATAAAAATGATTAAAAAAGAACCAAAAACTCCATCAACAGAGATTGCTGCAGCCATAAAGGAAACCACTGGTACAGTTGTTCACCCACGTACTGTGCGCAGAGCACTGAATAGCGCCGGTTATAATGCCAGAGTATGTAGAAGAAAACCACAAATCAGCAAGGTGAATCAAGCGAAACGTCTTTCCCTTGCAAAAGAGCACTTAAGCAAGGGAATAGATTTTTGGGACAAAGTTATCTTCTCTGATGAGAGCAAATTTTGTATATACAAATCGGACGGACGCATTTTGACATGGAGAAAGAAGGGCGACGCCTTAGCTGAAAAGCACATACAGCCTACTGTCAAACATGGTGGCGCTGGAGTCATGGTCTGGGGGTGTATGTCGGCGGCTGGTGTCGGAGAGCTCGTCTTTATAGATGAAATAATGGATAAGGTAGTTTATCTAAATATCCTTAAAGAAAATCTAAAGAAAAGCGCTCAAAGACTTGGCATTGAATCCGACTACTACTTTCAACATGACAATGACCCCAAGCACACTGCAGAAATAGTTCGCTTGTGGGTCTTGTACAATACCCCCCACACCCTTAAGACTCCGCCACAGTCTCCCGATCTCAACCCTATCGAGCATTTGTGGGACCATTTGGATCGACAGGTTCGCGAACATCACATCACATCAAAAAAAGTGCTTAAGGAAACATTACTCAATGAATGGAAAAAAATTAGCCCAGCTGTTACCCAAAAATTAGTGCATTCAATGCAAAAACGTTTACAAGATGTCATTAAAAACAATGGAAAACATACATCGTATTAGAATAGTTCTATTTTGATAATTGATGGAAGACGTAACTAACTCACGGTGACTTTTGTCCAGCAAAAATGTGCACAACAGCCACTATATTTCCTTTTTCTTATTAATAAAAATAATTAAAACAAGATATCTTAACACAAATAGATTTTAAATAAACTACAGTTTTTGTTAAATTTACTGCTTTTTGTATTTCAATTGTTTTTTCGGGCGTGGGGGCTGTTCAAATATTCTAGAGCATAAGTGACGGTGACTTTTGTCCATCTGTGTAGATATTTATTCAAATATGAAAATAAATTACTTTTTTTCAATGCTTATATTAAATTATATAAATATGCATGCATAAACTTTGTTTATATATTCTAACAGATGTACAGCTAAATTGCAACAGTAATTTCTGATAATGCTCATAACAGCAAAACAAAATTTTACATAATCTTTTCTTTTTATTTATCCAGAGATGCACTCATTGTATGTACAGTCAACTCAAGTACTAGTATGTTCGCTGGCTTTGTAATCTTTTCGGTGGTTGGCTTTATGGCACACGAGCAGCAACGTCCAGTATCCGAAGTGGCAGCATCAGGTCCAGGCTTAGCTTTTTTGGTGTATCCTTCAGCGGTGCTACAACTTCCCGGCTCGTCCTTGTGGAGTTGTTTATTTTTTTTTATGTTACTTCTAATTGGCCTTGATAGCCAGTTCTGTACGATGGAAGGTTTCATCACCGCCATAATCGATGAATGGCCTCAACTGCTGCGAAAACGGAAAGAAATCTTTATTGCTATTGTTTGCACACTTAGTTATTTGGTGGGACTGTCGTGTATATCGCAGGTAAAGCAAAATAAAACAAAAAATACATACAGCTTGTAGTTTATGATTCCAGTTGTCTACATGTTGACTTTTCATAAGCGCTATTAGTCATCTTGGAAACTTTTAAAAATATTTTGAAGCATTTAACAAAACATTTGTGAAATTGATTTACATCGGGCGCAACCTTGACGGCCTAATCTGATAATAGATCAACTCTGCGGGGTGATTTATTCACAATTCGCTAGTGCCCCCGTGTGGCTTGGCTAGGCTCGTACAAGCCGCAGCTTTTCGCTATAAGTTTGTAGCCCGGTGATGTAGACGAACCCTTTGCTTAAGAGTTCGGGCCTTCTAATCCACCCTGTAATTTCCTAACAGTCAATGGAAGACAAGGTTTAATGGATTGATAGGCCAAAGATCATTAAGAGCATCAGCCGTTATCCAACTCAGCGGTCCAACATTCACTGCTGGTTCCTTACAGAACAAGTATCTGTTGCAAGACATTAGCACCACGGGGGGTTGTTACCCTCCGAAATACAGTATGCATCATAATTATCAGGGAAACTAATTCCCCCTTCCTTTAAGTACAAATCAGAGAGATCTGCAAGGCAGAATCTCCCAGGAACTTTGCTGAACCCTTTCTTTCAATTTTATTTCTTGGTATGGGTTTAGGAACTCCAACACAACATAAGTCATACGGCTTCCTAGAGTTTTGTTTGCTACAACAAACAAGGGCTCTTTCCCCTTTATGTCCCAGGAAACAGAGTGCTCTGATTTGGTCTACGCCAAGGAGTAGTGTTTTTTCTACCGTGATATTCACACACGTTTCGGTGTCGTCCGCGTCTTATGCATGTTTTGTTTGTGAAATAGTTTTTGTTTTTTCTGTGACAAATAAATTAAAGTGCTGAAAAAGAATATTCCAATAAATCAATAGAAAAATAACAATAAAGCTTCATATTAATCTTAAAATTAAAAAATCAATAACACTTTACACAAACAAATACATATAAACTCTAAATAATTTAAAAAGGAAAAAAAAATATTAAACAATCATGCACAAATATTGCATTCAAACCAACTGTAAATTCTTCAACCCTACATACATACATACATCATTGC
Source organism: Thecocarcelia acutangulata (assembly GCA_914767995.1). Lineage (NCBI taxonomy): Eukaryota > Metazoa > Arthropoda > Insecta > Diptera > Tachinidae > Thecocarcelia > Thecocarcelia acutangulata. Next base: position 9,827,690 of record OU612099.1, on the reverse strand, counting down.
AACCCAATAAACCATTAAGCAGCATTTTTTTAATACAACTACATAATAATAATAAACACGCCCGAAAACATAACGCATCAATATGAGTACATGCCCAGATCAGGGCTTTTATGGCTCTAGTGTAGTTATTGCTCTCCACTTCCCATGCTTCTTTCCATAACTAAAATTTAAATTGCAATGTTGAGGATGCCGGCTCGATTGTTGTTGACTGTACAGTGTTGAAGGTATATAAAGGGTGTTTTTTTAAGCTAGATAGAACTTTAAATTGTAAAAAGTAACACAAAAAATTTAATTTTGATGAAACATTTTTTTTGTTTGTTTCAGTATACTCTGACAAATCATCATGAATAGACTCACGCTTGAACAACGCTACGAAATTATCCAAATTTACATTGAAAATCAGACCCGTTGTTTTATCGCAAAATTGTGTTCAGCGATGAGGCGCATTTTTGGCTTAACGGGTTTGTTAATAAGCAAAATTGCCGCATATGGAGTGAGACCAATCCACAAGAGACCCTACAGACTCCATTACATCCAGAAAAATGCACTGTTTGGTGCGGTTTTCATGCTGGTGGCATCATCGGACCTTATTTCTTCAAAAATGAGGCCGGAGCTCGCGTTACGGTCAATGGAGATCGTTACCGCACCATGATCAATGATTTTTTGTTTGAAAATATGGATGACATTGATCCGGAGGAGATGTGGTTTCAACAGGATGGCGCTACGTGCCATACGGCGAACGCAACCATCGACTTACTGAAATCAAAATTTGGCGATAAGTTGATTTCGAGAAATGGACCTGTCAATTGGCCTCCAAGGTCGTGCGATTTGGCACCTCTCGATTATTTCCTGTGGGGCTACGTGAAGTCACTGGTTTATGCTGATAAACCAGCAACAATTGACACCTTGGAGGCCAGCATTGTTCGTGTTGTTCGTGACATACGGCCAGCAGTGCTCGAAAAAGTGGCCCAAAATTGGACGTCCAGAATGCGCTTCGTCAAGAACAGCCGCGGTGCCCATATGCCCGAAATCATTTTCAAATGTTAATGTCACGTATTGATCTTTCGAATAAAAAAAAATTTTGATTACAATTTAATTTTTTGTGTTATTTTTTACAATTTCAAGTTCTATCGGGCTTAAAAAAACACCCTCTACTTTACAGTCTTTGCTTTACAGTCAAATCAGCAACAATTCATCCCGGCTTCATCAGCATAGTAAAATTAACGTTTGTCCCTTGAGCTTCCATCGTAATGTCAGGTAAATTTAAAATTGATTATTGTAATATACGTAGGCTGAGAACGAATTTTTTCTCTGTTTATGCTCACACTTGTCTCCATCGGCCGGATGTTTTCGCCCTGTGTGAGACCCAGGTATCTGAGAATGCTGATCCACAGGATTTTCATATACCTGGGTATCAACTCCTATCCCTATTTAATTTCCATCGGGGCCTTGTAATTTACGTTCGCAATGAAGTTGTGTTCCAATGCCAGCAACCATTAGGCATACATGATGCCGAATTTACCTGTCTTTGCGTTAAATTCAAAATTAGGTCACACTTTTTGCATTTCGGGTTTCTATATAGAAGTTCAAATACGGGGCGGGAGACTACCATTTCTGGTTTCGATACCCTCTCTGACTCCATATCGAAATCGTTGTTGCTGTTCACAACTCATCTTGGCTTCGTCATTCGAGTCATACACATCCAGAAGGCCAATATGTTGAGTTATTCCCTGCGCACAACCACCTAGCGCAATTAGTGAATGAGCCAACGCATATTCCATGTGTTGAAGGGCACCATTCAAACACACTTGACCTATTCCTGACTTCACATCCTGAAAAGTATGAAATCAAAGTTAGTGCACCTCTCGGTAATTCGAATCATTGCACCATTTCTGCCACCTTTTCGATCTCTGAACTTCGTAACGTTTCGAAATCAGCTACGAAACGTTCAATATTTATTTACGAAAAGGCGCGTTGGGCTGAGCTCAACCAATTTTATGAGCATTTTAATTGGAAACTTTGCTTTCTAGATAATGACATAAGTGCTTCAGCAAAAATGGTAGAAAATATGATCCTGCTAGGGATGACAACATTCATCCCCTCCAAGCAGATTTCGATTAAACCAAGAGCAAAATCTTGGTTTAATCAGACATGCAAAAACGCAGTCAGATCCAGAGAGGAAGCATTCAGTAACTGGCGTTTAAACAAAAACCCAGACACTGATTTGCTACGCAAAAAGGCAAGACCTTCGTGTGCCAAGGTACTTAGGCGTGAAAAGTTTCTTCACGAACAGCGCCTTCGTGCCAAGGTTCTTACAGCTCCCCGGGGCAGTAAGACCTTTTGGTCTTTCGTTAACAGAGTAAAGAACAGTGCTAATTCGTCAATTCCAACTCTCTTAAAGAATGACCAAGCATTCACCAACCCGGTTGACAAGGCTAACCTGCTGGCCGAAATTTTTGCAAACAATTCTTACTTGCCGGAAAGCAGTCAACCACTTCCCGAGCTCGAAAGAGTATCTGCAACTATACCAAAGATATTTTTCCGGGCGCGAGCAGTTAAAAGGGTTTTCGACATAAACAAGACTCTTGGACCGGATGGCATTCCAGCACTGGCCTTGAAACAGTGTTCTTCTACGCTTGCGCGTCCATTAGCACGCCTCTTCAGCAAACTTTACCATAATGGTGAGTTCTCATCGTGCTGGAAGGTTGCTAATGTAACGCCAATCTCCAAAAAGGGTGAGGCAAATAACCCCGAAAATTACCGCCCAATTGCAATTTGCTCTGCGCTTTCCAAAGTAATGGAAAGTATGGTTAATTACCATCTTATGGGATATCTAGAGTCGCACAAATTACTTTGTGTTCGCCAATATGGATTTCGTAAGGGTCGCTCTACTGGCGATCTTATGGCATATCTTTCGGAGAAATGGTGCCACTCAATCCATCATTTTGGTGAAAGCAAGGTGGTAGCTCTAGATATTTCCAAAGCGTTTGACAGAGTGTGGCATGGTGCACTACTGGCAAAACTTACTGCTTTTGGTGTCGGTAACGATTTCTTTCGGTTTATATCGAGCTTTCTCAGAGACCGCACTATACGAGTTGTTATAGTTGGGGTCTCATCAAACGAGTTCAAGATTAATTCAGGGGTACCGCAAGGCTCCGTTCTTTCTCCTACTCTATTTCTTATTTTCCTCAACGACCTTCTCTATCAAACTTCCAACCCTATCCACTCTTTCGCAGATGACAGCAGCATTTGCCACTCTTACTCTTTTGATCATAGGCCCAGTCTATCAGAGATCACTGCCAAGAGGCTAAATACGAACGATTCACTGAATAGTGATCTTCTATTAATCTCCGAATGGGGTCGTAAAAACAGGGTCACCTTTAACGCTCGTAAGACCCAATGTTGCTTATTAACGTACAAACAAACGACCGCAAATGCTGCTTCATCTGTACTCATGGATGGTATAAGTATTGAGGAATCGGATGCTCTTGATGTTCTTGGAATGAAGATACAGTGTGATGTTCGCTGGAATGCACACATTTTTCATGTCTCTAAAGAAGGATTTAAGTGTCTCGGTGTAAGATGTACTTCACTTCATCCGATCTCCTTACTATTTTTACCACCTACATCCGACCGAAAATGGAATACAACTCTCATGTTTGGGCCGGTGCCTCAAAGTCTCTTTTGGGGTTACTCGACCGTGTGCAGGAGAGGGCGAAGAAGCTCATCAGTGACAGTAGGGTATCCAACTCTATTGATTCACTGGAGCATCGACGCAGTGTGGGGAGCGTTATTCTGTTCTATCGTTACTATATACAATGGATTTTGCTCTGACGAGATTAGGGATCTTGTTCCCGAAATTCGCACATTTTTACGCAGCACGCATTCATCGTCTAGAGCTTGTCCATTTGTGGTTGATTGCCCGGGGAATCGTACTACGTATTACAGAGAGAATTCGTTTTTCAGCCGCACGCTTCGTCTGTGGAACAAGTTGCCTGCAGAAGTGTTTCCTGTCTGTTATAACGTTGGAAGGTTCAAGTCAAATGTTCACAAACACTACTCCCTCTTTCCCCCTCCTCACAACCTATTTTCCTAGTTCTGCACTGCATATGTAGGGGTCATCCCCTGAGTACTGGTCCAATATAAAAAAAAGGCAAAACTTGTCCGCCAGGGGGATTTTACATAAAACACTGAGAATTACAAAAAAATTAATTTTCTAATAATATTTTTCAACTACGACAAACAAGCATTTTCCTTTACATATCAATAGAAGAAACTAATAAAGTAAATAAAAATAAACTAAATTTTTTGTAAAGTTGTATACTCCAATAAAAAAAAGAAACTATATTTCTGTTATAATAATAATAATAATAATAATAATAATAATAATAATAATAATAATAATAATAATAATAATAATAATAATAATAATAATAATAATAATAATAATAATAATAATAATAATAATAATAATAATAATAATAATAATAATAATAATAATAATAATAATAATAATAATAATAATAATAATAATAATAATAATAATAATAATAATAATATGTATGTGTTAATGTTAAATAGTCGAACTTTTATTTTTAATATTTCTAATATTATATGATGATGGGTTGGTATCATTCGTCTAGCTCGAGTTCAATCCTGGTTAAAGCCAAGAAATATTTTTATTTATAATTATAACAATAATTGCCAAGATCAATAACTCTTGATCAAAGAAGACAGGAAAAAATAATTGAATACACTAAAGCTGGGGGACAACTAGCTGTTTCACAGTCGCTACACTGTTCATCAGCACCCACTACATACGTACGTTGATAAATAATACAAAATAACTGGTTGTTCAGTGACAGCAAACTGCAGTACAAACAACTGGGATTATAACAAATTGCATATGTGATCAATATGAGACAAATATAGACGAAAAAATAAATGAGGGCTTAGTGGCTGAGTTGGTTAAGCAGCCGTATTAAAAATACATCATGTTTACATGGTACTAAGTTCGAATCCTAATGGGTGCTGACGAACAGTGTAGCGACTGTGAAACAGCTAGTTGTCCCCCAGCTTTAGTGTATTCAATTATTTTTTCCTGTCTTCTTTGATCAAGAGTTATTGATCGCGGCAATTATTGTTATAATTATAAATAAAAATATTTCTTGGCTTTAGCCAGGATTGAACTCGAGCTAGACGAATGATACCCACCCATCATCATATAATATTAGGAATAATAATAATAATAATAATAATAATAATAATAATAATAATAATAATAATAATAATAATAATAATAATAATAATAATAATAATAATAATAATAATAATAATAATAATAATAATAATAATAATGATAATAATAATAATAATAATAATAATAATAATAATAATAATAATAATAATAATAATAATAATAATAATAATAATAATAATAATAATAATAATAATAATAATAATAATAATAATAATAATAATAATAATAATAATAATAATAATAATAATAATAATAATAATAATAATAATAATCATATTTTTTTTTTTTCGGCGAGGGGGAAAAATGCGTTACGCACTGACCAGAGGGCCCGTACCCTCCGCTTTGTGTCGGACTGGTCACCACAGTGCAACCTACCGACTAAAAAACCCCCTCTTCTTCCTGGGATAAAAATTTCCACCCCGGGATCTGGCTTTTTCGTCCGCAGAACTTTTTCACAGAATCGCGATACCGCTAAAAAGTTGGCCTCGCTCCCTATCATGATGTCCACGATATTCTCTACTGTTATTGAGCCAGTTACCATCTCCAGCTCTCTACGAGTTTCCTCCCATCGAATACACTTAAAGAAAGTGTGTTCTGCGTCGTCTAGGACTTCTTTATCTTCGTATAAACAAATGGGTGTGTTACATTTACCCATTTTGTATAAGTAGCTCCGGTAGTAGCCGTGGCCTGACAGCATTTGAGTCAGGTAATAGTTCACATTCCCATGCCGTCTGTTCAACCATTTCTCGATATTGGGAATGATACGCTCCGTCCATCTGCCCCTAGTGTTAGTACTCCATCTAGACTGCCAACTCTGTAACATTTCCTCCCGTATTTGGTGCATACTACCAAGGTCTGCATGGCTACTCTGCCTTGATATCCTTGCTTTCCTTCGTGCTAGGATCTGTAGGTCTATTGGGATCATACCTGCTATTACTGTAACCGCTCCCGCCGATACAGTACGGTATGCAGATGTGACCCGTAAAGCAGCTACCCTTTGCACTGCCAACAATGGTTTTGCTCTACTTTGTATCCTGACTTTCTCCCCCCAGATTTCGCTCCCATAGAGAAGGATGCTATTGCATGCCTCCATTAAGAGTTTGCGTTTTTCTGGTAGTGGGCCTCCTATGTTCGCCATCAGCCGGCTTAATCGTCCTGTTATACCAGTAGTCTTGTTAACAGCATACTGAACCTGTTCTGAGAACGTTAGCTTTGAGTCAAGCCTAATTCCGAGATAATTCACGAATTTCTTCGTTGTCAGGATCAAGTCGTCAAACTGTATATCAATTTCCATTGGAATATGACGTCTACTAAGGATTAAGAGCTCGGTCTTCTGCTCAGCCAGTTGCAGGCCATGTGTATCTAGCCATCCTTTCGTTCTTATCATAACTTGCCTCAGCTTTCTTTTTGCCTCCTCAACATCTCTGGCGCTAATAACTGCTGCGATGTCGTCCGCATATCCTACCAGGAAGCTACCCTGCGGCATTTCCATTTGAAATATTTCATCATAGCTAAGGTTCCATAGGTCTGGTCCCAAGATGGAACCCTGCGCAGCGCCTGATGTTAATTTCCTTCTTTTCCGACCTTCTGTAGTGTTATATATAAGTTCCCTATCCTTAAGATAGTTCCTTATGATTCTTAACAAGTAGGCTGGTATCCGGAATCTTCACTCCAGGACCTGAAGTACGTCCGCCCATCTAAGACTATTATATGCGTTTTTCACGTCCAACGCAGCTAAGAGAATCAGTGGTCTACTGAAGTGATTTCCCGTTTGAGTAGCCTCAACTGCCTTCATGATGTCACTGACGGCCCCAATCGTTGATCTTTTAGGTCTAGAGCCGTGCTGTCTCTCAGAAAGCCCTCCTCCAGCAATCAAGGCTTCATTGAGACGTGGCTTTATTAACCTCTCAAGTAGTTTTCCTGCTGTGTCCAACATACATAATGGTCTATATGCAGATGGAGAGCTCGGATGGAGAGATCGGATGGGCTTGCTGATGAGTACAAGATGCTGCCTTTTCCATATCCTTGGGAAAACTCCTTCCCGTAGGCAAGTATTGTACGTTGCAAGCATTATATCCGGCCGTCTAAACGCTAACTCCTTTATTACTTCCGCTGGTACTCCATCTGGTCCAGGGGATTTGCCATCCTTCAGCTTGTCCGCTGCATCCCAAAGCTCCTGTCGCGTGAACTCCAATATGTCCGATTGGCTTTCTGTGTCTACCAATTCCTCCAACGCTTCATGGTCTGGAAAAAGCGTAGTCACAATATTATCCATTGCCACACTATCCATGTTCCCTACTGGAGCTCTCGCCGCAAGTTTTCCCATTACCAGCTTGTACCCCGTTCCCCATGGGTTGTTATTTACATCCGCTCGAAGATCTTCCCATAGCTGCTTTTTGCTGTTGAATATTACATCTCGCAGTTTCTTCTTTGCCTGCTTGTACCCGACCAGCTCATTTCCTGCTTCCCCTCTTCTTCTTGCCCTTGTATATTTCCGTCTCTGACGGTGGCAATCTCGTCGGGCCTCCGCTATAGATTCATTCCACCAATATACAGGTTTCTTTCGTCGGTTGTCCGTTCTTGCTCTGGGCATTGACTTATCACACGCTTGCTTAATTATCCGCATAGCTCTTTCCACATTTCTTTCTGCGTCCGTCGCCCGTTGGATTTCGTGTGCTCCTCTGTCGAATTCTTCCAGCAAAACTGAAGTGTTCAGTTTCCTAATATTCCACTTTCTTGTACTTAGTCTCCGTCGCATGGTGTCATCTTCAGCAGTTCTGTCTTCCCCATACGAGTATGAGATATACTGATGATCGCTTGCCGTGTATATCTCCAGTACTCTCCAATCCTTAACTTTGTCCCCGTAATTATCTGAAACAAAAGTAATATCTGGAATAGTCCCCTCTGCTCCAGGGCGTCTAAAAGTAGGAGTGTTCCCTATGTTGGCTACGGTGAGGCCAGCCCTGGCTGTCATTTGCATGACCCTTCTGCCTCTGTAGTCCATCGTTTTTGTGTAATAATAATAATAATAATAATAATAATGATAATAATAATAATATGTATCTTGCAATTTGAACAGGGTGGCATGTATGTATTTCAAATACTGGATTCATATGCTGTCAGTGGTTACTGCTTATTATGGCTCATTTTCTTCGAGTGCATAAGTATATCATGGTGCTATGGAGTTGATCGGTTTTATGATGGTATAAAAGACATGATTGGTTATTACCCAATGGTTTGGTGGAAGTTTTGTTGGTGTATAACGACCCCACTTATTTGTGTGGTATGGTCTTTCAATAACTTTTATTTTATTATTCTCATTTTTATGTTGAAAATTTTTTCATTTATTTTAGGGTGTGTTTTTCTTCAATATCGTTCAATTTACACCCATTAAGTATTTGGACTACAGTTATCCTTGGTGGGCGCATACTTTCGGTATATTTACAGCTTTGTCATCTATGATGTACATTCCCGCCTATATGTTTTGGTTGTGGAAGAGAACTCCAGGAGATACTGCATCGGTAAGTATTGGAAAATAACTGAGTTTACTTTAAACTGCAAGAGTTAACGCACTCGCAAGTACAAAAAACCGAATACATAATCATTCTTTTACATTACATTACATTTTGATAATGAACTTGCAAGCAAATTGCAAGTTATTTCGTAATTTTTTTTTATGTATTTGTTGACAACACGTACGCACAACTTGAGACAAGCTACCTGCTTGTGTCAACTCGCTGTATGTTAGGATGAGTTCTTTTTTGCACGAGAAAAATAGTAGAATAATTAATTTTATTTTAAATTAGAAATATAAAATATCATGACCAGAATAAATAATAATCAGTCGATTTCATCATGTTTAAAATATCTAATAATTGTTCTCTGATAGCAGCAATAAACTACTTGTATATATGAGTTTTTAAACTTATGCCACGAAAGGAGGTGGTGGGCACCGCAACCAAAAGTACACCTGTTATTTTCACGTCTAATTATTTTAACACTTATTTGATTTTGCTAAATTAAACTATGGGGCGGTTATTATCTTGAATAATTTTAGCGTGGTGAATATAAAGTTAGTATAGTGAATATAATTTTAGAGTGGTGAATATAATTTTAGCGTTGTGAATATTTGGGGGAAGTTGTCTTTGCTAAATTTAACTGTGGGGAATTGCTGTCCACGATAATACAACAGTCTTACCATATTAAAGTTTTTGATTTTTCACCACGGTTTGCTATAACCAAACCAATTATAGTATTTCACCACTAATGTGCAGTCCCGCATTTAACTTGCTATTATTATGCCGTCCAGACTGAGTTTAATGCGTTATATTATTGTTGCCACTTAATTGATATATTTCCCCAATTTTCACTGCCGCATATGTACTTTTGTTAATTGCCCGCGTTGCTTGTACAGCGTATGCTGTCTCAGAACTAGCGGTAATTATTTTTTATATTATGAACATACATATATTTGTATTGCAAATTGTATTGCAATACAAATTGTATAAAAATCCTTAAGAAAAAACTTAAGAACGGAAAAACTTGAACTAAAACCCGATGTACATATGTACAGACCTAAAAATTTTTAATTTAAAAAATTATAAAGTTCAACAAAAATTTAACAAATTAATATTTACATCTCTGGGTACGGAGAATATTAAAATACAAATATATGTATTTTAATAAAATAAAAAATAAGTACCGCTAGTTCTGAGACAGCATACGCTGTACAAGCAATGCGGGCAATTAACAAAAATGCATATGGGATTCAATATGAGATGAATATAGATAGAAAATAATTAAATGCAGCAGATACGTCATGACCCGAGTTCAAATCCCAGTGGGTGGTGATGAGTAGTGTAGCGACTACGAAACAGCTATATAGTTGTTCCCCAGTTAAAGATTTGATTATTATTTTTCTTGTCTTCTTCAATCAACAATTATTGATCACAGCAAATTTGTATTGCAAAAAAAATCCTTCTTAAGAATAAACTTAAGAAAGGAAAAACTTGAACTAAAACCCGATGTACATACATATGTACAAGACAAAAAATTTTTAATTTAAAAAATTATAAAGTTCAATAAAAATTTAACAAATTAAAAAAATTTATGTAATAGAAAATGTAATGAAAGCGAGCCCCAAGCGTGTAAAAAGGATTTTAAAGCACCAACCGATGATAAAAAATTTACATCTGAAGAAGCATTTCCAATATTTCTGGACTTAAAACTAACAAAATATCAGTATATGGAATTGCGAAAGCGGGCAGTTGGAAAACATTGCTCCATTTATCCAGAATATAGAGACTTGGTTTTAATTAAAAAAGATTGTTTAACACCACAAAATTCTATAAACATTACAGAAAGTTCTGCAGAGGTGGTATAAATCATACTGCGGAAAAATTGTTGAAGACATTGGCCGCAGATAATATTAAAAAGCTTGGTGACTAGCCAAGCATTAATTTCTAAATGGGGATGCGACGGATCTTCTGGACAAAAGTGGTATAATGCAGAAAAAATATCAGATTCTGACTTATTTATGATATCTTTTGTTCCGTTAAGACTAAAAATAAATAACATTAATTTTGAGCCATCTACTAGCAAAAAAACCGATATTGACATATGGAAATACCAAATAGCTTCCTCAACAAAATGTTGCAGACCAATTAAATTTGCTTTTAAGAAGGAAACGAAGGATGTAATATTAGAAGAAGTATCTAGACTTAGACAACAAATAGATAAACTTCAACCGATAACTTTGTTACTTAACGATCAAGAGATTCAAATAAATTATCAAATGTTACTTACAATGATTGATAGAAAAGTTGCACAGGCCATAACTGAAACAAAATCATCTTCAAGCTGTGTTTTTTGAAAAAAAAACTGCAAGCCAATTAAGTCAACTTCCAACAGAAGACACTAATTTCCAAGAAGCCTATAAGTTTGGCTTGTCCCCACTCCATGCTAAAATTCGATTTATGGAACACATATTAAAGTTAAGTTATGATTTAGATTTTAAAGGCACAGTAGTGACGAAAATAAAGCCAAAAGAGAGGCAAAAAAGAAACACATACAAGAAAAATATTTAGATTTGGGTTTACTGATTGATCAGCCAAAGCAGGGAGAAGGAAACACAAAGTATGAGTAAATGTGGACCGATTTCACAGGGATATCAACGACTAAAATAAAATTAGTTTTGCTAAATATTATATCAATATTAATGTATTTAAAACAATTATGAGCTTCGAACCCGTATTCTAAGTGGTCCATTGGAGAAGAGGGCTAAAGGTCAATATAAAATGGACCCGGGTGGACGGCTTTATTACATATGTAATGTTTTAGTTCAGTTGACGTTACTATTTATATAATGCAATGTTAAATCACTACATTCACAAATTTATTTTTATTTAAGGCCGATAATACCTATATTTTTAAAAGTAAATTTTCAATCATATATAAGTATACTTCAATAAGGTCCGATTTTAAAGTTAATACATTAAATTGAAGCTTAAGATGTCTTTTATCCAACAAAAAAAATTTCATTTCAAAATTTCAACCCAGTCAAAAGTTATAGAATTTTGACCGCCAACTCACAAAATGTGCCGCTGTGCGCCGCACATGCACATATGTATCCCACATACGTGGGAACCAAATTAGTTTCCCATACATTAACTTTGATAAAATATCAATTAATATACATAGATGAGTCGTCTAGCACTCCTTATAAATAGTATATGTATAAGCAATTATAATTTTAGTTTAAGCAAGGATTAATACAGAAGAATTGATTTGAGCTACCTCGAGCTGCTCATCAAAATTTACAACTAATAAAAACAAGAAGAAAATATCCAAGAAGGATAGTCCTGCTTAAGCCGAAGGCAGTGGAAACTTTTTACTGGCGGATCCTGACAGACAGCCAAGTTTCTGTCAGAAGAGTGTCTGGCTGATAGACACTGAAGCCTACAACATACAAAAAAAATATATAAAACCCAAATTTCTTTTTGAAAAGGAAGTGTGCTAAACGCTGCTAGGTTAACCGCTCGCAGCAAACTTAATATTATAAAACTAATATTACAAATTGATAAACGTCACAAAGTGTCATTTCTTTTACTGCTTGACCATTCCAAGGCATTTGATACGGTGCATCACGGTATTTTATGTCATAAATTAAAATATATGTTCAATTTTTCTTCAACTGCAATAAGGCTTTTAGCAGCGTACCTAAGCGGTAGAAGTCAAAGTGTTTATGTAAAACCAAATACATCAACTAGCTGTTTGGTATCGCGAGGTGTTCCGCAGGGCTCAATACTTGGGCCACTTTTGTATTCTATATACGCCAACGATCTTCCACGTCAAGTTAAGCATTGCAAAGTACAAATGTATGCTGATGATGTACAACTATATATCAGCTGCAGTGCAGATGAAGCTGATAATTGTGTAGGATTAATAAATCAGGATTTGCAACAGATTTATTCATGGGCATCTGCAAATGGATTAAGCCTTAACCCGAAAAAATCTACTGCCTTAATTATTGGTCTACCGAAAAATTTTGAAATATGTCTTCCGCCAATACATATTAACAACCTGAACATAAGTTTCGTCGATTCGGCTAAGAACCTTGGTGTAATTTTTAATAAAAACCTAAACGTTTGCTATGCTTCGCAACCTTTGGGCAACGCAATATTTTACGCCCATACATATTCGTATGTTGTTAGCTAAAAGTTATTTACTTCCAACTCTTTTGTATGATTGTGAGCTTTTTGCTAGTTGTGATGCTGTAAGTAAAAGAAGACTAAATGTTGCTTACAACAATATTGCTAGGTATGTCTTTGCCATTAAAAGAAATCACAGTATTTCACATTTTTCAAAGCAGATATATGTATAATGTCACGTTTGATAATTTGCTCAAGTGCCGAACGCTTATATTTTTGCATAAAGTTATATTCACTCGGGAACCTCCCTATCTATATCGAAAATTAAAGTTTTCTCGGTCGAATAGAGGAAAGAAGATAAATAACTTTATATATCACAAAGCAATATCGGAACAACATTTTTTTATAAATTCGATCCGTCTCTGGAGCCAACTACCCCCTCATATACAAACAATAGACAATGCAAGCCATTTTAAAATTGCAATATTTAAGCACTTTGCCTAGTGATTTTCACAATAAATAAATTTTTATGGTAAATACAACCTTTCGTTTCTTTTTATATAATCTCTTTTTTTCTATTCTTTTACTATAATAGTGTTTCATTGTTGTTATTATAGGCCATGCTCCAGCTTTTCGAGTGGAAGCTTATCAATACACTATTATGACTAATTAATTTATAATGCTAGTCTCTGGCACACTCAAAAGTTGTAACATGGCTCTATTTTAGTCTAGGTATATCTTTGTTTTTAAGAATTGTTAAAAATTAAAGTAATTTTGTTATAATAATGTGAAATTATATACATATATTCGAATTCTAAACAATACTTTTATATAAACAATACTTTTATATAGTTAAGACTAAGTCTTGTTGTATTGGATTGACAAAATAAATAAATAAATAAATAAATAGTTATTAAATAAGTACGTCAACCCCTAAGCTTTTGACAATAGCTGAATAAAAGGCAAAACAAACAAACAAACAAATACACAGCCTACAATACCGAAAGTGAACAAACCCAAAAGAAGGGGTGGCTTCACAAATAAATTAAGAAGGGAAAAAGCTGCTTTATTGAGGGAGCTGAACACCAGTCCTCCACCAACTCTGGTTACGTATAAATAGCATAGAGGCAGTAATGACTGCTTATAAAAATAATTAAACTTAAAAACTGTTTGTATTAATTTTTTGACTAAATATTGTAACAAATTTGTAAATGGTTTTTGAAGTTAGGTACACAAAATGAAGGGAAACAGAAATAGGATCAGACCTAAAAATCCAATTAAGGATGATGTGAGTCCACTAGAGCCAGGACTAACCCCTGAACAGCAACTAGCAGAAAAATTAGAAATATTAGCATATATTCGCCAAATAGTAGGAAATTCAAGAAAAACGAACAGTAGAATATGTAGAAAATAACACCGTATGGGAACAACAAAAAGGAGCTTTAATAAGATGGGCCGAAAAATTTGAAAAAGAACAACAAACCAAACAATAAATAAGTAAATAAAACAGAATTAAATTTTTTCTGCAATGGGTAAAACGGAATCTAAACTAGAAAAACCGAATGCAAATGTAGTAAATAATGTCGAAATCATTGACCATACCCAGAAAACTAATTCACTGTGGATGCTAACATTAGTTTTAACAATAATAGCTGCAGTGAATCTTCTGCTTAAAATTTAAATAATACATAAAAGATCACTCAGAAAGAAATATGCCAGTAGAGCAAACGACTTCGAAAAAATTCAGTCACCACATACATATTTGTCATTAGTTGCTTATAATTAATTTTAGATGGAATGGCAAAATATCCTTATCAAAGCCAGACAAATAAAGAAAAAATTTGACCGCTCATATAAATGTCTAAACATTGACAGAACAATCAAAAACGATACCATTAAAGCACATTTTCAAAATCTTTTTAAGGCATTAGAAGAAATAAGAGTTTTATTTAACGTTAGCTACAAAAGGCTAACAGTAGCTCATCAGACAGCAGCTACTGCATTTTTCGAAGATTTAAAAAACAGAATATTAATATTAGCACCTAAAAGATCAATAGAAATTGAATTACCAAATTCATTATACGAAAGTGAACCTTACCATATAATCATGCCTTCCACCGAAAACACATTGAGTTGAATTTCTTAGCACAGCATCAAAGCTGATCGCCGACTTCGATGGTAAATCAGTTTTAACTAATCTGATTCCAACATTTTAAATGCTGCAATAGAGTTTGTTTTAGTCTTTCTTGTTGTTATTGTTAAATTTAAACCTTCACGAACACTACTCCCTCTTTCCTACCTCATCGTAACCTATTTTCATAGTTCCAGTACAATGCACTGCATATGTAGGGGTCATTCCCTGAGTACTGGTCCAAGATAAAAAAAATCAGAAAACCTGCAATTATTCATTGACTCCCTATCTTTAGCGGAAACAATAAAAGGCAGCCAAGAGAGGAGAGTAAAGAACAGTGCTAGTTCGTCAATTCCAACTCTGTTAAAGAATGACCAAGCATTTACCAACCCGGTTAACAAAGTTAAGCTGCTGGCTGAAATTTTTGCAAGCAATTCTTACTTGCCGGAAAGCAGTCAACCAATTCCCGAACTCGTAAGAGTATCTGTAACTATGTCAAAGATATTTTTCCGGGCTCGAGCAGTTAAAAGGGTTTTGGCCGACCTCAACATGAATAAGACTCCTGGACGGGATGGCATTACAGCACTGGTCTTGAAGCAGTGTTCTTCTATGCTCGCTCGGCTATTAGCACGCCTCTTCAGGTAAAGCATTGTGCTGGAAGGTTGCTAATGTAGCGCCAATCTCCAAAAAGGGTGAGGTTTAAAACCCTGAAAATTACCTCCCAATTGTAATTTGCTCTGCGCTTGAGTAATGGAAAGTATGGGTAACTACTACTACCTTGTGAGGTATCTTGAGTCGCATAAACTACCAATATAATACCCAATACGGATTTCGTAAGGGTTGCTCTACTCGCGATCTTATGGCATATCTCTCGGAAAAATGGTTCCACTCAATTCATCATTCCGGCGAAAGTAAAGTGGTGGCTCTAGATATTTCCAAAGCGTTTAACAGAGTGTGGCATTTTACACTTCTGGCAAAACTTGCAGCTTTTGGTTTCGGTGATGATTTTTCTCGATTTATATCGAGCTTTCTCAAAGACCGCACTATACGTGTTGTTATAGATGGGGTCTCATCCAACGTGGCTCCGTTCTTTCTCCTACTCTATTTCTTATTTTCCTCAATGACCTTCTACTTCAAATTTTCAACCCTATACACTCTTTCGCAGATGACAGCACTTTCAGTAATAGGACCAGCCTATCCGAGATGTTACCAAGAGTCAAAATATGAATAACTCACCGAACAGTGATCTTCTATTAATCTCCAAATGGGGTCGTAAAAACAGAGTCGCTTTTAACACTCGTAAGACCCTGTGTTGCTTATTAACACACAAACATACGACGGCAGGTGCTGTTTCTTATGTACCCATGGATGGTACAAATATTGAGGAATCGGATGCTCTTGGTGTTCTTGGAATGAAAATACAGTGTGATGTTCGCTGGAACGAACACATTTTTTATGTCTCTAAAGAAGCATTCAAGTGCCTTGGGTTTTTTGAAACGGTGTAAGATGTACGTCACTCCATCCGACCTCCTTACTATTTATACCACCTACATTCGACCGAAAATGGAATACAACTTTCATGTTTGGGCCGGTGCCTCAAAGTCTATTTCGAGGTTACTCGAGAGGGCGAAGAAGCCCTCTCGAGTACCGGTGACAGTAGGGTATCGAACTCTATTGACTCACTGGAGCATCGACGCAGTGTGGGGTGTGTTACTTTGTTCTATCGTTACTACAGTGGATTTTGCTTTAACGAGATTAGGGATCTTGTTCCCGAAACCCACACATTTTTACGTAACACGCGGGTATCGTCCAGGGCCCATCCATTTGTGCATTACAGAGAGAATTCGTTTTTCGGTCGCACGCTTCGCCTATAGAATAAGTTACCTACAGACGTGTTTCCGGTCTGTTATAACGTTGGAAAGTTCAAGTAGTGTTCATAAACACTGCTCCCTCTTTCCCTCTCATCACAACCTATTTTCCTAGTTCTGGTAGAATGCACTGCATATGTAGGGGTTATCCTCTGAGTACTGGTCCAAGTTAAAAAAAATGAAGCTACCGCCGTTTCACTCATAAAAACAAAGCTAAAAGGAAACGCTAGGAACTTAATAAGCACTGAGAGTACAATTTTTGAAATCAGAAAGTAGAGTTAAAGATGAAACGATTGAAGTACTAACCGCAAAAATCATGAAGATTAAACAAAACAGTAAAACAGCCAATGCTTATTGCAGTGAAATAGAAAACTTAACTAAGGCATTAGAAACGGCTTACATATCAAATGGCCTCTCCTCAGAATTGGCCAACAAATATTCCACTCAAACTGCTGTAAAAGCACTCACTAAAAACTGCACCATAGATAAGGTAAAGCTTATCATGGAGGCAGGCCAATTTAACAGCATGAATGAAGCTGTTACTAAATTTGTCAACAGTTGCACAGAAGCAACTGGACAACAAAATGCTTTATTATATTACAGACAAAATCCAATCAGAAACAATTAATGATGAAACAGAACTAGGGCATGACGATTTTCTCCATACAATTTGGCATAAAATAACGCCAGAGAATGCGGTCGTAAAATAAAATCTATTTTATTTTGGCAGCGATTTTTCTTGTTCTCTCACTTTGAAGCAAAAAAGCTTTCAACAATATTACCATACTTTTGGAAAATTTCATAAATTTTGTAAACAAAACCAAAGCTTCAAAAGCTTTTGTGCGATGAAAAATAAAAATAAAACAAAAAGCTTTTTTTTACCTAACAAAATAGAACATTAAATGACAGTTTGTGAAGTTGCAGCCGTCGTTTCAATTATGTGCCTGTTTTCTCTGAGAGTCGTTTTTGCTTGAAGTTGCGGACGTATTCTGTTTCATCATTTACCGTGGAAATTACATAAGAGCCCGTGAAAGAAATAATTACCCACGATACTGCAACTATGGCAACAACAACAATAACATAAATAATTACACCAGTGTTCAAAAAACTTAACTTAAAACAAAAGCAAAAGTTTGAAAAATTGACTGTTGCTTCGAAGCAGAAGTTTTTTGTACACTACGAATGCTTTTGCTTTTTCTTAAACTTCCCAAACAAAGAGAAACTTTGAAAAGTCGTTCGATATTTAAAAGAGTGTGGGAAGTTTTATTTTGTTTTAGCTTTTTCCTTTTGGAAAGTAATAATTAAGCAACAGTGTGTAAACAAAAATCAAACTTCTTGCTTGGAAGTAACTGCGCAGTTGTTTTAAATAACTTATTTGAATATGTTATTCCCTTTTGTTTTGCGCTCAAAAGAGGCAATGTACTGCCCAATGAACATAAGAGTTTGATGCTTATTGTACATAATCCCAGCGGCCAAAGTTTCGCTTACAGAAGCAATGATCCGATGCACACTTGTAAGTCAGTAATGCACACCATCTCATATACGAACCTAGTATACTTCTTCATATATATTGCCGCATTTGTAGAGTGAACGCCTACCACCTGCACACAAGGTAAGCCAGTTAGTGAGGTGTTCATTCAACAAAAGCGCATTACTTCCTAACATACATTGTAAGTTATCAGTAGGCAGTTCGAATACAATCTCGCATACTTTGTAAGTCAGAAGTAGGCAGCTCGGATACAATCTCGCATACATTATAAGCCGGCAGTAGGCAGCTCGTACGTACTGCGCACTTCAGTTTCTTTGGGAATATTCCATTAAATAAATTTGTTTTGTTTTTTGTCTACTGCATTCTTTTATTTTTTCCCTAAATGTTTTGTCTTTCTTGTACCTTTTTATACCCTTCAAAAAAATGTAAAGGGTATATATAAGTTTGTGATTCCGTTTGTAATTTCTACAGTTTTTTTTTTGCGACCCTATAAAGTATATATATTCTGAATCAGAATTAATGGAAAAGTCGATTAAGCGATGTCCGTCTGTCCGTCTGTCCGCTGTTGAAATACCGTTTCTGAGAAAACCATTAGACTTAGAAACTTTTTTCTTTCACCATTCTTTTACCCCATCGATTCATGGGTTTGCTATTGAAATTCAGTAATATCGGTCCACGTATAGCTGAGATATATTCAAAACTCCGAAAAAAGCCATTTTTTTTGCAGTTTTGTATGAAAATTTTTGAAAACAAAAGTTGTTCGTTTTGCCTCAAACTTCACACACTTATTAAGCATGGTGACTAAAAGACAAAAATTTTTTTTTTTCAGATATCGGTCCATATATACCCGAGATATAGCCTAAATCGGATTTTAATGAAAATGTCGCATAGGCGAAGCTAAATAACTTTTTTTTGCTCAAAAGCAGTTCTGGTAATAAAATTAGGTTACATAAATATGGAAAATGAAAATTTCCGATATCGGTCCATATATAACCGAGATATAGCCCAAACCGGGTTTTTCATGAAAATGTCGCGTAAGCGAACTTAAACAACTTTTTTGTGCTCAGAAGCAGTTCTGGTAATGAAATTAGGTTACATAAATATGAAAAATGAAAATTTTCGATGTCGGTCCATATATACCCGAGATATAGCCCAAATCGGGTTTTTCATGAAAATGTCGCGTAAGCGAACTTAAACAACGTTTTTGTGCTCAAAAGCAGTTCTGGTAATGAAATTAGGTTACATAAATATGAAAAATGAAAATTTTCGATGTCGGTCCATATATACCCGAGATATAGCCTAAACCGTGGTTTTCATGAAAATGCTCGTAAGCGAACTTAAACAACTTTTTTCGCCTTAAAGCAGTTCTGGTAATAAAATAAGGTTATATAAATATGGAAAATTAAAATTTCCGATATCGGCCCATATTTACCCGATATATAGTCTAACCGGGTTTTCGATGAAAATGCCGAGTAAGCGAATTTATACAACATTTTTGTGCTCAAAAGCAGTTCTGGTATTGAAATAAGGTTATATAAATATGGAAAAAGAAAATATCCGATATCGGTCCATATATACTCGAGATATAGCCTGAACCGATTTTTCCATTAACATTTTTTTTTTTTTGCTGAAAAGCAACTCTTGTTATAAAAGAAGGTTACTAAAATACAGAAAATAGAAAATTCCGATATCGGTTCATATATAACCGAGCATATTTAGGTCACATTTTTAATATACTATACATATTCGTGACTATCGTGAAGGGTATTTTAGATTCGGCCCAGCCGAATATACCTTACTCTTACTTGTTTTACTTTAATATGTTATTATTTTGTTATTAAAAATTAGTACATTTTCAAAAATCAAATTGCTACAGTAGAGTTTTATTTGAGAAAAATATTACGTTTTAAAAGTAATTTAGTTTTGTTATTGTAGTAATTATATTTTTGGCCAACGTATTTTGTTATTTGCTTTTTGTATATATGTACTTAGCTGGTGAGGCCTAACGTTCTTTATGTCAATAAAAATGCAGAATTTTTATTGCATATTTTACCAACGTTTCGTGAATTTTATATTCACTCACATTTTGTAATCAAATTATATGAAGACATTGAGTAGAAAACAATATTTGTGAAACTTACATTTTCGTGATTACAACATTAAATGTTGTTGTCCGAGCTTTTGAGGCTCTATAAACTTATGCTTAATGCAAATAAATCAAAATTTATAAGATTTAGACCAGGGAGTCGTAGACGTGAAGAGCCTATGACGGCCAATGTGTAATGTAAGGACAAATCTCTTGATTTACCAATCTATTGTTCATTCACACCTTACTCATCTTCCGGTAGTTTATAGACATAAAATGAGTACCAGCTTAAAAAGTTTAGAGGCAGCACAGAATAAGGTATTAAAACTTGTGTTTAATCTACCCATAAGGTTTTCTATGATAGATTTACATATATCGCAGTTATGCGAAAACGATACGAGGAACAACAAGTGCTATTGTACGTTTTCAAGTGCTTAAAAGGATTTGGATCACTCACTATTATATTTCACCAGAACTCCTCAATTACACAGAGAACTGCTAGACAGTTTGGGGCCTTGCATTTCGCTAAATGTCGCATTAAGCCATAGGTGTCCAAAAATGAAAATACAGTTGTGTTGGTGCGAGAGCTACCCAGCAAACATAACGTTAAACGTGTAAAAAAGAAAATCCTACAATATATTTTAAAAATTAATTTGAAAGTTTGTTCATTCTCAAACTGATAAATTTAAAGAAATGGAGGATATGTATTTTAGTTTTGAAATGAAAATAAAAAAAACAAGAGTTCAGTAGATCAAAATTAAATTAATCGTAATATAAGAATTAATATAAGACGTTCTTATGAAGTTCTCTTTTAAAATACAAAAAAAGAAACATAAGCTGAGCTGTTTTATGTAGGCTGTGAACTTTGTTTGTCTTTAATTATATCTTCCATATTGATGCTTTCATGAGAATTTCGAATTAATAAAATACTTTTTAAATGCGAAGAACTGATTTTATTCCGCTGCTTTGAGCAAATAAATTTCAAGTCTGAAAAAATTTGTTCACATAAGTATGTTGACGAGAAAAATGACAAGCACCTCAAAGACACTTTTTTCAACTGAGGATATGCTAAACCATCTAAATTTTTCCAGAACTCAATGGCATTCATTTTATCCAAAGCTTTTCCTTCACTTTGGAATATTATAAGCTCCGTTTGAATTTCTAACTCGAAATTGTTTACACTACAATTAAAAGGGTTTCTGAACATTTCAAGCACAGGTTGAAGATTTTCAAAATCTTTAAACCTATCTTGAAAATTATTAAAAAGTGTTTCAACTAATGACGCATGATCTGTTATTTTGGGATAATTTTTTTTGTCATAAATAAGGGAAACTTTAGTAAAACTGGAAAAATCTCCAGATTGAATTTCTCTTAATAGTAAATATAATTTAGTTTTAAAATTGAAAAGAATTTCGTACATATCTAATATGTTTTTTTCTTTTCCCTGCAGTTTTAAATTAAATTCATTTAAGAAGTTGGTTACGTCAGACAATAACGCAAAATCTAACATGAATTCATAGTCTTTTAAGAGCTCTGCCTCGCACGTTTCTATGTTTTCTATCTCCAAAAATTCTATCACCTCTTTTCTTATACTAAACAATCTATTCAGGCATTCACCTCGGCTTAGCCAACGAACTTCCGTGAACATTTTAAGGTCAGAGTGTGGAGCTTTTTTAGCTTTTAAAAAACTTACAAATTTTCTGTGTGTAAGTGAGTTGTGTCCACCCCGTATTCTATTAATTATGCGCTCTGCTGTTTTCATAGCGGGATGTTCAGAAACGAATTTGGATGCAAGAGCGGCTTGATGTATAATGCAATGAAAACTTTGAGCCACAAATCCATGCTTTTGTAGTTGCCCGACAAAGCCTTCGTATCTACCAGTCATTACGTTAGCACCATCCGTACAGACTCCAGCAAGTTTTTTGGTGTCTACAATTGAAAATAGTTTTTCACTGATGACTTCGAACAACAATTTGCCTGTAACGTTTGCATAAAAACTTTCAATGGAGAACATTGTTTCGAAAACGTTGTAGTTGCTATCTACACACCGAATACAAATAACGAGTTGGCAAATGTCGTTAACGTCAGTACTTTCATCTAAGCAGATGGAAAAGAACTCGCAATTTTTCAATTTTTCAATGATAGCACACTCTAAATTAATTCCTAATTGTGCAGTGCGCCGAGCTACACTATTGCGAGACAAGGGGACAGATCTTATAAAGTCTTGACTGTAATTAAGCTTTTCTAAAATTTTTATAACAATTTCTTTAATAAAGATCCCATCAGAAAAAGGTCTACCATGCTTTATTACATCCCAGCTTATTAAGCTTGATACTTCGGTTTTTAATTTTTTATTTCCTAAATTCTGATCTACTTTATTTTCCGTTTGAAAAAGCCATGTTTTTAATATTGAAAGAAAAGAACTTTTTTTTTTCATTAAACAGCTCTTCCCTTTCTCTATCATTAATTTTATTAACTTCATAATGAAATAAATTAAAATGTCTTTTTAAAACATATTCATTTTCTTCCTTAAATGTTTTGTAATATAAAAGGCATTGAACATTATTAAAAGCATTGCTTATCATAAAATACTTCTCGCATCTCATTTTATTTTAATAAAAAAAATTCAACGAACCGCTAAGAATATGTGTTTACTCGACGCTGGCTTAGTGAACATTAAATAAAATAAGAATGTGTATGCTTTTGTTTGTTGTAAAATTTACAACAATGTAAACACACACAATTTTTTACTTTGCTTCGTTGTTTTCAAATGAAATGCTCGTGTTTGTCGGACATGAATTCCTCAAAAAAAGTTATAATCATCCGTCGCATGTGTTTTCATCGCTAACTCAACGATGACTAAATGAAAGAGCATAACAAATACGTGTGAGTTGTTTAGCACAATTGTGCTATGAAGTGGACATCAGTGCATTAAGCTCACAAAAAAAATAACGAATAACTTTCATTGGGCCAGTGGAATATAATAGATTACCAGAACGTTTCTTCGGTGTTATCAACCTTTAAAAAGCGACTAATAACACATCTTTTAGAAAATATATAAATACTTCTTACATTACCGCCTTAAATATTAAGTTTTATTTATACTATTCTTTAAGTTTTTGCTAAAATATATAAAACCTTAGATATATAATTTTTTTGCGTTTAAATTTGTTATGTAACATTGTTGCCATTTAGCCTCTATAAAGCCTACTCGGCGCTGAGGCAAAACTATAAAGATTGTAAATATTGTTTTTGAAAATAAATAAATACAGAAAAAATGTGGTTGCTTTCCAGTACATGAAGAGTTTCGAGCTTCTAGAGTTCTCTTTGTTGCGAGCTCTCTCACTTTTTTTTTATTTTCGTCTGACAATATTAACAGGAGCAAATTTTGTAAATGGGCAAAATAGGCGTTGTGTTGAGTTGCGGGGTCTTATTTGGTTTTTATTTGGAACCAGACTCCGGCGTAAACTTTAACGCAATATTCAACTAATACTTTTAGAATTTTCGATGAGTTTGATGTGGAAATGTGGAGCCTCAAAATTCCATCTTGCGTGTGACGTTTTCCCTGAGGATCTGTTAGCTAAATAATAGAGACATTGTTCAGTAGTAACGGATATTGTTATTTCATAAAAGTTTTATCCTAATATTATTTGATCTTCTTTTATGTTAAATTATTAAAATTTTTGCAGCTCAAGATCTTTTGTTGTTTTTTTATTAAAAAGTAACGTATTTTATATTTGTTTTGATATTTCGCTAACAGTTTGTTGGCATTGTCAGGAAAATTAAAATGTTATAAAAATTTTTGTTTGAAAAAATGTTGTCAAAAAATTCTTATATACAAAAAATTCAAACACTTTTTTATAAAAAAACAACAAAAGATCTTGAGCTGCAAAAATTTTAATAATATTTCATAAAAGTATTTATGATCCAAACTTAGGTCTTCCATCTTTACTTTCGAAAGTTCACTTGGTATCTGTTCATATTTAACGATTGGAAAGTTTTCGCAATTTCCTAATAAATTACCAATAGGGCCAGTTGTAGGAAGATGGGCCTGTAGTAGCAAAATTTCAGAGAAAAGGTCTTTACAGTACAATTAATGAGTGGAGAAGACTAATGTGTTAAATTTTAAGGTCAATGTGCGGTAGAGCTGTGTCGTTCATGCACGAACGGGTTAAATTGAACGGATCATCTCATTGAACGAAATGAGCCGGTCATTAAACTGACCACTTTTCGTTCAATAGTGAGCCCTGCAATTTGGATAGCTTTCGTTCAAATATCTTTCATTCTTTTTATGTCATGTTCTTTTGTTTTTGTGTTTTTGTTTAACAATAGTGGGGGTTTTTTTGTATTATATTATCTGAAATAAACCAAAAATAGAATATGAAATTAATCAAAATTGATCCCACCTAAATGGTTTTTATTTAAAATTATTTTCTCTTTTTTAAAACAATAAAATTTTATCACTTTTAATTTCGCCATTTTGTTTTGTTTATTTTAAAGAGCTGTGTTGAAAAATTACCGGAAAATTGTAGTGTCGGCACCGCGCCTTTCGTTCAAAGTGACCGATTGAACGATATGAATGAACGGATCAGTCTTTTGTAATTGAACGAAAGTGACCGGTCACTGAAATGAACGACCCGGCACAGCTCTAATGTGCGGGCTATTACACTAACAATAATTATGCAATATTTAACAGGTTTATTATTGACAAAGTAAGACAGTTTTTTTTGCGATTAGAAGTTGATTTGAAGAAAAAAATTTTCTTGACTCAGCATACCTTAATTATAAGGAAACACTTTTTCGAATGTAAAACTGACAGCTGTAAATCGAAATGACTGCCATATACATATATCATAAGAAGGTTTCGGAGGTTTACTTTAAATATTTTTGGCAGGGAAATTGTAAAGGGAAATACGTAAAAAATAACTGCAAACACTAGTTTTTTTAAAAATTGCTGACATTTGAAGGACAAGTTGTGTGGTTCGAAAAAATTATGTCAGTCACCCCCTAGGATTAAAGATAATGTAAAAACAATTCCAAAAATCACCTTTTTAGTGTTTTGTTCACTGTGTCGCCATATCATAACATTTTGTATACCGATGTCCATGGCTCTAATTAACTACTGCGGCAAATTCCAGTCATGACTTCTCAAAACTTGGTACGTACCCACTAGGGTGACCGCAAAAAATCAATGTCGGAATCTTGTTAGTCTTAACCCCACAAAACGAATTCCCTTTCCAGATATTGGGATAGCCAAAATTGCAGCCCGATTAAACGACGGTAACACGTGCCGCCCGTCGCTCAAAATTTGAAAACAACGAATTTTTTTGCCAAAAAGTTGACGTATTGAGCCATAACTCGGGAACGGTAAATAATAAAAACACGCACGATATCACAAAAGATAGCTTATTTTGTTCTTCAAAATTTATGTCATGAACAAAATTGTTGTAACTCTGAGTCAAACCGAAAACGCGATCTGGTGCCATCAGGAGCATACTTCATATATTATGTTATTATGTGATAAGTTTTTCATTTTTTTGGTATATTTTTGAGTTTAAAGTAGAAATGTAATAAAAAACGCAAGTAATACAGTTAAATTCAAGAACATTTTTATTTTAATATATAAAAATCAGGGATATATTCGATAATAATTCATAGTTATCCAATTTATTATAGAGCTTTTGTTAAAGTACTTTTTGAAACGTCGGGATACAATGCTCGTCGTTTGCTTACAACTTGCAGGACATATTGCTTTTGTTCTTCATCTTTTGTCAGAAGGTCGTTGAAGTTAGTTATTAATTTAATACCACGCTCAGCCATATCATTTACTACTTTTAATGTTTTGACAATTTTCAATCCTTCTTGGAAGTTATTATTTTGAGGCCAGGTGTTTGGATTTTGTCTAAGAAAATCTATTTTTATATTAAATCGGTCAAAAAAATTAAACGTTTGTTTTGAAAGTGAATTAATTAATCCTCCATCAACCAACTCTTCTAACTTTTCTTTCTTAACTTTTGTATTTACAACCCTAGCTTGCTCTGATGGTTCATCTGTGCTACTGATCAATTTATTAGCCATTAATAATAATA
This sequence comes from Thecocarcelia acutangulata, assembly GCA_914767995.1. Taxonomy (NCBI): domain Eukaryota; kingdom Metazoa; phylum Arthropoda; class Insecta; order Diptera; family Tachinidae; genus Thecocarcelia; species Thecocarcelia acutangulata. The sequence goes on along the minus strand of OU612099.1, from coordinate 9,801,118 downwards.
TAAAAAACTCACCAATATCAAAATATTCTTCTTGGATTTGTCGGTTAATTCTTTCAAATTCCTTTTGCGCCTTGATTTCTTCAGCTCTAGTTAACTTGCGATCTATTCCAGACATGAAACCTGGACGGACCTTTTGCCTCTGTTTCACAAGAAAAGCCTTATCTACTTCCGATTTCATCAGAGTCAAGGCATCTTGATGAGCAATATCAAAAAGATCGTCTAACTTTTCAACAAACTGTTTAAATTTGATTTTGATCGTTTCCGATGTTTTCTTCCTGTCTTTTTGAAGAATTCTCCACTTGACGTCAAGTTTTTCAAGCTTTGTTATTGCATTTTGCTCATCTTTAGCCGGGATTCGAGCTTTCTCCCAAAAAATTAACACCTCTCGTATAGTAAGTTTTGCTGATTCTCTTAGAGTTAATTTTACAGTACGTAAATTATAAAATAAAGCACACAAAACTTGTCGATTTGAGGATAGTTTACAACCTGTGATCTGGTGAATGGGAAAGCCAACAAGAAATATTTTATCTTTGGTCCGGCTTTGTACACCTGATGTGGATGCCATTTCAGAGTATAGGTAAATTGATTTCTATATATTTAAATAAAAATAAAATAAATTAATTAAAAATAAAATAAAATAACACAAATTTTGAAGAACAACATAAGCAATCTTTTTTGATATCGAATTACTTGCGTTTTTTATTACATTTCTACTTTAAACTCAAAAATATACCAAAAAAATGAAAAACTTATCACATAATAACATGATATATGAAGTATGCTCCTGGTGGCACCAGGTCACGTTTTCGGAGCTAAAGGCTGCCGTAACTCGGTTTGACTCAGAGTTACAACAATTTTGTTCATAACATAAATTTTGAAGAACAAAATAAGCTATCTTTTGTGATATCGTGCGTGTTTTTATTATTTACCGTTCCCGAGTTATGACTCAATACGTCAACTTTTTGGCCAAAAAATTCGTTTTTTTCAAATTTTGAGCGATGAGCGGCACATGTTACCGTCGTTTAATCGGGCTCAAATTTTAGCTATCCCAATATCTGGAAAGGGGATTCGTTTTGTGGGGTTAAAACGAACAAGATTTCGACATGTTTTTTGCCCCATATAAGTTGCGGTCACTCTAGTACCCACCCTAATACTAAATATTTTGAAGCAAAAATAAAGCAATACTATCTTCATACAGTTTTCGCATTGAATCTATTTATTTTTATTCATAACCAAACAAGTTTTAGGAGTTTAAATAATTATTTATTCACAACCAGTTGTCCGACATTGAAAGAATAACTTCATTCGCATTCTGGACGAAGGAAAATTGACTGAGTTCATCAGATATATAGTTAGATTAACTTCATCTAACTTAATTCTACGCGAACGATGTGTCAAAATTCAATTAAAATACATAAGTACATGCGAACGAATATAAGTGACATAGACAAACCCAAATAGATTCGAATACATTTTCTTTCCATATCGGCAAATTGGCTATTAAAGTATTTTGAGAAAAGTAAATGCTTCGAAATTTTAGTATACTAATACGAATTAAATATTCGTGTTATTTGATCTTGTTTATATTGATTTCTTCTAAATTTTCCAGCTAAAGATCTTGATTGATTTTTGTTTTTATAAAAAAGTTTTAACGGTATTTTATTTTCAATATTTCGATAACAATTTGTTATCATCGGCAGGAAAATTAAAATGTTATAAAAAATTATTTGAAACAAGTAAGAGTGTAGTATATTCGGCTGGGCCGAATCTAAAATACCCTTCACGATAGTCACGAATATGTATAGTATATATATTAAAAATGTGACCTAAATATGCTCGGTTATATATGAACCGATATCGGAATTTTCTATTTTCTGTATTTTAGTAACCTTCTTTTATAACGAGAATTGCTTTTCAGCAAAAAAAAAAAAATTTTTTTAATGGAAAAATCGGTTCAGGCTATATCTCGAGTATATATGGACCGATATCGGATATTTTCTTTTTCCATATTTATATAACCTTATTTCATTACCAGAACTGCTTTTGAGCACAAAAAAGTTGTTTACTCGGCATTTTCATCAAAAAACCTGTTAGGCTATACACCGGGTATATATGAACCGATATCGGAAATTTTAATTTTCCATATTTATGTAACCTTATTTTATTACCAGTACTTCTTTAAGGTGAAAAAAGTTGTTTAAGTTCGCTTACGCGACATTTTCATGAAAAACCCGGTTTGGGCTATATCTCGGGTATATATGGACCGATATCGGGAATTTTCATTTTCCACATTTATATAACCTTATTTAGCTACCAGAACTGCTTTAAGGTGAAAAAAGTTGTTTAAGTTCGCTTACGCGGCATTTTCATTAAAACCACGGTTTAGGCTATATCTCTGGTATATATAAACCGATATCGGGAATTTTCATTTTCCACATTTATATAACCTTATTTAACTACCAGAACTGCTTTAAGGTGAAAAAAGTTGTTTAAGTTCGCTTACGCGGCATTTTCATAAAAACCACGGTTTAGGCTATATCTCGGGTATAAATGGACCGATATCGGAATTTTTCATTTTCCATATTTATGTAACCTAATTTCATTACCAGAACTGCTTTTGAGCACAAAAAAGTTGTTTAAGTTCGCTTACGCGGCATTTTCATGAAAACCCTGGTCTAGGCTATATCTCGGGTATATATGGACCGATATCGAAAATTTTCATTTTTCATATTTATATAACTTATTTAACTACCAGAACTGCTTTAAGGTGAAAAAAGTTGTTTAAGTTCGCTTACGCGGCATTTTCATGAAAACCACGGTTTAGGCTATATCTCGGGTAAATATGGACCGATATCGGAAATTTTTATCTTCCATATTTATATAAACTCATCTTATTACCAGAACAGTTTTTAATAAAAAAAAAGTTGTTAAAGTTCGCTTACACGACATTTTCATGAAAAACCCGGTTTGGGCTATATATAGACCGATATCGACAATTTTCATTTTCCATACTTATATAACTTTATTTCATTACTAGAACTGCTTTTGAGCACAAAAATGTTGTTTTAGTTTGCTTACGCGACACTTTTATGTTAAACCCGGTCTTGGCTATATCTCGGGTATATATGGACCGATATCGAAAATTTTCATTTTTCATATTTATATGACCCTATTTCCTTACCAGAACTGCTTTTGAGCACAAAAAAGTTGTTTAGGTTCGCTTACGCGACATTTTCATGAAAAACCAGGTTTGGGCTATATCTCGGGTATATATGACCGATATCGGAAATTTTCATTTTCCATATTTATGTAACCTTATATAATTACCAGAACTGCTTTTGAGCAAAAAAAAGTTATTTAGCTTCGCCTATGCGACATTTTCATTAAAAATCTGATTTGGGCTATATCTCGGGTATATATGGACCGATATCTGAAAAAAAAAATTCTTTGTCTTTTAGTCACCATGCTTAATAAGTGTGTGAAGTTTGAAGCAAAACGAACAACTTTTGTTTTCAAAAATTTTCATACAAAACTGCAAAAAAAAAATGGCTTTTTTCGGAATTTTGAATATATCTCAGCTATACGTGGACCGATATTACTGAATTTCAATAGCAAACCCATGAATCGATGGGGTAAAAGAACGGTGAAAGAAAAAAGTTTCTAAGTCTAATGGTTTTCTCAGAAACGGTATTTCAACAGCGGACAGACGGACAGACGGACATCGCTTAATCGACTTTTCCATTAATTCTGATTCAGAATATATATACTTTATAGGGTCGCAAAAAAAAACTGTAGAAATTACAAACGGAATCACAAACTTATATATACCCTTTACATTTTTGTGAAGGGTATAAAAATGTTGTCAAAAAATTTTACATACAAAAAATTCATACACATGAAAAAATTCTTAACAATATTAACAAATTGAAAAATTAAAAAAAAAAAAAAAAATTAAAAAAAAAAAGGAAAGGATGCAGGGACAAATTATAGATAATACTGAAAGATTAATTTCTTTTGATGTAGTTTCACTATTTCCAAGTGTACCGGTTGACTTGGCAATGAGCACGATAGAAGAAAAGTGGGGCTTAATAACCCAACATACAAGAATTGAAAAGAGTTTATTTTTGCGTATTTTAAAATTTTGTATAGAAGATAATAGATATTTTCAGCATAATGGAAAGATATATACACAGTTAAATGGACTCCCTATGGGATCTCCAGCTTCCCCAATTATTGCAGACATTATAATGGAAAAGTTACTAGACAGTTCTATAGATAAGTTAAACATAAAACCGAGATTAATGACTAAGTATGTAGATGGTTTGTTTTGTATTATTCCTGACTTAGCCATTGAGAATATGTTTTCAACTTTAAATGATTTTAATACTAATATTAAATTTACTATGGAAAAGGAGGATAATTCAAGGCTTCCATATTTGGAAACAATGGTAATTAGGAAGAATAAAAAGCTAATTGTAGACTGGTATCAGAAGCCAACAGCATCAGGTAGAATAATTAATTATTTTTCAAAACATAGTAGAAGTATAGTGATTAACACAGCTAGAAAAACAATAAGTGATGAAGAGTTCCACGGAAGGAATATTATTAAAATCAGGGAGTTACTGGAGGATAACGATTTTCCCGATGAATTAATTAGAAAATTTGTGAGTCAGCTTAAAAATAGAGGCATCCATAATGTAGTTAGCTCAACAGAACCAAAAATGTATAAGTCTTTGACGTATATACTAGGCTTAACAGAAAGGTTAGTAAGATCTAATATATTTAATAGGGAAAAATATGGAACGGCTCATAAGAGTTATAATACGCTAGATACATTATTTAGTAAGACTAAGGATAGACTTAGTAAATTAGATGTTCCCCATGCCAAATGTAAATCCAAATTTTTATAAAGATTCTAACATTAATCGTCAAATACCGCACGAATTTTATTTCATCCACGTCACACAAGATGTTTTAGAGTGTATTCTTAGCATAAAATCTAATGCTGTTGGCTATGATGATATGCATCCAAAGTTTGTTAAACTCATACTTCCTCATACTCTTGTATACATCACTCACTTTTTCAACACTATAATAACAACATCTAAGTTTCCTTCCCAGTGGAAGCATGCTAAAATTGTACCCGTCCTGAAGTCAGACAAGAGCTATAGACCTATTGCTATATTGCCATATCTTTCAAAAGTTTTTGAGAAAACTATACATAAACAAATAAGCCGTTATATTTATGATAATTCATTACTAGATGAAAGACAGTCAGGATTTAAGCCAAGACATAGCTGTTTAAGCACTCTGATTGATGTATCTGAGGAAATAAGGTGCCAAATTGATAAACGTCACAAAGTGTCATTTCTTTTACTGCTTGACCATTCCAAGGCATTTGATACGGTGCATCACGGTCATAAATTAAAATATATGTTCAATTTTTCTTCAACTGCAATAAGGCTTTTAGCAGCGTACCTAAGCGGTAGAAGTCAAAGTGTTTATGTAAAACCAAATACATCAACTAGCTGTTTGGTATCGCGAGGTGTTCCGCAGGGCTCAATACTTGGGCCACTTTTGTATTCTATATACGCCAACGATCTTCCACGTCAAGTTAAGCATTGCAAAGTACAAATGTATGCTGATGATGTACAACTATATATCAGCTGCAGTGCAGATGAAGCTGATAATTGTGTAGGATTAATAAATCAGGATTTGCAACAGATTTATTCATGGGCATCTGCAAATGGATTAAGCCTTAACCCGAAAAAATCTACTGCCTTAATTATTGGTCTACCGAAAAATTTTGAAATATGTCTTCCGCCAATACATATTAACAACCTGAACATAAGTTTCGTCGATTCGGCTAAGAACCTTGGTGTAATTTTTAATAAAAACCTAAACGTTTGCTATGCTTCGCAACCTTTGGGCAACGCAATATTTTACGCCCATACATATTCGTATGTTGTTAGCTAAAAGTTATTTACTTCCAACTCTTTTGTATGATTGTGAGCTTTTTGCTAGTTGTGATGCTGTAAGTAAAAGAAGACTAAATGTTGCTTACAACAATATTGCTAGGTATGTCTTTGCCATTAAAAGAAATCACAGTATTTCACATTTTTCAAAGCAGATATATGTATAATGTCACGTTTGATAATTTGCTCAAGTGCCGAACGCTTATATTTTTGCATAAAGTTATATTCACTCGGGAACCTCCCTATCTATATCGAAAATTAAAGTTTTCTCGGTCGAATAGAGGAAAGAAGATAAATAACTTTATATATCACAAAGCAATATCGGAACAACATTTTTTTATAAATTCGATCCGTCTCTGGAGCCAACTACCCCCTCATATACAAACAATAGACAATGCAAGCCATTTTAAAATTGCAATATTTAAGCACTTTGCCTAGTGATTTTCACAATAAATAAATTTTTATGGTAAATACAACCTTTCGTTTCTTTTTATATAATCTCTTTTTTTCTATTCTTTTACTATAATAGTGTTTCATTGTTGTTATTATAGGCCATGCTCCAGCTTTTCGAGTGGAAGCTTATCAATACACTATTATGACTAATTAATTTATAATGCTAGTCTCTGGCACACTCAAAAGTTGTAACATGGCTCTATTTTAGTCTAGGTATATCTTTGTTTTTAAGAATTGTTAAAAATTAAAGTAATTTTGTTATAATAATGTGAAATTATATACATATATTCAAATTCTAAACAATACTTTTATATAAACAATACTTTTATATAGTTAAGACTAAGTCTTGTTGTATTGGATTGACAAAATAAATAAATAAATAAATAAAATATAGTTTATAAAATTCCATGTAAAGGAAACGAAATTGTCATAAAGTATACATAGGGACAACAAAAAACAAATTAAGGACAAGGATTGCAGGACATAAATCAGACCAAAAATATAGGCATGTTAATTCACAAAAGACAGCGTTATCTTCTCATTGCTTTGGTTTAAATCATTATCCTCACTTTGAAAATGTTTCAATAATAAAAACAGAAACAAACTATAAGAAACGTTATATGTTAGAAATGTTAGATATTATGAATACACCTACAGAACAGAGAATTAATTTTAAATTAGACACAGATAATTTAGCACATAGTTATAGGCATTTAGTTAGCAAAAAGTTAATACATTGAAATAAATAATACGTCAATTTACAATGTTATTTATTAGGATATTGTTAATTTGTATAAATTTTTTTTATGTTATTTTTTTGCTATTTTGTGAGCAACACAATGTTAACTATGTTAACCTGTTAAAGGTAGATGTACAACATGTTGTAATTGTTAACAGAGCATGTATTGTTTGCAGAATAAGTTTAATTTAAATTATTTTATTTTTTAATTTGTTAATATTGTTAAGAATTTTTTCATGTGTGTGAATTTTTTGTATGCAAAATTTTTTGACAACATTTTTTCAAATAATTTTTTATAACATTTTAATTTTCCTGATGATGATAATAAATTGTTATCGAAATATTGAAAATAAAATACCGTTAAAACTTTTTTATAAAAACCAAAAATCAATCAAGATCTTTAGCTGGAAAATTTAGAAGAAATCAATACTAATACGAATATTAAACACAAACATAACGAACCAAAACAAACAGAAATTTATAACTAGAAAAAAGTCGATATATTTTGTAGTAATTATATTTTTGGCAAACGTATTTAGTTATTTGTTTTTAGTATATAATAGGTTGGGGAAAAAGAAATCCATTATTTTTTCGGTAGATGGCTGTAGTGATCGATATCTCGTAAATTATCGATCAAACAATTTCAAATTTATGCTCGTTGTCAAGGTAACAGTTCGCACTAAAAGAATTCGTTTGCAGTTTTTTGTTTTGTCCATTCAGTTCTGAGTTACACGGCGTTAAAGATGGAAGTCAACAAAGAGAAAATTCGGTACATTTTACAGTTTTTCTTTGATAAGGGCGAAAATGCAAGTCAGGCGGCTGAAAATGTGAATAGTGTTTATGGTCCCGATACTGTAACAGCTAATTACGCGCAATTTTGGTTACGTCGATTCCGTTCGGGTATTTTTGACGTTAAGGATGCCCCTCGCACAGGCAGGCCCGTCGTCGAAAATGTCGACAAAGTCACTGAAATCATCGAAGTGGACCGGCATGTTAGTAGTCGTAGCATCGCCCAGGAGTTAAAGATCGACCACAAAACAGTTTTAAACCATATGCACAAAGCTGGGTTTAAAAAAAAGCTTGATGTTTGGGTGCCACACCAATTAACACCAAAAAACATGATGGATCGAATTTCCATCTGCGAAGCCTTGGCCAAACGTAATGAAATCGACCCATTTCTTTTATGAGAGAGGCATAATGAAGCTACCATTAAAATGGCAACAAATTATAGAACAAAATGGTGCATATTTGACCTAAATCGGACAATGCAAAACATGTTAAATAAAGTCTTGAAGTTCACGTAAAAATAATGGATTTCTTTTTCCCCAACCAATACTTAGCTAGTGAGGCCTAACTTTTATTATGTCAATAAAAATGCAATAATAAAAGATAGGCCTCACCAGCTAAGTATATACTAAAAATATGTAATAGCCTATTTACACCAAAGCGAAATCTGCTCATTCGAGATTTCAAGCCAAATCTAATAGATTTTGGCGAGATTTCCCATACAAAATGAAATCTACTTTACGAGTAGATTTCGGCGAAATCTCCTGAAATCTACTCAGTGCCAAGGAATGCAACCGTGATTTTGTTCTAAAAGTACCTAAAAATACTACGCTACAACAAAAATTGCACTATAATGTGGTGTATGCATACAAAAATACACACTTTAATGCTGGTGTATTCAGTCTCTGATGATATTGTATTGTCAAACCCGCATGCATAAATTATTTTTGAGCAAATGAAATCTTGCTAGATGTCAAAAAACGGTGGTGTAAACGATATAGATTTCGTTGTAGATTTCAATTCAAATCTACTAGATTTTGAGTTGGTGTAAATACGCTATAATAAAGATTTTGCATTTTTGTCGATATATTTTGTTTGTCGATTATTTTTGTTATAAAAATATTCTTTTAGGATTTGTTTTTACATTCTAGGGGGTGACTGACATATTTTGTTTTTGTATGGAAAGCGAACCACTCTAGAGCACATGTCTTATTTATAATAAAAATACTGAAAATTTCTATTTCATTATATTCTTTTTTTTGTTTTTTGTTTTTCAGAAAATACTCGCAATAGTAAGAATAGAAGAAGACATCAAAGCTTTACGTGAAAAAATGCAACAGGAAGCCATAAAACAAGCGACACACTATAAACTGTAGTTAACAGTTTAAATTGATGCTAAGGGGAGGGTGGGATTTTTTAATTTTAAATATCAAACGTTTCATACAGGTGGCGAATTTGTGATTTAATAACTAACTAAAAACTAATGGAAGAAGAATATATAGCGAATAATGCTAGTTTAAGTTGATTTTTTTTTTTTTTACCGACCTTACATATTATATATGGGAATAAATATATGTATGCGTTGATATAACACCCGGTTTGTCTTTATTACTCTCAATATTTTATATATAACATACATATCGTTAGTCTCACGTAGAAAGGCCCTAACTCATACTTTTTTCGAAATTGATTTTTTTTTTTGTAATTCCAGTCCATTTAACACAAATACATGCCCTCGTAAAAATTTAAGGCGATTTTATCAAAATTCTAATTTAAAACAAAAAAATATTTTTTAAAAGCCCTATCTCAAATTATGTTGTTGCATCGGGGTTTCTTAAATTATGCAATAAAGAAGAAGCAAATCTTTGTTTATACTGTGATACAATTAGAGATGGGATTTTACCCAGTATTTGGATAAATATCCAATAAATTTCCAATATTAACCTTTTTAAGTATTTTTGGAATTTACTGGGTTTTTAACAATTGGGTATTTCCCATTTCTTGATATAATGTTATAACGTTACTTTGAGCTTATTATTGCAATACATACTAAAAAACAATAAAAACACCAAGATAAATATTTTTTTATAACGGATAAGTTCAAATATTGTAGAGAAAGAACTGAACTAAGAATGTAATAAATGTTGTTGGAATTGATTTTTGTAAACCACTTCATTACAGTTTTCTGTTAATTGTGCAGGTCAGTATATTTTGCTCATTTTTTTTTTTGTATCATTTTTAAATTAATAAGAAAATAAAATATAAAAAAAAAAAATAAAAATGGAAAATGTAGATAAAATTTGTCAATCTGACGAGGAATATGCAAGCAATGATTTCGAGCGCTACCAAACCAAAAGCCAAATATACAGTGCTGTTCCTACGCTAAGCAACTCACACTGTATTTTAGAAAAATGTTACTTTTCTCTCAAATAAGAAGACCTTAAGAACTCATTATAATACTTATTTATGACTTGTATGATAGCAAAAAAAAAATGTATAAAAAAATAACAACAAAAACCTTTTTGGATATTTCAATAACAAACAAAAACAAAACTAACTCTATGAGAGGCTGTGCCTATGCTAAGCAACAAATTTTCTTATTCTCTTTCCCTTAAATATAACGGTTCTTTTGCGATGCATTTGAGTTCATTAATTGCAAATTACTTAAATCAATGCAGTTTAGTCCTACTAAGACTTTCTTCGTCTTTAAACTATAAATTTTCAACATGAAGCGCGTTCAATACGATAATAGCTTCAAATCTTCCGTTATATCATTGTGGAAGGCAGGTCAAAGTCAAATTGATATAGCTAATAATTTAAAAATTAACAAATCAATGGTTTCACGGTGGATTCAAAATTATAAAACGATAGGCACTGTCGTAAAACCCAATACAGGCGCACCTCCACGTAAAATTTCCGACCGTGACGACAGACAAATTAAAATATTAATAAAAAAAAAACCATTTATAACTTCAAAAGAGGTAATGAAATCACTTAATTTGAATGTGGATTCCAGCACAGTCAGAAAACATATCATCAAGCTGGGCTTAAAAAGTTATAGGGCTGTCAAAAAACCAATGCTGACAAAAAAACACATGAAAAAACGGTAAGTGAATTTTAATTTACTTTAACAACAAAATCTATAGGACTTTTGTAATTTTTAGTCTTGAATTTGCAAAGCAACACATTAATTGGACTATCACAAAGTGGAACAGTGTGCTCTTTAGCGATGAAGTCAAAGTAAACCTCTTCAATTCAGACGGCATATGCACTGTGCGGCATATGAAAGGAAATCGGCTCGATCCACGCTATTGTAAGCAAACAATGAAACATGGAGGGGGAAACATTATGGTGTGGGCATGTTTCTCTGGCAAACGCCTTGGTCCTGTGCACAAAATAAACGATAAAATGGATCGATTCGTGCATAAGGACATCTTAGAAACGAAAATGCTCCCATATGCAGAATGGAATATGCCACTTCGATGGGTGTTTCAACATGATAACGACCCGAAACACACATCGAAGTTGGTCAAGGAATGGTTTCAGACGAAAAGGATTCAAGTGCTTGATTGGCCGGCACAATCACCCGACTTGAATCCTATCGAAAATTTGTTCGCCATTGTGAAACGACGCCTCGGATCGAGTCGATTTACAAATAAAGAAAATTTGTTAAACGGTTTTCAAAATGAATGGAAAAACATCCCCAAAAGCACATTGCAAAATTTAATTGCCTCAATGCCCAAGAGATGTGCTGCAGTCATAAAAAACAAAGGGTCATATACGAAATATTAATAAGTTGCTTAGCGTAGGCACAGCCTCTCATAGAGTTAGTTTTGTTTTTGTTCGTTATTGAAATATCAAAAAAGGTTTTTGTTGTTATTTTTTTATAAACTGTTTTGTTATCATATAAGTGATAAATATATATTAAAATGAGTTCGTAAGGTCTTCTTATTTGAGAGAAAAATAACATTTTTGTAAAATACAGTGTGAGTTGCTTAGCGTAGGAACAGCACTGTATATGTATGTATATAAATCAGAAAAAACGAATGATAGGAGAAGCATATGCAAACACTTCAAAAGGGTGTTCTTCACAAATTTCCCCAAGACGTCTAGGATTGCCGTGTCAGTCAAATTACTGCAAAAAAAGTACGTTGATATAAGAAAAGAAATTTTTACTGCGTTTTGGCAGATGACGTGGGCACAAAAGCGCGTATATGTTGTTAATCTTGTCAGCTTAGCAGAGCGCAAAAGCATTTCTTCTGAAAATTCTAGACGGACGCAGTCAATTGCATATTTTTTAAACAAAAATTCAAACGTATGTTAATTATGTTATTGTTATCGACCTTTTTAATTAAATTAGTTATTTTTATTTTTTGGTTTCAAACCAAATCGGGCTTTCAAGGTCAATGTGTTGATCTTCTTATATAAAAGAAAAACTACATTTAGTTATCTTAATTTATTCCCGACGTTTCGTTGGGTTATTTCCAACTTCTTCAGGGGTTGATTTTTATTATGTATGATCTGGCAACACAATATAAAAATAAAATACAATATTAAATAAAAACACTATGATTTGACAATATAATAGTAATAGATATTAACAAGTTACCTTTACTTACTGGTTTTACATTATTTACTATGTAAGTATATCACAGTATTAAGCTAAGGCCGGACAATAACAACAAGGAAAATAAATTTTTTTTTTTAAATAATTATAGTTACGAAAAATTATCACAGTCAACAAATCTCCTTAAGTCGTCAATTAAATTAAAACTGCGTTGTAGTTTGCGCTCAGATTATCAATATCCTCTTTGTAGTTTACTGCATTACCCCCTCGTTGTTTAATTCTCAAGCTTTCCAACGTATATCGCTTTCTTTCTTTCCTTTCTTTGTCTAAAATTTGCACTGCATTAAAGTCAGGTGTGTGTTTGTGTTCTATACAATGTTTTGCTATTGCTGTTGTTTATTTATTTTTTCCTATATCAGATTTATGTTCGTCAATACTTACTCCTAAATTTCTCTTAGTCGTCTCAACATATACTTTACCACACTCTTCATTATTATTACCAGCACATTTTATTTCATAAACAACATTACTTTGATCTCTTCTTGTGATTTTAGTTTTCGTTTGTGAGAATATGTGTTTAATTGTTTTGTTAGGCCTGTGTGCAATAACAACATTATCCTCCTTCATAATTTCTTTAAGTTTGTTGTTGTCAGTCAATTTTGGTATAAAAGGCATTCCGTAATGTTTGGGGTTGCCAGATGTCTCATCTTTTTTACCTTCCCATTTTTGAACAATATTTGTTAATAAATTTTTAATAACGTTGTTTGGGAAACTATTTTTCTTTCGAAAATTCAAACCGACAGCAAGTACGTCGTCGTACGTTTTTTTTTGACATTAGGATTAAAAGAAAAGATGGTGCGAAATTGGATTAGAAAAAGTGAGAAACATGGCACATAGCCGAGTCCAGAGAAAAGGATAAGTTCCATAAGGGGCCAACGTAATCGCATAAGACGTGATTTTTTAGAAAATTTGTTAACAAGGTTACCAAAGTTAGAATCTCATTATTGCAGACGCAATTCAACAGAACTGTACTTTGAAACTGTGTTTTCATCGTACAAAGAAATATATGAGTTTTACCTAAGTAAGTGTGAAGCAAACGTGGAAAACAAAGATATGAAATTGTTTTATTCTGTTGTAGTCCAAACAATAAAAAAGTTAAACTGCTCTATTTTCAAAGCTGAAAAAGGTGAGTGTGACATTTGTGTTTCGTTTAAAAACAAAAATGTGTCAAAAATTTCGTACGAACAACATAGGGCAGAAATAGAAAAGATGCGGGAAGAAAAACATCTGGATATAGAAAATGCTAAAATGGGGCTGTGTGCGGTGTTTTGTATGGACATGCAAACATTATAATTAGTACCACAATTAAATGCTAATTCCGCATACTACAAAATGAAACTACACGTTCACAATTTTACAATTTGCAATATTCTAAAACACCAATCGGACAATTTCGTATGGGATGAAACGGCAGGAAACCTTACGGCTTCGATTTTCACAACATGCATTATAAAGCACTTACAAAATTTGTCCAGATATTCACCACATTATTATTTATTCAGACGGTTGCTTTTATCAAAATCGCAACGTTACGTTATCTAATGCTATTCTCAACTTTTGTGCAGAACGAAATGTAACTATTGAGCAAAAGTACTTACATAGTTGTTGGGCACACACAGATGGAATGTGACGCAACCCATTCTCTAATCGAAAGGAAAACAAAAAACAAACAAATAAATTTGCCGTCGCAGTTTATGCAAATTATTACAGAAGCTAGGAAATATCCAACACGTCTAGAAGCACACCATTTGGATTACACGTTTTTCTTAGATTTTGAAAAACTTCCGAAGCGATATTTCTCAATTCGACCAGGTAATAATCGAAATTATTGAACATTTTTATAAATTCTTGTTTGAATATTAATTTAAAATAAAATTTTAGGAAAAAAGGTAGGTGACGATACTGTAAATATGTTGCGTGCTCTTGCATACGATCCTTCAAGGCTCATATACTTTAAAATAAATATTACGGACGAATATGAGCTTCTTCCACACAGAACAAAAGCTCGCAGAGAACGCATCGTTCCATCACGGCTAGGGATGAAACGATACCAGTAGGGTATCGATACTTATACTCAATGCGGTATCGATCGCAAAGTATCGATACCTACTCAATATCGAATAAAAAGCATCGATATATACTTGTATCGGTCGATGTCTTTTTACGAGTGGCAGGGAAAAACACATATAGCCAAAAATCAAAATCTTCGTTATGAGCTTGATCTTCTGATCCACTGGCTAAAATTGAGGTATCTTAATTAGGATCCCGTAAGCGAAGATTTTTAGAATGCAGGAACCCTATCATAATAATTCTTCTGCTACATTCACCCAATAATTTATCTTGTAAATGTCGGACACATTCAATTTCTCATTAGTATAATCTTCGACAAAGTCACATATCAAGGCTGATATGGCTCAGATATGATAACAGGAGGACTATAATTCTTAGGAGCTAGCCCCGACGGAGGTTGCGTTCTTCTGTGGCGGTCCTGACGGGACATAGGAACGCAGGCGAGGAGGTTACCTCTTCTATTTAATGGCTTCTGGAGCAGTTGCAGGGACGAAGAGGAAGTAAAGAACGTTGAGCACTTCCTCTGTATCTAGGTAGACCGATGCTGCATGATTTGGCGGAGGTATCGGAATTTGATGTAAGTGGATTGGACTCCTTTATCCGAATCTCGTGTTGGTTCTGAACCAGTGATATGTAGATCTATTGAGTTACATATCACATCCTGACAACACAACGGGACGAGACTGGACCCAAGTGGGCTGGCTTTACAATAGCTAGCAGCCTATTAAACCTAACTTAACCTACAGTCACATAATTCTGGCCTGAAGATTTTTTAGTGGCAAAATCAAATGGTTTTAGTAATTGGAGCATTTATTATAGTATCTTAGGATCGTGACCGCAATCTTACCGTTATTTTTATGAAATGCAACCATACACCCGCTTTTGGTAGTCCTATTTCCATGCACGGCTTGCATGGATTAATTTTATAAAAACTTTGAAAACTAATAAAATTATGTTAAAAGTGGCGACTAATTAAGTTTTTTGCCTGTCAATAAGAAACGAGTATATCTGAACGATACTAGTAGTTTTGGCCGATACCTACTTGCTACTCGACAGCAAAGCATCGATACCAAAAGTACTTAGTATCGAAAGTAAAGTATCGAGTATTTACTTGTATTTACTCGTATCGTTTCATCCCTAATCACGGCTATATAAAGAACAAGTAAGAGTGTAGTATATTCGGCTGGGCCGAATCTAAAATACCCTTCACGATAGTCACGAATATGTATAGTATATTAAAAATGTGACCTAAATATGCTCGGTTATATATGAACCGATATCGGAATTTTCTATTTTCTGTATTTTAGTAACCTTCTTTTATACCGAGAATTGCTTTTCAGCAAAAAAAAAAAAATTTTTAATGGAAAAATCGGTTCAGGCTATATCTCGGGTATATATGGACCGATATCGAAAATTTTAATTTTCCATATTTATATAACCTTATATCATTACCAGAACTGCTTTTGAGCACAACAAATTGTTTAAGTTCGCTTACGCGATATTTTCATGAAAAACCCGATTTAGGCTATATCTCTGGTATATATGGACCGATATCAGAAATTTAAATTTTCTCTATTTTCGTAACCTTCTTTTATAACAAGAACTGCTTTTCAGTAAAAAAAAAAATGTTATTGGAAAAATCGGTTCAGGCTATATCTTGAGTATATATGGACCGATATCGGATTTTTTCTTTTTCCACATTTATATAACCTTATTTAATTACCAGAACTGCTTTCAGGTGAAAAAAGTTGTTTAAGTTCGCTTACGTGGCATTTTCATGAACACCACGGGTTAGGCTATATCTCTGATATATATGGACCGATATCGGAAATTTTCATTTTCCATATTTATATAACCTCATCTTATTACCAGAACTGTTTTAAGCAAAAAAAAGTTGTTTAAGTTCGCTTACGCGACATTTTCATGAAAAACCCGGTTTGCGCTATATCTCGGGTATATATGGACCGATATCGGAAATTTTCATTTTCCATATTTATATAACCATATTTACTTACCAGAACTGCTTTAAGGTGAAAAAATTGTTTAAGTTCGCTTACGCGGCATTTTCATGAAAACCCCGATTTAGGCTATATCTCGGGTATATATGGACCGATATCGGAAATTTTTATCTTCTATATTTATATAAACTGATCTTATTACCAGAACTGTTTTTAATCAAAAAAAAAGTTGTTAAAGTTCGCTTACGCGACATTTTCATGAAAAACCCGGTTTGGGCTATATCTCGGGTATATATAGACCGATATCGATAAGTTTCATTTTCCATACTTATACAACCTTATTTTATTACCAGAACTACTTTTAAGCAAAAAAGTTTTTTAAGTTCGCTTACGCGGCAATTTCATGAAAACCCCGTTCCAGGCTATATCTGCGGTATATATGAACCGATATCGGGAATTTTCATTTTTCATATTTATATAACCTTATTTTATTACCAGAACCGCTTTTAAGCAAAAAAAGTTGTTTAGTTTCGCTGACGCGGCATTTTCATGAAAACCCCGTTCTAGGCTATATCTCGGGTATATATGGACCGATATCGAAAATTTTCATTTTTCATATTTATATGACCCTATTTCATTACCAGAACTGCTTTTGAGCACAAAAAAGTTGTTTAAGTTCGCTTACGCGACATTTTCATGAAAAACCCGATTTGGGCTATATCTCGGGTACATATGAACCGATATCGGCAATTTTCATTTTCCATATTTATGTAACCTAATTTCATTACCAGATTTGCTTTTGAGCACAAAAAAGTTGTTTAAGTTCGCTTACGCGGTTTTTCATGAAACCCCCGGTCTAGGCTATATCTCGGGTATATATGGACCGATATCGAAAATTTTCATTTTTCATATTTATGTGACCCTATTTCATTACCAGAACTGCTTTTGAGCACAAAAAAGTTGTTTAAGTTCGCTTACGCGACATTTTCATGAAAACCCCGATTTGGGCTATATCTCGGGTATATATGGACCGATATCGAAAATTTTCATTTTTCATATTTATATGACCCTATTTCATTACCAGAACTGCTTTTGAGCACAAAAAAGTTGTTTAAGTTCGCTTACGCGACATTTTCATGAAAACCCCGATTTGGGCTATATCTCGGGTATATATGGACCGATATCGAAAATTTTCATTTTTCATATTTATATGACCCTATTTCATTACCAGAACTGCTTTTGATCACAAAAAAGTTTTTTAAGTTCGCTTACGCGGCATTTTCATGAAAAACCTGGTTTGGGCTATATCTCGGGTATATAAGGACCGATATCGGAAATTTTCATTTTCCATATTTATGTAATCTTATTTCATTATCAGAACTGCTTTTGAGCAAAAAAAAGTTGTTTAAGTTCGCTTACGCGACATTTTCATGAAAACCCCGATTTGGGCTATATCTCGGGTATATATGGACCGATATCGAAAATTTTCATTTTTCATATTTATATGACCCTATTTCATTACCAGAACTGCTTTTGAGCACAAAAAAGTTTTTTAAGTTCGCTTACGCGGCATTTTCATGAAAAACCTGGTTTGGGCTATATCTCGGGTATATAAGGACCGATATCGGAAATTTTCATTTTCCATATTTATGTAATCTTATTTCATTATCAGAACTGCTTTTGAGCAAAAAAAAGTTGTTTAAGTTCGCTTACGCGACATTTTCATGAAAAACCCGGTTTGGGCTATATCTCGGGTATATATGGACCGATATCAGAAATTCTCATTTTCCATATTTATGTAACCTAATTTTATTACCAGAACTGCTTTTGAGCAAAAAAAAGTTATTTAGCTTCGCCTATGCGACATTTTCATTAAAATCCGATTTGGGCTATATCTCGGGTATATATGGACCGATATCTGAAGCAAAACGAACAACTTTTGTTTTCAAAAATTTTCATACAAAACTGCAAAAAAAAATGGCTTTTTTCGGAATTTTGAATATATCTCAGCTATACGTGGACCGATATTACTGAATTTCAATAGCAAACCCATGAATCGATGGGGTAAAAGAATGGTGAAAGAAAAAAGTTTCTAAGTCTAATGGTTTTCTCAGAAACGGTATTTCAACAGCGGACAGACGGACAGACGGACATCGCTTAATCGACTTTTCCATTAATTCTGATTCAGAATATATATACTTTATAGGGTCGCAAAAAAAAAAACTGTAGAAATTACAAACGGAATCACAAACTTATATATACCCTTTACATTTTTGTGAAGGGTATAAAAATTAGCAATTCCGAAAAAGAAATGGGAGCATTTGCAAGATCTAAAGAAGTTGATTCCTATAGACTGCCAAAACTTTTATGATACGTTGCCATACAAATTATAAACACTATTTATACCCCTTTTTTTAATATTTTTAAGCAATAACAATATTTTCTGGTAACTTTTATCATGAATTTTCCTTAATATAATTTGTTTTCATCGCTACAAAAAGGCCCTATCTCAATTTCATATATATATATATATATATATATATATATATATATATATATATATATATATATATATATATATATATATATATATATATATATATATATATATATATATATATATATATATATATATATATATATATATATATATATATATATATATATATATATATATATATATATATATATATATATATATATATATATATATATATATATATATATATATATATATATATATATATATATATATATATATATATATATATATGCGGAATTTGAGCGCAATACCTACCATTCCAAAGATAGGAAAGGAAGCAGCAAGTTAAATTACGAATTAACTATAAATGCAGAAACAACAGGTAATTTTTGGTAAAAAAGTTTTTATTTATTTATTTATTATTAAATCTAATAATTAATTATTATCGTTTTAGCTCAAGATACACCAAAGAAGTAAACTGAATGTTATTGAAGTCAACCACAAACAGAAGCCGAAATTATTTGCTCTGAATTATTATGTTAATAATAAATGTGCTGTTAATAATAAATGTGGTTAATTTAAGTATTTGTTTGTTCATTTTTTTTTTTTTGTTTTTTTTTGTTAATTTTGTTTGTTTTTATACTCTTGACCACAACTTTTTATCAAACTTGTATTTTAGTAAGAATAAAAAGTATATAAGAACATTTGTTAATGAGTTTTAATTAAACAATTGATTTTCATCATTTTGAGAAAACGTGTCACACGCAAAAAAAGAAAAAAACATATTCAAAAACCGTCATCAGTGATTGAAAACTATTAAACAAGCATTCTTAAAACAGAAAATTATAATTTATATAAAAAGTTGAAGTGGTATTTGATTTTATTAAAAAAACTACGTAAAAGTAATCTTTTAAAGCGAAATTGTGAATTATTTAAATATTTATATAAACATCTTCACTAAGTCCAGTAGTGCGATTCACTAACTTTTAACGATTATAAAAGAGCATAACTTAACGCGAGCTATTGTGGTTTGCACTAACGATTATGTGATTCACTAACTTATTTTTAACACCTCTGAATGTATGTTAAAAAAATTTGAAATAATGTGGCAGCTTTGTTAAAACTAAAGAAAACCACAAAGAGGAACAGAAAAAAAACAAACAAATTTGCAAATAATTTCATGTTTAAGGTTAGTAAAACTAAATATAAATTTATTATTTAAAATATGTTTTGATAAGAACTTTCTTGCAGAATGTCGAATAAATCTGCCAAAAGAAGCCGTGCATCAAGCGAACAACTTAACCATATGGTTGATTTTATGGTTAACAACCCGGGACTGGCTAGCGGGAAGTTTCAAAAGCTCCACGGTAAGCTTGAAGGCGACAAAAAGTGTAGCGAAATGTCCTCAACATTAAATTCTCTTGGCGGCGCAGTAAAGACAGTCGAACAATGGCACGCAGTAAGTAATATTTATCATATATATTTTTCAGAAAAGTATGTAAAATCCTTTTTTGTATGTACAAAAGGTGTGGAAAGATTTGAAAAGCCGCACTAGTGTTAAAATGCGTGAGCGAAAGAAGCAACAGGCCTTAACCGGAAATAAGGCAATTACTCAAGAGTCTCTCACAGATTTAGAGAAGCGCGTAGTCTCAATCATAGGCAAAAATTACATTGAGGGACACAAGTCTGTCCAAGAAAATTTACCTTTAAATGAAGTAAGTATATATATTTTAATGTATTCTTCAGATTTTTCAAAACACATTCTTTTTTAGGAGCATCAACTTCTGCTTGAAGATGGAGAAGAGTATGCGTTTGAGCTGCCCACATCTCCCACAGAGACTGAAAAGTCTCCGGAGTTACGGTGCATAGCTGCAACTCCAAGCAGAACACCGCGTCGGTGTGCAAAAAGGAAGCGTGCTGAGGAAGAGGACAGCACCAAAAAACAATTTTTAGAAATTGCAAACAAGCAAGCGGATGCTTTAAAGGTAATTTTGTCTATAAAAACATGTACACCTAGGTACATACATACATATGCATGTACATATGTATATAAATAAGTACATATGTATGTATATATACAATTTTAAAATTAAACTTTAAAATCTGTACTTTTCAATTTTTATTCAACATTTAACATATGTAGAAATTGGGAGAATGCACTGCTGCAAATGTAGAAGTTGGCAAGATGATGGCGGAGGCTGTAAAATGTATGGCAGAAAGCGTATCAACAATCGCTAATGCAGCTAATGCCTTAGCAAATGCGATAAATAAACTGTAGGTAAGTGGCAGAGAAAATAGTGACTACGATAATAAAATGTAGTTACGTTTTTTTATAAAACCCTTTTTTAATTAATTTTCCTACAATTTTCTAGAGACACAAACCACAATGCAGTTATCACAGACGCAATCAAAATATGTATAAGGCTGTGTTCCTGTTTTTTATTTTATTTTTAATTTTAAGTTAACGTAAAGACTGAAACATATAAGAATGTATGTATATAATTTTGTTTTTTTATTTTTTTTTTATTTTTTATATTACTTTAAGACTTAAACATTCTTTTGTATGAATGTAACGAGTGATTTTTTTGCTATTATCTTTTTGGCAACACTAGTTTTGACAGCTCACGCACGTTTTGTATCTTGTGTCACTGTCAAACATCTTCAGTTTGGTCTATAATTTAATCATGAATCGTCTTACAAACGAACAACGCTTGCAAATTATTGAATTTTATTACCAAAATGCGTGCTCTGTTAAGAAAGTTCATCGCGCGCTTCTTCCATTTTATGGTCAGTTTAATCGACCTACTGAGGCTTCTATTCGGGCTATTGTAAAAAAATTTCGCACCAAATTTACATTGTCGGACATTAAACCACCAACACGCTTACGTAGAGTGCGAACTGAAGAAAATATCGCAGCCATATCGGCCAGTGTTGGTGATGACAGTGAATTATCGATTCGGCGCCGTTCGCAGCAATTGGGCCTCTGTTACTCCACTACGTGGAAAATTTTGCGGAAGGATTTGGGTGTGAAGCCTTATAAGATGCAGCTGGTGCAAGAATTGAAGCCAAACGACCTACCACAACGCCAAATTTTTGGTGAATGGGCTCTTGAAAAGTTAGATGAAGATCCACTTTTTTTATCGAAGAATTGTGTTCAGCGACGAGGCTCATTTCTGGTTGAATGGATACGTGAACAAGCAAAACTTCCGTATTTGGAGTGAAGAGCAGCCAGAAGTATTGCAAGAGCTACCAATGCATCCACAAAAAACAACCGTTTGGTGCGGATTATGGGCTGGCGGCATCATTGGGCCGTATTTCTTCAAAGATGATGCGAATCACAATGTTATTGTGAATGGTGAGTGCTACCGTGCGATGATAACAAACTTTTTTTTGCCCAAAATGGAAGAGCTTGACTTGCATGACATGTGGTTTCAACAAGACGGTGCCACATGCCACACAGCACGCGGAACAATGGACCAATTGAGAGGCGAGTTCGGTGAACAGTTTATTTCACGCTTGGGACCAGTCAATTGGCCGCCCAGATCGTGCGATTTAACGCCTCTAGACTATTTTTTGTGGGGCTATGTTAAGGCTAATGTCTATAGCGACAAGCCCACTTCGATTGACGCACTGGAAGCCAACATTGCCAACATTATTCGTGAGATACCGGCCGAAATGTTGGAAAGAGTATGCCAAAATTGGACTAAGCGGATGGACCATTTGAGGCGCAGCCGCGGCCAACATTTGCATGAAATAATCTTCAAACATTAAATTATATCGACCCAACTATCGATCCAAATAAATATTTCATTCATTTTTCTGAATTTTATATGTTTTTTTTTTTTTTAATTTCCGATAGTTCTTATAAAATCACCCATTATTATGTGCCTAAGGCTGTGAAGTTATTGTTTTGTTTTTAATTTTGGTTTTTAATTTTATATATAGAAGACTAAACTATATAACAATATACATAGGTATTTTTGTATATTACTTTGCTTTTTACATATGTATGTAGTTTGGATTTTATAATAAAAGATGTTGAATTTCAAGTATTTTTATCATTCTTTTATTTATATACACACAATAAATACATATATGACATTTTATAAAAAATTTTAAAGGAGTTATTTGGTATAAAAAAGAAAAAATTATTCCATTTTCTTTAAGAGAAAAAATTCGAAATTAGCCTGTCTTGAACGCGCTTGGATACTGAAGATGGTGCATTTTGTGTAATTAAATTGTTAATAGAGGCAGGCTCTGAAAACTCTTCGTCTGTTACCACTAGTCTTTGCTCTAAATTTATGTTGTGTAGCACTGCGCATGCATTGACTATTTTTCCGGCAAACGCGGGGTCATATAAAAGTGATCTTTGTTTCGACAAGCATCGCCACGTTGCTTTAAGGACCCCAAACAGTCTTTCAATTGTATTGCGAGCATTGCACAATGACTCATTGTACCGAAATTTTGAACTCCCCTCGGGATGATTTGGCAGAGGTGTCATCAGCCACGGTTCTAGCGGATATCCGGAGTCACCTGCAGATACATGTTTATGTACATATATAGTATAAATGGTTTACTTTATTTTTAGTAGTTTGAATCAAATCATCCGTAAACTTACCTATTAAAAACATGTTACTGTTTCCGTTTTCAAAATTCCGTTGCATAACCCTACGTACTGCAGATGAACTCCAAATGTATGAATCGTGCCTGGCTCCTGGGTATTTAGCGTTCACGTTTAATATTTTCAAGTTTGGGTCGCATATCTACAAGTTAACAATACACTTTTTATTGACAACGACACTGTTATTGATGTTTATATAGCATGTTTTTTTGCATTTACCATTTGCACATTAATGGAGTGGTAACCATGATGGTTGACGTAAGCCTCCTCATGAACTTTCGGAGCCAAAATTGAAATGTGCGTGCAATCAATAGCACCGATTGTGCCTGGTACAAAAGGCGAGGATGCTGCAGCAAAAATTGCTTTTGCAGCTTGACGCTCTATTTGCGTCATTGGAAACCTCACTTTTGCACAGAACATGGTGTCATTGATTGCATTCGTAACACGGTGGAGGCAACGGCTTAACGACGACTGACACATGGTTATCCCCCATTGTTCTGCAACAGGACGTTGATAGCATCCAGTTGCAAAAAAACGCAACGCAGCAAGCACCTAGTAATATAAAAACTTCATTAATCCTATACGATGACAAAAGTCTATAGTAGTAGCTCACCTGTTTTTCGCTAGATATTGCTGTTATTCTGGATCCTTTCAACCGCCCATCTAACTGAAAAACTAGGTCTTCCACCAAGTCTGGAGTTAACCTATACAGTTTTTGGAATTCTGTTGAATTTAATTCCAGTGGCTTGT
Source organism: Thecocarcelia acutangulata (assembly GCA_914767995.1). Classification (NCBI taxonomy): domain Eukaryota; kingdom Metazoa; phylum Arthropoda; class Insecta; order Diptera; family Tachinidae; genus Thecocarcelia; species Thecocarcelia acutangulata. The sequence goes on along the minus strand of OU612099.1, from coordinate 9,776,657 downwards.
TGTCATCACGGAGAACACGCCGATCGACTGTTGGAGCGCTAGAAGTATGCTGATCTTCCCACAACTCGTATGCCAAATATTCTAGAGCCATTCTAATAAAAATGTTAACGACACTGTTGTTAAAATAAACACCACAAAAATAATTGGCGTATAGTTAACGCTAATCAGTCAGGTTATAAAAACAGCTGATTTAAAACGAAAGCAAATAGTGTTAAAAAGTGTTGCAGAATCGCGAAAACGCCAATGTTAGTGTTAAATTCTCTAAACGAATTTAATTAGCGTTAAAACAAGTTAGTGAATCGCACTACAGGTGTGTGTTGTAGATATTAAGAGCAAATCTATAATTTGTGTTTATTTTAATTTCAAATACTTTCAGTTCATTACTTCCATTTCTGGTGTTATATCATGTACATCTGTGAAGTATGGGGAATGTCTTTCGCATCCAAATTTAATTTTAAGAGACATTTTAATAATAAACATATTGAACCAAAATCAAACAAAACAAAACTAAATTTAAAAAAAATGAAAATATTGAAGAAACTCCATCGTGTAGCTATATACTACGTGAAACTTGTAAATTAAATATAAGAAAAACGTTTTGTATCTTGTGTCACTGTCAAACATCTTCAGTTTGGTCTATAATTTAATTATGAATCGTCTTACAAACGAACAACGCTTGCAAGTTATTGAATTTTATTACCAAAATGCGTGCTCTGTTAGGAAAGTTCATCGCGCGCTTCTTCCATTTTATGGTCAGTGTAATCGACCTACTGAGGCTTCTATTCGGGCTATAGTAAAAAAATTTCGCACCAAATTTACATTGTTGGACATTAAACCACCAACACGCTTACGTAGAGTGCGAACTGAAGAAAATATCGCAGCAGTATCGGCCAGTGTTGGTGATGACCGTGAATTATCGATTCGGCGCCGTTCGCAGCAATTGGGCCTCTGTTACTCCACTACGTGGAAAATTTTGCGGAAGGATTTGGGTGTGAAGCCTTATAAGATACAGCTGGTGCAAGAATTGAAGCCAAACGACCTACCACAACGCCAAATTTTTGGTGAATGGGCTCTTGAAAAGTTAGATGAAGATCCACTTTTTTATCGAAGAATTGTGTTCAGCGACGAGGCTCATTTCTGGTTGAACGGATACGTGAACAAGCAAAACTGCCGTATTTGGAGTGAAGAGCAGCCAGAAGCATTGCAAGAGCTACCAATGCATCCACAAAAAACAACCGTTTGGTGCGGATTATGGGCTGGCGGCATAATTGGGCCGTATTTCTTCAAAGATGATGCGAATCACAACGTTACTGTGAATGGTGAGCGCTACCGTGCGATGATAACAAACTTTTTTTTGCCCAAAATGGAAGAGCTTGACTTGCATGACATGTGGTTTCAACAAGACGGTGCCACATGCCACACAGCACGCGAAACAATGGACCAATTGAGAGGCGAGTTCGGTGAACAGTTTATTTCACGCTTGGGATCAGTCAATTGGCCGCCCAGATCGTGCGATTTAACGTCTCTAGACTATTTTTTGTGGGGCTATGTTAAGGCTAATGTCTATAGCGACAAGCCCGCTTCGATTGACGCACTGGAAGCCAACATTGCCAACATTATTCGTGAGATACCGGCCGAAATGTTGGAAAGAGTATGCCAAAATTGGACTAAGCGGATGGACCATTTAAGGCGCAGCCGCGGCCAACATTTGCATGAAATAATCTGCAGACATTAAATTATATCGACCCAACTATCGATCCAAATAAATATTTCATGCATTTTTCCGAATTTTATGTGTTTTTTTTTTTAACATTAACATTTTTCAACATTAAAAATAATGATAATTATTGCTTCTTATAGCTGCATTAGAAAACAATAATTTAAATTCAAAATATTTACATTATAGTAACGTTATCACACAAAGCTGGAATAACAATTGATTTCACCAACTTAACCTTTCCTCTATCTATTGCTGATATTAAGATATTTGAGGATGTGATGTGATAAAAAAAGAAATCGTTGGACCATATAAAACAACCGATGAAAAAATTAATCATATCAATTTACTATACGTTCAAGATGATGAAAACGATGAATCACATTATGTTTGGATAAGAAACATAAGTCGTTTATTGAGCACACAAGTTTCAAAAACATCAAGGTGCTAAATATTTTTGTAATTTTTGCTTACACTATTCAATCAGTGAACCCTTGTTATTAAAGCATAGACAAGAACGTAATAAAATTGTCACCAAAATGCCTTCGGGTATTAAGGATGATAATATATTGCAGTTCAAAAATGTTAAAAATCAATTAGATGTACCATTTGTTATCTATGCGGATTTTGAATGTATATTAAGGAAAATTAACAACAAAAATTCTAATAATATCACAAGCATTCAAAAACATATACCTTACATATAGCTTGCAGCTACTACATAAAATCATCTTTTGATTCTAAACTGAACAAGCTTAGAACGTATACAGGTAACGATTTTGTTCAAAATTTGATTGAGGATGCCCGTTTTTTGTGTACAAACTTTCTAATGAAAGTAGTGCCAATGAATTCTCTATTACCCCATGAAGTTGAAAAACATTATAATACTAATGAGTGTCATATATGTAAACAAATTCTAGATGATGATGATAAAGGGTGTTTTTTTAAGCTAGATAGAACTTTAAATTGTAAAAAGTAACACAAAAAATTAAATTTTGATGAAACATTTTTTTTATTTGTTTCAGTATACTCTGACAAATCATCATGAATAGACTCACGCTTGAACAACGCTATGAAATTATCCAAATTTACTTTGAAAATCAGACCCGTTGTTTTATCGCAAAATTGTGTTCAGCGATGAGGCGCATTTTTGGCTTAACGGGTTTGTTAATAAGCAAAATTGCCGCATATGGAGTGAGACCAATCCACAAGAGACCCTACAGACTCCATTACATCCAGAAAAATGCACTGTTTGGTGCGGTTTTCATGCTGGTGGCATCATCGGACCTTATTTCTTCAAAAATGAGGCCGGAGCTCGCGTTACGGTCAATGGAGATCGTTACCGCACCATGATCAAAGATTTTTTGTTTGAAAATATGGATGACATTGATCCGGAGGAGATGTGGTTTCAACAGGATGGCGCTACGTGCCATACGGCGAACGCAACCATCGACTTACTGAAATCAAAATTTGGCGATAAGTTGATTTCGAGAAATGGACCTGTCAATTGGCCTCCAAGGTCGTGCGATTTGACACCTCTCGATTATTTCCTGTGGGGATACGTGAAGTCACTGGTTTATGCTGATAAACCAGCAACAATTGACGCCTTGGCGGCCAGCATTGTTCGTGTTGTTCGTGACATACGGCCAGCAGTGCTCGAAAAAGTGGCCCAAAATTGGACGTCCAGAATGCGCTTCGTCAAGAACAGCCGCGGTGCCCATATGCCCGAAATCATTTTCAAATGTTAATGTCACGTATTGATCTTTCGAATAAAAAAAAATTTTGATTACAATTTAATTTTTTGTGTTATTTTTTACAATTTCAAGTTCAATCGAGCTTAAAAAAACACCCTCTAGATGTGCTGATCATTGTCATTTAACTGGTCAACATTGCGGTCCAGCTCATTGGAAATGTAATATTAATTATCAATTACCTAACTTTATTCCAATAATTTTTCATAACTTTTCAGGTTATGATTGTCATGCAGATTATCCGGGTGATATAGATGTTATACCACTTAATAAAGAATTGTATATACTTATATGTTAGAAAAAGAATTCAAATAACTAACAAATATAATTTAGAATTACGTTTTCTCGATTCTTTTAAATTTATGTCGTCTAGTTTAGATAAATTATCTAATTATTTACATAACGATAACTTTAAAACACTGAAATCAATATATCCAAATCATTTAGAATTTAATCTTTTGAAAAGAAAAGGTATATTTCCTTATGATTATATCGATTCAGTTGAAAAATTAAATGAAAATGTCTTACCTTCTCGTGAACAGTTTTTATCTACATTAAATAATAAAGAATGTACTATTGTTGATTATGATCACGCGTTAAGTGTTTGGTCTACATTTAACTGTGAATCTCTAAATGACTATATGCTTTTATATCTAAAAACTGATGTACTTCTTTTAACTGATGCATTTGAAAACTTTCGTTCTGTTTGTAAATCAATATATCATCTTGATCCATGTCATTACTACACAACACCTTGTAACGATGTTTCGTTACATGCATTTACTTTCTATTTTTATTCTACAAAGAAACCCCAAAAGGGAATGAATTAACAATTTAGTTATTTGAATTATATACATACTTATATTTTACTTTGCATTGTTCGATTTGCTCGTCAATTATTATTACCTTTATGAAATTCCAAATTTTATTTTATACCTAAAAATTTTTCTCTTAAGTAAATACCGTTAACATTTATTAACATTTGGAAATAATTTTATACATATTATTTAAAGAGTATTCTCTTTTCAGTTAACATTGGTTGAGAACCAAGCAGCAGCAATGTTTCACACACTGACACTCACACATACACACGCGTGTATTAGTTTAAGCTAAGCTTTGATCAAGGTATTCGTAACTAACAATAATTCTCATGTCTATAGGCCCATTTAGCCGACTGTTGAAATTGTAACTGTAACGTAAATGTAAATGTAGTAGCACTTATGTATATCTAAAACACGTAAAACCGTATCATGTGTTTTTGATACAAACAAAAAAACAAAAGTGCATGTGAAGAAAAAGTGTTCACTTATTAATGATTTACAGAAAAAGTGTTCTGTTTTTCATTTTTATATTATTGTATGTTAAAGAAAATAATTAATTTTTCATCACCCATATTTTCATATCAAATAATTTACAAAATAAAATAAAAGTAATACAGCTGTTCATAGCAGTGATGAGAGTTCATAGTATTCAGTACATAAACAAAAAGTACGAAAATTGTTCAAATGGTACCTAAAATTTCTAATATTTCTTTTTCTGTCTATATGTCGACATGGGCTACAGCTGGGAAATATAAAAAAACAACCTGTTTATAATTTTTTTATTAGTACCAATGTTGGAAGCTACTATAGCGAATAAATCTCAAATGTTTGAATTTTTGTTCTCTGCTCTTTGGTACTTCTAAAAAAACAAATTCAATTGCTTATAATATATAATAATATTAATATATAACAGGAGAGTAGTACATTCGGCTGGACCGAATCTAAAATACCCTTCACAATAGTCACCTTAATACATATAATTATATAGTATATATTAAAAATTTTAACTAAATATGCTCGGATATATATGAACCGACATCGGAGAAAAAATGTGTTTGCCTTGTAATCACCATTCCAAAAAGGAAATCTTTCATGGAAATTATGATGTAAAAATTAGTTTAGGCTATATCTTAGTTAAATATAAACCGATAACGGAATTTTCTGTATTTTACGAGTAATTCCCTCGTTTTATACTCAGAACTGATTTCAAGCAAAAGAAATTTTTCACTAATTAATCGGTTTAGACTATATCTCGGGTATATATGGACCGATATCGGAAATTTTCATTTTCTCTATTTGGTAACCTCCTTATATTATCAAGACTTCTTTTAAGCAAAAAAACAAAAAAAAAACATTTATGGAAAAATTGGTTTAGGCTATATCTTGGGTATACGAATATATGGAACGATATCGGAATTTCTCTTTTTCTGTATTTTAGTAACCTACTTTTATTACTATAATAAGTGTGTGAAGTTTGAAGCATAACAAACAACTTTTTTTTCAAAAATGTTCATACAAAATTGCAAAAAATAATGGCCTTTTTCGGAATTTTGAACATATCTCAGCTATATGTGAAGCGATATTACTGAATTTCAATTGAAATCCTATGACTCGATGGGGTAATAGAATGGTGAAAGGAAAAATATTTCTAACTCTAATAGTTTTCTTAGAAATGGTATTTCAACGGCCGACGGACGGACAGACGGACATCGCTTTATCAACTTTTCTATTAATTCTGATTCAGAATATATGTACTTTATACGGTCGCGAATAAAAATTGTTTATATTTATATGCATAACAGTTTTTTATACTTTTGTGCATAACAGTACTAAAATACTAATTATATATAATTATTAGCTTATTATACCTTAAAAATATTAAAAAATTTTTATTATTACATTTTCATTTCATCACAGACCTAAATTTATACTGTATTGCTTTCTTACATTTATTTCAGCATAACTCTATTTTGTAAACCAATTTTTAAAATTCATTTTATCGTTGGAAGATTGTGCTTGAAAAATATATTTTTGGAAATCGGGCGAATAAATGTTGTGGTTACATATAATGTGACAGTTGCAAAAATTGTGCGCTGTGTATAAATTATGCTACCATGTCTATCCATTTTGCGTATTTCACAGAAAAGTCTTAAATTTATTAAAATATATTATGTTTGTATACAAATATAACTATTTAAATATTGCAATTATCAAATAAACAAAAAGTACGAAAACAGAGTTTTTGGGCCATCCTGCCATTCACAATAATAAATACCATCACTGACTACATTTGTCACGTAAACACGTAATGAAATTCTATTTTCTACAGGTTGAGACGTTACGGTTACATTTCATTACAGTCAGATAAGCGTTTTCATGGTTTCTCGTATAACAAAAACGATCAGCTGTTACGACTACATTTACATTTCTACATTTACGGTCGGCTAAATGGGCCTTATGTGTCACTACGGTTTCAGTTGGGCTTTGGCTGTGCTCGCGTGTGGACAGCTAGACGCAAGTTTGTAATAGCTTCGCTAGCAGCCACATTACGGACACAAACAAGCTCTACTCATGTAGTAGTGCACAGGGTCCCTACTGGTTACCAATAGCCATAGAGCCCAGGCACCATGGTAGTAGTGCACAGAGACATATCATAAATCTTTTCATTTTTCTGGCGAGCGGGGTCATTCTGGTTCTGTCTGTCTGGGTGACAAGTTGCTGCACGGTTATCTCCTGGTTATACTCTTAAAATTGCTTTTTGTGTTCCATGAAAATCTTATCGTAAAGTCTAAAATTATTTTATTTAAAGACTGGAAATAAATTGTAAGGTTAATATTAAAAATTCCCATGTGTTTGGATTCCTGCATATCCAAGTGAGTATACCCCGGCGAGTATTATTATAACCTGGTTTATCGTGGGATGCCATGTTAAAAATAACGAAAATTAAATTGGAATTATTCACTGATATAAATATGTATAATTTCATTAAAAAAGGAATAAGAGGTGGTATTGTTCAATGTACAACGCGTCGAACAGTTGCAAATCATAAATATATCAAAACATATGATTGCTCTAAGCCCTCACAATATCTTATGTATTTAGATGCGAACAACTTGTACGGTTGGGCAATGTCTGCATCTTTACCAGAAGGTAAATTTGAATGGATTGAAGATATAGATAGCTTTGATATTTCGAAAGTATCTGAAAACTCTGATTTTGGTTACATTTTAGAAGTTGATTTAGACTATCCTGAAGAACTACATGATAGTCATAATGATTTACCGTTTTGTGCTGAACTTAAAAGTCCTCCAATACAACATCATAATATAAAGAAACTAATTACCAATTTAACTAACAAAAAATCATATATAATTCACTATCGAAATCTTCAACAGTGTATTAGAAATTTTTTTTTTTTTTCTTATTCAATTATTTATTGAATCTTCACAAAGTGAACTAACAATAAGTATGCAAATCTTAATACTAAATACATAAAATTAATTAAGTCCAGCCAATGCTAGACAAAAATGTTTTATTTTGCACGATCAATATCGGTGAAATCACCTATTTAACGTTCTGATGGTGGCAAGGGTGTCCCTCCTTCTCAACCGAGAGTGTCCTTCGAAATTAAGTATATTGCGTGCAAGACGATTTGGATGAAGTTCCAATTTATTGATATGCCTTGTTGCGTACTTTGAAAATTCGTCTTTTACAAGAGGAACACAGAGATCCTTATGAATTCTTGAGTTTTTTACGTACCACGGAGCTGCAATAATTGTTCGAAGAATTTTGTTTTGTCGCCTTTGAATTTTTTCGATGTTTGAAGTGGAGGCGGTGCCCCATAGTTGAATTCCATAGCACCATATAGGCTTTAGAATTGCGTTGTATAATAAAAGTTTGCAATCCAGCTTCAATGTCGAGTTTCTGCCCATAAGCCAATTCAGTTGAGCTGCTTTTAACTTTAACTGAGTAACTTTCGCATCTATGTGAGACTTCCACGTTAACCTACGGTCCAGGAGAATACCAAGGTACTTGACTTCATTTTGCTGCGGAATAGGTGAATTGTTGATGTGGATGGCTGAACATGTTTGTTTACGCAGCGTGAATGTAACGTGAGTACACTTTTGTTCATTAACTTTAATTTAGAAATGGTTTAAAATTAGTTAAAAATTCATAGAATATTAAGATTTAAACAATCAACTTGGTTGAAACAGTACATATATCGATTTAAATACCTTTCATCGACCTAATGCCAAAAATGAGTTTGAAAAAAATGTTTTTAAACTTTTAAATAATGCGGTATACGGTAAAACTATGGAAAATGTTGAAAAACGTAAAAATGTAAAAATCGTTAATGCTTGGGAGAGTGAACACAACCGTTTGGGCGCACGAGCTCTTATAGCAAAACCTAATTTTCATAGTTCAACACATTTTACCGATAATATGATTGCAATTCAAATGAGTATGGATAGCGTAACATTTAATAAACCTATATATTTAGGGTTTTCAGTGCTAGAACTATCTAAATATAAAATGTATGACTTTCACTATCAGTATATGCAGACAAAGTTTAATGAAAATTTTAAATTAAATTATATGGATACTGATTCTCTAATTTACACAATAAGAACAAACGATTTTTATAAAGATATTTACAATGATCTTCAGCTAAACTTTGATACATCAGACTATTCAATTAATAATGGTTTCAATTTCCCCTTGCCAACCCAACAAAAACGTCTTGGGAATGATGAAAGACGAGAATAATGGACATGTAATGTTAGAATTTATTGGGCTTCGATCAAAAGTATATTCAATAGCTGTTGACGATAAAGAAGAAATCAAAAAAGCTAAAGGTGTAAAAATCTCTGCTTTAAAAAAAACTAACTAACGAGTGATTTTTTTGCTATTATCTTTTTGGCAACACTAGTTTTGACAGCTCACGCACGTTTTGTATCTTGTGTCACTGTCAAACATCTTCAGTTTGGTCTATAATTTAATCATGAATCGTCTTACAAACGAGCAACGCTTGCAAATTATTGAATTCTATTACCAAAATGCGTGCTCTGTTAAGAAAGTTCATCGCGCGCTTCTTCCATTTTATGGTCAGTTTAATCGACCTACTGAGGCTTCTATTCGGGCTATTGTAAAAAAATTTCGCACCAAATTTACAATGTTGGACATTAAACCATCAACACGCTTACGTAGAGTGCGAACTGAAGAAAATATCGCAGCCGTATCGGCCAGTGTTGGTGATGACCGTGAATTATCGATTCGGCGCCGTTCGCAGCAATTGGGCCTCTGTTACTCCACTACGTGGAAAATTTTGCGGAAGGATTTGGGTGTGAAGCCTTATAAGATACAGCTGGTGCAAGAATTGAAGCCAAACGACCTACCACAACGCCAAATTTTTGGTGAATGGGCTCTTGAAAAGTTAGATGAAGATCCACTTTTTTTATCGAAGAATTGTGTTCAGCGACGAGGCTCATTTCTGGTTGAATGGATACGTGAACAAGCAAAACTGCCGTATTTGGAGTGAAGAGCAGCCAGAAGCATTGCAAGAGCTACCAATGCATCCACAAAAAACAACCGTTTGGTGCGGATTATGGGCTGGCGGCATCATTGGGCCGTATTTCTTCAAAGATGATGCGAATCACAACGTTACTGTGAATGGTGAGCGCTACCGTGCGATGATAACAAACTTGTTTTTGCCCAAAATGGAAGAGCTTGACTTGCATGACATGTGGTTTCAACAAGACGGTGCCACACAGCACGCGATACAACGGACCAATTGAGAGGCGAGTTCGGTGAACAGTTTATTTCACGCTTGGGACCAGTCAATTGGCCGCCCAGATCGTGCGATTTAACGTTCTAGACTATTTTTTGTGGGGCTATGTTAAAGCTAATGTCTATAGCGACAAGCCCGCTTCGATTGACGCACTGGAAGCCAACATTGCCAACATTATTCGTGAGATACCGGCCGAAATGTTGGAAAGAGTATGCCAAAATTGGACTAAGCGGATGGACCATTTGAGGCGCAGCCGCGGCCAACATTTGCATGAAATAATCTTCAAACATTAAATTATATCGACCCAACTATCGATCCAAATAAATATTTCATGCATTTTTCTGAAGTTTATGTGGTTTTTTTTTGTAAATTTCCGATAGTTCTTATAAAATCACCCATTATAAATGATTACCGTAACTGTTTGACCAAACTCAGCCAAGCCAAGTCGTACCAGCCCATTTGCGAATCTCATTACTCACACACAATTTCAAAAACTTCCGCGTATATAAGTACCACACTATTTTTGTTCCCTGCTCCTACTTCCAGAACTCTCATCAACACCCTACTCAAATGTACAAAAAAAATATTCATATTATAAGAAAATTTATTATAATATATTTTACAAAAGTATTTATTTTTATAAGTTTATATTAGTAGTGTTTCAATTGTATTAAATAAGTATTCCTTGCAACTGGATTTAAAAATGGAAATTCGATCAATTAGTTTTACAGATGACGGTAAATTATTATATTTAATGCCGCCAATATAATCAATTCGTTGTTTGGTTATCTCTAATCTGCACCTGGGAATTCTAAAATTTTTTCAATACTCGAAGTATTGAAATTTATTGATTTTGTGTAAACGATATAGTGTGGTAACCAATTTTATTAACACATTTAAAAACAAACATTAGAACTTGGTATTCATGCAACCCACAGATTGGTAATATAATTTTGCTTCCTTCCTTATACAGTGAAATAGTTGAATACGTGAATAAGACGGTAAATTGTAAACAATTTTTAATGCTTTGTTTTGCATACGCTGTAAAGATTTATGAAAAGTATTATTTTTATTACAAGCATACGCAATGGCTAAATAATTCAAATGAGATTGAATTAAAGATTGATAAATCATCAATTTAATTGTTTTCTCTAATTTGTTTTTTAATTTATATAATATACCAATTGCTGCAGATATTTCCTTTTTTAGCTCAGTTATATGTAGGTCCCAAGATAAATTGCTTTGCAACGTTATTCCTAATTACATAATGGAATGTGTTTCATGCATAATTTTTCCATCTACACTGAAAATAATTCCTTCATTAATATAATGAATATTGACATTAATCTAATGAAAATTTTCATTATTTTTCGGCCTTCATTGGACTAATGAATCTTGTTTCATTAAAAATTATGTAATGAATATATTCGTTAGATTAATGATAACTTCATTAAGTCAATGAAGCATGAATCATAATATTTATGAATAGTTTACATTAAAACAATGAAAATATTCATTAAGTTAACGACTCAATTTCATTAGTTTTATGAATTTGGTACTTTAATATTAAGTAATTTTTTCATTAGGCCAATGAATGTGTTACATTATTTTTATGAAATATTTTCTCGAGTGTAATGAATACAATTTTTTTTTTTTTTTTTTTTTTAATGTTTATTTAACAAGTATTTAGAATATAATAGTAAACTCCAAATAAACAAAAAGTGTAATTATTAATTTGTATATATACAAAGTCCCATTTTAAGGAGCTCTCATGTACAAGATATAATTTATAATACAGTTAATTTTTTCTTATTTAATAATACATAATTATAATAATATATTTTTAGTAAGTTACTTGTAAGCAAAAAGAATGCAAAAATCTTACTTCTGTATAGGAAAATATAAAAGGATAAGGTCAAGAGTTAAAATTCAACAAACTATTATTGTGTAAGCCACCAATATTTCTTAAGGTTCATAATTTTAATGTTTTTATCTTCTGTATAAATGTTTGTATCAAAACGACTATTTTCTGTTGTAAGTTCTTTACAAGTTATTGATTTATTATTGGAACGTCTATAAATATGGTAAAATATAGGAATACCATCTTCATCTTGGAGAAAACCATTTCTATCAAGAAAAGGAAAAGCCTCAGGAGGCATGAAGCCATTTTGTAGCGTTTTTGAAATGTACTTTTCGGAGACATAATAAGGAGCCATAATTAGGTTATTTTCGGTGGTATTCACACTGTTTAAGATATGGTCTCTTATAAGATGAATAATAAAGTTATCAAATCTAGATATTTCTGCTTTTTCATAAAGAATTTTGTTTGATACATATTTTCTGTAGTTACTCTCCTTTGATCTGTGTAATGAAGTGCAACACCTGAGACATTTCCTTTCGTATACTCGGATCTTCTCCATGAACGAAGGGCTTATGTTAAACCATATTTGACAACCGTATGATAGAATTGGCCTTATTAATAGTTGGTACATAATAATTTTAACCCTTGGTTGTATATATTTAGAAAAAAAAAGTTTTTTATATATAAAGAATGCTTTTCTAGCTTTTATAAGTTGTTGTTCTACATGCTTATTAAAGTACAAAAATTTATCTAGATTTATGCCTAGTAGTTTAACAGTTTCTTTTGTATGAATGCTTATATTATTAGTTGATCTAATACCAAACGACTTCCAGTTTTTTCTTATATCACTATTACATTTTCCAACTGGTGGTCTAAAAAGAATACACTCGCATTTGTTCAAGTTGATCTTCATATGCCAATCTATGGAATAGTTTTGTATTAAGAGAAACTTAGTTTGTAACCCGTGATTTATTTTGTCAACTGTATTTTCGGCGTGATATATGGTAATATCGTCTGCGAAAGCTATAATATTTTCCATTTTCTCTAGTAAATCAATTATATACAAATTAAATAATATCGGAGAATTAACGGTGCCCTGTTGTAGTCCATTGACAATTGTGAATTTCCCGGTGCCATTTGTTTCTCTACCATAAATGGAAAAGGTCCTATTATTCAGCATGTTGTGTATAAGATTTACAAAATGTAGATGGAATTTAAATCTAAGTAATTTACATATTAAACCTGGTATCCAAATATTATCGAAGGCTTTTTCAAAGTCTACTAGGCAAGCACCGGTGTATAGGGATTTATTCAGATTCCACTGGATATTTGAAACAAGCAAATGAATTGCATGTATCGTTGAATGCTTGTATTTAAAACCGAATTGCCTATCGCTTACTAGATTCCTGTCCTCGCAAATCTTCATGATGTTGATATTGATACATACTTCAAATACTTTGCTGATGTTTGGGAGCAAGCTAATTGCTCTGAGATTTTTTGGATTAGAAGTATCCTTGTTCTTCTTTGATAAAATAATCACTTTGGCTTCTTTCCAAGCAGTTGGAAAGTAAGCATTATTTAGCATGTTATTAAAAAGTATTCCATATTTGGATATTAAATCGTTTGGTAAATTACGTAGTACTACATTGGGTATATTGTCAACACCCGAAGATAATTTTGGTCTTAATTTCCTAAAAATTGACAAAGCCGTCTCTTTAGATATCAAAAAATTATCTAGTTGTGATTCCCCTAGGTCATCTGCCCGCTTCGACGTTGAAAATGTCGTCATGGTCATGCCATTGTTTTCATATTGATTTTTTTCTTCCAAAAATTCATTGAAACAATTGTTTACTTCAAGGTGTACGGCATTATCGGGATCAATCTCCTTAAAAGAGTGAACCGATTCCAGATATGAACCAAATAAGTCCAATTTTTGCACTTCCTCATGGATCAAGTAATTAGCATTGTCCTTTTCCAAATCTATGGGGTTGTCCAAACTAATTTGGACAACAATTATTATTTTGCTGAATTATTTGATGTAAACTACTAATATGAATTTCAACGTTGAATTTACATCTATATTCTATTTATAATTTTTATACATCTTTATATTACATTTATTAATTGGAAATAATTTTATTATAAATATTTATCTGAATATATGTATATATACTTACCTTTTCTTATACTTACCTTGCATTATACTTACCTACCTTTATTCTACGTACCTGTTTTTATTATGCTTTTGTATGAATCTTATTCTTTGCACGAAAATTTACGATTTTTACTTACCTTTGTTTTGGCTGTTTAATATTACCGATTTATTTTTAAATATTGAAAAATATAACGTATGGCTGGTCACACTGGCGGCTGGAAAACTTCCAAATGTCAAGGCCGATTTTTCCAAGGCCGAAGTTTGGTCTGGCGAAGGTCGTGGAAAAAACGGCACTTGGAAATCATCAGCCGTATGGTATAGTGCATTTTTTCAACTAGCATTCTAAGTAACCATTGTCTATTAAAAGGTAAACCTATAAATAAATTTTATTTAAAACCGAAATTCCCAACCCTAACGTTTTATTTATTTATTTCATTTCCCCACACATATTGTGATTTTCTCATCCATCGAGAAAATTACAATAACCTGCTCTTGGAGATCCCACAGCAGCAACCCCTTTGTTATCTCCACGAAAAGGTTTATAACAAAGTGATCCATTCTCTCTAACAGCTCAGAGGCAGCAGAAAGGGCATCACTTTGTTCATGGTCCAGAAAAGCCGACAATTAAGAGAGCCAAGATTGGGAAAAAACCACCACCAAAAGCTTGTAGAAATAATGAGGTATGCAAATCACAAGCATAAAAATTAAAGCAGTACAAAAGAAAAAAAACTGTAAGTAAAAAGTGCGTATACGTAAAAGCATATACATAAATAAAAGTGCATAAAGAAAAACCTAACCATTTTGCTTAAAAGATTCACGGAGAAAAAAGGTGAAACCAAAATTCTTATTAGAAAGAAAACCCGAAAAGTGTATGTGTGTATTTTCTAAGAAGTGGAAGGAATATACTCGTAAGTGTGTATGTATGAAAAAAAAGCGCGCAAAATTATTTGTATACATACATACGTAAATCCAGCTATAATTTATCTACATTTACATATCTACATATATACGTGTATGTAATATGCTTATACATTTCTAGGTGGATTAACACATATATATTTATATATATATATATATATATGTATATAGTTACATACATACATACCGGTTGACATCAATTTTTATATAAATACATACATATCTACCGGTTTCATATCTATTTCTACATATGTTTATATACATAAACGCTTGCAAAGAGAAGACAAAATAATAAAGAGTACCTATCAAGTGAAATATTAAATCAAAATTTTATTTACATACTTACATATACTTGCGATATTTTCCGCTTTGCTCTTAAATTGGCTTGATTTAGATACATTACTGTATACATTTTTCGTTTCGCTAAAAAATATATATAATAGTGTGTCCCACCAAAAATAACTAAATGCTTTGTAATAGTTTCAGGAAAAAAATAATAATAATAATAATATTAAAAAACTAATTAACAAGCATTTGATTCTATGTTCAGTGACAAATCTCTTTAATGGTAAAAGTGCCTAAAAGAAAAAAAACCGTACATACGTGTATACATATATACTCAAGAATTCAAAATTCTCTTAAGTTCTTGAGTGCTATATTTTTCCATAAATAGTTACCAAATCTCCATAATTGTAAATACGTATGTATTGTATGTATAAATATTTCAAAAAACACATTTAAAAAAAAAAAAAAAAAAAAAAAAAAAAAAAAATTCACACATGCTTACGCACATATATGCTTATAATTAAAGAAGAGAAAAGTAAACATAGAACAAGTGTTTATTGTTTGTTATAATAATACAGAGACGGAAAGTTCGCAACCCACAAAAAGTAAATTTATATTCAAGAATTTGTAGTGTTGAAATATATTTGAAGGAAATTGGCTCTATTTGCAATTTTACAAATTTATATCACTTATAAATATATGAATGTTGGTGAGTTGCTTTTGTGTTGGATAAAAATATAAATTAAAATTTATATTTTTTCAAACAAGCAACAATTCTCATTGTTATTCAAAGCATTTCAACACTATACTTCAAATTTAAACATATTAAATAAATTTAAATTACTCTTATTGTCACGAATTAAATCTCAATTATATAACTAACTCCTTTTTCCATACACGGCTTTAACCATATAAAGAGTGTTACCATAGCGCTCTTTTATTAAAGTGAATTTAACTCAAGAGTTGTTCAATAATAATTGTAATTTTCGTTACTCAAAAATACTGCTCGGTGATTATTATTATTTGTTTATCGAATAATAAAATCCTTGGTTCGCTGCTAAAGTCGTTAGATCCTCAAATAATCTCATTGGTTACTAGAATTCAATATATTGCTATAATATATAGCCCCTATTTCTATTTCCTTAAATATATTGAACATCTAGTGCTTTAATACAAAGCCCCTATATCTATTACTTACCCTAATAAAACTGTTTGTAAATCTTTTGCTATAGCATATAGCCCCTACCTCAGCTTCTTTATAAAGATTACAAACTGGTTGCGATATTATACAGTCCATTATTCTCAAAACTTTTACTGAACTCTTCAGATCCCTTTATTTCATTCTTCTTAAAAAATGGCAACCAGATCTCAAGATGAGTCTAGCCCTTCTCCCAGAGATCAATTCGATTTTGACAGCGATCGCTTGCTCACATTTTGCGAGAAATTCAAAAAGGCCGATAATATCGACCCAAATGAATCCCTTCTTGAGGTTAAGCTGAAAGACCTCGAGGCAAGGTGGGGAAGAGTTGAAACCTCGTACGAAGTGGTAATGATGTCGAAAGACAAATTTATCACTTCAACCGTCAAAACCGAAGTGAGCAACATATTTGAAGAATGCACAGATTCGTATTATGTCTGCTCAGCAAAAATCCTCGAAATAATGAAAAGTTTCAGATTAGAGACTATGGCTTACCCCACAGGCCAGTCAACTTCACGGTATTCCATGCCAAATCACATTGCCCCACAAGATCTCCTGCAAGATAGCTCCGATTGTATTAAACTTCCACCCTGTGACACAGAAGTGTTCAAAGGAAGCTACGAACAGTGGCCCTCGTTTAGGGACATGTTCACTGCGGTATATATTAATCACTCGAAACTCACCGCAGTCACTAAACTATATCACCTTCGAAATAAAACGAAGGGTGAAGCTGGAGATATAGTTAAAAGATATCCGCTCTCAAATGAAAATTTTGAATTGGCATGGAATGCTTTAAAAACCAGATATGAAAATAAAAGGGTTTTAGTTGACAATCAAATTAAAATACTTTTTGATATCCCAGCGGCAAATAGAGAAGATAGTGAAGCTATCAGAAGAATACAGTCCACAGTTAACGACTCTCTAGCAACGCTCAAAACGCTTGGAGTCCATGTAGACAGTTGGGACCCGATTCTAGTTCGCCTTATTTCCACAAAATTGCCCGATCATACACTGTCACTATGGGAACAATCTCTCACATCACCCCGAGAGCTTCCACAGTGGAATCAAATGTCGCAATTCCTTATTGATAGGTATGAAGCGGTAGAACGTCTGACTAGCATTAAAACATCGAAAGATTGTTTTACGCTAACAAAACCGCCGCAAAATAAAGTGCAAACATATATGTCGCAAGAGAACTTAAACTCTATATGTTGCAAGCTATGCAACGTAAATCATTCGTTAAGAGTGTGCCCAAAGTTCAGAGCTTTCAGTGTGCAACAAAGAGTTGATTACGTTTTCAAAAACAAATTTTGTAACAACTGTTTGGCTGCTTCTCATCTCAAGTCAAACTGTGGTAGCAAGCACAAGTGTTTACACTGCAAAAAAAGTCACCATACTTTGTTACACATGAGGCAGAATTCTCAAAATACATCTCACAGCTCAAACAAATCACAGAGCGAAAACACACATGAAAATATTAAGTTTGTACAAAAATCTTATGCAAATACCTCTCAAGCGGTTAAACATGTTTCTCCAGACGATCTTCCAAGTACCTCTAGTCGAATCCATGCGAATTGCTCTACAAGTAGTGAAAATATTTTATTACGCACTGCTTTAGCTCAAATTGAACATAAAGGTGAACTTTTCACCGTACGAGCCCTTATTGATCCCGGTTCGCAGCGGACTTTTCTAACTGAGCGGATTAGAACTCGTCTCCAACTGCCTTACAAAAAATCTCATTTCGAGATAGTGGGGATCGGAGGCCAAAAACAAACCGCTAACAAAGAATGCGAGTTTGTTTTGTATGCGAAAAGACATAATTTGCGTGTCCCCATACGAGCAATTGTACTTCCGAAAGTAACAAAACGTCTGCCCGCTTTCGATTTCATAATCCCTGCCTCAAAAGAACTCTCTCAACTAGATTTAGCTGACCCAACATTTAATAAAGCGTCTCAGATAGATCTCATTCTGGGCAATGACTGTGAACACTTTCTCAATATTGATGGTATAAAGAAAAACATTTGTGGTCAAACGTCTGCCTAGAATACTATTTTCGGGTGGGTTCTCAGTGGTCCCATAAAAACACAGTCCATACAAACGTTCACCACCTCAGTTGTTGAATCGGAGACTGTGGAATTAAATAATACTCTAAAAAAGTTTTGGGAACAGGAAGAAATTCCGCTCGCTAAGCCCAAATCAGCAGAAGATGACTTCTGCGAAAAATTCTATACCCAAACCACTACCCGCAATGAAAATGGTAGGTACATAGTAAGACTTCCTTTTAAGGCAGAGTTCCCCGAAGAAGTTTTCTTAGGATCATCTCGTTTCACTGCCTTGGCTCAATACTCGAGCTTAGAAAGAAATTTAGTTAAAAATCCCGAGCTGCAAGCTCAATACAAGGAAGTTCTGAACGAATACATTACTCTTGACCATATGGAAGAAGTTCCATCAAATGAGCTAATTTCGAACGGTAAATATAGCTCTTATTATTTACCACACCACGCAGTTGTTCGCCCAGAACATAAAACGACAAAAGTAAGAGTCGTTTTTAATGCGTCACGAAAATCCAAATCACAACTATCCCTTAATGATATTCTATACACTGGCCCTACTCTACAAAATGATTTAATATCTATTTTGCTTAATTGGAGAAAATATAAATATGTTTTTAGTGGTGACATTCAAAAAATGTATCGCCAAATACTGGTACATCCCGCTGATAGGTCTTATCAGAGAATTTTATTCCAGCCCCAAGCAGACAACCCAATAAAAGATTACCAATTGAAGACGGTAACTTTTGGAGTTAACTGTGCCCCATATCTTGCGATTCGGACCCTATTACAACTCGCTTCTGATTCCGAATCCAGATTTCCAAATGCAGCTTCGATTCTGCGCACAGAAACCTACGTAGATGACATTCTCACAGGTGGCTTTTCAATCAATGAAACTTTGTCTGCTCAAACTCAGCTCATTGAGGTTTTAAACTCAGCTGGATTTCCATTAAAAAAGATTACTGCAAATGACCCGCAGTTACTTGCTCATGTACCAAAAGAAGATCTGTATGATTCCGATTTTCTTCGCTTCCACGACTCAAGCTCTACCAAAACTCTTGGTATAAAGTGGAATGCAATCTCTGACTCGTTTACATATAATTTTTCTCCGATTCAACAAACAGATAAAGTAACAAAGCGGCAAATGCTTTCGTCGGTTGCAAAACTGTTTGATCCCGCTGGATGGCTGGCACCCATAGTCATCAGAGCAAAAATTATCATGCAGCAGCTATGGTTAGAAGGGTTAGATTGGGATGAAGATGTATCAGAAGAAATTTTTAGTAAATAGAACAGTCTTGTGCAAGATTTATCGCACATAGAAACTATTTCCATCCCGCGTTGGCTACAGTGCATACCTTCTGACTCAATCTCAATTCACGGGTTCTCTGATGCATCAAAAGCAGCATACTGTGCTACGATTTACATCAGATGTCAATCTATTTCTCACGCTACTTTCTCAAATTTGCTAGTAGCGAAAAGTAAGGTGGCTCCAATACAGACAGTTTGTCTACCACGCTTGGAACTAAACGGCGCAGTTTTACTAGCAAATCTCGCTCATTATGTAGTCAATTCACTCAAAATGAACATAAGTGAAGTTCAGCTGTGGACCGATTCATCCATTGTGTTAGGTTGGCTTTCAAAGCCTCCCTCCACGTGGGAAACCTATGTGGCAAATCGGATTGCTCAAATCCACAGATTAGTCCCCAATGCTACATGGCGTCATGTTCCAACTCATGACAACCCTGCTGACCTAGGTACTCGCGGCTGCAAACCCCAAGAACTGGCGCAAAGCTCTCTCTGGTGGAATGGACCATCATGGCTAATAAAACCCGCCTCAGAATGGCCCAAACGAAATCCACTAAAAGTAGTTGAAGATTCGAAAACACAAACTCATGCCCTACACACTGAGGTCCAGAAAGATGACATTTTGTGTAATTTTTCTTCATACAACCGAGGCCTACGGGTTCTCTGTTATGTTTTTCGATTTTTCAACACATGTTTAGTGAGATGCACAAAAATCTCAAGGCAAAGTAAAACTTTACCCTCCCGAGGGGGTCTTACATTAAATGAAATGAAGTTTGTAAAGTTTCGTCTCATTTCTTTAGCCCAAAAGAAATATTTTAGTGAAGAGTACAAGTTATTATGCAATTCTCAGTCTCTACCGAAAAAGAGCACATTAGTAAATCTTAACCCATTTATCGATTCAGATTCCATCTTACGGGCAAATGGCCGGTTAGCTCAGTCCTCACTGCCATATAACGAGCGCCATCCTATTATTCTTCCTGGAAATGCTCGTTTTTGTCAACTTTATCTATTGTTTGTTCATAATATACTCGCTCATGCTGAATGTAGCCAAATGTGTAGGATGGTACAATCGGAGTTTTACATCTTTAGACTTAAGCCCAGAGTCAAAGCTATTATTCGACATTGCAAAATCTGTATTATACATAGACAACAAGCGTGCTCGCAAATAATGGCTCCCTTACCCCCAGAGAGATGTACCCTTACGCCACCCTTTCATGTCACAGGAGTGGACTTTGCAGGGCCCTTTGAGATTAAAACTTCGATTTTGCGGAAAGCTAGCACGACAAAGGGCTACGTAAGCGTTTTCGTTTGCTTCAGCACTAAAGCCATACACTTAGAAGCATGCTCGGACTTGTCGTCAAATGCCTTTCAGGCAGCATTCGCTCGCTTCGTTGGGAGGCGGGGGCTGCCCCAAAGGGTTACGTCGGATAACGGCAGAAATTTCCTAGGGGCTAGCCGAGCGCTCCAACGAGAGTTTTCCAAGTTTATTAAAGAAGCATCACAGGACATTGCCCAGAAGTATCTTACCCATGGGTTTGAATGGAAATTCATACCCCCACACGCGCCGCACATGGGCGGCCTATGGGAAGCCGCCGTTAAAAGTTTCAAGTTTCACTTTAAACGGCTTGCAGGAACCCAGAAGTTCAATTTCGAGGAATTTACGACAGTTCTGGCACGAATAGAAGGGACACTCAATTCCCGGCCGATTTCTGCTCTGTCTGAAGATCCTTCTGAGTTGACAGCCTTAACCCCTGGGCACTTTTTAAGAGGCTCACCGCTAATGGCGTTCCCAGAGCCTGAGACTCAAAATATGTCGGTCATCAATAGATGGGAGAAATTAAAAGTTCTGCACTATCAGCTCGCCATACGATGGAAAGAGGACTATTTAAAAGCGCTTCATAAGCGCTACAAATGGAGAAACCCGACCACAAATATTCAAGTAGGAGATCTTGTCATCATCAAAGACGATTTACTCCCTCCACAAGAATGGCGACTAGGACGTGTAGAGAACACCTATCCGGGTTCAGATGGAAAGGTGCGAATAGTCGACGTAAGAACCGCCTCTGGAGTCATTACGCGCCCAATAGTGAAGTTGTGTTTCCTGCCTTACATGGATACCAGAAGTTCTTCACCAATCCCGTAACTTTCCTTAATTCCAACTTCTTTCCCCACAACTCTTGTTAAAGCTCGTTTTTAAAATTTTCTGTTGAGCATTTTACTGTTTTCCATAACCTCCGTTTATACATTACTAATTGTTGTTTTTCTCCCATATTAGACCGAACCGCCGATTGATTGTTACTAGGCCAATAGAAGTTCGCACCAGAAAATACGTACGAAGGCGAGACCACGATGTATACAAGTGTGTGTTGTGTAAGGCGTTTCATGGCTTGCGATTTTGCCGCAAATTTTTGGCAATGTCAGTAAAAAAACGGGAAGAAGTGGTTGCGAGGTACCAATGCTGTGAGAATTGCCTTGCAAGAAGCCATGATTTAAGAGCATGTGCGTCGCTGGACACATGTCGGAAATGCAATAAGTTTCACCACACCTTGCTCCATCCTACGCCAAAAAATGTAAAGAAACAAAAGCCGAAGAAGCGAGACGAGAAGTTACCAACCCAGTCAACACAACAGCACTCATCGCCATCACTGGCTCCAACCACGTCAACCACAATCCCAACCGCCGCAATTTTGGAGGCAATTAAGTCGTTGGCCAATGTCCTTTGTCCAAGCCATAACCCAGCATCTAATGCCTAAACTCGGGGCCGGCGGCATGTCCAAACTAATTTGGACAACAATTATTATTTTGCTGAATTATTTGATGTAAACTACTAATATGAATTTCAACGTTGAATTTACATCTATATTCTATTTATAATTTTTATACATCTTTATATTACATTTATTAATTGGAAATAATTTTATTATAAATATTTATCTGAATATATGTATATATACTTACCTTTTCTTATACTTACCTTGCATTATACTTACCTACCTTTATTCTACGTACCTGTTTTTATTATGCTTTTGTATGAATCTTATTCTTTGCACGAAAATTTACGATTTTTACTTACCTTTGTTTTGGCTGTTTAATATTACCGATTTTATTAAATATTGAAAAATATAACGTATGGCTGGTCACACTGGCGGCTGGAAAACTTCCAAATGTCAAGGCCGATTTTTCCAAGGCCGAAGTTTGGTCTGGCGAAGGTCGTGGAAAAAACGGCACTTGGAAATCATCAGCCGTATGGTATAGTGCATTTTTTCAACTAGCATTCTAAGTAACCATTGTCTATTAAAAGGTAAACCTATAAATAAATTTTATTTAAAACCGAAATTCCCAACCCTAACGTTTTATTTATTTATTTCATTTCCCCACACATATTGTGATTTTCTCATCCATCGAGAAAATTACAATAACCTGCTCTTGGAGATCCCACAGCAGCAACCCCTTTGTTATCTCCACGAAAAGGTTTATAACAAAGTGATCCATTCTCTCTAACAGCTCAGAGGCAGCAGAAAGGGCATCACTTTGTTCAGGGGTCAATACCTGCGTTCCTTATCAATCTTTCATCCTCTAAAGGAATTTTCATAATACCTAAGTCAGAAGACTGTGGAATCCTAAACTGTTTCCTAACCTCATTGAACATATTAGAAGAGTCCCTTGGATGCATTCTTGTAAGCCTGTCTTGAAAATGCTTATTCACTGAGATTGTAAAATTATCATTCAGAAGTTTTCTAATTAACTTCAGTTTCGCTTTTAGTATACTGAATTCTGATTGCGTTAAAAAAATTTCCAATCTATTGAAACGTTTTATCAAAGTAATAATCCTACTCTTCTCACCTTGCAGTTTTCTAATCGTCGAATTAGTGTATCTTTTAGTAGAATCGTTTGATTTAAATCTTGGGATTGTCGAATCCATGGCTCTTCTAATATTATCGCTCAATTTACTCAAATGATAGCCTATCTCATTATTACTCAGATTCCTATCAGCTGGGATCACTACATTATTATTTAATAACATATTTCCAAATTTTTTCCAATTTGCTTTCCTAAAATTTAATTTAGCCTCTAGTGGTTCATTGAAGAAGGAAAGTGGGTGATCATTCTCTACACCTAGTAATCTAATTTTAATCGCGTCATGATCACTGTCATAGTCAAGAGTCTCAAGACAGTTTATGGTATCATTAGCCCTGTAAATAGCGAGTCTCGAATCAATTATACACAGATCCAAATATGAATTACACCGTGTATATGACGGATTATGTGTTGCATATAGTTTACACCTATATCTTATCTCATAATAATCGATCCATTCTTTCAAATGATTTCCTTTAGTGTTGGACGTTGAATTATTCCAGGCTGTGCTTTTGCAATTCAGATCCCCAGCTAAAATGTAATAGTTTTCTATGTTTTCAAGATTTAGTAATTGAAAAAGTTTCAAGAGTTCCGATTTAAAATAACTGCAGTTGTTTCCCGAGGGGTAATAAGCGGCTATAATGTAAAGATTTTTATTCGGAAATAATGGTATTTTAACCACAGATATCTCCAAGTGTTTAAATGAATGAATATTCCTATTATTGTAATAACTATACTTTATATTTTTTCTAATCAGAATAGCTGTTCCACCTCCCATTTTAGAATCTTTTCTATCGTTGCGAACAATATGATAATTTTCGAAATTCAGTTTATGTTTCGAGTTCAGTTTCGTTTCGTTAATTAAAACCAAGTCCGGATTGTGTTTGTTTAAGAATATACTAAGGTTATATCTTCTACTTAACTTGATCAAGGAATTAACATTTATGTGTATAATATTTAATTCTTTCGTAATTCTTTCAGCCATCTTTAATAATTAGTTTAGCATAGAAAATAATGTGTCTATTCTAGACGATTGTAACTGTAATTGTTTATTTAAATTAATAATTTGATTAGATAAGGCCTGTACTGTGTTATTTAGTTGTTCTAAGATACTATTCATTGTATTATTTGTATTGGGACTTTGTATTGTAAAATTATTCTTTACCATATTAGCATAACTTAAATTATCATTAACAATAATAGGGGAGTTTTTGGTTCTTTTATCTGACCATTGTTGTTTTTTAGCCCGTAGTTTTTGCTGAAGATCTTTATATTTTGGACAACCTTTATAAGATGCTGGATGTCCATAATTATTGCATAAGACACAGAAAAGTTTCTCTCTTTCGTTTGCAGGGACCTCCTGAAGTGAACATTTTCCGATTTCATGATGATCTTTACATTTAACGCATCTTCGTGGTAGGTTACAGTTGGATGCACTATGTAGGAAACTTTGACAGTTTCTACATTGTGTTATTTCAGGTTTTCTAAGACCTTCCCAGTGGATACAACGATATAACAGCCCCTTGATTGTTTTGAGCTCATTGACTTTACTATCTGCATTTATTTGAACCATATAGATTGGCAAATTAAAGCCATTTGCATCAGCCCTTTTAGTTGTGAAGGGACTTACTTTAATAAATCGCAAATTTTCATTTTCATGCTTTTTTAATTCATTTAATATTACATTAATATCCATATTGGCAGATAGGCCCTTTAGTAAAAATGTTTTTGTTTTTAGATTTTTTGGTGTGAAGGAAAAAAATTTAGTTTTTGTTTCGAGTAGATATGCTCTTATTTTGGAGTAGTCCTCTATAGATGAGGTAAGTAATTGAGTTTTATTATTTTTAAATTCTCTTATCTTAAATTCATTTATGTTAAGACCATTCTTCACGAACTCTATAAGAGAGTTGGGATCCACATCAAATATGTATAACGGAGGTGTTTTTTTCTTTTTGTTTTGATATGCATCTGTTTGTTCTACGTTGTAATTAGTACTATTACACGTGTTATTATTGTTTTCCCCAGATGGAGAGTTTGTAGAAATTATATTTTTGGATGTTGTGGAATCTTCTCTCCCTTGCACATGATTTTTAAACTTTTGTATTATGTCTTTATTGCAATTTTTGTCGTCGGCAAGAAGTGCCCAGTAATTATTTTTTAAATGTTTTGGTACTGATTCCAGTTTTGTAACATTTTTTCTTTTTCCTACATTCTCTATTGATGATGTATCACTAGACATATTAATTACATTGTTTTTTTCATTGTTTTTAGATGAGTGAGGAGCATCGGGCTCACTCATGATTAAATTAGGTGTTTTTGTTGTTGTTAATATAGAGTCTATTTCTCTTGGAATTTATTAACAACAGTTTTACACAATAATATAAGTATGTAAGAACAAACAATATAAAGAATACACTATAAAGAAATTCAATCCGTGATCTACGTCCGTCTATCATGACAGTTTGATCGCAACTCTGTAATGAATACATTTGTTGAACCAATGAAAATGTTCACCAATTTGGTGAAAAATTTTCTTCATTCTAACGAAATAAAATCATTAGTTTAAGGAAGAGTTGCATTATTCTAATGATCTTTTTTCATTAGAATTGTGCTACTCAAGAGAAACTAAACAATTTTTTTTTTTTTAAATTAAGCATAAAATAATTTTTTATTATTTTAATACACTATTGAAATTTTATTTTATTAAAAAAATTTTTATACAGTAATTAATGTATAAAATAATTTACTTTATCATTTAGTTAGTAGTTGTAATATATTTATCATCTCACTTTTACTAAATCTCTAAAATTTTGCACCCAGCCTTCAAAAGTTTTTTATTACAAATCCAATGAAATTTTCTAATGAAATTATGAAACCTAATGAATCAATTTGAATGAATATTTTCATTAATGCTATGAATCTTCATTGATGGAACGTAGTTTTTCATTCCGTTAATGAAAATTATCTAATGAATTGGGTTCATTAGAAATATGAAGCAAATATTTTTCAGTGTATATAGACATAAAAGTTGTTGTTGATACTAAAAGAATGTGGTCTGAAGCGAATTAGGTGTGTTTTTTCAGGGTTGAGCAATAATGGTTTGAATATCGCAAATTCAAAAATCAGAGAAGCATCCTTCTCTATTTGAGTTGCAAGCACCAAATCATGCTTATATGAGTACAGTACGCACACATCATCTGCAAACATACACAGCTGACCATTTAAATCTAGATTCTTTATATCATTTATATAAATTGAGAATAATAGTGGCCCCAATCCACTGCCCTGCGGTACCCCGTATTCAACAGAGCCAAGAAAACTTTTTGCAATGTTTATACTAACAAATTGTTTCCTGTCTTTAAAATAACTCTCAAATAGCAACAGTTCACGATCCCTAACACCATAATACTGTAACTTTTGTAGTAATATTCGATGATCTACTAGGTCAAAAGCCTTAGTAAAATCAAAAAACAATCCAGCAACTCAAGACCCTTACAAATACTTTTAACAACATTAAGTACAGCATCTTCAGTACCACTTCCCCGTCTAAACCCGAATTGAAAATCATACAAAAATTTATTCGTCTCCATGTAAGTTAGCAGTCTTTCACACAATATTTTGTCAAAAATTTTATCAATTGAAGATAGAACGGCAATCGTTCGATATTTATCAACAGTGGCAACATTTATTTCTTTAGGTAATGGTACTATTTTATGAACCTTTAATACTTTAGGATAAACTGAAGTATTTATCATTTTGTTAAAAATGTCGCACAAAATTGGACCTATCTCATTCCGACATTCCTTGACGAATTTTGGGGACATGTTATCATAGCCTGAACTTTTATTAACGTCCATGCCTATTGTGACCGTAATTATATCATCGATATTTATATTTCCCAGCCTGAAGCGGTCTCTTGGCTGAGAAAGAGTTCTAAGCAAATTACAATTGTCACTAGGACAAATTGCAATTTCTGACTTGAGTTTATCTATGGTTGTTAGAAAGTAGTTGTTGAAACAATCAACTTTTATTTGATTACATGAAATTCTTTCCCCTTGAGCGTTATTCAGATGAATCTCATTACTTTTTACACGACCTAGTGTAGTATTAATAAATCTCCAAGACTTTTTGGGATTGTTTCCAATTTTTGATAAGCTGTCAGCGTAATAGTTATCTCTAGACTTCTTGGTAGCAATTTTTATAACTTTGCTTATTCGCTCCAAAAAATCTGCGTATCTCTGATTAGTTCCAGATTTTCTCTTTTTCTTTAAAACTTTCTCTTTTAGCAATATTAACTTCTGAAGATTTTTATTAATCATGGCGTAAGCTCGAACCTTAACTGTTTTTTACATTTACTCACTATGGTCGATTCATTTATAGCAAATTTCATGCAAGCAACTAGGATATTTGTCAATTCTAAATCATTAGTTAAAGTATAATTCATGGGTAACGTGTTTTGTAGAATGCCCCTAGCTTTTATATAATCATAGTGCGTTTTTGTTCTCTCCACGTATTCCTCTCTTGTCACATTACTTTCAAACTTGCAGCTCACAATATTATTATCTGACAGATTACATTCGATCAAATCAACAAAAATTATATCTGCAAAGTTCCTGAACACCTGATCTATACTTGTTTTACTTTGGGGTCTGGTTACCAAACTATGCGCACTGTCACAATCATAATTTTGAAACATCGTAAGCAAATCTATGAAACGACTATTTTGAAAACAATCAATGTTTGAGTCCCCAACTATAATAATTGGATTACGAGCATGCATTCTTACCAAATCATCAACAATATTTATAAAATCATCTACGTTACATTATTGTGAACGATAAAACGAAATAACTTTCAAAGGCTTTTGGTCAATTTTAAAATTGCACAAAGTAACAATTATGTGTTCAACAAATTTGTCACTTTTGTTAACATCTACCTCGTAATGAATGTTTTTGCTTGTTTGTGATGTACCGCCATAACCGTCTTCCCGGTAAAACCGGGAATTTCATATATTTGTGTTATGTCTTTCTGAAACCACGTTTCTTAAATTGTAATTAGATCAGGCAAGTTAGATAACCTTGCTATTAATTCTTTAAATTGATTGAATTTTCCAACGGATGAAACAACTTTTTGGTTTGCTATTGAAATTCAGTAATATCGGTCCAAGTATAGCTGAGATATATTCAAAATTCCGAAAAAATCCATTTTTTTTTGCAGTTTTGTATGAAAATTTTTGAAAACAAAAGTTGTTCGTTTTGCTTCAAACTTCACACACTTATTAAGCATGGTGACTAAAAGACAAAAATTTTTTTTTTCAGATATCGGTCTATATATACCCGAGATATAGCCCAAATCGGATTTTAATGAAAATGTCGCATATACGAAGCTAAATAACTTTTTTTTGCTCAAAAGCAGTTCTGGTAATAAAATTAGGTTACATAAATATGGAAAATGAACATTTTCGATATCGGTCCATATATACCCGAGATATAGCCTAAGCCGTTTGTCTCATGAAAATGTCTCGTAAGCGAACTTAAACAACTTTTTTTTTTTTTTTTTTTGCTTAAAAGCTGTTCTGGTAATAAAAGAAGGTGTAACCACTAAACATAAATTACTAAAAAACCACATCTGTTTTATGCAATGCTAAGTGATCGACTGACTGTTCTTTATTGTCACATTTCTTTAGTCTTTGTTTTATTTCGTATACCTACACCCAATTTTCACGACGACTTTTAAAGACATGTTTGTTTTTTATTTTATTTTAAAGCTGCTACCAAAATCATGTTACATTTTCACTACGATTTTTTAAGACATATATTTTTTTCAATTGTAGTTGCAAATTAATATCGTTTGTCTCTTTTTATCCTTTTGTTAGTATCGATCTAGTCATCTTGCTGAACGAAGGTAAATGAAAAGTAATAACAAATATACAAATGATAACAAAATGGAATTAGGAAAAAAACACGCAAAACGGAGTTCGTGTCTTTTTGTTTACCCCTCTTTCATTTCTATCAAATTTGCCCACAAATATGAAAGACATGACTTTAAGACGTTTGAAAAAATCATCGTGAAAATTGGATGTTATACTACAACGTTGCTAGCGTTACCATATTTATCTCGTTATATGGTCATTACCATATTTATCTCATTACACCGTCCCCTTTTGAAAAGAATTACCTAGGACTTTGTCACTAGGTCATTCAGTGGCAGTACAATTATATTACAATTGTGGTATTCTATTTTCAACAAATATGTGTATATGACACATATTTGTTGAGGCGCAGCCGCGGCCAACATTTGCTTGAAATAATCTTCAAACATTAAATTATATCGACCTAACTATCGATCCAAATAAATATTTCATGCATTTTTCTGAATTTTATGTTTTTTTTATACCCTTCACAAAAATGTTAAGGGTATATATAAGTTTGTGATTCCGTTTGTAATTTCTACAGTTTTTTTTTGCGACCCTATAAAGTATATATATTCTGAATCAGAATTAATGGAAAAGTCGATTAAGCGATGTCCGTCTGTCCGTCTGTCCGCTGTTGAAATACCGTTTCTGAGAAAACCATTAGACTTAGAAACTTTTTTCTTTCACCATTCTTTTACCCCATCGATTCATGGGTTTGCTATTGAAATTCAGTAATATCGGTCCACGTATAGCTGAGATATATTCAAAATTCCGAAAAAAGCCATTTTTTTTTGCAGTTTTGTATGAAAATTTTTGAAAACAAAAGTTGTTCGTTTTGCTTCAAACTTCACACACTTATTAAGCATGGTGACTAAAAGGCAAAAAATTTTTTTTTCAGATATCGGTCCATATATACCCGAGATATAGCTCAAATCGGATTTTTAATGAAAATGTCGCATAGGCGAAGCTAAATAACTTTTTTTTGCTCAAAAGCAGTTCTGGTAATAAAATTAGGTAACATAAATATGGAAAATGAAAATTTCCGATATCGGTCCATATATACCCGAGATATAGCCTAGACCGGGTTTTTCATGAAAATGTCGCGTAAGCGAACTTAAACAACTTTTTTGTGCTCAAAAGCAGTTCTGGTAATAAAATAGGGTCATATAAATATGAGAAATGAAAATTTTCGATATCGGTCCATATATACCCGAGATATAGCCCAAATCGGGGTTTTCATGAAAATGTCGCGTAAGCGAACTTAAACAACTTTTTTGTGCTCAAAAGCAGTTCTGGTAATGAAATAGGGTCATATAAATATGAAAAATGAAAATTTTCGATATCGGTCCATATATACCCGAGATATAGCCCAAACCAGGTTTTTCGTGAAAATGCCGCGTAAGCGAACTTAAACAACTTTTTTGTGCTCAAAAGCAGTTCTGGTAATGAAATTAGGTTACATATATATGAAAAATGAAAATTTTCGATATCGGTCCATATATACCGCAGATATAGCCTAGAACGGGTTTTTCATGAAAATGCCGCGTCAGCGAAATTAAACAACTTTTTTTGCTTTAAAGCGGTTCTGGTAACAAAATAAGGTTATATAAATATGAAAATTGAAAATTTCCGATATCGGTTCATATATACCGCAGATATAGCCTGGAACGGGGTTTTCATGAAATTGCCGCGTAAGCGAACTTAAACAACTTTTTTTGCTTAAAAGTAGTTTTGGTAATAAAATAAGGTTGTATAAGTATGGAAAATGAAAATTTTCGATATCGGTCTATATATACCCGAGATATAGCCCAAACCGGGTTTTTCATGAAAATGTGGCGTAAGCGAACTTTAACAACTTTTTTTTGATTAAAAACAGTTCTGATAATAAGATCAGTTTATATAAATATGGAAGATAAAAATTTCCGATATCGGTCCATATATACCCGAGATATAGCCTAAATCGGGGTTTTCATGAAAATATCGCGTAAGCGAACTTAAACAATTTGTTGTGCTCAAAAGCAGTTCTGGTAATGATATAAGGTTATATCAATATGGAAAATTAAAATTTTCGATATCGGTCCATATATACCCGAGATATAGCCTGAACCGATTTTTCCATTAAAATTTTTTTTTTTTTTGCTGGAAAGCAATTCTCGTTATAAAAGAAGGTTACTAAAATACAGAAAATAGAAAAATCCGATATCGGTTCATATATAACCGAGCATATTTAGGTCACATTTTTAATATACTATACATATTCGTGACTATCGTGAAGGGTATTTTAGATTCGGCCCAGCCGAATATACTACACTCTTACTTGTTTTTTTTTTAAATTTCCGATAGTTCTTATAAAATCACCCATTATTATCATCTGATTGAACAATCTTTAACCACATCAGTGCGAGCTTAATATTGCGATTTTGTCCGGTACACATGTCACTGTACGCTATGATATGATCTTGAGTTGTTATTGTCTGAATATGCTTCAGACAGCAAGATGCTATTTCTTCTGCACCTCTAGATGCTATATATACACAGAAAAAATAACGTAGTGAAATACTAAACAAATGTTCGGTTTTTCTGAATATTTATTAGGTATGTTGCATCTTAAACGCAAAATAAACCGTTTAGCCCTTCGTTGAACGAGCATTCAGGTTTTTACTATACATATTTCAGCTTCTCCAAAGTTAAACGAGCGTTCAGGTTTTAATTATGTGCGTTCAATTTTTGTAATACTGAACGCGAGTTACATTTTTTGTCCGATGCGTTCAGTTTTTACAATGCTGAACGTGAATTAAGTTCTTTATCAGATGCGTTCAGTTCTTAAAAAACTAAACGCGATCGTTATATATATGTGAATAAAAGGCATTTTAATAATTTTAAATATAATCCAATTTATTTCATTTTGTCAATTATTAAATACATACAATAAAAAATTTAATATTACAATTTTTGGTAACGTACATATGTACATTTTTCCATTATTTGCATATGTTATGTTCATAGGCTTTGAATTAAAATTGTCAATGTCAATAATAAAACATAAATTTTGTTTAGTATTCAGCACTTCATAAGAATAAAAATGTTCGCTGAATTCCACAACTTTGAGCTTACTACCTACTACAAGAATTTTGGAGTTATTATTTATACAAAAGTTATATTGATAAATCCAAGTTTCGTTTTGTTTTTGTATGCCTAGGGTAATCTTTTTTTTATAAATAATGGGGGCTATTCCGCGTTTCGATTTGGATCGAAGTTTTCTCCGTCTGGCAACTTGGGTATTCTGCGTTTCGATTCCGCTCAGTTTCTTTCGATTGTATGTATTCTGCATTACGATCGGAACTCCGTTTTTATACCCTTCACAAAAATGTAAAGGGTATATATAAGTTTGTGATTCCGTTTGTAATTTCTACAGTTTTTTTTTGCGACCCTATAAAGTATATATATTCTGAATCAGAATTAATGGAAAAGTCGATTAAGCGATGTCCGTCTGTCCGTCTGTCCGCTGTTGAAATACCGTTTCTGAGAAAACCATTAGACTTAGAAACTTTTTTCTTTCACCATTCTTTTACCCCATCGATTCATGGGTTTGCTATTGAAATTCAGTAATATCAGTCCACGTATAGCTGAGATATATTCAAAATTCCGAAAAAATCCATTTTTTTTTGCAGTTTTGTATGAAAATTTTTGAAAACAAAAGTTGTTCGTTTTGCTTCAAACTTCACACACTTATTAAGCATGGTGACTAAAAGACAAAAATTTTTTTTTTCAGATATCGGTCCATATATACCCGAGATATAGCCCAAATCGGATTTTAATGAAAATGTCGCATATACGAAGCTAAATAACTTTTTTTTGCTCAAAAGCAGTCCTGGTAATAAAATTAGGTTACATAAATATGGAAAATGAAAATTTCCGATATCGGTCCATATATACCCGAGATATAGCCCAAACCGGGTTTTTCATGAAAATGTCGCGTAAGCGAACTTAAACAACTTTTTTGTGCTCAAAAGCAGTTCTGGTAATGAAGTAGGGTCATATAAATATGAAAAATGAAAATTTTCGATACAGGTCTATATATACCCGAGATATAGCCTAGACCGGGGTTTTCATGAAAATGCCGCGTAAGCGAACTTAAACAACTTTTTTGTGCTCAAAAGCAGTTCTGGTAATGAAATTGGGTTACATAAATATGAAAAATGAAAATTTCCGATATCGGTCCATATATACCCGAGATATAGCCTAGACCGGGGTTTTCATGAAAATGCCGCGTAAGCGAACTTAAACAACTTTTTTGTGCTCAAAGGCAGTTCTGGTAATGAAATTAGGTTACATAAATATGGAAAATGAAAATTTCCGATATCGGTCCATATATACCCGAGATATAGCCTAGACCGGGGTTTTCATGAAAATGCCACGTAAGCGAACTTAAACAACTTTTTTGTGCTCAAAAGCAGTTCTGGTAATGAAATTAGGTTACATAAATATGAAAAATGAAAATTTCCGATATCGGTCCATATGTACCCGAGATATAGCCCAAATCGGGTTTTTCATGAAAATGTCGCGTAAGCGAACTTAAACAATTTGTTGTGCTCAAAAGTAGTTCTGGTAATGAAATAAGGTTATATAAATTTGGAAAATTAAAATTTTCGATATCGGTCCATATATACCCGAGATATAGCCTGAACCGATTTTTTCATTAAAAAAAATTTTTTTTTTTTTGCTGGAAAGCAATTCTTGTTATAAAAGAAGGTTACTAAAATACAGAAAATAGAAAATTCCGATACCGGTTCATATATAACCGAGCATATTCAGGTCACATTTTTAATATACTATACATATTCGTGACTATCGTGAAGGGTATTTTAGATTCGGCCCAGCCGAATATACTACACTCTTACTTGTTTCCACTAATATCTTTTAATGTAAAAGAACAGTTATTATATAATTGTGGAAAGCCATTTTTGTACTTTATAAGCATATTTGTAAACTTAAATGAACATTTTTTAGAAATTGTCTTCTCTATGTTTTTCCGCGCTGTAATGCTATGTGCGTAAATTTTCATTTCTTTATGCTTAGATTCAAAGCGCATAGCCCACATATATTTCAAAGGTCCGGTCTTCAAGATAGCTCTTTTATAGTGGGTCATAAAATGGTGTTTTGGTTTTAAATTATGAAATAATTTTATATATAATGAATGATGTTCAGTTACAAGTTGATTCAACTTTTCTAGATTTTCATCTTTAAATTCACTTTCCATTAGTAGGTCTATTATTTTCGACAATAGTATTACTAGACCCCATTGCTTATTTTTCGAAGGAATTAAGTCTCCGGTCATGAGTGGAAGAAAAGTTACAAAACATAACATTTCACTTGCAGTCATTTTGAAATGTCCGTATTTTAATATTGTTCAGTGTTATGTCAGGAGATCTATTGGCTATTTGATATTCGCCGTAAGGAAAAAGACGTTTTCTTTTGTTTAAAGAACGTAAACTTAAAATATTGTCGTTAATTAAAGCAAACAAAACTCGAGAAAGGTCATAATGTCATACTCCTTCTAAAATATCGTGCATTATGTCGAAAGACATATTTTCAACTAAGTGAAAGGACGACAGCTTATTAAAAATGCATTCTTGTTTTACACCGGTTGAAATATCATTTTTCAAGACGTCCGATGTATAATTTATAATTGTTCGAAACATTTTCGACTACAATTTTTTAACATATGGTTCAAGAAAGTTGTCAAAGAAGCAGAATGAATATCATGCGCAGTCTCAATTTCATAAAAATACTTTTGTACAAATGACCACGCTTTAATACAAGGATTTGGATATTTTAAATTCAACACAAAGAAAATCTTAAAGGCACAATCAAAGGCTTCCAAAAATGACGAAAATTTTAAAAATGTTTTGTCGAAATATATGTAAAAGTTTTGAGCTATTTTCATACCTTCAACTATAACAAAAGGCTGCAAAGTATTTTCCAAAGTTCTGCATTTTTCTCGTAATTGTTCGATTTTGATTTGAATGTTATTTACACTATTTACAGTTAGGATAAAAAATTGTTGAGCATCCAAAATTGTATACGTCTTTCCGCCAAACCCAATAGGTATCAGAATCGCATTTAGCAAATTTAACAAGGTACTGTCTTGAAGATCTGGAATATTTAAAAATGTTACGTACACACATACTTTCACTTATATTAACACCATGTCACATATTACCTTTGTTGCTAGATTCTAAGGCAATTTTAAGCAGCTCTCTACAATTTTGATTTAGGTGCTTAACGGTATAATATTTAATGACATCATCTTTGAATTGTGGCCACTTTTCGAAAAAAATGTTTTTCTTTCCTGGAAAAGCGATATCAAAATCGATATTTATCTGCAAGAATATGTACATATATGAAACACACTATTACATAAGCATTCATACATATATAAGCATGAAACTCACCAAATCAATTGCTCTCGAATCTTTTATAATTGGCCATTCCTTTAAAAATGAAATATTGTCAAGACTTTTAATGTCCTCCTTTCGTAATACATACGTCCGCGACCAACGATCGCATACAGTTTCCCAACTTTGCAAAGGCCACAGTAATTCTTGTTTTAAAAGTTTTAGGTCCTCGTCGATTATTTCAGCTGACGTTTCTTCAGTGAACTGCGGGTCTACTTTTCTATGTTTTGCTCTATAATTATGATATCGGTGGAACAGTTTTCCACCGGGAGCTTTCTTCCCACTACGGGGATAATAATAATAATCCTAAATCAATCAGAGAAATATGTACATATACAATGTGTGCAGTATATTAATTTTTTTAAAACAGCTACTTACAGAAACCTGTTCTTCCTGAGGGAATTCCTTGTAAATTTCATTAACAATGGCATTAAAATCCGATGGCGTTAATTTTTTTTCGTTTACGAAAGTAATGGGTGATTTTATTAGAACTATCGGAAATTAAAAAAAAAAAACACATAAAATTCAGAAAAATGCATGAAATATTTATTTGGATCGATAGTTGGGTCGATATAATTTAATGTTTGAAGATTATTTCATGCAAATGTTGGCCGCGGCTGCGCCTCAAATGGTCCATCCGCTTAGTCCAATTTTGGCATACTCTTTCCAACATTTCGGCCGGTATCTCACGAATAATGTTGGCAGTGTTGGCTTCCAGTGCGTCAATCGAAGTGGGCTTGTCGTTATAGACATTGGCCTTAACATAGCTCCACAAAAAATAGTCTAGAGGCGTTAAATCGCACGATCTGGGCGGCCAATCGACTGGTCCCAAGCGTGAAATAAACTGTTCACCGAACTCGCCTCTCAATTGGTCCATTGTTTAGCGTGCTGTGTGGCATGTGGGACCGTCTTGTTGAAACCACATGTCATGCAAGTCAAGCTCTTCCATTTTGGGCAAAAAAAAGTTTGTTATCATCGCACGGTAGCGCTCACCATTCACAGTAACGTTGTGATTCGCATCATGTTTGAAGAAATACGGCCCAATGACGCCGCCAGCCCATAATCCGCACCAAAGGGTTGTTTTTTGTGGATGCATTGGTAGCTCTTGCAATGCTTCTGGCTGCTCTTCACTCACAATACAGCAGTTTTGCTTGTTCACGTATCCATTCAACCAGAAATGAGCCTCGTCGCTGAACACAATTCTTCGATAAAAAAGTGGATCTTCATCTAACTTTTCAAGAGCCCATTCACCAAAAATTTGGCGTTCTGGTAGGTCGTTTGGCTTCAATTCTTGCACCAGCTGTATCTTATAAGGCTTCACACCCAAATCCTTCCGCAAAATTTTCCACGTAGTGGAGTAACAGAAGCCCAATTGCTGCGAACGGCGCCGAATCGATAATTCACGGTCATCACCAACACTGGCCGATACGGCTGCGATATTTTCTTCAGTTCGCACTCTACGTAAGCGTGTTGGTGGTTTAATGTCCAACAATGTAAATTTGGTGCGAAATTTTTTTACAATAGCCCGAATAGAAGCCTCAGTAGGTCGATTAAACTGACCATAAAATGGAAGAAGCGCGCGATGAACTTTCTTAACAGAGCACGCATTTTGGTAATAAAATTCAATAATTTGCAAGCGTTGTTCGTTTGTAAGACGATTCATGATTAAATTATAGACCAAACTGAAGATGTTTGACAGTGACACAAGATACAAAACGTGCGTGAGCTGTCAAAACTAGTGTTGCCAAAAAGATAATAGCAAAAAAATCACTCGTTATTATCCAAAATTATGTTTATCAATTTGTCTCTATACTCACTAGTCAAAAATTCGTTTTTGTCGTAAAATTGCTTTATATTGACGTCAGCGTCAGTAGATGATAACAGGTCCGTTAATGTCTGAAATGATAAAACATTCATAAGTACATAGTAAGTATAGTAGTTAATTTAGGAAGAAGTAAACAATGGGAACATTCTCACCTTATTAGAAAATAAGTTTCTATTTGTGTTTTCTGCCTCTTTTTGTCGCTATAAGAAGAAAAAACTTCAGTACTGATCAATAGGAGAGTTTTTCAAATACTTACAGTATTGTTTCTCCACTTAAAAAGTTTTTCTCGGAATTCCGCTCTCGGACCAACTTTTTTAATAGCATCAGCTATGTCTCTTTCATTTAAATACTGAAGATGTGTGTATTCAATACCGACAAATACACAAATGAATGTAAACAGTTGACTTTCTTGTACACACAAGCAATTACCTAATGAACATTTTTTATAGCAAATGCAAATGTTGAACAAAGCGATGTTGGCCAACTGCATTGTTTACGGTATTCATTTTTACACACAATAAGAACATATTTAAAAAAAGAAAAAGATTTACATACTTAAATTCTTATCTACTAGGAGTTAGTAAACCTAAAAATATGCGTGAAAATTTTTTCAATTACAATTATTTTACTTTGAATCATCAGTTCGTAAATGTTTGTTGGGCTATCATTAGAATACCGTTAACTTTGTAGCATGCTGATCATGATACAAAAAACAAGGTAGCCGCTTCGCTACAACAATACAACAATAAAAAAACAACAGGTATTTTGTTTGTGTAAAAAGGCGAATTCACACTTAAGCTGTCAAAAGTAGTTGATAAAGAACATGTACAAAAATTTAAATGGCACCGAAAAGATAAACAAAACTTGACAGAGAAAGTGCCGCCATATGAAACGAATTCGCCTGAATTCGACGATGCATCCACCTAATAATGAATTCGCCTTGATGCTGATGAAATAATATTAAAGTTTCAAAAAATTTGCTAAAAATATTTTTACTACGCTGCGTTCAGTTTTTCTAAACGTCACGTTCTATCGTGTTAGAGTATTTTTTTTAACCATTCAATTTACTGAACGCAATATCTTATGACTAGCAAGCAAAATCTTACTGAATTTTGCATTCAGTTTTTCTAAACACGTGTTTAGCAAAGAACTAAATATTTGATTCTTAAAAGTTAAACAAAGTGTTCAGTTTTCTACTAGAAAACTTTACTTTTTACAATGTTTCGTTCAGTCAAAAGAATACTCGGACTGTTTCGGCCCAAACGCAGCGTAGTAAATATAAAATGCGCGTTCAGAGATTGGATTTTTGAACGAGGCTCTAAAAGAACGTAATAAATATGACAATAACATTCAGTTAGAATTTTTTTGAATGTTGCGTTCACCTATTTTTATTTTTTCTGTGTATATGAAACGATATGAAAAATTTTAATTTTCTCATACTTATATAACTTTATTTTATTATCCGAACTGCTTTTAAGTGAAAAAGTTGTTTAAGTTCGCTTTCGCGACATTTTCATGACAAACCAGGTTTAGGCTATATCTCGGGTACATATGGACCGATATCGGAAATTTACATTTTTCATATTTATATGATTAAATTTTTTAATTACCAGATCTGTTTTTAAGCAAAAAAAATAAAATAAAAGAAGTTGTTTAAGTTCGCTTACGCGACATTTTCATGAAAAAGCTGGTTTAGGCTATATCTAGGGTATATCCGGACTGATATCGGAATTTTCCATTACCATATTTATATAACCTTCTTTTATTACCAGAACTGCTTTTGAGCACAAAAAAGTTGTTTAAGTTCGCTTACGCGACACTTTTATATTTATAAAACCCGGTTTAGGGTATATCTCGGGTATACATGGAGCGATATCGGTAATTATTATTTTTCCATATTTATATAACTTTGTTTCCATACCAGAACTGTTTTTGAGCAAAAAAGTTGTTTAAGTTCGCTTACACGACATTTTCATGAAAAACCCGGTCTAGGCTATGTCTGGCGTATATATGGGCCGATATCGGAAATTTTCATTTTCCATATTTATATAACTTTGTTTCATTACCAGAACTGCTTTTGAGCAAAAAAGTTGCTTAAGTTTGCTTACGCCACATTTTCATGAAAAACCAGGTTTGGGCTATATCTCGGGTATATATTGACCGATATCGGAAATTTTCATTTTCTCTATTTGGTAACCTCCTTATATTATCAAGACTTCTTTTAAGCAAAAAAACAAAAAAAAAAAAACATTTATGGAAAAATTGGTTTAGGCTATATCTTGGGTATACGAATATATGGAACGATATCGGAATTTCTCTTTTTCTGTATTTTAGTAACCTACTTTTATTACTATAATAAGTGTGTGAAGTTTGAAGCATAACAAACAACTTTTTTTTCAAAAATGTTCATACAAAATTGCAAAAAATAATGGCCTTTTTCGGAATTTTGAACATATCTCAGCTATATGTGAAGCGATATTACTGAATTTCAATTGAAATCCTATGACTCGATGGGGTAATAGAATGGTGAAAGGAAAAATATTTCTAACTCTAATAGTTTTCTTAGAAATGGTATTTCAACGGCCGACGGACGGACAGACGGACATCGCTTTATCAACTTTTCTATTAATTCTGATTCAGAATATATGTACTTTATACGGTCGCGAATAAAAATTGTTTATATTTATATGCATAACAGTTTTTTATACTTTTGTGCATAACAGTACTAAAATACTAATTATATATAATTATTAGCTTATTATACCTTAAAAATATTAAAAATTTTTTATTATTACATTTTCATTTCATCACAGACCTAAATTTATACTGTATTGCTTTCTTACATTTATTTCAGCATAACTCTATTTTGTAAACCAATTTTTAAAATTCATTTTATCGTTGGAAGATTGTGCTTGAAAAATATATTTTTGGAAATCGGGCGAATAAATGTTGTGGTTACATATAATGTGACAGTTGCAAAAATTGTGCGCTGTGTATAAATTATGCTACCATGTCTATCCATTTTGCGTATTTCACAGAAAAGTCTTAAATTTATTAAAATATATTATGTTTGTATACAAATATAACTATTTAAATATTGCAATTATCAAATAAACAAAAAGTACGAAAACAGAGTTTTTGGGCCATCCTGCCATTCACAATAATAAATACCATCACTGACTACATTTGTCACGTAAACACGTAATGAAATTCTATTTTCTACAGGTTGAGACGTTACGGTTACATTTCATTACAGTCAGATAAGCGTTTTCATGGTTTCTCGTATAACAAAAACGATCAGCTGTTACGACTACATTTACATTTCTACATTTACGGTCGGCTAAATGGGCCTTATGTGTCACTACGGTTTCAGTTGGGCTTTGGCTGTGCTCGCGTGTGGACAGCTAGACGCAAGTTTGTAATAGCTTCGCTAGCAGCCACATTACGGACACAAACAAGCTCTACTCATGTAGTAGTGCACAGGGTCCCTACTGGTTACCAATAGCCATAGAGCCCAGGCACCATGGTAGTAGTGCACAGAGACATATCATAAATCTTTTCATTTTTCTGGCGAGCGGGGTCATTCTGGTTCTGTCTGTCTGGGTGACAAGTTGCTGCACGGTTATCTCCTGGTTATACTCTTAAAATTGCTTTTTGTGTTCCATGAAAATCTTATCGTAAAGTCTAAAATTATTTTATTTAAAGACTGGAAATAAATTGTAAGGTTAATATTAAAAATTCCCATGTGTTTGGATTCCTGCATATCCAAGTGAGTATACCCCGGCGAGTATTATTATAACCTGGTTTATCGTGGGATGCCATGTTAAAAATAACGAAAATTAAATTGGAATTATTCACTGATATAAATATGTATAATTTCATTAAAAAAGGAATAAGAGGTGGTATTGTTCAATGTACAACGCGTCGAACAGTTGCAAATCATAAATATATCAAAACATATGATTGCTCTAAGCCCTCACAATATCTTATGTATTTAGATGCGAACAACTTGTACGGTTGGGCAATGTCTGCATCTTTACCAGAAGGTAAATTTGAATGGATTGAAGATATAGATAGCTTTGATATTTCGAAAGTATCTGAAAACTCTGATTTTGGTTACATTTTAGAAGTTGATTTAGACTATCCTGAAGAACTACATGATAGTCATAATGATTTACCGTTTTGTGCTGAACTTAAAAGTCCTCCAATACAACATCATAATATAAAGAAACTAATTACCAATTTAACTAACAAAAAATCATATATAATTCACTATCGAAATCTTCAACAGTGTATTAGAAATTTTTTTTTTTTTTCTTATTCAATTATTTATTGAATCTTCACAAAGTGAACTAACAATAAGTATGCAAATCTTAATACTAAATACATAAAATTAATTAAGTCCAGCCAATGCTAGACAAAAATGTTTTATTTTGCACGATCAATATCGGTGAAATCACCTATTTAACGTTCTGATGGTGGCAAGGGTGTCCCTCCTTCTCAACCGAGAGTGTCCTTCGAAATTAAGTATATTGCGTGCAAGACGATTTGGATGAAGTTCCAATTTATTGATATGCCTTGTTGCGTACTTTGAAAATTCGTCTTTTACAAGAGGAACACAGAGATCCTTATGAATTCTTGAGTTTTTTACGTACCACGGAGCTGCAATAATTGTTCGAAGAATTTTGTTTTGTCGCCTTTGAATTTTTTCGATGTTTGAAGTGGAGGCGGTGCCCCATAGTTGAATTCCATAGCACCATATAGGCTTTAGAATTGCGTTGTATAATAAAAGTTTGCAATCCAGCTTCAATGTCGAGTTTCTGCCCATAAGCCAATTCAGTTGAGCTGCTTTTAACTTTAACTGAGTAACTTTCGCATCTATGTGAGACTTCCACGTTAACCTACGGTCCAGGAGAATACCAAGGTACTTGACTTCATTTTGCTGCGGAATAGGTGAATTGTTGATGTGGATGGCTGAACATGTTTGTTTACGCAGCGTGAATGTAACGTGAGTACACTTTTGTTCATTAACTTTAATTTAGAAATGGTTTAAAATTAGTTAAAAATTCATAGAATATTAAGATTTAAACAATCAACTTGGTTGAAACAGTACATATATCGATTTAAATACCTTTCATCGACCTAATGCCAAAAATGAGTTTGAAAAAAATGTTTTTAAACTTTTAAATAATGCGGTATACGGTAAAACTATGGAAAATGTTGAAAAACGTAAAAATGTAAAAATCGTTAATGCTTGGGAGAGTGAACACAACCGTTTGGGCGCACGAGCTCTTATAGCAAAACCTAATTTTCATAGTTCAACACATTTTACCGATAATATGATTGCAATTCAAATGAGTATGGATAGCGTAACATTTAATAAACCTATATATTTAGGGTTTTCAGTGCTAGAACTATCTAAATATAAAATGTATGACTTTCACTATCAGTATATGCAGACAAAGTTTAATGAAAATTTTAAATTAAATTATATGGATACTGATTCTCTAATTTACACAATAAGAACAAACGATTTTTATAAAGATATTTACAATGATCTTCAGCTAAACTTTGATACATCAGACTATTCAATTAATAATGGTTTCAATTTCCCCTTGCCAACCCAACAAAAACGTCTTGGGAATGATGAAAGACGAGAATAATGGACATGTAATGTTAGAATTTATTGGGCTTCGATCAAAAGTATATTCAATAGCTGTTGACGATAAAGAAGAAATCAAAAAAGCTAAAGGTGTAAAAATCTCTGCTTTAAAAAAACTAACTATACATGATTACCGTAACTGTTTGACCAAACTCAGCCAAGCCAAGTCGTACCAGCCCAGTTGCGAATCTCATTACTCACACACAATTTCAAAAACTTCCACGTATATAAGTACCACACTATTTTTGTTCCCTGCTCCTACTTCCAGAACTCTCATCAACACCCTACTCAAATGTACAAAAAAATATTCATATTATAAGAAAATTTATTATAATATATTTTACAAAAGTATTTTTATACCCTTCACAAAAATGTAAAGGGTATATATAAGTTTGTGATTCCGTTTGTAATTTCTACAGTTTTTTTTTGCGACCCTATAAAGTATATGTATATATTCTGAATCAGAATTAATGGAAAAGTCGATTAAGCGATGTCCGTCTGTCCGTCTGTCCGCTGTTGAAATACCGTTTCTGAGAAAACCATTAGACTTAGAAACTTTTTTCTTTCACCATTCTTTTACCCCATCGAGTCATGGGTTTGCTATTGAAATTCAGTAATATCGGTCCACGTATAGCTGAGTTATATTCAAAATTCCGAAAAAAGCCATGAATTTTTGCAGTTTTGTATGAAAATTTTTGAAAACAAAAGTTGTTCGTTTTGCTTCAAACTTCACACACTTATTAGGCATGGTGACTAAAAGACAAAAAAATTTTTTTTCTGATATCGGTCCATATATACCCGAGATATAGCCCAAATCGGATTTTTAATGAAAATGTCGCATAGGGAAGCTAAATAACTTTTTTTTGCTCAAAAGCAGTTCTGGTAATAAAATTAGGTTACATAAATATGGAAAATGAAAATTTTCGATATCGGTCCATATATACCCGAGATATAGCCTAGAACGGGTTTTTCATGAAAATGCCGCGTCAGCGAAATTAAACAACTTTTTTTGCTTAAAAGCGGTTCTGGTAACAAAATAAGGTTATATAAATATGAAAAATGAAAATTTCCGATATTGGTTCATATATACCGCAGATATAGCCTGGAACGGGGTTTTCATGAAAATGCCGCGTAAGCGAACTTAAACAACTTTTTTGTGGTCAAAAGCAGTTTTGGTATTGAAATTAGGT
Organism: Thecocarcelia acutangulata; assembly: GCA_914767995.1. Classification (NCBI taxonomy): domain Eukaryota; kingdom Metazoa; phylum Arthropoda; class Insecta; order Diptera; family Tachinidae; genus Thecocarcelia; species Thecocarcelia acutangulata. Next base: position 9,731,900 of record OU612099.1, on the reverse strand, counting down.
TACATAAATATGAAAAATGAAAATTTCTGATGTCGGTCCATATATACTCGAGATATAGCCCAAATCGGGTTTTTCATGAAAATGTCGCGTAAGCGAACTTAAACAACTTTTTTGTGCTCAAAAGCAGTTCTGGTAATGAAATAGGGTCATATAAATATGAGAAATGAAAATTTTCCATGTCGGTCCATATATACCCGAGATATAGCCCAAATCGGGTTTTTCATGAAAATGTCGCGTAAGCGAACTTAAACAACTTTTTTGTGCTCAAAAGCAGTTCTGGTAATGAAATAGGGTCCTATAAATATGAAAAATGAAAATTTTCGATATCGGTCCATATATACCCGAGATATAGCCCAAATCGGGTTTTTCATAAAAATCTCGCGCAAGCGAACTTAAACAACTTTTTTGTGCTCAAAGCAGTTCTCATAATGAAATTAGGTTACATAAATATGGAAAATGAAAATTTCCGATATCGGTCCATATATACCCGAGATATAGCCTAGACCGGGGTTTTCATGAAAATGCCGCGTAAGCGAACTTAAACAACTTTTTTGTGGTCAAAAGCAGTTCTGGTATTGAAATTAGGTTACATAAATATGGAAAATGAAAATTTCCGATGTCGGTCCATATATACTCGAGACATAGCCCAAATCGGGTTTTTCATGAAAATGTCGCGTAAGCGAACTTAAACAACTTTTTTGTGCTCAAAAGCAGTTCTGGTAATGAAATAGGGTCATATAAATATGAGAAATGAAAATTTTCCCTGTCGGTCCATATATACCCGAGATATAGCCCAAATCGGGTTTTCCATGAAAATGTCGCGTAAGTGAACTTAAACTACTTATTTGTTCTCAAAATCAGTTCTGGTAATGAAATAGGGTCATATAAATATGAAAAATGAAAATTTTCGATATCGGTCCATATATACCCGAGATATAGCCCAAATCGGGTTTTTCATAAAAATGTCGCGCAAGCGAACTTAAACAACTTTTTTGTGCTCAAAAGCAGTTCTCATAATGAAATTAGGTTACATAAATATGGAAAATGAAAATTTCCGATATCGGTCCCTATATACCCGAGATATAGCCTAGACCGGGGTTTTCATGAAAATGCCGCGTAAGCGAACTTAAACAACTTTTTTGTGCTCAAAAGCAATTCTGGTAATGAAATTAGGTTACATAAATATGGAAAATGAAAATTTCCGATATCGGTCCCTATATACCCGAGATATAGCCTAGACCGGGGTTTTCATGAAAATGCCGCGTAAGCGAACTTAAACAACTTTTTTGTGCTCAAAAGCAATTCTGGTAATGAAATAAGGTTATATAAATATGGAAAAAGAAAATATCCGATATCGGTCCATATATACTCGAGATATAGCCTGAACCGATTTTTCCAATAACATTTTTTTTTTTTTTTTTGCTGAAAAGCAGTTCTTGTCATAAAAGAAGGTTACGAAAATAGAGAAAATTAAAATTTCTGATATCGGTCCAGATATACCCGAGATATAGCCTAAATCGGGTTTTTCATGAAAATATCGCGTAAGCGAACTTAAACAACTTTTTTTGCTTAAAAGTAGTTCTGGTAACAAAATAAGGTTGTATAGGTATGGAAAATGAAAATTTTCGATATCGGGCCATATATACCCGAGATATAGCCTGAACCGATTTTTCCATTAAAAAAATTTTTTTTTTTTTTTGGTTACTAAAATACAGAAAATAGAAAATTCCCATATCGGTTCATATATAACCGAGCATATTTAGGTCACATTTTTAATATACTATACATATTCGTGACTATCGTGAAGGGTATTTTAGATTCGGCCCAGCCGAATATACTACACTCTTACTTGTTTTGTTTTAAGATCACATACACACTGAAAAGAATTCCTTCATTAATATAATGAATTTTGACATTAATCTAATGAAAATTTTCATTATTTTTCGGCCAATGATGGTCTTCATTGGACTAATGAATCTTCTTTCATTAAAAATTATTTAATGAATACATTCGTTAGATTAATGAAAACTTCATTAAGTTAATGAAGAATAAATCATTACATTTATGAATAGTTTTCATTAAAACAATGAAAAAATTCATTAGGCTAACGACTCAATTTCATTAGTTTTATGAATTTGGTACATTAACATTAAGTAAAACTTTCATTTCTTTAATGAATCTTTTTCATTATTCAAACGTTATTTGTTCATTAGGCCAATGAATGTGTTACATTATTTTTATGAAATATTTTCACTATTTTAATGAATACATTCGTTGAACCAATGATAATCTTCACTAATTTGGTGAAAATTTTTCTTCATTCTAATGAAGTAAAATCATTAGTTTAAGGAGGAGTTTCATTATTCTAATGACCTTTTTTCATTAGCATTGTGCTACTGAAAATAAACTAAACAATTTTTTTATATTAGGCATAAAAGAATTTTTTATTGTTTTAATAATAATGGAAAATAATATAAAATTAATAATATTAATACATTTCATTTAGAATGATGGTTAAAAGAAAATCAAAACATTTTAATTCAACACAAAATAACTTAAAAAATAATATGTAATGTTACATATGTAAACATTTTGGATAATTAAATAAGTTTAAACAATGGTTATTTGACATTTAATTATTTGATCTTGTTTAAGTAAATATTTCTTATTTTCAGCTAAAGATCGTTTTATTTTTTATAAAAAATTCAACAGTATTTATTTTCAATATTTCGATAACAATTTGTTATCATCGTCAGGAAAACATATAAAATATTAATTTTCCTTTAAACAATGAACTTCAGCAAACTTCACTTTAAAAAATGAACTTCAGCAAACTCATTTCTTTTTTTAAACGTTTGCTTCTGCTTTTGGAAACGTGTGATGTTTTGCTTTTTGAAGAACGAAAAAAAAGTCCCGTTGCGTGCAAAAACAAAACGTTTGCTTTGGGTATAGATACATAATTGTTCACAACGAATGCTAAGGAAAAAATTAAGTGTGACTTTGTTGTTGCATTTGTAACGGAATAAATATTCTTTTAACAAAAAAACGAGAGAAAAGCCCATCTCTTTGCTTTTGATTTCAACTATGTAGGTATTTAAAATGAGGGTAGTTTATGAATTCTAATGAAAAGTTTAGTTAATATAATGAACATTTTCATAAGAACTAAAAAACTATTGAAATTTTTATTAAAATAATTTTTTACACAGTAATTAGTGTATAAAATAATTTACTTTGTCATTTAGTTAGTAGTTATAATATATTTATTTTCTCACTTTTAATAAATCTCTAAAATATTGCACACAGCCTTCAAAAATTTTTTATAACAAATCCAATGAAATTTTCTAATGAAATTATGAAAACTAATGAATCAATTTTAATGAATATTTTCATTTATGCTATGAATTTTCATTCATGTAACGTAATTTTTCATTCCGTTAATGAAAATTATCTAATGAATGGGGTTCATTGGAAATATGAAGCAAATATTTTTCAGTGCAGTAATTTAAAAGATTTATTTCTTGTTGTATGTGATATCCACTTTTAATAAATAAATAAAATAAAATAAATAAGAAAGAAAGTTTAAAGCTTATTTAATATAGTTTTATTTAGTTTCATTGCTGCACTTCGCGTTAATAAAGAAATATTTTCAATGCTGTTAGGAGTAATACAGCCTGAACTAAAAACTGTATACCGTAATACTCATATTCCAGCGCCAACAAAACTAGCAACATTTTTGTCCTTTTTGGGCGACTAGCGGTTACCAATCAACCATTGGAAATGCAAGTATTTCCTCCATGAGCAAGTCAATGGTTTGTAACATAATAGCCGAATTATTAAATATATTTGAGAAATGGGTACAATTAGAAAAGAGCGAGGCGGAAGAAAATGAAACAAAAGAGGCGTTTTATAAGACTGGAGGCATACCAGGAGTGGTAGGTTGTGTAGGTGGCACACATGTCCGAATAAAGGCACCCGGAGATGCAAAAAATCACCTATACTATAATCGTAAAAGATATTATAGTATTAACGTCATGCTGGTGAGTTGTATACCATATATTTTACGAGATTTAAAATTGATTATTGGTTTATTATATAACTGTAATAATATTAAAATTCATTAATAAAACTAAAAAATTTATGCACTTACGTATATACTTAGAGATGCTTTTAAAAAAATATTTTATTATACCCTTCACAAAAATGTAAAGGGTATATATAAGTTTGTGATTCCGTTTGTAATTTCTACAGTTTTTTTTTGCGACCCTATAAAGTATATATATTCTGAATCAGAATTAATGGAAAAGTCGATTAAGCGATGTCCGTCTGTCCGTCTGTCCGTCTGTCCGCTGTTGAAATACCGTTTCTGAGAAAACCATAAGACTTAGAAACTTTTTTCTTTCACCATTCTTTTACCCCATCGATTCATGGGTTTGCTATTGAAATTCAGTAATATCGGTCCACGTATAGCTGAGATATATTCAAAATTCCGAAAAAAGCCATTTTTTTTTGCATTTTTGTATGAAAATTTTTGAAAACAAAAGCTGTTCGTTTTGCTTCAAACTTCACACACTTATTAAGCATGGTGACTAAAAGACAAAAAATTTTTTTTTCAGATATCGGTCCATATATACCCGAGATATAGCCCAAATCGGATATTAATGAAAATGTCGCACAGGCGAAGCTAAATAACTTTTTTTTGCTCAAAAGCAGTTCTGGTAATAAAATTAAGTTACATAAATATGGAAAATGAAAATTTCCGATATCGGTCCATATATACCCGAGATATAGCTCAAACCGGGGTTTCCATGAAAATGCCGCGTAAGCGAACTTAAACAACTTTTTTGTGCTCAAAAGCGCTTCTGGTAATAAAATTAGGTTACATAAATATGGAAAATGAAAATTTCCGATATCGGTCCATATGTACCCGAGATATAGCCCAAATCGGGTTTTTCATGAAAATGTCGCATAAGCGATCTTAAACAACTTTTTTTTGCTCAAAAGCAGTTCTAGTAATGAAATAAAGTTATATAAGTATGGAAAATGAAAATTGTCGATATCGGTCTATATATACCAGAGATATAGCCTATACCGGGGTTTTCATGAAAATGCCGCGTAAGCGAACTTAAACAACTTTTTTGTGCTCAAAAGCAGTTCTGGTAATGAAATTAGGTTACATAAATATGAAAAATGAAAATTTCCAATATCGGTCCATATGTACCCGAGATATAGCCCAAATCGGGTTTTTCATGGAAATGTCGCGTAAGCGATCTTAAACAACTTTTTTTTGCTCAAAAGCAGTTCTGATAATGAAATAAGATTACATAAATACGGAAAATGAAAATTTCCGATGTCGGTCCATATATACCCGAGATATAGCCCAAATCGGGTTTTTCATGAAAATGTCGCGTAAGCGAACTTAAACAACTTTTTTGTGCTCAAAAGCAGTTCTGGTAATGGAATAGGGTCATATAAATATGAAAAATGAAAATTTTCGATATCGGTCCATATATACCCGAGATATAGCCTATACCGGGGTTTTCATGAAAATGCCGCGTAAGCGAACTTAAACAACTTTTTTGTGCTCAAAAGCAGTTCTGGTAATGAAATTAGGTTACATAAATATGCAAAATGAAAATTTTCGATGTCGGTCCATATATACCCGAGATATAGCCCAAATCGGGTTTTTCATGAAAATGTCGCGTAAGCGAACTTAAACAACTTTTTTGTGCTCAAAAGCAGTTCTGGTAATGGAATAGGGTCATATAAATATGAAAAATGAAAATTTTCGATATCGGTCCATATATACCCGAGATATAGCCTAGACCGGGGTTTTCATGAAAATGCCGCGTAAGCGAACTTAAACAACTTTTTTGTGCTCAAAAGCAGTTCTGGTAATGAAATAAGGTTACATAAATATGAAAAATGAAAGTTTTCGATATCGGTCCATATATACCCGAGATATAGCCTAAACCGGGTTTTTCATGAATACGCGGCGTAAGCGAACTAAAACAACTTTTTTCCTTAAAAGCAGTTCTAATAGCAAAATAAGGTTATATAGGTATGGAAAATGAAAATTTCCGATATCGGTCCATATATACCCGAGATATAGCCTAAACTGCGGTTTTAATGAAAATGTCGCGTAAGTGAACTTAGACATCTTTTTTTGCTTAAAAACAGTTCTGGTAATGAAATAGGGTCATATAAATATGGAAAAAGAAAATATCCGATATCGGTCCATATATACTCGAGATATAGCCTGAACCGATTTTTCCAATAACATTTTTTTTTTTTTTGCTGAAAAGCAGTTCTTGTTATGAAAGAAGGTTACAAAAATAGAGAAAATTAAAATTTCTGACATCGGTCCATATATACCCGAGATATAGCCCAAATCGGGTTTTTCATGAAAATATCGCGTAAGCGAACTTAAACAATTATTTGTGCTCAAAAGCAGTTCTGGTAATGATATAAGGTTATATAAATATGGAAAATTAAAATTTTCGATATCGGTCCATATATAGCCGAGATATAGCCTGAACCGATTTTTCCATTAAAAAAAATTTTTTTTTTTTTTGCTGAAAAGCAATTCTCGTTATAAAAGAAGGTTACTAAAATACAGAAAATAGAAAATTCCGATATCGGTTCATATATAACCGAGCATATTTAGGTCACATTTTTAATATACTATACATATTCGTGACTATCGTGAAGGGTATTTTAGATTCGGCCCAGCCGAATATACTACACTCTTACTTGTTTTTATATCGTTTCAATTTTTCTATTAGATTTGTGATCATAATATGATGATCAGGTATGTGGACGCAAGGCATCCTGGAGCTAACGATGATGCATTCCTTTGGGACCAGAGTGCTGCAGATCACTTCTTTAGGACCAACTATTTGAATGGAAAAAGAAACACTTGGCTCCTTGGTAAGTACATAAGTTGTCGAATTTAGGAAAATAAGTTATAAAGGGTGTTTTTTTAAGCTAGATAGAACTTTAAATTGTAAAAAGTAACACAAAAAATTAAATTTTGATGAAACATTTTTTTTTATTTGTTTCAGTATACTCTGACAAATCATCATGAATAGACTCACGCTTGAACAACGCTACGAAATTATCCAAATTTACTTTGAAAATCAGACCCGTTGTTTTATCGCAAAATTGTGTTCAGCGATGAGGCGCATTTTTGGCTTAACGGGTTTGTTAATAAGCAAAATTGCCGCATATGGAGTGAGACCAATCCACAAGAGACCCTACAGACTCCATTACATCCAGAAAAATGCACTGTTTGATGCGGTTTTCATGCTGGTGGCATCATCGGACCTTATTTCTTCAAAAATGAGGCCGGAGCTCGCGTTACGGTCAATGGAGATCGTTACCGCACCATGATCAATGATTTTTTGTTTGAAAATATGGATGACATTGATCCGGAGGAGATGTGGTTTCAACAGGATGGCGCTATGTGCCATACGGCGAACGCAACCATCGACTTACTGAAATCAAAATTTGGCGATAAGTTGATTTCGAGAAATGGACCTGTCAATTGGCCTCCAAGGTCGTGCGATTTGACACCTCTCGATTATTTCCTGTGGGGCTACGTGAAGTCACTGGTTTATGCTGATAAACCAGCAACAATTGACGCCTTGGAGGCCAGCATTGTTCGTGTTGTTCGTGACATACGGCCAGCAGTGCTCGAAAAAGTGGCCCCAAAATTGGACGTCCAGAATGCGCTTCGTCAAGAACAGCCGCGGTGCCCATATGCCCGAAATCATTTTCAAATGTTAATGTCACGTATTGATCTTTCGAATAAAAAAAAATTTTGATTACAATTTCATTTTTTGTGTTATTTTTTACAATTTCAAGTTCTATCGGGCTTAAAAAAACACCCTATATTATAACGCGATTATTTTCGTTTGGGCGTGCATATGTATGCGTATACATACGTACATATGTAAGTACACTAGTATGTATCTAAGCATTTGCAAAAATCTAAAATATTTTTCTCAAAATTTTATGCAGGTGATTCTGGTTATAAACTTCAGCCTTATTTAATGACGCCGTATAGAAGTCCAACGGAAGGAAGCTTGTGAAAAGAAGTTTAACGAAAAACATTGCGAGATAAGAAATGTAATTGAAAGATGTAATGGAGTATTGAAAAATCGTTTTAGATGCATTATTGCCTCTAGGGGCTTACATTATAATCCAGACAAAGTCACAAAAATTGTTAACGCGTGTTGCGTACTACATAACATATGCATTTTTTACAAAACTGGTTGGGATGTAAATGCAAATATGGAGTATTCCAATGATAATGAAGACGAAACCAACACGACTCTGCCCTTGGAAGAAGCAGGTTTAGCAAGATCTATAAGAGACGACATTTCTCGCAATTTAGGCTGATATATTGCCTCTTTTCAACAATTGTAGTTTTGTAACTACTTTTATTACTTATTATTATTTTTCTTCCTTTTTTCCTTTTTTATCCTATTTTAACTTTAATAAAAACTTCTCGTTCATAATGTTTTGAAAATCAACTATATTTTATTAGTGAAATCCTGGGAAATGTATAATATATAAGTAAGTAAGTACTTGCATATTTTAAGTTCAAAAATATCAAAAACTAAAAAACAAATAATACAGAATTTTAATAAAGTAATAAACATTTTACATCACAACAAGACCATATCACTCTTCATCTTTAAGATGCTTTAAGATGTCAACTAAAACTTGAGCCATAACTTTTGTCGAGTTTGCTATTTCAGTCAAGGCCATTGATTGCTGTTTTGATGCATCGGCTTGAATTTTATAGGCTAACCGACTGAAGTTTCGCAGCTTCTGCCTGCATTTTTAGTGGCTGCTTCTAATTGTTTGTCCATAATTTCTAGCGTGCTTTGTTGTAACGAGTGATTTTTTTGCTATAATCTTTTTGGCAACACTAGTTTTGACAGCTCACGTACGTTTTGTATCTTGTGTCACTGTCAAACATCTTCAGTTTGGTCTATAATTTAATCATGAATCGTCTTACAAACGAACAACGCTTGCAAATTATTGAATTTTATTACCAAAATGCGTGCTCTGTTAAGAAAGTTCATCGCGCGCTTCTTCCATTTTATGGTCAGTTTAATCGACCTACTGAGGCTTCTATTAAGGCTATTGTAAAAAAATTTCGCACCAAATTTACATTGTTGGACATTCAACCACCAACACGCTTACGTAGACTGCGAACTGAAGAAAATATCGCAGCCGTATCGGCCAGTGTTGGTGATGACCGTGAATTATCGATTCGGCGCCGTCCGCAGCAATTGGGCCTCTGTTACTCCACTACGTGGAAAATTTTGCGGAAGGATTTGGGTGTGAAGCCTTATAAGATACAGCTGGTGCAAGAATTGAAGCCAAACGACCTACCACAACGCCAAATTTTTGGTGAATGGGCTCTTGAAAAGTTAGATGAAGATCCACTTTTTTATCGAAGAATTGTGTTCAACGACGAGGCTCATTTCTGTTTGAATGGATACGTGAACAAGCAAAACTGCCGTATTTGGAGTGAAGAGCAGCCAGAAGCATTGCAAGAGCTACCAATGCATCCACAAAAAACAACCGTTTGGTGCGGATTATGGGCTGGCGGCATCATTGGGCCGTATTTCTTCAAAGATGATGCGAATCACAACGTTACTGTGAATGGTGAGCGCTACCGTGCGATGATAACAAACTTTTTTTTGCCCAAAATGGAAGAGCTTGACTTGCATGACATGTGGTTTCAACAAGACGGTGCCACATGCCACACAGCACGCGAAACAATGGACCAATTGAGAGGCGAGTTCGGTGAACAGTTTATTTCATGCTTGGGACCAGTCAATTGGTCGCCCAGATCGTGCGATTTAAAGCCTCTAGACTATTTTTTGTGGGGCTATGTTAAGGCTAATGTCTATAGCAACAAGCCTGCTTCGATTGACGCACTGGAAGCCAACATTGCCAACATTATTCGTGAGATACCGGCCGAAATGTTGGAAAGAGTATGCCAAAATTGGACTAAGCGGATGGACCATTTGAGGCGCAGCCGCGGCCAACATTTGCATGAAATAATCTTCAAACATTAAATTATATCGACCCAACTATCGATCCAAATAAATATTTTATGCATTTTTCTGAATTTTATGTGTTTTTTTTTTTTTAAATTTCCCATAGTTCTTATAAAATCACCCATTATGTCTGTTTGGTGCCGTAATAGTTTTTGTTTGTCCTCGTTGTTTTCGCTATGTTTTCTTTTTCTACTTTGTTGATATGTTTTGTGATTTCGTTTTTGTGTTAAAGATTGCATAATTTGTTCCTGTGTGTCATATTTACATGCTTCTGTATTTGGTGGTGATGTATCAATTGTAATAATATTTGAATAATTAGGTGTAAATATTAGGTGTAAAATTGTTTCCACTGATGTGGTCGGCGTTACAACAGCGACTTCAAAACTGGTGCTGGGTGGTGTGTCCTCTAAAGGTTTTCGGGCAGGTAATAGGCCCAAAACCTTCCCACTAGCTGCTGCTGCTGTCGACAGGTGATATATTCTATCAATATGCAGTTCCAACTCTGTCCGCCACCAGTTCCTTTAATGTTTTTGTTGTTGTCACTTATCTTCTTTTTAAGCCGACACTTTTGATCGTGCCAAATCTATGTGCGTTAAAGTACATTATTGGTATACATATAAATGTTTGCTATAAACTTATAGGTGTACCTTTTTCCATTCGTGCCCATTTCTCTAGGGGGACCGAAAGAATTAAGCTTTTCTGCAACGCTGTTCCACCTCTGCTCCGCAGTAAGCTTGTTACACCCAAATGAAAGGTTGCCGGTTGCAAGTTGCGGGAATTCTTCCATTAAATCCACCAACTTTTGGAACTGCACATACCTGTTTTTTTATACCCTTCACAAAAATGTAAAGGGTATTTTTAAGTTTGTGATTCCGTTTGTAATTTCTACAGTTTTTTTTTGCGACCCTATAAAGTATATATATTCTGAATCAGCATTAATGGAAAAGTCCATTAAGCGATGTCCGTCTGTCCGTCTGTCCGCTGTTGAAATACCGTTTCTGAGAAAACCATTAGACTTAGAAACTTTTTTCTTTCACCATTCTTTTACCCCATCGATTCATGGGTTTGCTATTGAAATTCAGTAATATTGGTCCACGTATAGCTGAGATATATTCAAAATTCCGAAAAAAGCCATTTTTTTTTTGCAGTTTTGTATGAAAATTTTTGAAAACAAAAGTCGTTCGTTTTGCTTCAAACTTCACACACTTATTAAGCATGGTGACTAAACGACAAAAAATTTTTTTTTCAGATATCGGTCCATATATACCCGAGATATAGCCCAAATCGGATTTTAATGAAAATGTCGCATAGGCGAAGCTAAATAACTTTTTTTTGCTCAAAAGCAGTTCTGGTAATAAAATGAGGTTACATAAATATGGAAAATGAAAATTTCCGATATCGGTCCATATATACCCGTGATATAGCCCAAACCGGGTTTTTCATGAAAATGTCGCGTAAGCGAACTTAAACAACTTTTTTGTGCTCAAAAGCAGTTCTGGTAATGAAATAGGGTCATATAAATATGAAAAATGAAAATTTTCGATATCGGTCCATATATACCCGAGATATAGCCTAGGCCGGGGTTTTCATGAAAATGCCGCGTAAGCGAACTTAAACAACTTTTTTGTGCTCAAAAGCAGTTCTGGTAATGAAATTGGGTTACATAAATATGGAAAATGAAAATTTCCGATATCGGTCCATATATACCCGAAATATAGCCCAAACCGGGTTTTTCATGAAAATGTCGCGTAAGCGAACTTAAACAACTTTTTTGTGCTCAAAAGCAGTTCTGGTAATGAAATTAGGTTACATAAATATGGAAAATGAAAATTTCCGATATCGGTCCATATATACAAGAGATATAGCCTAGACCGGGGTTTTCATGAAAATGCCACGTAAGCGAACTTAAACAACTTTTTTGTGCTCAAAAGCAGTTCTGGTAATGAAATAGTGTCATATAAATATGAAAAATGAAAATTTTCGATATCGGTCCATATATACAAGAGATATAGCCTAGACCGGGGTTTTCATGAAAATGTCGCGTAAGCGAACTTAAACAACTTTTTTGTACTCAAAAGCAGTTCTGGTAATGAAATAGTGTCATATAAATATGGAAAATGGAAATTTTCGATATCGGTCCATAGATACCCGAGATATAGCCTAGAACGGGTTTTTCATGAAAATGCCGCGTCAGCGAAATTAAACAACTTTTTTTTGCTTAAAAGCAGTTTTGGTAATAAAATAAGGTTATATAAATATGAAAAATGAAAATTTCCTATATCGGTCCATATATACCGCAGATATAGCCTGGAACGTGGTTTTCATGAAAATGCCGCGTAAGTGAACTTAAACAACTTTTTTTGCTTAAAAGCAGTTCTGGTAATCAAATAAGGTTATTTAAGTATGGATAATGAAAATTTCCGATATCGGTCCATATATAACCGAGATATAGCCTAAACCGGGTTTTTCATGAAAATGTCGCGTAAGCGAACTTTAACAACTTTTTTTTTATTAAAAACAGTTCTTGTAATAAGATGAGGTTATATAAATATGGAAGATAAAAATTTCCGATATCGGTCCATATATACCCGAGATATAGTGCAAACCGGGTTTTTCATGAAAATGTCGCGTAAGCGAACTTAAACAACAATTTTTTTTTGCTTAAAAACAGTTCTGGTAATAAAATAAGGTTATATAAATATGGAAGATAAACATTTCCGATATCGGTCCATATGTACCCGAGATATAGCCCAAATCGGGTTTTTCATGAATATGTCGCGGAAGCGAACTTAAACAACTTTTTTTTGCTCAAAAGCAGTTCTGGTAACGAAATTAGGTTACATAAATATGAAAAATGAAAATTTCCGATATCGGTCCATATATACCCGAGATATAGCCCAAACCGTGTTTTTCATGAAAATGCCGCGTAAGCGAACTTAAACAATTTTTTCGCCTTAAAGCAGTTCTGGTAATAAAATAAGGTGATATAAATATGGAAAATGAAAGTTTTCGATATCGGTCCATACATATCCGAGATATAGCCTAAACCGGGTTTTTCATGAATACGCGGCGTAAGCGAACTAAAACAACTTTTTTTTTGCTTAAAAGCAGTTCTAATAGCAAAATAAGGTTATATAGGTATGGAAAATGAAAATTTCCGATATCGGTCCATATATACCCGAGATATAGCCCAAACCGGGTTTTTCATGAAAATGTCGCGTAAGCGAACTTAAACAACAATTTTTTTTTTGCTTAAAAACAGTTCTGGTAATAAGATGAGGTTATATAAATGTGGAAGATAAAAATTTCCGATATCGGTCCATATATACCCGAGATATAGCCTAGACCAGGGTTTTCATGAAAATGCCGCGTAAGCGAACTTAAACAACTTTTTTGTGCTCAAAAGCAGTTCTGGTAATGAAATTAGGTTACCTAGATATGGAAAATGAAAATTTCCGATATCGGTCCATATGTACCCGAGATATAGCCCAAATCGGGTTTTTCATGAAAATGTCGCGTAAGCGAACTTAAACAATTTGTTGTGCTCAAAAGCAGTTCTGGTAATGAAATAAGGTTATATAAATTTGGAAAATTAAAATTTTCGATATCGGTCCATATATACCCGAGATATAGCCTGAACCGATTTTTTCATTAAAAAAAATTTTTTTTTTTTGCTGAAAAGCAATTCTTGTTATAAAAGAAGGTTACTAAAATACAGAAAATAGAAAATTCCGATATCGGTTCATATATAACCGAGCATATTCAGGTCACATTTTTAATATACTATACATATTCGTGACTATCGTGAAGGGTATTTTAGATTCGGCCCAGCCGAATATACTACACTCTTACTTGTTATATTTGAAATTGTGTTATAAAAATCACAAAATGTATACCAAAACTTAAAACCTTACGTTTTTACTCAATTCAGGGTGGCACATATATTATAAAAATGCAAAACAAATTTTGAAGCTATTTCTAACAAAAATATTGAGTGACTCGTCTTGTATGAACAGGCCATTAAGTTCTCTTACGCGATATTTTCATGAACAACCCGGTTTAGGCTATATCTCGGTTATATATGGACCGACATCGAAAATTTTCATTTTTCTTATATATATGACCCTATTTCATTACTAGAACTGCTTTTGAGCACAAAAAAGTTGTTTAAGTTCGCTTACGCGACATTTTCATGAAAAACCCGATTTGGGCTATATCTCGGGTATATATGGACCGATATCGGAAATTTTCATTTTTCATATTTATGTAACCTAATTTCATTACCAGAACTGCTTTTGAGCACAAAGAAGTTGTTTAAGTTCGCTTACGCGGCATTTTCATGAAAAACCCGGTTTGGGCTATATCTCGGGTATATATAGACCGATATCGGAAATTTTCATTTTCCATATTTATGTAACCTAATTTTATTACCAGAACTGCTTTTGAGCAAAAAAAGTTATTTAGCTTCGCCTATGCGACATTTTCATTAAAAATCCGATTTGGGCTATATCTCGGGTATATATAGACCGATATCAGAAAAAAAAAATTTTGCTTTTTAATCACCATGCTTAATAAGTGTGTGAAGTTTGAAGCAAAACGAACAACTTTTGTTTTCAAAAATTTTCATACAAAACTGCAAAAAAAATGGCTTTTTTCGGAATTTTGAATATATCTCAGCTATACATGGACTGATATTGCTGAATTTCAATAGCAAACCCATGAATCGATGGGGTAAAAGAATGGTGAAAGAAAAAAGTTTCTAAGTCTAATGGTTTTCTCAGAAACGGTATTTCAACAGCGGACAGACGGACAGACGGACATCGCTTAATCGACTTTTCCATTAATTCTGATTCAGAATATATATACTTTATAGGGTCGCAAAAAAAAACTGTAGAAATTACAAACGGAATCACAAACTTATAAATACCCTTTACATTTTTGTGAAGGGTATAAAAATGGTTTTATTAACTAGAATATGAAGTGTCTACAATGTAAAGCGAATAAAGGAAATATCGTACATATTACATAGATGATGTTTTAGCGGGCGAACATACAATTTCAGCAGCCAACAGATCCAAAAATGAGCTTATCCATGCTCTTGAAAGAGCAGAATTTTCTTTGCGCAAATGGATAGCAAATTCTAAAAAACTCCTTTCGGATTTCCCTCCAAGTTATTTACTTCGAGAACATTTTTTTGAGTTCGATGACCGAAGCACAGCCAAAACTTTAGGCATAAGATGGAATGCTATTTCCGATACTTTCTTTTTTGTTCCCACTGTATTTTTCGAACCTTGCAAGTATACAAAAAGAGAAGTTTGTTCACAAATCGCTCGTTTATTGGATCCAGCTGTGTGGCTGGCTCCATGCGCAATTCTGGCGAAAATCCTTATGCAGAGAATTTGGATTGAAGGTACTGCTTGGGACGAAGCCATCTCCGACAAAGCGCTTCCCCAATGGAAATTATTTCAATCTAACTATCCGTACATTAAAGATATTCATATTCCAAGATGGCTTAACTTTGTGCCAAATAGTGTTGTTCAATTTTACGGAATATTCCCACCAGATCTTATCAATAATGATTTATGGTGGAAGGGACCTAAATTTATTCAAGAAGTGGATATCGCACACATCTTTCAGAAGAATCTTATTGCAGATACTAATCTAGAGCAAAAACCAATAAGATTTAATTGTTCATATTTTCAAAACTTTGAGGATATCATGCAAAGATTCTTTACCTCCAGAGCGATCATCCTTTCCGGTACCTTTTACGCATGCAGGTCTTGATTTCGCCGGCCCGTTTGACATAAAAATTTATTCGGGAAGGAATTGTCGAATTTCAAAAGGGTATGTTTATGTTTTCGTTTGTTTTTCGACTAAAACTATACACTTGGAAGCTACATCCGATTTTTCAACTCCCGCTTTCATAGCGGCTTTTCATCGGTTTGTGCCTCGACGCGGTTATCCCATCCACATGTATTCTGATAATGGTACAACATTTATTGGGGCATCTAAAATTCTGGCTAAGAACTTTCTTCAGACTTCTCACCAACTCATTTCCACTCAGTTTCAGCATCAAAATATTACATGGCATTTCATGCCACCAGATGCGCCACATATGGGAGGGCTATGGGAGGCTGGGGTAAAAAGTTTCAAATCATATTTTCGGAAAACCGTTAGAGATTTTAAATTCACGTTCGAAGAGTTCTGTACCATATTATCTAGAATTGAAGCTTGTCTGAACTCTCGACCGCTGTCTCCTGCGTCTCATGACCCTACCGACCTAAGCGCCCTTACGCCTGGACATTTCCTAATTGGCACGCCTATCCTAGCTCCCATTGATCCTACGGTTCAAGAAACTAGACTTTCGCTTATAAATCGATGGGAGAAAATAAAGCTAGTTCAGCAACACTTTTGCAGCAGATGGAAAAACGAATATCTGAAAGAGCTTCAAAACGCTCCAAATAGCAGAAAGCAGAAGAAAATCTAAAAGAAAATACTCTTGTTGCCATTAAAGATGCGAATCTGCCTCCCAACGCATGGGGACTTGGTCGCATTAAGAAAACTTACTTTGGTTCCGATAACAGAGTTCGGGTCGCTGATATTTTGACTCAGAAAGGAATAATCACACGTCCCATAGTTAAGCTCGTAGTTCTATGTTCTGAATAAAACTCCCTGCATCCAATCAAATGATATATTTTGATCCAGGCATATATTTTCAAAAATTTACTCACTATCAGACACCAAATCAAGCAAATTTTACAACTTGTTAATTCATCCACAAAACGAAAATTAAAAAAAAAACCCAATTCATTATTTCTTCCATTTTACGGCTTGAGTTTTTATACTTGGCCAAAAACATTCAATATTTTTTAATTATAGCTAATCATGCCAGGCAAATCCTCACATAAGAAGAAACATTACTCTGCGAGACAAGCAAGACGGGCTTCTTTAAAATTACCAATTTATTATGGATCATACTTGTGCAGACTATGCAAGAAACCAAAAAAGTGAAAACAGTTTTTGAGAATGCATATGAAAGAAAGGCTAGAAACAGTTCGTAAACATCGCTATTGTTCAAATTGCTTGGCTCATAATCATTCGCACGGAACTGGTTTTACAAAACACGGTTGCAAGCTTTGTGAAAAATTTCATCACACTCTGCTGCACGTTCATCCTCGTTTACTGAACAATTTCGATTTACCGTCAGTCTCATCTCGATCACCCATTCCCGAGGCAAATTACTCTGTTAACATAGAGCAGCATTCCTCAATGAGAAATGGCCAAAAGTCCAAACCAATCGCTCTCCGCTGTTATTCGCCAAAACACTACCGTCTTGTTACCAACAGTACTCGCAAAGCTAGGCTCAAAAACTTCATATGCTCGTTGTCTTTTAGACTCGGGATCAGCAATAAGCCGCATCTCTAAGCAACTTGTTGACAAGCTAAATTTAACCTGCTATTCGGTGAAAGAAGAGACCATTTTTTAGTTAACTCTTAAATTAAGATTTTGCGGATTTAAACATTGAAGGAACCCTAGGAGTTGATAATCGAATCATGATGCAGACGCCAGTACAATCCTTGTCAAAGTCAATCAAAAATCATTTTCGAGACCTATTTCTAGGTGACCCTACATTTTACGAATGCTCTGGAATAGACATAATCATTGGAGTAGATTTATACACAAAGGTGATTGAAGAAGGTATATTTACTAGAGTAGGCTTGCGAACGGCACAAAGAACTATTTTCGGATGGATTATTTATGGTCCTTGTTTCATTTGATATTTTTAAATAACCTTATTCTATTTTTCAACAATGTACATTTTATCTCATTTCATTATAATGGGTGATTTTATAAGAACTATCGGAAATTTAAAAAAAAAAAACACATAAAATTCAGAAAAATGCATGAAATATGTATTTGGATCGATAGTTGGGTCGATATAATTTAATGTTTGAAGATTATTTCATGCAAATGTTGGCCGCGGCTGCGCCTCAAATGGTCCATCCGCTTAGTCCAATTGTGGCATACTCTTTCCAACATTTCGGCCGGTATCTCACGAATAATGTTGGCAATGTTAGCTTCCAGTGCGTCAATCGAAGCGGGCTTGTCGCTATAGACATTAGCCTTAACATAGCCCCACAAAAAATAGTCTAGAGGGGTTAAATCACACGATCTGGGCGGCCAATTGACTGGTCCCAAGCGTGAAATAAACTGTTCACCGAACTCGCCTCTCAATTGGTCCATTGTATCGCGTGCCGTGTGGCATGTGGCACCGTCTTGTTGAAACCACATGTCATGCAAGTCAAGCTCTTCCATTTTGGGCAAAAAAAAAGTTTGTTATCATCCCACGGTAGCGCTCACCATTCACAGTAACGTTGTGATTCGCATCATCTTTGAAGAAATACGGCCCAATGATGCCGCCAGCCCATAATCCGCACCAAACGGTTGTTTTTTGTGGATGCATTGGTAGCTCTTGCAATGCTTCTGGCTGGTCTTCACTCCAAATACGGCAGTTTTGCTTGTTCACGTATCCATTCAACCAGAAATGAGCCTCGTCGCTGAACACAATTCTTCGATAAAAAAGTGGATCTTCATCTAACTTTTCAAGAGCCCATTCACCAAAAATTTGGCGTTGTGGTAGGTCGTTTGGCTTCAACTCTTGCACCAGCTGTATCTTATAAGGCTTCACACCCAAATCCTTCCGCAAAATTTTCCACGTAGTGGAGTAACAGAGGCCCAATTGCTGCGAACGGCGCCGAATCGATAATTCACGGTCATCACCAACACTGGCCGATACGGCTGCGATATTTTCTTCAGTTCGCACTCTACGTAAGCGTGTTGGTGGTTTAATGTCCAACAATGTAAATTTGGTGCGAAATTTTTTTACAATAGCCCGAATAGAAGCCTCAGTAGGTCGATTAAACTGACCATAAAATGGAAGAAGCGCGCGATGAACTTTCTTAACAGAGCACGCATTTTGGTAATAAAATTCAATAATTTGCAAGCGTTGTTCGTTTGTAAGACGATTCATGATTAAATTATAGACCAAACTGAAGATGTTTGACAGTGACACAAGATACAAAACGTGCGTGAGCTGTCAAAACTACTGTTGCCAAAAAGATAACAGCAAAAAAATCACTCGTTATAAACTAATTTGAATTATCTTTCTTTGCGTTATAAAAAAAACCCAATATGTACCTATAGAAATTTTGCTTGAATTTAATCATATTTAATTTAAGTTTAATCACATTAAGTTTAAGTTATTTGAACTTGAAAGAATTTTTATGACAATTCAATATTTTTTCGTTCTGTTGCACGTATCCTGCAAGGCGGGCGGTAAACTAACATTTCGGTTTTTATACCCTTCACAAAAATGTAAAGGGTATTTATAAGTTTGTGATTCCGTTTGTAATTTCTACAGTTTTTTTTTTTGCGACCCTATAAAGTATATATATTCTGAATCAGAATTAATGGAAAAGTCGATTAAGCGATGTCCGTCTGTCCGTCTGTCCGCTGTTGAAATACCGTTTCTGAGAAAACCATTAGACTTAGAAACTTTTTTCTTTCACCATTCTTTTACCCCATCGATTCATGGGTTTGCTATTGAAATTCAGTAATATCGGTCCACGTATACCTGAGATATATTCAAAATTCCGAAAAAAAGCCATTTTTTTTTGCAGTTTTGTATGAAAATTTTTGAAAACAAAAGTTGTTCGTTTTGCTTCAAACTTCACACACTTATTAAGCATGGTGACTAAAAGACAAAAATTTTTTTTTTCAGATATCGGTCCATATATACCCGAGATATAGCCCAAATCGGATTTTAATGAAAATGTCGCATAGGCGAAGCTAAATAACTTTTTTTTGCTCAAAAGCAGTTCTGGTAATAAAATTAGGTTACATAAATATGGAAAATGAGAATTTCTGATATCGGTCCATATATACCCGAGATATAGCCCAAACCGGGTTTTTCATGAAAATGTCGCGTAAGCGAACTTAAACAACTTTTTTTGCTCAAAAGCAGTTCTGGTATTGAAATTAGGTTACATAAATATGGAAAATGAAAATTTCCGATGTCGGTCCATATATACTCGAGATATAGCCCAAATCGGGTTTTTCATGAAAATGTCGCGTAAGCGAACTTAAACAACTTTTTTGTGCTCAAAAGCAGTTCTGGTAATGAAATAGGGTCATATAAATATGAGAAATGAAAATTTTTCATGTCGGTCCATATATACCCGAGATATAGCCCAATCCGGGGTTTTCATGAAAATGTCCCGTAAGCGAACTTGAACAACTTTTTTGTGCTCAAAAGCAGTTCTGGTAATGAAATTAGGTTACATAAATATGAAAAATGAAAATTTTCGATGTCGGTCCATATATACCCGAGATATAGCCCAAATCGGGTTTTTCATGAAAATGTCGCGTAAGCGAACTTAAACAACGTTTTTGTGCTCAAAAGCAGTTCTGGTAATGAAATAGGGTCATATAAATATGAAAAATGAAAATTTTCGATGTCGGTCCATATATACCCGAGATATAGCCTAGACCGGGTTTTACATAAAAGTGTCGCGTAAGCAAACTAAAACACCAATTTTGTGCTCGAAAGCAGTTCTAGCAATGAAATAAAGTTATATAAATATGAAAAATGAAATTTTCCAATATAGCCTAGAACGTGTTTTTCAAGAAAATGCCGCGTCAGCGAAATTAAACAACTTTTTTTGCTTAAAAGCGGTTCTGGTAATAAAATAAGGTTATATAAATATGAAAAATGAAAACTTCCGATATCGGTCCATGTATACTCGAGATATAGCCTGAACCGATTTTTCGAATAACATTTTTTTTTTACTGAAAAGCAGTTCTTGTTATAAAAGAAGGTTACAAAAATAGAGAAAATTAAAATTTCTGATATCGGTCCATATATACCCGAGATGTAGCCTAAATCGGGTTTTTCATGAAAATATCGCGTAAGCGAACTTAAACAATTTGTTGTGCTCAAAAGCAGTTCTGGTAATGAAATAAGGTTATATAAATATGGAAAATTAAAATTTTCGATATCGGTCCATATATACCCGAGATATAGCCTAAACCGATTTTTTCATTAAAATTTTTTTTTTTTTTGCTGAAAAGCAATTCTTGTTATAAAAGAAGGTTACTAAAATACAGAAAATAGAAAATTCCGATATCGGTTCATATATAACCGAGCATATTCAGGTCACATTTTTAATATACTATACATATTCGTGACTATCGTGAAGGGTATTTTAGATTCGGCCCAGCCGAATATACTACACTCTTACTTGTTTATTCGAATATTGTAACGCTCTTATAAATAAAAGCTGAATAATACGCAACG
This sequence comes from Thecocarcelia acutangulata, assembly GCA_914767995.1. Lineage (NCBI taxonomy): Eukaryota > Metazoa > Arthropoda > Insecta > Diptera > Tachinidae > Thecocarcelia > Thecocarcelia acutangulata. Next base: position 9,710,465 of record OU612099.1, on the reverse strand, counting down.
ATTCCCAACACTGTTTTCTTGCCGTTATATCTTATAATAACGTTTACGATATTGTCACAAATATTGATTTGATTCAAGGCCTTGAATGGTAATGAATTTTATTGAATAAACTAATAAAAGATTTATTTATAAGAAAAATCCATTCGTTTTTCTTTTCATCATCCCAATCCTGGTTTTCTACTTCACTTAGAATTTACGAGTTTCCAGGTCTGCCAGCCTATTTATCCATTCCATACAGTCCACCTATACATTCCGTCTTTACATATGTGATTCCGTTTGTAATGTCAACAATTTTCATTTGCGACCCTATTCTGAATCGGAATGAATGGAAAAGTGAATTAAGCGATGTCCGTCTATCCGCTGTTGAAATACCGTTTCTGAGAAAACTACTAGACTTAGAAACTTTTTTCTTTCACTATTCTTTTACCCCATCGATTCATGGGTTTGCTATTGAAATTCAGTAATATCGGCTCACATAAAGCTGATATATATCCAAAATTCCAAAAAAATCCATTTTTTGTTCCCAATTTTGTATGAAAATTTTGAAAAAAAAGTTGTTTGTTTTGCTTCACACAATTATTAAATATAGCGACTAAAAGGCAAAAAATTTTTTTTCCAGATATCTGTCTATATATACCCGCGATATAGCCTAAGCCGCGGTTTTCATGGAAATATCGCATAAGCGAACTTAAACAACTTTTTTTGCTTAAAAGTAGTTCTGGTAAGCTACCGTTTAGACAGGAATGTAATTTCATGACAGTTGCAATACACTCACACTTTTTTACTAACACACTCACATTTTGCTTACTTTTCACTCAACTTTCATCAAATATTTCGTGAAACAGATTTTGAAAGTAAAATGACAAATTCTAAGCACTGTTGCCATATACTAAAATAATTATTATAAAATTAACTTTTTTTGCATGTATATGCAAATAATTAAAATATTTTTTCCTTATATTGTATATTAAACACATAAAGAAAATAATTAAAGTATTTTTTTAAAATAATATCATAGAAAAATTTATAATGATAATTTTTTTCAACCAATTACCTCATAAATTTGTATACTTATGTAATAAGTCCGGCAACTCTGATTAGTAAGCAAACAAAATAAGAGTATAGAGAAGCAGAGGCAAATTTTGCAACTCTTTGCCTCGGCGACATTTTTAAAATGAACTTTCACTTCCCTGTGTAGACGAACAAGGAATTTTCATGAAAGTCGTCTATTTCATTGAAATTTTTATTTGTAATACGTATACAGAAATTTCATGAAAGTACTGTCCTGTGTAATGGCAGCGTAATAAAATGAGGTTATAAAAATATGGAAACTGAAAATTTCCAATATCGGTCCATATACACCCGAGATATAGTCCAAACCGGTTTTTCATGGAAATATCGCGTAAGCGAACTTAAATTTTTTTTTTTGCTTAAAAGCGGCTCTGGTAATAAAATAAGATTATATAAATATGGAAACTGAAAATTTCCGATATCGTTCCATATATACCCGAGATATAGCCTGAACCGATTTTGCCATTAACAGTTTTTTTTGCTGAAAAGCAATTCTCGTTATAAAAGAAGGTTACTAACATACAGAAAATGGGAAATTCCGATGTCTGTTCATGTATAAAGGGCACTTCAGACTATCACACTTTGTATAAAGACTTGTCAAAAAATCAAATAATACGTGCAAGTGTGATAGTGTGAATGTAAAGCGTTATGAAAATGAGAAATAATACGGTAAAAGATTTGACATCCCATAACACTTCACCATTTTTAGAAATTTGTTTAAACGATAAGATTTTTCATTGGATCAGGCTTGCATTTTTTGCAAAAGCAAATAATAAAAATATTAAAACCAGACGTAAATTGGCAGTTTATTTTCAAGTCATACTCCTTCTTTTACCTTAGGTGTGATAGTGTGAAAACAAAATGTAATGGTACGTTAGATTTTTTGACAGTCGCAACAAATATCTTTAGATTTTTTCCCACAAAATCCAATCAAAATCTTAAGACTTGTATGATAGTCTGAAACGCCCTTTATAAATAGTTAAGTAATGACTTGTTTAATACCTATTGCTGATGTACGATCGTAAGTAGTTGTTCCTGGCAATTTTCCATACATGTACAATATTGGCGATGAAAATTGAATGAAAGAATTTGAGTAATACTTGGGTTTGATAAGATAAGGTGATGGAAACGGGATTAAAAACTTTTGCAAAATGCAAAATGTAGCTAAATGTATTTGCATTTAAAATTTTTGCTGCTCTGGCAATTTTACTATTAATTTCGATTGTTTTGCTATCATTACGACTTACAGGACTATGAATACCCAGCGTAAACGTGATGTTAACATTACATACATATGCGCTGCCAGCTTGGTGGAAATGTATTAACTATAAATTTATCAAATACTAGAATGATAAATCACAGTGCTAATAAAAACCAGTTTCATACTTAATTCCATGATGTTAAAAAATAATTTTTATAGAAAGGGGTTTTAAAAAAAATTATTGAATATAAGTGGTAATATTAATTTGTTAAATTTTTGTTGAACTTTTATAATTTTTTAAATTAAAAATTGTTTGGTTTGTACATATGCACATCAGGTTTTAGTTCAAGTTTTTCCTTTCTTAAATTTTTTCTTAAAAAGGATTTTTTTTTTTTTACAATACAAATTTGCTGTGATCAATAATTTTTGATTGAAGAGGACATTTATTGATTGAAGAAATAAGTGGTAATAGTCGAAAAGAGCTTTTTGAAAGGCACAAGCACAGAAAAAGGTAGTTTTCTAGAGATATTGTTTGTAAGAATGCATTTATAAGGGCGGTATTTATACCATGATTTAAAGTCATGTCTTTTTCGTACTATACAAAGATATCCATTACATTTTATAACGAGTGATTTTTTTGCTATTATCTTTTTGGCAACACTAGTTTTGACAGCTCACGCACGTTTTGTATCTTGTGTCACTGTCAAACATCTTCAGTTTGGTCTATAATTTAATCATGAATCGTCTTACAAACGAACAACGCTTGCAAATTATTGAATTTTATTACCAAAATGCGTGCTCTGTTAAGAAAGTTCATCGCACGCTTCTTCCATTTTATGGTCAGTTTAATCGACCTACTGAGGCTTCTATTCGGGCTATTGTAAAAAAATTTCGCACCAAATTTACATTGTTGGACATTAAACCACCAACACGCTTACGTATCGGCCAGTGTTGGTGATGACCGTGAATTATCGATTCGGCGCCGTTCGCAGCAATTGGGCCTCTGTTACTCCACTACGTGGAAAATTTTGCGCAAGGATTTGGGTGTGAAGCCTTATAAGATACAGCTGGTGCAAGAATTGAAGCCAAACGACCTACCACAACGCCAAATTTTTGGTGAATGGGCTCTTGAAAAGTTAGATGAAGATCCACTTTTTTATCGAAAAATTGTGTTCAGCGACGAGGCTCATTTCTGGTTGAATGGATACGTGAACAAGCAAAACTGCCGTATTTGGAGTGAAGAGCAGCCAGAAGCATTGCAAGAGCTACCAATGCATCCACAAAAAACAACCGTTTGGTGCGGATTATGGGCTGGCGGCGTCATTGGGCCGTATTTCTTCAAAGATGATGCGAATCACAACGTTACTGTGAATGGTGAGCGCTACCGTGCGATGATAACAAACTTTTTTTTGCCCAAAATGGAAGAGATTGACTTGCATGACATGTGGTTTCAACAAGACGGTGCCACATGCCACACAGCACGCGAAACAATGGACCAATTGAGAGGCGAGTTCGGTGAACAGTTTATCTCACGCTTGGGAAAAGTCAATTGGCCGCCCAGATCGTGCGATTTAACGCCTCTAGACTATTTTTTGTGAGGCTATGTTAAGGCTAATGGCTATAGCGACAAGCCCGCTTCGATTGCCGCACTGGAAGCCAACATTGCCAACATTATTCGTGAGATACCGGCCGAAATGTTGGAAAGAGTATGCCAAAATTGGACTAAGCGGATGGATCATTTGAGGCGCAGCCGCGGCCACAATTTGCATGAAATAATCTTCAAACATTAAATTATATCGACCCAACTATCGATCCAAATAAATATTTCATGCATTTTTCTGAATTTTATGTGTTTTTTACATTTATAGAAAACATCTTCAGCCGTTTTGATAGTTTTGTTGTCACCAAGTCGTAAATTAAGGACATATAAGCAATTAGCTCTTTAATGACTTTTTATACCCTTCACAAAAATGTTAAGGGTATATATAAGTTTGTGATTCCGTTTGTAATTTCTACAGTTTTTTTTTGCGACCCTATAAAGTATATATATTCTGAATCAGAATTAATGGAAAAGTCGATTAAGCGATGTCCGTCTGTCCGTCTGTCCGCTGTTGAAATACCGTTTCTGAGAAAACCATTAGACTTAGAAACTTTTTTCTTTCACCATTCTTTTACCCCATCGATTCATGGGTTTGCTATTGAAATTCAGTAATATCGGTCCACGTATACCTGAGATATATTCAAAATTCCGAAAAAAGCCATTTTTTTTTGCAGTTTTGTATGAAAATTTTTGAAAACAAAAGTTGTTCGTTTTGCTTCAAACTTCACACACTTATTAAGCATGGTGACTAAAAGACAAACAATTTTTTTTTCAGATATCGGTCCATATATACCCGAGATATAGCCCAAATCGGATTTTAATGAAAATGCCACATAAGCGAACTTAAAAAACTTTTTTTTGCTCAAAGGCAGTTCTGATAATAAAATAAGGTTACACAAATATGGAAAATGAAAATTTCCGATATCGGTCCATATATACCCCAGATATACCCTGAACCGGGGTTTTCATGAAAATGCCGCGTAAGCGAACTTAAACAACTTTTTTTGCTTAGAATCAGTTCTGGCAATGAAATAAGCTTATATAAATATGGAAAATGAAAATGTCCGATATCGATCCATATATACCAGAGATATAGCCTAAACCGCGGTTTTCATTAAAATGTCGCGTCAGTAAACTTAAACAACTTTTTTTGCTTAAAAGCACTTCTGGTAATAAAATCAGGTTATATAAATATCGAAAATGAAAATTTCCGATATCGGTCCATATATACCCAAGATATAACCTAAACGGGGTTTTTCATAAAAATGTCGCGTAAGCGAACTTAAACAACTTTTTTTTTTGCTTTAAAGCACTTCTGGTAATAAAATCAGGTTACATAAATATGGAAAATGGAAATTTTCGATATCGGTCCATATATACCCGAGATATAGTCCAGACCACGTTTTTCATGAAAATGCTTAAACAATTTTTTTGTGGTCAAAAGCAGTGTTGGTAATGAAAAATTTTTATATAATTACGGAAAATTTAAATTTACGATATCGGTCCATACATACCCGAGATATAGCCTGAACCGATTTTTTCATTAAAATTTTTTTTTTTTTTTTTGCTGAAAAGCAATTCTTGTTATAAAAGAAGGTTACTAAAATACAGAAAATAGAAAATTCCGATATCGGTTCATATATAACCGAGCATATTCAGGCCACATTTTTAATATACTATACATATTCGTGACTATCGTGAAGGGAATTTTAGATTCGGCCCAGCCGAATATACTACACTCTTACTTGTTTGTAATGCCATTTTATCATCTAACTCAAACCCATTCCGTTTCTCTAAATCAACTCGCAATTCACATTTTTCCAATGATCTTTCCATTACGCTTACTTTGAATTTTCTATGGCTCGATTTAAGCGTTTGCTATTTTCAGTGATTTCTGCCAGTGATATATTACATATCACTTATTGCTTTCCTACACTTAAAATTTTTGTTGTATGAACCGATTTTTCCATTAAATTTTTTTTTTGTTTTGCTGAAAGGCAATTCTCGTTATAAAAAAGGTTACTAAAATACAGAAAATTGAAAATTCCGAAATCGGATCATATATAACCGAGCATATTTAGGTCACATTTTTAAATATACTATACATATATGTACGTGACTGTCGTGAAGGGTATTCTAGATCGGCCCAGCCGAATATACAACACTCTTACTTGTTAGTTATTAACATACATATTTTTGTATATTAATATTCTCCGTACCCAGAGATGTAAATATTAATTTATTGAGTTTTTGTTGAACTTTTTTTTTATAATTTTTTAAATTAAGTTTTTGGTTTGTACATTTGTACAACGGGTTATAGTTCAGGTTTTTTCCTTTCTTAAGTTTTTTTCCTAAGAAGGATTTTTTTACAATACAAATCTGCTGTGATCAATAATTTTGATTGAAAAAGACAAAAAAAATAATAATCAAGTTTGGAGGATTTTTTAAAGAAACACTTATTTTAAAATTTTGTTAAGAAAAGAGGTTTGCTGGAATAATATCTCACAATAATGAGTAAATCCAGAAGAGACAACTGGTGGGCCGGAATTGTTCATTGCTCCACTATTTCAATGCATAAATAAGTCTCAGAGTGAGACATATAGTTTGAAGGATTTTTTTAAGAAACACTTTTTTGAAAACTTTGCTAAGAAAAGAAGCTTGCTGGATTAATATTTCCTAATACCAAGTATATCAAGAAGTGAAAACTGGTGGGCCAGCATTTTCTATTGGTTCACTATCGCACTGCTTAAGTCTCATGGTGACACAAATAGATTGGAGAATTTTTTAAAGAAAAACTTTTTGGGAAATTTTGCTAAGAAAAAACGTTTGCTGGGTTATTATCTACCGATACTGAATTAATCCAGAAGTGACAATTTATGGGCCATAATTGTCAAGTGCTTCACTATTGTACTGCATAAGTTTCAGGGTGTAACAATTAGTTTGGAGGATATTTTTTAAGACAGTTTTTCGAAAATTTTGCGGAAAAAATTTCAATATATATAAGTAGCTGGCTAGAGGCTACATTTGTAGCCAGCGGTATTTGTAGTCGTGTGTTCGAGTAACCTGATGTGGCGAATGTGGTTAATGTTTAAAGCTTAAAGTTATTAAATTCAGAGAATATTTTGGCGCTACATGTAAACGCATAGGTTATGTTTTTCTGAATGAAAAAACATTTATTTATTTTTGGTATAAATTGTATTCTAAATAATCAAAATAATCAAAATAATCAAAATAATCTGACATAAATCAAAATTGTTCATAGTGTAAGTCACTAAATTTTACAATTAATCCACGACTTTTTACTATGTATGTAGGTTTATCAGACACAAATTGTTTTTAATAACAATTGTACTCTTTAAGCGCACATGAGAATTTTTTACGAATATGGCTGCAAATAGAAATAGATTAACTATTCGTAAACAATATCAAGTAGAAGTCAAAATTCGGTTTTCAATTTTTGTTTGTTTTCTTTTTGCAGAATAATTTTTTTTATATTATGTGTATATGCGCAAGAATAATTTTTGCATGGTTGTAACTCAATATATTACTTTATTGTATAGAATTTCGCAAGACTTTGTTTGAGGGTAAAATATATATGTATACATGTGTGTATGTACCTGTGTGTTTGTCGCTTATTTGCTTACGTCATCATAGCTCTAAAAACGTGTTTGAAATGTAGAAATACTCGCTGCATCTCTCCTCATATTGTGATAAAATTTAACATACTTGTAAATTGTACTCTTGCGCCATGGTGAGAACTAGAGACTAAAAATATTTTTGTCTCAATTCAAGTTTTGTTTAGTGGTGATGACCTCGCTGCAAATTAACGATAAGTATACCCAGTGAACTTTTTGTCACATACATCTTCGATCTGAGAGCATTGACAATGTATGTAAGTGCGACCCATCCGAAGTCTGTATACAATTCCTACTTACATTTACACAGCGATGGACTAGGCCGTAAGATGCATCCAACACTGTATACAAGTTAACTGCCGAGCCCTTGTTAAGTGAAACAAACTTCTTGAAGGTGCAAAATGAACTTAACTTTATTTTTGGTTTCTTAATTCTATAAGCATTTCTCTTAGCTGAACAAGCAAAACCTAAACAATAAAATTTTATTCGTTCAGCCAATCAAAACAATTAATACAATTTTGCAAAGTAAGTAATTAACAGAATATAAAAAATGTTCACAATTTAAATGTTGCAACAATACAAAAAAGCTTATCTCATATTTCCTTAGTAAACTAAACAAAAAGTGCTATTATAATTTTGCAAAGTAAGTACCTATTTAAAGAAGATATAAAAAATGTTCACAATTCAAATGTTGCAATACAAAAATTCTTATATCATATTTCCTTAATGAACTAAATAAAAATAAATGTTGTATTATTGTGTGTGTGTGTGTGAAGGTGCAATGGCCTAACTTACATTGTAAGCGAAGATTGGATGAGTTCAAAACTATATTATTAGCATTGTTTTCTTCTTTGCTTCTTATGTACAGTTAATTTAACAAAATGAGTAGAAAAATACTAATCTGAATCGGATGCTAGTTGTTTGCTGTGTTGGATGTGTTTATTTTGTTTTTATATATGTTTTTTGTTTTATATACTTAGCTGGTGAGGCCTAACTTTTTTTATGTCAATAAAAATGCAAAATTTTTATTGCATATTTTTCCCAACGTTTCGTGAATTTTATGTTCACTTCTTCAGGGGATTTTGAATTTTTGTGATTTTACAACATTAAACACAAAATTATTGAAATTATATTTATAGTCAAGTAATACAACATTCATACACTAATTTCCTTAAGCACTATTTCTTATTTTGATTTTTTCTGTTGACACAATCGCTTACAATCGGAAGCTTTGCAAATTTTAATAACTTGTGGACTGCTGGGTATTTACATATGTATATATATAACAAGTAAGAGTGTGGTATATTCGGCTGGGCCGAATCTAAAATACCCTTCACGATAGTCACGCATATGTATAGTATATTTAAAAATGCGAACTAAATATGCTCGGTTATATATGAACCGATATCGGAATTTTCTATTTTCTGTATTTTAGTAACCTTCTTTTATAACGAGAATGGCTTTTCAGCACAAAAAAAAATGTTAATGGAAAAATTGGTTCAGGCTATATATCGGGTATACATATATGGACCAATATGAGAAATTTTCATTTTACATATTTATAAAATCTTATTTCATTACCAAAACTGCTTTTAAGCCAAAAAAGTTGTTTCAGTTCGCTTACGCGGCACTTTCATGAAAAACCCGTTTTAGGCTATATCTCGGGTATATATGGACCAATATCGAAAATTTTAATCTTATTTTATTTCATTTTCCATTTTATATAAACTTATTTCATTACCAAAACTGATTTTGAGCAGACAAAAGTTGTTTAAGTTCGCTTACGCGACATTTTCATGAAAACCCCGATTTAGTCTATATCTCGGGTATATATGGCCCGATATCCGAAATTTTCATTTTCCATATTTAAATAATCTTATTTCATAACCAAAACTGCTTTTGAGCACAAAAAAGTTGTTTAAGTTCGCTTACGCGACATTTTCATGAAAAACGCGGCTTAGGCTATATATTGGGTGAATATGGACCGATATCGGAAATTTTCATTTTCCATATTTATATAACCTTATTTCATTACCAAAACTGCTTTTGAACAAAAAAAAAAGTTGGTTCAGTTCGCTTACGCGACATTTTCATTAAAAACCCAATTTGGGCTATATCTCGGGTATATGTATATGCCTTTAAGTCACCATGCTTAATAAGTGTGTGAAGTTTGAAGCAAAACAAACAATTTTTTTTTCAAAAATTTCCATACAAAATTGAAAAAAAAAAATTGGGTTTTTTCGGAATTTTTGATAAATCTCAGCTATATGTGAACCGATATTACTGAATTTCAATGGATAGCCCATGAATCGGTGGGGTAAAAAAATGGTGAAAGAAAAAAGTTTCTAAGTCTAATAGTTTTCTCAGAAACGGTATTTTAACGGCGGACAGGCGGACATCGCTTAATCGACTTTTCCATTAATTCTGATTCGGAATATATATATATATACTTTATAGGGTCGCAAATGAAAATTGTGGAAATAACAAACGGAATCACGAACTTATATATACCCTTTACATTTTTGTGAAGGGTATAAAAAGGCTCTTACTCGTATTTTCTACGAACTTGTGTGTTTTTTTTTTTTGTCTGTTCTGCTGTCGTACTGTGATGTTCTTTTCTGTAGCAAATATATATTTAATAATTACTTTATGGCAGAAAATAATCGGCTATTTTTTACAGTCGAGCGTAATAGAAAGAAAGACACTGGAATGAAGAATAAAATATGTACATAAAGATTATCTTGTATGAGAAAACAAAAAATTTCTTTTTAATTTAGAAATGGTCAAATAATGGCAATTTTTTTCACAATCTGCAGAGTTTATCACACTTTTTACACAAAATGTAATTTTCGTCCGGCTAAAATAATATTCTTTTGGTAATCCATAATTGCTTAATTGATAAAGATGTATTAACTTTTAAAAGTCTTTAATTATATTAAATTTTTTAACTTTTAACAAAAAAATGATATATGTACATTTGAATAAAAAATTAATTCTTCCATACCAGGAAAAAGAAAAACATACAGACAGATAGGCTGCCACTTAACGTTGAATTCTATTTTCAACAGGTTAGTCCGCAACAGAACAGAACGGAAAAGTAAAAACAAATCATGCATTAATTAAACAGAAACAAAAAGGCTGCACTGAAAAATATTTGCTTCATATTTCCAATGAACCCCATTCATTAGATAATTTTCATTAACCGAATGAAAAATTACGTTCCATGAATGAAGATTCACAGCATTAATGAAAATATTCATTAAAATTGATTCATTAGTTTTCATAATTTCATTAGAAAATTTCATTGGATTTGCTATAAACAATTTTTGAAGGCTGGGTACAAAATTTTAGAGATTTATTAAAAGTGAGATAATAAATATATTATAACTATTAACTAAATGACAAAGGAAATTATTTTATACATTATTTACTGTGTAAAAAATTATTTTATCAATAGTTTTTTAGTTGTTATGAAAATGTTCATTATATTAACTAAACTTTTCATTAGAATTCATAAACTACCCTCATTTTAAGTACCTACATAGTTGAAATCAAAAGCAAAGAGATGGGCTCTTCTCTGGTTTTTTGCTTAAAGGAATATTTATTCCGTTACAAATGCAACAACAAAGTCACACTTAATTTTTTCGTTGTGAACAATTATGTATGTATACCCAAAGCAAACGTTTCGTTTTTGCACGCAACGGGACTTTTTTTTTTGTTGTTCAAAAAGCAAAACATTACAAGTTTCCAAAAGCAGAAGCGAACGTTTAAAAAAATAACTGAGTTTGCTGCAGTTCATTGTTTAAAATGATTTTGAAGTCAATAGACAAAGTTTATGAAGTTTATGAAAAATAAAATATACTTAATTATCCAAAATGTCTACATATGTAACATTAATATTATTTTTTCAGTTATTTTGTGTTGAATTAAAATGTTTTGATTTTGAATTAAAATATTTTGATTTCCTTTTTAATGTATTAATATTATTAATTTTATTTTGCATTATAATTAAAACAATAAAAAATTATTTTATGCTTAATATAAAAAAAATTGTTTAGTTTCTTTTCAGTAGCACAATTCTAATGAAAAAAGGTCATTAGAATAATGAAACTCCTCCTTAAACTAATGCTTTTATTTCATTAGAATGAAGAAAATTTTTCACCAAATTGGTGAAGATTTTTATTGGTTCAACGAATTTATTCATTAAAATAGTGAAAATATTTCATAAAAATAATGTAACACATTCATTAGCCTAATGAACAAATAACGTTAATCTAATGATTTTTTTCATTGTTTTAATGAAAAGTATTCATAAATATTATGATTTATGCTTCATTAACTTAATGAAGTTTTCATTAATCCAACGAATGTATTCATTAAATAATTTTTAATGAAAGAAGATTCATTAGTCCAATGAAGGCCATTATTGGCCGAAAAATAATGAAAATTTTCATTAGATTAATGTCAAAATTCATTATATTAATGAAGGAATTAATTTCAGTGTGGTTCAGAACAGAAAAGATCATACTAAGTAATTCTATCTTAAGATATTTCACACAGATACACCTCGACACAGATTTAATGGAGTAGTTTCACAAATAACGGCTCAAAGCAATAGCACAAAAAAGGTTCTGTTGATACAGATAACAGAAATTAAATTTGATGATTTTTTTGGCAAGAAAAATTATATTAAAAAGTTTTGTAACGTAACAGGAATTTAATGTTTTGAATAGCATCATATATCGCAAAATACTTTTCACATGTCATTTTGTGAATGCGTATGCTTTCATTTATTTTTTACTTTGTTTTTTTTTTTCGTCTCCAATTGTAAAAAAAGCTACAAGTGACACATGTAGTTTCTACCAAGGCGACTTTATACAGGTGAATGCAAGCGGAAAGGCGAATTCAGTACTATGTATTTTGTTATTGTAAAACATATCGTGAATGTCATAATCTAAATTCGCCTAAGATTGCTCAGCAGAAAAAAAATTTTATATAAACGTTAAATATAAGCTTTTATAATTGTTTGTAATTAAAATCACAGATTATATTAGTTTTTCACTTTTAAATTCACACAAATTTCTTGAAATTGTATTAAATAATGCAAAAAAATCTACAGATTAAAATGGCGCGAAAGAGTTTGTAAACAAAATTTGACAGTCACATTGGAAAAAACGCGAGAAGCAAAAAATAATCACCTGTGCTGTTAAGTTCACCTGGTAATGAATTCGCCTTGGTTTCTACTAAACATCTGCTAGAGTGTAACAGAAAGTATGCCGAAAACAGTTCCAACATGTTACTACGCATTACTTTTTATTAAAATAAGCATATTATATTGTATGATGTTGGTTTGCTTTATTACTGCTACCACACTACAACTCATCCAGGCAACAAAATATTTATGGTTTCTTGTTATTTTTTTGTTTAAGACCAAGGCGACTTTATACAGGTGAATGCAAGCGGAAAGGCGAATTCAGTACTATGTATTTTGTTATTGTAAAATATATCGTGAATGTCATAATCTAAATTCGCTTAAGATTGCTCAGCAGAGAAAAAATTTTATATAAACGTTAAATATAAGCTTTCATAATTGTTTGTAATTAAAATCACAGATTATATTAGTTTTTCACTTTTAAATTCACACAAATTTCTTGAAATTGCCCTAAATCATGCAAAAAAAACCTTCAGATTAAAATGGCGCGAAAAAGTTTGTAAACAAAAGAAACAAAATTTGACAGTCTCATTGGAAAAAACGCGAGAAGCAAAAAATAATCACCTGTGCTGTTAAGTTCACCTGGTAATGAATTCGCCTTGGTATAGGCATTCATTTTATGTAAAAAAGAACAATAATCATCCGTACAAGAAGCATTGAAAAACTCACAAACAATTACAAGCATATGAAATTTCAAAAGTTTGTATGATTTGAGTGTATCCGCGCAGATGTGTAGTTTCTACTATATGTCTTCTTCTTTGCTGTAAATTTGCAATTAAGTTACAAGAAACCAACAATATAAGTATACCCAGCAAATACTCTAATTTGTAATTTGTTAAAATGTTAATAAACATACTCTTCACTACTTCTATTTTGGCGATGTCATTGGAGGCAAGTACTTACCATTCTCGCTTACGAATAATTATTTCAAAATGTCATTACACAAAAGCCATTAAAAAAGCTAATTGCTTGGTTTACGAGTTAATGTCGATAAAAGCTATTAAAATGTCTGAAGATGCTTTGCATAAAAATATAAAATTTAATGGATGACTTAGAATAATATAAAAAATACATGACTTTAAATCAGGGTATAAACACCACCTTCATAAATGCATTTCTACAAATAATATCTCTTGAAAAGCTTTTTTATACACATCTTAAAAACCTTTTCCATAGAAATTAATTTTTAGCATCATGAAATTATGTACGGGACTGGTTTTTAGCTTTGTGATTTATCGTTTACAGTTCAAATTTACAACATCACGCTTACACCGGGTATTCATGACCTGTAAATCCTAATGACAGCAAAACGAATGACACGAATAGTAAAATTGCCAGAGCAGCAAAATTTATGAAAGCAAATGTCGATATACTACATTTTTCATTTTAGAAACATTTTTAAGCCCGTTTCTATTACCTTGTCTTAGCAAATCCAAGTATTATAAAATTTTTGTTGCACATATTCGCCAAGAACAACTACTTATGTACATACGTACACATACAACAGATATTAAGCAAGTCATTATTAAGTATGTATGTACATACCAGTTTTCGCTGGGTATGTGTATGTAAACATAGCCACATAAATAATACTCTGAAAAAACGTATATACATACGTACTCCTGATGTCATAATGCATATGTACAACTAAAAGTTCGTTTACATGGTAACATGTGTAAATGTTTAGAGTTGTCATAAATTTGAGTAGAATGAAGAAAAATGTAACGTGCTAACATAGATGCCAGATAAATCGAGGCTAAAATCGTCAAATTCGCGAAAAAAAATCGTCAAAACTGTCATCGCAAATCGTCATAAAATCGTCAATAAGAAAAACTACTTTTTTTTAAACAATACATATTTTTTATTAATGGAAAACATAACAAAACAATTAATTCAGGAATTCTTTAAATAAAAATTATTGTATTTCAGACTATAAAAAACATATATACACATAAATTATATTATATATGTATTTTTTTATATTATATATATGTATTTATGTATATATTATATGTATTTTTGTACATCACATATTTTTTTTTGTTAATTTTTCTTTTACAAGTATAAGGTACATATGAGTATGAACAGTTATTTTATATACAAAATTTAACAATACATGTTGCAATTGAACAACTTTATTAAATTGGGAACAATTTTTAGATCAAAACAACTACAATTACAAAGTTTTAAGTAATCTTTAGTATATAAAATCGCTTCTAAAGAAGCTTTCTCCAATCTATTTCTCACTCTAGTTTTATTTATGTTTACTTGGCTGAAAACTCTTTCCACATTTACTGAAGAATGTGGTAAGACTAATATTTTGGTTATAAACTTAGCCACAGTAGGGAATATTAGTGACGAATCATTTCTTTTCATTTCTGATATTTTGCTCCAAAAATCTAAAATGTTTATATCTTCATTAGGAAACAAGCTTTTGAAATTTAACAAGTTTAGTTGCCTGAATTCGGATTCAATTTCCTGTCTTTCGCATTTTTCAATAAAATGAGAAAATTCTTGGACTATATTAGAAAAAGAAACATTTTCTTCTTTTATAATACTATTAGGATTTATAATATTTAAAGTTTTGACTTTATTTTCAAATTTAAATCTCATTAAAATTTGATCACACAGTTCTATATAAAAATTTGTACAATTTTCAATTATTTCATTTTTTTCAATGCTATCAATATTTGATCTCTCAAGTACATCTCTTACATAAACTCCCATATAAATATCATCAGCATCTAAGAAATTATTTTTGTCTTTATAATTAATTAAGAAAAATTGTTCTGTCTTAACCAAGTTAATTTTAATGAAATTGCTCATAACAATTTTAAGTAGTTTTTGCATTTGAAAATATAAATTTTGAATTTCCGTTGTTTCACTTTGGAACATTTTATTTATGCTATTTATAATACCCAAAATATATTTTAAAAAGCATAAATATATTTCACTTGTATAATTTAAATTATCTAAAATTAATTTTGCGGTATCGATGTTGTCAACATTCGCAGCAAATGCAAAAAAAAATTTTTAATGGCTCGTACAATTCTAAAATTCTTACGACAACAACTTCCAACGATAACCAACGAGTTTGACAAGGATGCAAAATTTTTTTTGGTTTTATTTCTAACAGCGTTAATATGGAATTAAACTGACAACTTCTTTTTGGACTATTTGATACATAATTAAATATATTTCTGGTTAAAGTTTCAACTGAAGATGGCAATTTAAGACAGGCATACGAGGAGCATAGCGCAAGGGAATGGCATACACATTTAATAATAAATAAATTATTGTTGTCTTTTTTTAAAAGTTGTGCGACAGAGTTTTTTTTGCCAGTCATAACAGCCGCGCCATCTGCAGCAAACCCCACCATATTTGCCTTGTAGTTAATACCATTTTCTGTAAAATAATCGACGATAATATTGTATAGGCTTTGTGCATCACTTTGGTGTACCGTTAGAAGCCCATAAAAGAGATCTCTGATACCAAAATCAATACAAAGGCGAACAACCAGACATAATGACTTTACGTTAGATAAATCGGTCGATTCGTCAACGCAAAGTGAAAAAAAAATTTGTTTTAAAAGTTTAGTTGTTGCCTCGAATTGATGTTTTCCAATTACGTTTTTAATAATTGCGTTTGCTTTAGTTCGTCCTATCGAAATGGTTAGAGCAAGTTCCGAATTTAAAAAAGAACTTCGACATACCTTGCTTAAATGATCCGCAACTGCAAATGGCAAATTATGCTCGGCAATAAACAGGGCTAGTTTTATTTCGCAGTCTTTTGTGGTATACTTTTTTGAAGAATAAATTTCATCAATTTTTGTCTGCTGTATCGCCATTGCTGCATCGCGATGTTTTTTGGTGTTTGAATGCGCCAGGAGATCGGATTTTCCTGAAGACAGCTTGAGCAATACATTGCAAATGCTGCAGTGTATGGAATCGCTTTGTTTTTTTGCCCAAGATTGTATTTCTGGGATGTTAAGCCACTCTTCTTTAATTTTTCTTTTCTTCTTATTATGCTATTATAGTGTAGACAACAATTATTCTTAATTCATATTAAACATGTCAAAGTAATATTTCCTACAAGAAAACTGACGGTCAATTTAACGGCAGTATTTATTAAAGTATCTATTAAATTCTAATAGGAAATATGGTAAAAAATGACTTTTAAATTATTCGAAATTTATATGTACACATAGCAAACGCGCTAGAAAATAACTTCATTATTCTTGTAGGGGTTTAGTCATCTTGTCTACTTACGGAGGAACAACTGTCATCTTCGTTCAAACTCATCGGACTTCCTTCGCAATCTACTAATTGAAATTCATTTGTGCATTACAAACGTATTTACATATATTTATTTAACTACATAAGTATGTATACTAAAATAACTTACCGGTTTTCTTCAAATATTTGAGCATTTTTTGTACTCTTTGTCAATAAGGTTCTTTAAACTTTTATTTTTTGAAACTTTTACCACAGATATTAACTTTTATATTGTCAAACACCTTTTTTTCTTTTTACCTTTGTACAAATTTTACTGAATAGACGCGGTCATTTACAGCAGTTGATGAAATTTGGATCTTCAGTGAATTTAAAACTAAAACATACTAAATTTATCAACTCATAAATATACTATAGCTATTACTGTCATTCCTTTTATAAACTAACAAAAAACGAAAGTGTATTGCTGTCAATTCGTAAATTCAAAGTTGCTTAAAAGGCATGAATACTACAAGTTGTGGGATCTTTTGAAATCGTCAAAAACAGGGCTTAAATCGTCAAATCGTCAACATGCTATTTTTAGCCCTCAAAATCGTCAAAATGACGATAAATCGTCAAATATGGCAACTATGCGTGCTAAGCTTAGTATTGAGATTGAATGTGCGAAAAATGTTCAGCAACATTACTTATTTCGTGCGGAAAAATTGAGATGTACTCAGTGTTGTCTATTTTTTTCTCTTATTCATGTTTCTTTTTTAATTTTAAGTTAGTGTTGCCCAAAGAGAAATCCATAGTTACGCTCTGAGTAAAAATATATAAAAAATACATTTGCACTGCGAGAAAAAGTGCGCAATTCTGAAAAATCGTTTACTTACAATTTATTTAAAATTGAAGTAAAAATAAAACTGAAAAATTGAATTCATTTTCTAGTTTAATATGAAAAAAAAATCTTTAACTTTTTTATTACTTCATTTCGAATTAAAGCAGAAAACAACAAGAGTTCGTTCTATATAACAGTAAATAAAAGTAATATGAAAGCACAAAAAAAGTCTTGAAACTTTTTATTGGAAAAAATATTGAATTAATGTAAACATTTTATAGTATAAACAAATTTAATACGTTATATATGTATAGACTATTTAAAACCAAGAGAGCAGACATTTTAAAAAGCATTTTTATATTTTTCAAATTGCTATGAATCAATTTGAAACCACTGATGTTAATGATTTATGCTATATTATCATTTGTATTCTATGTGTAGATATAGAGATATAGATATAATGTTTTTGAGTCAATGTTTTCACTGGAAAATTTTTACATAAAAATGACAGACAATATTAATGAAAAACTTTCTTCTATTGCGGACTCTATGAAAGGTGCTGCGTAATAGGACCTGAATATGTTTACGACAGTTCAATTTTAATACTGTTGTTGTAATTGCTTATGAGCATAATATCTTTCAAATGGGCCGAATTTAATTTGTTCCTTTGTTTCGAGCAAATAAATTTCAAATCAGAGAATATTTGCTCACACAAATAAGTAGAGGGAAAAAATGATAAGCATTTATATGAATTTTTTTTTAAATGAGGATAGTCCGTATCAGCTACGTTCTTCCAAAACTCAATAATATTTAATTTTTCTACAACTTCCATTTCACTGCGAAGTATTATCAGCTCTGATTGAAATTCAAATTGGTATTGCAAAATGTCGCACTTAAATGGGTTCTGGTAGATTTCTAATAGTGGTTGAACTATTTCAAAATCTCTGAAGCGATTTAGCATATTATAAAAAACTTGTTCGATGATTGACATATGCTCATGTTTTTTGAGTAACTTTCTTTTACATAAACAGTAGAAGTATTCGGAAAATTTGAAAAATCTTCCAACTGGATTTCAGCAAGAAGCAAAAATAATTTAGTTTTAAACATAAAAATAATGTTACATACATCATTTAAGTTTTTTTCTTTTCCCATTAGTTCCAGATTTAATGTATTGAAAAATCTGATAAAAAAAGCAAGATCTAAAATAAATTCTCTGTCTTTTAGAAACAAACATTCTTCCATATTTTCTAATTCTAGGAACTCCATTATTTCATTTCTCAGACAAAATAAACGTTTTAAACAATCACCACGGCTTAGCCATCGTACTTCTGTAAACATTTTCAAATCATAGCAAGCAGCGCCTTTATTCTTCAAAAAGCATACAAATTTTCTATGCGTGAGTGAATGATGCCCACCTCGAATTTTGTTAATTATTTGCTCAGCAATTTTCATGGCAGGGTGATCACTTATTATCTTTGAAGCAAGAGCTACTTGATGAATAGCACAATGGAAACTATTAAATTGCAAACCATGCTTTCTCAAATTACCTATGAAACCTTCATATTTTCCTGACATGACGTTAGCACCATCCGTACAAACCATCCGTACAACCAATGCTAATTTTTTGGAGTCTACAACAGAAAAAAATTTTTCATTAACAATGTCGAAGAGCACCTTGCCTGTTACGTTTGCATAAAAAGTTTTAAACGAATACAAATGACAAGTTGGCATAAATCATTAATATCAGTGCTTTCATTCAAAGAAAATGAAAAGAATATACAATTTTTAGTTTTTCCATTATTTTGATGAGTATATTTTTAACAAATATACCATCAGAAAATGGCCTACCCTGCCTTATAATATCTAAGCTTATAACGCTTGATATTTTGTGTTTTAGTTTGGGGTCCACCATTTCTTCATGGTTACTTTCAACTTCATGTAACCATTCTTTTAATTTTTGTACAAATTTTTGTTTATTTTCCTCATAAAGATTTTCCCTTTCTTTTCCACGAAATTGATTCATAGTACTATGCGATATATCAAAATGCTTTTTTAAAATGTCCACTCTCTTATTTTTAAATATTCTATAGCATAAGATACATTGCGTGTACCCAAAAGCATTTTTAATCATAAAATAATTTTTTGAAGCCATAACTTGCATTCACTGCAAAAATTTCAATTTGGCTCAGTGTTTACAAAAAAAAATACACGAAAAATAGAGAGAATTCAAAGAAAAATTTCATACATCCGTGCACATGTTCATTCGTCGCTGTCTCATTGACGACTAACTTAATGAGCGTAAGATTGTGTTTGCTTTTGTTCACCACTTTATTACTATGGGGTGGGCATCGCTATTTTAAGTATACATGTTTGTACTTCTTTGCTTATGTTATTTCGCAGTTGAAAAACAAATATTCCCAGAAACAATTTTAATTGAAAACATGTTGCAGATACATATTGTGTGTTTTTCGCTTTAAAAACTCAGTACTACATTTCTAAACTTATTTCGTAAATATTTCATACTAAACACTTTTGTATGCAAATTGAAAGAATTTTGCACGAAATAATGAACTCAATATTAGCCTTTAAATCAAAATCCATTTAGTAACAAAAAACCCCGAAAGCAAAATTTGTCAAGCGGTCTGGAAATCTTCATTTTCTAAACTATTTTGAGGCTATGTTCTCGTCACATCACTACATTTTTAAATTTCCATTGAAAGTAGCACAAGGTTTACAAACACAGCTAATAACATATAAGCAAAGACAATAAATATATAAAGATGGTGGGTGCACTCTGAACATTTAAAAAACCAAAAATTATGAACTGCTTGTTGACAGCGGGGGTAATCAACAAGGGAAAATATGTTCCGTAAGCAAAATCAAAAATGAAGAGAACACAATTTTGTAAGCATGAAAACATTCATGCGCACATGCGTAAATATATAAACATGGTATATATGCATGTTCTTATTTGAGTTTTGTTGATGGGAATTATTAAGAACAAGTGAAGCAACAAACATACATATGAACATGTATTGGTGCATGCTAAAAATTTTTTTGGGAATTATAATTCTCATTTCAAACATACATCTACGTACATACATATGTATACTAAGCGCACATATGATATGCATGAATGTGTATTATTTTCTGGGATGTTGCTTTTTTTTTTGTTTTTATAGAAGTATGTATATGTATGTATATATTGTTCTCTCCATTAATTGAAATTTTGTTTTTGCAAAAACACCAAGGGATTTTCAGAAAATTCCTACAAAAATTTAGCACCGGAACAACAACATAAGACAGTACAATATCTTTATATATTTATTGTCTTTGATATAAGTTAAAACTATTGCATGCTGTTTTTTTTAACGTTATAGAACTCCAACCATTAGCTGCTCACTTGACTGCAGTTGGTGGTTGTATTTTTATCTGTACAATTCAATTGGCATAGTAGGTATGTATGTACACACATTTCTGTTGCAAGTTGAGTAAAAGCTTCATGCTGTGCCTGTGCCTTATTATTTCATTGATGATATATTACCAGACAGTGGTGCATTGTTGTGGAAGGTAAAAGTTTTATTAAAGAATTGTTTTTTGTTTACTGCATACTTATTGCCTTTGTGTTGCAAAACTTTTATGTAGTGTATCGTGAATCGTTTAGTTGTTAACAACAACGGTTACTGTTAATCAAAAAGAAAAAAAAAACTTGATCAAAAATTTATCGAAGATAATTTTACAAACGGAAGTGCCCAAAATATAACGAAAATCTTATAGCAGAAATTGAGTTAAAGCAAAGTAATTTAAATCTATTTCTATTTTATATACATACACACATACAAATTTAAACAATAAAGTTTTACATTAGAAAGCATTATGTCAAAAATTAAATGCAGCGTTAAATGAAAGCAAATACTGCATAAAGAAAGAGAATTATTAAACATATACTTAGTTAAAGCGTACAATATACCGCCGCCTTGATAGTTAAAGGTTAACAATATATATACAGTACTGGACAATTCAATGGAAACTTTTCTAAAAATTTATTTATTTATTTTTAGAAGTCGAAAATCAAAAATTATTTCTAAAGAAACTTCACAAGTATTTTAGAATTTCATTTTATAGATTCTTTTTGATATATAAACAAAAAAACAATAACATAAAAATAACGTAGTTCTAAAATTATAAAGAAAAATTAAAAGTATAAAATTTTGAGGTATTGACAAAACAATGGAAACTTAAAATTTACTCCAATAAAAACCTTCGGCCTATTATCAAAAATTAATATTTTGTTGGGTATCCTTTGTTTTTAATTACTGCATCACAGCGACGATGCATTGACCCAATTAATTTGTCAATTGTATCCTCTGGTACCTTTTGCCATTCACTCAAAACTGCATTGGATAAATCTTCCTTCCATGTGTAATTTCGAGTTCTTATCTTGCGTTCTACAATTTCCCATAGATTTTCTATGGGATTGAGATCCGGGGATTGGGCAGGCCACTTCAAAACACGGACCTCATTTGATTGTAACCAGTCAGTTACAACCCTAGAGGTGCGTTTTGGATCATTGTCATGCTGAAATCTCCAAATTAGTGGCATGTTCTCCTCTGCATATGGATACATTATGTCGTTTAAAATGGATCTGTAGCCGACACCAGTCATTGTATCCTTTATAATGTGAATTGGGCCCATTCCTTGCCCAGAAAAACAGCCCCACACCATAATATTGCCACCTCCAAACTTGACTGTCTTGCTTGTGTACTTTGGGTCTAGTCTCTTTCCCTTTGGCCGCCTTACAAATGATCTTCCATCATTGCCCCTTAAATTATATTTGGACTCGTCTGAAAAAAGGACAGTGTTCCATTTCTCTTTAGACCAATTTATGTGCTCTCTGGCAAATTTTAAACGAGCAGCACGGTTTTTCTCCGATATCAGAGATTTTTTCACAGGGCGGAAGCAACCAAGACCAGCCTCGCGGGCTCTACGGCTAATTGTTCGAGAGCTAACATCCAATCCAAAAACATTTTTAACCTCTCTTGATGCCATTTGGGGGTCTTTTTTGAACTCTGTCTTGGAGTAGTTTTACGTGGTCTTCCTCCTGAATGCAGAGTTTTAACAGTACCCGTTTCACGAAATTTCTTGATAATCTTCGAAATTGCTGATTTATTCATCGAATATTTATCACAAATAGTTTTTTGTTTTAATCCAGCATTAAAATCATTTATTATTTTTATTTTTAAATCTTCACTTATCTTCACTCTAGCCATTTTTACTAATTATGTATTCAAGATTCTTGTGTTTAAAATATTTGAAAAAAGAAGCTGGCAAGAGAGTAATTTAAAAAATAACGGTAAATTATTATGCATTTTGCCTCGTTTTTTCATCAATACATTTTGCTTTAGTCATCTTTCGTGCAGAAGTGTAAAAGTTTCCATTGTTTTGTCGAACCCCAAAAATTTTATACTTTTAATTTTTCTTTATAATTTTAGAACTACGTTATTTTTATGTTATTATTTTTTTGTTTATATATCAAAAAGAATCTATAAAATGAAATTCTAAAATACTAGTCAAGTTTCTTTAGAAACAATTTTTGATTTTCGACTTCTAAAAATAAATAAATAAATTTTTAGAAAAGTTTCCATTGAATGACGACAGCACAGCTACACGACCATCATTGTAGCTGTCGCAAATTAGATATATTTCTATTTTTCTTGGCTACACAAATTAGGTTTGTGATGTCAATATATCAAGTAAAGTTCAATAAAATAGCGCTTTGAAAAGAAATTCAGAAATGTATTCATAAAAGAGTTAAATAGCTATTCAAAGCACTTTTAAGGAAAATATGATTGACAAACGAATTTAATATTAAAACTTTCTTTTTAGCATTTTTTTTGTAGACTTATTGCACCCGCTTTAAGATGACATTTGTGTTTTTTAGTTATTGTTTGTTTATACAGAGTGGCCCAGAAAGACCGAAGTGGTGTGAATTGCTTATAACTTTTTATTTAAGAGATATTTTTTTTAATTTTTTTTTTTTAAATACATTAAATTTATGGGGAATATTTTTGGATTAGTTATTAAAAATGATATCCCGCAAGTGGTGGCCATATTCTGCTTCGCACAAATGTGCTCTTTCCAACACATTTTCCATGACCTTTCGCAAAACTTCCGGTGGTATGTTGTTAATTTCTTCTCGAATATTGGTTTTTAACTCCTCAATAGTCCTAGGCTTATTAACATAAACTTTTCCTTTTAAATAGCCCCAAAGAAAACAGTCTGGAGCGGTTAAATCCGGGGAACGCGGAGGCCAATTAAAATTGCTGTTACGAGAAATTATTCTTTCACCAAAGATGTCGCGTAAAAGAGTCATTGTGGCCCTCGCAGTGTGCGCTGTGGCTCCATCCTGTTGGAACCATATTTGCGGATGGTTTTCCACGGCTGGCCTTACAAAATTTTGCAACATGGCCCGATATCGATCACCATTGACGGAAATGGCGACACCTTGTTCATTTTCAAAAAAAAAATGGGCCAATGATCCTTTCTGAAGAAACACCGCACCAAACGGTACACTTAACTGGGTGCAATTGTCGTTGATGAAGTACTCTCGGGTTTTCCGTAGCCCATATCCTACAGTTTTGCTTGTTAACGAACCCATTTAATTGAAAATGGGCTTCGTCACTCATTATTAAGTTATGAATAAAATTTGGATTCTCTTGTGCTTTTTGCTGGAAATAAATTGCATAGTCAAGTCGTTGCTGGTAATCTGTTGGTTTCAATTCTTGGACAAGTTGAATTTTGTATGGAAACAATCCTATGGTGTGCAAAATTCGCTGCAGCGACGTCCTTGAGAGGCCCAGTTGTGACGAACGTCTCCTGGTTGATGTTTCTGGATCCTCCCGAATACTCTCCTGTACCACTTGAATATTGTCAGCCGTGTGGACAGTTCGGTGTCTGCCGGGACCAGGAAGGTTCCTTACTGCTCCTTGTTCTCGAAAATTTGCAACCAGACGGTTTATTGTTGACTGAGAGGGTGCAACCCGCACATTAAATTGACGACGGTATGCACGCTGAGTCAACACAATGGACCGTTGATTTGAAAAGTAAATTTCAACAATTTGGGCACGTTGTTCAATTGTGTATTGCTCCATTATAAATTATCCAAGTCTTCTTTACAAAATACTGAAAAGAAAAAAAAAAAATTATAATAAAAAAGTTATAAGCAATTCACACCACTTCGGTCTTTCTGGGCCACCCTGTATTTTGTATATTGTGAAAATGTTTATGTTATATTTCTAATATTATACGATGATGGGTTGGTACCATTCGTCTAGCTCGAGTTCAATCCTGGCTAAAGCCAAGAAATATTTTTATTTATAATTATAACAATAATTGCCGCGATCAATAAGTGTTGATCAAAGAAGACAGGAAAAAATAATTGAATACACTAAATCTAGGGGACAAATGCTTATTTTACTCTAAAAACTTGTTTATTAATCACAGACATGCTGCTTTTGACAAAAAGAATTGGCAAAAATCATTCTTATAATTTTGGTTCTACGTGTTTATAAAAAAAAAACATGGTCCAAGAGAAGAAGTCATCCATTTTAGATTCCTGGGGCCAAATCACCGCATACGATATCGAGCAAAATTATCGAAATTTTTCATTTTGGTATCACGGCATACGATATCGAATAAACTGTATTGCAATAATATAAAAAAGTTAAAGGATTTACTTTTTGTATTCGTACTTTTAGGAAGCGTATGGTCTTCAATCTATTACATTTTGTTTAAATTACGATCCGATATGCTTCGTTTGCCATAATCTAGATGTATCGTAATGTTATTCGATACGATAGTTAATTCGATATGGTATGCGGTGATTAGACCCCTGATAGGCAATTACACTTTACTTGTTTTACCCTTTTTATTTTTATTTCTTACTAAAACTTCGTTTATTACTTCACATATAAAATGCACGGCATTAGCTACATACATATGTATGTGTAAATAAATAAAAAAATAAAAAAAATATCATTATTGATTTGTTTCCTATGCGTAAGCAAAAACAATCAAATACAACTTCGTTCGTTACGTCTGTGGTCAGACAGAACGATTTTAATTGCCGAACTTTTTAGCAATTTTCTTTTGGAATTGCTTTCTTGTCCACACACAAAAACTTTTTTCGGCAATTCTTGAGCAATTCTCTACCTTTTGCTTTATGCAATTTACATTGTATATGCACATACACATACACACATGAGAGAAAAGTAAGGAATTGCTGAGAATTGCCGAGTACCGGCAATTCTTTTTCCCTTCTTATTCCCCTCACCGAAAGCTTCTATAAAGTCAAGAATTGCCCAACTAAAGTTGCTGTGTGTGACCATACACTACTTCTTGTTATTCAATTGAAAGACAAGATGGAGTTAACAGTTATTTTTTTTTTTTTTTTATAATGATTTTCATAACAAACAATGCCAAATATTTGTTTACATGTTTACTATGTGAACCAAGGCGAATTCATTACCAGGTGAACTTAACAGCACAGGTGATTATTTTTTGCTTCTCGCGTTTTTTTAAATGATACTGTCAAATTTTGTTTCTTTTGTTTACAAACTTTATCGCGCCATTTTAATCTGAAGGTTTTTTTGCATGATTTAGGGCAATTTCAAGAAATTTGTGTGAATTTAAAAGTGAAAAACTAATATAATCTCTGATTTTAATTACAAAAAATTATAAAAGCTTATATTTAACGTTTATATAAAATTTTTTCTCTGCTGAGCAATCTTAGGCGAATTTAGATTATGACATTCACGATATGTTTTACAATAACAAAATACATAGTACGGAATTCGCCTTTCCGCTTGCACTCACCTGTATAAAGCCGCCTTGATGTGAACTAATAATTGTTTTAATGTCACACTATGATTCAGATGGGAATTGTGAATGAACAAGTAAGAGTGTAGTATATTCGGCTGGGCCGAATCTAAAATACCCTTCACGATAGTCACGAATATGTATAGTATATTAAAAATTTGGCGTGAATATGCTCGGTTATATATGAACCGATATCGGAATTTTTTATTTTCTGTATTTTAGTAACCTTCTTTTATAACAAGAATTGCTTTTCAGCAAAAAAAAAAAAAAAAATTTTTAATGAAAAAATCGGTTCAGGCTATATCTCGGGTATATATGGACCGATATCGAAAATTTTAATTTTCCATATTTATATAACCTTATTTCATTACCAGAACTGCTTTTGAGCACAATAAATTGTTTAAGTTCGCTTACGCGACATTTTCATGAAAAACCAGATTTGGGCTATATCACGGGCACATATGGACCGATATCGGAAATTGTCATTTTCCATATTTAGGTAACCTAATCTCATTACCAGAACTGCTTTTGAGCACAAAAAAGCTGTTTAAGTTCGCTTACGCGGCATTTTCATGAAAACCCTGGTATAGGCTATATCTCGGGTATATATGGACCGATATCGGAAATTTTTATCTTCCACATTTATATAACCTCATCTTATTACCAGAACTGTTTTTAAGCAAAAAAATATTGTTGTTTAAGTTCGCTTACGCGACATTTTCATGAAAAACCCGGTTTGGGCTATATCTCGGGTATAAATGGACCGATATCGGAAATTTTCATTTTCCATACCTATATAACCTTATTTTGCTATTAGAACTGCTTTTAAGCAAAAAAAGCTGTTTTAGTTCGCTTACGCCTCGTATTCATGAAAAACCCGGTTTAGGCTATATCTCGGGTATATATGGACCGATATCGAAAACTTTCATTTTCCATATTTATAGCACCTTATTTTATTACCAGAACTGCTTTAAGGCGAAAAAATTGTTTAAGTTCGCTCACGCGGCATTTTCATGAAAAACACGGTTTGGGCTATATCTCGGGTATATATGGACCGATATCGGAAATTTTAATTTTCCATACTTATATAACCTTATTTGATAACCAGAACTGCTTTTAAGCAAAAAAAGTTGTTTAATTTCGGTGACGCGGCATTTTCATGAAAAACCCGTTCTAGGCTATATCTCGGGTATATATGGACCGATATTGGAAATTTTCATTTTTCATATTTATATAACTTCATTTCATTACTAGAACTGCTTTTGAGCACAAAAATGTTGTTTTAGTTTGCTTACGCGACACTTTTATGTAAAACCCGGTCTAGGCTATATCTCGGGTATATATGGACCGACATCGAAAATTTTCATTTGTCATATTTATATGACCCTATTTGATTACCAGAACTGCTTTTGAGCACAAAAAAGTTGTTTAAGATCGCTTACACGACATTTTCATGAAAAACCTGATTTGGGCTATATCTCGAGTACATATGGACCGATATCGGAAATTTTCATTTTCCATATTTAGGTAACATAATTTCATTACCAGAACTGCTTTTGAGCACAAAAAAGCTGTTTAAGTTCGCTTACGCGGCATTTTCATAAAAACCTTGGTCTAGGCTATATCTCGGGTATATATGGACCGATATCGAAAATTTTCATTTTTCTTATTTATATGACCCTATTTGATTACCAGAACTGCTTTTGAGCACAAAAAAGTTGTTTAAGATCGCTTACACGACATTTTCATGAAAAACCTGATTTGGGCTATATCTCGAGTACATATGGACCGATATCGGAAATTTTCATTTTCCATATTTAGGTAACCTAATTTCATTACCAGAACTGCTTTTGAGCACAAAAAAGTTGTTTAAGTTCGCTTACGCGGCATTTTCATAAAAACCTTGGTCTAGGCTATACCTCGGGTATATATGGACCGATATCGGAAATTTTCATTTTTCATATTTATGTAATCTTATTTCATTATCAGAACTGCTTTTGAGCAAAAAAAAGTTGTTTAAGATCGCTTACGCGGCATTTTCATGAAAACCCCGGTCTAGGCTATATCTCGGGTATATATGGACCGATATCGGAAATTTTCATTTTTCATATTTATGTAACCTAATTTCATTACCAGAACTGCTTTTGAGCACAAAAAAGTGGTTTAAGTTCGCTTACGCGGCATTTTCATGAAAACCCCGGTTCAGGGTATATCTGGGGTATATATGGACCGATATCGGAAATTTTTATTTTTCATATTTATATAATCTAATTTTATTACCAGAACTGCTTTTGAGTAAAAAAAAGTTATTTAGCTTCGCATATGCGACATTTTCATGAAAAACCCGATTTGGGCTATATCTCGGGTATATATGGACCGATATCTGAAAAAAAAATTTTTTGCCTTTTAGTTACTATGCTTAATAAGTGTGTGAAGTTTGAAGCAAAACGAACAACTTTTGTTTCCAAAAATTTTCATACAAAACTGCAAAAAAAAATGGCTTTTTTCAGAATTTTGAATATATCTCAGCTATACGTGGACCGATATTACTGAATTTCAATAGCAAACCCATGAATCGATGGGGTAAAAGAATGGTGAAAGAAAAAAGTTTCTAAGTCTAATGGTTTTCTCAGAAACGGTATTTCAACAGCGGACAGACGGACATCGCTAATCGACATTTCCATTAATTCTGATTCAGAATATATATATATATGTACTTTATAGGGTCGCTATCGATATCGGAAATTTTCATTTTCCATATTTATATAACCTGATTTTATTACCAGAAATGATTGTAAGAAAAACAAAGTTGCTTTAGTTCGTTTACGCAATATTTTAATGAAAAACCCGGTCTAGGCTATATCTCGGGTATATATATGGACCGATGTGGAAATTTTCATTTTCCATATTTATATAACCTTATTTTATTACCAGAACTACTCTTGAGCACAAAAAAGTTGTTTAAGCATTTTATTGAAAAATCTGGTCTAGGCTATATCTCGGGTCTATATGGCCCGATATCAGAAATTTTCATTTTCCGTATTTAAATAACCTTATTTCATAACCAGAACTGCTTATGAGCACAAAAAGTTGTTTAAGTTCGCTTACGCGACATTTTCATGAAAACCCTGGTTTAGGCTATATCTGGGGTATATATGGACCGATATCGGAAATTTCCATTTTCCATATTTATATAAACTTATTTTATTACCAGAACTATTTTTAAGCAAAAAAAGTTGTTTAAGTTTACTTACGGGACATTTTCATGAAACACCCGTTTTAGGCTATATATCGGGTATATATGAACCGATATCGGGCATTTTCATTTTCCATATTTATCTAGCCTTATTTTATAACTAGAACTACTTTTAATGAAAAAACGTTGTTTAAGTTCGCTTACGCGGCATTTTGATGAAAACCCCGGTTTAGGCTATATCTCGGGTATATATGGACCGATATCGGGCATTTTAGTTTTCCATATTTATCTAACCTTATTTCATTATTAGAACTGTTTTTAAGGAAAAAAAAGTTGTTTAGGTGCGCTTACGCGGCATTTTCATGAAAACCGCGGTTTAGGCTATATCTCGGATATATATTTATTTATTTATTTTACTGTTATCTAGCACAACAAGATGAATCATCTTATGAGTGACAGTGCTAGTGATCAAGCAATTACATATATGAGTATTAGTTAACAAAACTTATAATAATAATAGTAATAATTATACTAATAATAATAATATAACAATAATTTAGTATGTATATATATAAAATTTATATATATATATAGTATATATAATTTATAATAATAATGATATAAAAAATTTGGGAGCAGGAGTTTTAAAGTCTGGGAAAAAAGTTACATTTTAAAAGATAGTTGTATTCTTATAGCAATGAACAGAAAACAAAATTAGAAGACTACAAAAACACGAGTTGCAATATATACCAATGAACAAATTCGATCACATGAATCATTGAAGATAATAAGTATAACAAAAGTTTCATCCACACAGACAGTATATGTGTATATGTATGTATGTATGTATGTATGTTTTTTTTTTTTTTTTTTTTTTTTTTTTTTTTTTTTTTTTTTTTTTTTTTTTTTTTTTTTATTCGCGGGGTGAAAAACCATCGAAAGGCACTGGCAGTGATGGTGGTTGCCAGTAGTGCGAGACTTTAACTCGCTAAAAAACACCCCTTCGCCCTGACCCAGATGCTCCCCGAGGGACTGCCGCAAGGCTTTACGTCTCGGGGTGGGAAAGGTGATACACCCTACATCTAAACTAAACTACATTGATTCTGCTGCGAATCTGTTCTAACCTACGAAGTTCCAACAGAACCAATTTTACAAAACTACAGACGTACGTCCAGTTGCACAAAGATTCCAACATGATTGGAACGATACTGCTCGGACTGATGCTACGTCCTAGGACTGTTTCTAAATATTCCCTATCACTATTAAACCGTGGACAGATGAAGAACACATGCTCAGCATCTTCCAAGACATTACCATCACAACTCGGACAGAACGGAGTACTGTCATGTCCAAAACGGTACAAGTACGACCTAAAACAACCATGCCCAGTTAGAAACTGTGTTATATAGTAGTTCAAATCGCCATGCTTTCTTGATAGCCATGCTCTGATGTCTGGTATCAGTAAGTAGGTCCATCTTCCCTTGTCAGCTGTCGCCCATCTTTCTTGCCATTTTGGCAGACACGATTCTCTCAACCCAACCGAGATGTCCGAAGCGGCCTCTAGCTCGATCGGTATCATGCCGGCAATGACAAAAGCGGCCAGGTCCGATACAGTTCGGAATGCGCTACATACACGCAAGGCGATCAGCCTATACACAGGAGATATCAGGTTCACATAAGTAGGATATCTAAGTGAGCCTGACCATATTGGCGATGCATATAAGATAATGCTTCTTACTACACTAGAGAGTAATTTCCTCTGCAGATATTTTGGACCTCTTGTATTCGGCATGATCCGGCATAGCGCTGTGCATGTTTTTGATGCTTTACTGCCTATGTACTTCAAGTGCTCTTGAAAAGACAGACGAGTGTCAATCATGACCCCAAGGTATTTTAAACATTCACGCTGAGATCTGGCAAAAATAATTTTGTTGAACAGATATGGTGGTTGTAGGAAAGTTATTATTTTATGCAAGAAAATAAGGCATTTATATTTAAGAAGATTTTCAAAAGTTAAATTTGATATCCTAAAGGAATATTCCGAAATTCGGTCCCACCGACCTTTTTGAAATATATATCGAGCAATATTATTGTACACTACTTAAAGTTTGTGTAGATCCGTTGCATCACAATTTGCGTAAATCTCGCAGCCGTATAAAAGTGATGGCTGTAGATAAGTTTTTGCGAGGAGCATACGTATGTTAAAGGGGGTAGAATCCTTAACTGCCCATAGTGTACGAAGCTTACTGTAAACTCTGCCAGCAACAGTGTCAATGTGATTGGTCCATGTGAGTTTGTTATTAAAAACTATGCCCAAGTTTAATGCTGAATTTACGAAGCCGACGGCATTGTCATTGATTAATATTGGAGAGTTATTGACAATTCTACCGGATTTTGAAATTAAGATACATACATTTAGACTTAGTAGGGTTAATAAGCAAACCATTTGCTCCAGCCCAACTATTAATCTTGTTTAAATCGTCGTTGATTCTACTTGTACACAAAGCAATTTCATTTACGTGGCAAAAATTGTAAATTTGTACGTCATCTGCGTACATATGCATTCTACTATCAATGACGATATCTGGCAAGTCGTTAATGTAGAGGCTGAAGAGCAAAGGACCAAGGGGGTTAGATAATCGATTATTTAGATTTACTATTTGGGAACGATTCCAAAGGTAAGATGAAATTAAATTGCAAGCAGAATTTGAAAAGTAAAACTGAAGCTTTTTTAGTAAAATGGAGTGATTAATCGTATCAAAAGCCTTACTGTGATCCAAAAGTACCAGAAATGCAACCATATTATTGTCAAGCTTGGATCTTATATTTTCCACTACATCGGCTAAGGCAGTTATACAACTTCTGCTCTTCATGAAACCAGATTGCATCTCAGATAGTAGATTATTTCCTGTTAAATATTCGTTCATTTGTCTGTAAACAATATTTTCAAAAACCTTAGATAATATTGGAAGAATTGCTATAGGCCGGAAATCATTATTACTTTTAGGGATAGGAATAATCCTTGATAACTTCCATCCTTTTGGAAAAATTGATTTTGTAATAATTGTGTTAAATAAATATGTTAGGAAAGGTAGAAGCTTTGGAATTAATGTTTTTATGAATAGTGGGTTGACACCGTCCATACCGACTGCTTTCGATTTAATTGCAGAGAAACTGTTTCAAACTTCGAATTGATCTACGCAGCGGAAGCTGAACGGGGCTTTTACTGTAACGTAGCACAGGTCATCGTAAACATTACCTATTGGAGAAGGCACATTAGTGTTAACAAAATTATTATTAAGTAAGTTAACATCAACATCACAAACTCTGGAAACATTTGCGCGACCCACTCCAATTTGACGAATTTCTTTCCATTTAGCTTTGTTATCTATTGCGAATAAAAATTTGTTTTGGTAAAAAACACATTTTGCAGCCTGAATACGTTTCGTCACTTCCCTCCGTGCAGATGCAAATATTATTTTAAGATTATCTCTTCTGAATATTTTCCAGCGTAAATAAGCCTCATTGCGTTTTTTTATTAGGGTTTTTATTTCGTTATTAAACCATGGCGGTTGACTATGTTTTACGCGTTTAGTTCTTGTTGGTACACACAGATCAAATAAATAATTTACGTTATTTTGAATAAATGTAAGTTGATCGTCCACACTTTCTAAACTATAAATCTGCTCCCAGATAATTCTATTAACATGATGATTTAACGCAACGATATCGGTGTTGCGGAAATCCCGATAAGTAAAGCATGTTTCACCCTGAAATGTGTTCAAGCTATATTTCAGGAAGAGTAGGTCATGTTTTGAGAACATTGGCGCTGAGAGCTGATCGTATAAGACGACACTAGACTTCTGGTTCACAAATATTAAGTCAATTAAGCTGCAGGAAGTATTACTGTAATGTGTGGGTGTGTGAGTGTTTACCGGAGAAAGATCCAGAACATACATTGGCGCAATTAAGGAGTTATCAACCAATAAATTATTGTTGAAATAAATATTGTTGAATAAATTATTGTTGAAGTTGAAAATAAAATTTTGAATATAAAAAAAAGAATAAGTATAAAATAACTTTTTTTTGCACTATAAAATACATAACCAGATCAGGGCTTTTATGACCCTTTTTTTTACGGGCGTTGTATCAAATCCCCTCCGTGTCCGTTAAATAAAAAAAAATAATAATAATAATAACAATTAATTAATAACGTTAGGGAGGTCGGGTTAACTGTTGTGGATTATTATAGTATCGAAGGTATGCACACTGGATGCTATATGGTCA
This sequence comes from Thecocarcelia acutangulata, assembly GCA_914767995.1. Lineage (NCBI taxonomy): Eukaryota > Metazoa > Arthropoda > Insecta > Diptera > Tachinidae > Thecocarcelia > Thecocarcelia acutangulata. The sequence continues at coordinate 9,676,334 of OU612099.1, read as the reverse complement.
TCCCAGCAACGATTAATTCCGGCCTCTCTTACACAGCTGAGTCAACATTTGTTTTTGTCAATTTTCCAGCGTGATGGCAGGAAACTTTAAGATCGATTTTTGTAATATACGTGGGCTAAGAGCGAACTTCTTCGCTGTTTACGCCCACACTTGTCTCCATCGGCCGGATATTTTCGCCTTATGTGAAACCCAGGTATCTGAGAATGCTGATCCACAGCATTTTCATATACCTGGGTATCAACTTCTATCCCTCGGTAATTTCCATCGGGGCCTTGTCATTTACGTTCGCGATGAAGTTGTGTTCCAATGCCAGCAACCATTAGGCATGCATGATGCAGAATTTACCTGTCTTTGGGTTAAATTCAAAATCAGGTCACACTTTTTGCATTTCGGGTTTCTATACAGAAGTCCAAATGCGGGGAGGGATACTATCTTTCCTGGTTTCGATGCCCTCTCCGACTCCATATCGAAGATCCTGGAAAGTTGTCCGAGCAGTGAAATCGTTGTTGCTGGTGATTTCAATGTTCACAACTCATCCTGGCTTCGCCATTCGAGTCATACAACTCCAGAAGGCCAATATGTCGAGTTATTCGCTGCGTACAACCACTTAGCGCAACTAGTGAATGAGCCAACGCATATTCCATGTGTTGAAGGGCACCATTCAAACACACTTGACCTATTCCTGACTTCACACCCTGAAAAGTATGAAGTCAGAGTTAGTGCACCTCTCGGCAATTCGGATCATTGCACCATTTCTGCCTCCTTTTTGATCTCTGAACTTCGTAACGTTTCGAAATCAGCTACGAAACGGTCAATATTTTTTTACGAAAAGGCGTGTTGGGCTGAGCTCAATCAAATTTATAAGCATTTTAATTGGAAACTCTGCTTTCTACACAATGACATAAATGCTTCAGCAAAAATGGTCGAGAACATGATATTGCTAGGGATGAAAACATTCATCCCCTCCAAGCAGATTTTGATTAAACCAAAAGCAAAATCGTGGTTTAATCAGACTTGCAAAAATGCAGTCAGATCCAGAGAGGAAGCATTCAGTAACTGGCGTTTAAACAAAACCCCAGACACTGACTTGCTACGCAAAAAGGCAAGATCTTCGTGTGCCAAGGTACTTAGACGTGAAAAGTTTCTTCACGAACAGCGCCTTCGTGCCAAGGTCCTTGCAGCTCCTCGGGGCAGCAAGACCTTTTGGTGTCTCGTTAAGAGAGTAAAGAACAGTGCTAGTTCATCAATCCCAACTCTCTTAAAGAATGACCAAGCATTCACCGACCCGGTTGACAAAGCTAACCTATTGGCTGAAATTTTTGCAAGCAATTCCTGCTTGCCGGAAAACAGTCAACCACTCCCCGAGCTCGAAAGAGTATCTGTAACTATGCCAAATATATTCTTCCGGGCGCGAGCAGTTAAAAGGGTTTTAGTAGACCTAGACATAAACAAGACTCCTGGACCGGATGGCATTCCAGCACTGGTCTTGAAGCAGTGTTCTTCTACGTTTGCGCGTCCATTAGCACACCTCTTCAGCAAAATTTAACATGGTGGTGAGTTTCCATCGTGCTGGAAGGTTGCTAATGTAACGCCAATCCCCAAAAAGGGTGAGGCAAATAACCCCGAAAATTACCGCCCAATTGCAATCTGCTCTGCGCTTTCCAAAGTAATGGAAAGTATGGTTAATTACCATCTTATGGGATATCTAGAGTCGCACAAATTACTTTGTGATCGCCAATATGGATTTCGTAAAGGTCGCTCTACTGGCGATCTTATGGCATATCTTTCGGAGACATGGTGCCACTCAATCCATCATTTTGGTGAAAGCAAGGTGGTAGCTCCAGATATTTCCAAAGCGTTTAACAGAGTGTGGCATGGTGCATTACTGCTTTTGGTGTCGGTAACGATTTCTCTCGGCTTATATCGAGCTTTCTCAGAGACCGCACTATACGAGTTGTTATAGTTGGGGTCTCATCAAACGAGTTCAAGATTAATTCAGGGGTACCGCAAGGCTCCGTTCTTTCTCCTACTCTATTTCTTATTTTCCTCAACGACCTTCTCTATCAAACTTCCAACCCTATCCACTCTTTCGCAGATGACAGCGGCATTTGCCACTCTTACTCTTTTGATCATAGGCCCAGCCTATCAGAGATCACTGCCAAGAGGCTAAATACGAACGATTCACTGAATAGTGATCTTCTATTAATCTCCGAATGGGGTCGTAAAAACAGGGTCACCTTTAACGCTCGTAAGACCCAATGTTGCTTATTAACGCACAAACAAACGACCGCAAATGCTGCTTCATCTGTACTCATGGACGGTATAAGTATTGAGGAATCGGATGCTCTTGATGTTCTTGGAATGAAGATACAGTGTGATGTTCGCTGGTATGCACACATTTTTCATGTCTCTAAAGAAGCATTTAAGTGTCTCGGTTTTTTGAAACGGTGTAAGATGTACTTCACTCCATCCGACCTCCTTACTATTTATACCACCTACATCCGACCGAAAATGGAATACAACTCTCATGTTTGGGCCGGTGCCTCAAAGTCCCTTTTGGGGTTACTCGACCGTGTGCAGGAGAGGGCGAAGAAGCTCATCAGTGACAGTAGGGTATCCAACTCTATTGACTCACTGGAGCATCGACGCAGTGTGGGGTGCGTTACTCTGTTCTATCGTTACTACAACGGATTTTGCTTATTTTGGATATTGTTCCCGAAACGCGCACATTTTTACGTAGCACGCGTTCATCGTCCATTTGTAGTCGATTGTCCGGGGAATCGTACTACGCATTACAGAGAGAATTCGTTTTTTGGCGGTACGCTTCGTCTGTGGAACAACTTGCCTGTCTGTTATAACGTTGGAAGGTTCAAGTCAAATGTTCTCAAACACTACTCCCTCTTTCCCCCTCCTCACAACCTATTTTCCTAGTTCTGGTACAATGCACTGCATATGTAGGGGTCATCCCCTGAGTACTGGTCCAATATAAAAAAAAAGGTTATAATGATTTTATCATATTGTACGGATATGTCCTCTAACACAGTAATAAAAGAATTAAAATAATACTACTATGTAATCTCTATACACTGCCCATCAATAATTTCTTGTTATCTATACTTGAAATTTCGAGAAAAATATATTCAATTTCACTATCAACGGCATTTTTTGTTATTACCTTACAGGGTATACCATCTCGGACGTTAATAGCCACACCTCCGCCTCTAGCTGCAGTTTCTGTACCGTTAACAAGATCGAAATCGGAAATTTCCATTTTCCATATTTATATAACCTTATTTCCTTATCAGAACTGTTTTTAAGCAAAAAAGATGACTTACGCGACATTTTCATGAAACTGCGGTTTAGAGGGTATCTGGGGTTTATATGGACCCATATCGGAAATTTTCATTTTCCATATTTATATAACCTTACTTGATTACCGGAATTGCTTTTGAGGGAAAAAAAGTTTTTTAAGTTTTCATGAAAAACCCATTATAGGCTATATCTCGGGAATATATGGACCGATATCGGAAATTTTAATTTTTCATATTTATATAACCTTATTCTATTACCAGAACTGTTTTAAAGGAAAAAAAGTTGTTTCAGTTTGCTTACGCGGCATTTTTATGAAAAACCCCGTTTAGGTTATATCTCGGGTATATATAGACCGATATCGGAAATTTTCATTTTCCATATTTATATAACCTTCTTTCATTATCAGAACCGCTTTTAAGCAAGAAAAGATGTTTCATTTTCCATATTTATGTAACCTTATTTCATTACCAGAACTGCTTTTGAGCAAAAAAAAAAGTTGTTTAAGTTCGCTTAAGTTCGCTTAAGCGACATTTTCATGGCAAACCCGATTTGGGCTATATCTCGGGTATATATGGACCGATATCGGAAATTTTCATTTTCCATATTTATGTAACCTAATTTCATTACCAGAACTGCTTTTGAGCACAAAAAAGTTGTTTAAGTTCGCTTACGCGACATTTTCATGAAAAACCCGATTTGGGCTATATCTCGGGTATATATGGACCGATATCGGAAATTTTCATTTTCCATATTTATATAACCTTATTTCATTACCAAAACTGGTTTTAAGCAAAACAAGTTGTTTCAGTTCGCTTACGCGACATTTTTATGTAAAACCCGAATTGGGCTATATCTCGGGTATATATGGACTGATATCTGACAAAAAAATTTTTTGCCTTTTAGTCGCCTTGCTTAATGAGTGTGTGAAGTTAGAAGCAAAACAAACAACTTTTTTTGTCAAAAATTTCCATACAAAATTTCAAAAATTCATGGCTTTTTTCGGAATTTTGAATATATCTCAGCTATACGTGGACCGATATTACTGAATTTCAATAGCAAACACATGGCGATATGGAGTAATAGAATGGTGAAAGAAAAAAGTTTCTATGTCTAATGGTTTTCTCAGAAACGGTATTTCAACGACCGACAGACGGACAGACGGACATCGCTTAATCGACTTTTCCATTAATTCTGAATCAGAATATATGTATATACTTTATAGGGTCGCAAAAAAAACTGTAGAAATTACAAACGGAATCATAAACTTATATATACCCTTAACATTTTTGTGAAGGGTATAAAAATCGGTTATCCTATATCTCTGGTGTATATAGACCGATACCGGAAATTTTCATTTCCTGTATTTTAGTAGCCTAGTTTTACCATCAGTAGTGCGATTCACTATGCTATTTAAGCCCCAATTATTTCGGTTAAAATTACTAACCACAAAATTAACCTTTTTCCTATTCACAAGTACTTTAAACACCATATACTGGTGTTTAAAGTCAGCTGTTTGAGGCAGCTGTTATATTTAACCACATAAATAGGTGTTAATTAACACCCCAATTTTTTGTGGGTTTAAACAAGTAAGAGTGTAGTATATTCGGCTGGGCCGAATCTAAAATACCCTTCACGATAGTCACGAATATGTATAGTATATTAAAAATGTGACCTAAATATGCTCGGTTATACATATATGAACTAATATCGGATTTTTCTATTTTCTGTATTTTAGTAACCTTCTTTTATAACGAGAATTGCTTTCCACCAAAAAAAAATAAAATTTTTAATGGAAAAATCGGTTCAGGCTATATCTCGGGTATATATGGACCGATATCGAAAATTTAAATTTTCCATATTTATATAACCTTATATCATTACCAGAACTGCTTTTGAGCACAACAAATTGTTTAAGTTCGCTTACGCGATATTTTCATGAAAAACCCGATTTAGGCTATATCTCGGGTATATATGGACCGATATCAGAAATTTTAATTTTCGTAACCTTCTTTTATAACAAGAACTGCTTTTCAGTAAAAAAAAAATGTTATTGGAAAAATCGGTTCAGGCTATATCTCGAGTATATATGAACCGATATCGGAAATTTCAATTTTTCATATTTATATAACCTTATTTTATTACCAGAACTGCTTTAAGGTGAAAAAAGTTGTTTAAGTTCGCTTACGCGGCATTTTCATGAAAACCACGGTTTAGGCTATATCTCTGGTATATACGGACCGATATCGGAAATTTTCATTTTTCATACCTATATAACCTTATTTCATTACCAGAACTGCTTTAAGGTGAAAAAAGTTGTTTAAGTTCGCTTACGCGACATTTTCATGAAAAACCCGGTTTGGGCTATATCTCGGGTATATATAGACCGATATCGAAAATTTTCATTTTCCATACTTATACAACCTTATTTTATTACCAAAACTACTTTTAAGCAAAAAAAGTTGTTTAATTTGGCTGACCCGGCAATTTCATGAAAACCCCGTTCCAGGCTATATCTGCGGTATATATGAACCGATATCGGAAATTTTCATTTTTCATATTTATATAACCTTATTTTGTTACCAGAACCGCTTTTAAGCAAAAAAAGTTGTTTAATTTCGCTGACGCGGCATTTTCATGAAAAACCCGTTCTAGGCTATATCTCGGGTATATATGGACCGATATCGGAAATTTTCATTTTCCACATTTATGTAACCTAATTTCATTACCAGAACTTCTTTTAAGCAAAAAAAGTTGTTTAAGTTCGCTTACGCGGCATTTTCATGAAAACCCCGTTCCAGGCTATATCTGCGGTATATATGGACCGATATCGGAAATTTTAATTTTCCATATTTATATAACCTTATTTCATTACCAGAACTGCTTCTGAGCAAAAAAAAAAAAGTTGTTTAAGTTCGCTTACGCGACATTTTCATGAAAAACCCGATTTGGGCTATATCTCAGGTGTATATGGACCGATGTCGGAAATTTTCATTTTCGATATTTATATAACCTTATTTTATTGCCAGAACTTCTTTTAAGCAAAAAAAGTTGTTTAAGTTCGCTTACGCGGCATTTTCATGAAAACCCCGTTCCAGGCTATATCTGCGGTATATATGGACCGATATCGGAAATTTTCATTTTCCATATTTATATAACCTTATATCATTACCAGAACTGTTTTTAAGCAAAAAAAAGTTGTTGAAGTTCGCTTACGCGACATTTTCATGAAAACCCCCTTCCAGGCTATATCTGCGGTATATATGGACCGATATCGGAAATTTTCATTTTTCATATTTATATAACCCTATTTCATTACCAAAACTGCTTTTGAGCAAAAAAAGTTGTTTAAGTTCGCTTACGCGACATTTTCATGAAAACCCCGATCTAGGCTATATCAGCGGTATATATGGAGCGATATCGGAAATTTTCATTTTTCATATTTATGTAACCTTATTTCATTACCAAAACTGCTTTTGAGCAGAAAAAAGTTGTTTAAGTTCGCTTACGCGGCATTTTCATGTAAACCCCGGTCTAGGCCGAGATATATCTCGGGTATATATAGACCGATATCGGAAATTTTCATTTCCTGTATTTTAGTAGCCTAGTTTTACCATCAGAACTGTTTTTAAGAAAAAAAAAAATTTTAAGTGGCTTACGTGACATTTCCATGAAAAACCCGTTTTAGGCTATATCTCGGGTATCTATGGACCGATATCGGAAATTTTCATTTTCCATATTTATATAACCTAATTTTATTACCAGTAGTGCAATTCACTAACTTTACACCCCAATTAGAAGTGTTAACTTTAACCACACGTTTTGTTGTTTGCACTAACCCCAACGTTATTCACTAACTATATTTAGCCACAGCAAATGGTTTTATTTTTCTAACCTTTCAGATTGTTATAACGTGGCAACTCTCCATTTCATTGTTATTAGCTATTGTCTGAATCTCTTTTGGTTTATATGTTTTCTTAATCTCTTGTAACTTTGACCACTTTATATACATAAGTACATGTATATAATAATCTTAAAAATATTATATGCGCTCGAGGTCCTTTCTATAAAAAACAATAATTAAAGGCTTTTTATACAATATTTCGTTTATATTTAAAAATTTCTTTAGAAAACTTCTTAAGGAATGTATTTGTTGATTAATTATATAATCTAAACAATTTTTGTGATAGAAAATAAAACAACATCAAAAGCTTTAACATACATACTTACACCCATAATTACATTTAACATAAAAATAATGTTATTTGATTTTATAAGCAATCAGCAAATTCTTTCCTTAAGAAGTTTTCTAAAGGAAAACGAAATACATATTGAATAAAAAAACCTTTTAATTATTGTTTTATATAAAAATATTATTTTCAAGATTTATAACTAACTTTTAGTGTTTTTTTTTTTTTTTATTAGATAAATAGTTTATTAGATATTAATGAAATAAATATGTAAACAACATAAATCTACAAACAAATAAACACTTTTTATACCCTTCACAAAAATGTAAAGGGTATATATAAGTTTGTGATTCCGTTTGTAATTTCTCCAGTTTTTTTTTTTTGCGACCCTATAAAGTATATATATTCTGAATCAGAATTAATGGAAAAGTCGATTAAGCGATGTCCGTCTGTCCGCTGTTGAAATACCGTTTCTGAGAAAACCATTAGACTTAGAAACTTTTTTCTTTCACCATTCTTTTACCCCATCGATTCATGGGTTTGCTATTGAAATTCAGTAATATCGGTCCACGTATAGCTGAGATATATTCAAAATTCCGAAAAAAGCCATTTTTTTTGCAGTTTTGTATGAAAATTTTTGAAAACAAAAGTTGTTCGTTTTGCTTCAAACTTCACACACTTATTAAGCATGGTGACTAAAAGACAAAAAATTTTTTTTTCAGATATCGGTCCATATATACCCGAGATACAGCCCAAATCGGATTTTTAATGAAAATGTCGCATAGGCGAAGCTAAATAACTTTTTTTTGCTCCAAAGCAGTTCTGATAATTATATAAGGTTACATAAATATGGAAAATGAAAATTTCCGATATCGGTCCATATATACCCGAGATATAGCCCAAACCTGGTTTTTCATGAAAATGTCGCGTAAGCGAACCTAAACAACTTTTTGGTGCTCAAAAGCAGTTCTGGTAAGGAAATAGGGTCATATGAATATGAAAAATGAAAATTTTCGATATCGGTCCATATATACCCGAGATATAGCCTAGACCGGGGTTTTCATGAAAATGCCGCATAAGCGAACTTAAACAACTTTTTTGTGCTCAAAAGCAGTTCTGGTATTGAAATTAGGATACATAAATATGGAAAATGAAAATTTCCGATATCGGTCCATATATACCCGAGATATAGCCTAGACCGGGGTTTTCATGAAAATGCCGTGTAAGCGAACTTAAACAACTTTTTTGTGGTCAAAAGCAGTTCTGGTATTGAAATTAGGATACATAAATATGGAAAATGAAAATTTCCGATGTCGGTCCATATATACTCGAGATATAGCCCAAATCGGGTTTTTCATGAAAATGTCGCGTAAGCGAACTTAAACAACTTTTTTGTGCTCAAAAGCAGTTCTGGTAAAGAAATAGGGTCATATAAATATGAGAAATGAAAATTTTCCATGTCGGTCCATATATACCCGAGATATAGCCCAAATCGGGTTTTTCATGAAAATGTCGCGTAAGCGAACTTAAACAACTTTTTTGTTCTCAAAATCAGTTCTGGTAATGAAATAGGGTCATATAAATATGAAAAATGAAAATTTTCCATGTCGGTCCATATATACCCGAGATATAGCCCAAATCGGGTTTTTCATGAAAATGTCGCGTAAGCGAACTTAAACAACTTTTTTGTTCTCAAAATCAGTTCTGGTAATGAAATAGGGTCATATAAATATGAAAAATGAAAATTTTCGATATCGGTCCATATATACCCGAGATATAGCCCAAGTCGGGTTTTTCATGAAAATGTCGCGTAAGCGAACTTAAACAACTTTTTTGTGCTCAAAAGCAGTTCTGGTAAAGAAATAGGGTCATATAAATATGAGAAATGAAAATTTTCCATGTCGGTCCATATATACCCGAGATATAGCCCAAATCGGGGTTTTCATGAAAATGTCGCGTAAGCGAACTTAAACAACTTTTTTTTGCTCAAAAGCAGTTCTGGTAATGAAATTAGGTTACATATATATGAAAAATGAAAATTTTCGATATCGGTCCATATATACCCGAGATATAGCCTAAACCGGGGTTTTCATGAAAATGCCGCGTAAGCGAACTTAAACAACTTTTTTGTGCTCAAAAGCAGTTCTGGTAATGAAATAAGGTTTTATAGGTATGAAAAATGAAAATTTCCGATATCGGTCAGTATATACCCGAGATATAGCGCAAACCGGGTTTTTCATGAAAATGTCGTGTAAGCGAACTTAAACAACTTTTTTTTGCTTAAAACAGTTCTGGTAATGAAATAAGGTTATATAGGTATGAAAAATGATAATTTCCGATATCGGTCCATATATACCCGAGATATAGCGCAAACCGGGTTTTTCATGAAAATGCCGCGTAAGCGAACTTAAACAACTTTTTTTTGCTTAAAACAGTTCTGGTAATGAAATAAGGTTATATAGGTATGAAAAATGAAAATTTCCGATATCGGTCCATATATACCCGAGATATAACGCAAACCGGGTTTTTCATGAAAATGTCGTGTAAGCGAACTTAAACAACTTTTTTTTGCTTAAAACAGTTCTGGTAATGAAATAAGGTTATATAGGTATGAAAAATGAAAATTTCCGATATCGGTCCATATATACCCGAGATATAGCGCAAACCGGGTTTTTCATGAAAATGTCGCATAAGCGAACTTAAACAACTTTTTTTTGCTTAAAACAGTTCTGGTAATAAGATGAGGTTATATAAATATGGAAAATGAAAATTTCCGATATCGGTCCATATATACCCGAGATATAGCCTAACCCGTGGTTTTAATGAAAATGCCGCGTAAGCGAACTTAAACAACTTTTTTCGCCTTAAAGCAGTTCTGGTAATGAAACAAGGATATATAAATATGGAAAATGAAAATTTCCGATATCGGTCCATATATACCCGAGATATAGCGCAAACCGGGTTTTTCATGAAAATGTCGCATAAGCGAACTTAAACAACTTTTTTTTGCTTAAAACAGTTCTGGTAATAAGATGAGGTTATATAAATATGGAAAATGAAAATTTCCGATATCGGTCCATATATACCAGAGATATAGCCTAAGCCGTGGTTTTCATGAAAATGCCGCGTAAGCGAACTTAAACAACTTTTTTCACTTTAAAGCAGTTCTGGTAATAAAATAAGGTTATATAAATATGGAAAATTAAAATTTGCAATATCGGTTCATATATACCCGATATATAGCTTAACAGGTTTTTTGATGAAAATGCCGAGTAAACAACGTTTTTGTGCTCAAAAGCAGTTCTGGTAATGAAATAAGGTTATATAAATATGGAAAAAGAAAAAATCCGATATCGGTCCATATATACTCGAGATATAGCCTGAACCGATTTTTCCAATAACATTTTTTTTTTACTGAAAAGCAGTTCTTGTTATAAAAGAAGGTTACGAAAATAGAGAAAATTAAAATTTCTGATATCGGTCCATATATACCTGAGATATAGCCTAAATCGGGTTTTTCATGAAAATATCGCGTAAGCGAACTTAAACAATTTGTTGTGCTCAAAAGCAGTTCCGGTAATGATATAAGGTTATATAAATATGGAAAATTAAAATTTTCGATATCGGTCCATATATACCCGAGATATAGCCTGAACCGATTTTTCCATTAAAAAAATTTTTTTTTTTTTTTTGCTGAAAAGCAATTCTCGTTATAAAAGAAGGTTACTAAAATACAGAAAATAGAAAATTCCGATATCGGTTCATATATAACCGAGCATATTTAGGTCACATTTTTAATATACTATACATATTCGTGACTATCGTGAAGGGTATTTTAGATTCGGCCCAGCCGAATATACTACACTCTTACTTGTTTTAGTTAAGCCTACAAAAAATGCGGGTGTTAATTAACAACTATTTATGTGGTTAAATATAACAGCTGCACGAAACAGTTGATTTTAAGCACCAGCATACGGTGTTTAAAGTACTTGTGAATAGGAAAAAGGTTAATTTTGTGGTTAATAATTTTAACCGAAACAATTAGGACTTAAAAAGCATAGTGAATCGCACTACAGAAATACTTTTAAGCAAAAACGTACATCGACTTTTCCATTAATTCTGATTTAGAATATATATACTTTACAGGGTCGCAAATTAAAACTGTAGAAATTACAAACGGAATCACAAACTTATATATACCCTTTACACTTTTGTGAAGGGTATAAAAAAGTGGAATTATATTTAAATTACTTTAGTCTTCAAATAGTTCATTGCATTTTGTTACTCTTCAACTAGGTGGTAGCTTTAGAATCAACTAAAAAAAATATAAGTGGCACTATTGAAATACAAAAAAGCAGCTGTTTACATTTCAGAAGTTTTAATTTTAATTGTGGATCTAATTGTGATTTGCAAATATTTAACTTTTTATATGTATATACATTATTACATCGAATACTAAGTGGCTCGCATTATTTTAGCAATAGCTACTATAGAATTTTCTAAATATCTCTCAGCCATTTTGTAAGCACAAAAAGCTTTTTGATATTTGCAACTAGAGAAAAAAAAAAACAATATCAGCTGTTTATTATGTAGCTGCCGCTTTCAATAGAATTATGTAGTTGGCTACAGCGGCATTTGTAGTCGTGTGTTCATGTAGCCTGCTGCCTCGAATGTGTTTAGTGCTTTAGCTTATTGTTTATCTGCCTTCTATAAAGGTCTGAGCATGCGCTTCAAAGACGAGCCGAATTCCCAATTCATGTATATGTTGGTTGTTGGACAAGCAGCTATTTCAATTATAATGGTAAGAAAGAAATAGACGCCGTACATATGTATGTATGTACATACTGTATATGTACATAAGTATTTCTTTTTCAATGCTCTCGCTAAATGAGGAAAGAGCCGCGCCAAATAACGCAACGTTTATATTGAAAGACACATTTACTATGTTGAAACGCAAATATTCTTGTCTTAGACAATTTATTGTATAGAAAACTTAAGTTTGCTGGCGGAGAGAGTAAATTCAATAGATAAGAGTGGGGATACAAACTTATTTGTGCTTGTCCGAACCCCCAATTCTTTTAGTGATGTTTTGAGTTAAAGTTAAACAACATATAGTGAGCACAATTGTACAACAAATTGTTATTTTTACATTGTACTTTCCTTCATTCAGTACTGTATATTTTGACACTGGCAAGGTGTTTTGCAAAATAGTTTTTATACAAAACTCAGTATTTAATTTTAGTTAATATTTAATATATGTACATATGTATCTACATAAATATATCCATACACTTACGCAAATATAAACTTATGTAAAATAATTTTAAAATTATTATTGATTAGCAACAAAAATAAGCAAATTTAACAACTACTTATATCCATGTGGATGTACATATTTTACAACAAAAGTGTGATAACATTCTAAAGGACAAAATTGGTGTGATGAAAAACGCAATCACAAAAAATTTTGCTATTTCAGTTCACAAGCAAAATACATATAGAGCATATACTAGTTGAACTTATATAAAAACTTCTGGTGTTTTCTTTTATGGCAAAAATGTGGCACCATTGCAATATACGAGTATAGCGGTTCAACACGTTCTTATCTAAAAAAATCGATACTCTATCATGTTTTTTGCAAAACATGTTGCTCATAAAACTGCCTAAAAATGTAGCATATCTACACTGTACTTCGGGTATTTTTTTTTTCCTACGTGTTTATGCAAATATGAGATTCTTTTTATTGCAGACAAGGCGAATTCATTTCCAGGTGAACTTAACAGCACAGGTGGTTATTTTTTGCTGCTCGCGTTTTTTCCAATGAGACAGTCAAATTTTGTTTCTTTTGTTTACAAACTTTTTCGCGCCATTTTAATCTGAAGGTTTTTTTTTGCATGATTTAGTGCAATTTCAAGAAATTTGTGTGAATTTAAAAGTGAAAAACTAATATAATCTGTGATTTTAATTACAAACAATTATAAAAGCTTATATTTAACGTTTATATAAAATTTTTTCTCTGCTGAGCAATCTTAGGCGAATTTAGATTATGACATTCACGATATGTTTTACAATAACAAAATACATAGTACTGAATTCGCCTTTCCGCTTGCACTCACCTGTATAAAGTCGCCTTGATTGCAGATTAGTAAACGGAGCTGCTGATGGTACCTTTTATTTGAAAAAAAAGAAGTGATTAAAACGTTAGTTTGTTAAAAGTAGGCATGTTATATTATTAAACACAATTTTGTTAGCATTTTTTGAACTTTGTGTTAATAACAAATGTAAAGTTGTTTAAGGGTGGTGGTAGTCGGAAAAAAATGATAAACATTTAAAGGGCAGTACTTTTTATCATAAAAGAAAACATCATTAGTGTTAAACAGTGTTAAGGCAAGCTTCTAACAAAAAATTTAATATAAATGATATGTACGTATTTATGCTCTTCTATAAATTATACATTATTTTTTACCAGTTTTTTTTTTTATTTTTATTAATTTACTTTACAAAAATTATATTCAAAAACAAGAATTTATCATTTGTCTCAGCGCCACTAAGCCTTGTTTGAGACTTACTTGGCAGCTTTACCTAAGCATATAAAAATATTCGGTCGTATTCATAAAAAATATTGCATGTTTATTAAACACTTATTTGACATATTTTCCATAGAAATTTGTCAAATAACAGTTTAATAAACATACAATAGTTTTTATGAATAAGGCCAATAATATATAAAAATATAATAAAAAAAAAATAAATAATAATAATAATAACTATATTAGCGGTCTTATTTCTAAAAAACATTTACGGTCTATTGAGCTGCCGTTATACAAATTTTGCGTAGAAATTCGAATAATTTTTTTTTTTTTTTTTTTTGAGCATTTTTATTTATTGAATCTTTAAAATGAACTAACAATAAGTATTCAAATCTTAATACTAAATTTAAAATTAAAAAATATGATTCTTATGTCCGGCCAATGCTAGACAAAAAGTTTTATTATGCGGGAGCTATTTCGGTAAAATCACCTATTGAGCAATCTGATGGTGGCAGCGGTATCCCTTTCTTTAAGCCGAGTGTGGCCACCAAAGCTAAGTATATTGCGCGCAAGAGGGTTTGGATGAAGTTCCAGTTTACTGACATACCTTGTCGCGTACTTAGAAAATTCCTCTTTTACCAGCGGAACACTAAGATCTTTATGAATTCGTGAATTTTTTACATACCATGGAGCTGCAGTAATCGTTCGAAGAATTTTGTTTTGTCGCCTTTGGATTTTTTCAATGTTTGACGCTGAGGCGGTGCCCCATAATTGAATTCCGTAGCACCATATGGGCTTCAGAATTGCGTTGTATAACAGAAGTTTGCAATCCAACTTCAATGTCGAGTTTCTGCCCATAAGCCAATTTAGTTGCGCAGCTTTTAGTTTCAACTGAGTGACTTTTGCTTCAATGTGAGACTTCCACGTTAGCCTACGGTCGAGGTGTATACCAAGGTATTTGACTTCACTGTGCTGCGGAATAGGTGTGTTGTTTATTTGGATAGGCGCACATGTTTGCTTACACAGAGTGAATGTGACATGAGTACATTTCTGTTCATTAACTTTGATTTTCCAAAGTTTTAGCCATTTCTCTAATATTGAAATATATTCCTGTAAATTTCGTGAAGCTAATTGGTGGTTTTCATGAACACTCAAAAACGCTGTGTCATCTGCAAAGGTAGAAGTGTGGACTCCGGATGTCGTTGGCATGTCAGAAGCGTAAATCAAATATAAAGTAGGCCCCAGTATGCTGCCTTGGGGAACTCCTGCCTTGATTGGCTGAGTTGGGCTTATAAAGTCGCCTTCTCTGATAACAAACTTCGGCCCATATAAGTAGCTTTCTAGAAGCTTGTGTGTATTTGCAGGCAAGTTTAGCTTTATTTTGTGCATCAAGCCGTCGTGCCACACTTTATCAAAAGCTTGAGAAATATCAATGAATAGAGCTGAGCAATACTTCTTCTCCTCAAAGGTCTGTCTTATGACGTTGACTAGTCTGTGCGTTTGTTCTATGGTGCTATGTTTAGCCCGAAAACCAAATTGATGATCATTGATACATCCCACGCTGTTCAATATTGGACTCAACTTCGCCATTAACAATTTTTCGAACAGTTTTGAAATTGTTGGTAAAAGACTTATTGGTCTATATGATTCTACCTTTGTCAGGTCCTTCCCTGGCTTGGGAATCATGGTAATCATTGAGACCTTTCACTCTGCAGGATAATACTCAAGGCGTAAAATAGCGTTAAAAATAAAAAGTAGAACTCTTCTTGCTACACGAGGTAACTGCTCAAGCATTTTACCAGTAATTTGATCAATGCCTGGAGCTTTCCTGGGGTTTGTATTGCCGATACCATTTTCGACATCTTGAAAATTAAGTCTCAAAGGCACAGGCGGTCTAGTAGCATATGACGGTAATTCCGCTGTATTATTCGTTGAATCATTTGTAATAAAAACGTTCCTCGAATGATCGACATACAACATCCCCTTTTCAGAATCGCTTCTTGCCCAGTCGCCAGTTGAAGTTCGCAAAGGTAGCTTACCTATTACGGGTCTTTTTAAACCTTTTGTCGCTTTCCACAACGAATAATCAGATTGAGGAGTACCATCAAGGCTTTCCAGATATGTTTTAAGGGAAGCCATTCTGTGGATTTCGAGCAGATTTCTTAGCTAAGTTATACATTCCCGTAGCCTAGTCTTAAGCTGGGGAGATCTGCGAAGTTGCCACTCTCTTCTGACTCTTCTTTTTTCTGACAGTAGTTGCTCAATTTCAGACGAATAAGTTCTATTGTTCTCATTTCTGGATCTTATATGACTAGTGGTAGCATGCTGTACGGCCAGTTTGAGGTTTTCAGAAAAATCATTAATTGACACCCCAATATCCTCAGGCGTTCTCAAGGCGATATTTTCAGTACAATGTGTACTCAAAAATTTTTTTGTATTTTAGCCAATTAACTCTATTGACGGTCAACGGGGAGCCAATATCTTGGGGGAACGAGACAGAGATTATAGTGGGTGAGTGATCTGATGACAAATCTAATGAAGGCTCCACTTGCATCCACTCTAAGGGAAAATTTTTCACAACTCCAAAATCTATAACGTCTGGGATCTTCCGTCGGTCTGACGGCCAATAAGTGGAATGTCCGCTTGAAACCACATCTAAACCCATTTTGGAAATGGTGTCAAAAAGCACACGGCCTTTCGAGGTAGTTAAACGTGATCCCCAAAAAGTGTGTTTAGCGTTATAGTCGCCAGCCGCTAGAAATCGAGGACCAAGTGATTTGAAAAAATGTGAATACTGATTTTCTGTTACTGAAAATCGTGGTGGTGAGTAAATCGAGGATATAACGATTTTATCATGAAAATAATCAAGGCATATATTTGTAGCTTGGAGATATTCCTCACGTGTCCCGTTCATTAGATAGTGCTTAATTCTGGTCTTTATCAAAATTGCCGAACCGCCGCAAGATCTTCCACGGGGATCTTTTGTGTCATATAATCTGTAGCCATTAATTTTGAAATAACTGTTGGTTGTCAAATGGGTTTCAGCAATCATCATTATATCGATCTGCTTTTCCAGAAGGAAGTGCTCAAGTTCATTTTTATGTTGGCGAATGCCGTTTGCGTTCCAGAAACATATTTGTAACCAATTCATTTTGTTAAAATTGCCTGCAAAATGGTGGATTGCATTTTCAGCATTTCCTGCATCATGTTCGTCATGGAAACCGTAAATGTATTTATAGATTGAACAAGAGTCTGCAGAGTTGCCTCAAGATTGCTAAAGTTTTGGTCGGAATTTTGAGGCTTGGGCTCCTGATTCAACTTTGGTTTATCGGATTTTACCACATTCGCATAAGAAATTTGTTGGGGGTTTTGCACATTTATATGGCTAGTTGGCTGGCGTACCTGGGGAAAATTGGTTGTAGAAATAGTGTTTGACTGCTGGGGTGGCATATTTAAAATCAATGGCCTATTTGTCATTGACCTCTTGAAGTGAGTGTAGACAGGGCAACCCCTGTAGTTTGCAGTATGGTTACCTCCACAGTTACTGCATTTTTTAACACTTGCGTCGGCCTTTGGCTTATTGCACTGAGTTGTGCCGTGAAGTTCGCCACATACAACACAAACAGCGGGCAACTTACAGTAAGCCTTTGTGTGGCCAAATTCTTGGCAGTTTAGGCACTGAACGGGCCCTAAACGCTTATGAGGCTCCTCAACGGTACCCTTACGATGCAAAAAAATTTAAGGTTATAAATTGGACGCACTTCATTCCTTTTTTAAGACAACTTCTCTTGGTTCCAATGCAACCCTAAACATGGGTTGAGGAACTTTTTCCCGGTTTCTAATATCTACTACATTTTTAATTTTAAAGCCATTGTCTTCTAATCCGGTTTTGATATCATTCGTATCTACAAAAGGGTCAATCCCTTTTATAACGACCTGAATACCTTTGGCGCTTTTAAGCTGATATGTGTAAAACGGTCGTTTCTCCTTCTCCAGAGCGTCAGACAATTTTCGGTATTCATTCTCGTGGTTGACCTGGATTTTGGTTTCATTGATGCTGCCGTGCTTAACCGATGTTACATTAAAACTGTCTTTGCCAATTGCCGTAATAAGTTGTTTTACCAACTCACTAGAGGTAGGCTCTCGCAAATATATTGGTGGCGGCTTAAAGGTCTTTTTAGGTATGGCTGGTTCATCAGTCTGAAGGATAGCAAACCTATTACTATCCATTGTCGTGGTGGTCTTATCATCTTTGGGTATTTTGGACTGAGATGACATTTGAGCGGATTTTGGGCTTCGCTGCCGTTTAACCACGGTTACATACCTGTCCATGCCTACTTGTGTTTTCGGCTTATCTGCAATAACTGAACTGTTATATGGTTTGTCATCCGTTGTAACAACTATAAGTGGCGAACACGAGCGCGTGCGGTTTGTTTCTCTTAGCGACAACAGATTTTCCAATGATTTTTTCAAGGACTCCTCCTCAGAAATCCAAGGACTTTTTCTAGTGGAGCTGAGCTCTTTCTCAGAATTACATCTGATAGGTACACTCATGCAGTTTTTATTTAATTTTTTATTTTCCAGATTTTTTTCCCACTGGGTAGGTAATCTTCACGCACAATAACAACAACAACAATGCACTGCCACCGCACTTGTTTTATTGAAATTGATTTTATTGTTTAGTTGCTGAAATGTGAGGAATTTATTTTCCCGTTGTTTTTTAAAATAATTTGTTATTGTTTTTACAATTTAATATAATATATTATTGTTTTTATATGCAGGTTTAAAAATATTTTAGCACAATGATTTTTTGGTTTGTTTTTTTTTTCACTTTTTAAAAACACGACCGTGCGGTTGAAGAATCACAGAGTGAATAATAAGAGCTCAACAAACATGAAGTACCTTTTAATAACAAGAAAATAAATATGTAGAAAACTTTAAATTTAAATTTACAAGTAGTTAAATTTAACATACTAGTTATATAAAACTATATTAGAAGCATTTCGATATTTTCCAATAAATAGGTTTTTAAAAGATATTTAAAAGATGAAATTGACATACTTTCTTTTAAATATTGTGGTAGATTATTAAGCTGGATTCACCCATTGTTTCCGAACAAAATTTTGACGTCTCTCTTCTTGAGAGAGAGAGAAAATATTTTTTACGAACAACTCCCAACTTGAATTGGTTTAATTTTATATTTTGTCCGGACAAAATTGAACTGAGATGCCAATAGGATACATTTTTTCATACAAAATTGTATTGAGTTGCCCCATCGAACAAAAAATTTACATAGTAGTTTTATTCTGATGAAATTTCGATTGTGGCTGGCATTTGATATATGTTTTAATAGTTATTAAAAAATAAGTAATAATTTTAATACGGAAATAAATGAATTGATTGCCCGAAAACTCATTGCAGAAATTAAAAAGCCAGGAAGAGAGTGTATGTATGATATAATGAGTAAAAATAACCCATTGCTCTTCTTTGCTTTAAAAGTCTTCTCACTGCAGCTCTTTTTAATTTTTTTTATATTTATGTACTTGGCTAATAATAATGATTTATGTATTTCAATGGCCATAAGCAAAACAAGTTTTCTTTTTTCCATTATTATCACACAATATTTACTAATAATTGAGAATATGTAAAATACATAAAAGGAAAATAAACCAAAATAATAACAAGCAGTACTACTACCTTGTAAAACTAATAGATTTTGTTTACATATGGCAGCTCTGATTTTCCGGTACAATTTTTTGCAATGGGTGAATCGTGCTGCAGAACATTCTCAGTAAAAAAATGTTTATCCGGACAAAAATTTTGTTCGGAAACAATGGGTGAATCCAGCTTTATATTCCAAACTGCCACTATAATCAATTCTTTGGGTTTTGGGTTTCTGTACGGCAACAAGAAATTCTCAAATTTGAACTCTTTCTTGTGTCAAATACTGTTTGGTTTGTGTAGAATCGAATTGTATAACGCCCTGCACTATTTAAAACTTTAAGAACATAAGCCAGTAATGTTGCTTATAAATTCCATAAATTGGTAATACATTTTTAGCGACCTTCTTGTAAAGTGAAAAAGTAGGATATAAATGGGGGAGATTAAATGCAGCTTTGAAAGATTTATTCTGAACGATTTGTAGAGATTTTAAATCTATATTACTCTTAAAATCATAAACGAGTGCAATATAGTTCAAGTGACTTTGAATAATAGCTTGAAAAATTAAAAGTTTAGTGTCCTCGTTTAGTTTATGTTTAAGCTTTTTTTTTTTTTTTTTTATATTGGACCAGTACTCAGGGGATGACCCCTACATATGCAGTGCATTGTACCAGAACTAGGAAAATAGGTTGTGAGGAGGGGGAAAGAGGGAGTAGTGTTTGTGAACATTTGACTTGAACCTTCCAACGTTATAACAGACAGGAAACACGTCTGCAGGCAAATTATTCCACAGACGAAGCGTTCGGCTGAAAAACGAATTCTCTCTGTAATGCGTAGTGCGATTCCCCGGGCGATCTCTTGGCAGCGATCTCTGATAGGCTGGGCCTATAGCTAAAAGAGTACGAATGGCAAATGCTGCTGTCATCTGCGAAAGAGTGGATAGGGTTGGAAGTTTGGTAGAGAAGATCATTTAGAAAAATAAGGAATAGGGTAGGAGAAAGAACGGAGCCTTGCGGAACCCCTGAATTAATCTTGAACTCATTTGATGAGACCCCATCTATAACAACTCGTATAGTGCGGTCTCTGAGAAAACTCGATATAAACCGAGAGAAGTCATCACCGACACCAAAAGCAGTAAGTATAGGATTCCAAGCGCTGGTGATATTTTCGAACGAACAGTTTAATATGGTTTTTCCACCTTAAGTTATTTTGAAGAAAAACTACTAAATATTTAATTGAATTAACTTGAATAATTAGCTTTCTACCTACAAATATTCTACAGTTTTGTGTATTTCGAATTGGCTGTGGTTTAAACTTTTTTTTTTTTTTTGAGAGTTTAGAACTAATTTATTAAGCCTTGCAAACTCAAAAATAAGGGCTGCGTTTTTTCAGCAGTTGTTTCCAGAACTAAAGTTTCTTTGTATGGATATAATAAACATATGTCATCGGCATAGATAAAAATCTTTCCATTTAGCTGCAAATTAACGATATCATTTATATAAATATTAAATAGTAATGGTCCCAAGACACTTCCTTGAGGAACCCCATGCTCCACGCTCTCAAGAGTACTTCTTGGACTATTTACCTGAACATATTGCTTTCGATGAGCCAAATAGCTTTTGAACAGATTTAAGTTCATACCCCTCACACCATAAAATTCTAATTTTTTAACAAGATTAACAAGATCGAATGCTTTAGAGAAATCGTAGAATAATCCTGCGACTCCACCAAAGCCTTTGTCCAAATCATCACAGATGTAATTAACCACATTAATGATGGCCTCTTCTGTGCCACTGCCCTTGTGAAAACCATATTGATGTGGATACATTAGATCCCCTTCTTCAAGAAATGTGTATAATTGATTATAAAGTATTGTTTCAAAAAAGTTATCTAATATTGGCAACACTGCTACATTAACGGATTAATTTTGTGGATCTTTAAACTCTCAGTATATATACCTTTATCAGCCATGGAACCACATATTCTAAAAAAATACTTGCATTCGAATACGCTTTTTGAGGTTATACCATCACTTTCAGGTCTTTTGTTTAAATCTAAGCCCGATATTAAGCTAAACACTTCATTTTCTGTGGTATGATTTAATCTAATGCTGTTTTGCGTAGAAATTAAAGTTCTGAAAGCATTAAAATCATCATCAGAGTTTGATTCTATTGATACATTTAAGCTCCTAATAGAGTTTATGAAATATTATGAAAGTTTCAGCTTTCTCATTATCATTTTCAATTAGTTCGCTTAAATCGTTTTTTATTTCGATTATATCGGGTGGTTAAATTTCAAGGGCCGATGTTGATTTTGAATAAAACACAAACTATTTAGGAAATTATTGTTATTTTATTTTTTTATGATATATTGGTATTATTCAATTATGTATGGAAGAAAATATCGGCCAAATGGGCGCCGCGACCACGGCGGCACACCTCCATCCGATGGTCCAAATTTTCGATGACCCTGAGGCATAATGGAGGTTCTATGCCGTTAATGTGCCGAATTATCTCATCGTTTAGCTGTTGAATAGTTGCTGGCTTATCGACGTACACCTTTTCTTTCAAATAACCCCAAAGAAAAAAGTACAACGGTGTCAAATCACATGATCTTGGCGGCCAATTGACATCGCCATTATGTGAGATAACACGGCCATTGAATTTATTGCGCAAAAGAGCAATTGTTTCGTTAGCTGTGTGGCAAGTGGCACCGTCCTGCTGAAACCACATATCGTCTACATCTCCAATTTGATTTCTATGTTACTGATAACACAAACAATGAAAGTACCGCTTTTCGCCCTAGTAATCAAAGCATGACAGTTTCTTACATATATCATAACTTTTGGACAGATCAATGAGATCAAAAGCAAGAGGATTAGACCGGGTTTTACATGAAAATGTCGCGCAAGCGAACTTAAACAACTTTTTTGTGCTCAAAAGCAAATCTGGTAATAAAATCAGGTTATATAAATATGGAAAATGAAAATTTTCGATATCGGTCCATATATACCCGAGATATAGTCTAGACCGGGTTTTAGATGAAAATGTCGCGTAAACGAACTTAAACAAATTTTTTTGTGCTCAAAAGCAGTTTTGGTAATGAAATCAGGTTATATAAATATGGAAAATGAAGATTTCCGATAGCGGTCCATGGATACCCGAGATATAGCCTAGACCGAGTTTTACATGAAAATGTCGCGTAAACGAACTTCAACATCCTTTTTTTTTTTGCTTAAAAGCTGTTCTGAGTCAGTAAGAGTCTTGCTTTGATAGTGCACGGACGTATTTGTTTTTAATCGGAGTGCTAAAAAAAAAAACAACGGTATAAGTAGAAAACCGCAATAATTGGAAGAGTGCATTTATACAAAAGAAAAACTCTGTGACACAAATTTTTATATACTTTTAAGGTAACAAAAAAAAAATATAAATAAAAAAACAAAAATTGCATGAGTGTACCTAGTAGATGCAATTCTGAGAGGGAGCTTAGCTCCACTAGAAAAAACCTCTGGATTTCTGAGGAAGAATCTTTGAAAACGTCATTGGATAATCTCCTGTCTCTAAGAGATAAAAAACGCACGCGTTTGTGTTCGCCAAACATTGTTGTTACAACAGAAGACCAACCATCTACCAGTTCAGTCATTGCAGATAAGCCGAAAACACAAGTAGGCATGGACAGGTATGTAACCGTGGTTAAACGTCAGCGAAGCCCGAAATACGTTTAGATATCATCACAACCAAAGATATCCAAAGAGGATAATACCGCTACAGCAACGAAAAGTAATAGATTTGCAATTCTCCAGACTGATCAGCCAAATACAGCAAAAAAAAACATTTAAACCGCCACCAATATATTTGAGAGAACCTACTTCTAGTGAGCTGATAAAACAACTTATTACGGCAATCGGTAACGATAATTTCAACGTGACATCAGTTAAGCGCGGAAACATCAATGAAACAAAAATTCAGGTAAATCATGAAAATGATTATCGATAATTGTCTGCCGTTTTGGAAAGGAAGAAAAGATCTTTTTACACTTATCAGCTTAAAAGTGCTAAAGGTATGCAGCTTGTGTAGCTACGGATGATGTTAAGATTGGTTTGGAGGACAAAGGGTTTAAAATCAAAAGTGTAGTGAACATCAGGAACCGTGAGAAGGTTCCTCAACCCATGTTTAGGGTCCTGAAACGGAATGAAACTCACCCAATTTATACCCTCAAATTTCTCTTGCACCGTAAAGTTACCGTAGAGGAGCCGCATAAGCGTTTAGGTCCCGTTCAATGCCTAAACTGCCAGGAATTTGGTCATACTAAGGCCTATTGTAAACTGCCCGCAGTTTATGTTGTGTGTGGAGATCTACACGGCACTTCACAGTGCAAAAAATCAAAGACTGACTCGTGCGCTTAAAAATGCAGTAACTGTGGAGGTCACCACACTGAAAATTACAGGGGCTGTTCTGTCTACACATATTTTAAATAATCAATGACAAATAAGTCATCAATTACCTTCAAGCAACCCCAGCAGTCAAACATTATTTCTGCAAACAATTTTCCCCAGATAGGCCAGTCAACCAGCCAAATAATTATGCAAAACCCCAAACAAGTTTCATATGCTACTGTGGTCAAAACCGATATACAAAACTTGAATCAGGAGCCCATGCCCCAAAATTCCGATCAAAATTTTAAAAATCTTGAGGCAACTCTGCAGACTCTTTTTCAATCCATAAACACATTTACGGTTTCTATGACTAACATGATACAGGAAATGCTGAAAATGCAATCCACTATTTTGCAGGCAATTTTAACAAAATGAATTGGTTAAAAATATGTTTCTGGAACGCAAACGGCATCCGCCAACACAAAAATGAACTTGAGCACTTCCTTATGGAAAAGCAAATCGACATAATGCTGATTGCTGAAACTCACTTAACAAGCAACAGTTATTTCAAAATTAATGGTTACACACTAAAGATACTAAAGATCCCTGTGGCAGATCTTGCGGAGGCTCAGCAATTTTGATAAAAACTAGAATCAAGCACTATTTGCTAAACGAGACATGTGAGGAGTATCTAACAAACATAAGTATGTATTGAACATTTTCATCATAAAATTGGTATTTCATCGATTTATTCCCCACCCCAGTTTTCAGTAACAGAAAATCAATATACAAATTTTTTCAATTCACTTGGGCCTCGATTTTTAGCGGCTGGCGACTACAACGCTATATGGACCGATATCGAAAACTTTCATTTTCAATATTTATATCACCTTATTTTATTACCAGAACTGCTTTAAGGCGAAAAAATTGTTTAAGTTCGCTTACGCGGCATTTTCATGAAAACCCCGTTCCAGGCTATATCTGTGGTATATAGGTTTTTACTTTCAAATTAACGATTTTTGTAATCAAATTCAATTTTTTACAAGTCAAACACAATGTTTTGCAACACAAATTCAATTTCTTGCACTTCAAATTAAATTCTTTTCATTTCATATTAAATTTTTCTATTTCAAATTAAACTATTTTTATTTCAAATAAAAAAAATTTTTTTTTGTTTCAATTTAAATTTGTTTAACTTCGAATTCAAGGTTTTATTTATTTAGCTAAAAATTTACAAAATGAAATAAAAATAAACTTCTTGTTCAAGTCATTACTCGTAATTATTCCTTAATATAATTTTCTAAACCAAATTTGGACGGTTCCTATTGCAACCGTTCTCCAGATGCAGCTAATGACAAACTCATGGTCATATCGATATAATAATTGTTACAATCTGAAGGTGCTACCGTTTCGACTGACTGTTTAATTATTGTTATCAAGTCCAAATTACTATCCGCATCAGCTAATAAATTTCGGGCAGTTAGTTTTGTTTTAGAAAAAAAATTTTTTTATTGGATTAAGCTCACCTATGTAGCTATGTAAGGAGGAAGAAAATTTATAATGTGCCCGGATTCCGCAACCTTATCTTTTGTATCTTAAGTTTTATGTATCTTAGCATTATCAAGGACCAGCCAAGCACATTCGGTGCTGGTTTCAGCTAATTTACTGAATAGCTAACTCTTCCAGGAAAATTATGAAAATGTTGGAATTTACAGATGAATTAGCAATGATCGTCTTGTCTTTCAAAACAGAAATTTATTACAGTTGAAATATCGGGAGAACATATTTTTTCAATTTATTTTCAAATTTAAAATAAAGTTTATTCATAAACTTTTCTCAAATTTTTTTACTTATAATGTAAAGTATATTGATTTTTTTTTAATAAAGCCTTAAGTTTTTAGCCAAATAAACGAAAAATTTACAGTCAGTTCGCCCATGTCGAAAGGATAAGTTCAATCGCATTCAGGGCGAAATAAAATTGATTTGGGGTTTTTCTAACTTAATTCTATGCGAACAATGTGTCAAAATTCAATTAAAATACATAAGTTTATGCGAACGAAGACGAACTCAAAATTATTCGAATGTGAGTGACTAGCTTTCTTTCGCATACATTTTCATTCGATATCGTCGAACAGGCTGTTAATTCGAAGTTAAATAAATTTAATTTGAAACACAAAAAATTTAATTTGAAATAAAAATATTTTAATTTGAAATAGAAAAAATTTAATATGAAATGCAAAGAATTTAATTTGAAGTGCAAAAAATTGAATTTGTGTTGCAAAACATTGTGTTTGACTTGTAAAAAATTGAATTTGATTACAAAAATCGTTAATTTGAAAGTAAAAACCTATATATGGACCGATATCGGAAATTTTCATTTTTCATATTTATATAACCTTATTTTATTAACAGAACCGCTTTTAAGCAATAAAAGTTGATTAATTTCGCTGACGCGGCATTTTCATGAAAAACCCGTTCTAGGCTATATCTCGGGTATATATGGACCGATATTGGAAATTTTCATTTTTCATATTTATATAACTTTATTTCATTACTAGAACTGCTTTTGAGCACAAAAATGTTGTTTTAGTTTGCTTACGCGACACTTTTATGTAAAACCCGGTCTAGGCTATATCTCGGGTATATATGGACCGACATCGAAAATTTTCATTTTTCAAATTTATATGACCCTATTTCATTACCAGAACTGCTTTTGAGAACAAAAAAGTTGTTTAAGTTCGCTTACGCGACATTTTCATGAAAAACCCGATTTGGGCTATATCTCGGGTATATATGGACCGATATCGGAAATTTTCATTTTCCATATTTATGTAACCTAATTTCAATACCAGAACTGCTTTTGACCACAAAAAAGTTGTTTAAGTTCGCTTACGCGACATTTTCATGAAAACCCCGGTCTAGGCTATATCTCGGGTATATATGGACCGATATCGGAAATTTTCATTTTTCATATTTATGTAACCTAATTTCATTACCAGAACTGCTTTTGAGCACAAAAAAATTGTTTAAGTTCGCCTACGCGGCATTTTCATGAAAACCCCGGTCTAGGCTATATCTCGGGTATATATGGACCGATATCGAAAATTTTCATTTTCCATATTTATATAACCTTATTTTATTAACAGAACCGCTTTTAAGCAATAAAAGTTGATTAATTTCGCTGACGCGGCATTTTCATGAAAAACCCGTTCTAGGCTATATCTCGGGTATATATGGACCGATATTGGAAATTTTCATTTTTCATATTTATATAACTTTATTTCATTACTAGAACTGCTTTTGAGCACAAAAATGTTGTTTTAGTTTGCTTACGCGACACTTTTATGTAAAACCCGGTCTAGGCTATATCTCGGGTATATATGGACCGACATCGAAAATTTTCATTTTTCATATTTATATGACCCTATTTCATTACCAGAACTGTTTTTAAGCAAAAAAAGATGTTTAAGTTCACTTACGCGGCATTTTCATTAAAACCGCTGTTTAGGCTATATCTCGGATATACATATGTATATGGACCGACATCGGAAATTTTCATTTTCCATATTTATGTAATCTTATTTCATTACCAGAACTGGTTTTGAGCAAAAAAAAGTTGTTTAAGTTCGCTTACGCGACATTTTCATGAAAAACCCGATTTGGGCTACATATGGACCGGGTACATATGGCCCGATATCGAAAATTTTTATTTTTCATATTTATATGACCCTATTTCATTACCAGAACTGCTTTTGAGCACAAAAAAGTTGTTTAAGTTCGCTTACGCGACATTTTCATGAAAAACCCGATTTAGGCTATAACTCGGGTATATATGGACCGATATCGGAAATTTTCATTTTTCATATTTATGTAACCTAATTTCATTACCAGAACTGCTTTTGAGCACAAAAAAGTTGTTTAAGTTCGCTTACGCGGCATTTTCATGAAAAACCCGATTTGGGCTATATCTCGGGTATATATGGACCGATATCGGAAATTTTCATTTTCCATATTTATGTAACCTAATTTCAATACCAGAACTACTTTTGACCACAAAAAAGTTGTTTAAGTTCGCTTACGCGACATTTTCATGAAAACCCCGGTCTAGGCTATATCTCGGGTATATATGGACCGATATCGGAAATTTTCATTTTTCATATTTATGTAACCTAATTTCATTACCAGAACTGCTTTTGAGCAAAAAAAAGTTATTTAAGTTCGCTTACGCGACATTTTCATGAAAACCCCGGTCTAGGCTATATCTCGGGTATATATGGACCGATATCGGAAATTTTCATTTTTCATATTTATGTAACCTAATTTCATTACCAGAACTGCTTTTGAGCAAAAAAAAGTTATTTAGCTTCGCCTATGCGACATTTTCATTAAAAATCCGATTTGGGCTATATCTCGGGTATATATGGACCGATATCTGAAAAAATTTTTTTTTGCCTTTTAGTAACCATGCTTAATAAGTGTGTGAAGTTTGAAGCAAAACGAACAACTTTTGTTTTCAAAAATTTTCATACAAAACTGCAAAAAAATGGATTTTTTCGGAATTTTGAATATATCTCAGCTATACGTGGACCGATATTACTGAATTTCAATAGCAAACCCATGATTCGATGGGGTAAAAGAATGGTGAAAGAAAAAAGTTTCTAAATCTAATGGTTTTCTCAGAAACGGTATTTCAACAGCGGACAGACGGACAGACGGACATCGCTTAATCGACTTTTCCATTAATTCTGATTCAGAATATATATACTTTATAGGGTCGCAAAAAAAACTGTAATTTCAAACGGAATCACAAACTTATAAATACCCTTTACATTTTTGTGAAGGGTATAAAAAATTATTTTTTTGACTAACAAAAAAACCTTACAAAAACAAAATATTGCATTAGTTAAAATGTGCATATGTATGTACTGTATACATACGTATGTTTTATCATATGCTTACTTTTCAAAAACATACTACACCTTGTAATGCACATATCCTCAAAAAGCAATAATTTACAGATAACTAAGCTGACAATAGCTCTACCGTAAAAAATGCACGAAGAGAAGTTTTCTCGTACACGAGAACGTAAATGTTTTTGTTTGTTCGGATAAGTTGAGTGTGCTCTTCAGAGTAAAACGAAACAGTAGCATACAATATTTTATTAACAATGAGTCATGCATAGTAGCTTAGTTAAACTGTTTTTGCAGTACTTTCTGTTACACTCAAGCACATGTTTAGTTCGAATACTTCTTCGGAAAAGAGAGTATACCATATATACTGCATTTTACTGCAAAGTAAACGAATAAACAGAAACGTTTCTATAAAATATTTATTCTCATCACAGAATAAAAATTAATAAATATTTTATATACTTATGTGCAATAAGTTGGCTGTTCTGTAAAAATGGAGACGTATTTGCAAGCACCAAATGGTATATAAAGGGTGTTTTTTTAAGCTAGATAGAACTTTAAATTGTAAAAAGTAACACAAAAAATTAAATTTTGATGAAACATTTTTTTTATTTGTTTCAGTATACTCTGACAAATCATCATGAATAGACTCACGCTTGAACAACGCTACGAAATTATCCAAATTTACTTTGAAAATCAGACCCGTTGTTTTATCGCAAAATTGTGTTCAGCGATGAGGCGCATTTTTGGCTTAACGGGTTTGTTAATAAGCAAAATTGCCGCATATGGAGTGAGACCAATCCACAAGAGACCCTACAGACTCCATTACATCCAGAAAAATGCACTGTTTGGTGCGGTTTTCATGCTGGTGGCATCATCGGACCTTATTTCTTCAAAAATGAGGCCGGAGCTCGCGTTACGGTCAATGGAGATCGTTACCGCACCATGATCAATGATTTTTTGTTTGAAAATATGGATGACATTGATCCGGAGGAGATGTGGTTTCAACAGGATGGCGCTACGTGCCATACGGCGAACGCAACCATCGACTTACTGAAATCAAAATTTGGCGATAAGTTGATTTCGAGAAATGGACCTGTCAATTGGCCTCCAAGGTCGTGCGATTTGACACCTCTCGATTATTTCCTGTGGGGCTACGTGAAGTCACTGGTTTATGCTGATAAACCAGCAACAATTGACGCCTTGGAGGCCAGCATTGTTCGTGTTGTTCGTGACATACGGCCAGCAGTGCTCGAAAAAGTGGCCCAAAATTGGACGTCCAGAATGCGCTTCGTCAAGAACAGCCGCGGTGCCCATATGCCCGAAATCATTTTCAAATGTTAATGTCACGTATTGATATTTCGAATAAAAAAAAATTTTGATTACAATTTAATTTTTTGTGTTATTTTTTACAATTTCAAGTTCTATCGGGCTTAAAAAAACACCCTATATTATATTATATGTATCCTTAGCACATATGTTTCAACAATCAGCAACTGTTTTTTTGTTTAAATAAAAGCTATATACATACATATAATTTTTGTGAAAATAATTGGCAAAGATGAACCCACATAAGTATGTAAGTATCTAACTACCACTTAAATTGTGGTATTATTGCCAGAGGTAGCGCTTAACGATGGTATCGCTAATTTTTCTGGAAACTATCGAAAATATCGATGGGGACGACTATTCATAATTTTGCAGCTCTAACTACGCTGTGGTGTATCGCAAAGTTCACCACACACAACACAAACTGTACAATAAGCCTCAAAGTGCCTAAGATAGCTCATACTCTGATTGAGTTATAAATGTTAACTTTCCGTGACAATAGGTAGTTAAGGTTGTACATTGAATAAATTTCATTCTTGTTTGATGTAACCTCCATTGGCAGTAGTTAAATCCCTAACAGGAGCTGAGGTGTCTTTGAACAGTTTCTTATATTCAACAATTTTCGTTAATCATTTTTATGGTTTTCATGAATTTTTGATTCACAGATGCCACTGTACTCGTCTAAATGCTGAGAAAATAAATTAAAATAAGACTAAACCCCACTTGGCACTGTGGGATCAGCCAAGAGAGTGAGAAATGTATTTACTCCATCAAATCTCATATTTTAGGCAGTGTATATACAGTACTGGACAATTCAATGGAAACTTTTCTAAAAATTTATTTATTTATTTTTAGAAGTCGAAAATCAAAAATTATTTCTAAAGAAACTTGACAAGTATTTTAGAATTTCATTTTATAGATTCTTTTTGATATATAAACAAAAAAATAATAACATAAAAATAACGTAGTTCTAAAATTATAAAGAAAAATTAAAAGTATAAAATTTTTGGGGTTCGACAAAACAATGGAAACTTTTACACTTCTGCACGAAAGATGACTAAAGCAAAATGTATTGATGAAAAAACGAGGCAAAATGCATAATAATTTACCGTTATTTTTTAAATTACTCTCTTGCCAGCTTCTTTTTTTCAAATATTTTAAACACAAGAATCTTGAATACATAATTAGTAAAAATGGCTAGAGTCAAGATAAGTGAAGATTTAAAAATAAATGATTTTAATGCTGGATTAAAACAAAAAACTATTTGTGTTAAATATTCGATGAATAAATCAGCAATTTCGAAGATTATCAAGAAATTTCGTGAAACGGGTACTGTTAAAACTCTGCATTCAGGAGGAAGACCACGTAAAACTACTCCAAGACAGGATAATTTAATATCAAGAGAGTGCAAAAAAGACCCCCAAATAGCATCAAGAGAGGTTAAAAATGTTCTTGGATTGGATGTTAGCTCTCGAACAATTAGCCGTAGAGCCCGCGAGGCTGGTCTTGGTTGCTTCCGCCCTGCGAAAAAACCTCTGATATCGGAGAAAAACCGTGCTGCTCGTTTAAAATTTGCCAGAGAGCACATAAATTGGTCTAAAGAGAAATGGAACACTGTCCTTTTTTCAGACGAGTCCAAATATAATTTAAGGGGCAATGATGGAAGATCATTTGTAAGGCGGCCAAAGGGAAAGAGACTATACCCAAAGTACACAAGCAAGACAGTCAAGTTTGGAGGTGGCAATATTTTGGTGTGGGGCTGTTTTTCTGGGCAAGAAATGGGCCCAATTCACATTATAAAGGATACAATGACTGGTGTCGGCTACAGATCCATTTTAAACGACATAATGTATCCATATGCAGAGGAGAACATGCCACTAATTTGGAGATTTCAGCATGACAATGATCCAAAACACACCTCTAGGATTGTAACTGACTGGTTACAATCAAATGAGGTCCGTGTTTTGAAGTGGCCTGCCCAATCCCCGGATCTCAATCCCATAGAAAATCTATGGGAAATTGTAGAACGCAAGATAAGAACTCGAAATTACACATGGAAGGAAGATTTATCCAATGCAGTTTTGAGTGAATGGCAAAAGGTACCAGAGGATACAATTGACAAATTAATTGGGTCAATGCATCGTCGCTGTGATGCAGTAATTAAAAACAAAGGATACTCAACAAAATATTAATTTTTGATAATAGGCCGAAGGTTTTTATTGGAGTAAATTTTAAGTTTCCATTGTTTTGTCAATACCTCAAAATTTGATACTTTTAATTTTTCTTTATAATTTTAGAACTACGTTATTTTTATGTTATTATTTTTTTGTTTATATATCAAAAAGAATCTATAAAATGAAATTCTAAAATGCTTGTGAAGTTTCTTTAGAAATAATTTTTGATTTTCGACTTCTAAAAATAAATAAATAAATTTTTAGAAAAGTTTCCATTGAATTGTCCAGTACTGTATATTATATGCATGTATATTAATATAAAAAGTAATTTACGCCCACTACTTCATTTATTAAACAATAACATCATTTATCCTTTTTCAGATACCATTTCACATAGAAAGTGAGTTTGAAAGGTTTTGGAATCAGTAGTAAGCGGCAACGAAATGCATATCATTGTATTTAAAATATTTAAAAAATGGTAAAAGAAAATAAAATTCAGTCCAACAATTATACAATCATTTGGATAATAACGAAGAAAAATGTCGAAAAGAATGAAATGAAATATTCAATTGTTTATTGTTCATTAAAAGAAATTTGCCGAGCAAATTCACAAAAGAACGCTATTAAGAAGTATATATTATATTTTGCGTTTAATAATCAGCATTTGCAAATACGTAGAACTAAGAAATATACTGAGCAACTGCAGACAAAAAGCCCAATGGATGAAAATAAACACCAAATAACCTTGTACTTAGACGAAGAGGATTTACTGATTCATACGAAAAGTGCCGTAGAACAGCTCGATAAAGAAAACTTAAAAACGTACAATTACGATAATGCAGGTGCCTGTCCAAACAGATGCGATGAAAATGCTCGGAAAAATTACAGCAGCACCAGAAACGGTGAGAAAGTTTTCAGTGAATCCGCTATCCAAGACAAATAAAAAACTGTAACACTTTAAATGATTTAAAGGATTACAAAACAAATATTAAACCACAAACATACATAAGTAGATGGCAATACACAGTTTAGAGTCTGCTCCATGATCTCGAAGTTAAACGTTCACAAGTATTTTTGAGAGACCAAGATGCCTATTTGCGATTCATTTTTAAGCTAGAATGCAATATAAGCACAGAAAAAGAAGAAAAAAAAATAATAATAATCATAAAGTATATTATTTTTAGGTGACAAATATGTTTTTTTGCCGTTTCAAATGTTTGCGGACATTAACGTTTGAGATTTTGAGCCAGGCCATTAATCAATATTTATTTAAATTACACAATTAATGTCATTCGCACTGAAAGCAGTATGGACACAAATCAAACTGCTTCTTCAAATTAGGCGTCAATATGTATTAAGGCCCTGATACACTATCCTACACGATCGTACGATTCATTCATAGTCTGGGCGACTTTATAAAATCGCTTCAAAATTGCGCTGTAGGCCCACTGTTATACAAGTATGATTGCAGTAATTTATTTACTTAGTAAAGTAATTAAAAACTATTATTAATTTATTATTAATTTATTATCGCACATTCTCATAAAATTTTTCAAATCGCACGCATTTTTAGTACTTTTCCAGCACACATGTTGTATTTGGTAGAGCGCATGATCGTGCGGATAGTGTATCAGGGCCTTTAACATTTACAGTGCATGTAACAGCTTTTTGGTTCTTTTGAAATCGAGAGCGTTTAACATCAACATTTTTGTTTACTGTGTTGAAAGTTAATTTAGTGCGAAACAGATGCTTGATATTTTCCAGCGTTGTCATCTTTAAAATTTCAAAACGCACCAAAATGCGACAAAAAAGCGCCTTAGTTTGAATTTTTCTTTTCGTTTTTATACCCTTCACAAAAATGTAAAGGGTATATATAAGTTTGTGATTCCGTTTGTAATTTCTACAGTTTTTTTGCGACCCTATAAAGTATGTATATATATTATGATTCAGAATTAATAGAAAAGTCGATTAAGCGATGTCCGTCTGTCCGTCTGTCCGTCTGTCGGTCGTTGAAATACCGTTTCTGAGAAAACCATTAGACATAGAAACTTTTTTCTTTCACCATTCTATTACTCCATATTGCCCATTACTATTATATTAATTAAATTTGTTCAACTCCGGTGGCGTATTTCGTGTGAGGCGCAATACAAGTGAAAGGCTTAAACCCCGATATTGTAAAAAAAACTGTCAAGCATGGGGGGTGGCAGTGTGATGGCGTATATGTGTTTTTCAGGTCATGGTCTAGGGCCGTTCCACAGAATTTCTACCGAAATGGACAGATTTGTGTATAGGGACATTTTAGAAAATAAGACGTTGCCATATGCCGAGTGGAATGTGCCACTTCAATGGGTGTTTCAACATGATAACGATCCGAAACACTCATCGAAGTTGGTGAAGGACTGGATACAATCGAAAGGGATTCAAGTGCTTGATTGGCCGGCTCAATCGCCCGATTTGAAAATTTATTTTCCATATTGAAGAGGAATGTTGGATCGAAACGATTTTCCAATAGAGACGACTTATTTTTGTGCCTGGAGGATGAATGGATACGCTTAGATCCAGAAATAATTGATAATTTAATCAAATCTATGCCGCGTCGGTGCGCTGCAGTAATAAAAAATAAGGGTTATTATACCAAATATTAAAAGTTTCTTAGGTTTTGCCCAATGAATTTTTGAGTATTTTTTGTTGTTGTACTAAAAGAACCGTTAGGTGAGCGATAATTACAAATTTTTTTTTGGTATTTTTGTATGACACATTTACTAATAAAACTGCATCAAAGCATTGAATTGAAATATGTTCATTTAAATGTAATTTTGACTACAAGCTAAAATCAAGCAGCGTTTCTTAGGTTTTGCCCAATACTGTAGAAACTTTTTTCTTTCACCATTCTATTACTCCATATTGCCATGTGTTTGCTATTGAAATTCAGTAATATCGGTCCACGTATAGCTGAGATATATTCAAAATTCCGAAAAAAGCCATGAATTTTTGAAACTTTGTATGGAAATTTTTAACAAAAAAAGTTGTTTGTTTTGCTTCAAACTTCACACACTCATTAGGCAAGGTGACTAAAAGGTCATAGGTTCAGATATCGGTCCCTATATACCCGAGATATAGCCCAAATAGGGTTTTTCATTAAAATGTCGCATAAGCGAACTTAAAACACTTTTTTGTGCTCAAAACCAGTTCTGGTAATGAAATAAGCTAACATCAATATGGAAAATGAAAATTTCCGATATCGGTCCATATGTACCCGAGATATAGCCTAGACCGGGGTTTTCATGAAAATGCCGCGTAAGCGAACTTAAACAACTTTTTTGTGCTCAAAAGCAGTTCTGGTAATGAAATTAGGTTACATAAATATGGAAAACGAAAATTTCCGATATCGGTCCATATATACCCGAGATATAGCCTAGACCGGGGTTTTCATGAAAATGCCGCGTAAGCGAACTTAAACAACTTTTTTGTGCTCAAAAGCAGTTCTAGTAACGAAATTAGATTGCATAAATATGTAAAATGAAAATTTCCGATATCGGTCCATATATACCCGAGATATAGCCCAAATCGGGTTTTTCATGAAAATGTCGCGTAAGCGAATTTAAACAACTCTTTTGTGCTCAAAAGCAGTTTTGGTAATGAAATAAAGTTATATAAATATGGAAGATAAAAATTTCCGATATCGGTCCATATATTCCCGAGATATACCCCAAACCGGGTTTTTCATGAAAATGTCGCGTAAGCGAACTTAAACAATTTGTTGTGCTCAAAAGCAGTTCTGGTAATGATATAAGGTTATATAAATATGGAAAATTAAAATTTTCGATATCGGTCCATATATACCCGAGATATAGCCTGAACCGATTTTTCCATTAAAAATTATTTTTTTTTTTTTGCTGAAAAGCAATTCTCGTTATAAAAGAAGGTTACTAAAATACAGAAAATAGAAAATTCCGATATCGGTTCATATATAATCCAGCATATTCAGGTCACATTTTTAATATACTATACATATTCGTGATTATCGTGAAGGGTATTTTAGATTCGGCCCAGCCGAATATACTACACTCTTACTTGTTAAAACCCCATTTTGTATTATAAAATGTGTAATATTTTTATATTAAAAACACTATAATGAAACAGTTTTTTAAGCGACTGCTATACAATCAAACTGGGTGTGATAGCACCGCTTGATGGCATACCATCAAATTCATTCAATATCTAGAATTCGTGTTTGGCAAACTTTGCCGTTAGTATGATTCTGTTACTTTTATTGGGATATTGATATCTTTACAAATGTTTTTTAGGGTGACAAAACCAGTACAGTTGTGAAAACGATTATTGTGGTGATCTAGTCACCGGGTGAATACAATGCGTCTACCTTACTAATATTATATTATGTCTGTTACCTTTTTCACACCTAAACCTCTGAACCAATTTTGATGAAATTCGCTAAGCAGATACATTGAGGTCCGAGAACCGTTATAGGATAGTTTTTATTTGAAATTTAAACCACAAATTGGTAAAAAGGGGAAAAACTACCATTTCCGTAATTCATGAATCGATATTTTCTTTTGAGAGGGTTTGTAAAGAATTGGTCAACAAAAAATTTTTTTGACATCAGGCAGAAAAACTGTCCGAAAAATAAATTTTTGAGCACGGAGTATGAATATTTTTTTAGCTTTTCACTTTAGCAGATATTTGGAATATCACATAGAATAGTTTTTATTCTATGTGATATTTATTCTAAAACTTCTGCCACAGAAGGAAGGAAAGGAGTGCAAAATGACCGTTTAAAAAATAATTGAAAAAGGAACTCGCCACTTACGAACTGATGTTTTGTTTGGAAATAGTATGACAGTGGTCTGAACATTTATAAAAATTTGGACACGAGACACATTTTTTTTTAACTTCATTATTTTATTTTTTGAATCTGCATAAAAAATGTAATGACAATAAGTATTCAAATCTTAATAATAAAAAAAAAAATTGTGATTAAAGTCCTGCCAGTGCTGGACAAAAATTTATTTTTATGCGAGTATTATTTCAGAATTCAGTCATCTGTTTAGAGCTCTAATGGTAGCCAAAGTATCCCTCCTTCTCAGACGGGTATGACCACCAAAGTTAAGAATATTAACTGCAAGAGGTTTTGGATGGAATTCAAGTTTGTTAATATACCTTGTCGCGTACTTCACAAATTCAGATTTCACAAAAGGTACGTTCAGATCTGCGTAGATTCGTGAGTTTTTAACGTACCATGGAGCATCTGTAAATCTACGGAGAATTTTATTTTGACTTCTTTGAATTTTTTCAATGTTGGATGCCGAGGCTGTGCCCCATAATTGAATCCCATAGCACCATATTGGCTTTAGAATCGAGTTGTACAGCAAAAGTTTACAATCAAGCTTCAAGGTCAAATTTCTGCCCAGTAGCCAGTTAATTTGCACTGCTTTCAATTTCATCTGCGTTACTTTTGCCTCGATGTGCGACTTCCATGTTAGTCTACAGTCAAGATGAATACCGAGGTATTGACTTCACTGTGTTGAGGTATTACTTTATTGTTAATAGTAATGGGTGAGCATGTCCCTAGACGCAGTGCGAATGTAACATGGGTACACTTTTGCTCATTAACCTTGATTTTCCAAAGCTTGAGCCATTTCTCTAGTTTTTCGATATGTTCCTGTAAATTTATTGATGCTTGCTGGTAGTTACTATGTATGCTAAGGAATGCTGTATCATCTGCAAATGTTGAAGTGTGAATGTTGGTGCTTGTTGGCATGTCAGATGCGTAGATCAAATATAAGATAGGCCCTAATATGCTGCCATGGGGAACTCCAGCTTCAATAGGCTGGGCGGGGCTTATGAAATCGCCTTCTTTTATTATAAATTGGCGACAAGATAAATAGCTTTCCAAAAGGTTATGTACGTTTCAGGTAAGTTAAACTTTATTTTATGCATTAGTCCATCGTGCCATACTTTATCAAAAGCTTGTGAAACATCGATGAATAAGGCAGAGCAATATTTTTTATCTTCAAATGCCTTTCTTATGATGTTAACTAACCTGTGTGTTTGCTCAATGGTGCCATGTTTCGCTCTAAAACCAAATTGGTGACTAGGAATACATTCAACCTTATTAAGCATTGGATCCAACTTCGCCTTCAGCAATTTTTCGAAAAGTTTTGAAATTGTTGTCAGTAGACTTATTGGACGGTATGATTCTACTTTCGTGTGATCCTTCCCTGGCTTAGGAATCATTGTTATCATGGACACCTTCCACTCTGCAGGGTAATACTCGAGTCGTAAAATAGCATTAAAAATAAAAAGAACAATTCTTTTAGCTACACGAGGCAGCTCTACGAGCATTTTGTTGCTGATTTTATCCATACCTGGTCCTTTTTTAAGGTTTAGATTACCAATAGGCACAGAAGGTCTACTAACAATAGGTGGCAACTCATTTGCATTATCAGACCTATTTGTGGTAAAAAAAAACGTTTTTCAATTGGTTAACAAATAAATTACCCTTTTCCGAGTCATCTCTAGCCCAGTCACCAGACGGTTCTCGCAAGGGCGGCTTACCTCTAATTGGCCTTTTTAAACCCTTATTCGCCCGCCATAAAGAATAGTCGGACTGAGGAGTACCATCCAGACTTTCTAAATACGTTTGTAGACAAGCCGTTTTTTGGTTTCCAAGCAAATTTCTTAGTTGATTTGTGCACTCACGGAGCCTTTGTTTTAGTTGCGGAGACCTGCGAAGTTGCCACTCTCGCCTAGCTCTTCTTTTTTCTAACACAAGTTGCTCGATTTCTGAAGAAGATGTTCTATTTTTAATGTTTCTGCGTGTTAAATAAACGCTAGAACCAAGTTCAGCGGCATGTTTAAGGTTTTCGCTAAAGTTGCTTAGTGACGCATTAATATCTTCAGGTGTTCTTAAAACAATATTCTCAGTGCAATGCGTACTCAATCGGGTGACAGTCCTATGCAGATTGTTAATCGGGGACCAAGTCTCCTGGGGAAAACGCACTGAAATAATAGTTGGTGAATGATCCGATGACAAGTCTAACGAAGGCTTAGCTTGCATCCATTCTATAGGGAACCCCTTTACCACTCCAAAATCAATCACATGAGGAATCTTTCGCCGGTCAGTCGGCCAGTAAGTGGGACGAATTTAAAATGTATTTTAATTCAAAAATTCCTTACAAAATTTGACTAAAATTAGTTTCAAATGCATATAATTTTTTATGAATATGCACATTAGTATATTTGAAGATATATTCATAAACTTTCAAATGATGCCAATATTGGCCATATAGGTTGAAAAATGTGGTAGAAAATTGTATATACAATGAAACTTCTTCGGTCCATAACTCGGAAACTAAGTGTTAAGGTGAGAGGTGACTCCTCTTCCCTAATTAATAATTTTTAATTTTGGTTTAGAAAAACAGGATGAGTTTTTCTTATTAAAAGCTTCTTGCTTTATTCAAGTTCTAAGACTAAAATACAAGATTTTGTACATAAATACCGCAAGGGTAAAGTAATATAAAAATTAAGTATATATGTAGGTATGTAAGCAAATGTAAATGAAAAATAATAATAATTACAGTGAGGGAAAAAATTAAATTAATTCTTGTTGAACTCGGTTAAACATACTCCCGGCCTCAACTAATCACAGACACAACCTTTCCAATTGCCGGAAATGACGAAACCAAATGTTGTTTTTTGAGCGCTTACCAGCAGGGATTCACCTAGGACCAACGGAGGCAGTAGAATTAGGATCGCTACATCTTTGCCAAGTACTCCTTCGATTTCGCCATCCTTTAAGTATAAGGGGTGTGCAAGTGGCACATACGGTTTAAAATGTTTGCCAATTTCTTCGATGTTGCAGGTTATTGGCTGGGGAGCGTCCAGATAATATACCAGTTGTAAGCGTGCACCTATCGTGAGGAAAAGCGGGTTCCAAAATAAAACTATCGACTGAACTCAGTCAATATTTGAGCGACTTGTCTCAGAATACATGACTTAGGCACTGTCGGATTTAGTATAAATGTCGTGTACATTTTTTGGCCCTTGTAACTAAGGTTGACCCGAATAAGAGGTGGGATAAAAACGTCAATCCTGTTAGAACCCATTGGCAGAAAAGCTAAACAGGTACGCTGATGCCGCTTAGCTTTACAATGCGGCCTAGTATTTGCCGTGAATGAGGGCTCGTGGATGCTCGGATCAATTTCAGCTTTGCAAGGTTCGGGTTCAGTCTTTTGCACCAGATCAGGCAGATCGGTATTTTCAAAGCTGGTTGATGGGGTGCCCGGTTTGTCTCTGTGGAGCATACTATGGTGAAAGGCGTTACACTGCCGCCCATTTTCGTTGGTTATCGTGCATCTGTTCTCGGAGGTACATCTTGCCCGTGAGTGAGAGTGAGCGAGGCAGTTAAGACAATAACCCTTATTTTCAATCGAGAGACGTCGCAGCTAAACATTCCATTTCATAAACATCTTGCAATATTTTAAAGCGTGATTCCTACGGCATACATGGCATCTTGGACGACGTTCCATCTAGAGGAGAGAAATGAGACAAAAGAATATTTACAGCGTCAAATGAGAAATTGTGCGGTTATTAGTAAATCTGAAATAAGCTTTATTAATTCTTAATTTGGCATCATTAATTTATAGGTGGAACGGGGGATATTATTAGAAAGTAAGCGCTGGGTGCATAATTTGAACTATTTGGTGAAGGGTGATTATCAAGAGAGTTACTAGAAGTGGGTAAAATGCAGAGCTTTACAATTGGCCTTCGAATGATTCCACTTTTAGTTAAAACATCCGCAACTCGAACTTTGTTGTCTCTTCCATATATAACATTAGTTACACAACCGAGTCGCCAATCAGTGGGAGGCAGTAAATCCTCTTTTACAATAACAATATCATCTGGTTTGATATTATTCCTTTCTTTTTTCCATTTGTATCGGCGTTGCAATTCAGTGATATATTCGTTCTTCCATCTCTTAGCAAATATTTGTTGCAGCACTTTAAGCTGATCCCAGCGTTTTAAAACGGATAGGTTCTGGTTTTGTAGATCGGAAAGAGTTTCAGGTGGAGCTGTAATTGGAGCACCGCGTAGCAAATGTCCGGGGGTCAATGGCAAGACTTCATTAGGATTTTCACTGATAGCTGAAAGTGGTCGGGAATTTAATACTGCTTCAATTTTTACAAGTAAGGTGGTGAATTCTTCAAATGTAAAATTTAGTGGTTGAGCTCTCTTTTTTAAATGGGATTTCATGCTCTTCATGGCGGCCTCTCAGAGGCCACCCATATGTGGAGCGTAAGGTGGGATAAAAGACCAGTTAAACCCGTGAAGGGCGTACTTGTCGACCAATGTTTTTTCTGCTGCTTTTAGAAAAGCGTTGTGGTGCTTTAGTAAAGCGTAATTCGCTCCCAGGAAATTTCTACCGTTATCGGAAAACATTGTTTGGGGCAACCCTCTGCGACCTGTAAATTGGCTAAAGCATGCTAAAAAAGCATCCGTGGATAGATCCGAGCACGGCTCTAAATGAACTGCTCGGGTCGCAAAGCAAACGAATACCGCAGCATAACCTTTTAAGACTTTGGCATTCCTAAGAGGAGACGATTTTATGTTGAAAGGGACTGCAAAGTCTACGCCTGTGTATATGAAGGGTAAAGACAAGTTTACTCACTCTTTCGGGAGGAAGGGCACCCATTATTTGATCTTGGAATGTTTTCTTATAGATTGTGCACGTTTTGCAACTTCTAATACATTTTCGTATCAGATTTTTCATCCTGGGCACATAATACCCTTGTCGAATTGCTCGCATCATTATTTGATGTTCTGAATGGAGTAGAATACGGTGGGTGAATTCAACGAGAAGCTTGGTAAAGTGAGACTTTTCTGGTAGTATTATTGGGTGTTGTTCTTCATAACTGAGCGCTGAATTTTGTAACCTACCGCCAACTCTTAGTAAATCATTCTCATCTAGAAATGGGTTTAGGCTTAGCAGCCGGCTTCTACGATACAATCAGATTTTCTCTTTCAAGTATACATATTCACGGGGGAAATATAGTTTCTGAATGAGATTGATTAGCCGTCTTTTCGTAAACGTGATTTCATCGGCAGTTATAGTGTTTGCGTTGTAGATGTTTGGCTTCCTCATTATGCGGTAGATGAAAGGAAATCTGTAGCTTATGACTCTTAATGCTCGATCAAGAGAAGAAAACTCCTGAAGAATGTCCAACGGCTCATTTTCTTTACATTGCGATTTGTCTTGGTCGAGGTTATTACAATTTCTCAAGTTGAAATTTGAGATAATTTTCATATTATTGCAAGTTTTAAGGTTTTTGATTTCTAAATTGTCAGGATCGAATGTTCGAGGGGTTGGCCGCTGATCCACGGGTTGCGTTAACCAGTTTGGACCATGCCTTCAAAGCATATTCTGGTAAAGCTCTTGCGGAACGGCAGGATTTTCTTCGGTTTTTATATGTTTCCATTGATTCGTCGTGACAATGCTAAGAATTTCTGCGACTCGGTTTCCTACAAAGGTTTTTAGCGTACTGGGATCTTTTTGAAGCCAACCAAGCCGTATGGATGAATCCGTCCATAAAATAATTCATACGAAAAGTTGCAGTTGCTGACATAATTTTGTATTAACTTGGTAAGTAGAAGAGCA
This sequence comes from Thecocarcelia acutangulata, assembly GCA_914767995.1. Classification (NCBI taxonomy): domain Eukaryota; kingdom Metazoa; phylum Arthropoda; class Insecta; order Diptera; family Tachinidae; genus Thecocarcelia; species Thecocarcelia acutangulata. The sequence continues at coordinate 9,633,181 of OU612099.1, read as the reverse complement.
CCACACAATTCTAACTTTGGAATTGTTGTTTTCTTAAGAGGTGCGACTTTTGTTTTTGCCATTAACAAATTGCTATTAATACTGACTTGAGGACTTTGAGTTCTTATAAAAATCATACCACAATACGCCTTTTCCGAGGCGCCACAGAACCCATGTATTTGAATGTTGTGTTCTGGAGTAAAACTGATCCATCTAGGAATTTTTATCATGGATATATTCGGCAAAGACTCTGCGAATAGCTTCCATTTTGTCAAGATTTGTATAGAAACAGATTCATCCCAATCGACTTTTTCTTTCCAAAATTCTTGCATCAAAAGTTTGGCGAATAATTTAGCAATGACGAACAGAATTTTTCTTTTTGTTGAGGAGTTTAAGATATCTATTGGATCTAAAGTGTAGTAGAAGTAATCCGCTTTGGCATTCCAGCGGATGCCGAGGGGTTTTACATTACTGGAGGTATCGAACTTAAAAAAATCTTCATCTATATAGAAGATCCTCCCGGGGCAAGTGTTGAAGAAGAAATGAATCACTTGATGTAACTTTTTTCACCGGAAACCCTGCCGATTTTAAAACTCTCATAACTTCTTGTTGTTTATCTTGCGATTCGTTAAGTGTGTGACCGCCAGACAAGAGGTCGTCAACATATATTGTGCGTTTTAAAATATAAGATGCTTTCGCAAATCTTTTCAGTCTTTGCTTAACTACTGTAGAGTTCTAATAGCCAGAAAAAGAGCGCAATTGACTCCAAACGTAACTGTTTTTAAGCGAAAAGTTTTAACAGGAAGCCTTGTCGTGTTCATGGAAGAAAATAAGTTGGAAAGACCGATCTCGTTCATCTATCAATATTTGTCTAAACATATTTTGAATGTCGCCGGTGAAAACGTATTTGTAGTAACGCCACCCCATTATTACTTGCATCAGATCTGCTTGTAAAGCCGGTCCCTGGTAGAGAACATCATTTAATGAATACCCACTTTTTGTCTTTTTTGCGGCGTTAAAGACCTCCCTCACTTTGGTGGTTTTACTGTCTGGGTGTACGACCGCGTGGTGTGGCAGATAAAATGCGTTTTGTCTCTCTATTTGAGACTCAACATGCGACACTGGTTCCATGTGATCTAAATCCAAATATTCTTTAATAACTTTAAAATATTCTTCCTTTAACTCTGGAGACCTTTCCAGAGTTTTTTCCATTCGATGAAACTGAGCGAGCGCCATATGCCTTGAGGCGCCGAGATATATTTCATGCGGAAATTCAATTTTAAATGGAAGACGGACAACATATCTGCCGTCAGCCTGACGTGTTGTCGTTTCTTGGTAATGCCTTACACAATATTTATAATTTTCTGACTCTGAGGTTTTTCCACTTCTTCTAGATCCCAAAATCGTTTTAATTGTTGTTGTAGCTCGTCGTCATTCAAGGGATTCACTGCTATCGAAAAAGAGTTTATTTCATTGTGTAAAACCGGACCTGACAAATACCATCCAAACTGTGACTCTCTTGCTTCTAGGCAGTTTAATATATTGGATTTCACGCCATCCAAGTTTACAAGTAGAAGATAATCACTGCCTATTATCATGTCAATGGTAGCTGGTTTAAAGAAAGAGGGATCCGCTAGGTTCAAATTTTGGACTTCCCTGAAATATTTTACTTTAATAGGTCTAGAATGCAGCAAACTTGACAGCTTTGGCATCACAATAGCATCTAGTTGAAGGATGAATTCAGAGATTCTGGATTTCAACATGACGGAACATATTCCTTTATATTTCTCTACAACAGTTCCACCAAGACCTGAGATTTGTGTATTGTAGTTTTCAACAGAACCAACATCTAAAAGAACGTGAATCAAATATTGTTCTCCGCGATGTACGAGTTTTACCAAGGCTGTAGGCAAAATAGTCGTTCCCTCATTTCGCGAGAAATAAGTGCGAATTGAGGTTTCTCATGTTTCGGGTCTCGGAGGCTTCTGAGTTTTGTCTAAGCTCTGAGCACCCGATATTGAGGGCTGTTCATTGTTTGATGAAAATGATTGGCTTTTAACCCGAAACTCATTGTCATCTTTGCCTCTTGCTTTTTCTTCAAGATGAAGCATTGTGTGATGCTTTTGGTTGCACCTTAAACAAAGACTAGTACTGGGGCACTTTGACTTGAAGTGATTTGGTGATAAGCAGTTGACACAAAATTTATTTGAAAACACGTATTTGATCCTGTCGCTTACCGATAATGCTTTAAATTGTTTACAGTACCGTTGCGGATGGTTTTGTTTGCATTTCTTGCAACTAACTTTTTTCTTGCTCCAGCTGCGAGTGAAATGATTGATTTTTCAATCCGTGATTTTCTCTGCTATGAGGCTTTTTCATATCTGAAACCGTTTCTAACATTTCTACTCTTTTCGAAAGATAATCAGACATTTCCTGCCAAGTGGGCTACTTTTTGTGATCTGCTAGTGAATTTTCCCATGCTCTCATGGTTTCTTCTGGTAGTTTAGAAACGCACAAGTGAATTAAAATGGCATCCCAAGAATTCGTTAGGTTAAGTGAATTGAAAACAGCTAAACTCTCATTAAGTACGCTCTGGATATATGTAATTGATTTTGCGTTTTCATTTTGAATGGCCGAAATACCAAACATCTGTTTCATTTGCTGATGGGCTAAAATGCGAGGATTTTCAAAACGATTTTTGAAGGCTTGCCAAGCCAGAGAAAAACTACTGTCAACCAAATCGAACCGTTTTACGATTTGATTAGCCTCCCCCCTCGTCTTGCTACGTAAATGGTAATGCTTTTGAGCTGGGGCTAAATGTGGATGATTCCCAATCACCGCCTCGAACATGTCTCTAAACCCTGGCCATTTTGAATAACCCCCTTCAAAAATTTCTATGTCACATGGTGGTCATTTAAGTGTCATGGAAGATTGCGATATATTTAAAGTTTCATTTTGATTTATTGTTCTTGTGGAAGCGATTAAACCCAAAATTCTGACTCTCATTTTATGAGCTTTATTACACACCTTCTGATAATTTTGAGCCAATTCGTCCTTGTAGTCTGGTTCCACTTTCTCGTCTAGTCCCATTATGTGACTTTCGTAAGATGCACTTAATGCCTCCCACTTTTTTTCTAATTCATGCATTGAAACTTCTATATAAGACGTATTTAGATCCTCTGTGGGTATTGTTTCAATGTTCTTGAAAAGCTCTTCCAATTCCATGATGACATATTTACATTTTCTTTTAGCTGCCATATTAAAATTTACGCTTTAGTTGCGAACAATGATAGCTCAACTGCACTGTATGCGAATTTAAGAAAATCTATGTTTTTGTCACTCACCTTTTTTTTCAATTGTTCTTCGTATGGGAAACCCTTGCCTTCTGTATATGAAGTGTTAATTGTTTGTTGTTGTTGTTTGTTTGAACAGGAGTGCTTTACGTACGTTGTTGTTTTGCTTTTGTATGTTTCGTATTTACATACACAAATTTTCAAGCTTCACTACGAGTATGATGTTATTTTAATATGAGTCACTATATTTGTGTTTTTAAAGTTTTAAATTCAATTAAATATCTTTTTTTTTACTAAACTGCGGTTTATTATTCAGCTTCTAAAATCTTTTGCTGTATTAAATCGACTCCTTTCTATGCTTTACATTAACACGCTGAATTGAAGCATTGGTTTAATAAGTGCGAAGTACTTACAAATTCCTTTTGCTGTACTGCGCATGCTTAAGAAACCGTTATAATATTTTGTAGACTTTTGCAAATAGTGATGACACTTTTTGCCAGTGTTGGTATTATTACCAATCTGAGTTGGAACTCTTAGTTTTTTAAGGTTAGAATTTTATTTGCTCAATTTTGTTGTTGGAAGCACTATTATTTTTTCGCAGCTAATTTTTCTTACAAGTATACATATATGCCTTTATGTATATTAATACTATATACTGCTTATGTTTAATACTACTACCGCACAAAATATGTATAATCTGACACTGTACATACCCATTTGAATTTTCTTTCTTGTGGAATGTTGCTTTTATTTCCTTATGGATGAAAATATTCTTCCTTATGGCTGGTTGTTAATTCGTATGTCGTGGGCTATGACCAGCTAATCATGTAGATATTTGATAAAATCTTTTTACCTCTAAGCACGATAGACTTTTTCGAGTTTAGCTTCGCTGTTGACAATTGCTGGGGAATTGCAACTTTTGGAACAAGTTGTCCACCAGCTCAATCAAATCCTAGCCTACTCTAGGATTGTCGAAGGACCATATGTTAGGGTGAGAGGTGACTCCTCTTACCTAATTAATAATTTTGGTTTAGAAAAACAGGTTGAGTTTTTAAAAAAATGATTTATTTAAAAATATGTTTCTGGAACGCAAACGGCATACGCTAACATAAAAATGAACTTGAACACTTCCTGAGGGAAAGGCAAATCGATGTTATGTTGATTGCTGAAACTCACCTGACATCAAGAAGTTATTTCAGGATAAATGGCTATATACTATACGACACTAAAGATCCACGTGGAAGATCTTGTGGAGGTTCGGCTATTCTAATTAAAAATAGAATTAAACATTACTTGCTGAATGAGACATGTGAAGAATATTTTCAAGCAATAAATATTTGTACTGAACACATTCACAGTAAATTGGTAATTTCATCTATTTATTCCCCGCCTCGGCTTTCAGTTACAGAAAACCATTACTCAAATTTTTTTACTTCTCTTGGATCCCGATTTATAGCTGCTGGTGACTATAATGCTAAACACACATTTTGGGGCTCAAGATTAATCTCCCCGAAAGCTCGTGTGCTTTTTGGTACTATATCAAAATTGGGTTTAGATGTAACCTCCAGCGGGTGTCCCACCTATTGGCCATCTGACCAGCGAAAGATCCCAGATGTTATTGGTTTTAGAATCGTAAAAACGTCCCCTTAGATTGGATGCATGTGGAGCCTTCATTGTATTTGTCCTCCGACCACTCACCAACTATTGTCTCTATATGCTTCCCTCAGGAGATTGGATCCCCATTTAACGACATAGAATGTGAATTGGCTAAAATATAAAAAATATTTAAGTACTCATTGTACGGAAAATATATCTTTGGGAACTCCAAAGTATATTGATGAGTCAATCATGCTACCACTACAAATTTTAGAAAATATAGCAGAACTTGTTCTTTTGAAATCGAACACGCAGAAAAAAGAAGAATCAGAAGAGAATGGCAACTTTGCAGGTCTCCCCAGCTTAAAGCTAGGCTTCGAGAATGCTTAAGTCAACTAAGAAATTTGCTTGAAGTCCAAAGAGTGGCTTCCCTCACAACCTATTTGGAAAGCCTCGATGGTTAGCCACAATCCGATTATTCTTTGTGGAAAGCAGCAAGAGGGTTAAAGAGACCCGTTAGATCTAAGCCACCCTTGCGTACTCCAACTGGGGACTGGGCCAGAAGTGATTCCGAAAAGGGAATGCTGTACGCTAACCACTTGAGAAACGTGTTTGCCATTGACATACTGAATGATGAAGTTGATATGCCGCCATATGCCGTTAGTCCTCCCGTACCTTTTAGACTTCGTTTTCAAGGTGTCGAGAGTGCTATTAGTAACTTAAACCCCAGAAAAGCTCCAGGTATTGATCAAATTACCAACAAAATGCTTGTGCAGTTACCCCGAGTGGCTAAAAGAATCGTCCTTTTTATTTTTAATGCTATTTTACGTCTCGAGTATTTTCCTACTGAGTGGAAAGTGTATGTTATTACTATGATACCCAAACCAGGAAAGGATCCTACCAAAGTTGAGGCATATAGGCCGATAAGTCTACTGCCAACAATTTCAAAACTTCGAAAAATTGCTAATGGCGAAGTTGACCCGAATCTTGAATGAAGTAGGATGTATTACTAACCATCAATTCGGTTTAAGGGCTAAGCACAGCACCATATAACATACACATAGGCTGGTGAGTGTTATCAGAAACGCGTTCGAAGATAAAAAATATTGCTCAGCTCTATTTATTGACGTTTCCAAGCTTTTGACAAAGTGTGGCACGAAGGCTTAACTCATAAAATAAAATTAAACTTGCCTGCAAACACGCACAAGCTGTTGGAGAGCTACTTATATCACCGTCGTTAAGGAAGCTGATTTCAAAAAAATCGGCTCAGCCAATCGAAGCTGGAGTTCCCCAGCGTAGCATATTGGGTCCAACTTTATATTTGATTTATACTTCAGACATGCCAACGAGCTGCAAAATTCACACTTCAACTTTGTACACAAATGTCCCGTAAGCGCACTAAAACAACTTTTTTGTGCTCAAAAATAGTTCTGGTTATGAAATAAGGTTATATAAATATGGAAAATGAAAATTTCCGATATCGGTCAAAACAACTGTTTTTGTGCTCAAAAGCAGGTCAGGTAATGAAATAAGGTTATAAAAATATGGAAAATTAAAATTTCCGATATCGGTTCATATATAAGCGAGATATAGCCTGAACCGATTTTTCCATTAATTTTTTTTTTTTTTTTTTTTTTTTTGATGAAGAGCAAGTCTCGTTATAAAAGAAGGTTACTAAAATAAAGAAAATAGAAAATTCCGATATCGGTTCATATATAACCGAGCATATTTAGGTTACATTTTTAAATATACTATACATATACGAGACTATCGTGAAGGGTATTTTAGATTCGGCCCAGCCGAATATACTACACTCTTAATTGTTTTTTTCTAATTAATTAATAACGAATTTTTAGTTTTAAGATTTGTATACTTATTGTTACAATAAATAATTTAAATTTAAATTATTAAAAGAAAAAGAAAAAATTTAAATTATTAAAAGAAAAAAAAAAGTATATATGAAAAAAAAAATCAAAATCTTGACTTTTTTCATTTTATGTGTTTGACATTAAGTTAGTTTGTTACATCACTCACCAACGCGTCGAAATTTTTATGTTTGAACATCACTGCCATAGTGTTCACTATACTATCAAAAATATTTCACTGAAATTGGTGAATACTTCAAAATTCATCATTGTGAATGCTAGCCCATTTGGATGCCTGCGCCATTTGGATTCTCTGTTAGAAAAACTACATTGGATAGAACCGGATCGGAATAAAACGATAAAGTTCTGAGATTTCATTGGATTGCCATCCCAAAAAGGAGACAAGCACTCATTTACTCATTTCTACATTACCAAAGGTACGTTTTATTATATGCTTGATCATTCGGATCAGTCTTAAAAGTGCATTCCTATGATAGAGACTTTTGTTCATGTTCCGTTATGTTTTTTCATTAAAACAAATCAGCCAATAATATATATTTATAAACGGAAGAAATAATTATAAAACAAATAAAATAAAGCATTTTCAAAATGACATTAAAAATAAAGGATTGGAAGATATTGTACATGGGAAGAAGAGAAGTCCTAAAAAACAAATTGAAAAAGTTTCGAAAAGTGTGCATAAAAATACATAAATTTTATTAAACTATTTTATATTGAATTGTATTGTATTGTATTGTATTGTATTGCATTGTATTGTATTGTATTGTATTGTATTGTATTGTATTGTATTGTATTGTATTGTATTGTATTGTATTGTATTGTATTGTATTGTATTGTATTGTATTGTATTGTATTGTATTGTATTGTATTGTATTGTATTGTATTGTATTGTATTGTATTGTATTGTATTGTATTGTATTGTATTGTATTGTATTGTATTGTATTGTATTGTATTGTATTGTATTGTATTGTATTGTATTGTATTGTATTGTATTGTATTGTATTGTATTGTATTGTATTGTATTGTATTGTATTGTATTGTATTGTATTGTATTGTATTGTATTGTATTGTATTGTATTGTATTGTATTGTATTGTATTGTATTGTATTGTATTGTATTGTATTGTATTGTATTGTATTGTATTGTATTGTATTGTATTGTATTGTATTGTATTGTATTGTATTGTATTGTATTGTATTGTATTGTATTGTATTGTATTGTATTGTATTGTATTGTATTGTATTGTATTGTATTGTATTGTATTGTATTGTATTGTATTGTATTGTATTGTATTGTATTGTATTGTATTGTATTGTATTGTATTGTATTGTATTGTATTGTATTGTATTGTATTGTATTGTATTGTATTGTATTGTATTGTATTGTATTGTATTGTATTGTATTGTATTGTATTGTATTGTATTGTATTGTATTGTATTGTATTGTATTGTATTGTATTGTATTGTATTGTATTGTATTGTATTGTATTGTATTGTATTGTATTGTATTGTATTGTATTGTATTGTATTGTATTGTATTGTATTGTATTGTATTGTATTGTATTGTATTGTATTGTATTGTATTGTATTGTATTGTATTGTATTTTTAACTATACAGTTGCAAATAATTTTGCACAGTATAGAATGCACAGCATGGGCGGAGTAACGTAGACCTTATGCCCACGATGGTATTACCAGTATTTTTCTTGCGGCGCTGTGACTACCTGTACCGACCTATGCCATCGCATAGGAAGTTGCCGCGTGGTTAACAACGACAAAAACTGTAAACTAATACAGTTAGTTCAGGTATATATATATATATATATATATATATATATATATATATATATATATATATATATATATATATATATATATATATATATATATATATATATATATATATATATATATATATATATATATATATATATATATATATATATATATATATATATATATATATATATATATATCAACAACAATAACACTTAAATTTTTATAACAATTGAATTTCTGAAAAATTTTAATTTTCCATATTTATATAACCTTATTTCATTACCAGAACTGCTTTTGAGCACAACAAATTGTTTAAGTTCGCTTACGCGACATTTTCATGAAAACCCCGGTTTAGGCTATATCTCGGGAATATATGGACCGATATCGGAAATTTTGATCTTCCATATTTATATAACTTTATTTCATTACCAAAACTGCTTTTGAGCGCAAAAAAGTTGTTTAAGTTCGCTTACGTGACATTTTTATGAAAAACCCGATTTGGGCTATATCTCGGATATATATGTATGGACCAATATCGGAACTTTTCATTTTCCATATTTATGTAACCTAATTTCATTACCAGAACTGCTTTTGAGCACAAAAAAGTTGTTTAAGTTCGCTTACGCGACATTTTTATGAAAAACCCGATTTGGGCTATATCTCGGATATAAGTATATGGACCAATATCGGAACTTTTCATTTTCCATATTTATGTAACCTAATTTCATTACCAGAACTGCTTTTGAGCACAAAAAAATTTTTTAAGTTCGCTTACGCGGCATTTTCAAGGAAACCCCGGTCTAGGCTAAAATTTACAATTAAAATTGAAAATTCTAAAATATGAATATCTGCTTTTTTGCATTTCAGTGGTGCCACTTACAATTATTTTTAAGCGGTTTTTAAAGCTATCACCTAGTGAAGAGCAAGAAAAATGAAAGCAAATGCAATGAACTATATGAAGACTAAAGTAATTTAAATAAATATAATTTTTGGAGCTTTAGATCTTTGTTTTTCGTTTTTTATAAAAAATTAACAATTCAAAATCTTTTATTTCTCGATATTTCTATAACAATTTGTTATCATCGCCAGGAAAATTAAAATGTTATTAAAAATTTAAATTGAAAAATTATTGCCAAAAATTTCCTATATGCAAAAAATTCATACACAAAGAAAAACTTTTAGTTCATACAGAAAGAAAAACGCTAAACAATATTAACAAATTGAAAGATTAAAATATAACATGTATGTATCAATGTTAAATAGTCGAACTTTATTTTAATATTGCTAATATATATGATGATGGGTTGGTATCATTCCTCTAGCTCGAGTTCAATCCTGGCTAAAGCCAAGAAATATTTTTATTTATAATTATAACAATAATTGCCGCGATCAATAACTCTTGATCAAAGAAGACAGGAAAAAATAATTGAATACACTAAAGCTGGGGGACAACTAGCTGTTTCACAGCCGCTACACTGCTCATCAGCATCCCAAGTTCGAATCCCAGTGGGTGCTGATGAGTAGTGCAGCGACTACGAAACAGCTAGTTGTCCCCCAGCTTTAGTGTATTCAATTATTTTTTCTGTTCTTCGTTGGTCTTATTGTTTCACAGCAATTATTGTTATAATTAACAAGTAAAAGGGTGGTAAATTCGGCTGGGCCGAATCTAAAATACCCTTCACAATAGTCACGTATAAAAAGGCGGTTTAGGCTATATCTCCGGTATATACACATGTACCGATATCGGAAATTTCCATTTTCCATATTCATTTAACCTTATTTCGTTACCAGAACTGTTTTTAAGCAAAAAAAAAGTTGTTTAAGTTCACTTACGCGACATTTTCATGAAAAACCCGGTTTAGGGTATATCTGGGGTATATATGGACCGATATCGGAAATTTTCATTTTCCATATTTATATAACCTTACTTTATTACCGGAACTGCCTTTGAGCAAAAAAAAGTTTTTTAAGTTCGCTTATGTGGTATTTTCATGAAAAACCCGTTCTAGGCTATATCTCGCGTATATATGGACCGAAATCGAAAATTTTCATTTTTCATATTTATATAACCCTATTTCATTACCAGAACTTCTTTTGAGCACAAAAAAGTTGTTTAAGTTCGCTTGCGCGATATTTTCATGAAAAACCCGGTTTAGGCTATATCTCGGGTATATATGTATAGACCGATATCAGAAATTTTAATTTTCCATATTTATATAACCTTATTTTATTACCAGAACTGATTTAAGGTAAAAAAAGTTGTTCAAGTTCGCTTACGCGACATTTTCATAAAAAACCCGGTTTGGGCTATATATCGGGTATATATAGGCCGATATCGGAAATTTTAATTTTCCATATTTATATAACCTTATTTTATTACCAGAACTGCTTTAAGGTAAAAAAAGTTGTTTAAGTTCGCTTACGCGACATTTTCATGAAAACCCCGGTTTAGGCTATATCTCGGGTATATATGTATAGACCGATATCGGAAATTTTTATCTTCCATATTTATATAACCTCATCTTATTACCAGAACTGTTTTTAATCGAAAAAATATGTTAAAGTTCGCTTACGCGGCATTTTCATTAAAACCACGGTTTAGGCTATATCTCTGGTATATATAAACCGATATCGGGAATTTTCATTTTCCACATTTATATAACCTTATTTAACTACCAGAACTGCTTTAAGGTGAAAAAAGTTGTTTAAGTTCGCTTACGCGGCATTTTCATAAAAACCACGGTTTAGGCTATATCTCGGGTATAAATGGACCGATATCGGAATTTTTCATTTTCCATATTTATGTAACCTAATTTCATTACCAGAACTGCTTTTGAGCACAAAAAAGTTGTTTAAGTTTGCCTACGCGACATTTTCATGAATACCCCGGTCTAGGCTATATCTCGGGTATATAAGGACCGATATCGGTAATTTTCATTTTCCATATTTATGTAACCTAATTTCATTACCAGAACTGCTTTTGAGCACAAGAAAGTTGTTTAAGTTCGCTTACGCGACATTTTCATGAAAAACCCGGTTTGGGCTATATCTCGGGTATATATGGACCGATATCGGAAATTTTCATTTTCCATATTTATGTAACCTAATTTCATTACCAGAACTGCTTTTGACCACAAAAAAATTGTTTAAGTTCGCTTACGCGGCATTTTCATGAAAACCCCGGTCTAGGCTATATCTCGGGTATATATGGACCGATATCGAAAATTTTAATTTTTCATATTTGTATGACCCTATTTTATTGCCGGAACTGCTTTTGAGCACAAAAAAGTTGTTTAAGTTCGCCTATGCGACATTTTCATTAAAAATCCGATTTGGGCTATATCTCGGGTATATATGGACCGATATCTGAAAAAATTTTTTTTTGCCTTTTAATCACCATGCTTAATAAGTGTGTGAAGTTTGAAGCAAAACGAACAACTTTTGTTTTCAAAAATTTTCATACAAAACTGCAAAAAAAATGGCTTTTTTCGGAATTTTGAATATATCTCAGCTATACGTGGACCGATATTACTGAATTTCAATAGCAAACCCATGAATCGATGGGGTAAAAGAATGGTGAAAGAAAAAAGTTTCTAAGTCTAATGGTTTTCTCAGAAACGGTATTTCAACAGCGGACAGACGGACAGACGGACATCGCTTAATCGACTTTTCCATTAATTCTGATTCAGAATATATATACTTTATAGGGTCGCAGAAAAAAACTGTAGAAATTACAAACGGAATCACAAACTTATATATACCCTTTACATTTTTGTGAAGGGTATAAAAAAAACAATATCTAAAATCACTAAAATTATCTTAGAAAAGGGTGCAATCAGTTTTAAGAACGGTTGACTGAAAAGATTACATAAATACAGGATCACAGGAATAGGGCGCATACACTGAGAAAATTTAAATATTGCTTTAATTGCTTGAAGCTGGGACACATGTTTGCAGACTGTCCTAATGGCTGCTTGAAGTGTAAAGGAAAACATCACAATCTTTTACATAGGGATTTCATAAAGAAGCTCTCTAAAAAGGTCCTTAGTAATAATGAACCGCAAGGAAATACGCATGGGTTTGCCCGTTCTACGTTAGAGGGGCCTTCGTCTTCAAATATTGGTTCTAATGTAGTTCAGAATCATCATCACTCTGTTGCGAAAAAAGTTTTATTAGCTACTGCATGGGTTAGGTTAGAAAGCTACGGCCCCAGTTTTAAGGTGCGAGCTTTGATAGACCCCTGCTCTGATGAGAGCTTTGTTACTGAGAAAATGTGTAAGCTGCTCAAATTACCCACTGCACCTGTATCGGTAGAGGTAGCGGGTGTAGGTGGACATATTGTAAGCAGATCCAATAAAATGGCCAGGTTTTCCGTTATTTCTTTGGTGAATTCTGACCTGAAGTTAAAGGTCTCTGCATTGGGGGTCCCACAGGTGACTGGAAATGTTCCAACTGGGACGTATACCCCCAATGAAAACTTCACGTTGCCGGACTTAGAGTTTGCAGATCCGGCGTTTTATAAAAGTAGCTCAATTGATATACTATTAGGTAGCGATGTTTATCCAGCAATTCTGTGAAATGGCGTTCGACACGGAGTTTTCGACTCTAGTGGCTCAAGAGACCATCTTTGGGTGGATTGTTACGGGGCCAACAAAGAAAACTCATTCAGTAATGTAGTCACACCTAACAAAAGTATCTATTGATGAGCAACTAGCGAAATTTTGGGAGCTTGAAGAGATTTCTCAGCAATGCTATTTATCAGAGGATGACAAGAAGTGTGAAGAAATATTTGGAGCCACTACTGTGAGAAATGCTGAGGGAAGATATATAGTGAGCTTGCCCTTTAAATATGCATTTTCCTCTCTTGGTCCAAATAGGCACATGGCTCTAAGTCAATTTATGAGGCAAGAGAAATCTATGAAGCAAAAGCCTGAAATCAAAAGTTTATATGATGAGGTTCTTAAAGAGTATTTGACTTTGGCACATATGGAGAAAATTGAGTTTCCCACAGCTGGCCCGAACTATTATCTCCCTCATCATGCCGTCTTTAAACCTGAAAGCACGACGACAAAATTAAGGGTGGTGTTTAATGCTTCGAGCACTACACCAAGCGGCAAATCTTTAAATGATATTTTGCATATTGGCCCTGTATTGCAAAAGGATTTAGTACTTCTGATTTTGAGGTGGAGGTTTTTTAAATTTGTATTTAATGCTGACATTTCTAAAATGTATAGACAGATTTTGATAAACCCTGAACATGCCTGCTTTCAACGAATTGTTTATCGTAGCTTTCCTAATGAAGAGATACAAGAATTTCAACTCAAAACCGTGACCTTTGGGGTAAACTTTGCACCATATTTGGCCCTTAGGACACTTCTAAAGTTAGCCGATGATGAAGAGCGGAATTATCCAGTTGGTGCAAGGATCTTGCGTGAATCAATGTATGTAGATGACTCGTGAGCAGTTAGTTTATATTTTAAGTTCAGCAGGGTTTGAGTTAAGGAAATGGACTGCTAACAAGAAAGAGGTTTTAGCAGGATTGCCAGAGCACCACCTGCTTAATGAAGATTTTTTACGACTCGACGGAAAAGGTAACGCGACAGCTCTAGGTATTCGTTGGAATGCGTGCGCAGATTACTTTTATTTTACAACAGAGAAAATCGAATTAAAATCGGTATATACAAAAAGAGAGGTATTATCAATAATTGCAAGGCTATTTGACCCGGCAGGTTGGCTAGCTCCGATAATCATAATAGCTAAGGTTTTAATGCAGCAAATGTGGCTCGAGAAGATTGGTTGGGATGAGGTGGTAACAAAGATCACGTTGAAAAAGTGGCATGAGTTTGTTGCACGGTATAGTGATATCATTGATATTAGGGTACCACGCTGGGTTCAGTATACACCAGACTCTCACGTAGAGTTTCATGGGTTCTGTGATTCATCAGAGTGGGCGTATGTAGCTGCTTTATATGTAAGGGTACACAGTAGAGAACATATTTGGTCAAATTTATTAGTCTCGAAAACAAAAGTTGCTCCTATAAAAAAAACCATCAATTCCACGGTTAGAGTTATGTGGGGCTGTTTTATTGGCGAGGTTAGTTGAAAAAGCTATGTCCCAGCTTGCGCTTAAAAACTATTCTTTGTACTTATGGTCAGATTCAACAATCGTATTAGCCTGGCTAAAAAAACCTCCCTGTAACTGGAAAACTTTTGTGGCAAATAGAGTAGCTACAATTTTAGAAAAAGTCGGCAACAAAAATTGGAAAACAATCCCGCAGATCTAGCAACCCGGGGGCTGACCCCTATGGAGTTGAAGGATTGTAAGCTCTAATGGAATGGCCCAGAATGGCTCAGTTTCGAGTAAAACGCATGGCCAACTTCTGCATCAGAATTCGAGACTTCGGAAGAAATGAAATCGGTCCAAATTCATGTTGCTAGATCTGAGACAAAAGAGGATATTTTAAATAGGTTCTCCAGCTGGCAAGAGCGACACATGTCTTAGCCTATATTTTCCGTTTTTCCGGCGCCCTTCGACGCAACTCAGGTAAAAAATATCAACAAAGGTCTCTTAGGATTTCAGTTGAGGAGTTACGGTTTGTCAGGTATCGCCTCTTTTTGCTTTCTCAGCAGCTACATTTCGCAAAGGAGTATAACTGCTTGCTCGAAGGGAAAAGACTGGCGTCTAATAGTCTACTGTTAAGGCTCACGCCTTTCCTAGATAAGTGGGGAATCATTCGTGCAAACGGTCGGCTAAGCAATTCACTGACTCTGTCTTACAATGAATGTCATCCTGTAATATTGGCCTATGGCAGTAGGTTGTCCCGACTTTATGTAGAGTTTGTTCATAAACTGGTCCACCACGGAGGTTTGAGATTGGTTCATAGCGTTATTCAACAAGAGTGTTGAATCTTGAAGGCGAAAAATCCCATAAAAACCTGCATACACAACTGTAAAGAATGTATATTAAACCGCAATGTGAAGCAAGGCCACATTGAGCCGCTCTTTTACAAATACAGGAGTCGATTTTGCCGGTCCCTTTGAAATTATGTTTTACTGGTCGATACTGCAGAATCACTAAAGGTTATGTATGCCTTTTTGTTTGTTTTGCTACTAAGGCAATTCACCTGGAGGCTGTCAGCGACCTCACATTTTCCGCATTTCTAGCCGCCATGGCCCATTTTGTTTCCCGTAGAGGCTGCCCGAGTTGCAGGAATTTTGTCGGCGCTGCGAAAGAAATACGTTCGAACTTTGAGAATCATCTCAGGGAGATGCGGTAGAAAAATATGGGCATCAGCGTTTAAATTGGCACTTTATTCCGGCTGCAGCTCCCCATATGGGCAGATTGTGGGAAGCCGGAGTCAAAAGTTTTAAATCGCTCTTAAAAAAGACGACCGGACAATTAAAATTCACCTTTGAGGAGTTCTCCACTTTACTCACAACTATTGAGGCTTGTCTAAATTCACGGCCACTACGCCCCTTGTCTGAGGACATAAATGGTCTTTACTCCCGGCCATTTTTTAATTGACACTTCTTTACTTAGTCCCGCTGAACCAGAAGAGTTGAACTCGGCAATAAACATTATAAACCGCTGGCGCAAAAATAAGGCCCTGCAACAAGAAGTCTGCCGTAGACGGAAAGAAGAATACCTCAAAGAATTGTATCGTCGTACTAAGTGGAAATTCCCGCGGCAAAATCTTAAAGAAAATGATCTTGTCGTTCTAAGAAACGAGCCACTTTGCCCAACAGAGTGGCGTTTGGGGCGTGTCATAAAACTACACCCTGGAAGAGACAAACAAGTTCGAGTGGTAGACATAAAAACACAAAATGGCGTCATTACAAGACCAGTACATAAGTTGGTCCATTTGCAGAGCACAATGTGTTAGAAAGCATAAAAAAATCTCTTTGAAACACGTTCTTCGAGTTAGTTGGTCCACAAACATGTTCTATATAATTGTGAAACATCTTTTTTTTCCAGTGTAATATGGCTAGCGTAATGTTCAACACCGACTACAGCTGTCCCTTGTGTCAGCGTCTACATGCCCTTCGGACATGCACACGATTTCTAGCGGCGAGATAGGAAATCAAGAGACATATTGTCCTTGAACACGAGCTGTGTAAAAACTGCTTGGCCCAATCACACTCTCACGAGCATTGTCCATGTCTGGATCGGTGCAAGCGGTGTTTTCAACATCACAACACTTTGTTGCACCCAATGGGGCCAGGGCATGTTTGGGTCCATATTACCGTAGAGGTGAAAATATTTCCTATGCCCGGCTCCACTGAAGCGTTTACTCTCCGGGCTCGACTAAACCTGAATGCGACTCGAAGCTCCATCTATGAGCCGTTCGCCAAGAGGATTGGGTGTGGAATCACAAAGGACTCCAGTTGGGTAACATTGGGACACCGCTTGTACCCCCACCGCCAACTGAAGGTCCAATTCGTGCTGCAAAATTACTTTTTTCGCCATACCCCAGACTCTGACGTTTGTGACGAATGGGTCAAGCAGCACAGAAGAAACGCGAGTCAAGCTGACCCGAACTGGTGCGAAACCGTTCCAGCTAACATGGTTCTGGGGGCGGATGTATTAGCGCGGATTCTTGAGGGCCCTCCTGAAGCCCGTCCAGGGAAGCTCTATGTGCAGAAAACGATGTTTGGGGAAGCCTACTTCGGCGAAGGTGTTGAACGCTAAATCCTAATAATCTTATTAATTAATTAATAATAATAATCTTATTAATTAATTAATTTTGAATTAACTTTGAATTAAATTTATTTTAATACTAAATTTATTTTTAATACTTTTACAATTAATTAGACACTGTTAGCTCTTTGTGTTGCGCATATTTCGCAAGGTGGGCGGTATGTTCATGTCAAGACAACAGGTGCAGTGGGTCTTGCGTGTAAACACATACTCGAATTCGACGTGCTTATAAGTTGGCCGCGCATGCACTGATAACGCCGGCAAAATGACTGGCGTTGGACCACGACTTATTTTTTCTTATTCTAAAAATTGCCTTTTGACGAACGCAAGCAGTTAACAGTGCTGAGGCTGTAAAATCAAATTTCTTAATAAAAAGGAAGGCTCAGCAAATACCCTAGTATTTTATTATAAGAAACCTTGGAAGCTGGCGGGTGAAACACGCGTGTTCAATTCAATGATACCCACTGCGATTTAAGTAACCATTGTAAAAAATTTCGAATTATAAGGCGCTTTTTGAGAAGATGCCTGACTCACCAAAAAGTATCTGTACCGGCTACTATTGTAACTGATGAAAATATTCCTGGAATCATAACTGGGCATTCATTACCATCATCTTCATTCACCTGCCCTACACCGTCGGTTGATCGCCCTTTATTAGGAGAAAAGAGTCCTGTGATTTTAGCTGAACTATCAACCAATTCTGGTTTACCTTCAAATACTGTGCAGAAGAAAAAACCACAATCAGATCCAACACCAGCTAAAATTGTGCAGTATGATATTTCTACGCCTTGTAATAATATACCGCTAAATGAGGTTTCGACACAAAATATTGAAACGCCGCAAAATTTAAATACTCCTTTATATGATCCATCCAACGCCAATAATAATTACAACAACAGTAATAATAATATTTCAAGCCCCATTTTACAATCAGTTTCTTCAATCAATCGCAATCCTTTGAAAGCTATTCCGCCTAGAAAAGCTATATTTGTATCACCATTAGCATCTGAAACGTCTGCTGATGATGTCAACTTCTTCATTAAATCTAAAATTGAATCGAATGTTGTAATATCTACGTTTAAATTCAATTATTCTCAACCACGTGAGATAGCGTCTTTTAAAGTTGTTGTTCCTGATCAGTATTTTAATATTCTTCTTCATCCTAATTTCTGGCCTATTAATACGTTCGTGCGGGAATTTACTAATAGACAAAATAGTTATGCTGCAAGTCTGCCCTTAAAAAATACAACTGTGCCAAAAAACTAATTACTGACAGTGTGGATAAAATTTTTTGGCTTATCAAAATGTACGGGGCTTAAACACTAAATTGTCATCGCTTTTTTGTTGATAGTTTTAATTTTCACCATCATATAATAATTTTCACTGAAACCTGGCTTGTTGATACCGTATTAAACTCTGAAGTTATGTGCAACCATTTTGAAATTTTTAGAAAAGACCGAGGTAATAACAGGAAATCAGGAGGTGTACTAATTGCTGTGTCTAACATATTTCCCGCTGAATCATTATGTTCTGAAACTTCATCTGATATTGAATTTATTGGAGTAGTCATAAAACTGAATAATACCGACATTATCATTACTTGTTCTTATTTTCAACTTATATGGAACATCTAAATATTATCAGATGTGGAATGAACAGATGTAAACAGAATGACTTACTTATCACTGTTGGCGACTTTAACATGCCTGCTGTTACATGGTTTCAGTCCTCGGAGAATGGTTACTCCGTGTATGAACAATTCCTTAATTGTCTTTTGGATTTGATGCTATTCCAGATGAATTTAATTTATAATCATCAGGGTAGATTACAAGACTTAATGTCTGTAAATGAATATATTGATATTGTTGTTGAACGTGCTTTACCCATAGTTATGCCGGAAGATCTGTACCACCCTACTATTGAAGTCAGTTTTCCTATATCTTTTGGATCCAGTGATCAGCCGACTAATGCATATAATGGTTTTAGAAAAACAAATTATAATATGCTTAACTATGTGCTAAAAGATATTAACTGGAATGAGCTATTCTTACCGGCAAATACTATAGGGTGTTTTTTTAAGCCCGATAGAACTTGAAATTGTAAAAAATAACACAAAAAATTAAATTGTAATCAAAATTTTTTTTTATTCGAAAGATCAATACGTGACATTAACATTTGAAAATGATTTCGGGCATATGGGCACCGCGGCTGTTCTTGACGAAGCGCATTCTGGACGTCCAATTTTGGGCCACTTTTTCGAGCACTGCTGGCCGTATGTCACGAACAACACGAACAATGCTGGCCTCCAAGGCGTCAATTGTTGCTGGTTTATCAGCATAAACCAGTGACTTCACGTAGCCCCACAGGAAATAATCGAGAGGTGTCAAATCGCACGACCTTGGAGGCCAATTGACAGGTCCATTTCTCGAAATCAACTTATCGCCAAATTTTGATTTCAGTAAGTCGATGGTTGCGTTCGCCGTATGGCACGTAGCGCCATCCTGTTGAAACCACATCTCCTCCGGATCAATGTCATCCATATTTTCAAACAAAAAATCATTGATCATGGTGCGGTAACGATCTCCATTGACCGTAACGCGAGCTCCGGCCTCATTTTTGAAGAACTAAGGTCCGATGATGCCACCAGCATGAAAACCGCACCAAACAGTGCATTTTTCTGGATGTAATGGAGTCTGTAGGGTCTCTTGTGGATTGGTCTCACTCCATATGCGGCAATTTTGCTTATTAACAAACCCGTTAAGCGTAACGTTCATCGCTGAACACAATTTTGCGATAAAACAACGGGTCAGTTGCCAACTGCTCTAGAGCCCAATCGGCGAAAGAACGACGCATACAATGGTCTCGTGGCTTCAATTCCTGCACCAGCTGGATCTTATACGGGTGTAGGCCGAGATCTTTGCGCAAAATTTTCCACGTAGTGGACGGACAGAGCCCCAATTCATGCGACCGACGACGAATCGATAAATTTGGATCTTCTTCCACACTTTCGTTTACAGCGGCGATATTCTCTTCAGTACGCACATTCCTTCGACGTGCTGGTGTTATTGCATCCTCTAGAGAGTATGTGGTACGAAATCTATCCACAGTTCGACGAATGGCTTGTTCAGATGGACGATTATGTACGCCATACAAATGACGAAGTCGTCTATAAGTGGCGCGAATCGACGACTGATTTTCAAAGTAAATTTGGATAATTTCGTAGCGTTGTTCAAGCGTGAGTCTATTCATGATGATTTGTCAGAGTATACTGAAACAAATAAAAAAAATGTTTCATCAAAATTTAATTTTTTGTGTTACTTTTTACAATTTAAAGTTCTATCTAGCTTAAAAAAACACCCTTTACATTGGATCATGTTATCAAACGATTTTATACTAAAATTTATTCATTATTTGACCTATGCATTCCTAAGCAGTCTTTGCATACACATAGTGGACCACCGTGGGGCACACGTTATTTATCTAAAGCAAAAGACAAGAAAAACAAACTACAAAAAATATAAAAAGTCTGGGCATCCTTTTGATTATCGCAAATATCCAGTTGCTCGTGAAGAGTATATAGCATGTTGAATAGATCATGCTATGCAATTTACTTATCACGAATGAAGATGGATTTCAAAAATAATCCAAGATCGTTCTACAATTTTGTAAACTCTAAAAGGAGGGCCACCAGTTTTCCCAAGGTCATGAAGTACAAGAATTCTGAGGTGGTCCTGATTATGTTCCGAGCTGTATATTGATTAATTGTGCTGATACACTTGCTGAGCCGTTGACTCGGATTTTCAATATTTCAATAAAAAGTGGAGAGTTCCCAAATTTTTGGAAAAATTCTTTCATTATACCCTTGTGTAAAGTTAATGTTGTAAATTATAGAGGTATTGCTAAATTAAGCGCTATTCCTAAATTATTTGAAAAATTAGTGCCTGATTATATTTCTCATCACGCGTCGTCTCTTTTATCCTCTGTTCAACAGGGTTTCCGGAAAGGATGTTTTATCACAACAAACTTACTACAACTGACAACTATTGTTAATCACGGTTTCGTACAACGGATGCAAACTGACATCGTGTACACTGATGTTAGTAAGGCGTTTGATAAAGTAAACCATAAATTGCTCTTAAATAAACTGGACTTAATGGGATTTTCAAACCAATGCTTAAAGTGGATTGATTCTTATTTATCAAATCGTAAGCAATGTGTTCGATTCAAAAACATTTTTTCCAAAATTTGTGGACGTCACTTCCGGTGTGCCCCAGGGAGGTCATCTTGGACCTTTACTCTTTACTTTATTTATTAATGATCTGTCTAAAGTTATTAAATTTTCTAATGTCTTAATGTACGCAGACGACGTAAAAATCTTTTTAAGTATTGACAAATATTCTGATCACAATCTACTACAGAAGGACTTAGAGAGCTTTTATACCTCGTGTAATAAAAATTTGAAGCAGCTTTATTTTAACAAGTGTAAATATATTACTCTCCACAGAGGTTCTTGTGTTAATGTGAACTATTCTCTGGGAAATCAGCAATTGGAAAGAGTGTTTTCAATCTCGGATCTTGGAGTTTTCCTAGATCCTAAGCTTAACTTTTTTAGCTATATTTCGCTTACTGTTGGCAAAGCATGTAGTATCCTTAGTTTCATAAAACGTTGGGCTAAGGAGTTTAAAGACCCTTATGTTACGAAGCAGTTGTACCCTTCCCTGGTCAGACCCGTCTTGGAATATGCATCTGTAGTTTGGGAGCCATCTTATAAGAAACATGTTGACTCCATTGAATCCGTACAGAAGCAATTTTTGCTTTTCTGTCTTCGCACTCTTCATTCGAATCCGCTTGATCTCCCATCGTACACCAGTCGCCTTGCACTTATTAAGCTGCCAACTCTTAAAAGTCGTAGCACTATGTTGAATATATCATTTATTTTATATTTGATTAACGGTGACATTTGTTCAATGTTTCTACTCAATAATAATGCATTGACGGTTCCTAATCGTCCATCTAGACACTATGAGTTGTTAAATATTATATACTTTAGATCTAATTATGCAAATGCTGATCCACTTAGGAGGATTTGCAGTCAATTTAACAAATATTATAAATTTATATACTTTTCTTTAGATAAAAATACTGAATTATTCGCTACGCACAACCACCTAGCGCAATTAGTGAATGATCCAATGCATATTCCATGTGTTGAAGGGCACCATTCAAACACATTTGACCTATTCCCGACTTCACACCCTGAAAAGTATGAAGTTAGCGTTAGTGCACCTCTCGGCAATTCGGATCATTGCACCATTTCTGCCTCCTTTTTAGTCTCTGAACTTCACAACGTTTCGAAATCAGCTACGAAACGATCAAACTTTATCTATAAAAAGGCTCCTTGGGTTGAGCTCAACCAAATTTATGAGCATTTTAATTAGAAACTCTGCTTTCTAGACAATGCCATAAATGCTTCAGCAAAAATGGTCGAGAACATGATATTGCAAGGGTTGAAATCATTCATCTTCTCCAAGAAGATTTTGATTAAACCAAAAGTAAAATCTTAATCCGACGTGCAAAAACGCAGACAGATCCAGAGAGGAAGCATTCAGTAACTGGCGTTTAAACAAAACCCCAGACACTGATTTACTACGGAAAAAGGCAAGATCTTCGTGTGCCAAGGTACTTAGGCGTGAAAGTTTCTTCACGAACAGCGCCTTCGTGACAAGGTCCTTGCAGCTCCTCGGGGCAGTAAGACCTTTTGGTCTTTCGTTAAGAGAGTAAAGAACAGTGCTAGATCATCAATCCCAACTCTCTTAAAGAATGACCAAGCATTCACCGACCCGGTTGACAAAGCTAACCTGTTGGCTGAAAGTTTTGCAAGCAATTCCTGCTTGCCGGAAAGCAGTCAGCCACTTCCCGGTCTCGAGAGAGTATCTGTCACTATGCCAAAGATATTCTTCCGGGCGCGAGCAATTAAAAGAGTTTTGGCCGACCTCGGCATAAACAAAACTCTTGAGCTTTATGGCATTCCAGCACTGGTCTTGAAGCAGTGTTCTTCTACTCTTGCGCGTCCATTAGAACGCCTCTTCAGCATACTTTACCATTTTGGTGATTTTCCATCATTCTGGAAGATTGCTAAGATAACAGCAATACCCAAAAAGGGTAAAAATTGCTCTGTACTCTGCAAAGTAATGGAAAACATGGTTAACCATCACCTTACGAGGTATCTACAGTCGCGTAAACTACTTTGTGATCGCCAATATGGATTTGGTAAAGGTTGTTCTGCTGGCGATCTTATGGCATATCTCTCTGAGAAATGGTGCCATTCAATCCATCATTCCGGTGAAAGTAGGGTGGTGGCTCTGGGTATTTCAAAAACGTTTTACAGAGTGTGGTATGGTGCACTATTGGCAAAACTTACTGCTTTTGGTGTCGGTGATGACTTCTCTCGGTTTATATCGAGCTTTCTCAGAGACCGCACTATACGAGTTGTTATAGATGGGGTCTCATCAAACGAGTTCAAGATTAATTCAGGGGTACAGCAAGGCTCCGTTCTTTCTCCTACCCTATTTCTTATTTTTCCAAATTACCTTCTATACCAAACTTCCAACCCTATCCACTCTTTCGCAGATGACAGCAGCTTTTGTCACTCGTACTCTTTTAGTTATAGGCCCAGCCTATCAGAGATCACTGTCAAGAGGCAAAATATGAACGATTCACTGAATAGTGATCTTCTATTAATCTCCGAATGGGGTCGTAAAAACAGGGTTGCCTTTAACGCACGTAAGATCCAATGTTGCTTATTAACACACAAACAAACGACCGCAGATGCTGCTTCATCCGTACACATGGATGGTATAAATATTGAGGAATCGGATGCTCTTGATGTTCTTGGAATGAAGATACAGTATGATGTTCGCTGGACTGAACAAATTTTTCATGTCTCTAAAGAAGCATTCAAGTTTGAAACGGTGTAAGATGTACTTCACTCCATCCGATCTCCTTACTATTTATACCACCTACATCCGACCGAAAATGGAATACAACTCTCATGTTTGGGCCGGTGCCTCAAAGTCTATTTTGGAGTTACTCGACCGTGTGCAGAAGAGAGCGAAGAAACTCGTCGATGACAGTAGGGTATCCAACTCTATTGATTCACTGGGGTGTGGGGTGCGTTACTCTGTTCTATCGTTACTACAATGGATTTTTCTCTGACTAGATTAGTGATCTTGTTCCCGAAACGCGCACATTTTTGCATAGCATGCGTTCATCGTCCAGAGCTCAGCCATTTGTGGTTGAGTGCCCGGGGTATCGTACTACGAATTACAGAGAGAATTCGTTTTTCAACTGTACGCTTCGTCTGTGGAACAAGTTGCCTGCAGACATGTTTTTCTGTCTGTTATAACGTTGGAAAGTTCAAGTCAAATGTTCACAATCACTACTCCCTCTTTCCCCCTCCTCACAGCCTATTTGCCTAGTGCTGGTACAAAGCACTGCATATGTAGAGGTCATCCCCTGAGTACTGGTCCAATAAAAAAAAATTTTTTACAAATTTGAACTGAATATGCTCGGATATATATGGACCGATATCGGTAGAAAAATATTTTTGCCTTATAATCACCATTTCAAAAAAAAAATCTTTCAGGAACATTTTCACGGAAAAGTTTGTTTAAGCTGTATCTCGGTTATATATGAACCGATATCGGAAATTTTCATTTTCCATATTTATATAACCTCATTTTATTACCAGGACTGCTTTTAAGCAAAAAAAGTTGTTTTTGCTTGCTTATACGAGATTTTCATGAAAACCCCGGCTTAATTTATATCTCGGGTATATGTGGACCGATATCTAAAAGCAATTTTTTTTTGCCTCCCAGTCACCATGCTTAATAATCGTGTGAAGTTTGAAGCTAAACAAACAACTTTTTTTTTTTAAATTTGCATACAAAATTGCAAAAATTCATGGCTTTTTTCGGAATTTTGAATACATTTCAGCTATACGTGAACCGATATTACTGAATTTCAATAGCAAACACGATGGAGTAATAAAATGGTGAACGAAAAAAGTTTCTATGTCTAAAGGTTTTCTCAGAAACGGTATTTCAACGACCGGCAGACGGACATCGGCTAATCGACTTTTCCATTAATTCTGATTCAGAATATATATACTTTAAAGGGTCGCAAATAAAAACTGTAGAAATTACAAGCGGAATCACAAACTTATATATATACATTACATTTTTGAGAAGGGTATTAAAACTGTTTGTTTTGCTTCAAACTTCACACACTCATTAAGGAAGGCAAAAATTTTTTTTTCAGATATCGATCCATATATACCCGAGATACAGCCCAAACCGGGTTTTTCTTGAAAATGTCGCGTAAGCGAACTTAAACAACTTTTTTTTGCTTAAAAGTAGTTCTGGTATAAAAATAAGGTTATATAAATATGGAAATTGAAAATATATGTCCCACATATAGCCTAGAACGGGGTTTTCATGAAAATGCCGCGTCTGCAACTTTTTTGCTTGAACGCAGTTCTGGTAATAAAATAAGGTTATATAAATATAGAAAATGTCAATTTCCGATATCGGTCTATACGACTATATACCCCAGATATAGCCTAGAACGGGGTTTTCATTAAAATGCTGCGTAAGCGAACTTAACCAACTTTTGTTTGCTTAACAGCCGTTCTGATAATAAAATTAGGTTATATAAATATGGAAAATGAAAATTTTCGATATCGGTCCATATATACCCGAGATATAGTCTGAACCGATTTTTCCACTAACATTTTTTTTTGCTGAAAAGCAATTCTCGTTGTAAAAAAAAGTTACTAAAATACAGAAAATACAAAATTCCATTAAAATTTCCCTGAAAGATTTCTTTTTTGGAATGGTGATTATAAGCCAAAAATATTTCTTCCCCGATATCGCTCCATATATATGGATGGATATATATCCAAACATATTCAGTACAAATTTGTAATATATACTATACATACACGTGAATATCGTGAAGGGTATTTTAGATTATTATTATTGAAACAATAATAATTTTTGGATACACCCAAACTAAAAATTTCTTTTATGTATGAAATTGTGGTATTCCAAATGGAAAATGTTTAATAATAGTTCTTGGCAAAAAATACTTCCGTACATAGGTTTATTCCTTGCATGTTCTTGGATTTTTCTTACTCTTCAACTTGGTGATAGCTTTAGAAAGGGCTACAAAAAATATAAGTGGCACCATTCAAATGCAAAAAAGCAGCTGTTTATATATTAGAAATTTTAATTGTGGATTTTGATTGTGATTTGCAAATATATAATTTTTTAATATTTATATATATTAGTACATCGAATACTAAGTAGCTCGCACTATTTTAGCAATAGCTACTATAGAATTTTCTAAATTTCCCGCAGCCATTTTATATGCACACAAAGCTGTTTAATATTTGTAAGGAGGTAAAGAAAACAATATCAGCTGTTTATTATGTAGCTGCCGCCTTCAATATAATTATGTAGCTGGCTACAGGCTACATTTGTAGCCAGCGGCATTTGTAGTCACGTATGTATGTATTAGAGGGCTGCTCAAGCACAAAACATCGTAGTATTTTCATGTACTATCCATCGTGTTCTTTCACAATTCAAAACAAACACTTCAGTGTCGAAATGCTCTAAACATATAAACAAATACTGTCTCATAAGCATTTAGAACAAACAGAACCAAACACAAGTACAACCAAATGAAATAGAACAAAATTGAAGTAGAACTTCATGCATTGAAGTAATGTTCTACGTCAGTTTTGTTTATAAAATTTGTTTTTGTCTTTCATAGGTTTTGTCTTTGTATAAGCGCACAAGTGCTGTATGCACAGTATGCTCATGTGTGTGTGTTGTTGTTGTTCATGGTTTTGCTCAAATATTTAAGACGCAGTATTCTCAAATGTCAATGTGCTTGCTGTGACTCATCGGTTATTTGCATTATTGCGATGTTTTGTTTTGGATTTTTCTGTGAAACAGAATTCAAGTACAGTCAAGCACTGTTGTGAATGCGTTTCAAAACTATGAAGTGTTTGTTCTGTTTCTAAATGTTCTATGTCTTGTTTGTTTTGTTTTAAGAATTGTTTTGAAATACAGTGCTTGAAACTACTACACAGTAGTGAGCAGTGTTTTTTAGAACATTCTGTGCAGCCCTTTAGTATGCATGTATGTATGTATGTATGTATGTATGTATGTATGTATGTATGTATGTATGTATGTATGTATGTTTTTTTTTTTTTATTCGCGGGGTGAAAAACCATCGAAAGGCACTGGCAGTGATGGTGGTTGCCAGTAGTGCGAGACTTTAACTCGCTAAAAAACACCCCTTCGCCCTGACCCAGATGCTCCCCGAGGAACTGCCGCAAGGCTTTACGTCTCGGGGTGGGAAAGGTGATACACCCTACATCTAAACTAAACTACATTGATTCTGCTGCGAATCTGTTCTAACCTACGAAGTTCCAACAGAACCAATTTTACAAAACTACAGACGTACGTCCAGTTGCACAAAGATTCCAACATGATTGGAACGATACTGCTCGGACTGATGCTACGTCCTAGGACTGTTTCTAAATATTCCCTATCACTATTAAACCGTGGACAGATGAAGAACACATGCTCAGCATCTTCCAAGACATTACCATCACAACTCGGACAGAACGGAGTACTGTCATGTCCAAAACGGTACAAGTACGACCTAAAACAACCATGCCCAGTTAGAAACTGTGTAATATAGTAGTTCAAATCGCCATGCTTTCTTGATAGCCATGCTCTGATGTCTGGTATCAGTAAGTAGGTCCATCTTCCCTTGTCAGCTGTCGCCCATCTTTCTTGCCATTTTCGCAGACACGATTCTCTCAACCCAACCGTGATGTCCGAAGCGGCCTCTAGCTCGATCGGTATCATGCCGGCAATGACAAAAGCGGCCAGGTCCGATACAGTTCGGAATGCGCTACATACACGCAAGGCGATCAGCCTATACACAGGAGATATCAGGTTCACATAAGTAGGATATCTAAGTGAGCCTGACCATATAGGCGATGCATATAAGATAATGCTTCTTACTACACTAGAGAGTAATCTCCTCGGCAGATATTTTGGACCTCTTGTATTCGGCATGATCCGGCATAGCGCTGTGCATGTTTTTGATGCTTTACTGCCTATGTACTTCAAGTGCTCTTGAAAAGACAGACGAGTGTCAATCATGACCCCAAGGTATTTTAAACATTCCTTAGATTCTATGCTACACGTGCCAATATTTAGCCTGACAGTTTCCCTAGTTTTCCTACTACTAATCAGAACCGCTTCCGTTTTATGGTCAGCTAGAGTTAGGCCCATTGATCTTAGCCAAGATCTTACGATCTGAATACTGGCGTTTGCAATGGTTTCCACCTCTAGTAACTCTTTCCCTTCACACACTAACGCTATGTCGTCTGCGAATCCAACTATCTTCACCTTTTCCGGTAGATCCAATCTTAATACTCCGTCGTACATGACGTTCCACAATAGTGGGCCAAGAACTGAACCTTGAGGCACCCCACCAATGATCTTGCGCCTCTTAGTACCTTTATCGGTATCATAAACTAGCTCTCTATCCCGGAAATAGTCCCGTACAATTGCTAGTAGATACCCTGGGATGTCTATACGGACCAAAGCATTAACTATATGCTCCCAGTTTGCCGTATTGAAGGCGTTTTTTACATCTAGGGTTATAACCACACAATACCCTTTTGTTCCATTCCTCCACCTCTTCCCTTGGATAGCTTGAGCAGCGGTTTCTACTACAACTTTGATAGCGTCCACCGCTGACTTTGCTTTCCTGAAGCCAAATTGGTTATCTGATAAACCTAGGTTAGCTTGTACGCAATCTTCCAATCTTCTGCAGATTATACTCTCCAGAAGTTTTCCACTTGTATCTATCATACAGAGCGGACTATAGGAGGAAGGGTCGTCTAGCGGCTTGTTATCCTTAGGTAACAACACCAATTTCTGCCTCTTCCAGATTGTTGGAAAAGTTCCCTGAATCAAGCATGCGCTTATTACTTTCAGGAAATAATCAGGATGGAGCTTAACAGCCTCCTTCAGTACCATATTTGGGATGCAATCTAAGCCTGGTGCCTTCTTGTCTTTGAATTTTGAGACAGCACCTTCTATCTCGACGACCGTAACCGGAGGAATGTCGAATAATTCAGCTGGATAGCTGTGTTGCCATGTCGGAGCTTCCTGTTGAGGAAAAAGATGGTCTACAATTCCGTTGAGGATATTCTCTTCTCTTGGCGGTGATGGGCCAAGACATTTAAGTTTCCTGGTTACTAGCTTATATGCTAAGCCCCAAGGATTACTATCTATTTCATCACAAGCATCCAGAAAACACCTACGCTTGCTCCTACGAATTGCAATCTTCAATGCCTTTCTTTTATCCCTATACAACTGGTGCTGCACGTTATTCTCTAACCGACCCCTCGTTCGTGTATACCGCCTTCGGGCGCTAATACACTCTGAACGCAAGCTAGCAATTTCATCATTCCACCAATACACTGGAGGCTTATTTGGCGATCTTTTTCGCCTTATCATAGCTACATTGCAGGCACTAGTGATATTGCGCACTAATTGCACTGCCATGTCTTCTGCTGAACCAGCCATTTCCATGTTCTCCATGCAGGCTGCGAAGCTATCCTTATCAAAGGTATTTACCTTCCATCCTGTCAAGACACGTGCTTGTACAATAGCACGGGGCTGTACGTCTTGCACATTTATTATTATAGCGCTATGATCGCTATGTGTATAGATGTCAGATATTCTCCAGTTCACTTGGGTTGCGATACTGGCACTGACGAAAAGGCTTCCAAGAGTATTCTTCCTCTTGCGTTTGCTGAGGGACAGCCCCATTCAACAGCCCACGCATTGAAATCACCTACTATTATTACGGGGGTTCTTCCAACTGCATCCGTTACAATACTGTCAACTATTACCCGAAAGTCTTCTATAGAATACCTAGGGGGTATATAACAGCTGTAAATAGTGATGCCAGATATAACCGCTCGGGACAGCCCCATTCAACAGCCCACGCATTGAAATCACCTGCTATTATTACGGGGGTTCTTCCAACTGCATCCGTTACAATACTGTCAACTATTACCCGAAAGTCTTCTATAGAATACCTAGGGGGTATATAACAGCTGTAAATAGTGATGCCAGATATAACCGCTCGAGCATATCCGCATTGCGTTATTATTCTATCGCGTATGGTTAGCGTGCTGGTGTTCCATATTGCCGATGTACCCGTGTTATCGGAAACCCAGTTTACAGATGCCATGGTCCGATATGGCTCACTTAGAATAGCGACATCTACACTTATATCTCGAACGCTTTGCTTAAGAAGCTCCTGGGCTGCCTGGCAATGGTTGAGATTTAACTGTAATATACGCATTTTGGTGACTTAGGTTCTACTATACTCCCTAAGTTTCTGTAGAGCTCTTTTATAAAACGGGCAAACTGCACCTCCGGTGACATGGTCACTAGCGGTGTCTGCTCCCTTCTTGCAGAGCAAGCAGGATGGTTTATTGGAACAGGTTCCAATTTTGTGGCCCGTTTTGCCACACCGTAGGCAATTCCCTGAAAGGTCTTGCCCCTTACAGTTCCCTGCTACGTGTCCATAATCCAGACATTTAAAGCATCTTTTTGGTGCTACCTTTTCGCGTATTCGGCAAACCACCCAGCCAATACGTATCTTTGCCATCTCTATAAGGCGGCGAGCTATCAGTGCACTCACGCCAATTGTGGCGGTCTGTGTCCCACCGTATGCTCTCCTTAGCGACTTAACTGCCGTAGGGTGCAAAGCTTTAAATTCGTCAGATATTTCGACGAGAGCTTCATAAATATCCTCCTTAGAGGTTACTTCGTCTATATCCCTAATCTCAAGCCTGGCCTCATGAGATAGTGATCTAACCTTAGCAGCATCACCTAGCACCTCTTCTATAGCCGACCTAAATTCGCCCGTATTCTGATGCGCGGGTCTATTCAGCTCAAACAACAGTTCACCCTTCCCTGTCTTCCTAATGCTCTTCACATTTTGACCCAGGTTGTTTAGCTTAGGGTCGCTCTTCACCTGTCTGAGAATATCAGCATAGGAAGTATCTCCACAGGTTTTAATCACTATAGCATCTGGTTTAACGGACGCTTTCTTTGTTTTAGCCCTTGGGCCAACCTTAACCCAGCCAGGATCTTTAGCACTTAGATCCGGTTTGCCAGCCAAGTTTGAGTTTATAGCCTTGGGTATAGTGTGTCCAACTACCCTGACTACTTTATTAGGGGTTGTTCCCCTATTCTTTTTAGCTCTGTTACCTTTTGGGCTTAAGTCCTCCCTTCTACGCTTTGGAGTTCCGCCCATCACAGGATTGAGCCTTGGTGGTTCGTCTGTTTGAGTATGCGTACTAGTATGTGCTTTCTTTGTACTACTAGCACTTCCACTACTCAATTCATCTGAGACCTGCATGTACAATGCCTGTATCTCACGTGACATTGTCACTATTTCCTTATGCACGTTTGAACGTGCCTTTAGGAAAGCTACGAGCTTTGAGATCTTCTCTCCTAGCCTCTGGACGTTATTTTGTCCATTTTCACTATTTTCAACGGTGCCTGGCACCGGAACGGTCCTACTCACCGCTGTAGGAGGTGATCTGGTTATCACCGATTTCTTAGCAAAAGGGTTTACAATTTCACCCATGCTCAACTCATTTATACTCTCATTATTATTATTATTACTTTTATTCATTTTTTCAGTTGGGTCCCCGCTTAAAGCTGTAGTCTCCGTTTGCCGCACACTCAATAAAAAGTTTTTTCTTTGTCCAAAACATTCCCGCATTTTCCGGGTTAAGTTAATTTTATTAAAATTTAGTTCACTTTTTGTTGAGTGAATGTGCAGTTACCCTTGTAGTGACCCCGAGGGTGGCTATGCAAGCAGTGAGTTCCTCGCGAGGGTTGACACAAGGCCTTATGAGACTTGTGTACAGAGCCAGGTCGGGAGCTGATTAGGAGTCACCTCAACTAACCCTGCACAGCCAAAAACTATTGGCTACAAACTTTGATCATACTTTAAGCCCCTGCCAGGGTTTTACCGGGACGGAGGTAGCTTCCGCATTAGCCCGTGAGCCATTTCAGCACGATGTCACTCGTGCTTAATCAGGTCACGGAATACGTCAGCTCCCAGCCCATAATCGTCTGCGTCAGGTCGTCATCCAATCCATTATCGCTGTCACACAGTTAGTTCATTCTCAACTTTTGTTGAGAACTATTCAGTAGCGCCACGAGAAGGCCGTGTGACAACTTGGTTTGAGCAGGGACAAGTATCGCTAACTGGCTACACCCGATGGGAAGCCAGCGCTTTACCTTAAACGCTCGCACCCACGCCACCATGTATGTATGTATGTATGAATGTATGTATGTATGTATGTATGTATGTATGTATGTATGTATAAATGTATATTGAAATGCCATTTTTCATTTTGAAATATACTTAATAATTTCTGTATTTAAATCTTTAGGTGAAAACATAAACCGTGAAGAGGAGCAAGTTATTTCTGCTGGAGGAGAAGATGATGAAGTTGAAGCTGAAGAGGAGGATAATATAAGTTGTGAGCCGAAATCAACATTCATTTCTGATGTCTTGATAAATAACTACACACTAGATAGAGATAGGAACAATGAGCCGGGGAAAGATTCTTCAAAAGATGAAAATGATGTTAATTTACTTAAGACACAAACAACGCAATCGCAACCTTTAGCAGCAGTCGTAGAAACACGAACGATAGCAACAACCGATGTGAAAAATGTTTCACAACATCTCAGCCAACGACAACTTGCTAATGATTTTGGGGAACAAATTTTGCACGGACAACAACTAAATGTGCACAATCTCTTAGATGTAGCTGGAAGCCTTTGTGCGGGACCCATGGGTGCTTTATGCGATATGACAGCATTTTCAAAATTGGATTGTAGCCCCTTTGGTGACCTGAAAGATCACACGCAGAACAATCAAGATTTTCTAACTAAAAAGTATTATCATCCGTTGTATGCCCACGGCGTTTGCCGGTGGCCTGGTTGCGAGTTGCCTCTCGATGATATGGCTTCATTTGTTAAGTAAGTGCTTCCAAAACTACCAACATTGTGGAATCAAGAAATCATAATATAAATCAGCATACGTACGTAGCTAACAAACCAACCTAATTTAAAGCGTAAAGCTGTTAGGCCGTGTCAGATAAATATTTTGCTTCGCTTTGCGTTGCAAATTCGCTTTGACATCTACGATAACATATACCTACGTATATGAAACATGTAACATAAAGTACTTTTAACGCAACGTGAAGCAAAAAAAAAAAAAAATAAATGAAAAAAATTTTACGCGTTGAAGTTTTTTCTAATATCTCTAAAGCGTTATGCACTGAAATATACATATGTATAACACACGATATGTTTTTAAAATGTAGATGTAATTTTTCACAATGTAAAATGCCTACATGTCGTCTGTTACCTCAAAACATTGCGTCTGTTCAAATCGAATGTATGAATAGAACTATATGCCTTACGAACAATTCAGCGGCGGATAACATTGGCCGGTATGAGTAGGCTTCAGGAAATTTTAACGAATTAATATTTTAATATGTTTTAAATAACTATTTCTTATAATAATAAAAAGCATAGACAATGTTAGACGTAAATGCACATGTACGTTTGTGCGCAAATTTTATAAACCGTCTGTTACATGGGGAAATACATATTAAAAAAAAAAACAGACGCAAAAACATATCGTCTGTGGGTGCCTTAAGAAAACAATTGGAGCCAATTTTAGTAGTTCGTCCAATAATATTTCTAACTTCTATTATCATAAGAAATAATAAATACTAAAATACCCTTCACGATAGTCACATATATGTATAGTATATATTACAAATTTGAAATAAATATGCTTGGATATATATGGACTGATATCGGGGAAAAAGTTTTTTGTCTTGTAATCACCATTCCAAAAAAGAAATCTTTCATGGAAAAGTTTGTTTGAGCTATATCTCGGTTATATATAAACCCATATCGGAATTTTCTATTTTTTGTATTTCGGTAACCTTCTTTTATAACAAGAACTGCTTTTAAGAAAAAAAAAAAAAAAAAAAAAAAAAAAAAAAAAAAAAATGGGGAACCAAATGCCTCCAAATTTTACATTTGGACCGCAAAATATGAAAAAGGACAATAGACAATAAGGATATGCTGAAATCTGGTATAATGGAGGAATGTCAGAAAATTTCATTTGATATACTTAAAAATTATAAATAGCTTGTTTTCTATGTTTCCCAGCTATCTATATGTCGACATTTCATAGGAACTACCCTAATCATCAGTAGACTTTGGAAATTTTTGAAAGATATTCTCAAACATTCAACTTTATATCCCAACAATATAAATAAATTGTTGAGAATTTAAAAGAAAAATGCCATAATAATATCCGTCAAAACACAAAAAACAAGCCTTGTCATGTATACACCTCTCTAACATTTCTTTACACTTTTCAAACAAATGAACAACCGTTGTTTGCTACGATTTGCTTTTTGAAAGTATCGAAAAGCAGAGAAACAAAAATTCAAACAATTAAGTTTTGTTTTGAATGTTTGAGAATATCTTTCAAAAATTTCCAAAGTCTACTGATGATTAGGGTAGTTCCTATGAAATGTCGACATATAGATAGCTGGGAAACATAGAAAACAAGCTATTTATAATTTTTATTGGTATAAATGGTAGAGGCTAAAAATAGCGAATTAAAAACTTAATTGTTTGATATACTTAACTTAAAAATTAGTAGAATGGATGCCCAAAAGACTAAATGCCGCAATTAAGGCAAAAGGAAAATCAACTAAATACAAAAACGATTTTATATTAGTTTTAAAATAGTTTATACACTTCTTTTTGACGCGAAAATAATGAACTATTTTTTTGTTGTTTTGGTGTTTGTAAATATTTTTTGCTGTGTTGTTTAGAATAAGGTAGGGAACTGAATACTGATTTAAAATGCCTAAATGTAAAATGAAGACTGATATAAATAGCAATATTTAAAGAAAAATTTGTGTACACTTTATTTTGACGCTCACAGTATATACTTTATATACTTTCGCAAATGAAATTCTTATAAATTACAAACAGAATCACAAACATTTATACCCTTAACATTTTTGTGGAGGGTATAAAAATTAACAACCATTTATTGTGACATACACCTTTTGCTTTGCGCTTTTCTATTAAAGTTTTAAACGTCACGCAAAGCGATAAAGTGGTATTTGACACGGCCTTTAGATCTTACGCTTAGTGTTCACCAACGTTGTTTTGGAAAAAATAGGGTTGAAGTAGCTGAAAGTAGCTAAAGAGTGATTACTACTTTTTTTTTATCTTGGACCAGTACTCTTTACTCACAACTCTACATATGCATTGTACGGGAATTCGGAAAATAGGTTATGATGAGGAGGAAAGAGGAAGTAGTGTTTGTCGAGGTTTAACTTTAACAATAACGACAAGAAAGACCAAAGGAAACTCTATTACAGCATTTAAAATGTTGGAATTAAATTAGTTAAAACTGATCAGTGCCCAGTGTATATACCTTCGACACTGCTCAGATTATCAAAATTTAGTCCAACACCTTCCACACTACAAGGTAATGAAATGCATTGAAAATAAATTAATAATGAACATATATAGAGAAAACCCGGACAACGGTGAAAAAGGGGAAAAAACACATGTACACATCTTGCTACCTATTCCGGTGTATTTTGGATTCATACGAAGTTAATAATGGACATACATATACATATATACAGACAATATGGACAACGGTGAAAAAAAGAGCAAAAAAAAAAAAAACATGTGTACGGTGCAATTTAGTTCCAACGAATTTAAATAATGAACATATCAGTAACAAAATACGTGTGTGCAGGATGAGAGACAGAACACTACTTACAACCAAAGAAGTCGTGTTTTGTAGCTAATTTTACTGAGTAGAAAAAAGTTAAGAAGAAAATAAGTTTTGCAAATGTTTCTAAAAAATTATATTATAATGAGTGCCCAGTTTGCAATGGGACGAGTCAATGTTGGTGCAAATAATCTAAAGTGCTGTCCACACCTGACACGAGAACACTAACAGGAACAGCAAAATACTGTTACTGTCAGTTGTAGACTGCAAATGTTAATGTTTTCTTGCCGTCTTGACACGGCTGTTAAGACGTCTGTTTTAAAAGCTCTGTCTTAACAGAAAATGACATTTTAATATGGAAAAAGTAAAAATAGTTTCAAATTAAGAGAAATTGCCAAAAACAAGCTCAAATTCTTATTTTAGATTATAAATTTTGCAATAAAAACATATTTTTTTTCCACAAACTATAAAAAAGGGCATAAAAAGTGATGATGTGCTTTTGTTGACGGAGTTAAAATAATGAAAAATCAAGACATACGGGTACTCCACCATACAACAATCGAGCCGCCAAAGATATGTTTTAACGGCATGTCTTAACAGTGTTTCATGTCTAATGTAGACGGGCTGTAATAATAGAGAATGAAAGCCGAATATGAATCCAAAATATAAAAAACGATAAAAATAAAGCTGCCAGACTTGCACTGACTAGTCCACTTGCCACTTTGATGAAGTTTTTAATTACACATTTATTTACTCAATTTTATTGCACGAAACGGCATTGGAATTTTTATCCCTGACAAATCAGCATTAGTAATATTAATTTTCTTTATATAGGGTGTTTTTTAAGCCCGATAGAATTTGAAATTGTAAAAAATAACACAAAAAATTAAATTGTAATCAAAATTTTTTTTTATTCGAAAGATCAATACGTGACATTAACATCTGAAAATGATTTCGGGCATATGGGCACCGCGGCTGTTCTTGACGAAGCGCATTCTGGACGTCCAATTTTGGGCCACTTTTTCGAGCACTGCTGGCCGTATGTCACGAACAACACGAACAATGCTGGCCTCCAAGGCGTCAATTGTTGCTGGTTTATCAGCATAAGCCAGTGACTTCACGTAGCCCCACAGGAAATAATCGAGAGGTGTCAAATCGCACGACCTTGGAGGCCAATTGACAGGTCCATTTCTCGAAATCAACTTATCGCCAAATTTTGATTTCAGTAAGTCGATGGTTGCGTTCGCCGTATGGCACGTAGCGCCATCCTGTTGAAACCACATCTCCTCCGGATCAATGTCATCCATATTTTCAAACAAAAAATCATTGATCATGGTGCGGTAACGATCTCCATTGACCGTAACGCGAGCTCCGGCCTCATTTTTGAAGAAATAAGGTCCGATGATGCCACCAGCATGAAAACCGCACCAAACAGTGCATTTTTCTGGATGTAATGGAGTCTGTAGGGTCTCTTGTGGATTGGTCTCACTCCATATGCGGCAATTTTGCTTATTAACAAACCCGTTAAGCCAAAAATGCGCCTCATCGCTGAACACAATTTTGCGATAAAACAACGCGCGAATCGACGACTGATTTTCAAAGTAAATTTGGATAATTTCGTAGCGTTGTTCAAGCGTGAGTCTATTCATGATGATTTGTCAGAGCATACTGAAACAAATAAAAAAAATGTTTCATCAAAATTTAATTTTTTGTGTTACTTTTTACAATTTAAAGTTCTATCTAGCTTAAAAAAACACCCTATATTTGATTCAAGAAAAAACAATAATTACTTTACAGTTCTGATCCTAAGCGAATTTTTCATAACTTTCTCTGTGTATAAACAATGAGTAATCTTTTTTGCATGGCGGGCACAATCAACACTGCCAATTTTTTCTTAAAATGCAAATACTTTGCCATTAGAAATTGAGGGTTCTTTACTCTTTATTTTTGTGAACTCTTTACTCACAACCCTTATAAATTCCAAGCAATGACCCAGAAGAAGAATAGTAGCAGATCTTTAATAAGTTGGCACATGTTTTGTAGAAACGGAACCACCATAAGTCTCGTCTACTAAACATTCTACCAATTCCAGCAACTATACAGGTAAAGAGAAAATTTTATTTGTATATATATCCATATTTTTGGTTTAATCCATTTGAAAGCCTTAAGATATTTCTAGCGACTAATAAGTTAAATACTAACAATAGACACCTTTGACTCTTCTGGATAAAACTCAAGACGCAAAATAGCGGTAAAAATTAAGAAGATAATTTTTTTAGTTCCCATTAAGTTTATCAATACCTGGATCTTTTCTAGATATTATTTTATCAATAACGTTATCGACTTCTTGTGTCCCAAAGACACAGGCAGTCTAACAGCATACGGTGGTAGTTCGGCTGCATCATTTACTGTATAATTTTTAATATGGTTAACATACACCATCCCCTTTTTAGGATCAGTACTTGCCCAGTCCGTGTTTCATTCAAAAGATCTTCCATCAAAAAATCGGCTACTGTAATTGGCATTTCTTTCTACTCTTTTTGGCTGTAAAATAAACTAAGGCATTAAACTTTTTTCCATGAAACGGAAGAAACTTTTTTCATTATATCAAAAATATCAACACTTCAAGCAGAATTAACTACCGAAGAACTCAAAACTCTTAATATAAATTTCTGAACAACAATCTTCATATCGTCGTTTTGCTAAACTTTAGAACGGAAATGGTAAAAATGACGGTAATCGTGAAATCTGGCAGAGAAATCGAGGCTCATGTCTTTAAATATGCCTTTATTAAAGGCACACTTATAGACATTTGTAAAGGTGTGGATTTAATTCGATTTCAAGCTCAAAAAAGTCTGTTGTCAATTTTGTTTAATCTTTATGATAACTTCTTAAACAATGTATGTGTGTGCAGTTGGTAATGCGAAAAGTTAAGTGTTACACGCTTTACAACAGACCATTTTAAATATAATGTTTTGGTCTTTAAATGTGCCTTTGCTAAAGGCACATTTATAGACACTTACTAACTTAAATGTTGCTTTTTCTACCATACTCTTAATTGCTAATAGTGCGATGCAAGTATTTAAATAGTAGCTGGGCGTATGACACTTTCCGCTATAAATCTTTGTAAATGCATTTTATTTTTTATTAATTTTAATTTTTAAAAAATGGCTTTAGTCAATCATTGCTGAAATTCCCGTTTATAATTTTTTCTAGTGCAGTATTTCACGTCTTTAAATGTGCTTTTACAAAAAGCACACTTATAGACGTTTGAAATAATCATGCACACAAGTGTTTTATTTTGCATATACACACCCATTGTCCCATAATCGTAACCGAAGCCAACACTAATAAGGCAGAAACTAAAATATACTTCACAGATCATGGATCTACCCCAACAATGATTACATCATTTATTTACTGAATGATTTTCACATCCAAATATTTTAAAAACTTAAAAAATTAGGTGGAACTTTTTATACTCATCGCTCATTTGCAAAATCTTCAAATATCTTTGAATGATTTTCGTTGCTAATAAAAGTATTTTTTTGAAGAGTAAAAAGAGCGCAGAAAATAGTAACAACGAAAGAGAAGAATTTTGAGCATTTTGCAAAATTTTCAATCTACGCTCATTTGCAAAATCTTCAAATATCTTTGAATGATTTTCGTTGCTAATAAAAGTATTTTTTGAAGAGTAAAAAGAGCGCAGAAAATAGTAACAATGAAAGAGAAGAATTTTGAGCATTTTGCAAAATTTTCAATCTACGCTCATTTGCAAAATCTTCAAATATCTTTGAATGATTTTCGTTGCTAATAAAAGTATTTTTTGAAGAGTAAAAAGAGCGCAGAAAATAGTAACAACGAAAGAGAAGAATTTTGAGCATTTTGCAAAATTTTCAATCTACGCTCATTTGCAAAATCTTCAAATATCTTTGAATGATTTTCGTTGCTAATAAAAGTATTTTTTGAAGAGTAAAAAGAGCGCAGAAAATAGTAACAACGAAAGAGAAGAATTTTGAGCATTTTGCAAAATTTTCAATCTACGCTCATTTGCAAAATCTTCAAATATCTTTGAATGATTTTCGTTGCTAATAAAAGTATTTTTTGAAGAGTAAAAAGAGCGCAGAAAATAGTAACAATGAAAGAGAAGAATTTTGAGCATTTTCCACTTTCGTATTTAATCAGACAAAGCTGTTGCCAACACACACGGTTGCATATTTGACGATTTTGGGTGCTGAAAATAGTAATTTGACGTTTTAAAGTCTGTTTTTGACTATTTTTGTAGATCACATTTAAAACTACATACATACTTCCTCTTTTAAGTTAATTTTTGTAGGAAATGAAATTAATATTTATGGATAGAAAATAAAACGGTAGTAAACTAAATGAGTGCTTAAATATGTATGTAACATTTAAATGTTACGTGATATATATTTGGTAGTATACATATGTATGTTATATTAATTATATAAATATACTGTCAGCGTCAAAAGAAAGTGTACACCATGTTTTATTGCATAAATATGTTTATTTTCACATTAAAAAACTAAAAATTTTCTAACTTTAATGTTATTTAAAACATATTATCTAATGCTTTTACAATATTTAAATAAAAAACCAAAATACTTCAGCAACAACAAAAACAGTACAACAAAAACTAAAAACACTCCATATTTAATGCGTCAAAAGAAAGTGTACACGTACAGTAAAACAATGCTCATTTTAAAATTACGCAAAAAAATGTACCGTTATTTTTTGTTTTCGTATATATATTTTTTACTTATGATGTTTTCTGTTTGCTCGTGTTATTTAAAATTATTTGCATTTGTTATTTCGTCGCGTTTGTAATAATATTATAATGGGCAAGCAAACTGCGATTGAGACGAGAGAATTAGTGATAAAACTAAAGGAAGAAGGCAAATCTTTACGTGAAATTGCCTCAATTATTGGAAGAAGCCATAATACGGTAAAAAAATTGTAGATAAACAGAAAAAATTTGGAAATTTGGAAGATCTACCACGTCTCGGGAGACCAAAACGTCTTAATGGCTTAGAAATTAGGTCCATTGTGAGAGCTGCTAAGCAAGATACAACTGTAAGTGCGGTGAAAATATCAGAGCAAATGTCGGAAACATCTGTAACAAAAGTAAGTGCAAGTACCATCCGCCGAGCTTTGCATGCAAATGGTTTATATGGAAGAGTTCCCAGAAAAAAACCACACATATCCAAACACAATAAGAAGCGACGCCCAGAATTCGCCAAAAAATACAATGACAAAGATAAATCCTTCTGGAATAACGTTATTTTTACAGACGAAAGCAAGTTCGAAATCTTTGGACCAAGAAAACGTGGTAAGATTTGGAGAAGCAGAAATGAGGCATATAATAAAAACAACATAGTATCTACCGTGAAGCATGGCGGGGGTTCGGTAATGGTGTGGGGTTGTATGGCGAGAAGCGCTGTGGGAAACCTAGTATTTATTGACAGTTCAATGAACAAAACTGACTATTTAAATATTTTAAAAGAGAATTTGGTGCCTAGCGTAGAGAAATTAAAATTAAACCGCGCATGGATCTTCCAACAGGACAATGATCCTAAGCACACCGCCAAAATTGTTAAAGAGTGGTTGTTGTACCACACTCCAAAACAGTTGGATCATCCCCCACAGTCACCGGACCTCAACCCAATTGAACATCTATGGGAACATTAAGACAGACAAATAAGAAAAAGAATCATAACAAGCAAAGACTCTCTGAAGCAAATTTTACTGGAGGAGTGGTATAAAATTCCAATGGAAGTAACATCGAAATTGGTGGAATCTATAATAATAATAATTAATAATTTAATCATGAATCGTCTTACAAACGAACAACGCTTGCAAACTATTGAATTTTATTGCCAAAATGCGTGTTCTGTTAAGAAAGTTCATCGTGCGCTTCTTCCATTTTATGGTCAGTTTAATCGACCTACTGAGGCTTCTATTCGGGCTATTGTAAAAAAATTTCGCACCAAATTTACATTGTTGGACATTAAACCACCAACACGCTTACGTAGAGTGCGAACTGAAGAAAATATCGCAGCCGTATCGGCCAGTGTTGGTGATGACGGTGAATTATCGATTCGGCGCCGTTCGCAGCAATTGGGCCGCTGTTACTTCACTACGTGGAAAATTTTGCGGAAGGATTTGGGTGTGAAGCCTTATAAGATGCAGCTGGTGCAAGAATTGAAGCCAAACGACCTACCACAATGCCAAATTTTTTGTGAATGGGCTCTTGAAAAGTTAGATGAAGATCCACTTTTATATCGAAGAATTGTGTTCAGCGACGAGGCTCATTTCTGGTTGAATGGATACGTGAACAAGCAAAACTGCCGTATTTGGAGTGAAGAGCAGCCAGAAGCATTGCAAGAGCTACCAATGCATCCACAAAAAACAACCGTTTGGTGCGGATTATGGGCTGGCGGCATCATTGGGCCGTATTTCTTAAAAGATGATGCGAATCACAACGTTACTGTGAATGGTGAGCGCTACCGTGCGATGATAACAAACTTTTTTTTGCCCAAAATGGAAGAGCTTGACTTGCATGACATGTGGTTTCAACAAGACGGTGCCACACAGCACGCGATACAATGGACCAATTGAGAGGCGAGTTCGGTGAACAGTTTATTTCACGCTTGGGACCAGTCAATTGGCCGCCCAGATCGTGCGATTTAACTCCTCTAGACTATTTTTTGTGGGGCTATGTTAAGGCTAATGTCAATAGCGACAAGCCCGGAAGCACTGGAAGCCAAAATTATTCGTGAGATACCGGTATATATATATATATATATATATATATATATATATATATATATATATATATATATATATATATATATATATATATATATATATATATATATATATATATATATATATATATATATATATATATATATATATATATATATATATATATATATATATATATATATATATATATAGGTTTTACGACATAGATATGAAAATGCTTGATTTTTGGCATAAAATATCAAAACTGATTCTTCACAAATTTTCCCTTCTATGGCTAAGCTTATAGAAAACATATTAGTCTTATCGTGCTTTACTGCAAATCTGTAAGGTACATGAACTTTAACAAACCCAAAGTGAGAAGTCAGTTGAAGAAACCATTTTCAAAAGAAATTCTATATACCTACTAAAGACCTCTTAAAATTTTGCAGCTGTCGTTGTTTTGACTATAAAATATGGTATAGAAAACTATAAAATATAATAGCTTTGTTCGAGGAAATTCCGGGTAAAGTCCGGTTAAATGAGAGCAAACAAAAAACCACAAATTTGCTAAAAATTGCTGGAACACAAAAACCCACATTTCAAGCCCGAAATTAAATATCAGCTGTTGTTTATTTATACAATTTTAAAATTCAGTGTTGTCAACTTCTAAATTATACAACGAACTGAAATCCAATAAAAAATGCAAACTTTTACAAAAATATACGCAAAAAAATTAACCAAAAAATGTATTTAATAATATTCGCTTTAATAAAAAAATTTTATGTTTTTACATTTATGAGCAAAATAAATATGTATCGCTTAGTTATTTTTCGAATTTTGTTCGATTTAAAAAGTAAATTAATTTCCAATTATTACGTTTATGCACAGCCTACTAGGATACTATTGTCGAAAACTTGACCTCGTAAGTATAAACAAAGTTTTTTTTATTCAATAAATTGTTGCATATTTAGTTTGTGGTTTTAAAAAATTGCATATAACTTCAATTTTTTATAGATGGTTACAAGTTATTAGCAAAATATTGATTGTCAAATAAAATTTGTAAAATTTTGGTACGAGAAATCGAGATCAGTGCCAGCAACAATTTATTGAATAAGCCAAAATAAAAATGCAAAAAAAATATATATAAACTGTTTTTTTTTTTAATAATGTTTGAATCCTATTAAAAGAAAATGCACTAAAAATTAAATAAAAGCATCGTGCATTGATTTAAAAGTTTTTTGTGTGATTTTTAAAAACCATTAATATCGGCGTGAAAAGCGCCGAGTTGACAGCTCTGTTGTAATTCAAACAAATATTTTTGCAAATTTATTTAAACATTTTGAGCTAGATAAAGATGTTAAATAACTTATTTAAATATGACGTATTGTTATATCTTCAAATGTTTTTTTTTTATGATTTGCACTTTGGTGTTTTATTTTCATAAATAACAACCCAGCAGTCCACAAGTTACTACAATTTGCAAAGCATCCGATTGTAAGCGATTGTGTCAACAGTAAAAATCAAAATAAACGTGTTAAGCACAACAAACAACTAGCATCCGATTCCCATTAGTCTTTTTCTACTCATTTTGTTAAATTAAATGTACATAAGAAGCAAAGAAGAAAATAAATGCTAATAATATAGTTTTGAACTTATCCAATCTTCGCTTACAATGTATACAGTGTTGGATGCATCTTACGGCCTAGGCCATCGCTGTGTAAATGTAAGTAGGAATTG
The DNA here is from genome assembly GCA_914767995.1 of Thecocarcelia acutangulata. Lineage (NCBI taxonomy): Eukaryota > Metazoa > Arthropoda > Insecta > Diptera > Tachinidae > Thecocarcelia > Thecocarcelia acutangulata. Next base: position 9,588,461 of record OU612099.1, on the reverse strand, counting down.
TATACAGACTTCGGAACTTGTGGACTGCTGGGAAAGTACGGGTAAAGTCTGGTAAAATGAGAAACACAAATTACTCTCTCAGAAGCTTTCTCATTTACTCAATTTGCCCAATTTTCAACACAAGAAACACTTTTCGTGCATATTGGGAGCCCGCGGGTTCCCGCAGTAACGACGTCGAACACAACTAGTATATGAAAGTAAATTTCAAAATTCCTTTTATTAAATATAATCTTATTTAAAAAAAAGTGTTATCTACAAAAATAAATGAATCTATTCTTATTAACTTTGTACGATTATATATGTTTTGTTAATACTTTAAAATGTCTAGTTTTTTATTAAAGGCAACTATGAATTACTATGCTTTATACCTATTACCCTATTAAAATACATACATACGTATGTGTATATATTATTCATAAAACCATTAATTTTAGTAGCTGGCGATTTGTGATAATCATATTGACGATTTGGATGATTTTTTCCGCCGCATTTGTTGTTTTTATAACAGATTTACCTGACATCTAAGTATGCCAACATAATTAATGGAACAAAATATTATTATATATATATAAGCTGCAGAGAAAACCACCAGTTGATTCAATTTACCTCTCCCCTCACACTCTTTTTGATTCGTTTTTAACTTCAATATCGTTAGTCTCATGTAGAAAGGCCCTAACTTGCATTTTCCCTGAACCGAACTTTTTGAGGGATTCTCTTACGTTTTACATAATTATACAGCGTCACAAAAACTTAATCATATAATTTCATAAATACCGCTTTAACAAGCAATTGAACAAAAAAATTAATTGTAAATGAACCTAGGTATACAGTTCCCATTATGATTTTTCCTTCTCTTGTGAAATTGCGATTATGTTTGTTAGGGCCTTTCTGCATGAGACCAACGATATGTACTAATGACATTACTCGCAGTGCTAATTCTCTACCAACAGACTATTTTTAAGTACTGCAAAACCAAATAAACATTTTTACTGTTATCTGATTGTTTTGTATAGCAATCAAATAACTAATAAAAAAAAAGCGGGTATGAGTCTTTAATTTAATACAACAAACCGTAAGTATATGTACATATATAATTTAACAAATTATTTAAATAAGTTTAAACACTATTATTTTACTTCTTTTTTTTTTTGTACTATAAAAAAAAGTAAGAGCAAAGACAATAAATACATATATAAAGATGGTGCACTCTGAACATTTAAAGAAACAAAAGTTATAAACTGCTTGTTGACAGCGGGGGTAAGCAACAAGGGCTAATATGTTCCGCAAGCAAAAGCAAAAATGAAGAGAGCACAGTTTTGTAAACATGAAAACATGCATGCACACATGCGTAAATATGTAAACATGGTATGTATGTGTGTATGCATGTTCTTATTTGAGTTTTGTTGATGGGAATTATTAAGAACAAGTGAAGCAAAAAATATACATATGTATGTAAGTATATGTAACACATGTGAACATTATTGGTGCATGCTTAAATTTTTTTTGGGAATTATAATTCTCATTTCAAACATACATATGTATGCTAATCGTACATATGATATGCATGAATGTGTATTAGTTTATGCAATGTTGCTTGGTTTTTTTTATACATATATATGCATATGTATGTAGGTATTTCTGACATACATACTAATTTTAAAATTATTCTATAAAATGAAATTTCCTGTTTTCCTATCTTACGTACTACATGGTTATAAGGGCCACTAATAAACGAAACATACTTATAAGACTATTTTTGAAATTGTAGGGTACATATACATTTTTCATTATTGTATTAATAACAAGTAAGAAAGTAGTATATTCGGCTGGGCCGAATCTAAAATACCCTTCACGATAGTCACGAATATGTATAGTATATAAGTATATAGATATCGGAATTTTCTATTTTCTGTATTTTAGTAACCTTCTTTTATAACGAGAATTGCTTTTCAGCAAAAAAAAAAATTTTTTTAATGGAAAAATCGGTTCAGGCTATATCTCGGGTATATATGGACCGATATCGAAAATTTTAATTTTCCATATTGATATAACCTTATATCATTACCAGAACTGCTTTTGAGCACAACAAATTGTTTAAGTTCGCTTACGCGATATTTTCATGAAAAACCCGATTAAGGCTACATCTCGGGTATATATGGACCGATATCAGAAATTTTAATTTTCTCTATTTTCGTAACCTTCTTTTATAACAAGAACTGCTTTTCAGCAACAAAAAAAAAAATGTTATTGGAAAAACCGGTTTAGGCTATATCTCGAGTATATATGGACCGATATCGGACATTTTTTTTCCATATATATGTATATAACCTTATTTTATTACCAGCCTTGCTTTAAGGTGAAACAAGTTGTTTAAGTTCGCTTACGCGGCGTTTTCATGAAAAACCCGTTTTGGGCTATATCTCGGGTATATATGGACCGATATCGGAAATTTTAATTTTTCATACCTATGTAACCTTAGTTTATTGTTAGAACTGCTTTTAAGCCAAAAATATTGTTTGAGTTCGTGTACGCCGCGTGTTCATTAAAAACCCGGTTTAGGCTATATCTCGGGTATATATGGACCGATATCGAAAACTTTCATTTTCAATATTTATATCACCTTATTTTATTACCAGAACTGCTTTAAGGCGAAAAAATTGTTTAAGTTCGCTTACGCGGCATTTCCATGAAAACCCCGGTTTAGGCTATATCTCAGGTATATATGGACCGATATCAGAAATTTTTATCTTCCATATTTATATAAACTGATCTTATTACCAGAACTGTTTTTAATAAAACAAAGTTGTTAAAGTTCGCTTACGCGACATTTTCATGAAAAACCCGGTTCTCGGGTATATATAGACCGATATCTAGGCTATATCTCTAGGCTATATCTCGGGTATATATGGACCGATATCGGAAATTTTCATTTTCCATATTTATGTAACCTAATTTCATTACCAGAACTGCTTTTGAGCACAAAGAAGTTGTTTAAATGGTTTTATTTTTATCATTTTAGTTTTATTTAAAGGGAGTGGAATTATGGGAAAAAGGTCATAATTTTCTTCTGATACAATTGGTATCTGTACATTAAATATAATTTTTGAATTATTGTAGTATGCTTGGAGTCCAAGCAGTTCATAAATTTGTTCCTTGGAATTAGTTTTTATTAACTGATTTTCCATATAATCATCTATTTGGTTTAATTCTGTAGTGCTTAATATGAACTTAGAAATTACATTTAATTTTGGTAGGACAATTGATTCAGCATTACTTTCTAGGTGATTGTTTAAAAGATCTATGTTATAATTAATTTGACTTTTATATTGGAGTTCAAAAAGTTGGTCATCTTCTTTTAAAATATTGTTGGTTAGCTTGTTGATGTAGTTTTCTATTTTGTCCTGTTCTTTATTTATGTGGTCAGTGACGTTTTTCAGTCTTTCCTGCATTTTTGTATTAATTTGGTTCTGGTTTGTCAGTATAGTTTCAATATGTGTTGTATTATTATTCAAGTTTTGTATTTGTTTATTTATAAAAAGTGCGTCATTGGCATCCATGTTGCCTGTTATGAATTTTATAGCTGTGCCTAATCCGTTAACAAGTCCACGTTTACATATGTCTGTTATAGGGCATAAGTGTGTGCAGTTTGTTTTCCAGTTCATTATTAAGTTTTAGTCTTGTTACTTTTGTGAAGCTTGTAGTTCTGTGGGTGTTTTCAAAGGCTGAGACAGTGTCTTGTATTTTATTAACAGTCTTTGCGTATTCGTCAAGGCTGACGATGTGTATGAGGTTATTGTGGTTGGTGATTATCCTTGGTCCAACGGTCCTAATTGAAATCTAACTACTGTCTGCATTTCGTCTATTTTTTGTATGTCTACGGTTTGAGAAAGTACTAGTGGTATCCTGTGGGCAGAAAAAATCTTAATTAGATTTTTTTTTTTTTTTTTTTTGAATTTTGTGTAACCTTTTTATTTTTGATTTGCGAAACTTTTTGTTCTTGTGTGTGATTATTGTTACTCTATTGTTCTGTTTTACTTTGTGTTTTGTGAATCTTGGAGTTAATTTATTGCGTTTTGCTTCTTTTCTATAAATAGTTTGATTTTCTAGGTTTTCCGGTTCAGAGCGAGTTTCATTTAATTTGTTTACCCTAGTATTAGTAGCGTTCCCTAACTTTTCTTTAATTTTTGGGTATAAAATATTTTGGAACTCGTTAAGTTTTGTAATATAATCATGTTCGTTGTTGAACGTAACAGTGTTATTAAATTTAAAAGTTCTACCGAAAAATATTTCAAAAGGTGTTAGTTTTGTAGCAGAATGTATTGAATTGTTGTAAGTTATATGTAAGAGTTTCAGTGAGTATGTCGTCATGGTCTTCACTAAGGTGATTTTCTTTTCTTTTCTAGTAGTTGATACAATTCTATATATTTCGGTTAGGGTGGAATGTAGTCTTTCTACAGGAGCATTGCTTGTGCTCTGTTGAAATGAAGTAATATGCAGATTAATTTGAAATAGCCTACAAAATTCTTTAAAAATATTGGCTGTAAACTCTGAGCCTTGGTCAGCAATTATCTTCCTTGGAATTCCGTAAGGAGTAATGAAATGTTTTAAAGATTTTAATATACACACAGAATTCCTTGATGGAAGTGTATATGCTGCTGCAAATTTTGAAAATTTGTCAATTATAGTTAGGATTTGTTTGTAATTTATACTGTATATGTCTATATGTAAAATGTCTAAGGGTTCTAAAGGAGTTTCTGGTTTTTGAAATATCGGTTTTGGGGGATTCCTGTCGTATTTAAGCGTTTGACATTTGTCGCAGCTGTTAATTATCTGCGTTATTTTGTTCTTCATAAAAGGGAAATATAATTCTCTTTTTAGATGAAGAAGCGTTTCGCTAATTCCGCGGTGATTATTATTGTTATGATAATTTTTTATAAGTTGTTCCTGTCTGTCACTATCTGTTATATCTTTTAATAGTTCTGTACACCGTATTAGACGAAATATTTTGTTGTTTGAGAAAAATTTTGAATTGACGGATTGTATAATGCGGAAAGTGTTGTCATCAGTAAATATTGCTGACAATTTGTTTGGATTAAGAAATTTCTTGAAAATGTCTATTATTTTATCTTCTGTATACAAAGGTTTTCTAAATATTCGGCGTTGTTTATTTTTAAATGGCATCATGACCGACATTTCTGGAGTTTCTAATGTTTTTTTGAATATGAGCTGTAGATTAAAATCATTTAGAGGTTTTTCTGAGATGTATATGCCATCGTTTAGATTTTCATCTGTTGAGTGCACAGTAGTGCCAGCGGTACCCTGGTTTGAAGTAACATCGTTTAGGTTTACATCTAACAACTTTGGCGCATCTATTTTTATACGACTTAATGCATCAGCATTTGTATTTAATTTTCCTTTCTTGTATACTATTTCATAATCGAACTCTTCTAGTTTTAGGCGCCACCTGACTAGTTTTGAGTTAGGCTCTTTTAAGCTCATTATCCACGTGAGTGGCCTATGGTCAGTTACAATAAAGAATTTGCGCCCAAGGAGATAAGGACGGAAGTACTTTGTTGCCCAAACTATTGCTAAAAGTTCTTTTTCTATTGTGGAGTAGTTGCATTCAGAGTCCGATAGAGTGCGGCTAGCATAACATATAGGTTTGTCATTTCCCATACGACCTTGTGATAGAATGGCTCCTAATGCAAAGTTGCTTGCATCTGTGGTTAGAATGAAAGGTTTTGTAAAATCGGGGTACTGTAGAATAGGGTCATTAGTTAAGACTGACTTACAAGTTTCGAAAGCTTTCATATATTTATCGTTAAAGTCTATGTTTTTCCCTTTCTTAAGACATTCTGTAAGAGGTTTGGTTAGTTTAGAGAAATCTTTAATGAATTTTCGGTAATACCCAACGAGGCCAATGAAGCTTTTAATTTGCTTCTGCGTTCGAGGGAGTGGAAAGGTTTTTATAGCAGCAATTTTTTCTGGATTGGGTTTTATTCCATCTGTAGAAATTATATGTCCAAGGAACTTCGTCTCTTTTTGCAAAAATTCCGATTTATCTGTTTGAATTTTAAGATTTGATGAGCGAAGCTTATCGAAGACTAACTGAAGGTTTTGTATATGCTCTTGTAAAGATGTAGAGTATATGATGATATCGTCTAAGTATACCAAGCATATTTTACCTATGAGATCACCTAAAACATTATCCATGACCCTCTGAAAGGTCGACGGTGCGTTTTTAAGCCCAAAGGGCATTCTAACATACTCATAATGTTCGTTTTCTACTGTGAATGCTGTTTCGGGGATGTCTTTAGCATGCATCTGAATTTGATGAAAACCATTTGCTAAATCGAGGGTGGTAAAGTACATGCATTTCCCTAATTTATCTAAAATTTCACTTATATTGGGAAGGGGGTATCTATCGGATATGGTTTTCTCGTTAAGTTTCCTATAATCTATTACCATCCGCCGTTTCTGTTTTCCGCTGGCATCTATTTTCTTTGGTACAATCCATACAGGAGAACTCCATGGAGAATAACTTGGGCGTATTATTCCTTGCTCTAACATGTCCGCTATTTGTCGCTTTACCTCAGTCTTATGTATTTGTGGGTACTTATATGATTTTGTATGTATAGGGATGTCGTCTGTTGTTATTATTTTATGTTTAATTTGATTAGTGAAAGTCAATTTTGTACTTTCCCTAAAAAATATATCTTTATAATTACGACAAAGTTTTAACAAGTGTAGTTTTTCTTCTCTGTTTAAATGTTCTGTTCTAAGTGCTTGTGAGATATCATCAAATTCAGAATTCCCTGTTTCAATTATCTCGAAGCTAAAGGCTTCTATGAACTCATTGCAATTATACTTAGTGGCTTTTAATGGTTGTTCTATGTATAACACTTGTTGTTCGTCCGAGATGTTAATAATTTCAAGGGGGCTCTGCCAGTCTTTTGCTTAGTATATACCTTCTGGTATATAAAGTGAATCGGTAATAAAAGTCTTGCTTATGTATATAGATGTCTCCATTCTTAACATCTACAGGGATTTTCTTTATGACTTTGCAATTCTCAGGTATAATATGTTTCCCAGAGGAAAAATTAGGCTTAAATTGTAGAGGGATTGTGGCACTTTTGGTTACAATTGTATTATTTGCCAAATCTATATTTGCTTCTAGTTGTGACAGTATATCGAGACCAATCAGTCCATCAAAGTAATTGTGAAAATTGAATAAAAGAAATCTTAATTCACCTGGTTGATTAAACTCAACAAAGGTTTGGAGTGTAACCTCCTTGTTCAGTTCATATCTGTTAAGGATAGTTGTTATTGTAATCGGTTCACATGTTTTCTGGTCTGAAGGGTTTATAAATTTTGGGTTTATAAATGATGATGAAGCGCCGGTGTCAATAAGAAATTTAAGCGGTCTTCCAAATGGAGAGGAAATATTAATATAGCCTAGCTCAACCCCATGCTTATTGATATCTAAGTACCCTGTCTGTTGTTCGAGGCAGAGTCTTGAAAATTTATGTTATCCTCATTACTTAAATTTTCTTGGGTTCCTAGGTATTGATCCAAATTTTGTTGGTAGCCTGTAATTGGTGGTAATGACTCTAAACAGTTATTGTTTTGGAAGTTGAAAAGCTCTCCTCTTTTATACTACCTGAATTGTTCTGCAGCACAAAAAAGCCGTTTTATGAAATTTGATAATGCCGCGTACAGCATATTTGGCGATGTACAGTTTTTAAATGTGTGTAGTTTTTTTTATGCTCAAAGGAAGAAGTTTTTTTCGTGTTTTATCGTGAGCTATCAATATTTCTTTTATTTATTCATTTTTCATTTTTTTATTATTATTTGGTATATTTTTATTAGGATATAAATTATATTAATTGGTTTTTGTGTAATTTTTGTTCATACAGTACCTATTGTTCATCTTAGGCGTTATAGGTTTGTGGGTGAAATAATTTAAAGTCGCGTTTTTTGTTTAATAGAGGTGGCGGTTAGGTGGCATTTCCACCGGAAAGCAAAAATAACCAAAAGGTTCACAACTGCTTTAGGTAGTGTAAAAGAGCGAATTTCATTTTTTTGGGGAAAAATTTATATCATACCGCTTTAGGGAGCTCCTTAAAGATAAGGTTTTTGTAAATTAGGGGGTGCTCAACACCTGTAAAGTAGACGTGTACTGAAAGTCGTAGATCGTGTTGTTGGAAATTATAGTAGAAAAACAGCCCCGACAAACTTATGTCGCTGAAGGAAATTAGAATCTAAAATAGGAATTAATTGTATTGTTCAGAACAGGAATTTTTTGTAAAGTGAAGATAGGAAGTATAATAAGATATTATTGTTGAATTTTTCTAAGTTTTATTTAAATAAAAATTTATGTATGATATTAGTTGAAAATATAAATCATGTTGTGTGAATAATTTGCATTTTTGGTGAGGCTGGAGGTGAGCTGAGTATGTAGAGTGTGGCTTGTACAAGGGGTTGCAATAAACTTGATTGTAGGATTTTATAGCGACATGGTTGGGATGGGCTACTACAGGAGGAACACCTAGTCCTGTGTAAAAAGGTATGTGTGAAATTTCGGAAAAATATTGTAGGTGGATTTAATAAGTTTAGATTGGTTTTTGTTTGTAAGTTGTGTTGTGAGATTATTATTTATTTTTTTTTAATGTACGAAGCACCCAGTGGGAGAGATCTTTGTGAGTTGGCTGGAGGTCCTACTGGTCTCTGCGTTCGTAACATTAAATGGCATAAGATCGTATGATGCAACACCACCGCAACAAAATCATTGGACAAGCTAATGAAGTTTTAAATATGTATGGAACACCCCTAAACTGGGATGACATCAAACAATACATTATTTTACACTACTCGGACAAGAGGACTGAGACTTCCCTAATTAGAGATCTCCATAATATTCGACAAAAATCAAATAATGTAGAAAAGTTTTATAGCGAAATAATAGAAATTCAGGCGTCCCTTTTTAATAATATTCAAATACACGAAAGAGACGATAAAGTGGTAAAATCGAAAAAGGATCTTTACTCCGAAATGTGTTTAAACAGCTTTCTGATTGGTTTAAGAGAGCCACTAGGCTCGACCATAAGAGCATCAAAACGAGACTCACTAGCAGAAGCATTTTTCTTATGCATTAAGGAGCAAAACATTTTTTATATGAAATCAGAACCCACTATTACCCAAAACAAATGGCAACCGAGACCAAACAATTCGTTTTATGGAAGTAGGTATAATAATAGATTTACACCTTTTTCCCAACAAACCCAAGTTACCTACAACAACCAAAATACACGCCCCCAACCGTTAAATTATAACAGACAACCTATACAACGTAGAGTAAACGGCAACACCTCAATTTTTTGTGGGGCTATGTTAAGGCTAATGTCTATAGCGACAAGCCCGCTTCGATTGACGCACTGGAAGCCAACATTGCCAACATTATTCGTGAGATACCGGCCGAAATGTTGGAAAGAGTATGCCAAAATTGGACTAAGCGTATGGACCATTTGAGGCACAGCCGCGGCCAACATTTGCATGAAATAATCTTCAAACATTAAATTATATCGACCCAACTATCGATCCAAATAAATATTTCATGTATTTTTCTGAATTTTATGTGTTTTTTTTTTTTAATTTCCGATAGTTCTTATAAATTCACCCATTATAAATTTGGTGTTTGTTAGCTATGTTCTGTAGCTTCGAAATCAAATAATCTAATTTAAGTGTTTCGTTACCAAAACCAAATTCGAGTGATAGTAGTCTTTTAAACTTTTTATATACGTTTATACGTAGTAACTTTACATATATATTGGAAATATTGTTAGGCAGAAATTTTTTTGTATTGTATTTAAATTTTTTTTGTTAACTGTAAGTGTCCAGTTAGGTTTTTTTTTATTACTGTTTTTCAAATATAGCTATAAGGACAGTTATTTAAGAATTGAGGAAATTTTCTAATTTTAAATAATATTTAAGAGAGTTTAGCTTAATTAGTTTTTTTGTAGTATATAAAATATGCATTATGATTAAGTCTATTTGAAAAGAAAAATTATGTGTGAGTGAATTTATGGAACAAGGGGCAAATAAAAAGTAAGGTTGTGACGTGAGTGTGGTATATGGGGTCACAGTGCAATATTTGATGGAAACATCACTTTCCTTCTCAACGCTGATGCAGGTGATAAGTTTATAGTAGTACAAGAAATTTTTATTGGTATGGTCCTAGGGATGTGGACGAGATTTGGGACCCCTACTGAGTAGTATCATGCCTAAGGAGCTGGACGTCGTTCAATCCCACGTTAGCAGGTAAATCATAACAATAATGGCGCCCAATCATAGAATAAAACTGTGCAGATAACCTAAACACAGAAAAATAGACAAATAATTTCTGAAATAGCCCAAATAATGAGCGAAAGATCATCCTAGATAGGACCTGTAGCCGTTCTTGATACTATGCCGGAAGCTGTTTGTATAGGAATTTGAAAGATCTATTGGCTGAGGAAAGTAAAAAAAAAAAAAAAAGGTTGATATGGAGTTCGCTAGTACATATGTAAAACTGTATGTCCACACTCCAGATCAATGAAATTCAGTTTTGCTTTTTTTATATTTTTTTTTAGCCTGCGATCATAGTTTTAGGTCTGAAGATGTTGACAGATAACCGCTTAAGATTAAAGCTTGAGGTCTGCCGTATCTGACAATGTATTCATGAGCTCTTTTGATGAATCAAATTGAGTACATAAAAAGTAAAACTGTGGTTTAGAAAAAAATTTGGTTTAACTTGATTTATGCATCAGCGAGAGAACTCTCAAGATAAAGAGAGAGCCATATATTACACCACTACCGTCACTACTAACCTTGTACCGCCCCTAAGGCCCATTTAGCCGACCGTAGAAATTGTAACTGTAAGGTAAATGTAAATGTAACGTAAATGTAAATGTAGTAGCACTTATAGAAGACGTAAAACCGTATCATGTGTTTTTGATACAAACAAAAAAAAAACACAAGTGCATGTGAAGAAAAAGTGTTCACTTATTAATGATTTACAGATGTTTCATCTGCTTTTCATTTTTATATTATTGTATGTTAAAGAAAATAATTAATTTTTCATCACCTATATCTTTATATCAAATAATTTGCAAAAATAAAATAAAAGCAATACAGCTGTTCATAGCAGTGATGAGAGCTCATAGTTTTCAGTACATAAACAAAAAGTACGAAAATTGTTCAAATGGTACCTAAAATTTCTAATATTTCTTTTTCTGTCTATTGTCGACATTTAAAATGAGCTACAGCTGGAAAATATAAAAAACAAGCTTTTTATAATTTTTTTATTAGTAACAATGTTGGAAGCTACTATAGCGAATAAATCTCAAATTTTTGAATTTTTGTTCTCTGCTCTTTAGTACTTCTAAAAAAACAAATTTAACTGCTTATAATATATAATAATATTAATATATAACAGGAGCGTAGTACATTTGGCTGGGCCGAATCTAAAATACCCTTCACGATAGTCACTAAATATGCTCGGATATATACGGACCGACATCGAGCAAAAAATATGTTTGCCTTGTAATCACCATTCCAAAAAGGAAATCTTTCATGGAAATTATCATGCAAAAATTGGTTATATCTCGGTTAAATGTGAACCGATAACGGAATTTTCCCTTTTCTGTATTTTACGAGTAATTAATTACCTCGTTTTATAATCAGAACTGATTTCAAGCAAAATAAATTTTTCACTAAAACATCGGTTTAGACTATATCTCGGGTATATATGGACCAATATCGGAAATTTTCATTTTCTCTATTTGGTAATCTCCTTATATTATCAGAAGTTCTTTTAAGCAAAAACAAACATTTATAGAAAAATCGGTTTAGGCTATATCTTTTTCGGAATTTTGAACATATCTCAGCTATATGTGAACCGATATTACTGAATTGCAATAGCAATCCCATGACTCGATGGGGTAATAGAATGGTGAAAGAAAAACGTTTCAAGTCTAATGGTTTTCTCAGAAACGGTATTTACACAACCGACGGATGGACAGACGAACATCGCTTAATCGACTTTTCTATTAATTCTGATTCTTGAGAATATATATACTTTACGCGGTCGCGAATAAAAATTGCAGAAATTATAAACGGAATCACAAACTTATATATACCCTTTACATTTTTGTGAAGGGTATAACAGTACTAAAATTCTAATTATATATATTTATTAGCTTATTATACTTAAAAAGTATTAAAACTTTTTTATTATTACATTTTCATATCATTACAGACCAAAATGTATACGTTACGGTTACATTTCATTACAGTCAGATAAGCATTTTCATTGTTTCTCGTATAACAAAAACGATCAGCTGTTCCGACTACATTTACATTTCTACATTTACGGTCGGCTAAATGGGCCTCTAGACAAATAAAAAGTAGTAAAGAAATTTTGCGTGAGATATATAATGGTGTAATTTGGTGATAGGATTTGGAGAGAGAATCAGTTTGAAAAAAATTTCAGTAACTAAGATTATCAATTACTTGGTGTTAAGAGTTTTATGTGCCCAGAATACTTGAAATAAGTGCTGGAGTTATTTATATGTTATATTTGTTTCTTTTTGTATGATTACTTTATATCATTATTTTTTTTCTTTTGAGTATACTATATCATTTTTATATTTTTTGAATTCGTACGTGTGTTCGCGGAGTTTCATAAAATTTTGGGATTTAAATTTTTATGTTTTGGGATATTAGCGATATTTTGAAAAGGTTAAAACATGTATAGAAAAAGCTGTGCGAGTTGGGTAAAGTAGATGGTGACCAAAAAAAAATATCCAATCAGGCCAGAAAAGAGAGAAAAGCAACTCAAAGACCAGTAATAATTTGGAAATACAAACTAGTAGAAAACGAGGCAGAGTGCTAGCTTTCGACTTGAATACATCGACTTATCCTACCGATCCAAAAAGAAATAGAATTGAAGACAACCTAATGGAAAACCCAGGAAGTAATGCAAATAATAATTTAGATGCCCGTATAGTAGACCTATCAGGAACTATTATGAATCAGCCACCTGTGAGCACTGGGCAGAATATTCAAGGGCAGCAGCAGGTCATAATGTCTAATAGTATAAATGCAGAAACAAACGAAATAGATACTGTTGTTAGGGATTTGGTGATAGACGAGGCGCTAAATGTACAAAGAAATCTAGAAGAAAATGGTGCAGGATGAGGTTAGAGAGGTAAGGAAAACACTTGCTAACTTAGTTAAATCAGTGCAAGTACTTACCAAAAATATTCCCACGGTAAGTCAGGGCCCGAGTTCACTAGCGAGCAATGGTCCAGTATCAAGCGGGCCGAATACTAGCAGTTTTAATGCCCAAATGGCAGGCTATATGAACCACGTGGGGTATAATAGACCAAATTTAATTCGAGAAAATCGGGAAAGAAATAATGGGTACTTATCACCAGCCCTACTTTCAACCGCAAGGAGCGTCACCATCTATGGCTCCACTGTTTTCAATGCCTGGACAGTCTAGAAATAGACCAGGAGGAAAAGAACCGGTTGATTTTCGATAAAGTAAGGCTGGATAAATTAGGGTAAATATTCGACAATGAAATCATCTACTAGTGTAGATGATTTCATTTTCTGTTAGAGCATCTCAAAATACAATACAATATTCCAGATGAAGATATCATCAGGGACTTTCATTTGTTGGTTGGTGGTACAGTGAAGGAGTGGTACTGGGCATTTGTGGGGGATCATGGGATGACCGAGTGGCAGGTGTTGCGACTTGCACTTCTATCGCAATTTCAATCACCGCGATCCAACTTTGAAGTTATGAGGGACCTGGTGGAAAGAAAACAATAGAATAATGAATCGATGGACATGTTATTTTTGGCAATGAATAAATTAAGAGCAAAACTAGCACAGCCCATGCCGGAATACGACATGATCAAAATTAGGAAAAGAAACGTTAACCCTAACTTGGCTTCAATTATTTATCCGTTAGCAGTATCCTCTGTAGAACAACTCCGTATTGAATGTAATGATGCAGAACGCAACTTCCCGAAAACAGATAGCAAAAATATGATGCCCCCACACTACGCTAGACGACCAGTGGCTAAGATATTCTACGAGTCGGATCAAGAAGAAGGAAGCGAGAGGTTTGCGGAAGCAGATAACATCAATGTGGAAGAAATAAGAACAGAGCATCAGCAGACCAAACCAAGTTTGAGATGTTGGAACTGTCGCATAATGGGTCATGGGTTTAAGCAATGCCCTAAAGAGCAAAGAACGCTATTTTGCTACACATGCGGTCTAGCCGATGTCACGACTCCGACATGCCCAAAAAGCAAAGTAAAAAAAAAACAGAGAAATGACGTAAAGAAAGCAGGGGACTTACGCCAGAAAGAGAACTCTACAAATGTAGGGAAATAGAAAATTTTGATATAGGCAAACGTAGTGTTAGACAGCACATAATAATAACAATAAACAAAATTATGCACAACTACGTCATTATACACCTGTTGAAGTACGAAAAATGAGCAAAATGTTGGCAAGGGGGAGAAAGAGGTTAGGCAACCTCCCAAATATCAACTCAAATGGCGTGTAACCAGTACCTACATGTGGCGTTGTATTGTACGAAAAGCAAAAATAAGGAATCCAATGATCCCATTCATCACTTTTACAAAAGTTTAAGAGAAATTCATTAAGTACTCTGCGGTTTCGCTCTATTGAGCCCAACGTTTCGTGATGATAAGGTGTACTGAAAACTTGACTTATTTTAATAAACAATTTGGACACCTCAGATATTAGTTCATTCGCAAACTCAGTGCCTCTATCCGATTTAAGAATCTTCAAATTTCCGTAAATTAAAATTACATGTTCATCTAGAGCTTTTGCAACTGTCCTGACATCTTTCGATTCAATACGGCAAGCTACAACGTATTTGGTTAAATCATCTTGCATTGTTAAAACGTATCTAAACTGATTAGAAAATCGCAGAGGTCCTACCGTATCTATAGAGATGACTTCAAAACTTGTGTTTGGGGTGTCAGTTATAACTAATTTTTCTTTCGTATGTTTGACTTGTTTATGTACTTTACAGTCTTTACAATTCAAAATGTGTTTTTTTACCATTCAAGACATCTTCCATATGTATCTTTGTTTGAGTTTCATAGTTGTTTTCCTGATGCCTAAGTGACCTCCTGTGGGTGCATTGTTATTCGTACTGGTTCTATATATAGTAGAATTCTCAAGTTTTACTCACGATTTCTCTTTAATTTATTGATTATATTTTTAAATTGTTCAATGGGAGTTATATTAAATATACTATCATCATCCTTCAAAGCTAGTTCCTTTGTACCCTCCAACAACATTTTTGGTATAAGCTTCTCCAAGGACGCCTGGACGTTCATCGGATTATCACCACACCTAACTATTACTTCTGTGTTGTTGGCTGTAATCAGCAGTTTAAATGTTTTATCTACGTTAAATCGAAGCTTTTTCATGTCTGTTATGGTCGTACATTCCCACATGAAAAGTTGATCAGGCTTTTCTGTAGCAACGGGACTTCCATCAATATATGTGTCTATCTGTTTTGATTCCTTTTTCATACTTCGAGTTATAGCGAGAATCTTTGATGCTTCAGTAGGTATCATTGCTTTTAAGGTGTCACTGTTTATAACAATTCGAGATAATGCGTCTGCGTTTGTATTCATTTTACCTTTTTTGTACGATATTTCGAAATCATAATCGCACAAATCTAATCTGATTCGTGTCATTTTTGACGACGGGTTTCTATGGGAAAATAACGACACGAGAGGTCTGTGGTCAGTAACAACATAAAATTTTCTACCGTATAGGTACGGACGGAAAAAGTTGATTGCCCAATGGATGGCTAAAAGTTCCTTTTCTATGACAGGTTTATTTAAATCGTGCTTAGACAAAGATTTGCTTGCGTATGATACCGGTAAATCTTGACCAATTTCGCCCTCGGAAAGAATTGCTCCAAGCGCATAATTGGAAGCGTCAGTAGTCAATACGAACGGTTTTCCAAAATCAGGACACTGTAGAATTGGCGGCTCTACGAGCTTTGACTTGAGACTTTCAAACGCTTTTTGACAGTTGTGAAAAGATTTACATCAGCACATGCCTTGCGGCCTAATCTGATGATGGACCAATTCCACGGAGTGAATTATTCACGATTCACCAGCGCCCCCGTGTGGCTTACCAGGCTCACACAGGTAGCAATTCTTGCCATATGATTGCGGTCATATGAGCAACTTCTTGTTGAGGAGTTCGGGCCTTCTAATCCCTCATGTATGCAATTTCCCAGCAATCAATGGAGGACAAGGCTTAATGAGTTGGTAGGCAGAAGCCCACTAAGAGCATCAGCCCTTAAACCAACTCACTCGTCAACGATCACCGGTGGTTCCTTAGAATACAGGTATCTGTTGTACAGGCAACAGATCCTCGGGAGATTGTTAGCCCCCGAAAAAAACCACACACCAAACAATTATCAAGGATACTAACACTTTCTTCCTGCGTTTTAGGTTTCAACCACAGCCAGAACGTTTCAGCCAAGGTAGGCACCTCAACCATGGTCAGCCCGGGTCGAACCGCAAGCAGAACTACCCGGGGGCCATGCTGATCCCCGTTCTGCCAATTTATACCCTTGGTAATGGTTTCGGAAGCCAACACAACATAAGTCATGTGGCTTCCTAGAGTTTTGTTTGCCGCACCAAACGAGGGACCCCTTCCCCTCTTTTCCCCGAAAAACAGAGCGCCTAAGTTGGGAATACGCCAAGGCAAAACCTGTTCCCCGGGGGGGACGTTTTTTGACAGTCAGAACTCCATATAAATGTCGTGTTTTTCTTTAACAACTGATTTAAGCTTCTGGCTATCAATGCAAAATCTTTTACGAATCGCCTGTAATAATTATAGAAGGCTATAAATCGTCTGACTTCGTCAGCGTGTTTTGGTACGGCGTGGTCCTTTATGACATTGTATTTATTTGGGTCAGTGTATATCCCTTTGTCTGTAATCAAGTGGCCCAAGTAAACTACTTCATTTTTCAGGAAACAACATTTGCTTGTGTTCAACTTCAAGTTATATTTTCTTAATCTTTCAAACACTTTTATTAAATTTTACCGTGCAACCAAATACGATGATATCATCTACGTACAAAAATGCTTCAGCACCTAATCCGCTATTGTTAACATCTTCTGAAAACTGTTGGAGGATATTTTAAGGCCAAAAGGTAATCTTTTAAACTGAAAATTACCATCTCTTGTTGAAAACGAAGTCAATAGTCTTGAACTTTTATCCAAACTGATTTGATGAAATGAACTTGTCTAGCGTAGAAAAATATCTCGCTCGGCCTAATTTATCGAGAACATCCTCAATTCTGGTCAAGGTAAATTTGTCATTGACAACTTTTTCATTTAATTTACGAAAATCTACCATCAAACGCCATTTCTTAGTATCATTCGCAGATTTTTTTGGTATGACCAGTAGTGGCGAATTATAAGGGCTTACCGATGGTTCTATGATGTCATCCTTTAATAATTTTTCAACTTGCTTTTTCATCTCGCCCATTTGTGTTACGGGTACCCTATAAGGTTTTATATATACAGGTGTCGGGTCTGTATCTTCTGCGTGTAAAAATTGTTCACTGATAGTTTCTCATCTTCAACGTGGAAAATATCACTATATTCTTGTATTACATCAGTCAAAGAACGTTTGGCGACTGGGTCTATTGTTTCAATTTTTACTTCACTTAAAATTTTTTGTATACGATTTCCATAGAATTTTTTACCGGTGTGGTAATTATAAATATCATAATCTGATAAGTCTCTTTGATCCAAATTTATATCATGTAATGCAACATCCTTGTTGGTTGTGTTTAACAATTTTATATGCTGAAAACCTACTGCTGGTACAATACAATTGCCCACGAAAACTCCTGGATATATTTCTTTGCTTAAAACGATGCGTGTTTACCTTTAGAGGTAAGATAGTCTCAGAACGAGCGGGAATACAAATATCTGCTTGCAATATGCATTTTGGCGTTATGGGTACAACTATCTCTTCATTGTCTATAATGAAAGACATAGTGTAGGTTTCGAAATCAATCTTGCATCTGTATTTTTCAAGAAAATCTCGACCTATTATGCCATCCGTGGGAATGGAAAGAGTTCTGCTACCCCTGCTATTCTGCCTGTAGGCATTGTTGTTCCTTGCAGCGCTAAAATCATTGACATGTCTACTATTGCTCTTGTTATTGTTGTAAGACCTGTTATTATGATAGCTGTTTGTGCGATTGTTGACGCTGTACACATAACCATTGCCGTAAGTGTTACTAGCATAGTGCTATAAGCATTTCTGTTTTCTTGGTTACGATTTCTCTGGTCAGTAAAATTCGCAGGGTATCTGCGTGAGTTGTAACGACTTTCATCGTAACTTCTCCCAACACGAAATATGTTGTTGTTTATATATTTTTTTTTTCAAGAGAAATTCACTTCTCTACGGCTGCACTTACCTTTTTTGGTCCGCTTGCAATTAACAAATTTTGATAATCTATATTCACTCCTTTCATAAAAGCGTTAAGAGCCATATTTTCACTCATTTTGTATACTGCCTGCTTTGTCTCAAGAGTAGGATTTTCAAGAGCCTTTATTTCAAAGTCACTCAGCTGCTCGGATGGTACGGTGACTCTCTCTCTCTAAATGCAAATATACTTGAATTGCCTTGTCTTAAAGTACCGAATTCTGTCAAGACTTGTTGCAATGTTCTAGGATTCGGGTATGCTTCTATCATAAGTTTTTTTAAACCGGCAAAAGTGACTGGTCTGTTTGAACGACCTAACACACTTCTCCCATGTGATGTTAATTTGAAATTGTATACGTATTTAACAAATAATATATTTGTCTTCTGCCCTAAGCATATCATGCAGTAATTCAGTCTGCACCAAAAAGTCATCTAAAGCTTCATATGAACCTTTAAAAACCTGTAGGTTCTTGCCCACAATTGATATGTCAAATTGTGCCATATTTCCAAAATTTTCAATTTCAATTTGCGCTAATGATTCTTCTTTAATCAACAAATTCTTGATCAAATTTAACACCCTTTCATACAATCCTTCAAATTTACGTAAGAAACTCTTTTCTTTCTCAAATTCAGTTAAATTTCTACTTATTTTATCCACTTCATGTACTTCGTATACAAGAAAATCGCGCCAATTTATCTTTTTTATATCCAGGGGAGTAAATCCTATCTTTACTTTTCTTATATTTTCCTCTAATTTTTCTAGCTCCAAATAAAATTCATTAATAATATCCATTCGATTATAAATAAAGTATTTTAGTCACAACTTATTACAAATGCTAACACTGTTCTATAATATTCAGAAGTTTTAAAATTCAACTTTGTGCAATTATCAGTTTACAACAATGGCAACATTGATCTTAAACTTGTGATACCCAGTATCGTACTAATATGGTACCACCACTATTGTACCCATACTTGGTATTACTTTTTTTATCTTTTCTTTTTTCTTTCTTTTCTTATTCGCGTGTTAAAAACTTTTAAATGTCTATAATTAATAATAATTTTATATGTAAACAAGTTCATTTGTTCATAATTTATTTATATAAAATTGTAGAGAAAAATCGAAAAAATAAATTTTTTTTTTTTTTTTTTTTTATATTGGACCAGTACTCAGGGGATGACCCCTACATATGCAGTGCATTGTACCAGAACTAGGAAAATAGGTTATGAGGAGCGGGAAAGAGGGAGTAGTGTTTGTGAACATTTGACTTAAACCTTCCAACGTTATAACAGACAGGAAACACTTCTGCAGGCAACTTGTTCCACAGACGAAGCGTACGGCTGAAAAGAGAATTCTCTCTGTAATGCGTAGTACGATTTCCCGGACAATCGACCACAAATGGATGAGTTCTAGACGATGAACGCGTGCTACGTAAAAATGTGCGAGTTTCGGGAACAAGATCCCTAATCTTGTCAGAGCAAAATCCATTGTAGTAACGATAGAACAGAGTAACGCACCCCACACTGTGTCGATGCTCCAGTGAATCAATAGAGTTGGATACCCTACTGTCACTGATGAGCTTCTGCGCCCTCTCCTGCACACGGTCGAGTAACCCCAAAATAGACTTAGAGGCACCGGCCCAAACCTGAGAGTTGTATTCCATTTTCGGTCGGATGTAGGTGGTATAAATAGTAAGGAGTTCGGATGGAGTGAAGTACATCTCTCACTGCTTCAAAAAACCAAGACACTTAAATGCTTCTTTAGAGACATGAAAAATGTGTTCATTCCAGCGAAAGACCACACTGTATCTTCATTCCAAGAACATCAAGAGCATCCAATTCCTTAATACTTATACCATCCATGAGTACAGATGAAGCAGCATTTGCGGTCGTTTGTTTGTGCGTTAATAAGCAACATTGGGTCTAACGAGCGTTAAAGGTGACCCTGTTTTTACGACCCCATTCGGAGATTAATAGAAGATCACTATTCAATGAATCGTTCGTATTTAGCCTCTTGGCAGTGATCTCTGATAGGCTGGGCCTATCATCAAAAGAGTACGAGTGACAAATGCTGCTGTCATCTGCGAAAGAGTGGATAGGGTTGGAAGTTTGGTATAGAAGGTAATTTAGAAAAATAAGAAATAGGGTAGGAGAAAAAACGGTGCCTTGCTGTACCCCTGAATTAATCATGAACTCGTTTGGTGAGACCCCATCTATAACAACTCGTATAGTGCGGTCTCTGAGAAAGCTCGATATAAACCGAGAGAAATCGTTACCGACACCAAAACCAGTAAGTTTTGCCAGTAGTGCACCATGCCACACTCTGTCAAACGCTTTGGAAATATCTAGAGCTACCACCTTGCTTTCACCAAAATGATGGATTGAGTGGCACCATTTTTCCGAAAGATATGCCATAAGATCGCCAGTAGAGCGACCCTTACGAAATCCATATTGGCGATCGCAAAGTAATTTGTGCGACTCTAAATATCCCATAAGATGGTAATTAACCATACTTTCCATTACTTTGGAAAGCGCAGAGCAAATTGCAATTGGGCGGTAATTTTCGGGGTTATTTGCCTCACCCTTTTTGGGGATTGGCGTTACATTAGCGACCTTCCAGCACGATGGGAACTCACCATTATGGTAAAGTTTGCTGAAGAGGCATGCTAATGGACGCGCAAGCGTAGAAGAACACTGTTTCAAGACCAGTGCTGGAATGCCATCCGGTCCAGGAGTCTTGTTTATGTCGAGATCGGCCAAAACCCTTTTAACTACTCGCGCCCGGAAAAATATCTCTGGCATAGTTGCAGATACTCTTTCGAGCTCGGGAAGTGGTTGATTGCTTTCCGGCAAGTAAGAATTGCTTGCAAAAATTTCAGCCAGCAGGTTAGCCTTGTCAACCGGGTTGCTGAATGCTTTTGTTTGTTTCCGATATCTAATATTGTTTCTAATATTTAAATTATGTGTATATATGTATATTCTGTTTTTCTGGGTTAACTTGTTCTTAATTTTTCGTTTTATTGTTAAATACTCATTAAGTTGAAATCAAATTTGTTTCATGACAAAACAAACAAAATAAATTGAATTGAAAATATTTATTTGTGTTGTGCGCAAGGCTCCGCCATTGCTTGTTCAATGGAACATATTTCGGTCCACAACTCTACAGATTTCTGCCAGGATGGTGGAGGATTACAAAGTGCCACAGCCTTAAACGCTGCGTTAGCTTTTTCGGACCTTAGTTTGATATCGTAGGTTTGTACGCCGGAGTTTTTGTCGACTGGCCAACTGGAACGTATGCCTCGATGGGGATTTGCCCAGTGTTAGGCAGGATCGCCATGTAAGGGGAGAGAGAGTTTGCCGTTGTGGGGCTCTGGTATTACCTATCTAACTTTGTTGGCCGGCGCTAATTAACGCCACAGGCCTCTATGTAAAGTTGCACAGGCAGCTTTATATGCCAGTGTTTGTTTTAAGGCAGATGAATGCCAAAGTAATTAAAAAATGCCGATTTGAAGGCAGAATAATAATTGATTTTTATTAACAAACTTATGTGTTTATATATCCTTTTTTCTATCATACAAACTACAAAAAAAATTGGAAACAATATTCCTGCAACTGCACACATTTCAGGAATATAAAAACTACACATAATAATACCGTATTTATAATAATACTAAATAAAGTAGGTATACGTCGACTTATTAATACTTTACAGTATGTGTACATTACACCCACTACCAAGAAAGTTCTGCAAATTAGGAAGAAATGTTTTTTTATTTATTTTCAGGCTCTAGGTCTGTGTATTTTAAATAAAACTCTTTTTTGTTCTGTTTAATATTGGTTTTTTAATTCCGATATTTCGAGTACCTTTGGTACTCTTCTTCAGGAACTAACAAAAAATACAAACAATTGTAAAAAGATTACGTTAACATTGAAAATGAAAATATAAATAATTTTATCACAAATAAATTTTTATAAAAATGGGAAATAATTATTACATTAACTGTTTGCCTTACTTTTAGTAAAGTCGTCCGTCTTATTGTATTAAATGTTAATCGTTTACTAATGCTATATGCATGCTGTCAGTAAATATCTGTAGGTTTGCGCGCAATTCTCAGTGTCTGTTTTGTAATTCAGTCTAATGTTCGCGGGTGTATTTATAATATGTAACATTTCTATAATAAACCTTTTTTTAAAGTTGTTTTCTTGTTGTAATATACTTGTCCTGTTAATATTAGGAGAGTGATTGTATTTTGCACAATGGGCCGCTAGCGCTGTTTTTTGCTCAGTTTTTCCCTTACAATTTGTATAATCAGATTTGTGTGCCGATAATCTTGTCCTTAATTTTGTTTTAGCCGTTCCAACATAAATTTTGTCACATATGTTGGACCCGTCTCCATTGCACGGTATCTTGTAAATGACATTAGATTTGTCCAATTTGTCAATTTTTGTTTTAGTGTTTAAAAACAGTTTATTCAAAGTGTTGTTGGTTCTTAGTGCAATGTTAAAATTTTCTTTATTGTAAATGTTAGAGTGTATTATCCTTTCTGACAGTCCAGGTACGTATGTACGTCATTGATTTGAACAGTTTCTTAACTGATCGTGCCACCGGTTTGATATTATAATTTTGCTTTGCGTTTTTTATAATATCTTCGGATGTATGAACTGGAAAACTATTATTTATAAGTATGTCCTTTATCTTCTTTGTATTAGCATCATGAAATTGTTCATCACTTATTTGAAAAACCCTTTTTGCAAAATTGATAGCTGTGTTAAACTTCATCAGCCGTATTCATAAAAAAACACTAATCAGCATTTTATAAACATTTTTGTTAAAATGAAATTTTTAACAAAAAAACTGATTTTTTAAAAACGTATTCATAAACAGAATTTTAGCTAAAAAGCATTTTATTGAAATTCTCTATTTGTGACTGGCAACGCCTTCATATACAATTGAAATCTCGCTCATGGTGTTGCCTTAAAAACGGTTATTAATTCACATAGAAGTAATGTAAACAAATATTTTGTATTAATTTCTTTCCAAAAATCAATATTAAAAGCAATAAATAAATATTAAGTCCAATAAATATTAACTCCAATTAATAACTATTAACTCCAATAAATCATTGAAGACCAAAAAATAATGAGTCGGAAAAGCTTTATTTTAATAGCGCATACAACAAAATGAATAACGAGCTCTTTGTATTGTATGTTATTTTTTACACATCACTACGAATAATAATAATAATACATAAACAAAATCTTAGTAATGTGTAAAGCTTATTTGCACATCAGGAATTTAAAATGCACTAATTGGTTCCATGAACATTTTCTGATGTCGGCTTCTCAAAACCATGTGTTGGCGCATTGTTGATTGAGTTTGAAGCAGCCGATTTCTGGGCATTGGCATGCAAAAAACTTAATTCTGTTATGGTGGCTGCTATTGAGAATGGTGGATTATCAATGATTGGTATAACTTTCTTGGTAGCTCCCAACTCATTTAAGCCCACAATAAGTGGAGCTGCTTGAATGCGTATGCCAGCTTTGGCCACGACTTTAATATTTTTGCCGTCCGAGGCATTGTTGTCGCAGTAGTGTTCGTAGTGGTTGGTCTTTTTGTTGTTCTGGGCCGAGGTATTGCCGTCGTTGTTGTGGTGGCTGCAATTTGTTGATTGTTTTTCGCATTTGATGGAATTTCATTACTTTTCACATATCGTTTTCACATTTCATATTCGTGACACTGCATCTTTAATATGGTTCGAAACTTTTACCGGCGAACCTAAATTTTTATTCACAACGTTCTTAAATTTGTCAACAAAAATTGCTGAAGATTGTTTCTGATTATTTTTCATCATACGTTGCGGTAAACAATTGAACTGAGGGAAAGATATCACTATAACTTGTACTTTCTTCCAGTATTTCATCTTTGGTTTGGTGTGCCATATGCCATTTTTGCCATTAAAAGCACATAGAACTAAAATTATTCTATGCTTTTTACCAATTCTTTTTAAGAAAAGCAGTTTATCCATGATTTATAAAATTATATTTAGGTTGAATATTTGCAATAAATTTGTCTCTTGGTTTAAAAAAAAAAATTGTTACTTTATTTTTAGATGGATACTTGTATATGTACGTACTATTTTTCCTAATATATAAAATAAAAACAAACAATAACCAAAAGAAAAAAAAAAACACAAAAGTCACCTTAAAATTGTCTTAAAATTGGGTGCAACCAGTTTCAAAAATGGTTGACTTAAAAAACTGCTAACGTAAAATTCGTTTATGAATACAGTTTTATCCAATTTTCCCTAAAAGTGATTTGAATAGCTGTTTAACTTTTTTATGAATACGGCCGCATGTGTTTAGGGTGATTAGAATAAAAATTAATAATTCGACCTGTGGCCGTGGGTTTTTGATACCAGTTTATTTTAATTGTATTTCCTCCCCGTATAATTAATGTCTCTAAAAATGATAATTTTCTATCTTTTTCTAATTCAGATGTAAATTGAATGATTTTGTGAAAATTATTCAGAGTTAGATGAGTATCTTTTTCCGCGCTTTTTTTGACTATACAAAACAAGTCGTCCACATATTTACTTAGAACTCTAGGCTTTTGTTCCAGTTTTTCCATCGTTCGGTCTAATAGTTCTTCCGCTAATAGTATGTCCGCTATTACCGGCGAAGCTGGTGAACCCATTGGCATACATTTCAATTGTTCATAAATTTTATCATTATATTTAAAATACCTGTTTTCTTTTATGCAAAACTTGAGATTATCAAAAAAAAGTTCTTTTGGAATGTTGGTAAAAGTTTTAAGTTTGCCCCATTTATTTGATATTATATTCATTGCTAGGTTAACTGGTATGCTGGGGAAAAGGGATATGACGTCATAGGAAACCAACATTCATCTTCAGAAATATCTATTTTCGTTATTTTGTTTTTAAATTTCACTGCGTTTTTGACGTTGTACTTTGAATTAGTTGTATGATGTTTTAAAATATTTATTATGTACCTGCAAAGCCCGTATGATGGTGAGTTTATTGAGGAAAAAATTGGCCTCATTGTCATGTTTTCCTTATGGACTTTTGGGAGTCCATAAAGTCTCGGAGCAATGGCTGCGTTGGTAAGTAAGTTACATTTATCTATTAAGCTAATGATATTTAACGTAAAAAGATTTTCTACCAATTTATTATTACGAACTTGCAGTTTTGTTGTTGGATCGCTCTTTAATCTTCTGTATGTACACGTGTCTTGAACGATCGTTTTCATTTTGGATTCATACTCGTTTTTATCCATTGAAACTGTACAATTTCCTTTATCTGCTTTTAATATTAATAAATTATTATTTTTATTAAGAAATTTTTGTGTTTCGTCCACTGTGCACATTATTTCTCTTTCTGAGCCTGAAAAGAAATAAAAACACAAAACTCATTAAGGTCAAATAAATCAAACAACTATATTAGGAAGAAGAAGAAATTTTGTGATCGTCAAAAAATTCGGAAGTTTATTATAGAGGCAATTAATCTAAGGATTTTTATTAATGTGCGTTTGTTAGGAACGGATATTAAAGTGTTGTTAGACTCAGGAGCATCCGCGAGCATTTTAGGAAAAAACTGTAGGGAACTAGCCACTAAACTAGATCTTGTAGTTCACCCGATCTTGCGCAACGTAAAAACTGCCAGCGGATAAAAACAAAGGGTTCTAGGTAAAGCAAAATTAGCTGTAAAATGTAAAGATCAAGAACACGTTCTGTTGATGTATTTATGCCCGGATATAGAACAGGAATTATATCTTGGCCTGGATTTCTGGGATAAGTTTGGTTTGGTTCCTGATACGGTGAAGTTAAGTGAAATTAATATCGAGAAAATTCAGAGAGATTTGTTCGATCGAGGATTAGAATACAATATGAAACCTGATAAGTTAACCAGTCAGCAACAGACAAAATTAGAAGAAGTAGTAAGTTTGTTCGCCACTTTTGAAAAGGATGGCTTAGGAGCTACACACCTCGAAAAGCATCCTATAGAATTAATTCATGGAGCGGCAAAGACCGCCATTACCCACTATCGCCTGTTGTACAGCAGATTACTTATATGAAAATCGACAACATGTTACAGCTCAAGGTAATAGAAGAAGGTGAAAGTCCGTGGAATAACCGAACCACTGTAGTAAGGAAACCAGGTTTTGCAGAAAACTCAATAATCTTACCTACCCGTTGCAGAACAGTGAAGGAATATTGAGCCGGATAGATGAAACCTTTTACATAAGCAGATTTGATCTAAAATATGCGTTTTGGCAGGTCGAGTTGGACAATGAAAGCAAGCCCTATACAGCGTTTACAGTGCCTGGAAGGCCACTGTATCAATTCAGAGTTATGCCGTTTGGACTGTGTAACGCTGCCCAACGGTTATGCAGGCTTGTGGATAAGGTAGTGCTTCAAAGGCTGAAACAGAACGTCTTCACCTATCTGAACGATCTCCTGGTGATTTCTAGCTCTTTCGAAGAACATCTTCAGTTATTAGAGCAAGTGGCGAAATGTCTAAAAGAGGCGAATTTAATAATAGGTTTAAATAAATCACATTTTTATTTTCAAGAATTGAAATACCTAGGTTTTATTATAGGGGGAGGTGTGCTCAGGACCGATCCAGATAAAATTGAGGCGATTAAAAACAATAGGTTACCAAAAAACGCGCGCGAAGTAAGAAGTTTCCTAGGCACAGCCGGTTGGTACAGGCGATTTATCAAAGATTTCGCAACGATAGCAGCACCACTTACAGATTGCTTGAAGAAAAGTAACAAGTTTAGCATAATACCCGATGCCAAAAAAACATTTGAAAAGCTAAAAAGAGCTTTAACCACTGCCCCCGTGCTAAAACATCCGGACTTCACAAAGCGATTTTAGATCCAATGCGACGCTTCTCACCAAGGTATGGTACGGCACCCATACCTTGGTATCAGATAAACACTTATGAAGAGGAAAATCCAATTGCATTTTACTCTCAAAAGTTAAATGCAGGTCAGCGAAAATACAGCGTTACGGAAAAAGAATGCTTAGCCGCCGTAATGGCCATTAAAAAGTTTCGGCCTTATGTGGAAATGATGCTTTTCACGGTGATTACTGCCGACGCGAGCTTAAAATGGCTTATGACCTTAAGGGATTTAATCGGCAGGTTGGCACGTTGGTCTCTACAGCTACAGGCCTATGATTTCAAGATTGTACATCGAAAGGGAGCAAAAAATGTTGTTGCTGATATGATTTCGAGGTTGTCGGATGGAAAAGAAGTTTCTGTAGAAGAACTAGAAAGCGAACAGTTGTTAGATTTCGAAACAGTAAAATTTGAAAGTGAAGAATATATAGAATTAATAAAAACTATTGAGGAAAATAAAGATAGATTGTCCGATTTAAAAGTTTCTGATGGTAAACATTAGGTGAACAAAATGCGAGGAAGTTATGGATACCTGCAAACTTAACATCAACAATTATTGAAAAAGCTAACAATGAGAATACCACAGCTCATGGTGGCATAGCAAAAACATTAGAACAAGTGAAACGTTTTTTTTTTATTGGTCTCGCATGGCAAATCAGATAAAAGAATATGTTGTAAAGTATGTAGAGAAACAAAGGCAGCAAATATTAGTTTAAGACCATAAATCGGCCAAGAAGTGAAAACCGAACAGCCATTTCCAAAGCTCTATATTGACTTTTTAAGAAAATATCCAAGGTATAAAACCGGAAATGCATATATTTTTATTGTTGCTGACCATTTGACAAAATTTAATCTCCTTAAAGCCATGAAAGAAGCTACGGCGGGAAACGTTGTTAAATTTTTAGTAGGTGAAATATTTCACAAGTTCGGCGTTCCGGAAATAATTCACTCCGATAATGGTGCACAATTTGTATCCAAAGTGTTTCAGTAAATGATTGAGGCTTATAGAATTAAGCACATGAAAACAGCATTTTATAGTCCCCAATCCAACGCAGGCGAAAGGGTGAATAAGTCTGTGTTGAACGCAATAAGGGCATATCTCGAAGAAGACCATCTAGACTGGGACCTGCATTTGACCGAAATAGAATGCGCACTAAGAACTGCGGTTCATACGGCAACAGGTGTGTCTCCATGCAATTGATAGAAACGGAAAGCTGCAAATCATCAGGGAAAAAATCAAACAATATATGCACAACGCTTACGTAAAAGCCGCCGAAATATACAACAAACGCGCCTGAACCATAAAGATGAAGCCAGGTCAAGAAGTTTTCAAAAGAAATAATGTGTTAAGCGACTTTGGAAAAAGTAAAAACGCGAAGTTTTTCAAAAAATTCATCAAGTGTAGCGTCGTGAAGCCAGTCGGCAACAACATGTATGAACTGGAGAACCTGCATGGGAAATCTATTGGTATTTATCACGTGAAAGATATTAAATTATAAAAAAAATAGTCCATGAATAGGCCTAGGGTGTAAGGAGAGTGCAATATTAGGTTAGATGATGATTATTCTTATGCGATTATATAGGGTGTTTTTTTAAGCCCGATAGAACTTGAAATTGTAAAAAATAACACAAAAAAATTGTAATCAAAATTTTTTTTATTCGAAAGATCAATACGTGACATTAACATTTGAAAATGATTTCGGGCATATGGGCACCGCGGCTGTTCTTGACGAAGCGCATTCTGGACGTCCAATTTTGGGCCACTTTTTCGAGCACTGCTGGCCGTATGTCACGAACAACACGAACAATGCTGGCCTCCAAGGCGTCAATTGTTGCTGGTTTATCAGCATAAGCCAGTGACTTCACGTAGCCCCACAGGAAATAATCGAGAGGTGTCAAATCGCACGACCTTGGAGGCCAATTGACAGGTCCATTTCTCGAAATCAACTTATCGCCAAATTTTGATTTCAGTAAGTCGATGGTTGCGTTCGCCGTATGGCACGTAGCGCCATCCTGTTGAAACCACATCTCCTCCGGATCAATGTCATCCATATTTTCAAACAAAAAATCATTGATCATGGTGCGGTAACGATCTCCATTGACCGTAACGCGAGCTCCGGCCTCATTTTTGAAGAAATAAGGTCCGATGATGCCACCAGCATGAAAACCGCACCAAACAGTGCATTTTTCTGGATGTAATGGAGTCTGTAGGGTCTCTTGTGGATTGGTCTCACTCCATATGCGGCAATTTTGCTTATTAACAAACCCGTTAAGCCAAAAATGCGCCTCATCGCTGAACACAATTTTTCGTCTATAAGTTGCGCGAATCGACGACTGATTTTCAAAGTAAATTTGGATAATTTCGTAGCGTTGTTCAAGCGTGAGTCTATTCATGATGATTTGTCAGAGTATACTGAAACAAATAAAAAAAATGTTTCATCAAAATTTAATTTTTTGTGTTACTTTTTACAATTTAAAGTTCTATCTAGCTTAAAAAAACACCCTATACAAATAATTTTTTTGTTATGTCCCATTTTTTTTATAGATATAGCAAACGATTTTGTTGTGTGTAGAAAAACATTTCGATTAAAGTTTAGTACTTGATTTCGCAAGGACTATTTCAATACAAAATTTTATATTGAATTTACACACAAAAAAAAATTTTCCTGAAGAAGTCTTCCAAAGGAGGACGAAATATTAAAAAATACATTAAACATTTTTTTTAAAAAACAAAAAAGGACCTTGAGCTGAAGGAATTATTTGCAAATATTAAATTAAATAAAGGTCAAAGCAAATAGGATCAAGAATTCAAATGGATACTTAATAAAAAAAAATCAGGATAAACTAATTGCATTCATTACATACCTTCGAAGTGAGTTGTTGCCCGGCTAGCTCAATCCGAAGAGCCTGAGACTCATGATCTCAGGGTTGTGGCAGTTCCCCACGTTGGGCTGGCGTGGAAACACAAAATTAGCTCGCACACCGTCTTCTACTACGGATTCGTGCAGAATCCAGAGTTTTGTTGCGGGCAAAAGAAACATTGAGGTGTTAAAACCAAACAAATTAAACACGAAATGATATTTGTCGATATAGTAGGAGGTATGTTTTGCTCGCTAGGTGGATTGCTGCTGTTTCCAGTGATTAGGCAAATGTTTGGCTAGACCTATAAATTAAAATACATAAGTAGGAAGAAATAATCAACCAAATTAGCCTTACAAGTTTGCTTACCTTCAACCAAACAGGTTGGCTAATTGCCGGTTCATATGGTGTACATATGTACGTACCAAGATGTATATTGCGATATTTTGCAGTAATAACTTCGTGCTGTCGTCCGATGATAGATTCTGATGGTAGGGTGTTGTTGTCTCGATCCTTGGTGTTCTACGCCACATTTGAGACAGCAGAAATAACGGGGCGATTCGGGTACAAATTAAATTAAGCAAATGCAGGGATGTTATGTTTATTTCAAAAGCGGGCAATATGAAGAAAAACCGGTATAAAAAAAAAAGAAATTGATTGAAGAAATGTATGAATTTGCTTACGGTTGAGGAGAGAAAAGAAAAGTAAGAAGAAATTTCGGGAAATTTGAAAAACGATAATGGCACACGGTTGCGTTAGTGGAAGGATTCGAAAATAGTAGAGAAACGGTGAAAAATAAGGAAAGGGAAGAAGAAAGGAGCAAGGAAGTGAATACACATTGAGTTTTTTTTGCTAAAAATATTAAATTGAAATAAAACAAGTAAGAGTGTAGTATATTCGGCTGGGCCGAATCTAAAATACCCTGCACGATAGTCACGAATATGTATAGTATATTAAAAATGTGGCCTGAATATGCTCGGTTATATATGAACCGATATCGGAATTTTCTATTTTCTGCATTTTAGTAACCTTCTTTTATAACAAGAATTGCTTTTCAGCAAAAAAAAAAAAACATTTTAATGAAAAAATCGGTTCAGGGTATATCTCGGGTATATATGGACCGATATCGGAAATTTTTATCTTCCACATTTATATAACCTCATCTTATTACCAGAACTGCTTTTGAGCAAAAAAAAAAGTTGTTTAAGTTCGGTTTCGCGACATATTCATGAAAAACCCGATTTGGGCTATATCTCGGGTATATATGGACCGATATCGAAAACTTTCATTTTCCATATTTATATCACCTTATTTTATTACCAGAAATGCGTTTGAGCACAAAAAAGTTGTTTAAGTTCGCTTACGCGGCATTTTCATGAAAACCCCGGTCTAGGCTATATCTCGGGTATATGTGGACCGATATCGAAAATTTTCATTTTTCATATTTATATGACCCTATTTTATTACCAGAACTGCTTTTGAGCACAAAAAAGTTGTTTAAGTTCGCTTACGCGACAATTTCATGAAAACCCCGTTTTAGGCTATATCTCGGGTGTATGCGGACCGATACCGGAAATTTTCATTTTCCATATTTATGTAACCTAATTTCATTACCAGAACTGCTTTTGAGCCCCAAAAAATTGGTTTAGTTCGCTTACGCGGCATTTCCATGAAAACCCCGGTCTAGGCTATATCTCGGGTATATATGGACCGATATCGGAAATTTTCATTTTTGATATTTATGTAACCTCATTTTATTACCAGAACTGGTTTTTAGCAAAAAAAAGTTATTTAGCTTCACCTATGCGACATTTTCATTAAAAATCCGATTTGGGCTATATCTCGGGTATATATGGACCGATATCTGAAAAAAAAATTTTTTGCCTTTTAGTCACCATGCTTAATAAGTGTATGAAGTTTGAAGCAAAACGAACAACTTTTGTTTTCAAAAATTTTCATACAAAACTGCAAAAAAAAATGGCTTTTTTCGGAATTTTGAATATATCTCAGCTATGCGTGGACCGATATTACTGAATTTCAATAGTAAACCCATGAATCGATGGGGTAAAAGAATGGTGAAAGAAAAAAGTTTCTAAGTCCAATGGTTTTCTCAGAAACGGTATTTCAACAGCGGACAAACGGACAGACGGATATCGCTTAATCGACTTTTCCATTAATTCTGATTCAGAATATATATACTTTATAGGGTCGCAAAAAAAAACTGTAGAAATTACAAACGGAATCACAAACTTATATATACCCTTTACATTTTTGTGAAGGGTATAAAAAAAGTTTTTGCAAAGAACTGGTTTTTGGTTGCGCTGTGCTATTCTGTGGAAGTCCGAATTTTGTTGGGAAACTGAGCTTGATTTTGAAAGGACGAATTTGGCGGTAATAATTGAAAAGATTTCTGTTGGTGAGCTGCGGTAGAAGTTGCAAAGCCGAAAGTTTTGTGAGCTGCCGAAGAAGGCAAGCTGAACTTCAACGGTAAGAAGCAGAACCGGGGTTGATGAAGATATACTTCAAAAACTTGCCAGCAGTCGAGAAACTGGATGGAGAAAAAAAAAAACAAGTAGTGAGTCTCCATAAAATGTATTTAAAATTTTTTATGAGATTCAAGAAAATTTGCAAAAAAGGACAGAATAAACCAAAAATATAAAATAATTAATTTGTGTATAAGCCCGGTTAGAGAAGAAGACGAATTTAAGCCCCAGCCAGCATAATCAAATATATTGTATTGCCATTTATTAAGAAAAGCGCACGCCAAGAGAAAATGATTTTTATAAATCTGTATAAGTAAATATCGTTATATTAAATGCAAACGGACGTAACTACACTTTTTATTTTTTTTACAGGAGAAGCAAAAACCTTCTAAAATCAACAAATATTATGTTTTCTTTGCCATTTTTGTAAATTGTACTTAGATTGTGGGGATTCATTAATTGGTGAAGACTTTTCACTTTTTTTTTTAAACAAAAAGACGTAACTACAAGAAGTCACAGCAGGGGGTGGAAGGTTTTCTTTTTGGTATGAATTCATTAACTTCTAAACTACTGAACTTACGAAATTTGGAGACTCAGCAAAAGAGATGTTAGCCTTTCAAAGCGATGTTTCAGTAGTTGTGTATTTCTAGCACAGTGGACTTTACAGTGGAACAAAGTTGACAATCGGATACGTAACATCTATTGGCCCGTATAACTTTCCGATTAAAAATAATTTTGAATTTGCGGAAACTAGTTGAAAAAGTTAAGAAAAAACATGCTGACTATACACCTAAGTCTGTTTTTACACGGTCTTTTTGTGCACGGTTTTGATATAACACGGTTTGATAATTGAATATTTTTAATTTTTTTACACGATTTTATTCCATTTAGTACGATTTGAAATTTTATGTACTTAAATTTTTTTTGTCAAATTTAATTTTTGCGAAGTATGTTCATATCAATTTGGCCAGAATGTGTAAAAAGTAAAAATCCTGTGGAGAAAAATACAAACGAATATCCCAATATAATTGCTTTAGCACACGCAGTTGGTGGGGAGGGTTTTGATGACTTGGTATCTGATGACATTGATGAACTGATGATTGATAAAGTTCTTAGCGAAGACGAAATATTACATTTTGCCTCACAGAATGCTGATGTTATAGAAAGCAGTGATAGTGAAGAACCTGTAAAATTAATTGAAAATTTAATTCAAGAAGGGCTTCAACTTGCAAATAAATTAGAACACCATTTCGTCAAAAATGATCCCAATGTCGAAAGAGCTGCACAATTCCAACGTGAGCTGAATTCTTGTATGGCTCGTTACAAGGAATTATACAAAGAGGTAGCAAGAATTGGCGAACAACGGCTCATAACAGAGTTCATTTTTCAAAATGTAGATGCCGAACGAGCAAGAGAAAGTCCAGTTCAAAATTATTCCAGCGATGATAGTGAATGTATACGCGTTCGAAGCAAGCGAATGCGAATAACTGATGACGACAGCAATTAAATTTATGTTGTTGTATTTATGATTATCACTTATTCTATTTTATTTTATTTTTTACCTTAAAAATTGATTAACCTATTCTTTTCGTTCACAACATAGTTTTTTAGTTCGTGAACTTGCCATACATTTAATTTATATTACTTTTAAGATTAGAGTGCATATCTTTTTTATCATTAATTACTATGCTTGTGAAAATAAGCATTATATATTTGATTTAATAAAATAAACATGAATTCTTGTTCTTAAAAATTCTTGTTTTTCACTAATTTTAATAGGTTTTAGAGATTAGGAACAAATCACCCATTTTTGTATAAGATCAATGTCTTTTTTTACACGGTTTTTTTTACACGGCTTCTTCTGGAACCAATCTACCGTGTAAAAACAGACCTAGGTGTATACTAGTATTCTAGTCTCTTGCAGTTTAAGAGGTACTTTACTCTATTATTTATCTCATATTTTGTAATTTACGAGAAATCTGCCAAAATCCTTACTTATTGTTTTGAATTTTACCGTTTTAAATTGTTTATCCTTTAGAATAAAAATATGTTTCATTTTTTTAACTTTTTTATAAAATTTTTATACATATTTTATTATAAAATAAAATGTAATTATGTAATTAATTTTTAAAATAAAATTTAATAAAATAAATTTTATATAAAAACTTCAATACATTTTATAAAAAAACAAGTAAGAGTGTAGTATATTCGGCTGGGCCGAATCTAAAATACCCTTCACGATAGTCACGAATATGTATAGTATATTAAAAATGTGGCCTGAATATGCTCGGTTATATATGAACCGATATCGGAATTTTCCATTTTCTGTATTTTAGTAACCTTCTTTTATAACAAGAATTGCTTTTCAGCAAAAAAAAAAATTTTTTTAATGAAAAAAAACGGTTCAGGCTATATCTCGGGTATATATGGACCGATATCGAAAATTTTAATTTTCCAAATTTATATAACCTTATTTCATTACCAGAACTACTTTTGAGCACAACAAATTGTTTAAGTTCGCTTACGCGACATTTTCATGAAAAACCCGATTTGGGCTATATCTCGGGTACATATGGACCGATATCGGAAATTTTCATTTTCCATATTTAGGTAACCTAATTTCATTACCAGAACTGCTTTTGAGCACAAAAAAGCTGTTTAAGTTCGCTTACGCGGCATTTTCATGAAAACCCTGGTCTAGGCTATATCTCGGGTATATATGGACCGATAGCGGAAATTTTTATTTTCCATATTTATATAACCTCATCTTATTACCAGAACTGTTTTTAAGCAAAAAAAAAATTGTTGTTTAAGTTCGCTTACGCGACATTTTCATGAAAAACCCGGTTTGGGCTATATCTCGGGTATAAATGGACCGATATCGGAAATTTTCATTTTCCATACCTATATAACCTTATTTTGCTATTAGAACTGCTTTTAAGCAAAAAAAGTTTTTTTAGTTCGCTTACGCCGCGTATTCATGAAAAACCCGGTTTAGGCTATATCTCGGGTATATATGGACCGATATCGAAAACTTTCATTTTCCATATTTATATCACCTTATTTTATTACCAGAACTGCTTTAAGGCGAAAAAATTGTTTAAGTTCGCTTACGCGGCATTTTCATGAAAAACACGGTTTGGGCTATATCTCGGGTATATATGGACCGATATCGAAAATTTTCATTTTTCATATTTATATGACCCTATTTTATTACCAGAACCGCTTTTAAGCAAAAAAAAGTTGTTTAGTTTCGGTGACGCGGCATTTTCATGAAAAACCCGATTTGGGCCATATCTCGGGTATATATGGACCGATATCGGAAATTTTCATTTTTCATATTTATGTAACCTAATTTCATTACCAGAACTGCTTTTGAGCACAAAAACGTTATTTAAGTTCGCTTACGCGACATTTTCATGAAAACCCCGATTTGGGCTATATCTCGGGTATATATGGACCGACATCGAAAATTTTAATTTTTCATATATATGTAACCTTATTTCATTACCAGAAAGCGAAAAAAGTTGTTTAAGTTCGCTTACGCGACATTTTCATGAAAAACCCGATTTAGGCTATATCTCGGGTATATATGGGCCGATATCAGAAATTTTAATTTTCTCTATTTTCTTAACCTTCTTTTATAACAAGAACTGCTTTTCAGTAAAAAAAAAAATGTTATTGGAAAAATCGGTTCAGGCTATATCTCGAGTATATATGGACCGATATCGGATTTTTTCTTTTTCCATATTTATATAACCTTATTGCATTACCAGAACTGCTTTTGAGCACAAAAAAGTTGTTTACTCGGCATTTTCATCAAAAAACCTGTTAAGCTATATATCGGGTATATATGAACCGATATCGGAAATTTCAATTTTTCATATTTATATAACCTTATTTTATTACCAGAACTGCTTTAAGGTGAAAAAAGTTGTTTAAGTTCGCTTACGCGGCATTTTCATGAAAACCACGGTTTAGGCTATATCTCTGGTATATATGGACCGATATCGGAAATTTTCATTTTCCATATTTATATAACCTCATCTTACTACCAGAACTGTTTTAAGCAAAAAAAAGTTGTTTAAGTTCGCTTACGCGACATTTTCATGAAAAACCCGGTTTGCGCTATATCTCGGGTATATATAGACCGATATCGGAAATTTTCATTTTTCATACCTATATAACCTTATTTCATTACCAGAACTGCTTTAAGGTGAAAAAAGTTGTTTAATTTCGCTGACGCGGCATTTTCATGAAAAACCCGGTCTAGGCTATATCTCGGGTATATATGGACCGATATCGAAAATTTTCATTTTCCATATTTATGTAACCTAATTTTATTACCAGAACTGCTTTTGAGCAAAAAAAGTTATTTAGCTTCGCCTATGCGACATTTTCATTAAAAATCCGATTTGGACTATATCTCGGGTATATATGGACCGATATCTGAAAAAAAATTGTTTGCCTTTTAGTCACCATCCTTAATAAGTGTGTGAAGTTTGAAGCAAAACGAACAACTTTTGTTTTCAAAAATTTTCATACAAAACTGCAAAAAAAATGGCTTTTTTCGGAATTTTGAATATATCTCAGCTATACGTGGACCAATATTACTGAATTTCAATAGCAAACCCATGAATCGATGGGGTAAAAGAATGGTGAAAGAAAAAAGTTTCTAAGTCTAATGGTTTTCTCAGAAACGGTATTTCAACAGCGGACAGACGGACATCGCTTAATCGACTTTTCCATTAATTCTGATTCAGAATATATATACTTTATAGGGTCGCAAAAAAAAACTGTAGAAATTACAAATGGAATCACAAACTTATATATACCCTTAACATTTTTGTGAAGGGTATAATAACAACAACCAAACAAAGCCACTATACAAGTTAAAGGATCTACACTTGAGCCTATTAAAAAAATTACTAAGGCGCTCCAACTGCGCCTGATTAACTTAATAAAACAAAATTTTTGATATTAATTGTTACCTTTTTTAATTACTCTTTTCAATATTTAAATTTTACAATAAATTAAATTAATTAGTAAAACGGCTTTTCACATACGACGCGCAACCAAGACTGCCCGTTCTTCATCAATCTTTTTGGCTCGTTGCATTGCTCGATCACGTTGCACCGACATGCGCGAGTATGTAGACGCTGATCCAGCAAAATTGCTTTCCCATCGATTTAATGCAGAAAGGTATTTTGTAATTGGAACGGATGCGCGTGTTGAAATGGTAACAATAAAAAATGCTTGATCGACTAAACTGCATTTTGTTGGGAGCATTGACATTTATTAAAAAGCTTAAGAAGTTAAATTAATTTTGTTGGCAGTGTTAACACTGTTGTTAACTTACATATGAATGAAAGAAAATCATTTTTGAAATACATATTTTCACATAATTTTACAACAATTTTTGAAAAAGTAACAACAAGAACGTATACAAATTGAAATTTTTTAAAAATAACAAATAAAAATTAAAAAATATTTCCCTCCCACTTAAATTAACATACAATGCAATTATTATAAAACATTATTAACATTAATAATAATAATAATAATAATAATAATAATAATAATAATAATAATAATAATAATAATAATAATAATAATAATAATAATAATAATAATAATAATAATAATAATAATAATAATAATAATAATAATAATAATAATAATAATAATAATAATAATAATAATAATAATAATAATAATAATAATAATAATAATAATAACAATTATAATTTTTTTTTTTTCGGCGAGGGGGCGAGGAGGACCCGTACCCTCCACTTTGTGTCGGACTGGTCACCACAGTGCAACCTACCGACTAAAAACCCCCTCTTCTTCCTGGGATAAAAATTTCCACCCCGGGACCGCCTTAGCATTGCTTCGGGGTGGATTCCCAATGGCTTAATCAGCCCTTCTCTTTACACTATCCTTTGTCTGGGATCCTGATTATAATATTGCTCTGCGGCGTCCAGATCTGGCTTTTTCGTCCGCAGAACTTTTTCACAGAATCGCGATACCGCTAAAAAGTTGGCCTCGCTCCCTATCATGATGTTCACGATATTCTCTACTGTTATTGAGCCAGTTACCATCTCCAGCTCTCTACGAGTTTCCTCCCATCGAATACACTTAAAGAAAGTGTGTTCTGCGTCGTCTAGGACTTCTTCATCTTCGTATAAACAAATGGGTGTGTTACATTTACCCATTTTGTATAAGTAGCTCCGGTAGTAGCCGTGGCCTGACAGCATTTGAGTCAGGTAATAGTTCACATTCCCATGCCGTCTGTTCAACCATTTCTCGATATTGGGAATGAGACGCTCCGTCCATCTACCCCTAGTGTTAGTACTCCATCTAGACTGCCAACTCTGTAACATTTCCTCCCGTATTTGCTGCATACTACGAAGGTCTGCATGGCTACTCTGCCTTGATATCCATGCTTTCCTTCGTGCTAGGATCTGTAGGTCTATTGGGATCATACCTGCTATTACTGTAACCGCTCCCGCCGATACAGTACGGTATGCAGATGTGACCCGTAAAGCAGCTACCCTTTGCACTGCTAACAATGGTTTTTCTCTACTTTGTATCCTGACTTTCTCCCCCCAGATTTCGCTGCCATAGAGAAGGATGCTATTGCATGCCTCCATTAAGAGTTTGCGTTTTTCTGGTAGTGGGCCGCCTATGTTCGCCATCAGCCGGCTTAATCGTCCTGTTATACCAGTAGACTTGTTAACAGCATACTGAACCTGTTCTGAGAACGTTAGCTTTGAGTCAAGCCTAATTCCGAGATAATTCACGAATTTCCTCGTTGTCAGGATCAAGTCGTCAAACTGTATATCAATTTCCATTGGAATATGACGTCTACTAAGGATTAAGATCTCAGTCTTCTGCTCAGCCAGTTGCAGGCCATGTGTATCTAGCCATCCTTTCGTTCTTATCATAACTTGCCTCAGCTTTCTTTTTGCCTCCTCAACATCTCTGGCGCTAATAACTGCTGCGATGTCGTCCGCATATCCTACCAGGAAGCTACCCTGCGGCATTTCCACTTGAAATATTTCATCATAGCTAAGGTTCCATAGGTCTGGTCCTAAGATGGAACCCTGCGCAGCGCCTGATGTTAATTTCCTTCTTTTCCGACCTTCCGTAGTGTTATATATAAGTTCCCTATCCTTAAGATAGTTCCTTATGATTCTTAACAAGTAGACGTCCTCCCATCTAAGACTATTAAATGCGTTTTTCCCGTCCAACGCAGCTAAGAGAATCAGTGGTCTACTGAAGTGATTCACCGTTTGAGTAGCCTCAACTGCCTTCATGATGTCACTGACGGCCCCAATCGTTGATCTTTTAGGTCTAAAGCCGTGCTGTCTCTCAGAAAGCCCTCCTCCAGCAATCAAGGCTTCATTGATACGTGGCTTTATTAACCTCTCAAGTAGTTTTCCTGCTGTGTCCAACATACATAATGGTCTATATGCAGATGGAGAGCTCGGATCACCTTTGGGCTTGCTGATGAGTACAAGATGCTGCCTTTTCCATATCCTTGGGAAAACTCCTTCCCGTAGGCAAGCATTGTACGTTGCAAGCATTATATCCGGCCGTCTAAACGCTAACTCCTTTATTACTTTCGCTGGTACTCCATCTGGTCCAGGGGATTTGCCATCCTTCAGCTTGTCCGCTGCATCCCAAAGCTCCTGTCGCGTGAACTCCAATATGTCCGATTGGCTTTCTGTGTCTACCAATTCCTCCAGCGCTTCATGGTCTGGAAAAAGCGTACTCACAATATTATCCATTGCCACACTATCCATGTTCCCTACTGGGGCTCTCGCCGCAAGCTTTCCCATTACCAGCTTGTACCCAGTTCCCCATGGGTTGTTATTTACATCCGCTCGAAGATCTTCCCATAGCTGCTTTTTGCTGTTGAATATTACATCTCGCAGTTTCTTCTTTGCCTGCTTGTATCCGACCAGCTCATTTCCTGCTTCCCCTCTTCTTCTTGCCCTTGTATATTTCCGTCTCTGACGGAGGCAATTTCGTCGGGCCTCCGCTTTAGATTCATTCCACCAATATACAGGTTTCTTTCGTCGGTTGTCCGTTCTTGCTCTGGGCATTGACTTATCACACGCTTGCTTAATTATCCGCATAGCTCTTTCCACATTTCTTTCTGCGTCCGTCGCCCGTTGGATTTCGTGTGCTCCTCTGTCGAATTCTTTCAGCAAAACTGAAGTGTTCAGTTTCCTAATATTCCACTTTCTGGTACTTAATCTCCGTCGCATGGTGTCATCTTCAGCAGTTCTGTCTTCCCCATATGAGTATGAGATATACTGATGATCGCTTGCCGTGTATATCTCCAGTACTCTCCAATCCTTAACTTTGTCCCCGTAATTATTTGAAACAAAAGTAATATCTGGAATAGTCCCCTCTGCTCCAGGGCGTCTAAAAGTAGGAGTGTTCCCTATGTTGGCTACGGTGAGGCCAGCCCTGGCTGTCATTTGCATGACCCTTCTGCCTCTGTAGTCCAGCGTTTTTGTGCCCCACTCTGGTGAGCGAGCATTGAAGTCACCAGCTAGTATAACTGCTCCCTGCATACGACGTATGTTGTCCTCAATTTCGTCCAGTTTCTCCTGAAAGTCTTCGATACAGTCGCTGGGTGTTAAGTTACAGCTTACAAGAGTGACTTTGCTGAGCTGAACCCATACAAACCCACTACCCTTGCCGTTCGCCATCGAGGTGACGTGGCTTATAGGAGGAATCCATATTGCTGCAGTAGCCGATTCATCCTCAATCCAGTATCCGTTTAACTTTTTCGAATACTGCTCGCTAATGATAGCAATATCCGCTTCCTGTTCTATAATTATTTGCGGCAGAAGTGCATCTGCCACTTTTCCTCGATGCATGTTTAGCTGTAAAATTTTCATTTATTCCTTTTTCCTCGGCTCCTTACATGCTCTTGACCCAGGAATATGGTCAATAGAGGCTTTCCCTTTCTCCAAGCAGAGACAGCATTTCGGTGGGTTGGTGCACTGCTTCAAGGTGTGTCCCTTCTCTGTGCACCGAATGCACATACCCATCCCTTTTCTGTCCGGACCTTTACATCCCCACTGTGTATGTCCAAGGCCAAAACATTTAAAGCAACATTTTACGTCCTCGTAGGGCCTAACCCTACAGATGACCCAACCTATTCTGACGCGCCCCAGTTCAAGGAGTTTATTTGCCCCTGCTGCCGGTATTGCTACAAAAGCCCTTCTCTGGTCCCGCATATTAGGTTTCGTTAGCTGAACCTCTACATCACCCTCTTCCATTCCAGAAGCTTTACATATCGCGCTATGCACTTCCTCCTTCGTTGTGGATCCTTCTATATCCCGGATGTCAAGTTTTATCTTCGTCTTCATCTCCTTCACTTCCGCAACCTCCTTCAGCAAGCCCTTGACAGCCTCTCTGAATTCACCTTTTCTTCCACCCTTTTCCAGCTCGAGTAAAATGGCTCCTGTTTTGGTTTTTCGTATTGACCTGACTGATACCTCTGTTTGTTCAGGCTTTACGTTCTCCTTAAGACTCTTGAGAACTTCTGCGTAGCTATGACCAACCGTTGGTCTTACCAACACAGCTTCTGGTCGCTCTCTATGAGCTTTTCGCTTCTTTTTCTTGCCAACTTTCTGTCATCTATCGGTTGGTTTTGCCGTTTTTTCAATTTTTGACGAGGATTGGGTTATCTCCTCTCTTCTCTGTGCGCCCATTTTCTTGTTCTCCTTTTGCTTTTTCGACGGTCTTATTTCTTCAGCCGGGCTGCTTGCCGTCCGCTTTTTGCTCGATGCGGGTGGTTTAGCTTCGACGTTTTCAATTACCTTGGAGCTCTTAACCTTGCCTCTACTCCTCTCATTTTCAGCCTTCTTCCAGCTTTTTCGGTAGCTGCTTATGACGTCAACAATCTCCTCTATTTCGGATACGCCATTCTGGACATCCATACTTATGTTTCTCTGTCTGCTCATTGCAGACTTCATCTTTTTGAGAATCATCCGGAGTTTCTCAATTGACTCTTCCTCGGATTCCCTCATCCTCAGAATGTATTTCTGAGATGGGCTGCCCGCTGCACTCTGCTGAAGAGCCTGGTGTGATGCACCTCTATCTTCATTTACGGCTCTTGGCTCTCCAACCTTAGTAGTAAGCGGTGTCTGTACTTTTTCACTGCGGTTCACTTCAGAGTTCAGTACTGGCGACCGAATCGTCTTTCTGCTAAACCCAAAGGGACTTGCAGCACTTTGTCCTATTTCCTCAACCGTAATTATTCTGTTTATTTTATTTGCTTTCATTTTGGTCAATTGGGTCTCCGCTTAAAGCCGTTATCTCCGTTTGTCCAAAGTGCAGTTACCCTTATAATGACCCCGAGGGTCCCTTTGCAAGCAGTGAGGTCCTCGCGAGGGTTGATACAGGTCCTTATGAGATCCTGTATACAGAGCCAGGTCGGGAGCTGATTAGGAGTCATCTCAACTAACCCTGCACAGCCGAAACCTATCGACTACAAACTTTGAGTGTACTTTAAGCCCTTGCCAAGGTTTTACCGAGACGAAGGTAGCTACCGCATTAGCCCGTGAGCCGTTTCAGCACGATGTCACTCGTGCTTAATAAAGTCACGGAATACGTTAGCTTCCAGCCCATAAGCGTCTATTCCAAGATTGTTTTGTTATACTCGGTTCCAATCCATAACCAGGTCGTCAACTATCCCAATATCGCTGTCACACAGTTAGTTCACTCTCAACATTTGCTGAGAGCTATCCAGTGGCGCCACGAGGAGGCCGTGTGACAACTTGGTTAAAGCAGTGACAAGGATCGCTAACTGGCTACTCCCAATTGTGTAGCAGCCAGTGCTTTACCCTGTATGCTCGCACCCCTGCGCCACCATAATAATAATAATAATAATAATAATAATAATAATAATAATAATAATAATAATAATAATAATAATAATAATAATAATAATAATAATAATAATAATAATAATAATAATAATAATAATAATAATAATAATAATAATAATAATAATAATAATAATAATAATAATAATAATAATAATAATAATAATAATAATAATAATAATAATAATAATAATAATAAAACTAATAACGAATAAGCGTCCAGATCAGGGCTTTTATGACCTTCAGTCATTGTGTTATTCCTCTTCACTATCAGTTTCAAAATTAAAAACAAAACAATTATTTTTGCTGTAATTTACATACGCTTTGTAATTTACATACGCAATGAAGTTGTGTTCCAATGCCAGCAACCATTAGGCATGCATGATGCCGAATTTACCTGTCTTTGGGTTAAATTCAAAAAAAATCAGTTCACACCTCTTGCACTTCGGGTTTTTTTACAGAAGTCCAAACGTGGGGAGGGATACCACCTTCTCTGGTTTCGAAGCCCTTTCCGACTCTATATCGAAGATCCTGGAAGATTGTCCGAGCAGTGAAATCGTTGTTGCTGGTGATTTCAATGTTCACAACTCATCCAGGCTTCGTCATTCGAGTCATACAACTCCAGAAGGCCAATATGTTGAGTTATTCGCTGCGCATAACCACCTAGCGCAATTAGTGAATGATCCAACGCATATTCCATGTGTTGAAGGGTACCATTCAAACACACTTGACCTATTCCTGACTTCACACCCTGAAAAGTATGAAAGTCAAAGTTAGTGCACCTTTCGGCAATTCGGATCATTGCACCATTTCTGCCACCTTTTCGATCTCTGAACTTCGTAACGTTTCGAAATCAGCTACGAAACGTTCAATATTTATTTACGAAAAGGCACGTTGGGCTGAGCTCAACCAATTCTATGAGCATTTTAATTGGAAAATCTGAAAAAATGGTCGAGAATATGATATTGCTCGGGATGAAATCATTCATCCCCTCCAAGCTGGTTTCAGTTAAACCAAGAGCGTAATCCTGGTTTAATCAGACGTACAAAAACGCAGTCAGATCCAGAGAGGAAGCATTTAGTAATTGGCGTTTAAAAAAAACCCCAGACACTGATTTGCTATGCAAAAAGCAAGATCTTCG
Source organism: Thecocarcelia acutangulata (assembly GCA_914767995.1). Classification (NCBI taxonomy): domain Eukaryota; kingdom Metazoa; phylum Arthropoda; class Insecta; order Diptera; family Tachinidae; genus Thecocarcelia; species Thecocarcelia acutangulata. Next base: position 9,543,586 of record OU612099.1, on the reverse strand, counting down.
TGTGTCAAGGTACTTAGGCGTGAAAAGTTTCTTCACGAACAGCGCTTTCGTGCCAAGGTCCTTACAGCTACCCGGGGCAGTAAGACCTTTTGGTCTTTCGTTAAGAGAGTAAAGAACAGTGCTAGTTCATCAATCCCAACTCTCTTAAAGAATGACCAAGCATTCACCGACCCGGTTGACAAAGCTATCCTTTTGGCTGAAATTTTTGCAAGCAATTCCTGCTGGCCAGAAAGCAGTCAACCACTTCCCGAGCTCGAAAGAGTATCTGTAGCTATGCCAAAGATATTCTTCCGGGCACGAGCAGTTAAAAGGGTTTTGGCAGACCTCGATATAAACAAAACTCCTAGACCGGATGGCATTCCAGCACTGGTCTTGAAGCAGTGCTCTTCTACGCTTGCGCGTCCATTAGCACGCCTCTTCAGCAAACTTTACCATAATGGTGAGTTCTCATCGTGCTGGAAGGTTGCTAATGTAACGCCAATCTCCAAAAAGGGTGAGGCAAATAACCCTGAAAATTACCGCCCAATTGCAATTTGCTCTGCACTCTCCAAAGTAATGGAAAGCATGCCTAACCATCACCTTATGAGGTATCCAGAGTCGCACAAACTACTTTGTGATCGTCAATATGGATTTCGTAAGGGTCGTTCTACTGGCGATTTTACGGCATATCTCTCAGAGAAATGGTGCCACTCAATCCATCATTTCGGTGAAAGTAGAGTGGTGGCTCTGGATATTTCAAAAGCGTTTGACAGAGCGTGGCATGGTGCACTACTGGCAAAACTTACTGCTTTTGGTGTCGGTGATGACTTCTCTCGGTTTATATCGAGCTTTCTCAGAGACCGCACTATACGAGTTGTTATAGATGGGGTCTGATCAAACGAGTTCAAGATTAATTCAGGGGTACCGCAAGGCTCCGTTCTTTCTTCTACCCTATTTTTAATTTTCCTTAACGACCTTCTCTATCAAACTTCCAACCCTATCCACTCTTTCGCAGATGAGAGCAGCATTTGTCATTCGTATAGGCCTAGCCTATCAGAGATCGCTGCCAAGAGGCTAAATATGAATGATTCACTGAATAGTGATCTTCCATTAATCTCCAAATGTGTCGCTTTTATCGCTCGTAAGACCCAGTGTTGCTTATTAACACACAACCAAACGACTGCAGACGCTGCTTCATCTGTACACATGGATGGTATAAGTATTAAGGAATTGGATGCTCTTGATGTTCTTGGAATGAAGATACAGTGTGACGTTCGCTGGAATGAACACATTTTTCATGTCTCTAAAGAATCATTCAAGTGCCTCGGTTTTTTGGAACAGTGTAAGATATACTTCACTTCATCCGATCTCCTTGCTATTTATACTACCAACATCCGACCAAAAATGTAATACAACTCTCATGTTTGGGCCGGTGCCTCAAAGTCTATTTTGGGGTTACTCGACCTTGTGCAGGAGAGGGCGAAGAAGCTCATCGGTACCAGTAGGGTATCCAACTACAATGGATTTTGCTCTGACGAGATTAGGGATCTTGTTCCCGAAACTCGTACATTTTTGCGTAGCACGCCTTCATCGTCCAGAGCTCATCCATTTGTGGTTGATTGCGCGGGGAGTCGTACTACGCATTACAGAGAGAATTCGTTTTTCAGCCGTATGCTTTGTCTGTGGAACAAGTTGCCTGCAGACGTGTTTCCTGTCTGTTATAACGTTGGAAAGTTCAAGTCAAAAGTCCACAAACACTACTCCCTCTTTCCACCTCCTCACAACCTATTTTCCTAGTTCTGGTACAATGCACTGCATATGTATGGGTCATCCCCTGAGTACTGGTCCAATATATATATAAAAAAAAAAAGTAAAAAACTCAAAAGGATAATTGACAGCATCGTCATCTCTTATCACGGTATCGACAGATTTTTGTGTAACTGTAGATTGGCTGATTTTATTTAAAATTCTATTGTTTATTGAATTCAAATCTTTGTTTTTGGCAGAAAGTGACGCTCACTCACGTAACCTCTGGTCATTTTTTTGAAATTGTGTTCGACATTTGGAAATACACAATTAAGTAACTCTTCAATTGATTGTGTCATATTACAAAAATTCGATGGAAAAATAATGCAGTTTGAGCATCATATTACAGCTCGCATATTTGTTGTTAATTTCAATACGCCACAGAAGATGTGATTTGAGGCACGCACTAAGCTCATCATCGGTGGAATTGCAGGCAATTTTCGTTGGAAATCACCGGCTGCCACAGATAGTGCTCCTCCTAATAATTTTTTGTTGCTTCTAAAATCTTGTAACATGGGATCAAGGGCCTCTATAGGTTTTTTTGTGGGTTATTGTGCACTTATCCCTACTATGATCTTACAAATTTGGAGCACTTTACCTTTTGAGGAATGTTTTTCTAATATTGTATGTGTGCGTATCTCAGATTTATGGCTTTAGAGGTAATTTACGTTTCAAATATGCTGTTCGTTTGGCCACCATACAAAAGTATGCTAGGGCTAGCTAGTTCAGTATTATTTTGTGATTGAACTTTAGCCAATACACGTATTAACGAAATCATAAAAATTTTTCTGTTCAGATTTCAGAATTTCAGCCATAAATAGTTCTAAGTCGTGCGGGTCAGATCATCATCATTGCCTGCTTGATTAGGACTTATCATAACAACTTCCGAGAGTGTCTTGTTGTTTATTTGCAAACATTTATCTTCTATTAGAATCAATGCCTCATTATAAGTTTCATGTGATAATTCAATTGTTCTGTTGTTGCAGGTAATTCTCTTTCGATATGTGCTTCATATGTATGTATTCCAAAGTTGATTTGTTTCGGATGAAAAGCAATTTACCAATATGATAGCAATAATACTCTTCTGGCTCTAGATGATTAGGTATAGCTGCGTTGTGAATCGTTTCATATGAATTTGTATGTTAGAATTTGAGCACATAGCAAAGTTTGAGCAAAAGAAACATTTGTGCATGTATCGAAAAAGGAAGTTTACGTTGTAGCTGGTACCATTGCAGCCCTTGTTGTGTTTTTTAAGCATTTATTTATTTATTGAATCTTCAAAAAGGTGGCTAACAATAAGTATTCAAACCTTAATACTAAACAAAACATATCTATTTTCGAGGTGAACAGATAAATGCACAGCAGTTGGATGACGCTCAACATATTCATTCCTGCTAATGTATCGGGCCATTGGATATTGTATAATTTCATCGTTTGGTTACGTATTTGCAGATATACTTAATTGATTTGACGAAATTATAATACTCGACATTAATATACGTTTTGTACGTTTTTGAAAGCACTGGGCAATATAGCACTATCGAACGATCTTCAACATCAATTTCATTGTTTTGCACATTTAATGTAATTGATTTTCCACCATCGTTGATCTATGACGATAAAGCGGGTGTAGCCATCAACATCAGAGATTGTTTCTTGAAGCAATTCTCTAGGATACCTTTTCGTACATTTCCCATCGATCACGCATGGCGGATTTGAATTAATACCATAAAGCATGTTTTTAACCACAACTTCATGTAAGTGGGGATCAATGTTAGTATCAGTATAATTTCATCTATTTTATCTGGCGTAATTTTGTCAACCAACCATATCGAATATCGAAATGAATATGGCGTGTAATGAATATGGCATTCATTACACGCTTCTGCCATTCAGTAAAATATGTATGTATATCCAGCATCACGTTCTCCGAAAACACGTAACTTAACAATAAAATCCATTAGCGATTCTATTCTCATTCTGACCCGCCCTCCTCTCAATAAACAATTTTTTGGACCTTTTCGATATGCAAGAATAATTTTCAAAACTGGTCTACATTTGACGAAGTTGCTTGATAATCAATTACCAAAAAAAAAAAAAAATAGTACAGCATTTCTGCATCCAAAAAAAAAATATATATATATATATAATTGTACCACAATGCCGAAGTTCTTTAATAATGAATTATTGAAGCGGGCGTATTGCGACATCCTCCGTCACATTGAGTTTTAAAGAACACTGTTTTTTCAATATTTTTTATATGAAAAAAGAATTTTCAAAATTGGTTCACAAATGATGACGTTAGTTGATTATTAATTATCGGAAGGGCAATCACGCCACCAATTTTCCAAAACAGAAAAAAATTTTTGGCCTTTTTCATATATAAAAGGAATCATAAATGATCAAGTTACTTCACAATCAATTATTGAGGTGGTCAGTTTGCGATAACTTCATCCCGCAAAAGTAATCTTTTGGCGTTTTCTTTTCTAGAAAAACATTTCATGTAACATTTTCAATATTGGTTTGCCAAAACAAATACAGAAGTATACAGTTTTCTCAACTTTTTTCAGATATTTATAGTTTGTGCGACATCTTCTTTTCATCTCAACAAAACTTAAATTTTAAAACTTTAATTTTAAGAAACAAAGTGCGGCATAAAAGGCATTAGCCGTTTTGTATATGCAAGATAAATTGTGAAAATTGGTTCGAAATGAATTTGGTTGATAATCAATTATTGGAGCCAGCAATATTCCTCCCCTTCTAGTAGATGATTTCTGTATTCAAAAAGAGTTTTAAAAATTAATCCACAAATTGCAAAGTTACTTGCAAATTAATTTTTGGGGCGTGTTCAATTTTGATGAGATATCTTTTCTATGAAAAAAGAATTTTTAAAATTGGTATACGAATAACGAAGTTGTTTGATAATCAATTATGGGGAGGACGATTTGGTACACGCCCTCAAATTTACAAAAAAAAAAAAAAACAAAAAAATTATTGATCTCTACATACACAAAAGGAATTTTGAAAATGGCTCTGAAGTTATTTGACAATCAATTATTGAGGTAATTGCTCACCATATTAATTTGATCCCTCCAAAATAATCTTAGTCGTTTTTGTTGTTTTGCATATGCACAAAAAATTTTGAAATTTGGTTAAAAAATGGAGAAGTTAAAAAATTTTGCGAAAGAAATAACATAATTTAAAATAGGGGGCGTAAAAGAAGGCTTGGTTGAAAAAAATAGCCTATAATTCGTACAAGTGTTCCATTGCACTACTGTGAAAATTTCAGGAAGATTACTCCAGCGGTCTGGCAGATCTTAAGGTGCAAACAAATAAACAAACTGTTACGCGTTGGTTTAGGTTGTACAGGCCGCCAGTTTCATGAAACCAGCCCACTTGGGTCCCTTTGGTCCCGTTGGTTTAATCGTGAGATTATATTTCATAGCAGTAAAATAAAAATGAGGCATTTAGATGTCTTGTTTCCAGCTAGCTCTAGGAATTTGTGTTGAGGTTATTTCAACCGCTTGAAAAATAAACGCGTAAGCATATAAATCCACTTCATGCCAAAAGTGGAATTCAGAAACTAATGCTCAATCTTGGTTACATATGTATGTATGTACGCATGCAATGAATTGGCTCGGTGTTAGCCACGGGTACATTTAGACACCTCCCATTTGTTCATAATTAAACTCCACTGACAATTCAGTACCCTTTTTTTATTGAATTGTCCCTATTAGATCCTTTTTATAAACCTAAATAGAAATAATCTAAGCCTGTCATTCCCAAAAAAAATTTTAAAACCTTAGTAATTCATGCTTGCGAGTTCAATACTTTCATATTTATTTTATATAAAAGATTATTTTACATATAAATTTTATAATTGTTATTTTGTTGCCAATAATGGAAAAAAAGGAATAACACGAATATAAAAGGAAAATAGATTCTATCAATTTGGTTTAGTTAATATAATAAAGGAATGAATGGAATTGAATATAATTGATCATGATAAGAAATTTACGAGAGCAAAAACTAATTATTAATTTTTTTTTTTTGTTATGTACTTACAGAATTTAGAGATGATTATCATGTAAATTTAGTGTTGCTTGTTGTTGTAATTTTTGTTTTTTTATTACTCTCCTTGGATGGGCCCAGCTTAGGAATGAAACACTTTTCTGCTAATTTCAGGAATAAACAGGTAAGAGTGTAGTAAATTCGGCTGGGCCGAATCTAAAATACCCTTCACAATAGCCACGTATAAAAACCCGTTTTAGGCTATATCTGGGGTATATATGAACCGATATCGGGCATTGTCATTTTCCATATTTATCTAGCCTTATTTCATTACCAGAACTGTTTTTAAGGGGAAAAAAAGTTGTTTAAGTTCGCTTACGCGGCATTTTCAAGAAAAACCCGGTTAAGGGTATATCTGGGCTATATATGGACTGATATCGGAAATTTTCATTTTCCATATTTATATAACCTTACTTTATTACCGGAACTGCCTTTGAGCAACAAAAAGTTTTTTAAGTTCGCTTATGTGGTATTTTCATGAAAACCCCGTTCTAGGCTATATCTCGCGTATATATGGACCGATAGCGAAAATTTTTATTTGCATATTTATATAACCTAATTTTATTACCAGAACTACTCTTAAGCAAAAAAAGTTCTTTAGCTTCGCCTATGCGACATTTTCATTAAAAGTCCGATTTGGGCTATATCTCGGGTATATATGGACCGATATCGGAAATTTTCATTTTCCATATTTATATAACCTAATGTTATTACCAGAACTACTTTTAAGCAAAAAAAAGTTGTTTAAGAGTGCTTACGCCGCATGTTCATGAAAAACCCGGTTTAGGCTATGTCTCGGGTATATATGGACCGATATCGGGAATTTTCATTTTTCATATTTATATAACTTTACTTTATTACCACAGCTGCTTTTAAGCAAAACAAAGTTGTTTAAGTTTGCTTACGCAACATTTTCATGAAAACCCCCGTTTAGGCTATGTCTCGGGTATATATGGACCGATATCGCAAGTTTTCATTTTCCATATTTATATAACATTATTTTATTACCAGAACTACTTTTAAGCAAAAAAAGTTGTATAGCTTCGCTCATGCGACATTTTCATTAAAAATCCGATTTGGGCTATATCTCGGGTATATACGGACCGATATCTGGAAAAAAATTTTTTTGCCTTTTAGTCACCTTGCCTAATAAGTGTGTGAAGTTTGATGCAAAACAAACAACTTTTGTTTTCAAAAATGTTCATACAAAACTGCAAAAAAAAAATGGCTTTTTTCGGAATTTTGAATGTATCTCAGCTATACGTGGACCGATATTACTGAATTTCTATAGCAAACCCATGAATCGATGGGGTAAAAGAATGGTGAAAGAAAAAAGTTTCTAAGTCTAATGGTTTTCTCAGAAACGGTATTTCAACAGCGGACAGACGGACATCGCTTAATCGACTTTTCCATTAATTCTGATTCAGAATATATATACTTTATAGGGTCGCAAAAAAAACTGTAGAAATTACAAACGGAATCACAAACTTATAAATACCCTTTACATTTTTGTGAAGGGTATAATAATTGGTGTCAAGAACTAAACATTAAGTTAGAAGTAACTACAGGCAAAACAGGAATCAGGAAACATCGAAAGATTACACAAAACTCTTAACGAAAAACATCGAATTATAAATAGCTCAAAAGACAAAGAACTTATTTATTTACAAATCCAACAAACACTCTTTACTTACAACCACATCATAATCCACTCTACTACAGGAGAAACACCTTACAATATATTTTTTTAATAAGTCAGCTCCCCAAAAAAACCCACAACAGATTAAAGAAAACAGAATTAATAACATCAATAAAACAAGAGTAGACAAACCAATAGATACTAATTATCTGAAATCAGGGAATTCTAGAAAACGACTAGGAAAGATTAGCAATCCATTCAAGAAAGTCCAAGTCACACAAATAGAAAAATATAATGAACATTATATAGTCAAATATAAGAACAACAAGTAAGAGTGTAGTATATTCGGCTGGGCCGAATCTAAAATACCCTTCACGATAGTCACGAATATGTATAGTATATTAAAAATGTGACCTGAATATGCTCGGTTATATATGAACCGATATCGGAATTATCTATTTTCTGTATTTTAGTAACCTTCTTTTATAACGAGAATTGCTTTTCAACAAAAAAAAAAAAATAATTTTTGATGGAAAAATCGATTCAGGCTATATCTCGGGTTGATATAACATATGACTCATTAATGAAGCAGTTTGGATCAGCAAAATATTACCAGAATTCCACGACAGAGAAGTATCTTACATTAGCATTTAAAGAAAAACAAATGTTTCTAAGTAGACACAAAAGAGGTTTAGCAAATATAGTCGGTGATGGTCTAAAATTTCTGTTGGGAACTATGAACGAGGAAGATAGAGTAAATATGGAAAAAGCACTTAGAGATTTACAAACAAGTATCGTTACTACCAATGAATTTAATGCAATGATAGATCATATTAATAAAGAAAATGATATATTACAAAAATTCCAAAAAGAACCAACAAGACTTCAGAACAAGCTTACAGAAAAAATTTATTCAGACATTTGTTTGGATAATGTTAAATTATATCTGGAACATATCCAAGATACTCAATTAGCAATACAATTAGCAAAATTAGGCATCATAAACCCAAAATTAATTGACGTTCAAACCACGACAAGTCTGTCTACTCTAGAGTTTGAACATATACAAACCTCAATCTGGTTAAAAAACGATTTGATTTATTTTGTGTTTTCCATTCCAACCCACTTTGAAACTTACAAAAGATTGAAAATCATTCCAATACCAGATAAAAACAATAATGAACTTAAGATAAATGAAAAAGATTATTACGCATTAAAAGACGATATAATCTATAGACTGAAGAATAATAAAATTACATTAGAAAAAAATTAATGCATTAAAAGTTTTATGAATAATAACAAAACGAATTGTCAATACATTAAGAATACCCTACCACATATAGCCTTTAGTGAGCCAAATATAATTATAAAAAAAAACTTACAAACCCTTGAAATTGAACAAAATTGTAATAAACTCAAAATTAAGATTAAAGGAAATAATATTATACGATTTAACAATTGTAAAATAAAAATTAACGACTTCGAAATATCTACAAAACAAAAGGCAGAAGAAATCAATGTATTACCACCTGCAAAAGATATTGAAAATATAGTCACTACCTGAACTTAATGGCTTCGCCATTCGAGTCATACAACTCCAGAAGGCCAATATGTTGAGTTATTCGCTGCGCATAACCACCTAGCGCAATTAGTGAATGATCCAACGCATATTCCATGTGTTGAAGGGCACCATTCAAACACACTTGACCTATTCCTGACTTCACACCCTGAAAAGTATGAAAGTCAAAGTTAGTGCACCTTTCGGCAATTCGGACCATTGCACCATTTCTGCCACCTTTTCGATCTCTGAACTTCATAACGTTTCGAAATCAGCTACGAAACGTTCAATATTTATTTACGAAAAGGCGCGTTGGGCTGAGCTCAACCAATTTTAAAAGCATTTTAATTGGAATCTTTGTTTTCTAGATAATGATATAAATGCTTCTGCAAAAATGGTCGAGAATATGATATTGCTAGGGATGAAAACATTCATCCCCTCCAAGCAAATTTCGATTAAACCAAGAATGAAGTCTTGGTTTAATCAGACGTGCAAAAACGCAGTCAGACCTACAGAGGAAGCGTTCAGTAACTGGCGTTCAAACAAAACCCCAGACACTGATTTGCTACGCAAAAAGGCAAGATCTTCGTGTGCCAAGGTACTTAGGCCCAAAAAGTTTCTCCACGAACAGCGCCTTCGTGCCAAAGCTAACCTGTTGGCAGAAATTTTTGCAAGCAATTCCTGCTTGTCGGAAAGCAGTCAACCACTTCCCGAGCGCGAAAAAGTATCTGTAGCTATGCCAAATATATTCTTCCGGGCGCGAGCAGTTAAAAGGGTTTTGGCAGACCTCGACATAAGCAAGACTCCTGGACCGGATGGCATTCCAGCACTGGTCTTGAAGCAGTGCTCTTCTACGCTTGCGCGTCCATTAGCACGCCTCTTCAGCATACTTTACCATTTTGGTGAGTTTCCATCAAGCTGGAAGGTTGGTAATGTAACACCAATACCCAAAAAGGGTGAAGCTAAGCACCCCGAAAATTACCGCCTAATTGCAATTTGCTCTGCGCTTTGCAAAGTAATGGAAAGTATGGTTAATTACCATCTTATGGGATATCTAGAGTCGCACAAATTACTTTGTGATCGCCAATATGGATTTCGTAAGAGTCGCTCTACTGGAGATCTTATGGCATATCTTTCGGAGAAATGGTGCCACTCAATCCATCATTTCGGTGAAAGTAGAGTGGTGGCTCTGGATATTTCAAAAGCGTTTGACAGAGCGTGGCATGGTGCACTACTGGCAAAACTTACTGCTTTTGGTGTCGGTGATGACTTCTCTCGGTTGATATCGAGCTTTCTCAGAGATCGCACTATACGAGTTGTTATAGATGGGGTCTCATCAAACGAGTTCAAGATTAATTCAGGGGTACCGCAAGGCTCCGTTCTTTCTCCTACCCTATTTTTAATTTTCCTTAACGACCTTCTCTATCAAACTTCCAACCCTATCCACTCTTTCGCAGATGACAGCAGCATTTGTCACTCGTATAGGACTAGCCTATCAGAGATCGCTGCCAAGAGGCTAAATATGAATGATTCACTGAATAGTGATCTTCTATTAATCTCCAATCGGGTCGTAAAAACAGGGTCGCTTTTAACGCTCGTAGGACCCAGTGTTGCTTATTAACATACAAACAAACGACCGCAGATGCTGCTTCATCTGTACACATGGATGGTATAAATATTGAGGAATCGGATGCTCTTGATGTTCTTGGAATGAAGATACAGTGTGATGTTCGCTGGACAGAACACATTTTTCATGTCTCTAAAGAAACATTCAAGTGCCTCGGTTTTTTGAAACGGTGTAAGATGTACTTCACTCCATCCGACCTCCTTACTATTTATACCACCTACATCCGACCGAAAATGGAATACAACTCTCATGTTTGGGCCGGTGCCTCAAAGTCTATTTTGGGGTTACTCGACCGTGTGCAGGAGAGGGCGAAGAAGCTTATCGGTGACAGTGGGTATCCAACTCTATTGATTCACTGGAACATCGACGCAGTGTGGGGTGCGTTACTCTGTTCTATCGTTACTACAATGGATTTTGCTCTGACGAGATTAGGGATATTGTTCCCAAAACTCGCACATTTTTACATAGCACGCGCTCATCGTCTAGAGCTCATCCATTGGTGGTCGATTGCCCGGAGAATCGCACTACGCATTACAGAGAGAATTCGTTTTTCAGCCGTACGCTTCGTCTATGGAATAAGTTGCCTGCAGACGTGTTTCCTGTCTGCTATAACGTTGGAAAGTTCAAGTCAAATGTTCACAAACACTACTCCCTCTTTCCCCCTCCTCATAACCTATTTTCCTAGTTCTGGTACAATGCACTGCATATGTAGGGGTCATCCCCTGAGTACTGGTCCAAGCTTAAAAAAAAAAAAAAAAAAAAAAAAAAAAAAAAAAAAAAAACATATAGAAAATGTTAACACTAAGACCGATAACTATTCTTTAAGCCTATTAATAGTTAAAAATTTGAGAACGAAAATCGTAAAAAAAGACGGTAATCGTCAAATCTGGCAGAGAAATCGAGACCCATGTCTTTAAATGTGCCTTTATTAAAGGCACACTTATAGACATTTGTAAAGGTGTAGATTTAAGTAACTACAAATCCAGCTTTGATTTCAAGCTCAAAAAAGTCTGTATGTCAATTTTGTATAACCTTTATGATAACTCCTTAAATAATGTATGTGTGTGCAGTTGGTAATGCGAAAAGTTAAGTGTTACACGCTTTACAACAGACCATTTTAAATATAATGTTTTGGTCTTTAAATGTGCCTTTGCTAAAGGCACATTTATAGACACTTACTAACTTAAATGTCGCTTTCTTAACTAACTATACCACATTTGCTAATAGTACGATGCAAATGCTTAGTATATTGTAGCACGACGTATGCCGCTTGCCACTATATATCTTTGTTAAGGCAATAAGTGAATTAATAAAGTTAAGATTACATTTGAATTTTGTTCATAATATTTTATGTGTGTAAATGACTTCGGTCATACATTGTTTAAATTCCGGTTGATAATTGTTTCCTAGTGCAATATTTCACGTCTTTAAATGTGCTTTTACAAAAAGCACACTTATAGACATTTGAAATACACATATGCAAAAGTATTTTATCCTACACATCCACACTCAGAAATCATAACCAAAACTACAAGACAGAAACTCAAATAGTTATAGATCAGAGATCTGCATGGATCCACCGCAACCATTTTTAATCAACGATTTTCACTTCCAAATATTTTAAACACTCTTAAAAGCTTGAGTGGAACTTATATACTCGTCACTCATTTTTAAAATCTTTACAAATATATTGAGTAATTTTCGTTGCCCATAAAAGCCTTTTTTGAAGAGTAAAAATATTAAGAACGAAACTCGTCAATAAAAACGCTAACGTTGCAACTTTTTTCTGTTTTTATACCTTTCACAAAAATGTTAAGGATATAAGTATAGGGTGTTTTTTTAAGCCCGATAGAACTTGAAATTTTAAAAAAGAACACAAAAAATGAAATTGTAATCAAAATTTTTTTTTATTCGAAAGATCAATACGTGACATTAACATTTGAAAATGATTTCGGGCATATGGGCACCGCGGCTGTTCTTGACGAAGCGCATTCTGGACGTCCAAAAAAACTGCTGGCCGTATGTCACGAACAACACGAACAATGCTGGCCTCCAAGGCGTCAATTGTTGCTGGTTTATCAGCATAAACCAGTGACTTCACGTAGCCCCACAGGAAATAATCGAGAGGTGTCAAATCGCACGACCTTGGAGGCCAATTGACAGGTCCATTTCTCGAAATCAACTTATCGCCAAATTTTGATTTCAGTAAGTCGATGGTTGCGTTCGCCGTATGGCACGTAGCGCCATCCTGTTGAAACCACATCTCCTCCGGATCAATGTCATCCATATTTTCAAACAAAAAATCATTGATCATGGTGCGGTAACGATCTCCATTGACCGTAACGCGAGCTCCGGCCTCATTTTTGAAGAAATAAGGTCCGATGATGCCACCGCACCAAACAGTGCATTTTTCTGGATGTAATGGAGTCTGTAGGGTCTCTTGTGGATTGGTCTCACTCCATATGCGGCAATTTTGCTTATTAACAAACCCGTTAAGCCAAAAATGCGCCTCATCGCTGAACACAATTTTTCGTCTATAAGTTGCGCGAATCGACGACTGATTTTCAAAGTAAATTTGGATAATTTCGTAGCGTTGTTCAAGCGTGAGTCTATTCATGATGATTTGTCAGAGTATACTGAAACAAATAAAAAAAATGTTTCATCAAAATTTAATTTTTTGTGTTACTTTTTACAATTTAAAGTTCTATCTAGCTTAAAAAAACACCCTTTTATAACTTTGTGATTCCGTTTGTAATTTTTACAATTTTCATTTGCGACCCTATAAAGTATACATATTCTGAATCCGAATTAATGGGAAAGTCGATTAACTGTAATGTATATAATAAAACATACAGATATACAAAATAAAACTTGCATTTAAAAACTAAAATTTTTGCTTGTATATTCGTTTTTTCCAATTAAAAGCCTTTCCACAAAATATTTTGTTTCATTTGTTTACTTACAGTGCAACCTAAATTTGGGCGTAAAGCCAAACGTAATTTAACGCATTGATTTTACGCTGTAGTAAGTAACTTAAATCAGAGCGTTAACGTTGTGCCATGAACAGTATTGTCCAATAAACTTGTTTAATAAAAATCATGAAATAGAAATAATAAAAAGTGATAAAGTCGTGTAATTAGTCTGAAAGCACCAAAAGTGTGATTACTAATAGCCGCAAAAAATGAGTAACGTTTGTTTTGAAGCGAACTTTACTAACAGGCAGTAAAGCTTTCTCTCTTACGCTTGGCAAAATTGGATTTTCCAATTGCAAAGCGTTGAAGCCGCGCTATTTGGGTTGGGCTCATACATTTTGTATGTGCATCAGGATTTTTGACAGATAAATTACGCTTGACGCGCTAATTTAGTTTCCATAATTATACTTATGTACATGCATACGTATGTATATATGTATGTCAACTGTGCCTAGAATAGCATTACGGTTGAAAAAGAATTTTCGATATGAAAAATGTAAACAAATACAATTTTTTCGCACGTTGGCAACAAAACAATATCACAAATGTTTTACATGTGCACGAATTTACGTAAGTTGCACGAGACAAGTGAGTAGGGTTTTACGTAATCGTCTATGAAACGGCTCGTCACGAGTGAGCTTACTCGTGTCCTGTAAACGGACTGTAAGCTAAAGTATTAAACACATTCGAGGAAGCAGCTACCGACTACAAAAGCTCAAAATTAAAATACACGCTTTCTTATGAGAATAAATATATTGACGACATCACAGCTACACAAATACACGACCACCGTTGTAGCAGTCGCCAAATTAGATTTATTTCTATTTTTGCTGACTACAAAAATTTTGTTAGCGACGTTAATGTATCAAGCAAAGTCAAATAAATTAGCGCTTTGAAAAGAAATACAGAAAAATGTAATAACTTAGCCTGTTGGTCTTCTTTTATGGTCCCCTTATTGAGATAAAAAACTGGTTCCAAAATTAATAATCAGTTTCTTATTTTATTAGTGCTATCAATCGATAATATTTCAAAAGTATATGTATAGGGTGTTTTTTTAAGCTAGATAGAACTTTAAATTGTAAAAAGTAACACAAAAAATTAAATTTTGATGAAACATTTTTTTTATTTGTTTCAGTATACTCTGACAAATCATAATGAATAGACTCACGCTTGAACAACGCTACGAAATTATCCAAATTTACTTTGAATAATTTCAGTCGTCGATTCGCGCAACTTATAGACGACTTCGTCATTTGTATGGCGTACATAATCGTCCATCTGAACAAGCCATTCGTCGAACTGTGGATAGATTTCGTACCACATACTCTCTAGAGGATGCAATAACACCAGCACGTCGAAGGAATGTGCGTACTGAAGAGAATATCGCCGCTGTAAACGAAAGTGTGGAAGAAGATCCAAATTTATCGATTCGTCGTCGGTCGCATGAATTGGGGCTCTGTCCGTCCACTACGTGGAAAATTTTGCGCAAAGATCTCGGCCTACACCCGTATAAGATCCAGCTGGTGCAGGAATTGAAGCCACGAGACCATTGTATGCGTCGTTCTTTCGCCGATTGGGCTCTAGAGCAGTTGGCAACTGACCCGTTGTTTTATCGCAAAATTGTGTTCAGCGATGAGGCGCATTTTTGGCTTAACGGGTTTGTTAATAAGCAAAATTGCCGCATATGGAGTGAGACCAATCCACAAGAGACCCTACAGACTCCATTACATCCAGAAAAATGCACTGTTTGGTGCGGTTTTCATGCTGGTGGCATCATCGGACCTTATTTCTTCAAAAATTACGGTCAATGGAGATCGTTACCGCACCATGATCAATGATTTTTTGTTTGAAAATATGGATGACATTGATCCGGAGGAGATGTGGTTTCAACAGGATGGCGCTACGTGCCATACGGCGAACGCAACCATCGACTTACTGAAATCAAAATTTGGCGATAAGTTGATTTCGAGAAATGGACCTGTCAATTGGCCTCCAAGGTCGTGCGATTTGACACCTCTCGATTATTTCCTGTGGGGCTACGTGAAGTCACTGGTTTATGGTGATAAACCAGCAACAATTGACGCCTTGGAGGCCAGCATTGTTCGTGTTGTTCGTGACATACGGCCAGCAGTGCTCGAAAAAGTGGCCCAAAATTGGACGTCCAGAATGCGCTTCGTCAAGAACAGCCGCGGTGCCCATATGCCCGAAATCATTTTCAAATGTTAATGTCACGTATTGATCTTTCGAATAAAAAAAAATTTTGATTACAATTTAATTTTTTGTGTTATTTTTTACAATTTCAAGTTCTATCGGGCTTAAAAAAACACCCTATATATATCTATTTTATATTTTTCATTACAAAAACACTTTAAGCAAAGGTTGCTTATATAAACATAATTTAAACTCAAAGCTACTTTTGTACTCGTACATTGAGTAAACTCCACAGCCACTCTGTTTACATCCTTTACTGTCTCAGTACTTGTATCTGTGGATTACTCATGCTCACTTCCCACATTCGGCCCTCCTGATAGGGTATTCGGCTCGAATACCAACGACCACCGCTTCATATATACAGCTACTGTGCTCGTACGCCTAGGGCCCTCTACCTCTCCAACTTTTTCTACCTCATATCCACGCCACGCCTTAGTTTTCTGACGACCCTATATGGTCCTAGATATTTGTCCCTAAGCTTCAGACCCACATCGTACTGGGTACGTTTTATGGCTACTAAATCGTTAAGTTCATAACTGTCTGCTTGTTAAATGACTTTTTATTCTCTCTTTGAATTTTAGCAATGTTCTCCTTTACTTCCTCCCTTAAATCATCTCTTATCGACTGAAGTTCCTCAATAGTTTCCTCTTCTATAATTTTCCTCAATGTACTGAAATCCTGCAACCTCGTCTTTAATCCGGTTAGTATCTTAAAAGGTGCATGTTGTGTTGATCTTGGTGAGATGCTGTTAATATATTGTTGTATTTTATCCACATACTTGTACCATTGATCTGGATTTTCCCTTGATAATTTTGTCAGCATAGGCACTAAAATCCTATGCATCCACTCTACCTGCCCATTTCCTCTCGGAACACCAGTAGTAATCAATAAATGTTGTATTCCCTCCTCTTCACAATACTGGGCAAAAGCCGTGGAAGTAAAAGCAGCTCCCCTATCAGAAATGATCCTACGCGGGTTGCCAAATTGTTGCAGATTGCTTCTGTAACCGATCTAATACTGCATCTGTACCAGTACCTTTGGTGGGATACAACCAAACAAATTTTGAAAACGCATCAACGACGACTAAAATATAATTGTACTGTTTCTTTGTTGCGGTCATTGGCCCAACGTGGTCTATGTGGTAAGTGCCCAATGGCTCATCCCCCTTGTCGATTGGTGAAAGAAATTCCTCTTTCTTGCCTACTTTTGCGTTTATCACCAAACACTCTACACAACTTCTAATAACCCCAGGAATTTTAGTGGCTAACTCTGGAATAAAGAAATACTTTTCAACGTAGTCTTGCGTTCTTTTGGCTCCAAAATGCCCCTTTCTATGAGCGATCATTATGACCTCATTTTCCATCTGAATTGGTACAACTAACAGTTCCTTGTTAGGATCTTTAAATAAAATATTATGGTGGATATAATAGTCCTCATATTGGTCAACCTCTAAAATCTTCCTCAACGCTTTGATATGGCCATCATTCAACTGAGCCTCTTTCAGGCGATGACGAAAAGAAACCTCAATTAGTAAACACGACACTCTACTTAATGCATCGACATGCCTCATCTTTGTTCCAGATCGATGTTCGATCTCGTAGTCAAAATCTTGCAGCATCATTGCCCATCTTGAAATGCGTAAAGGTACTTCTGCTTTCTTCATAGTCATTGTGAACGCACTGCAGTCCGTAACAATTTTAAACTTAATTCCCATTAAATATATCCTCCACTTTTTAAGAGCATCAATTATTGCCAACACTTCGACTTCACATGAGTGGTATTTCTCCTCTGCTGGTGACGTTTTCCTACTCATGTATTGTACTGGATGTAGCCCCTGATCTTCTGAGTCTTTCTGCATGAGTACAGCTCCGTAGCCGAACTTGCTAGCATCTGTATGTACCTCTGTCATAGCATTCACGTTAAATAATTTTAATACAGGATCCTTCATCAAAGCCGACTTGAGTTGCTGGAATGTAGATAGTGCCTCTTCCTTCAACTCAAATTTTTGCTTCCCTTGCGTAATAAGTCACTTAACGGCTTTGCAGTTGTAGCGTATCCTTCCACGAATCTCCGGAAATAGGAGGTCAACCCTAAAAATCTTTGTAATGACTTTTTGTCGTGGGGTAACGGAAAATTTTCTATAGCGATAGTTTTAACTTTTGAAGGACGAATGGTTCCCTCTTTAATTACGTAACCCAAAAAATTAACCTTCCTTTGAAGGAACTGACACTTCTTCCAACGCACACGTAATCCATTTTCCTCCGCAACTGACAAAACTATTTTTAGTTTTTCTATACCTTCCTCCTCATCACATGATGGTATAATCACATCATCCATGTAAACTACTGCGATACCTTTTTTAATTAAATCTCTAAAAATTGCGTTTATAAACCTACAGAAAACTGCCGGCGAATTAGAAATTCCAAACGGTACATAACAAAATTCGTATTGACCACTATGAGTCACGAAAGCAGTATATTTAGTTGATTCACGTTCCACTGGAACGTGAAAAAATCCATCTTTTAAATCCAGTGTTGTAAACACATTAGCCCCTTGCAGTTTCTCTACTACATCATCCATCAGAGCCATAGGAAAATTGTCACGAATTATTTTTTCGTTTAACTTTCGATAGTCACAGCACAAACGCTTCGCCCCATCCTTTTTTGGAACTAAAACCACAGGTGAAGAATATTCTGACATGCTTTGCTTTACTATTCCTTTATCTAACCAATCAGAGATTTGCTCATCTATGATTTGTTGATCCTGATGCGAAATTGTTCTTGGCCGTTGCGCTACTGGAATATCATCCCTAACCAGAATCTTCATGGAAACTGGAGCATTCTCTACATTTTTAGGTTGGTAATTTTGAATAATTGTCATCAATTGATCTTGTTCGTTCTTCTTGAGATGATTCAGATTTATCATAGACGTCTCAGATTCTTCAAAGTGCATAAAACAACTTCTAAATTCTTCCATGAAACCATCCACTTCCTGTTTGCTGACATTAGCGGCTTCTTCACAATAATAAGTACTAATAAATTTTTTGGTTTGGCCACTTTTTGGTATAATACGCACTTCTTCTTCGCTGACTATCAAATCGACAAACTTTAGCAAGTTGTTTCCTAAAATAGCTGGGTAGCGGATATCTTCCTCTCGCGCAACAAAAAATTTGATATTCTTGAGTTGAATATCATCGACCAAAATATCAGCCTCGTGTTAAAATAAACAAGAACAATAACTATATAAGCAACAAAACTGACCTTAACAAAACACAAGATGCTGCAATAGTTGTAAAATTATCAAGCCCGTACGATAGAAACTACGTTCTAAAATCTATAAAAAAATATATAAAGGAAAAAAGGGACTGCCTCAGATTAAACATTATTGGCTTTAACAGCACAACACCATTTTTTGTTAATGAAAACCTTACTCCTGAAAATCACAAAATATTTTTACGAGCTCACAAGTTAAAGAAGGACAAGGCAATATCTACCGCATTTACATACCGAGGTATTGTCTATGTTAAAACATTAGAACATGATGAACCCGTACGAATAGATGACCAGGACGAGTTGAAGCAGTTTTTTCGAGAACATAATAATGATCACAATATTTCGCCGGTTTCTAATTCTTCTCTTACATAAACATTTAACAATGTCACTGTTAGGAATAATTTATTTTTCGATTAAGTTATTAGTTATTTCGATTAAGTTATTAGTAGATATTTCCATAAAAAACATTTATTTCTTAATTAATTTAGTAATAAATATTACCATAAAAAATATTTTTATCAATATTAAAACGCATACAGTGCTTTTTAAGGCTCATGTTATCGCTTGCATTGTAACCTTTTTAAATGATTTTAAATTCTAATAATATGAGAGTTGGTTCTAGAGAAAACTTAGCTACAATGATAAGAATTATCCCCAAAAATATTTCTGGGCTCAATGTATGCCATATTAATGCGCAAAGTTTAAATAACAAAATGAATGAGTTTCAACACATATTTGAAAACTCTGAAATTCATGTAATATGTATTTCAGAGACGTGGTTCATACCTGAAATACATGGTAACACATACAAGCTAAGTGGGTATCGTCTTTTTCGTTCTGACAGGAAAACTAACGGTGGTGGTGTTGCCATATACGTAAAATCAAGTATAAATTGTAAAGAGACAAGCAAAAATGATACTGGTGACAACGTAGAGTATACATATATTTGTTGAACTTAATAATAAAGTTGAAAAGCTACTTATTGGAACTATTTATAGACCCAATCGTAATATAAATATGGACATTATGTTAGATAGGCTTAGTAGTCATACACTTGGTTATGATCATATTATTTTAGCGGGAGATTTTAATTCAAATATTATAGAGGATGACAGTTTAGTCGAAGATATGGCATCCATTGGTCTAAATATTGTTAATAATAATACTCCCACTCATTTTACATCTAATTCAAGTACTTTACTTGACGTTTTCTTTATAAACGATAACTCAAGACTACTTCTATATGACCAACTTTCTGCTTCTATGTTTTCGCGGCATGATTTGATATTTATATCGCATGACTTTAAACCCACAGTAGTCCCTCAAACACAGTATTTTCACTACCGAGATTTCAAACATGTTGATTGTCAATCTCTTGGTACCGAAATTTTAACGCTCAATTGGAATAGAATATTTGATGTGTTTGATACTGATGAACAATTAAGGGTCCTAAGCTCCAATATAAGATATCTCTATGATAAATATGTTTATATTAAATCCGGAGTTATTCGTAATGACAAGCCGTGGTTTACTAATGAGATAAAATCTTTAATTGAGTTTAGAAACAATGCGTACTTTAGGTGGAAGCGTTTTAAAACTCCAGAGCTGTATGAGAACTTTAAAGTTGCAAGAGCAGCGGTTAACACAACCATAAGAAGAGCTAAATCAATATTTTACCATAATAAATTTCAAACATGTATCGACTCTAAGAAAAAATGGAGGGAGGTTCATAAAATGGGCTTAATCAATCGGAATATTGCTGAAACACAGATAGTTGACGTTAATCAGTTGAATCATCAATTTGCAAATATCCCCATGCCAAATGTAAATCCAAATTTTTATAAAGATTCTAACATTAATCGTCAAATACCGCACGAATTTTATTTCATCCACGTCACACAAGAAGATGTTTTAGAGTGTATTCTTAGCATAAAATCTAATGCTGTTGGCTATGATGATATGCATCCAAAGTTTGTTAAACTCATACTTCCTCATACTCTTGTATACATCACTCACTTTTTCAACACTATAATAACAACATCTAAGTTTCCTTCCCAGTGGAAGCATGCTAAAATTGTACCCGTCCTGAAGTCAGACAAGAGCTATAGACCTATTGCTATATTGCCATATCTTTCAAAAGTTTTTGAGAAAACTATACATAAACAAATAAGCCGTTATATTTATGATAATTCATTACTAGATGAAAGACAGTCAGGATTTAAGCCAAGACATAGCTGTTTAAGCACTCTGATTGATGTATCTGAGGAAATAAGGTGCCAAATTGATAAACGTCACAAAGTGTCATTTCTTTTACTGCTTGACCATTCCAAGGCATTTGATACGGTGCATCACGGTATTTTATGTCATAAATTAAAATATATGTTCAATTTTTTTTCAACTGCAATAAGGCTTTTAGCAGCGTACCTAAGCGGTAGAAGTCAAAGTGTTTATGTAAAACCAAATACATCAACTAGCTGTTTGGTATCGCGAGGTGTTCCGCAGGGCTCAATACTTGGGCCACTTTTGTATTCTATATACGCCAACGATCTTCCACGTCAAGTTAAGCATTGCAAAGTACAAATGTATGCTGATGATGTACAACTATATATCAGCTGCAGTGCAGATGAAGCTGATAATTGTGTAGGATTAATAAATCAGGATTTGCAACAGATTTATTCATGGGCATCTGCAAATGGATTAAGCCTTAACCCGAAAAAATCTACTGCCTTAATTATTGGTCTACCGAAAAATTTTGAAATATGTCTTCCGCCAATACATATTAACAACCTGAACATAAGTTTCGTCGATTCGGCTAAGAACCTTGGTGTAATTTTTAATAAAAACCTAAACGTTTGCTATGCTTCGCAACCTTTGGGCAACGCAATATTTTACGCCCATACATATTCGTATGTTGTTAGCTAAAAGTTATTTACTTCCAACTCTTTTGTATGATTGTGAGCTTTTTGCTAGTTGTGATGCTGTAAGTAAAAGAAGACTAAATGTTGCTTACAACAATATTGCTAGGTATGTCTTTGCCATTAAAAGAAATCACAGTATTTCACATTTTTCAAAGCAGATATATAATGTCACGTTTGATAATTTGCTCAAGTGCCGAACGCTTATATTTTTGCATAAAGTTATATTCACTCGGGAACCTCCCTATCTATATCGAAAATTAAAGTTTTCTCGGTCGAATAGAGGAAAGAAGATAAATAACTTTATATATCACAAAGCAATATCGGAACAACATTTTTTTATAAATTCGATCCGTCTCTGGAGCCAACTACCCCCTCATATACAAACAATAGACAATGCAAGCCATTTTAAAATTGCAATATTTAAGCACTTTGCCTAGTGATTTTCACAATAAATAAATTTTTATGGTAAATACAACCTTTCGTTTCTTTTTATATAATCTCTTTTTTTCTATTCTTTTACTATAATAGTGTTTCATTGTTGTTATTATAGGCCATGCTCCAGCTTTTCGAGTGGAAGCTTATCAATACACTATTATGACTAATTAATTTATAATGCTAGTCTCTGGCACACTCAAAAGTTGTAACATGGCTCTATTTTAGTCTAGGTATATCTTTGTTTTTAAGAATTGTTAAAAATTAAAGTAATTTTGTTCTAATAATGTGAAATTATATATATTCAAATTCTAAACAGTACTTTTATATAAGACTAAGTCTTGTTGTATTGGATTGACAAAATAAATAAATAAATAAATAAATAAAATAAATAAAATAACCTTGGGTGTAGAAAATTCCCTCACCTACCCCTTTCAAGCATACTTTATCCTCCCTGAAGTTAACACGATGCTTCAATTTTTCATACACGTCACATCTTATGATGCACATGACGCACCCTGTATCAACTAATCCGTATAAATCGATTCCTCCCAATGTTATCTTCTTAAACTTCATTCCAGGCTCAAAAGGTTCCTTATCGTAAGCAATTATATTTATTTCGTTTCTTCCTCTTTTGGCCGCCATATTTACACCTTTACACTCAAATGAGCGATGACCAAACTCGTTGCATTTAAAACATTTGGATTGCTTTTCTGGGCAATCGGTGGCAATATGATTAGGTTTACCGCATTTGAAACAATTCCTCTTAGGTTGACTGTTGAATTTATTATCATGTGTGTCGAATTTATTAGCTGTAGGAATTCTACTGTTTTCATTGTAATTTTTCGGTCTCGTTTTCTCGTATATCTTAATTTGGTCTTTCATGTCAGCTATCGTTTTTGCCTGGTATAAGTTGCTTTTATTCGTTCTAGAATCAGGAATACCCTCAATAAAATATTCTAGTAAACTAGCTACGTCAAGACCTATAGGCTTTCCTATCTCCATCAAGGTATACAAATATTCTCTATATGTCTCATTGTTCCTCTTACGTCGATTTCTAAGCAGTTTGTGAACATCAAGTGACGATAGACTTTCACCAAATTCCGCAACTAAAGCACCCTCTAAGCCATCCCAATCCCATAATTTTACCTGACTACGAACAAATAACAAAATAATAGCTGCTCCTTTTAAAAGCTGCTTCCCGTAAATAAACTTCTGAATATTATTCCAACCGACTACCTCTGCATTTTCCTCAAACTCATCTACCCATTGCCGAATACTAAGCGAATCAGATCCAGAAAAAGAAGATAAACTATCAGATATATCCCTCAAAGTAAACACTGGTCCTGGGCGAGAAACTTCCGGCACTATGGCATCTTCGTATTCTGACCTATCCGATACACTTTCAATATCAGCTTGAAGGCCGAAGTGAGTAATGAGCCTTTCTTGTAAAACAGTCTTTAACCCAGTCGTATCCAGTCCCAGCTCCGATAATTTTCTGCGTAGTTCAGCAACATTTAAGCTTCTAATTGTCTGTAAATCCATTTCAGGTGACTGTGTAGTCTACTTCTAATGTTTACAATTAATTAATCAATCAGCGTTTATATTTAATTTCAAATTGAAAAGAAAAAAAAACAAGTAAGAGTGTAGTATATTCGGCTGGGCCGAATCTAAAATACCCTTCACGATAGTCACGAATATGTATAGTATATTAAAAATGTGACCTGAATATGCTCGGTTATATATGAACCGATATCGGAATTTTCTATTTTCTGTATTTTAGTAACCTTCTTTTATAACGAGAATTGCTTTTCAGCAAAAAAAAAAAATTTTTTTTAATGAAAAAATCGGTTCAGGCTATATCTCGGGTATATATGGACCGATATCGAAAATTTTAATTTTCCAAATTTATATAACCTTATTTCATTACCAGAACTGCTTTAGAGCACAACCAATTGTTTAAGTTCGCTTACGCGACATTTTCATGAAAAACCCGATTTGGGCTATATCTCGGGTACATATGGACCGATATCGGAAATTTTCATTTTCCATATCTAGGTAACCTAATTTCATTACCAGAACTGCTTTTGAGCACAAAAAAGTTGTTTAAGTTCGCTTACGCGGCATTTTCATGAAAACCCTGGTCTAGGCTATATCTCGGGTATATATGGACCGATATCGGAAATTTTTATCTTCCACATTTATATAACCTCATCTTATTACCAGAACTGTTTTTAAGCAAAAAAAATTGTTGTTTAAGTTCGCTTACGCGACATTTTCATGAAAAATCCGGTTTGCGCTATATCTCGGGTATATATGGACCGATATCGGAAATTTTCATTTTTCATATTTATATAACCTTATTTTATTACCAGAACTGCTTTTAAGCAAAAAAAAGTTGTTTAATTTCGCTGACGCGGCATTTTCATGAAAAACCCGTTCTAGGCTATATCTCGGGTATATATGGACCGATATCGGAAATTTCCATTTTCCATATTTATGTAACCTAATTTCATTACCAGAACTGTTTTTGAGCACAAAAAAGTTGTTTAAGTTCGCTTACGCGGCATTTTCATGAAAACCCCGGTCTAGGCTATATCTCAGGTATATATGGACCGATATCGAAAATTTTCATTTTTCATATTTATATGACACTATTTCATTACCAGAACTGCTTTTGAGCACAAAAAAGTTGTTTAAGTTCGCTTACGTGGCATTTTCATGAAAACCCCGGTCTAGGCTATATCTCGGGTATATATGGACCGATATCGGAAATTTTCATTTTCCATATTTATGTAACCCAATTTCATTACCAGAACTGCTTTTGAGCACAAAAAAGTTGTTTAAGTTCGCTTATGCGACATTTTCATGAAAAACCCGGTTTGGGCTATATCTCGGGTATATATGGACCGATATCGAAAATTTTCATTTTTCATATTTATATGACCCTATTTCATTACCAGAACTGCTTTTGAGCACAAAAAAGTTGTTTAAGTTCGCTTACGCGACATTTTCATGAAAAACCCGGTTTGGGCTATATCTCGGGTATATATGGACCGATATCGAAAATTTTCATTTTTCATATATATGTAACCTAATTTCATTACCAGAACTGCTTTTGAGCACAAAAAAGGTGTTTAAGTTCGCTTACGCGGCATTTTCATGAAAAACCTGGTTTGGGCTATATCTCGGGTATATATGGACCGATATCGAAACTTTTCATTTTTCATATTTATATGACCCTATTTCATTACCAGAACTGCTTTTGAGCACAAAAAAGTTGTTTAAGTTGGCTTACGCGACATTTTCATGAAAACCCCGATTTGGGCTATATCTCGGGTATATATGGACCGATATCGAAAATTTTCATTTCTCATATTTATATGACCCTATTTCATTACCAGAACTGCTTTTGAGCACAAAAAAGTTGTTTAAGTTCGCTTACGCGACATTTTCATGAAAAACCCGGTCTAGGCTATATCTCGGGTATATATGGACCGATATCGGAAATTTTCATTTTCCATATTTATGTTACCTAATTTTATTACCAGAACTGCTTTTGAGCAAAAAAAAGTTATTTAGCTTCGCCTATGCGACATTTTCGTTAAAATCCGATTTGGGCTATATCTCGGGTATATATGGACCGATATCTGAAAAAAAAAATTTTTGTCTTTAGGTCACCATGCCTAATAAGTGTGTGAAGTTTGAAGCAAAACGAACAACTTTTGTTTTCAAAAATTTTCATACAAAACTGCAAAAAAAAAAATGGCTTTTTTCGGAATTTTGAATATATCTCAGCTATACGTGGACCGATATTACTGAATTTCAATAGCAAACCCATGAATCGATGGGGTAAAAGAACGGTGAAAGAAAAAAGTTTCTAAGTCTAATGGTTTTCTCAGAAACGGTATTTCAACAGCGGACAGACGGACAGACGGACATCGCTTAATCGACTTTTCCATTAATTCTGATTCAGAATATATATACTTTATAGGGTCGCAAAAAAAAACTGTAGAAATTACAAACGGAATCAAAAACTTATATATACCCTTTACATTTTTGTGAAGGGTATAAAAAATTAAAAGAAAAGTATGTATGAAAAGTAACGAATTATTAAAATTAATTATGTAGAAATAAAATATGTGCATATAGATTCAATATTATGATCAAATTTGTGCAACTAAAACAGTAATTGTAATTAATAAAAGTTATTTAAAATTTATGCATTCTATTCCAGTGTCAACAATATCTTTCAATTTCTTTTAGTTTACTGGTTTTGTTAAAATTATTTTGTGAAAATATATCAAAATATTATAATTAGATGATTCTTTCAATTTATAATCAATTCTTATATTCAACTTCAATCAACTTCGCTTATTTATTTGCTTCTTCTACTTCTTCTTCTTATATTAACTTCTTATTGTAACTTCTCCGTATTAATTTTATTTGTAATTGTGAATTTAAATAACGAGTGATTTTTTTGCTATTATCTTTTTGGCAACACTAGTTTTGACAGCTCACGCACGTTTTGTATCTTGTGTCACTGTCAAACATCTTCAGTTTGGTCTATAATTTAATCATGAATCGTCTTACAAACGAACAACGCTTGCAAATTATTGAATTTTATTACCAAAATGCGTGCTCTGTTAAGAAAGTTCATCGCGCGCTTCTTCCATTTTATGGTCAGTTTAATCGACCTACTGAGGCTTCTATTCGGGCTATTGTAAAAAAATTTCGCACCAAATTTACATTGTTGGACATTAAACCACCAACACGCTTACGTAAAGTGCGAACTGAAGAAAATATCGCAGCCGTATCGGCCAGTGTTGGTGATGACCGTGAATTATCGATTCGGCGCCGTTCGCAGCAATTGGGCCTCTGTTACTCCACTACGTGGAAAATTTTGCGGAAGGATTTGGGTGTGAAGCCTTATAAGATACAGCTGGTGCAAGAATTGAAGCCAAATGACCTACCACAACGCCAAATTTTTGGTGAATGGGCTCTGGAAAAGTTATATGAAGATCCACTTTTTATACCCTTCACAAAAATGTTAAGGGTATATATAAGTTTGTGATTCCGTTTGTAATTTCGACAGTTTTTTTTTGCGACCCTATAAAGTATATATATTCTGAATCAGAATTAATGGAAAAGTCGATTAAGCGATGTCCGTCTGTCCGTCTGTCCGCTGTTGAAATACCGTTTCTGAGAAAACCATTAGACTTAGAAACTTTTTTCTTTCACCATTCTTTTACCCCATCGATTCATGGGTTTGCTATTGAAATTCAGTAATATCGGTCCACGTATAGCTGAGATATATTCAAAATTCCGAAAAAAGCCATTTTTTTTTGCAGTTTTGTATGAAAATTTTTGAAAACAAAAGTTGTTCGTTTTGCTTCAAACTTCACACACTTATTAAACATAATGACTAAAAGGCAAAAAATTTTTTTTTCAGA
This sequence comes from Thecocarcelia acutangulata, assembly GCA_914767995.1. Lineage (NCBI taxonomy): Eukaryota > Metazoa > Arthropoda > Insecta > Diptera > Tachinidae > Thecocarcelia > Thecocarcelia acutangulata. Next base: position 9,515,648 of record OU612099.1, on the reverse strand, counting down.
TATCGGTCCATATATACCCGAGATATAGCCCAAATCGGATTTTAATGAAAATGTCGCATAGGCGAAGCTAAATAACTTTTTTTGCTCAAAAGCAGTTCTGGTAATAAAATTAGGTAACATAAATATGGAAAATGAAAATTTCCGATATCGGTCCATATATACCCGAGATATAGCCTAGACCGGGTTTTTCATGAAAATGTCGCGTAAGCGAACTTAAACAACTTTTTTGTGCTCAAAAGCAGTTCTGGTAATGAAATAGGGTCATATAAATATGAGAAATGAAAATTTTCGATATCGGTCCATATATACCCGAGATATAGCCCAAATCGGGGTTTTCATGAAAATGTCGCGTAAGCGAACTTAAACAACTTTTTTGTGCTCAAAAGCAGTTCTGGTAATGAAATAGGGTCATATAAATATGAAAAATGAAAATTTTCGATATCGGTCCATATATACCCGAGATATAGCCCAAACCAGGTTTTTCATGAAAATGCCGCGTAAGCGAACTTAAACAACTTTTTTGTGCTCAAAAGCAGTTCTGGTAATGAAATTAGGTTACATATATATGAAAAATGAAAATTTTCGATATCGGTCCATATATACCCGAGATATAGCCTAGAACGGGTTTTTCATGAAAATGTCGCGTAAGCGAACTTAAACAACTTTTTTTGCTTAAAAGTAGTTTTAGTAATAAAATAAGGTTGTATAAGTATGGAAAATGAAAATTTTCGATATCGGTCTATATATACCCGAGATATAGCCCAAACCGGGTTTTTCATGAAAATGTGGCGTAAGCGAACTTTAACAACTTTTTTTTGATTAAAAAAAGTTCTGGTAATAAGATCAGTTTATATAAATATGGAAGATAAAAATTTCCGATATCGGTCCATATATACCCGAGATATAGCCTAAACCGGGGTTTTCATGAAAATGCCGCGTAAGCGAACTTAAACAATTTTTTCGCCTTAAAGTAGTTCTGGTAATTAAATAAGGTTATATAAATATGCAAAATGAAAATTTCCGATATCGGTCCATATATACCCGAGATATAGCCCAAACCGGGTTTTTCATGAAAATGTCGCGTAAGCGAACTTAAACAACTTTTTTCACCTTAAAGCAGTTCTGGTAATGAAATAAGGTTATATAGGTATGAAAAATGAAAATTTCCGATATCGGTCTATATATACCCGAGACATAGCGCAAACCGGGTTTTTCATGAAAATGTCGCGTAAGCGAACTTAAACAACTTTTTTTCGCTTAAAACAGTTCTGGTAATAAGATGAGGTTATATAAATATGGAAAATGAAAATTTTCGATATCGGTCCATATATACCAGAGATATAGCCTAAACCGTGGTTTTCATGAAAATGCCGCGTAAGCGAACTTAAACAACTTTTTTCACCTTAAAGCAGTTCTGGTAATAAAATAAGGTTATATAAATATGGAAAATTAAAATTTCCGATATCGGTTCATATATACCCGATATATAGCTTAACAGGTTTTTTGATGAAAATGCCGAGTAAACAACTTTTTTGTGCTCAAAAGCAGTTCTGGTAATGCAATAAGGTTATATAAATATGGAAAAAGAAAAAATCCGATATCGGTCCATATATACTCGAGATATAGCCTGAACCGATTTTTCCAATAACATTTTTTTTTTACTGAAAAGCAATTCTTGTTATAAAAGAAGGTTAAGAAAATAGAGAAAATTAAAATTTCTGATATCGGTCCATATATACCCGAGATATAGCCTAAATCGGGTTTTTCATGAAAATATCGCGTAAGCGAACTTAAACAATTTGTTGTGCTCAAAAGCAGTTCTGGTAATGATATAAGGTTATATCAATATGGAAAATTAAAATTTTCGATATCGGTCCATATATACCCGAGATATAGCCTGAACCGATTTTTCCATTAAAAATTTTTTTTTTTTTTTTTTTTTTGCTGGAAAGCAATTCTCGTTATAAAAGAAGGTTACTAAAATACAGAAAATAGAAAAATCCGATATCGGTTCATATATAACCGAGCATATTTAGGTCACATTTTTAATATACTATACATATTCGTGACTATCGTGAAGGGTATTTTAGATTCGGCCCAGCCGAATATACTACACTCTTACTTGTTTATCGAAGAATTGTGTTCACCGACGAGGCTCATTTCTGGTTGAATGGATACGTGAACAAGCAAAACTGCCGTATTAGGAGTGAAGAGCAGCCAGAAGCATTGCAAGAGCTACCAATGCATCCACAAAAAACAACCGTTTGGTGCGGATTATGGGCTGGCGGCATCATTGGGCCGAAATTCTTCAAAGATGATGCGAATCACAACGTTACTGTGAATGGTGAGCGCTACCGTGCGATGATAACAAACTTTTTTTTGCCCAAAATGGAAGAGCTTGACTTACATGACATGTGGTTTCAACAAGACGGTGCCACATGCCACACAGCACGCGAAACAATGGACCAATTGAGAGGCGAGTTCGGTGAACAGTTTATTTCGCGCTTGGGACCAGTCAATTGGCCGCCCAGATCGTGCGATTTAACGCTTCTACACTATTTTTTGTGGGGCTATGTTAAGGCTAATGTCTATAGCGACAAGCCCGCTTCGATTGACGCACTGGAAGCCAACATTGCCAACATTATTCGTGAGATACCGGCCGAAATGTTGGAAAGAGTATGCCAAAATTGGACTAAGCGGATGGACCATTTGAGGCGCACCCGCGGCCAACATTTGCATGAAATAATCTTCAAACATTAAATTATATCGACCCAACTATCGATCCAAATAAATATTTCATGCATTTTTCTGAATTTTATGTTTTTTTTTTTTAATTTCCGATAGTTCTTATAAAATCACCCATTATTATTGTATTTGTCTTCAACCATCATCTTATTCTTTTTACTTCTATGTTTTCCCTACATCTACTACTATGTATACTTAGCTCATTTCTTGCCAGCATCCAAACACATAACTTGCTTCTTAGAGTTTTGTTGAACTGCACATGATACCGATTTGTGATGCTGAATAATTGAAAACATCAGCTCTTTCCATTCTTCTTCTTTAATAAGGTTTCTTTAATTCCTCTCAGTGCTCCTCGTAGTCTAGGGGTTGTTTTATTCTGATTTGTTGACGTAATAATTATATTTTTATGTGTGTGTCCAAACTTGTATATATTTCTTTGGTGAAAATTTTACAAATGTTCATTTCTTTTTGGTTTTATCAGGTCGTTGTTTTTTTTTATTTAGCTGATCATTATATATATATATATATATATATATATATATATATATATATATATATATATATATATATATATATATATATATATATATATATATATATATATATATATATATATATATATATATATATATATATATATATATATATATATATATATATATATATATATATATATATATATATATATGTATGTATATATATATATATATATATATATATATATATATATATATATATATATATATATATATATATATATATATATATATATATATATATATATATATATATATATATATATATATATATATATATATATACGTTGGTACGCGAGTTTATTTATAAAGATGATAAGCTTGCACGTATTCCAGATGCTGATACCATTGAAACAAAAAACTAAACATAGCGTTAAACCTCAACATAAATACTATACCAGAATGTACGCGGAATAAATACAAAATTTACTAACACTTTTATAGATAGTTTTTGTGCAGACTTCCATATTGCTACTCTAACAGAGACCTGGCTTAACAGTAATACCCTCAATTCCGAAATTATGTGTGATAAGTACCAGATTTTTAGGCGTGATAGAATTGGCAAACAAGGAGGAGGAGTTTTACTTGCTATTTCAAGTGTATATCCAGCTGAAGAAGTTTTATTAGATAACTCTCAAAATATGGAAATTGTTGCAGTCTTAACTCAAATTTCAAATATTTCCCTATATAATACGTATTCATATATTCCGCCTAATTCTGATCCACAAGTCTATCTATTGCATGCACAGATGATAAAATCAGTGGCCAGTAAGCTCAAAGACACAGACCACTTAATGGTCTTAGGCGATTTCAATATTCCGTCTGCATCACGGTTATCTCCAGATGACTCGAAATTTTTGACAGTGGTCACTCCACATGAATGTACTCAAGAATTTTTTAATTACCTATCTGAAATAAATATCTTTCAGATTAATTGCATACGAAACAGCAATATGAGATTACTTGATCTAGTGTTCGTAAACAATCCATCTTTATATGAGGTGAATAGGTTTGGCCCTATTTGCATTCCTGAAGACCGTCACCATCCCATGCTATTAATTTCTACACCTTTCCCTAAGACGAATCCGGTGCATAAAATAGTCGAATATTTGTGTTTTATGCGTACAGATTTCGGTTTGCTTAATCAGTTACTTTATAATATTAATTAGCCTGAGATTCAAGTGTATAAAAACGATGAAAGCAATTTCGAGCAACTCATAAAACAATTTTACTCAATTCTTAATGATTGTGTTGCGGCTAGTACTCCAGTAATGAGAAAAGTAATGGACAATCGCCCTCCTTGGTTTAATAAAGCATTAGCTTATCTAAAAAATAAACGTAATCGCCTTCATAAGAAGTTTAAAAAAAGTAATAGTTTGGTGGACCGCAGCTCTTATCTAGTCGCAAGTAGTCACTTTAACCATTTCAAAACGGCTATGACCTAAAGTAAAAAAACAGTAATTTTTTTTTTATTATGGTGCTAAAATATTATAAATGGAACTAATTAATGTATTTTTCAAATTTTTATTTTGTTTCTTAGTATTACTTCTAGGACCTAGACTTATAAGTACCGTCAGTCTATTAGTGTCATAGATGAAAAAATAAAGTAAAGGAAATATTTAAAAAAATCTAATTAATTATTTGCCTCATGATATTCAGTAAAACAGTTTTTTTTGTCGTTCAAGCACAAAAAAACATCGCAATGAGAACACTTGGAATGGGGTTTGGATTGTACCTTCTTCATGCTGCATACCTCACACCTCCCTCTTCTTTCCACAAACACTGGCCAATGAATGCCTCTGTTACCAAGTCTTACATCTTTTAATGTTGAGAAGTCTATTTTGCGCCTTTTGTTTGAACTTGGACTTGAAATATTATCTTTTACAGCTCGTTTTTTCTTATTTAGATCTTTCATAGTCATTAAGCCTTGTGCTATGGATCTTCTAAAATCTTTTACTGTAGATTTTTCAATTATAAGTCCATATACAACATATGAATTTACAAAAGCGATATCTAGCACACCCCAAAATATTCTATGCCACCATTTAGGTGATTTACGGTCAACGCAATAGAGGGCTCTCAAGCGATCAGCGGTGTCAACACCTCCCATATATGCGTTATAATCCTTTACAGGCCGCCGACAAATAACCGAGGACTTGGTTCCATTCTTCTCTTTTCGTAAAACAGTAGTTTCTTCGTTGCCATGAAAATTCGAAACAAAATGAACTATTTTGTTATCTTTCCATTTCCAGTAGCCAATGTTGAGATCTGAAAATCTGTAGTCAAACTCTCCTCTTTTTAGTTTAGAGTCCATTACCAACTTATTGGGAATACCCTTGCGGTTTGATCTTATTGTACCACATCCAAAAGTTTTTTCAGTTTTTAACTTCTCGAGTAAGGAAATAGAGGAGAAAAAATTGTCAAAATATATAACTTTTTCTTTTCCCCATTCTTGCTCAGTCAACTGCAATACAATTCTTTCTCCCAAAGTAAATTCAGAAAACTTTGCGTTTATTGTCTCGTCTTTTCCTTGGCATATAATAAATTTTTTTACAAAACCTCGTTGATCAGCTAGACACCATAATTTGTATCCTCTTTTGATGGGTTTCATGGGCAAATATTGTTTGAGTGCAGACCTACCCTTGAGTTTTATCATAGATTCATCCACACTCAATTCTCTGGTTCCATGATAACACTCATCAAATTTTTCATTTAGCTTGTCTAATACAGGTCTTATTTTGTATAACTTGTCGGTACAACTAGATGGTATTTTAGTATTGTCATTGCAGTGCAAGTTTGACAATATAGCGGCAAATCTATCTCTCGACATTGTCGAACTAACAAGTGGGTTGTGCAGATCCGGCGCAGAAGAAAAGTGATCAGTCCAAGCAGGACGAGTATTGTAGCCCATATAGAAGTTGATGCCAATAAAAGCCGAAAGCTCTTCTTTCTTGAGATTGAGAACCTTATCATTTTGAGTGGCATACAGATTGCTTTGATACACAATGTCATCAAGAGTTGTATCAATTATTACGAGAAATACATCCGAAGGCGTAGAACATTTAGTAAAACATTCATCCAGGACTGAAGTGTTTTCAGAGTATTCTGGTAACTACGTCTCAGCATCTCGTTTTTTCCATTTCCGAATAGGCTCAGGGTTTTTTTTGGCAAGTGGTAGTTCATTGGCCAGTAGCAAAGATGTCAACGTAGAAGAATTGTGTCCTGCAGGAGTAACATCATCGGTTTCATTCTCAGCTTGTAATTTGCCTAAAGATTGATGTATAGTTTCATCAATAATTTCATCAAAACATCTCAGAGGCTGGTGGATGTAATTTTCATCGTCAGATAATTCTAAGTCCGAGTTAAAATCGCATTCTGGGATATCTTCGGTCAATAGTGCTTCTATTAGAGAAATATTTTTGGAAATATCCATCTAGAGACCAATCATTGTACAAACAAAAAATAAAAAAATACAATTTCTAATGAATACAAAAAAAATTCTTAAAGTCACTGTCGGTACTTTTAAGTCTCCAACTGTTTTATGCGGATTTTACGTACATAAAACGTAAAAATACTTTTATAATATAAAAACATTGTAATATAGGTTGTAAAATTACTATTTATAAAAAAATAGGATTGTCTACCTTGTAAAATCTGTATATATATATAGCAAAAAAACTTGTGAAATTTTTCTCAACAATGCACCTGCTAGCAACAGCTTCAAAGTTATACTGAACGTGCATTTTTTTATTTTTGTCAACAAAATCTCTTTTAATTGCTCACTCAATTCTTTTAGAAGAGATATTTAAGCAAAGCGAAAGCTTTGGCGATCTCATGTTTGTTTAATTTACCGTTATAAAAGGTGGTACTAATTAGTACCGTCAGCTAGGAAAGGGTTAATATTGAAAACAAAAAAATGCTATGAAAGGTATGTTAGCAATGTGAAAAACAACATTAAAAGCAATCCAAAATTGTTTTTCAACTTTGTAAATGCTAAACGTCGAGTATCATCTTATCCTTCAACTATAAAATTCAATGGTCATACGTATTCTAATGATGATGACATAGCTAACACATTTGCTAAATTTTTTGCTTCTACATTTTCTGAAAAAACGTTTAATTGTTCATCATATCCATATGAAATTCCACAAGCGTCGCCAATTTGCCTTTCATCATTAAATACATTAGTTGTGTTGCAAAATCTTAAATCGATGAAAGTTTCATACAAACCCGGCCCTGATGGTATTCCGAGCAGTATTTTAAGAAATTGTTTCATGTTTCATTGAAGATCGGAGTATTCCCAGAATGCTGGAAAAATTAATTTATTATTCCCCTACATAAATCTGGTACCCGAAATAATGCAACAAATTACAGAGCCATTGCAAAATTAAGTGACATTCCAAAATTATTTGAAAAAAATCGTAACAAATATGCTTAAACACGAAATATTACCAATAATTTCTATAAAACAGCATGGTTTTTGTAGAGGTAAATCCACTGTAACGTACTTAATGGAATTAACGTCTTACATCAATGATAGTTTTTATACTAGTCAGCAAACCGATGTAATATACATGGATTTCAGTAAAGCCTTTGACAAGGTAAACCACAAACTATTGGCTAAGAAGCTTAACGCTATTGGATTTACTGTAAGCTTCCGTCGTTGGATTGAATCTTATTGGAAAGACCGTAAACAACGGATAATCTTTAATAACTCAAAATCAAAATACATTGATGCTATTTCTGGTGTTCCTCAGGGAAGTCATCTTAGCCCCCTTTTATTCCTTATTTACATAAACGATCTTCCAAACGCTATTGAATTTGGTAGCATTCTAATGTTTGCTGATGATGTAAAACTTTTCTCCAACATACATAACAAATGTAAGCGATGCCACTTTTCTACAAGCTGATTTAAATAGATTATTTAATTGGTGCAAAGTTAACCTCATGGAAATAAATCTAAGTAAATGCAAATCGATGACTTTCACACGATATTCACCTCTTTCAACTAAGTACTGCATTAATGGTACAGAACTTACAACTGTTGACACTACTTTAGATCTTGGAGTCTACTTTGACAAAAAACTTTATTTTAACTCTCACGTCACTTTTGCTGTCAACAAAGCAAATAATATTTTATTAAACGCTGGGCGAAGGAATTTAAAGATCCTTACATCACCAAAAATCTATTTACTATACTGGTGCGGCCTATTCTTGAATACTGCTCAGTAATTTGGGATCCGCAGTATAGCTTTTATATAAAAAAGGTGGAATCAGTCCAAAAACAATTCCTGCTGTTCTGTCTTAATCATCTCCACTGGAACCCAGCAGTGAATTTACCATCATACCGCAGCCGACTAGCTCTTATTAACCTCCCTACATTGAAAAGCCGAAGAATTACATCAAATATATTATTCTTTTTAAAGTTATTGCAAGGGGATACTGGCTCAATTCATCTTCGCGATAGAATAAGCATCAATATACCTAACAGACAACTAAGGTCGCACGTTCCACTGTATCTTCAATTTCATCGATCAAACTTCTTAAATTTTGATCCTTTCCGTAGAGTTTGTGGCGAAGTAAACAGATTTTATGATGTCATCGACTTATCTGACAATATTCATATTACTAAGAGAAGACTTCTTTTGTATTTAAACTCTAGTGATTATATTTATAACTGTTTGTAGCTTTCTAATGAAATTTTTGTTATATTAATTCTATCTTTTTCCTTGTTATACTGATTTCTCAGCTGTTATTAAGCATTTAGTTGAAATAAATAAATAAATAAATATTAAGGCGAGTTGTATTCAATTTACGATCAGGTTGTAGATTTGTTATTGAACTCGATACCCAAAACTTAGATGTGAATTGAATAGAGTTAACCCACGACGTGACAGTTAAACTAACGCGAGATTTTGACACCGAACTTGCTTCGCTAATACCACTTAAATCCAGTCTGCATCCTTCTCTTTTCAATCGCAGTAGCTGAGCAAGTTCCTCAGTTATCAAATTTGGTTGATAGCCGGAATCCAAAAGAGCTCTGGCCGGGATCAGTTGACCAGAACTGTTTCTTACTCTGACAACAGCTGTCGCGAGTTCATCCCCAGCGGCGAACATTGCCTACCACATTACTTCTCTTCGATGATGTGTGCCACACATCATCGAATGAATGGTAACTTACAAAGTGTATGGCAGTAGTATATGGAGTTTCCAAAAATGAAATACGTTCATCTTTTTTTATCACATTTATATGAACGTATTTTATTTATTCGATGTAACTCAAACGTTTAATTGACAAAATCAGTACTAAAGGTAAGAAAACCTTATAAAAAAGGTACAAGAAAAATAAAACATTTAGTGAAAAAGAAAAGAATGCAGTGAACAAAAAACACAACAAATTTATTTAATGGAATATTTCCAAAAGACTGAAGTGCGCAGTACGTACGAGCTGTCTACTGTCGGCTTACAATGTATGCGAGATTGTATCCGAGCTGCCTACTTCCGACTTACAAAGTATGCGAGATTGTATTCGAGCTGCCTACTCATAACTTACAATGTATGTTAGGAAGTAATGAGCTTTTGTTGAATGAACACCTCACTAACTGGCTTACCTTGTGTGCAGGTGGTAGGCGTTCACTCTACAAATGCAGCAATGTATATGAAAAAGTATACTAAGTTCGTATATGAGATGGTGTGCATTACTGACTTACAAGTGTACATCGGGTCATCGCTTCTGTAAGTGAAACCTTGGCCGCTGGGTTATGACCTCTGAAGACTAGAAGCAGAAGAACTTGATGATTTAATATTAGCTGAAATACCCAAAAACCATGATAAAGAACTTTTAAATCTCGTCCTAAAATGGATGATTAATAATCCATGTGGAGAATTAAGTCCTAACGCAACGTATATGGTTAATAAAAATGGAAGAGCGTCGGTTTGATTTTCCCAAAAGTTTCCTTGAAGTAAAATCCTTAGTAGACGATGGAAAACCAAAATACCGACGACGTTACAACTCACTGTTGGATCCACAAAGTTGAGAGTTTTCTCATGAGCAAGCTGTTTATCGCAAAGACAATAACGGACGTCGCATAACAAGGGACAATCGTCACGTAGCTCCTTATAATGCATATTTATTGAAAAAATATAACTGTCATATTAATTATGAATACGTAGGCAGTATTTTAGCAGTAAAATACTTATATAAATATATTTATAAAGGGCACGATTGCGCTTCTATCCAAATTGTGGAAGAACAAAGAACGCTCATTTATAATAAGCCAAACACGTATGTTATTCGCTAGGTTATTCGCTTTCGAATTTCAAAAAAAAGTCATTCCGTTCAACGATTGGATATACACTTACCAGGCAAACTCCGACTTGTAAACATTAATCAAATTCAAGAAGATTTAACTAATATTGGGCAAAAGGGATCTACTTTTGAGGCGTATTTTGAGCACAACAAAAAACAAAGAAGATTAAAGCTATGCAATGAAAGCATTGGATCTTAATATAGGGTGTTTTTTTAAGCTAGATAGAACTTTAAATTGTAAAAAGTAACACAAAAAATTAAATTTTGATGAAACATTTTTTTTATTTGTTTCAGTATACTCTGACAAATCATCATGAATAGACTCACGCTTGAACAACGCTACGAAATTATCCAAATTTACTTTGAAAATCAGACCCGTTGTTTTATCGCAAAATTGTGTTCAGCGATGAGGCGCATTTTTGGCTTAACGGGTTTGTTAATAAGCAAAATTGCCGCATATGGAGTGAGACCAATCCACAAGAGACCCTACAGACTCCATTACATCCAGAAAAATGCACTGTTTGGTGCGGTTTTCATGCTGGTGGCATCATCGGACCTTATTTCTTCAAAAATGAGGCCGGAGCTCGCGTTACGGTCAATGGAGATCGTTACCGCACCATGATCAATGATTTTTTGTTTGAAAATATGGATGACATTGATCCGGAGGAGATGTGGTTTCAACAGGATGGCGCTACGTGCCATACGGCGAACGCAACCATCGACTTACTGAAATCAAAATTTGGCGATAAGTTGATTTCGAGAAATGGACCTGTCAATTGGCCTCCAAGGTCGTGCGATTTGACACCTCTCGATTATTTCCTGTGGGGCTACGTGAAGTCACTGGTTTATGCTGATAAACCAGCAACAATTGACGCCTTGGAGGCCAGCATTGTTCGTGTTGTTCGTGACATACGGCCAGCAGTGCTCGAAAAAGTGGCCCAAAATTGGACGTCCAGAATGCGCTTCGTCAAGAACAGCCGCGGTGCCCATATGCCCGAAATCATTTTCAAATGTTAATGTCACGTATTGATCTTTCGAATAAAAAAAAATTTTGATTACAATTTCATTTTTTGTGTTATTTTTTACAATTTCAAGTTCTATCGGGCTTAAAAAAACACCCTATATTATTATTGGGAAATGCCAGAATATTTTAGATGGATCGGCTGGTCGAGCGAATGGAAACATAGACAACGTCATTTAAGAGTTATTAGTAGAATCCACAATGTTAACTATGTCTCACAGCAAGAACTATACCACTTACTGCTGTTGTTCTATCACGTTAATGATGCTTCAAGTTTTGAAAATCTACGAACAGTTAATGGCACAATTTATCACACATATAAGCCTACGATGATCACCAATGGGTAGAAGGCTTACGAGAATCTGCTATATCTAAAATGCCAGTAGCTATGCGAAGCCTTTTCGTGCAGATATTAATCTACGGATCTCCTGAAAACCCATATATTAAAAATACGACAACGAAACAGCCTTCTAAATGACTATTATACAATCAAACTGGGTCTGGTACCACCGCTTGATTGCATGCCATTAAATTCGATCAATAGCTAGACTTCGTGTTTGTCAAACTTGGTCACTAGTATGATTCTGTTACTTTTATTAAGATAATGATATCTTAACAATAATTATAACAATATTTTCTCAAATTTATTATTCAGCTATATTACGAGTATTTAATTATATTCGCTGTCGACTGAAAGCTACTACTTTAGTGCCTATTATCAGGATTACAAAACTACAGCTGCTTACCATCGTTCCTCGAATCAAAGGAATCTACGATTATCTGATCATTAAAAGTTACACAATCGCCAGCAAAGCCATACAAGCCATCAATCTCTATTAATAGCCATTCTATCAAATACAGTGATTCAGTAGTGATTTCTTAAGCGAACAGTGAGTCTTTTAAAAGAATTTGTCAGAATTCTAACAATTAAGAGATGAAGTTTACCATAATCAATATTTAATTTTTTAATTAATAACTTTTAATAAGTTATCAATTACCAAAACAGTAACGAATTCACGTGCCAGCACAAATACGCACTTCACTATCTGTGTCTGCATTTATTCTGTGATCTAATTGTACTCTGAAAAATAAAACTTAAAAATATTGGGCACTTCTTATATTAAAACAAAAAATTGAGTTGAATTTGATTGGGTGCCACCGAAATTTAAAAAACGCACCGAAAATTATAAAAAAAAGCGCACCACGCACCGACTAAAGAATTTTTCGCACAAATAATTTTAAAACGCACAAAAAACGGTGCGAAACGCACCGAGTTGACAACGCTGGCGCAAAAATATTAGAGCTATAGCTGCGAAGTAAAGCCAGAGAAAAACACGCAAGCAGAGAAGTAAATAAAGTTGAGTGGTGTTGCTGAGAAGTGAATATACCCAGCGGCGAACACTGCCTACCATATTACTTCTCTTCGAGGATGTGTGCAACACTTTGTAATCAATGAATGATAACTTACAAAGTGTATGAAAGTAGTATATGGATTTCCCAAAAATGAATTACATTCATCTTTTGTATCACATTTATATTTATGTATTTTATTTTTTAGTTGTAAATCAAACGTTCGCCGTCTTTGTCAGACTACGTTGCAAAAATTTTAATTGTTTCACCCCGCATTCCACTGGAAAGTATTCAGAGAATGTGGATCCATCCCAAACACGACTCCTAGTATTTTCATATAAAAGCATAAGTATTCTTATGAATTTGGACGAAATTCCCAAGCACGATAATTTGAAGAAAATACTATTTCTCGGTATCATATCAAAAGCGCAAGAAAAGTTTACGAATAACGCATATGTGTGTTTATGTGTTAATTGGTTTATGTTTATAATGTTCACAAGATTGAAAATATTATCCACTGTCGAAAATTCTTTTCTAAAACCCGCTTGAAATTCAGTTAAAACGCTGTGTCTGGTTAGCCAATCCGACAAACGGTTTAGTAAAATGTTATTGAAAATTTTGCAAACAGAATCCATCAACGAAATGCCTCTATAATTTGTCACTACATTTTGGTCGCCCTTTTTGAATAAGGGGATTAATAAAGAACGCTTAAAAGAATCCGGAATTGTTTCTCGTAGAAATATACAATTGAAGACTGATAATAATTCTTCTAAAAAGTTTACGGGCGCATTTTTATAAAACTCATACGAAATGCCATCTTCTCCCGGTGACTTGTTTGTTTTCAGTTTGTTGAGTACACCATATAATTCACAGCATTCAATGGGCGAATCTAGAAATTCGTCGACATAATACGGCATGCACCAACTTATTTTATCAGCATCCGTGTTTTCTTGAAAAAGAGATTTGAAGTGTAATAAAAAAATATCAACATCAAGGTTCCCTCTAACCATATGAGCACGAGCTTTCAGAGAGTTAGATAAATTCCACCACGCTACAGTTCACCCTATCAAGTTGCTTTAAGTTCTTATTGTATAGGTCCATTCTTTTCTCTTGACATACCTTCAAATATTTGGCTCTAGTTACATGCGTTACTCTGTTCTATCGATACTACAATGGATTTTGCTCTGACGAGATTAAGGATCTTGTTCCCGAAACGCGCACATTTTTACGTAGCACGCGTTCATCGTCTAGAGCTCACCCAATTGTGGTCGATTGCCCGGGGAATCGTACTACGCATTACAGAGAGAATTCGTTTTTCAGCCGCACGCTTCGTCTGTGGAACAAGTTGCCTGCAGAAGTGTTTCCTGTCTGTTATAACGTTGGAAGATTCAAGTCAAATGTTCACAAACACTACTCCCGCTTTCCCCCTCCTCACAACCTATTTTCCTAGTTCTGGTACAATGCACTGCATATGTAGGGGTCATCCCCTGAGTACTGGTCCAATATAAAAAAAAGTTACATAATAGCATGTTTTGCTGAAGTTAGAGTGACTTTTTCTAAATATCTTTAAATTTTTAAGCATATGCGACCTTAAACGACAACATTTCCAATCAAACCACTTCTGCTTAGGTTCGAAAGTAGGTTGATTATGCCTTACATCCGCTGCTTGTCTTATTTTGTCTGCTAGAATTGTAATCATTTCATTCGCGGTAAAAACAGAACGGGACAACTGCCCGTACGAATGTGTGCTGAGGTTTCTAAAGTATTCATCATATCGTTTACTGTACCAATGTAATTTTTTTAATAGAACTTCCTTATTATTTACACTTCCGTTGAAAGATGTTTTTAATTTCAGATGCCACCTTGAAATCTTCTATATACTTTAGAGAATTGAGAGAACAAATACAATAATCTATAACAGAGTAGCCCATCGCACCACAAAAACTATAATCGCCTATTTTATCATTCCCAAATCTGCCGTTTAATACAATTCCCCTGACTTTCTCAATCACATCCAATAGTTGTCTGCCTTGAGCATTAATGGTTTTATCCATGGAGTATCTTGTTCCTCGCCAATACGAGCATTTAGGTCACCCATTATGCAAAAATTTGTAGGATTGAACTCTTGTAAGAATGCGTCAAAACTTTCCAGGTCACTTTTCCAATTTGTACAATTCAAGTATTTAGGGATAAAATGAAATATAGTTCCATCCAATTTAGCAGATATTATCGTACTGTTATGAATGGTTATAAATTTAAGTGAGTATGTTTTTTGAATTCCCTTTTTAAACCCGTATAATCATCCACCACTTGCACGCCCTGCATTATGTATTTTGCTTGCAGCTTTCCAATGTAAACAGTAATTACGAAAATACGAGGAAAACATGACTTGTTTATTTGATATTACATGAGTTTCAAACAAAAAGACAAATTTATTTAAATAAGTTATAAAATTGCCAAAGTTTAAAGAATTTTGTAGATTTGCTATATTGTAGGATATTATGTTACAGGATTCGAATTGCTATTGTACTGAGTTTTCTGCATTATGTATGATGTTGTTGTAGTTATTATTGTAGATAACATCAAAATTGCTGCCACAATTAGCTAACAGTGTTCGAAGATAATCAGCATCACTTTCCTCTGAGGCCACCACTTTTCCTTTAAACCATGTGAATTTTTTATTGTTTATAAAAATACAGAGTTCTCCAAGTCGAACTGTAACATCCTTTCTATAATTGGATATGGTTTTTCGTACTTGTCTCAAATTATATCTATAAAAATCTTTTGACCCTTCAGCTTGTTCTTCGCACGCTACTCATTACGAACTTGGCTTATTGATTCTAAGTTGAAAACAAAAGTTTTCCCCTTAGAAACCATTCTAGCACCGATGATGTTAATTTCAACATTTAACATCCATAAATTTATTTTTTGCTTCAAACGTTTTAGTACAAGTTAGGCCACTCACAGCGACATTTGCACAACGCGACCTACGGTCTATCTCTTCAACTCTATTCGTAAGACTTTTGATTTCTTGTTTTAATTGTATATTTTGCTGCTTCAAATCATCAATTTCACTTTTGATTGCTACGACATCATCCTTCTTCGCGACGTCCTTCAATTTTTCGTCCAACAGGCTGCAGAGTTTACTCCAGGAAAAAACATCTTGTTTGTTATTATCACTCATATTTTGACAAGTTAATAGTTTTTTGGTATTTTTATTTTCTTCTGGTGAGATGGATAATAGTGTTCGTTTCTTCATTAGCTTATCATTAGCATACCTTGCGGCCTTTTTGGTTACGTATTAATTATTCTTGGCTTACAAATTGTTGATGTTGATGCCTTAGAAGCTAAAAAAGGTTAATTTTCATTGCATACTTTAGGGCTTAACAGGTTTAGAACATAACTGTGTGTATAGGTGATATGCATATACATAAATACTTAAATTTTACCACTGGAGTCTCAGAAAAAAAGAAAAATGTGGACATACATACATTAGCATATGTATACTTATAAATACAGATTGTGAGATTGTCTATTCAACAGCAAAACTCCAAGTTTCCAGTAAGGATTACAGATTTGTGCACACGAGTTTGATAATTATTTTTTATACCCTTCACAAAAATGTTAAGGGTATATATAAGTTTGTGATTCCGTTTGTAATTTCTACAGTTTTTTTTTGCGACCCTATAAAGTATATATATTCTGAATCAGAATTAATGGAAAAGTCGATTAAGCGATGTCCGTCTGTCCGCTGTTGAAATACCGTTTCTGAGAAAACCATAAGACTTAGAAACTTTTTTCTTTCACCATTCTTTTACCCCATCGATTCATGGGTTTGCTATTGAAATTCAGTAATATCGGTCCACGTATAGCTGAGATATATTCAAAATTCCGAAAAAAGCCATTTTTTTTGCAGTTTTGTATGAAAATTTTTGAAAACAAAAGTTGTTCGTTTTGCTTCAAACTTCACACACTTATTAAGCATGGTGACTAAAAGGCAAACAATTTTTTTTTCAGATATCGGTCCATATATACCCGAGATATAGCCAAAATCGGATTTTTAATGAAAATGTCGCATAGGCGAAGCTAAATAACTTTTTTTTGCTCAAAAGCAGTTCTGGTAGCAAAATAAGGTTATATAAATATGAAAAATGAAAATTTCCGATATCGGTTCATATATACCGCAGATATAGCCTGGAACGGGGTTTTCATGAAATTGCCGCGTAAGCGAACTTAAACAACTTTTTTTGCTTAAAAGTAGTTTTGGTAATAAAATAAGGTTGTATAAGTATGGAAAATGAAAATTTTCGATATCGGTCTATATATACCCGAGATATAGCCCAAACCGGGTTTTTCATGAAAATGTCACGTAAGCGAACTTTAACAACTTTTTTTTGATTAAAAACAGTTTTGGTAATAAGATCAGTTTATATAAATATGGGAGATAAAAATTTCCGATATCGGTTCATATATACCCGAGATATAGCCTAAACCGGGGCTTTCATGAAAATGCCGCGTAAGCGAACTTAAACAATTTTTTCGCCTTAAAGCAGTTCTGGTAATGAAATAAGGTTATATAGGTATGAAAAATGACAATTTCCGATATCGGTCCATTTATACCCGAGATATAGCGCAAACCGGGTTTTTCATGAAAATGTCGCGTAAGCGAACTTAAACAACTTTTTTTTGCTTAAAACAGTTCTGGTAATAAGATGAGGTTATATAAATATGGAAAATGAAAATTTCCGATATCGGTCCATATATACCAGAGATATAGCCTAAACCGTGGTTTTCATGAAAATGCCGCGTAAGCGAACTTAAACAACTTTTTTCACCTTAAAGCAGTTCTGGTAATAAAATAAGATTATATAAATATGGAAAATTAAAATTTCCGATATCGGTTCATATATACCCGATATATAGCTTAACAGATTTTTTGATGAAAATGCCGAGTAAACAACTTTTTTGTGCTCAAAAGCAGTTCTGGTAATGAAATAAGGTTATATAAATATGGGAAAAGAAAAAATCCGATATCGGACCATATATACTCGAGATATAGCCTGAACCGATTTTTCCAATAATATTTTTTTTTTTTACTGAAAAGCAGTTCTTGTTATAAAAGAAGGTTACGAAAATAGAGAAAATTAAAATTTCTGATATCGGTCCATATATACCCGAGATATAGCCTAAATCGGGTTTTTCATGAAAATATCGCGTAAGCGAACTTAAGCAATTTGTTGTGCTCAAAAGCAGTTCTGGTAATGATATAAGGTTATATAAATATGGAAAATTAAAATTTTCGATATCGGTCCATATATACCCGAGATATAGCCTGAACCGATTTTTCCATTAAAAATTTTTTTTTTTTTTTGCTGGAAAGCAATTCTCGTTATAAAAGAAGGTTACTAAAATACAGAAAATAGAAAATTCCGATATCGGTTCATATATAACCGAGCATATTCAGGTCACATTTTTAATATATTATACATATTCGTGACTATCGTGAAAGGTATTTTAGATTCGGCCCAGCCGAATATACTACACTCTTACTTGTTTTTTATTTCAGCTTTTAAGAACCACGGATGAAACCAATTAAAATCAAAATTATGAACACCACAAAAATTCCACTTGTGGACACTTTGCGAACAATGTTGCCAATCCACAAAATACACAAAATTTTAAATTGGCCTAGTGCATGATATTGTACATTAGCGCTAACTGCGCACTTATATGTTGGCAAATAATCTATTGGTCAATGCTCTGATGCGTCTTAGCTCTCAGCGCCTCTATTCACCCAAGCGATGGTTACATTGCTCAACGTTTTCATTGGAAATACGTTGTGATGCTTGTTGCCGCACATTGTCAAGACGTTGCTCGCGTTGATCGGTATTTTCGTTGGCCACACGTTGCGACGCACGTTGACGCAAGTCTAAAAGACGTAGTTCACGTTGCTCATAGTTTTCGTTAGTTATACGTTGCGACGCACGTTGGCGCAAGTTTAAAAGACGTTGTTCACGGTGCTCGGAGTTTTCGTTAGCCATACCTTGCGATGCTCGTTGTCGCAAGTCTAAAAGACGTTGTTCACGGTGCTCAGAACTTTCGTTGGCCAGACGTTGTTCACATTGATTGAAACTTTCATTGGCTACACGTTGTAACCCTCGCTGATGTGAATCTTCTAAGCGAATCTGTCGTTGCTGTAAAGTTTCTCTGTGACGTTGTGGAGTTTGTTCTCTTAAAACATTTTCATTATTAGCCCTTTTTTCACTTGCAATACTGGCGAGTTTTCGCACGCGATGGCCAAGGTAATAATATCTCTCCATGTAAATATATCTCATCTAATGGATTTTCACTAAGGTTGTAACGTGGTTTTGTCGTCGACTGAGGTAGCAAAGCGACGTCCAGGGTCTACTTATGGATCCACAAACCTTAAGTAATTAACAAGACAGGATTTTCCTTTTCGAGGCTTACAATAGTCCAAATTCTATTTATTCAGTATTTACAATAATAACAATGATAGGTTTAGGCTCAGGATGCTTGAGGTTCGGCTTCTATTTCGTCTGTCTTTTGTGCAGGTTTAATATGCGGTGATGATCGCTTGTGGCCTTGTTGGACGTATACCTTCGTATTGACACACCTCGGGTTCGGTACAACAACGGCTGCCGATGAGAGTTCCTCTTGGGTCGGATATATCTTCGTACGGACAGGCTTCAGATTCGGTATCGCAGTCGTACTCGGCATACACTGGAATCGAGTATGGTAGGAAATCTCTCGGGTTCGGTATAACAACGGTTAATAGTGAGAATTCCTCGTAGGACGGGTCGGGTGTACCTCCGTACGGACTGGCTTCAGGTTCGGTACAGCAGTCGTACTCCACGTACACTGGAATCGGGTTCGGTAGGGACTCTCTCGGGTCAGGATAACAGCGGTCGCTGGTGATAATTCCCTCTTAGGGCCGGTCGTGTGTATCTTGCCACAATCTGGATACCTGCGAAATGGAGGACATAAAAGTTGTTTTGTGAACAGTCTAGCCCGAAGGCCGCTGGGGGAACAGTCAGCCGAAGCTGCTGGGTAAACAGTGAGCCGAAGCCGCTGTGGGAACAGTCTACCAAGAAGGCCGCTGGGGGAACAGTCAGCCGAAGCTGCTGGGTAAACAGTTAGCCGAAGCCGCTGTGCGAACAGTCTAGCCCGAAGGCCGCTGGGGGAACAGTCAGCCGAAGCTGCTGGGTATATACAGACAGCCGAAGCTGCTGTTGAACAGTCTAGTCCGAAGACCGCTGGGTATAATTTATGCCCTGAAGGGGAAAAATGCTTTCGAATATTCGCGGTATAGATATCTTTCAATATCTCCATCTGGGTGATCACCGATGACTGCCTTCTTTCTTTGTCATCTTATACTTCTCAGTGCACGAACTGTATGAGAATTATTATTAACTACGGTTTAATACAATCAACTTAAAGAAATATAAATTCAATCAATTTAACAACAAAGCCATCATATTCTGTGGGTGTTGTTGTATTTTTTTAGTTTGTGCGTGTGTATACCTCATGCATATTAATCATGGTATGTAATAAAAAAATGTATGCTTTGTTACAACAACCATTATTCTCCGTGGGTGTTGTTGTATTTTATTTATTTATGCACATTAACCATCGTGATCACATAAGGAATATTATGTACGAAGCAAAAATGTATGCTTCGTTACAAAGTTATTTTCAAACACGTTATTAATACTACCAGACGAGTTTTCCTGTAGAAAGTCTTGGCGTCTTGATCTTTCGTTGAAGTTAAAACTTTTTCGCGAAGGATTCCTCGGCATTTTAATATGTTTGTATTGGAAAAATTTTACCTTTTAGCAATAGTAAATGAAATTGTAAATGTTTGCCATTTTTATACCCTTCACTAAAATGTAAAGGGTATATATAAGTTTGTGATTCCGTTTGTAATTTCTACAGTTTTTTTTGCGACCCTATAAAGTATATATATTCTGATTCAGAATTAATCGACTTTTCGATTAAGCGATGTCCGTCTGTCCGTCTGTCGGTCGTTGAAATACCGTTTCTGAGAAAACCATTAGACATAGAAACTTTTTTCTTTCACCATTCTATTACTCCATATTGCCATGTATTTGCTATTGAAATTCAGTAATATCGGTCCACGTATAGCTGAGATATATTCAAAATTCCGAAAAAAGCCAATTTTTTTTGCAGTTTTGTATGAAAATTTTTGAAAACAAAAGTTGTTCGTTTTGCTTCAA
Organism: Thecocarcelia acutangulata; assembly: GCA_914767995.1. NCBI lineage: Eukaryota > Metazoa > Arthropoda > Insecta > Diptera > Tachinidae > Thecocarcelia > Thecocarcelia acutangulata. The sequence continues at coordinate 9,494,432 of OU612099.1, read as the reverse complement.
ACTTCACACACTTATTAAGCATGGTGACTAAAAGGCAAAACATTTTTTCAGATATCGGTCCATATATACCCGAGATATAGCCCAAATCGGCTTTTTAATGAAAATATCGCATAGGCGAAGCTAAATAACTTTTTTTGCTCAAAAGCAGTTCTAGTAATGAAATAGGGTCATATAAATGTGAAAAATGAAAATTTTCGATATCGGTCCATATATACCCGAGATATAGCCTAGACCGTGGTTTTCATGAAAATGTCGCGTAAGCGAACTTAAACAACTTTTTTGTGCTCAAAAGCAGTTCTGGTAATAAAATAGGGTCATATAAATATGAAAAATGAAAATTTTCGATATCGGTCCATATATACCCGAGATATAGCCCAAATCGGGTTTTTCATGAAAATGTCGCGTAAGCGAACTTAAACAACTTTTTTGTGCTCAAAAGCAGTTCTGGTAATAAAATAAGGTTATATAAATATGGAAAATGAGAAGTTCCGATATCGGTCCATATATACCCAAGATATAGCCTAGAACGTGTTTTTCATGAAAATGCCGCGTCAGCGAAATTAAACAACTTTTTTTGCTTAAAAGCAGTTCTGGTAATAAAATAAGGTTATATAAGTATGGAAAATGAAAATTGTCGATATCGGTCTATATATACCCGAGATATAGCCCAAACCGGGTTTCTCATGAAAATGTCGCGTAAGCGAACTTTAACAACTTTTTTTTTATCAAAAACAGCTCTGGTAATATGATGAGTTTATATAAATATGGAAGATAAACATTTCCGATATCGGTCCATATATACCCGAGATATAGCCCAAACCGGGTTTTTCATGAAAATGTCGCGTAAGCGAAGCTTAACAACTTTTTTTTTCTTAAAAGTAGTTCTGGTAATAAGATGAGGTTATATAAATATGGAAAATGAAAATTTCCGATATCGGTCCATATATACCAGAGATATAGCCTAAACCGTGGTTTTCATGAAAATGCCGCGTAAGCGAACTTAAACAACTTTTTTCACCTTAAAGCAGTTCTGGTAATTAAATAGGGTTATATAAATATGGAAAATGAAAATTTCCTATATCGGTCCATATATACCCGAGATATAGCCCAAACCGGGTTTTTCATGAAAATGTCGCGTTAGCGAACTTAAACAACTTTTTTCACCTTAACGTAGTTCTGGTTATAAAATAAGGTTATATAAATATGGAAAATTAAAATTTCCGATATCGGTTCATATATACCCGATATATAGCTTAACGGGTTTTTTGATGAAAATGCCGAGTAAACAACTTTTTTGTGCTCAAAATCAGTTCTGGTAATGAAATAAGGTTATATAAATATGGAAAAAGAAAATATCCGATATCGGTCCATATATACTCGAGATATAGCCTGAACAGATTTTTCCAATAACATTTTTTTTTTGCTGAAAAGCAGTTCTGGTTATAAAAGAAGGTTACGAAAATAGAGAAAATTAAAATTTCTGATATCGGTCCATATATACCCGAGATATAGCCTAAATCGGGTTTTTCATGAAAATATCGCGTAAGCGAACTTAAACAATTTGTTGTGCTCAAAAGCAGTTCTGGTAATGATATAAGGTTATATAAATATGGAAAACTAAAATTTTCGATATCGGTTCATATATAGCCGAGATATAGCCTGAACCGATTTTTCCATTACAAAATTTTTTTTTTTTTTTTTTTTTTTGCTGAAAAGTAATTCTCGTTATAAAAGAAGGTTACTAAAATGCAGAAAATAGAAAATTCCGATATCGGTTCATATATAACTGAGCATATTTAGGTCACATTTTTAATATACTATACATATTCGTGACTATCGTGAAGGGTATTTTAGATTCGGCCCAGCCGAATATACTACACTCTTACTTGTTCTTTCTTAATTTATATTTTGAGCAAAAGAACTAATCTTAAATGCAATTCAACCGTTAGTCAGAAGAAGACAAAAACACGTAACATAGTAATTAGCTAACAGGATTTTTTTCTTATTGCCTTTTTATTGATTACCATATATGGTAAAAAAAAAATAGTTAAATAATTGAGTACATATTTTCTCAGCACTTGTACTTCCACTAGTAAGAAAAAAAAAAATTATATCATGCTATAATATGAGAAGTAATTCCTATGTATTGATCTGGTTTTAGCCAACTATTTATAACATGAAAGAGGACAAATCGTAACAATATATATATATATATATATATATATATATATATATATATATATATATATATATATATATATATATATATATATATATATATATATATATATATATATATATATATATATATATATATATATATATATATATATATATATATATATATATATATATATATATATATATATATATATATATATATATATATATATATATATATATATATATATATATATATATATATATATATATATATATATATATATATATATATATATATATATATATATATGTTGGTTGCCGTGTGAAAAACCCACACAATAATGGAAAAAACACCAGCAAATGAAGTGACGAAAGGAAACTGGGCTATTCGAAAAAACTTAAAGTTCGCATGTATCACACTAAAGGCCCAATCAGACTATTATACAAGTATAAATACTTTCATTAGATTTTGTGAGATAAAAGTCTAAACACATTTCTTGCGACTGTCAAAAAGTCTAACGTAAATGAGATTTTGCATTCACACCATCACACTTGATATAAACCAACATAATTGTGCCATCATAAAACTTTTCACGGCGGCAGGTGCGCTATTCGTCGTAGGCGATAGACGTGCCGGCGCGTGAAATTCTTCAACAGTTAAAATAATAATTATGTATAACACATCCAAATTCAATAGCACAAACATATTTTATGTTCTAAATATAGCATGAGCGAAATACATTTATAAATGACAGCTAAATTCCAAATTTCATGCTTTTTGATAACGACAAAAAATACTATCAGTGACGGCACACCATCGGCTACGAAATAGCCGACTACTCAATTTTTAATTAGCTGGTTTGCTAAAAAACACAACCCTGATCAAATGTAAAGTATTATCGTTTTGAAAACTTTCAAAAAACAGCAAAGTCGTATGGGATGTAAAATTTTTATCGTATTATTTTTCGTATGTATGACGGATTACATTCAGACTATTAGACTTGCACGTATTATTTGAATTTTCGACAAGTATTAATACAAAGTATAATAGTCTGAACTGGCTTTAACCAAAATGGTTAAAAATTTAAATTAAAAAATAAAAACATAATGCTACGTACATAGGTATATATGAAAAATCAAAAGTGAAAACTAAAGTCACGAATGTTTTGTATAGACTGTACCTACTTCATTATACAACTTCAGTACAACAGAAAAAGTAAAACCAAAGCAACCTAATGTAGAGAAAATTACGGACCGATCTAAAAACAAAAACCCACCACCAAAATTGTGTATAGTGGGAAAACTCTCACACGTAAAACTTATAAAAAAAGAGAAGAGTAACAACTAAAAACTTGAAGTAAACAACTATGTATGTGGTGTACGTGTATCTCTTGCCAAAAGAATAGAAAGAGAATTTAACAGAAAGCGTGCAAGTAAAATCTTTACATAAGAAACGTAATGTCAACAAACAGCAAAAATAAATTGAATATCAAAAGAATAAACAGCTAATAAACAGTGGAAAGCTCTTCAAAGTGTTCAAGAGAAATCACGACGTAAAAATAAAAGTGGGTAAATAAAAAAATAAAAAATAACATTTTCGGTACAAATTCGTACGTAACCATGGTATAAAAGAAATAAAATAAAAAGTAAAAAAATAAGTAGGAAATAAAAACAGAATTTATCAACTACAAATAATAAATGAGAACATTTCAAAAAACTCATCAACATTGTCGCTCAATTAGAACAAAAGCACAATAAATAAGAAAGAAAAGAATTAAAAGCCGAAATCAAAAGCAGAAACTAAGGTGTGAAGAAACAGCCAAAACGGGCAGAGGAATGGGAAGCAGCGAATGTCTTAGAACTACCATCAACTGAGGGAAAGAAGCAGAGATAACAGTTAACTTTAAATAGATAAGTAGAAGTAGTTTGTTTGAAATGTATAAAGAAATTTTGCAGGTAGTATAAATAAGCGGGTTTTGGCACACAATGTAATTTTCCATAAGGATCGGTCCCTATGGGAAATATGTATATATGTAAATCACATAATATAATATTCTATAAGAATCAATCCTTATGAAAATGTTACAATATGTGCACACAATATAATTTTCCATAAAATTCAATCCTTAAGGGTAATATATAGACATGTAACACAAAGTAATTTTCTATGAGATCGAATCTTATGGGAAATATGTATATATGGACCACAGTGTAATTTTCCACAAGTATAATTCCTTATGAGAAATATGTTTATGTGACACACAAAGTATTTTTCCATAAGGATTGATACTGTATAGAATTTAATAAAACAACCATTGGATTTATATCATTTTGACTGAAAATTCTAATTGGAATCCTAAAAGTTCCAATCCTAAAGAATGTTATACTTTACCTTGACAGTTCATCTCTATTATAATCGGTGGTGGTTTGTGTATGTGCTTTAATTTTCGAATTAACCAAAAAAACTTTTTAAGAGAATAATAAGACTAGTTTTTTTTATTCTCATTTAGAATTTTTTAAATTTTCGATTATAAATGAATATAAAAGACCAACCAAAATAAGGTTTCAGTTATTGTCGCCTTCAAAGTCTGCTTAGCAAAATGGAAAGAATATTTATTTTATTGTTAGTAGTTACATAAAATAACTTTTTGTTTTATTTTAGATGTATCAACAAATTATTAATATTGCGCATGGAATAAAATCTGAGTACACTAAATTTGATGATATTCCTCTAAATGAACCATACAAAATTTTAAACTTCGAGTGGAGGGTTACACAATATGGATCAAAAGTAATAGCATATTTAGAGAACAATAAATGGTTTTATCTACCACAGAGAATAGTGAAATATCTTAACAAGGATGATCCATACTTAGCTAGAATGAATGACAAGAGCTGGATAATTGTTTACAAAGGACGTGAATCACCAAATGGTTCTGCAATATTTGAACTTTCTTTTAGTTAAAAACCAACACTTATTGTTTATATAAGAACAACAATTTAATTAAACATTTTTTAGTTTTTTTCAATAAATGTTTGCTATTACACTAAAATTAAAAAACTATACTTTTATTCATAAGATTGAACAATCATTTGTATACTAAAATATTTCAAATATTTCAATACATCTGCGCAACATAGGAATAGATTTTTTTAAAGCAAAATATTGGGTTTGTGTTCTCAACGTTAAGAAAATTTAAAGATCGTCTTTTCATTTTATTACTGTTAGAAACACCTAGTTACAACTTTTCAACCCTTTTTTGTGCGATTTGTATGTGTTTAGAAGAGGACATAGATTTTACAATTTGTGTTCTCAAGGTTATGAAAATTTAAAGATCGTGTTTACATTTTATTGCGGTTAGAAACATTTAAATACAATTTTTCAACCCTTTTTTATATGCTTAACATGTGTCTACAAGAGAATATTGATTTCAGAATGTGTGTTCTCAAGATCTTAAAATTTTGTAAATTTTAAGATCTTTACATTTTATTACGGTCATGAACACTTATAGTTAGTTAATTTTTCAACCCCTTATTTATATGTGTTACAAGTGTCTAGAAAATTTTAGAATTTGTGTTTTCAAAGTCATAAAATTTTACAAATTAAAGGATCTTTACGTTTTATTACGTTCACAAATACTTAGAGAAAAAAATTTCAACCCCTTTTAATACACCTTACATTTGTCTAGAAGGTGTCATTGATTTTAGAACTCGAATTATCAAGGTTATGAAAATTGAGTGATCTTTTGTACATTTTATAATGGCTATAAACACTTACAGATAGTTTTTTAACCCCCTTTTTAAATATGCATTGCGGGTGTCTAGAAGATGTTATCTTATTGCAGTTGTCTCATTGTATACTTTTGCATTATCAACATATCTTTTTGAGTTTAAATTGAGTGTAAATGAAACTCGAGTTTTATAAATAAACGAACAAATTTAAAAAAATTTATAGTAACACGATGAAGCTAACGTGCGCATATTGTCCCGTATTGTCATTTTCTAACAATTCAAACAGAAGACGACATTATAGGAATATACATAATATTGTCCTACCGAAAATGAAAGGGCAGATCCATAATAAGTCTAAGCAAATTTTACCGTCCTCAACATCAACAGCAAAACCACAACCCTCATCTGCACACATTCATCGTTAACACATCACATTCATCGTTAACAACATTCATCGTTAACAACAACACCAGCATCGGTAACAACAACTACAACAACTGCACCACCACCAATAACAACAGAACACGATTAGACGCTAATAAAAGCGTTAGATGTGAAAGACTCGATAGTACTACCGCCCTCAACAAAACCACCACCCTCACCGGCGCAATCAACAATAATAACAACATCATCATCACCACCACCAGCAACAAATGAACACTACTGTTTTATGGAACTTTTAGATGTAGATGAAGAGGTCTTAATAAAAACCTTAGAAATAAGGGAGATAATAATTCTACCTCCAATAGATATAAGTCTAATCCATTTATATGATGGGAATGATGATTTATTATTGCAAGCCGCACATCAAATGAAACTTTAAACAAAGTAATTAAAATTGAATATAAAATTTCTCTTGTTATTTATTTATGAATAATACAGTTTTTACATTTGGTAAGGTTACATATGTTTACATATCATTTCATTTAGTCTTTTGCTTCTTTTTCTAACAACATTGTTTTTCTGTTGATATTGATGCAAGAACAAGTATCTGGTCCACATGTTGTTTGCTCATCTGACCAGCAGCAATCTTTATAATGTTCCCAATATAAAGGGTGTTTTTTTAAGCCCGATAGAACTTGAAATTGTAAAAAATAACACAAAAAATTAAATTGTAATCAAAATTTTTTTTTATTCGAAAGATCAATACGTGACATTAACATTTGAAAATGATTTCGGGCATATGGGCACCGCGGCTGTTCTTGACGAAGCGCATTCTGGACGTCCAATTTTGGGCCACTTTTTCGAGCACTGCTGGCCGTATGTCACGAACAACACGAACAATGCTGGCCTCCAAGGCGTCAATTGTTGCTGGTTTATCAGCATAAACCAGTGACTTCACGTAGCCCCACAGGAAATAATCGAGAGGTGTCAAATCGCACGACCTTGGAGGCCAATTGACAGGTCCATTTCTCGAAATCAACTTATCGCCAAATTTTGATTTCAGTAAGTCGATGGTTGCGTTCGCCGTATGGCACGTAGCGCCATCCTGTTGAAACCACATCTCCTCCGGATCAATGTCATCCATATTTTCAAACAAAAAATCATTGATCATGGTGCGGTAACGATCTCCATTGACCGTAACGCGAGCTCCGGCCTCATTTTTGAAGAAATAAGGTCCGATGATGCCACCAGCATGAAAACCGCACCAAACAGTGCATTTTTCTGGATGTAATGGAGTCTGTAGGGTCTCTTGTGGATTGGTCTCACTCCATATGCGGCAATTTTGCTTATTAACAAACCCGTTAAGCCAAAAATGCGCCTCATCGCTGAACACAATTTTGCGATAAAACAACGGGTCAGTTGCCAACTGCTCTAAAGCCCAATCGGCGAAAGAACGACGCATACAATGGTCTCGTGGCTTCAATTCCTGCACCAGCTGGATCTTATACGGGTGTAGGCCGGGATCTGTGCGCAAAATTTTCCACGTAGTGGACGGACAGAGCCCCAATTCATGCGACCGACGACGAATCGATAAATTTGGATCTTCTTCCACACTTTCGTTTACAGCGGCGATATTCTCTTCAGTACGCACATTCCTTCGACGTGCTGGTGTTATTGCATCCTCTAGAGAGTATGTGGTACGAAATCTATCCACAGTTCGACGAATGGCTTGTTCAGATGGACGATTATGTACGCCATACAAATGACGAAGTCGTCTATAAGTTGCGCGAATCGACGACTGATTTTCAAAGTAAATTTGGATAATTTCGTAGCGTTGTTCAAGCGTGAGTCTATTCATGATGATTTGTCAGAGTATACTGAAACAAATAAAAAAAATGTTTCATCAAAATTTAATTTTTTGTGTTACTTTTTACAATTTAAAGTTCTATCTAGCTTAAAAAAACACCCTATATATTTTCCAATGGCTTGAAATTGTTTACATATTCAAGATGTGATTGAATATTTATGAGTTTATGTTTATCCTCATCAGAAAGAATATTAGAATATTTTTTTATGATATTAATAAATATTTTTTAATATCATTGTTAGTAATGAAAAGTACTATACACAGCAAATTTATGTGTATGAGTAATGATTGCTACTTAACCTTATTTGTATTTATATAAGATAGTCTTACATTTTATTACGGTCACAAACACTTAGAAAACATTTTTTCAACCCCTTTTCTATGTGTTGCGAGAGTCTAGAAAATTTTAGAATTTGTGTTTTCTAAGTCATAAAATTTTACAAATTAAAGGAGCTTTACATTTTATTACGGTTATAAACACTTTAAACAATTGTTCAATCACTTTTTATAGGTGTTGCAGGTGTCTAGAAGTGGTATAGATTTTAGAATTTTTTGTTCTCAAGGTCACGAAAATTTAAAGATCGTCTTTACATTTTATTACGGCCAGAAACGCTTTGAGACATTTTTTTCAACTCACTCATTTTATATGTTTAATATGTAATATAGTTATCTAAAATAGGTTATCTTGTTGTAGGTGTTGCATTATACACTTATACATTATCAACATATCTTTTTTGAGTTCAAATTGAGTGTAAATGAAAATCAAGTCTTATAAATTAGAAAACAACTTTGGTTTCCTGTTTAGACATATTATTTAAATACGTTGAAGTACTTCTCGAATTTTTAAAGTGTGTGAAAAAACATAAGAACTATTAAAATATAAAAAATATTGTTTCTAATATAATAAAAATTAAAACACTAGATTTTTTAAAGTGCGTGAATATAAAATTTTCTGTTGATATACTAAAATTTATTAGTGTGCCATTAATATAAATATAATAAAACTATAAAATCTATATCTGCAAATTTTAACTATATAGTTTAATCATTAAATTAAAAAGAAAAAAAAAAACAAAGATAATTATAATACATTAAACATTATTATATTCAAAAAACAAAGATCAATTAAAATTCAAATAACTTTTTTTGATATACATATATCAAATAAAAGTAAATAAACTTAAAAAAATGGAAAATAAAATTCTATTTGATTGTTTTGAATGTGGGAAAAATTCCGTACACAACAAAACTTATTTGATCATGAACAAAACCATGTTGGTACTTCTAATGGAAGTAAAGCAGCAGAGGATCGAGCTGTAAGGTCAAATATTCTTAAAAGAGTAAGCAGTGCTTTTAAGAACAGAATTCAAATCTATTCTTTTGAAAACACTGATGAGGGGTGTCTCTTTCCGAAGGAATTTATGCTGCAAGCTGGGATTTACTTTAAAAAGAAATTGAATATGATCTCATCCAATACAACGCCTTCCAGTTTAATATAGAGCTTTATGTTTTATATATTAAGCTTGGCGAAGATAAAGATATGGAAAACGCAGTTTTAGAGGAGAAATCCTTTAAAACGAAAATAAGAAAATGAGAAGCTGAGTTTTACGAAAAAATTAAAAATGTAATAAAAGAAATGGAAGAGTTCCAGGAGAGGGACAGTGGTTGGACCCTCGTTCAATTATTAAAGTTGAACTTAAATTTGAACAAATACCAGCCACTTAGAGGAGCTACGTTTATTCCGTTACCCGAACAATTAGCCGCCAAAAAAGCTATTATCAACATTCAAAACATCGATGTATATTATTTCAAATGGGCAATTGAAAAAGAAAAATGCATATCGTCCATCCACATATAAAATAAACATAAAAGAATCGAGATTACATGTGGATGGAGTATGCTTGAAATTTGATAAACTTAGCTTCCCGCTTAAAATTAAGGAAGTTAGCCTTTTTGAAAAATTAAATCCTAACTTCAGTAGAAATGTATTTGGATATGAAAAAGAAAAAAATCTAATTGTTGGACCTTATTATAAAGCTCCAGAAGTTCGGTCTAAACATATTAACCTTTTATACATCCAACCAGAAAATAACACAGAGGAAAGTGGCCATTATGCGTGGATAAAAGATTTATCAAGGTAAGAATATACATGTATATGTCTTAATCGTTATATTATATACATCTGTAAAAATATATATTTATATAAAGCGAAAAAAACATAACTAAATAAATGCTATAGTATGTTTACTAGAATATTTATTTTATTTTATATTTTTAATTTTTTTTTTGAAGGTTGACCGTAAGCCAAGTCACCAAACATAAGGGGAAAATTTACACTTGTAATTATTGTTTATCCCACTTATGTTCTCAGGATTAAACATCCACATAACAGAATGCAACAAGCGTTTTACGTATGTACCAACTAGTGATAAGTCTACAATTAGATTTACAAATAATGAAAGAGCAATGGATGTACCGTTTGTGATCTATGCGGATTCTGAATGCATCCCAAATCCAAATAAATCGTCAACTACATACGTAAATAAACATACGCCATATGCTTTTTCATATTATATTAAATGTAGTTTTAATAGTAGTTTAAATGTATTTAAATCATTTAAAGGATTAGATTCTCCCAAATTATTTTTACAAGAATTAATAACTGATATAGAATATTACTTTATTAATCATATAAAGATAGTCAAACCAATGATTCCCTTAAACACTGAAGAAATAAGGGATTTTAATAACAAAAATCTTTGTCATATTTGTGAAAAACCAATAATTAATGAGACAAAGGTGAGGGATCATTGTCATTTAAGTGGTAAATACAGAGGTCCAGCTTATAGTTCATGTAATTTAAATTATAGGGTACCGCATTTTCCCCCTGTTATTTTTCATAATTTTTCTGCTTATGATTCCCACTTATTTGTTAAAGAACTAAATAACATTCATGATGAGCCAATAAATATAATACCACTCAACAAAGAGCTATACATATCCTTATCTAAAATTATCAGAGTAAAAAATGAAAATGTTGAAATTAGATTTTTAGACTCCGTTAGGTTTTTGCAATCCAGCTTAGACTCGTTAGCAAGGAACTTGGATAACAATGAATTTACTACTGTAAAATCACTAATTAAAGATGACAAACAATTTTTATTGCTAATGAGAAAAGGAGTTTTTCCATACAATTATATAACCTCAGTCGAAAAATTAAATGAATGTAATTTACCCAAGAGAGAACAATTTTTTAACATCTTAACAGAATCAGAATGTTCGGTCTGAGAATTCTGATCCACAGGATTTTCACATACCTGGGTATCAACTTCTATCCCTATTTAATTTCCACCGGGGCCTTGTAGTTTACGTTCGCAATGAAGTTGTGTTCCAATGCCAGCAACCATTAGGCGCATGGTGCCGAATTTACCTGCCTTTGGGTTAAATTCAAAATCAGGTCACACTTTTTGCACTTCGGGTTTCTATACAGAAGTCCAAATGCGGGGAGGGATACTACCTTTTCTGGTTTCGATACCCTCTCTGACTCCATATCGAAGATCCTGGAGAGTTGTCCGGGCAGTAAATCGTTGTTGCTGGTGATTTCAATGTTCACAACTCATCCTGGCTTCGCCATTCGAGTCATACAACTCCGGAAGGCCAATATGTCGAGTTATTCGCTGCGCACAACCACCTAGCGCAATTAGTGAATGAGCCAACGCATATTCCATGTGTTGAAGAGCACCACTTAAATACACTTGACCTATTCCTGACTTCGCACCCTGAAAAGTACCAAGTCAGCGTTAGTGCACCTCTCGACAATTCGGATCATTGCACCATTTCTGCCTCCTTTTCGATCCCTGAACTTCGTAACGTTTTGAAATCAGCTACGAAACGTTCAATATTTATTTACGAAAAGGCGCGTTGGGCCGAGCTCAATCAATTTTATGAGCATTTTAATTGGAAACTTCGCTTTCTAGATAACGACATAAATGCTTCAGCAAAAATGGTCGAGAATATTATATTGCTAGCGATGAAATCATTCGTGCCATCCAAGCAGATTTCGGTTAAACCAAGAGTGAAATCCTGGTTTAATCAGACGTGCAAAAACGCAGTCAGATCCAGAGAGGAAGCATTCAGTAATTGGCGTTTAAACAAAAACCCAGACACTGATTTGCTACGCAAAAAGGCAAGATCTTCGTGTGCCAAGATACTTAGGCGTGAAAAGTTTCTTCACGAACAGCGTTTTCGTGCCAAGGTCCTTACAGCTCCCCGGGGCAGTGAGACCTTTTTGTCATTCGTTAAGAGAGTAAAGAACAGTGTTAGTTCGTCAATTCCAACTCTCATAAAGAATGACCAAACATTCACCGACCCGGTTGACAAAGCTAACCTGTTGGCTGAAATTTTTGCAAGTAATTCCTACTTGCCGGAAAGCAGTCAACCACTTCCCGAGCTCGATAGAGTATCCGTAACTATGCCAAAGATATTTTTCCGGGCTCGAGCAGTTAAAAGGGTTTTGTCCGGCCTCGACATAAATAAGACTCCTGGACCGGATGGCATTCCAGCACTGGTCTTGAAACAGTGTTCTTCCACGCTTGCTCGTCCATTGGCACGCCTCCCCAGCACTATTTACCGTGTTGGTGAGTTCCCATCTTGCTGGAAGGTTGCTAATGTAACACCAATTCCCAAAAAGGGTGAAACAAATAACCCCGAAAACTACCGCCCAATTGCAATCTGCTCTGCGCTTTCCAAAGTAATGGAAAGTATAGTTAACTACTACCTTGTGAGGTATCTGGAGTCGCATAAATTACTTTGTGATCGCCAATACGGATTTCGTAAGGGTCGGTCTACTGGTGATCTTTTGGCATTTCTCTCCGAGAAATGGTGCCACTCAATCCACCATTTCGGTGAAAGTAAAGTTGTGGCTTTAGATATCTCCAAAGCGTTTGACAGAGTGTGGCATGCTGCATTGCAGGCAAAACTTATTGCCTTTGGTGTCGGTGATGACTTCTCTCGGTTTACATCGAGTTTTCTCAGAGACCGCACTATACGAGTTGTAATAGATGGGGTCTCATCAAACGAGTTCAAGATTAATTCAGGGGTACCGCAAGGCTCCGTTCTTTCTCCTACCCTATTCCTTATATTCCTAAATGACCTGTTATACCAAACTTCCAACCCTATCCACCCCTTCGCGGATGACAGCAGCATCTGCCATTCGTACTCTTTCAGTTATAGGCCCAGCCTATCCGAGATTGTTGCCAAGAGGCAAAATATGAGCGATTCACTAAACAGTGATCTTCTATTAATCTCCGAATGGGGTCGTAAAAACAGGGTTGCCTTTAACGCTCGTAAGACCCAATGTTGTTTATTAACACATAAACAAACGACCACAGATCCTGCTTTATCTGTACTCATGGATGGTATAAATATTGAGGAATCGGAAGCTCTTGATGTTCTTGGAATGAAGATTCAGTGTGACGTTCGCTGGACTGAGCACATTTTTCATATCTCTAAAGAAGCATTCAAGTGCCTAGGGTTTCTAAAACGGTGTAAGCTGTACTTCACTCCATCTGATCTCCTTACTATTTATACCACCTATATCCGACCAAAAATGGAATACAACTCTCATGTTTGGGCCGGTGCCCCAAAAACAATTTTGGGGTTACTCGACCGTGTGCAGGAGAGGGCGAAGAAGCTTATCGGTGACAGTAGGGTATCCAACTCTATTGACTCACTGGAGCATCGACGCTGTGTGGGGTGCGTTACTCTGTTCTATCGTTACTACAATGGATTTTGCTCTGACGAGATTAGGGACCTTGTTCCTGAAACTCGCACATTTTTACGTAGCACGCGTGCATCGTTCAGAGCTCATCCATTTATGGTCGACTGCCCAGGGAATCGTACTACGCATTACAGAGAGAATTCGTTTTTCAGCCGTACACTCCGCCTGTGGAATAAGTTACCTGCTGACGTGTTTCCTGTCTGTTACAACGTTGAAAGGTTTAAGTCAAATGTTCACAAATACTACTCCCTCTTTCCTCCTCCTCACAACCTATTTTCCTAGTTCTAGTACAATGCACTGCATATGTAGGGGTCATCCCCTGAGTACTGATCCAAGTTAAAAAAAAAAAAAATGATTATAATCATGCTAAAGAAGTGTGGAGCGTATTCAATTGCAGAACTTTAGAAGATTATTTAATGCTTTATTTAAAAACTGATGTTTTGCTTTTAACAGACATTTTTGAGAATTTTAGAAAAATTTGTAAAAATATTTATAAGCTGGATCCATGTCATTATTACACTGCTCCAGGGCTTTCGTGGGCGGCCATGCTCAAAATGACTAATATTGAATTAGATTTGCTAACAGATATTGAAATGATCACATTCATACAAAGAGGAATAAGAGGAGGGATTGTACAATGTTCTAAAAGACTTTGGAGTGTCTTAACAATAAATATATGGTAGACTATAACATTAACTTTCCATCCAAATACTTGATGTATGTATCTGGATGCAAATAATTTGTATGGTTGGGCAATGTCTCAATATTTACCAGAAGGTGGTTTTGAGTGGGTTAGTGACGTTGAAAATTTTTCCTTAAATAACTTATCGGATGATTCTTCTAACGGTTATATTTTAGAAGTAGATTTAATTCATCCAATTGAAGTACATGACACTCACAATAGTTTACCTTTTTGTTGTGAAAATAAAGTGCCCCCGCATGCCAAAGATTTGAAATTGATTGTTGACTTAACTGATAAAAAAAATATATCATTTACTTTAAAAATCTACAGCAATGTTTAAAACATGGGTTGCAACTAAAAAAAATCCATCGAGTTCTTAAATTCAAACAATCGAATTGGTTAGAAAAGTATCTATCGTTAAATACTTATCATAGAGCAAATGCTAAAAATACATTTGGAAATAATTTTTTCAAGTTGTTAAACAACGCAATTTATGGAAAAACAATGGAAAACGTAGATAAAAGAAAGATAATAAAAATTGTTAACTCTTGGGAGAATATGGGTAGAAACTAGGAGCTCGTTCTCTAATTTCAAAACCAGAATTCAACTCAATAAGCATATTTGATGAAAATATAATTGCAATTGAGTTAACTAAGAATCATTCTATTTATAATAAACCTATGTATATATCTTGGCTTTTGTATATTAGAGCTTTCAAAATTGAAAATGTATAATTTCCATTATGATTATATGCTTCCTAAATACAAATCCAAGAACTTAAGAACTTAACTATATGGATACAGATTCATTCATTTATACTATTGAAACTGATGGTTTTTATAAAGATATGATTGCTGATATTGATGACAGATTCGATACATCCGAATATGACATATACTATAATAAATACAATATCCCTCAAAAAAATCAAAAAGTTCTAGGAATGATGAAAGATGAAGACTGCGGAGTCATCATGAGGGAATTCATTGGTTTGAGATCAAAAATGTACTCTTTTAGCACTGAAGATGCTAAAGAAATAAAAAAAGCGAAGGGAGTTAAATCTAATATAAGTCAGAAGCTTAGTTTATCGGATTACAAAAATTGTTTGTATAATAAAAAAATTTATTATGGTAATATGTATACTTTTAAATCAAAGTTACACTCTTTATATACAACATTAATAAATAAAATATCTCTAAGTTTTAAAGACGAAAAAAGATATGTATGCAAAAATAATGTTGATACTCTGGCATGGGGCCATTATAAAGAAGAGCTAGAAAATGATGATGATAGTATTATGCTAGTTGATAATAGTATATCTGAAGATTTTTGAAAAGATGATACTGATGATGATGTGTTAATGAATATTGTATATTAGGTTTATGTAAATACATATTTGTAAATATCAATCACATCTCTAAATATTAGAACAAGAAAATAAAATAAAACAATTGTACATATATAATAAAATTAGAAAGAACATAACACATACAGTACTGGACAATTCAATGGAAACTTTTCTAAAAATTTATTTATTTATTTTTAGAAGTCGAAAATCAAAAATTATTTTTAAAGAAACTTCACAAGTATTTTAGAATTTCATTTTATAGATTCTTTTTGATATATAAACAAAAAAATAATAACATAAAAATAACGTAGTTCTAAAATTATAAAGAAAAATTAAAAGTATCAAATTTTGAGGTATTGACAAAACAATGGAAACTTTTACACTTCTGCACGAAAGATGACTAAAGCAAAATGTATTGATGAAAAAACGAGGCAAAATGCATAATAATTTACCGTTATTTTTTAAATTACTCTCTTGCCAGCTTCTTTTTTCAAATATTTTAAACACAAGAATCTTGAATACATAATTAGTAAAAATGGCTAGAGTCAAGATAAGTGAAGATTTAAAAATAAAAATAATAAATGATTTTCTATCTATGTCAGTTAATGGTCGATTGGCTAGATTATTTAAAAGTCTTTTGAACTCGGTTTATAGTAAAGTCCAAATCCCTTTCTATATGGTTTAAGATATAATCCTTTTCCTATGGCAATTGCCTCCATAGCTCTATTATGACGATTTGCTTCTGCTAGATGTTGCTTCCCATTTTTTATATCATTTACAGCCTTAACAATAGCTGATCCACCGCTAGCTAAACCTCCAAGTGCTGATAAAGCAGTTATAATTCGTACTACTGGAAGAAAACCACCAATTTTTGGCACTGGTATAACTCTTGGTATAACAATATTAGATGTTTTATTTGTTTTTAAAGTTGATCTTATAACATCTTTTGCAATTTTAACAGCTGCCATAATATCATTAGTGTTTTTCTTTCGCAGAGTTTTCAATGTATTTTTAAGCGTTGTTGAAAATAATTTTTTTGTTTTAACTTCTGTATTCTTTCTTTTCTTCATTTTCAATATCACCTTTAATACCGAATCCCAATTTAACCTTTGCTTTCATTGTATTTGCTACCAACCAAACATGCACTTGTTCCTTAAAACTACAATCTGTACTTAATACTCGTTGCCAGGCCTCCTCAGCTAATGCTTTATCCGCTTGGTGTCGCTTACTTAAATCAATTGATTTTGAATATGCAATATCGTGCTCTCTGCAAGCGGATTCTAATAAATTTATTCCCTTATCACCCCTTGCTAATCGTTTGCAAAGTTTAGTACCAGGTCCACAAAATTGGTCACCAGGCAAGTGAAGTTCAATTGGTAATTTATTGATTAGATTGTTAACCAAACCTCTTCCAAGTTTAAACTGATGACATGTTTCCCCTTGATTATAGCTTATAACCATTTTTATGCGTATAATGTAACTGATATTAAGAAATTAAATGAAGAGCGCTCCAAATTTATATGGAAAATTAATTAGTTTTCATGATGCGTTTTATAAAGCAAGCTAAACAAATTATTGTTAGAAATGCTGATGAAAAACAAAAGAAAGTGTTTAAAGCTAGACATAGTACACTGTTACCAAATTCCATAAGAATAAGTGGCATATTCCACTCGGCATATGGCAACATCTTATTTTCGAAAATGTCCATTTTGTTACAAATTCTGTGGAACGGCCCTAGACCATGACCTGAAAAACACGTCCACACCACCACACTGCCACCCCCCATGCTTGACAGTTTTTTTACATTGGAGTGGCAGTGTGATGGCGTAGATGTGTTTTTCAGGTCATGGTCTAGGGCCGTTCCACAGAATTTGTAACAAAATGGACATTTTCGAAAATAAGATGTTGCCATATGCCGAGTGGAATATGCCACCTCGATAGGTGTTTCAACATGATAACGAGCCGAAACACTCATCGAAGTTGGTGAAGGACTGGATACAATCGAAAGGGATTCAAGTGCTTGATTGGCCGGCTCTATCGCCCGATTTGAACCCAATAGAAAATTTATTTTCCATATTGAAGAGGAATGTTGGATCGAAACGATTTTCCTAGAGAGACGATTTATTTTCGTGTCTGGAGAATGAATGGATAGGCATAGGTCCAAAAATAATTGATAATTTAATCAAATCTATGCCGCGTCGGTGCGCTGCAGTAATAAAAAATAAGTGTTATTATACCAAATATTAAAAGTTTCTTAGGTTTTGCCCAATGATTTTTTGAGTATTTTTTGTTGTTGTACTAAAAAAACCGTTAGGTGAGAGATAATTACAAAAATTTTTTTTGGTAATTTTGTATGACACATTTACTAATAAAACTGCATTAAAGCATTGAATTGAAATATGTTTATTTAAATATAATTTTGACTACAAGCTAAAATCAAGCAGAGTTTCTTAGGTTTTGCCCGATACTGTATATACAACGATCATGTAATTGGTGATATGACATTTAAGCAATTTACTGCGGTATGTAGCGAATACTGCAAAGAAAAATATGGATTCATAGTTGTAAGTAAGGATGATCCAATGAGTAAAGGACGATATCGGAAGGGTTTTGATGAATTTATTATAATAGAATGAACGTTAGATTATAAATAAATATAATATAAATAATAATCTGTTATTATATTAGTTAGATGTGGTATAGTTCGATATCAGATATAAAGCGGATCGAAATCTGATTTGAATTAGTTTGTCACTAGTTACATAACAGATCGCGAGGAACTTATGACTAATCAAAATTTATTAAAAGATATTGTAAAAACTAGAGCTGTTTTAAAACAAAAATTAAACTATATAAAACTAAATCAATTGGATACAGAGACCACCCTAGAAAAAACATTTCGCCCAATAACAAAGCCATTAGATCAAATAATTGAAAAGTTGGATAAAACCAAAGAAACAGAAGTCTTGACATTACCAGTCCAAGCATATGATGAAAGTCAAAGTAATGAGAACATTGAGGACTCTTCAATGGATGTTGAAAGCATAAATTCCGTGTACAACAATGATGAATATATGCCTTTAAGCATTGATCACTATAACATCAATGAAGCAAAACATTTAAAAAGAAAAGCAATATCTAGTAATGATTATGATGATATGCATATGGCAAAGCGTAAAAAAATTGACAAAAATAAGCAAATTGAAATAGGAAAAACAAATATTAAAAGGCAAGGAGAAGCTGGAAAAAAATTACGCAAATCGCTTCTTAAAGTACCCACTTACGAACATACAGTCACTCACATTTAAAGTCGGGCAAACATTATCGAAAATTTATGATCTTAATATTTATGTTTTGATGAAAGATGATGCGTTTAACGTTTTTTTGTTTTATCATAAAAACTCTTATTAATAGAAAAACCAAAGAAATTTTATTTTAAGTCCCGTTATAAGAATAACAAAATGAGAAAAAGTAAATTCTCTGTCTCACATTGAAAGTCGGGCACTTAATGTTTTGTACAATGAAAAAGTGAAATATACCGTTATTTCCACTTTTTTCTTCTTTTGTCTCCAAAACAATTATTTCTTCTTACACAATCATTCGATCAGTGAAGATTATAAAAGTTTTTTGAAAAATGCCACGCAAAATTAAACAATCCACCTTCGAAGAACGGAAAATAATAATTGAGTTGCACTTAGATGGAAAATCTGAAAGGGAAATATCTAATTTGATAAAAACAAGCAAATCTACAGTGCATGATATCATTTTTAGATATAAAGAAAGTGGTTTGGTAGCAAATAAAAAACGCGGAGCCCGAGCAAGAAAGCTTTCACACAGAGATGAGAACATGATTTTAAAACAGGTGAAGAAAAATCCTTCTATTTCTGCTCCAAAACTGACAGCAATGGTCAAGGAAGCTTCTGGGACGGAGGTAAACCCAGAAACAATAAGAAGACTTCTTCGCAAGAATGACTTTCATGGCCGAGTGGCACGGAAAAAACCTCTTATAAGTAAGAAAAACCAAAGCGAACGGCTTGTTTTTGCTCGTCAATATATGAAAAGATTTTGATTTCTGGAGTACCGTAAGTTGGAACAAACATAAAAATTTAATTAGGCTTATTATTGATATTTAGGTATTGTTTACTGACGAAAATAAATTTAACTTATTTGGGTGCGATGGAAGAGGCAAAGTATGGCGCAAACCAAACAAAGAGATGGAAGGCAAGAATTTAAGAAAAACAGTAAAGCACGGTGGTGGATCGGTTATGGTTTGGGGATGCATGGCAGCCTCAGAAGTTGGAAATTTGCATTTCATTGACGGTGTTATGAACAAGAATGTTTATTTAAATATTTTGAGAAAAAATTTAAAAGAAAGCGTAAAAAAACTCGGCATTGAAACTAATTTCCAATTTTACCAGGATAATGATGCTAAACATTCAGCATATGATGTAAAGAATTGGCTGCTCTATAACTGTCCGAAGGTTATTAAAACCCCTACACAAAGTCCGGACCTCAATGTTATTGAACATTTGTGGGACGAATTAGGCCGCCGGATGCAGGACAGGCAGTGTACGTCAATTCCACAACTAAAGAATGCCTTACAGGAAGAGTGGAATAATATAAGTCCTGAGGTTTGCAAAAAATTAGTGGAATCTTTGCCTAACCGCTTACAAGCTGTTGAAACCCAAAAAGGTGGATCTACAAAATATTAATTTTGCGTTATGTTCACATAATGCTAATTTTTTATTAATTGCCCGACTTTAAATGTGAGACTGAAAAGTGACCTTATTTAAGTTAAGCCTTCGTATACATTTAATAAAAGAACTTGGAATAAATTGTTTTTGTTGTTTTTAAATAAAAGAACTTGTGTGATAAAATAAACAATATTAAAACGACTTTTTCTTCCGTCAGCTTATAAATATTGGGACTAAAAGTTTTTTCATGTGTCTGCCCGACTTTAAATGTGAGTGACTGTATAAATGAAACTGGAGAAAGTCCCAATGAAATATTTAATATTAATATCAACAACGAAAATGATAAAAATATTGAAAAACATGTAAGAAGTAGTTTAGAGCCTATGAGTAAAAGGTGTTTTTTTAAGCTATGTAGATAGAACTTTAAATTGTAAAAAGTAACACAAAAAATTAAATTTTGATGAAACATTTTTTTTATTTGTTTCAGTATACTCTGACAAATCATCATGAATAGACTCACGCTTGAACAACGCTACGAAATTATCCAAATTTACTTTGAAAATCAGTCGTCGATTCGCCCCGTTGTTTTATCGCAAAATTGTGTTCAGCGATGAGGCGCATTTTTGGCTTAACGGGTTTGTTAATAAGCAAAATTGCCGCATATGGAGTGAGACCAATCCACAAGAGACCCTACAGACTCCATTACATCCAGAAAAATGCACTGTTTGGTGCGGTTTTCATGCTGGTGGCATCATCGGACCTTATTTCTTCAAAAATGAGGCCGGAGCTCGCGTTACGGTGGTCAATGGAGATCATTACCGCACCATGATCAATGATTTTTTGTTTGAAAATATGGATGACATTGATCCGGAGGAGATGTGGTTTCAACAGGATGGCGCTACGTGCCATACGGCGAACGCAACCATCGACTTACTGAAATCAAAATTTGGCGATAAGTTGATTTCGAGAAATGGACCTGTCAATTGGCCTCCAAGGTCGTGCGATTTGACACCTCTCGATTATTTCCTGTGGGGCTACGTGAAGTCACTGGTTTTTGCTGATAAACCAGCAACAATTGACGCCTTGGAGGCCAGCATTGTTCGTGTTGTTCGTGACATACGGCCAGCAGTGCTCGAAAAAGTGGCCCAAAATTGGACGTCCAGAATGCGCTTCGTCAAGAACAGCCGCGGTGCCCATATGCCCGAAATCATTTTCAAATGTTAATGTCACGTATTGATCTTTCGAATAAAAAAAAATTTTGATTACAATTTAATTTTTTGTGTTATTTTTTACAATTTCAAGTTCTATCGGGCTTAAAAAAACACCCTATATTTCCAAAACGAAAGAGCGAAAGTGAGTTAAACAATGATAGAAAAAGGATTAGAACTACCAATAATGACAGTAAAATCAATGCAATTAGTAGTTCACTTTCAAAAAATATAGAATTGCTTTTGAGTAATAACAGCATAGATAAACTGTATGTTTTTAACATAGATGAAGAGGGCTATTGGCGGTATGGAAATAAAAAGTTGAAATTTAGTAGAGATGATACTATTAAAATCGGAAATTTTAAATGGAAAGTGAGTCCAGGTTTGTTTGAACTAATTTTTCACTCAAAACCACTTCATTACAATAAAAATGATCTGAAAGCATATAAAGATATTCTAATAAATACAAATGCGCACAGAAGAAAATATAAGTCAAATACACAAATAAAAGGAACAAAATCACTTAAGTATCAAAATATAATTAAACATCTATTTACTATAAAACCGAATCGTCTAACAAAAGGAAAAGGATTATATTTAAAATTGTTAGACAATCGCAAACCCAACTATATATATTGGGATGATGTCAACGAATTAGTAGATAGGTTACGACTGCTTATTGCATCGGAGAGTGCTGGCCATAACAATCATAGAAACGAAATAATTTCTATTATTGAAGAACTAAAAGAAGCTAACATAATATTTTAAACGAAATGAGTTATATAAACAAATTTGGGGAAAGTTCTATTAAGCAAAATCGTTCTAAGTCCAGAATATGTGAACATAACTTGATACTAAACAGAAATATTAATGTTATTTTTGAACGAGTTCGAGTTTATGAGTCAGAATTAAACAGTATAAGAAATGAAATAAAACTATTACGAGAATCAATTCCAAAAGACATTGATAAAGATACTAAAGTTATTCAAAATGCTACTAATTATCAAATAATAGAGTTGATAACGCATATCGAAGAAAGATTCAATATAATTGAAGATTTAATTTCCAAAGGCTTCAATAAAAATGGTGTAGTAGCTGAGGATGTAAAAAAACGTAAAATCAAACTACCCAAAATTCAAGTATCAAAATAATCCAAAAGTCACCATCATGTCGCCCAGCTGGAGATTATAAAAACAATTGAAGTTTGTATGATTTATAAGATAACAAAAACTCAAGCACATAATCATATATTATCAACATAGACATGAATGAAGTTAAAAGATTAATAGTTAATGAACTTCACAAGCAAGCAAGGAAAAATTTTAAAAGAAGGCGGGCTATTATAAAAGGCATCGATGATTTGTGGCAAGCAGATTTGGTTGAAATGGGAATCTATGCATCAATTAATAATGGCTATCGTTATCTTCTTATAATAAAATACACTTTTTCAAAAAAAGCATGGGTTGTGGCAGTAAAGAATAAAACTGCTGGAAATGTTGTCTCCGCTATGAGAGATATTTTTAATATGACCAACCGAAAATCCTGAAATTTACAAACAGATGATGGCAAAGAATTTTTTAATATTCAATTTTAACAACTTATGAAGGAAAACAAGTAAGAGTGTAGTATATTCGGCTGGGCCGAATCTAAAATACCCTTCACGATAGTCACGAATATGTATAGTATATTAAAAATGTGGCCTGAATATGCTCGGTTATATATGAACCGATATCGGAATTTTCTATTTTCTTTATTTTAGTAACCTTCTTTTATAACAAGAATTGCTTTTCAGCAAAAAAAAAAAAAATTTTTTTTTAATGAAAAAATCGGTTCAGGCTATATCGGGTATATATGGACCGATATCGAAAATTTTAATTTTCCAAATTTATATAACCTTATTTCATTACCAGAACTGCTTTTGAGCACAACAAATTGTTTAAGTTCGCCTACGCGACATTTTCATGAAAAACCCGATTTGGGTTATATCTCGGGTACATATGGACCGATATCGGAAATCTTCATTTTCCATATTTGGGTAACCTCATCTTATTACCAGAACTGTTTTTAAGCAAAAAAAATTGTTGTTTAAGTTCGCTTACGCGACATTTTCATGAAAAACCCGGTTTGGGCTATATCTCGGGTATATATGGACCGATATCGGAAATTTTCATTTTCCATACTATTTAACCTTATTTTATTATTAGAACTGCTTTTAAGCAAAAAAATTTGTTTTAGTTCGCTTACGCCGCGTATTCATGAAAAACCCGGTTTAGGCTATATCTCGTATATGTATGGACCGATATCGAAAACTTTCATTTTCCATATTTATATCACCTTATTTTATTACCAGAACTGCTTTAAGGCGAAAAAATTGTTTAAGTTCGCTTACGCGGCATTTTCATGAAAAACACGGTTTGGGCTATATCTCGGGTATATATGGACCGATATCGGAAATTTTTATCTTCCACATTTATATAACCTCATCTTATTACAAGAACTGTTTTTAATCAAAAAAAGTTGTTAAAGTTCGCTTACGCGACATTTTCATGAAAAACCCGGTTTGCGCTATATCTCGGGTATATATGGACCGATATCGGAAATTTTCATTTTCCATACTTATATAACCTTATTTGATTACCAGAACTGCTTTTAAGCAAAAAAAGTTGTTTAAGTTCGCTTACGCGGCATTTTCATGAAAAACCCGTTCTAGGCTATATCTCGGGTATATATGGACCGATATTGGAAATTTTCATTTTCCATATTTAGGTAACCTAATTTCATTACCAGAACTGCTTTTGAGCACAAAAAAGCTGTTAAGTTCGCTTACGCAGCATTTTCATGAAAACCCCGGTCTAGGCTATATCTCGGGTATATATGGGCCGATATCAGAAATTTTCATTTTCCATATTTATGTAACCTAATTTCATTACCAGACCTGTTTTTGAGCACAAAAAAGTTGTTTAAGTTCGCTTACGCGGCATTTTCATGAAAACCCCGGTCTAGGCTATATCTCGGGTATATATGGAGCGATATCGGAAATTTTCATTTTCCATATTTATGTAACCCAATTTCATTACCAGAACTGCTTTTGAGCACAAAAAAGTTGTTTAAGTTCGCTTACGCGACATTTTCATGAAAACCCCGGTTTGGGCTATATCTCGGGTATATATGGACCGATATCGGAAATTTTCATTTTCCATATTTATGTAACCTCATTTTATTACCAGAACTGCTTTTGAGCAAAAAAAAGTTATTTAGCTTCGCCTATGCGACATTTTCATTAAAATCCGATTTGGGCTATATCTCGGGTATATATGGACCGATATCTGAAAAAAAAATTTTTTGTCTTTTAGTCACCATGCTTAATAAGTGTGTGAAGTTTGAACCAAAACGAACAACATTTGTTTTCAAAAATTTTCATACAAAACTGCAAAAAAAAATGGCTTTTTTCGGAATTTTGAATATATCTCAGCTATACGTGGACCGATATTACTGAATTTCAATAGCAAACCCATGAATCGATGGGGTAAAAGAATGGTGAAAGAAAAAAGTTTCTAAGTCTAATGGTTTTCTCAGAAACGGTATTTCAACAGCGGACAGACGGACAGACGGACATCGCTTAATCGACTTTTCCATTAATTCTGATTCAGAATATATATACTTTATAGGGTCGCAAAAAAAAAACTGTAGAAATTACAAACGGAATCACAAACTTATATATACCCTTTACATTTTTGTGAAGGGTATAAAAATATTAATCACTATTCCTGGTATAGTGTTTTAAAGGCATCAATAGTAGAACGGTTTAATAGAACTTTGAAAGGACTGATGTGGAAAGAGTTTAGTCATCAAGGAACATATAAATGGATAAATAATTTTCAAGAACTTGTTAAAAAATATAATAACTCTTATCATAGAACAATAAAGATGACACCTAATGAAGTAAGTTCATCAAATGAAAAATGTTTGCTAGACACAGTTTACAACAATTTAAAAGTATTCAAGAAACCTAAGTTTAAAGAGAATGATAATGTTAGAATAAGTAAATATAAACACACATTCGAGAAAGGTTATACACCAAATTGGACTACAGAGATATTTAAAATAAAAACAATTAAAAACACAAATCCTAACACATATTTACTACAAGACTATCTAGGGAATGAAATTAAGGGGGTTTTTTATGAAATGGAGCTGATGAGAACTAAGTTTCCTGAAACATATTTAATCGAAAAAATTTTAAAAAAGAGGGGAAACAAGGTTTATGCTAAATGGTTGGGCTTTTCATCACAACACAATCCTTGGATAACTATCAATGATAATAACTGATCATCATAAAAACTTCCACAAATATGCATAACAATTTATTCATTCATCAAACGTCAAAATGTCAATTACGTTAGCGCTTAATGGAGATTCATCATTACTTACAGCCAACTATTTTCCACCAATACAACTGAAAGACAATTACGTTTGTGGCTTAATTAGTTTTGATACATATCATTCAATTCCAAATGTTGATTTAAAAAACAACTTATTTCATATTGGTGAACATCAAATAGAAGTTCCAGTAGGGTCGTATGAGCTAACGGATATAGCAGAATTCGTAACAAAGAAATATCATACACTTAATGAAAAATCATCACTTGACATAAAACCAAATTATAACACATTACAGATACAAATAAAATGTATGTCTGATACGATATATTTCAATAGAGAATGTTCTATCGGTCCGTTACTTGGTTTTAGTAATAGAGTTTTACCGAAGGAACTGCAACATTTTTCTGATAAACCGATTGATATAACAAAAATTAATACCATTATTGTCGAATGCAATATTCTTAGCGGATCCTTTATAAACAACACGTCTGCTCATATTTTACATCAGTTTTCCCTTAACGTTAGTCCTGGATATAAAATAACTGAAGCTCCATCTAATGTAATTTATTTACCGATAAATTTAAAAACAATTAATAACATTACTTTGAAAGTTATTGATCAAGACGGAAACTTATTAAATTTTCGTGGTGAAAAAATATCAGTACGATTACACTTAAAACCAACTAAAACATGATTACATGCAATAAAAGTGAACAACATCAAGGTTTATCAATCATTCCATCATTATCAACGGAACACGAAATAAGAAAACTTCCAATCTATGAAAATATTGTAAAAGATAAAGATAATCAAAAAAAGCAAATATCTACCTTGAGTCAAACTAAAACTCTAATAGATTTGGTTTTTTTTAATAGATTTGGGTTTCAAATTGAAAAAGTAGCAGTCTTAAATTGAAAACGAAATTTTACAAAAACCCCAAATTAATAATTCAATTATCAGAAAAGAGTACCACAGCTATACATCATATCTGCAATCATTTAAAAATAATGATGAAATTCGTATAACAATTCAGAATCAAGATTTGTATGTATTACCAACCGAAAGCCACTTATACATTGAGGGACTTGTGTCAAAAGAAGACTCAACAATATCTTCATCCACTAAACTCCTTAACAACTGCATGGCTCATCTCTTCGATGAAATTCGATATGAAATAAATGGAATAGAAATTGATAGAACTCGTCATTTGGGTATCGCAACTGAATTAAAAAACTATGTATCCCTAAATACACTTGAAAGTAGCAACTTACTAAATGCTGGATGGGCACCGCTCAATACTGACGATCTTATACTTGAAAAAGGTTATTTTAACTTCTGCATTCCACTTAAAATGTTATTAGGATTTGCTGAAGATTTTAATAAAACAATAGTGAATTCAAAGCATGAACTGATTCTTTTACGCTCTAAAGATGATAAACAATCGTACAAATCTACAATTTTGAATGAGAATATTAAGCTAACTTTATTAAATATCACTTGGAAAGTGCCTCATGTACAGCTGGCTGATGTTTACAAATTACAATTACTTAAAACTATTAACAATCGGCATCCATTAACTATATCCTTTAGAAGTTGGGATATGTATTACTATCCTTCCCTTCCGCAAAGTACTACAATTTTATGGAATGTTAAGTTGGCGAATGAAAATGAAAGACCTCGTTACTTGCTCTTAGGACTCAGAAGTAGTGAAAATAAGTTTCAACATTGCGATCTGAGTGATATAAAGGTTCATTTAAACTCAGTCACATATCCGTATGACGATCTTAATCTTAGATTCGACACGAATCGTTATGCTCTGTTGTATAACATGTATTTAAAATTTGAACCTAGTTACTATTTACGTGATCCCCAACTAACAAGAGAAAACTTTAAAACAGTGGCACCGAGTATTGTTTTAGATGTAACACACCAAAACGAGACACTTAAATCAGGACCAATAGATATTCGCATTGAGTTGAAAACTCTTAAAAATATTCCAAAAAATACCTCTGCATATTGCATGATTATACATGACAAAATATTTAAATATATTCCTCTCACAAATGAAATAAGAAAATTATTATAAGAATAAATATAAAAATAATTTTTCTTTTTTAATATTATTTTTAAATAGATTATTTATATTATATATTGAGTTGAATAAATATAAAAAAAAATAAAATAAAAGAATCAATAGTTTCTCAGATCTTCATAATTGAATTTCGTCTGCAAATACAAAAAAAGGTAAAGTAATAATCATTACTTCAATTTTTTGAACAAAAGTATAGTTTTTTAATTCTAGTGTAATAGCAAACATTTATTGAAAACAAGTTAGAGTGTAGTATATTCGGCTGGGCCGAATCTAAAATACCCTTCACGATAGTCACGAATATGTATAGTATATTAAAAATATGACCTAAATATGCTCGGTTATATATGAACCGATAGCGGAATTTTCTATTTTCTTTTATAACAAGAATTGCTTTTCAGCAAAAAAAAAAAAAAAAAATTTTAATGGAAAAATCGGTTCAGGCTATATCTCGGGTATACATATATGAACCGATATCGAAAATTTTAATTTTCCATATTTATATAACCTTATATCATTACCAGAACTGCTTTTGAGCACAACAAATTGTTTAAGTTCGCTTACGCAATATTTTCATGAAAAACCCGGTTTAGGCTATATCTCGGGTATATATGGACCGATATCAGAAATTTTATTTTTCTCTATTTTCGTAACCTTCTTTTATAACAAGAACTGCTTTTCAGCAAAAAAAAAAAAAAAAATGTTATTGGAAAAATCGGTTCAGGCTATATCTCGAGTATATATGGACCGATATCGGAAATTTTCATTTTCCATATTTATATGACCTTATTTAATTACCAGAACTGCTTTAAGGTGAAAAAAGTTGTTTAAGTTCGCTTACGCGGCATTTTCATGAAAACCACGGTTTAGGCTATATCTCGGGGATATATAGACCGATATCGAAAACTTTCATTTTCCATATTTATGTAACCTAATTGCATTACCAGAACTGCTTTGGAGCACAAAAAAATTGTTCAAGTTCGCTTACGCGGCATTTTCATTAAAAATCCGATTTGGGCTATATCTCGGGTATATATAGACCGATATCTGAAAAAAAAATTTTTGTCTTTTAGTCACCATGCTTAATAAGTGTGTGAAGTTTGAAGCAAAACAAACAACTTTTGTTTTCAAAAATTTTCATACAAAACTGCAAAAAAATTGCTTTTTTCGGAATTTTGAATATATCTCAGCTATACGTGGACCGATATTACTGAATTTCAACAGCAAACCCATGAATCGATGAGGTAAAAGAATGGTGAAAGAAAAAAGTTTCTAAGTCTAATGGTTTTCTCAGAAACGGTATTTCAACAGCGGACAGACGGACAGATGGACATCGCTTAATCGACTTTTCCATTAATTCTGATTCAGAATATATATACTTTATAGGGTCGCAAAAAAAAACTGTAGAAATTACAAACGGAATCACAAACATATATATACCCTTTACATTTTTCTGAAGGGTATAAAAACTAAAACATTTGTAATTAAATTGTTGTTTTTATATAAACAATAAGTGTTGGTATTTAACAAAAAGAAAGTTCAAATATTGCAGAACCATTTGGTGATTCACGTCCTTTGTAAACAATTATCCAGCTCTTGTCATTCATTCTAGCTAAGTATGAATCTTCCTTGTTAAGATATTTCACTATTCTCTGTGGTAGATAAAACCATTTATTGTTCTCTAAATATGCTATTACTTTTGATCCATATTGTGTAACCTTCCACTCGAAGTTTAAAATTTTGTATGGTTTATTTAAAAGAATATCATCAATTTTAGTGTACTCAGATTTTATTCCATGCGCAATATTAATAATTTGTTGATACATCTAAAATAAAACAAAAAGTTATTTTATGTAACTACTACTAATAAATAAATATTCTTACCATTTTGCTAAGCAGACTTTGAAGGCGACAATAACTGAAACCTAATTTTGGTTGGTCTTTTATATTCATTTATAATCGAAAATTTAAAAAATTCTAAATGAGAATAAAAAACTAGTCTTATTATTCTCTTAAAAAATTTTTTTGTTTAATTCGAAAATTAAAGCACATACACAAACCACCACCGATTATAATAGAGATGAACTGTCAAGGTAAAGTATAACATTCTTTAGGATTGGAACTTTTAGGATTCCAATTAGAATTTTCAGTCAAAATGATATAAATCCAATGGTTGTTTTATTAAATTCTATACAGTATCAATCCTTATGGAAAAATACTTTGTGTGTCACATAAACATATTTCTCATAAGGAATTATACTTATGGAAAATTACACTGTGGTCCATATATACATATTTCCCATAAGATTCGATCTCATAGAAAATTACTTTGTGTTATATGTCTATATATTACCCTTAAGGATTGAATTTTATGGATAATTATATTGTGTGCACATATTGTAACATTTTCATAAGGATTGATCCTTACAGAATATTATATTATGTGATTTACATATATACATATTTCCCATCAGGATCGATCCTTATGAAAAATTACATTGTGTGCCAAAACCCGCTTATTTATACTACTACGTGGCATTTTCATGAAAAACCCGTTCTAGGCTATATCTCGGGTATATATGGACCGATATTGGAAATTTTCAATTTTCATATTTATATAACTTTATTTCATTACTAGAACTGCTTTTGAGCACAAAAATGTTGTTTTAGTTTGCTTACGCGACACTTTTATGTAAAACCTGGTCTAGGCTATATCTCGGGTATATATGGACCGACATCGAAAATTTTCATTTTTCATATTTATATGACCCTATTTCATTACCAGAACTGCGTTTGAGCCCAAAAACGTGGTTTAAGTTCGCTTACGCGACATTTTCATGAAAAACCCGGTTTGGGCTATATCTCGGGTATATATGGACCGATATCGGAAATTTTCATTTTCCATATTTATGTAACCTAATTGCATTACCAGAACTGCTTTGGAGCACAAAAAAATTGTTTAAGTTCGCTTACGCGGCATTTTCATTAAAAATCCGATTTGGGCTATATCTCGGGTATATATAGACCGATATCTGAAAAAAAAATTTTTGTCTTTTAGTCACCATGCTTAATAAGTGTGTGAAGTTTGAAGCAAAACAAACAACTTTTGTTTTCAAAAATTTTCATACAAAATTGCAAAAAAATGGATTTTTTCGGAATTTTGAATATATCTCAGCTATACGTGGAGCGATATTACTGAATTTCAACAGCAAACCCATGAATCGATGAGGTAAAAGAATGGTGAAAGAAAAAAGTCTAATGGTTTTCGCAGAAACGGTATTTCAACAGCGGACAGACGGACATCGCTTAATCGACTTTTCCATTAATTCTGATTCAGAATATATATACTTTATAGGGTCGCAAAAAAAACTGTAGAAATTACAAACGGAATCACAAACTTATATATACCCTTTACATTTTTGTGAAAGGTATAAAAACTAAAACATTTTTAATTAAATTGTTGTTTTTATATAAACAATAAGTGTTGGTATTTAACTAAAAGAAAGTTCAAATATTGCAGAACCATTTGGTGATTCACGTCCTTTGTAAACAATTATCCAGCTCTTGTCATTCATTCTAGCTAAGTATGGATCTTCCTTGTTAAGATATTTCACTATTTTCTGTGGTAGATAAAACCATTTATTGTTCTCTAAATATGCTATTACTTTTGATCCATATTGTGTAACCTTCCACTCGAAGTTTAAAATTTTGTATGGTTTACTTAAAAGAATATCATCAATTTTAGTGTACTCAGATTTTATTCCTTTCGCAATATTAATAATTTGTTGATACATCTAAAATAAAACACAAAAAGTTATTTTATGTAACTACTACTAATAAATAAATATTCTTACCATTTTGCTAAGCAGACTTTGAAGGCGACAATAACTGAAACCTAATTTTGGTTGGTCTTTTATATTCATTTATAATCGAAAATTTAAAAAACTCTAAATGAGAATAAAAAACTAATCTTATTATTCTCTTAAAAAATTTTTTTGTTTAATTCGAAAATTAAAGCACATACACAAACCACCACCGATTATAATAGAGATGAACTGTCAAGGTAAAGTATAACATTCTTTAGGATTGGAACTTTTAGGATTCCAATTAGAATTTTCAGTCAAAATGATATAAATCCAATGGTTGTTTTATTAAATTCTATACAGTATCAATCCTTATGGAAAAATACTTTGTGTGTCACATAAACATATTTCTCATAAGGAATTATACTTATGGAAAATTACACTGTGGTCCATATATACATATTTCCCATAAGATTCGATCTCATAGAAAATTACTTTGTGTTATATGTCTATATATTACCCTTAAAGATTGAATTTTATGGATAATTATATTGTGTGCACATATTGTAACATTTTCATAAGGATTGATCCTTACAGAATATTATATTATGTGATTTACATATATACATATTTCCCATCAGGATCAATCCTTATGGAAAATTACATTGTGTGCCAAAACCCGCTTATTTATACTACTTTTGCAATTGAAAATGTTGTAAGTAAACATTGTTGTTACGAAAATCGGAGCTTCAAACAAATATTTTCTCTTGAGTAGTTCGGTTGTTTATAAGAGAATACCTTCTCTTAGTTGAGTTAGTTAGCAAAACATTATTTGCTTGTGGTAAAAAGGGGTTGATTGTTTCGCGAAGAATAAGAGAAAATTTTCGAGTGAACAAATTTGTAAAATTACAATTTTATCTACATATTCATGTAAATGTGTTTAACTAAACACAAAACAACAATTGTATCTGATTAAAGTGGATGCAAAAGTATAAAATCAGGGATCGGAGTTGATCAAAAAAAAATAAATAAATAAATAAATAAAACAATATTGAAATTTCTGATTTATTACTTTTGACTTTTTGAAAATATTTAACAATCATTTAAATATTCTATGTTTAATTATATAATAGAAATCAAAGTGTAAAATAAAATATTTCGCCAAAAATATTTAAGCGATTTCTGGTTTTGCATCTTGAAAATTTTGGAATATTAAAAGATTACTTAAACGTTGTTGATTGGCTAACGTAATAATTAAACAAAAACATAAATTTGGAAATGGTTCCTTATTCAAGAATCGCTGAATTTTAAATTTCGACATTTTAAAAATTTAACAATAAGTTAAATTAGATCATTTAATTTTGTTTTTCAGCTACATTGTGAAACCTAATACAATCAAATATATGGGTTAAAAGACTAAAGTTCAGCAAGATAAAATATCTGTAAAGTAAGGAATTATAGGAATTATTTTCAAATACAAACAAATTTGAACAGTGTTATTCACAAATTAATCTCCCAAATTAAACTTGAAATATTTTGAAACTTTTTCGCATTTTTATATCAAACGGTTGGCCAACATAATGGACTTATTACAGATTTTCGGTTTGAACGTTGAGGAATTAAAGGCAAAATGTCAGGAGCTAGGGCTGGAAGCAGAGGGGCAGAAACTTATTTTGCAAGAAAGGGTAAAAAAAAACATTATAATACGGGACAGAGCACTAGTAAGCCAAATCCAGAGTACGGGGAAGCTGCTTCTGTTATTCGGGAGTCGTCGGTCGATGAATATTCGGGTCCTTCCACCTTCACCTTAAGGGATATTGCGGACACATTAGCCAAATTTTCCGGGGAAGGACAATGGTTGAACGATTTTGAGGATTGTGCAGTGACAGTAGGTTGGAACAATCTGCAGAAATATATATATGCTCGCCAGTTGCTTTCAGGCGCTGCTAAAATTTTTTGTAGGAGTCTGAGTAAAATCAGAGACTGGAATTCGTTGAAGAGCGAGTTGAAAAGGGAATTTGGGGTCAATCACTCAGCTATTGAGATTCACCGAATGCTTAAGAATAGGAGAAAACACCCGACGAAAGCTTTAGGGAATATTTGTATAGTCCGCTAGAAATAGCATCCCCAATTGCACTTGACAATAATAGCTTGATTCAATATTTTACTGAGGGCATTCCAGATAGCAGAATAAATAAAACCATTCTCTATCAGGCATCATCAATAGAAGATTTGAAGGCAAAACTAAAGGTCTACGAAAAGGTAACCAAACCATCGCAGCCAAATACTTTTAGCAGATGGCGTCCGAAACAAGAATTTCAAGCAAACGTTAGGAAGGAATGGTCGAAAAACAATATTGTTTGTTACAAGTGCGAAGCCAAGGTCACACAATGAAAGAATGTATTAAAACACAGCCCACATGCTTCAAATGTAAGAGTGTAGGTCACAAATCGTTTAATTGTGGATATTCTCAGGTAAGGAGAGAAGAGGTGAAGGACAAAACTGCGATGCACACACTTTCGCAAGAGGATAAATTGAATTTATGCAAAGTATCAATCGACAAGAGTATTTAAGGATTTAAACATACTCGGATATGAAGTGTCAGCATTAAATTCCATATAACACATGAAAGAGATGTCTAATACTCGGCTGTATTAGAAAATGATATACTCGAATACGTTGACGTTTCGATAAACACGGAAGGGGCAAAGTTCTCATTAAAGTCTTCGCTACCTGAAATTGTGCCGATTGTTAATAAGAATGAAAATACTTGTAGAGGAGAGGTTGAAGAAGTTTTAGAATAGTTAAATAAAATATGCGTGACAATAGATGGTCATTTTGAATTACAGCAGTTAGAGAGACACGTAGGGGGAAAAATAGTAGATATGATAGGAAACTACAAACCAACAAAACCTAAAAAATTTCCAGTAAAGAAGAAAATTGTGCTGAAGTACGAAATACCAGTTTATCACCGCCCTCGTAGAATGTCAATCACAGACCAGCAAGCTGTTGACAAACAAGTCATGGAACGGCTCCAGGAAGGCATTGTAAAACAAAGCCATTCAGAGTATTCCTCACCGGTTGTTCTGGTCACAAAAAAGGACGGTACTAAACGATTGTGCTGCGACTATCGGCGACTAGATGAAAAAATGATACGGGATAGCCTTCCCGCAAAGCAAAGGTATATACGACGCTTGACCTACGAAACGGTTTCTTCCATGTGCCCATAGAATATTCTAGCCAACGATATACGTCATTTGTAACACATCGCGGGCAGTATGAATTTTTATATGTACCATTTGGGTTATCGAACTCGGTATTTTGTCGTTATATAACAGCAGTTTTGCAAGATTTAATAGCAGACGGGACAGTCGTATTATATATGGATGATATTGTTATTCCAACCAAAACGGAGGAAGAGGGTCTGGTAAAACTAAAGAGAGTTCTAGAAGTCGCGCCACTATACGGGCTCAAGATCAAATGGAAGAAGTGTCAATTTCTCATGAAGAAAATAATATTTTTAGGATATATTCTGAAAAATTCGACAATCCGCCCCTCAGAAGAAAAAACATCCGCAATTGAGAAATTTCCGGTCCCAAAGGATCAAAAGGCAGTGAAACGATTTTTAGGGTTGACGTCCTTTTTTCAACGCTTTATTAAAGGATATGCATTAATAGCAAAGCCATTATCCGATTTATTGAAGAAGGATACTCCATTTAAAATGGGTGACGAAGAGATTACTGCTGTACAACAACTGAAAGCTGCGTTAGTAAGCTCCATTTAACTGAAACTTTTTAATCCTAATGGAGAAACGGAATTACACACAGATGCTAGCAAATACGGGTATGGTGCTGTCTTATTACAAAAACACTCAGAAGACGGTCAGTTGCATCCGGTGCAATATATGAGTCGTAAGACAACAGATTTCGACGAGAAGTACCACTCATACGAGTTGGAGGTGCTAGCAGTGATTGAAGCACTGAAGAAGTGGCGTGTATTCGTAATAGTGCAGAAGGTGAAGATCGTCACTGACTGTAACGCGTTCACCATGACGATGAAAAAGCAAGATGTAGCATTAAGGGTATCTAGATGGGCTATTTTTCTCCAAGACTTCGACTACGTTCTCGAACACAGAAGTGGCTCGAAAATGCGCCATGTAGATGCGCTAAGTAGGGTGTCATGTCTCATGATGGATGGCACACTGCGTGTCAGGATAAGAGAATCCCAATTGAAGGACTTGGATTCGAGCAGTAAGCAAAATCTTAGAAACCCAAAGTTATGAAGATTTTTTTTGTAGCATGGTATAGTTCACAAAGATCTCACTAAATAACTTCTGGTGATACCTGCGTCGATGGAGAGGGAAATTATAAACACATGACAAACCAACGAGTACTAAACTTCAGAGACAAGGGTATAGATTGCAAAATAGAAAAGACAAAACGGGAGTTGGTTACGAGTGTTGAAGGTAGACGGTCATCAAACCAGAGCGAATTAATTTGAAAACAAATAATAAAGTATAAAAGCCAAACAAGTATGGAAAACCAAATTTCGCGGTTGGCTTCGTGATAATTCGGTGAACGTAATAAAGTGAACTGAATCATACTTAGAAATATGAATACTGAAACTAGATTAAACTAAACTAGATTAAACTAAAATGTGCTAAGTTTTTTGTGATGTGCCTGAAAAATTAATCAAAAGATTTTAATGAAATTAAAACAGATATTCTTATATCCATTAACAAAGTTTGACTGAGCCAACTTCATGCGTTGTTTGCGTCAATGTCAGTTGCAAAAGGAGACGGATAACGTATGTATCCCGGCCGAAAGGTTTTAATTTAAAGGAAAGTAAAAAATCGTTTCTCGGGGTTTTTTCCTAAAATAAAGGAGCGTAGAGAAAACAAGTCTACATAAAGATCGATGCACTCCTTATACCAGGTTTTACTTATAGAAAATATATTTTTTATACCTACTTTAAAATAGTTTTTTTTTCTTTACTTAATATTCGATGATTTTGTCAACTGAATTTATTTTAAATACTTGCAAGAATAGCTTCACGTTCAGCTGCTGTTGACTGGGTGCCAAAGATTAATCAGACTATCAATTCACTTCGTATTTAATGAATAATTCTAATCATATACGCTGAATTTAAGAATATAAATGTAAATAAAAAAATTAACATTTGAAATAAAATATTATAAGTCGTCTTTAGTTCGACAGTTGACGTTAATTATGCCCCCTTTTCTTAACTGATCGATGATTTTTATGATCAATTATGTAGTTAGAAAAAACAATGGAGGCCGTTAAAAGCTATAAGGATATAATCAAAATATTAAAAAACTTTTTAAACATTTTTAAGAAATTGATAAAGTGTATTGCCACACTAGTAATGGTTATTATTTGCACTAGTAATCGTTATTATTCATTTGAATGAGTTTTTAGCCGTTAAAGTTTCGTTTTAACGACTTGTTGTAATTGAACCCAAATTTTCAGGACATAATAGTTGTGTTCATTTACAAATTTTTTGTTATAAATTTGTAACAGTTGTTATTAGAAAGTTTTCATTAACTCAAAAAATTTGCAACGAGTGGGTATCAAAAGAGCGTACAAAATTGAGAGATAGAAAAATTTTTCCAAGTTTTTACAAGTAAAATTTTTACTTGTAATAATTATTCAAACAGCTGTTTTGCGTTAGTGTTTACAAAACAATATTTCTAAATTAAGTTAAATATAAAAATATTTTGACAATTTTTGAAAAATTGTAAGTGTATGTAAACTTTTAAAATGATAAAAAATATGAAAAAGATTACAAATTTATTTTTGTGTAACTTAGGAACAACAGAGACGTCTAATGGATAAGCAACACAGTGTCTGGCACATCAGTGGCAAAGGATGTTCCGCAAAGTTACTTGCTTGAATGTGTTTAAAACTAAATTGACATTTAGATCCTTCCATTTTTAATTATATTAATATTTTTCTACTTTTAACCTCTGAAATGTTTTTGTTTTTTATTTCTTTAATATTTACAGACCAGCTGTAATTTTTAGTATTGTAAATATTATAAGTACCTAGCTACTCGGTACTTTACACTTTGAAATTAATTTGAAATAAAAATGCTATGTATAGGCTGGCTGCTATAGCGTATAAAGCGGGTCATACACGTTTCATTCAATTGTCAATTGAGCATTTCAATTGAATTGGTTCTTGGCCACACATTTCACAAACTGAATTGAAAAATTTTCATCCAACTATCAGATTCAATGAAATTAAAGACAATTTTAAAATTATTTAAAGTTTTCTTTGCAAGAAACTACAAACAGACTAATCTAAAGTAAATGAATACATACTGAGTTAATAATAAATTGATCGTGTCCAAATATTACCTGTATTACCTAAAAATTCACACACATATATATATATATATATATATATATATATATATATATATATATATATATATATATATATATATATACTTATATATATATATATATATATATATATATATATATATATATATATATATATATATATATATATATATATATATATATATATATATATATATATATATATATATATATATATATATATATATATATATATATATATATATATATATATACAGTATTGGGCAAAACCTAAGAAACGCTGCTTGATTTTAGCTTTTAGTCAAAATTATATTTAAATGAACATATTTCAATTCAATGCTTTAATGCAGTTTTATTAGTAAATGTGTCATACAAAATTACCAAAAAAAATTTTTGTAATTATCTCTCATCTAACGGTTCTTTTAGTACAACAACAAAAAATACTCAAAAAATCATTGGGCAAAACCTAAGAAACTTTTAATATTTGGTATAATAACCCTTATTTTTTATGACTGCGGCGCACCGACGCGGCATAGATTTGATTAAATTATCAATTATTTTTGGATCTAGGCGTATCCATTCATTCTCCAGACACGAAAATAAATCGTCTCTCTAGGAAAATCGTTTCGATCCAACATTCTTCTTCAATATGGAAAATAAATTTTCGATTGGGTTCAAATCGGGCGATTGAGCCCGCCAATCAAGCACTTGAATCCTTTTCGATTGTATCCAGTCCTTCACCAATTTCGATGAGTGTTTCGGATCGTTATCATGTGGAAACACCCATCGAAGTGGCATATTCCACTCGGCATATGGCAACATCTTATTTTCGAAAATGTCCCTATACACAAATCTGTCCATTTCGGTAGAAATTCTGTGGAACGGCCCTAGACCATGACCCGAAAAACACGTCCACACCATCACACTGCCACCCCAATGCTTGAGAGTGTTTTTTACAATATCGGGATTTGAGCCTTTCACCTGTATTGCGCCTAACACGACATACGCCATCGCATATATATATATATATATATATATATATATATATATATATATATATATATATATATATATATATATATATATATATATATATATATATATATATATATATATATATATATATATATATATATATATATATATATATATATATATATATATATATATATATATATATATATATATATATATATATATATATATATATATATATATATATATATATATGGCTGATTTGGTAGAGTACTCGACCAACAGTCTCGAGGTCGTAAACAAAACTATGTGAATTTTACTCATTGCTACTCTCCGCGCAATGTAATATCATTCGTAAACAATTAAAAGAACGTCTTTTCTATGTATATATTAAGTTTAAAACAAATTATTAAAATTGTGTAAAAGGGACAATATTAAATCATATTGTCTAAATGTAAACGGATACTTAGTAAGCACAAGTTAAGGCGAATTCAATACCACGTGCATCTACTCATAATACAAAACATGGTAGTTGCTTTGCTACAACAACGAAAACAACAACGAGTATATGTTATTTCAAAAATCAAATTGAATATAAAATGCCCTTTGCTTATAAATTGTATATAGATAGGAGTTATACTAGAGAAAACTATCAAACTTTTATTGCATTAAAGTATTAATTAGGAGAATAAATAATATAGAATATAAAACAATAGGTTTATATCACATATGTATATACATATATCATGGAACAATAACCTACTAGGTAAAAGCAAGTCTACAAGGCAACAATAAAAAACAACAAGGTTTTTTATAATTGCCTTGCTCTGTATTATGGCCTTATGTCAAACATAAGAAATGAAAAATAAAAAAACAAACGGGAAATTTATTTTATGTTTCTACCCAACAAACACAAAATCAAGCTTCAATTATATGTAAATAAAACTTTTATCTAGTAGAAATGGATTCGCTTTGTATGTACGTACTTATTTTTCGAAATATGCAGCAAGAATTTTCATTTGTTAATAAATATGGTTAATTCAACAACAAAGCAAAAATTGCAGCTACTATTTTAGTTTTATAATGCATAATTTTATGTACTCATGTAACAACATATCGGCATTAATACCTAGTAAAAAGTTTCTACAGATGTACTTACGTTAGTAAGTGTGTGCATACATATATATGTAATCACAGTATTCACAAACTATCGATGTGCATATAAAACTACATATATGTATAGCGTGTGTGCATTTATTAGTGAGCATAAAAAGAAATCGTAAAATTGCAAACGATACAAATATTATATTATATATTGGTGTACACATATCCTATTAAAACTTATTGTAGTCATTTTAAAAACTGTCACTTTACTCTCTCTCTCTCTCTCTCTCTTATACTCTCAGCTGTTGCAGTTTGAGAAAACAAACTCAATTCACTAAAATGCTGTAAAACTTAGTGCAAAGTTTTGGATAGAAGAACGGACATAATATCTGTGACATTATATCATAACATCTTAAGTCGTGATAAGACTAAAAAAGTTTTTAGGAGAAATTTTGGCGAAAAACTATCTTTAAGAAAAATGAAAATAAACCAAAATTACACAAAATTGGCAATAATCAGTGTTTAAAAAACTTAACTTACAAAAGCAAAAGTTTGAAAATTTGACTGTTGCTTCGAAGCAGAAGTTTTTTGTACACTTCGAATGCTTTTGCTTTTTCTTAAACTTTCCATACAAAGAGAAACTTTGAAAAGTCTTTCGATATTTTAAATAAAGTGAGAAGTTTTATTTTGTTTTAGCTTTTTCCTTTTGAAAGTTAATAATTAAGCAACAGTTTGTAAACCAAAATCAAACTTCTTGCTTGGAAGTAACTGCGCAGTTGTTTTAAAGAACTTATTTGAATATGTTATTCTCTTTTGTTTTTTGCTCAAAAGAGGCAATATACTGCCCAGTTAACATAAGAGTTGCATTTGAAAAGTATATTATGGTTATTGTTAAAAATTAAAGCTGAAAGAACATGTAAAGTCAATTATATTTTTTACAGCAAACATGCAACAGAAGCAAAGAATTTTAACAAACATACGATTATTTTTACGAGAAGCAATGTATGTATTTATCCGAGAAAAGGACAATATGTCCATCCGAAATATATTATCACTACCAACTAAAATGCCACGCTGTTTATAATATTAATATTGATTTTAAGTCCCAGAAAAACAAACTATTTACTGTACTATTGCTTTGCAGTTAAAATAGTTTCCCCTTATTTTATTTCCAAAGAAAACTTTTTTAAACTCGTGTCGCGACACGTCGGTATATGCATATAAGATTCTAGTAGTTATATTAAACAAATTTTGTGTTTGCTGGTTAGCTCTTTCACTAACGCACACCCAATTTATGCTCACTCTACATATAACTTAAAAGTTAAAACAAAACTGAATGAGCGCAAAGAACCTAAAAACTGTTTAAAGAAACTTTTCATTTTAAAAGTCTAAGAATAAGCAAAAGTTTTATTTGAAAAGCGAAAAGTTTTTATTCAAATCAACAGTTTATTGTTTCAAACTTTTGATTTCTCTCGCTTCATAATTTGAACACTGTAAACTGTTGCTTTCAGTTTTCTTTATAGAAATACGGAGTCGAAAACGACTTAAACTGCGCAAAAGCAAAAGTTGAAAAGACTTTTAAACACTGGCAATAATACAAAAAAATATTTTGACAAACAAAAATTTTATATATAATAAATTAATCATGTTATATACCATTTTCTGATTTTTAAAAATTTGACTTAAGTTGTTATGTTAAAACACCACAGATATAATTAACCAACTTATCCTTCTGATACTCGCGTTTACATTTAGCTTCTCTATTGTACTCTGTGTTTAAAAGGCTACTATAATTCTTTATCTTTTCA
This sequence comes from Thecocarcelia acutangulata, assembly GCA_914767995.1. NCBI lineage: Eukaryota > Metazoa > Arthropoda > Insecta > Diptera > Tachinidae > Thecocarcelia > Thecocarcelia acutangulata. Next base: position 9,452,046 of record OU612099.1, on the reverse strand, counting down.
TATCAATAATATTTTACTTGCTGTTTTTGCTTCAGTTTTACTACAACTTGTTCATAAAACAAGAGTGTGGTAAATTCGGCTGGGCCGAATCTAAAATACCCTTCACAATAGCCACGTATAAAAACGCGGTTTAGGCTATATCTCTGGTATATATGTACCGATATCGGAAAATTCCATTTTCCATATTTATATAACCTTATTTCGTTACCAGAACTGTTTTTAAGCAAAAAAAAGTTGTTTAAGTTCACTTACGCGACATTTTCATGAAAACCGCGGTTTAGGCTATATCTGGGGTATATATGGACCGATATCGGAAATTTTCATTTTGCATATTTGTATAACCTTACTTTATTACCGGAACTGCCTTTGAGCAAAAAAAGTTGTTTAAGTTTACTTACGGGACATTTTCATGAAAAACCCGTTTTAGGCTATATCTCGGGTATATATGGGCCGATATCGGGCTTTTTCATTTCCCATATTTATCTAACCTGATTTTATAACCAGAACTGCTTTTAATAAAAAAACGTTGTTTAAGTTCGCTTACGTGGCATTTTCATGAAAACCCCAGTTTAGGCTATGTCTCGGGTATATATGGACGTATATCGGGCATTTTCATTTTCCATATTTATCTAACCTTATTTCGTTACCAGAACTGTTTTTAAGGAAAACAAGTAAGAGTGTAGTATATTCGGCTGGGCCGAATCTAAAATACCCTTCACGATAGTCACGAATATGTATAGTATATTAAAAATGTGGCCTGAATATGCTCGGTTATATATGAACCGATATCGGAATTTTCTATTTTCTGTATTTTAGTAACCTTCTTTTATAACGAGAACTGCTTTTCAGCGCAAAAAACAATAATTTTTAATAGAAAAATCGATTCAGGCTATATCTCGGGTATATATGGACCGATATCGAAAATTTTAATTTTCCATATTTATATAACCTTATTTCATTACCAGAACTGCTTTTGAGCACAACAACTTAAAGTTCGCTTACACGACATTTTCATGAAAAACCCGGTTTAGGCTATATCTCGGGGATATATGGACCGATATCGAAAATTTTAATTTTCTCTATTTTCGTAACCTTCTTTTATAACAAGAAGTGCTTTTCAGCAAAAAAATAATGTTATTGGAAAAATCGGTCCAGGCTATATCTCGAGTATATATGGACCGATGTCGCATATTTTCTTTTTCCATATTTATATAGGGTGTTTTTTTAAGCTAGATAGAACTTTAAATTGTAAAAAGTAACACAAAAAATTAAATTTTGATGAAACATTTTTTTTATTTGTTTCAGTATACTCTGACAAATCATTGAATTGAAGCCACGAGACCATTGTATGCGTCGTTCTTTCGCCGATTGGGCTCTAGAGCAGTTGGCAACTGACCCGTTGTTTTATCGCAAAATTGTGTTCAGCGATGAGGCGCATTTTTGGCTTAACGGGTTTGTTAATAAGCAAAATTGCCGCATATGGAGTGAGACCAATCCACAAGAGACCCTACAGACTCCATTACATCCAGAAAAATGCACTGTTTGGTGCGGTTTTCATGCTGGTGGCATCATCGGACCTTATTTCTTCAAAAATGAGGCCGGAGCTCGCGTTACGGTCAATGGAGATCGTTACCGCACCATGATCAATGATTTTTTGTTTGAAAATATGGATGACATTGATCCGGAGGAGATGTGGTTTCAACAGGATGGCGCTACGTGCCATACGGCGAACGCAACCATCGACTTACTGAAACCAAAATTTGGCGATAAGTTGATTTCGAGAAATGGACCTGTCAATTGGCCTCCAAGGTCGTGCGATTTGACACCTCTCGATTATTTCCTGTGGGGCTACGTGAAGTCACTGGTTTATGCTGATAAACCAGCAACAATTGACGCCTTGGAGGCCAGCATTGTTCGTGTTGTTCGTGACATACGGCCAGCAGTGCTCGAAAAAGTGGCCCAAAATTGGACGTCCAGAATGCGCTACGTCAAGAACAGCCGCGGTGCCCATATGCCCGAAATCATTTTCAAATGTTAATGTCACGTATTGATCTTTCGAATAAAAAAAAATTTTGATTACAATTTAATTTTTTGTGTTATTTTTTACAATTTCAAGTTCTATCGGGCTTAAAAAAACACCCTATATAACCTTATTTTATTACCAGAACTGCTTTAAGGTGAAAAAAGTTGTTTAAGTTCGCTTACACGACATTTTCATGAAAAACCCGGGCTATTTCTCGGGTATATATGGACCGATATCGGAAATTTTCATTTTCCATATTTATGTAACCTAATTTCATTACCAGAACTGCTTTTGAGCACAAAAAAGTTGTTTAAGTTCGCTTACGCGACATTTTCATTAAAAATCCGGTTTGGGCTATATCTCGGGTATATATGGACCGATATCGGAAATTTTCATTTTTCATATTTATGTAACCTAATTTCATTACCAGAACTGCTTTTGAGCACAAAAAAGTTGTTTAAGTTCGCCGACGCGGCATTTTCATGAAAACCCCGGTTTAGGCTATATCTCTTGTATATATGGACCGATATCGGAAATTTTTATCTTTAATATTTATATAAACTTATTTTATTACCAGAACCGCTTTTAAGCAAAAAAAAGTTGTTTAATTTCGCTGACGCGGCATTTTCATGAAAAACCCGTTCTAGGCTATATCTCGGGTATATATGGACCGATATTGGAAATTTTCATTTTTCATATGTATATAACTTTATTTCATTACTAAAACTGCTTTTGAGCACGAAAATGTTGTTTTAGTTTGCTTACGCGACACTTTTATGTAAAACCCGGTCTAGGCTATATCTCGGGTATATATGGACCGACATCGAAAATTTTCGTTTTCCATATTTACGTAACCTAATTTCATTACCAGAACTGCTTTTGAGCACAAAAAAGTTGTTTAAGTTCGCTTACGCGGCATTTTCATGGATACCCCGGTCTAGGCTATATCTCGGGTATATATGGACCGATATCGGAAATTTTCATTTTCCATATTTATGTAACCTAATTTCATTATCAGAACTGCTTTTGAGCACAAAAAAGTTGTTTAAGTTCGCTTACGCGGCAATTTCATGAAAACCCCGGTCTAGGCTATATCTGGGGTATATATGGACCGATATCGAAAATTTTAATTTTTCATATTTATATGACCCTATGTTATTACCAGAACTGCTTTTGAGCAAAACAAAGTTGTTTAAGTTCGCCTACGCGACATTTTCATGAAAAACCCGGTTTGGGCTACGGACATCGCTTAATCGACTTTTCCATTAATTCTGATTCAGAATATATATACTTTATAGGGTCGCAAAAAAAAACTGTATAAATTACAAACGGAATCACAAACTTATATATACCGTTTACATTTTTGTGAAGGGTATAAAAAAGATAAATATTATGGTACTAATGTTTACAATAAGAATCAAATTTGCACTCGAATCAATGAATTAAGATGCCACTGAATGAAAAGGTAACAATACTGTAGTGCAATTCACTAACTTTTAACGATTTTAAAAGAGCATAACTTAACGCGAGCTATTGTGGTTTGCACTAACGTTTATGTGATTCACTAACTTATTCTTAACACCTCTGGTTGTATGTTAAAAATATTTGAAATAATGTGGCAGCTTTGTTAAAAATAAAGAAAACCACAAAGAAGAACAGAAAAAAAAACAAACAAATTTGTAAATAATTCCATGTTTACGGTAAGTAAAACTATTTATATGTTTATTATTTAAAATATTTTTTGATAAGTAACATAAGTTCTTCTCACAGAGAACACGCCGAACGACTGTTGAAGTCTTCCGACAAGTCGTATGCCAAATAGTTATTCTAATAGAAATTTTAACTACATTTTTGTTAAGATAAACACCACAAAAATAATTGGTGTTTAGTTAACGCTAATCAGTCAGGCTATAAAAACAGCTGATTTAAAACGAAGACAAATAGTGTTAAAACTGTTATAGAATCGCGAAAACACCAACGCTAGTGTTAATTTCTCTAAACGAATTTTATTAGCGTTAAAACAGGTTAGTGAATTGCACTACTGGAGAGAGTGTAGAGAATTATGAGTGCCATGATAATTTATTTTGTATAAGAAAAAGCATAGAAGATGCTGAAGAAATGCATAACTTTAACTTTAAATTTTTCCAAAAATTAATCAAAGATAAGGTCTGAGATATGGCATCGAAACAACCAAAAAGTAGGAACTACTATGAATCAATAGGTTTAAAATTGGTATACATACAGTTCATGATGAGATACATAAAGACCAGGATGTCGCCTTACTGTCCGGATGACTCTTTGCAGGTAAGTATGCTGATTGAAGAATGCAGGTAAGTATGCTGACTTTGATGAAAAACTGTACTTAAATATGTTGATTAAGAATGCAGGTAAGTATGCTGACTTTGGTGAAAAACTGTAGTTAAATATGTTGATTAAGAATGCAGGTAAGTATGCTGACTTTGGTGAAAAACTGTAGTTAAATATGTTGATTAAGAATGCAGGTAAGTATGCTGACTTTGATGAAAAATTGCAGTTAAATATGTTGATTAAGAATGTAGGTAAGTATGCTGACTTTGATGAAAAATTGTAGGTTATGATGATTAAGAATGCAGGTAAGTATGCTGACTTTGATGAAAAATGTGCAGATCAGGTTGATTCGTGTTAGAGGTTATGTTGGCCTTGATGAAAAATGTTGATTAAGAATGCCGGTAAGTATGCTGACTTTGATGCAATTGCAGGTTAGATGAGTGTTGGTTACTGACAAATTGTGGGCTAAGTTGTCTTCGATGAAACTTGTAGGTTATGCTTAGGAAACTGCGGGTTGCAGGGCTTCGAAAGAAAATGTATGATGACGGTGATGAAACATTTCCAATTTTGGTGTAAAATTCCAGAGTATTTCGATTTGGTTAAAATGTTACCAATGGTGCTGACTTGGCTGTGGTTGGGAAGCAAATCTCTCTGCCGATATTTCGTTCCATTCGTCGGCCACCTTCTCCTATGTTTCCACACATTCGCAGGTTCTCACTTTTCTTTATATATTCTCTTTTTTTCCACTTTATAATATACACAATATTTCACTATTTAATAATCAAACACTTTTCTAAATTTATAAATTGCTCAAATCCACTACTTGTTTCACTGCAATCCAAACCACGAATGAATATTTACACGCCAACAACGCAACCGTAAACCACGCTAGAACATTCTCGAACTCTTTTTGCATTTTTCTTGTTATACTTTACCGTTAGGAATTTTATGTGTATTGATTTTTTGTTTCACAAAATCACGCCACACATGATTACTTTAGGCTCATTGATCGTTACTTCAGAGTTGTACTTTTTTTTCCTCTAACAAATGATGCCCACTGTACGTCAAAAGAAAATGTAAAAATGAGTTGCCATACGGAGCGCGGATGCCACATGATGCTACTATACATATGTATAATAGAATCATCTATCTACTGCAGTTAGGATAGTCGAGTTTATTCTCAAAAGTAGATTTGCATAAAAAAATAAAAAATAAGATTTTCAAAAATTTGTGCATTGAAAATCAATAAATATAGTCAAGACCAACGCGAATTCATACCAGAGCAATAAATACAACACTAAAAAAAAATATTTTTTAAACCTCAAGGGAAAAGTATAAACACAAATAAACATTATATGTATGTGCGTGGTTTGTTTTTACTTTTTCGTTCCGTTCTGTTGCGGACTAATTTATTTTATTTATTCATTTACTTAAGTCTATGGACAAATTGCTTACAGACTACTCTAATATTTGCAAACAGTAGATGATATTTTACAAAATGAGCATTATTGATTTAAAAATGATATAACATTGCGTTTAATGGTATAAATGGTAAGAGAAAAATCAATAAAGTAATACATTTCATTGAAACAGCAAGATAGTTTCCTAACTGGATCCAACATAGCATCCCCTAACATAAAGTGGATTAAAATAACGTAACGAGTTTGTATGTATGTATGTTTGTCCCTTATAGAATCGTAAACTGTGCGTTTTAGCATGTGATGATCTTCGGCAAAGTTGTTGTGCATGATCCCGAGAAGGTTTATAAGTAAACTCCTTAATAGTCAAAATTTGTTTTTGTCAAACAAATCGTTAAAATAATTGTAACAATATTTTATTGAACTTTCTGTTCAGTAATATTTTTAACGATATCCGTTTTCGATCAAAGTCATCTCTTACAACCTTTTGTCATATACACAAAAACTGCTGTTTACCGCCTCTAAAATTACAGTCACTCACATTTAAAGTCGGGCAGACGCATGAAAAAACTTTAAGTCCCAATATTTATAAGCTGATAGAAGAAAAATTCGTTTTAATTCTGTTTATTTTATCACACAAGTTCTTTTATTTAAAAACAACAAAAACAATTTATTCCAAGTTCTTTTATTAAATGTATACGAAGGCTTAACTTAAATAAGGTCACTTTTCAGTCTCACATTTAGAGTCGGGCAATTAATAAAAAATTAGCATTATGTGAACATAACGCAAAATTAATATTTTGTAGATCCACCTTTTTGGGTTTCAACAGCTTGTAAGCGGTTAGGCAAAGATTCCACTAATTTTTTGCAAACCTCAGGACTTATATTATTCCACTCTTCCTGTAAGGCATTCTTTAGTTGTGGAATTGACGTACACTGCCTGTCCTGCATCCGGCGGCCTAATTCGTCCCACAAATGTTCAATAACATTGAGGTCCGGACTTTGTGTAGGGGTTTTAATAACCTTCGGACAGTTATAGAGCAGCCAATTCTTTACATCATATGCTGAATGTTTAGCATCATTATCCTGGTAAAATTGGAAATTAGTTTCAATGCCGAGTTTTTTTACGCTTTCTTTTAAATTTTTTCTCAAAATATTTAAATAAACATTCTTACTCATAACACCGTCAATGAAATGCAAATTTCCAACGCCTGAGGCTGCCATGCATCCCCAAACCATAACCGATCCACCACCGTGCTTTACTGTTTTTCTTAAATTCTTGCCTTCCTTCAAATTTCCAACTCCTGAGGCTGCCATGCATCCCCAAACCATAACCGATCCACCACCGTGCTTTACTGTTTTTCTTAAGTTCTTGCCTTCCTTCTCTTTGTTTGGTTTGCGCCATACTTTTCCTCTTCCATCGCACCCAAATAAGTTAAATTTACTTTCGTCAGTAAACAATACCTAAATATTAATAATAAGCCTAATTAAGTTTTTATGTTTGCTCCAACTTACGGTACTCAAGAAATCAAAATCTTTGGTCATATATTGACGAGCAAAAACAAGCCGTTCGCTTTGGTTTTTCTTACTTATTAGAGGTTTTTTCCGTGCCACTCGGCCATGAAAGTCATTCTTGCGAAGAAGTCTTCTTATTGTTTCTGGGTTTACCTACGTCCCAGAAGCTTCCTTGACCATTGCTGTCAGTTTTGGAGCAGAAATAAAAGGATTTTTTGTTTTAAAATCATGTTCTCATCTCTGTGTGAAAGCTTTCTTGCTCGGGCTCCGCGTTTTTTATTTGCTACCAAACCACTTTCTTTATATCTAGAAATGATATCATGCACTGTAGATTTGCTTGTTTTTATCAAATTAGATATTTCCCTTTCAGATTTTCCATCTAAGTGCAACTCAATTATTATTTTCCGTTCTTCGAAGGTGGATTGTTTAATTTTGCGTGGCATTTTTCAAAAAACTTTTATAATCTTCACTGATCGAATGATTGTGTAAGAAGAAATAATTGTTTTGGAGACAAAAGAAGAAAAAAGTGGAAATAACGGTATATTTCACTTTTTCATTGTACAAAACATTAAGTGCCCGACTTTCAATGTGAGACAGAGAATTTACTTTTTCTCATTTTGTTATTCTTATAACGGGACTTAAAATAAAATTTCTATGGTTTTTCTATTAATAAGAGTTTTTATGATAAAACAAAAAAAGTTAAACGCATCATCTTTCATCAAAACATAAATATTAAGATCATAAATTTTCGACAATGTTTGCCCGACTTTAAATGTGAGTGACTGTATATTAAAGAACCACACAATCGTTATGCACGTATTGATTATCGGATCGTTATTTATTATATTCATTAGATTCTATGAAGAGCAATCTATCAATCACAGTGTAAATGAATTTTCACAAACGAAGAGTGAGGATATATTAGCTAGAGTGGGTGAATTTATTGAGACATATGAAATATTGCTAGAATTATGATAAATAAAGGGAGAAGATTACCGCAATTAAAATTTAAGGCAGAAGATTTAGAAAACAAATTATTAATAATTTGATAGTTTACCAATTAACAAAGCAGTAACCAATTCACGCATCATCATAAATATGAACTTCACTATTCAGCGAATGTACAACAGCAAGATTGTCTTAGTTTGTGCATATAATGTGGTGCTTTCTCTATACTATCACTCTGTGTTCCGTAAATGGTATTCAAACTACTATACAGTATTATATATACAAGAATATTTTTAATACTACATGATGTTATTTTTCTGGTTCAAGTTCAAATCTGGCTTCAGCCAAGAAAAGAATCAAAACATTTTTTCTTAACTGAGGCCGGATTTGATCTTGAACCTGAAAAATAACATCATGTAATTTTAGAAATATTTAATAAGTTCAACTATATGCCATTAATATCACGTAAACATACTTTTATTATATTAAAACAAAAAGTCATATTGAATACGATTTGGTGCCGCCAAAATTCCAAAAAACGCACCGAAACTTGCAAAAAAGCGAGTCGTACACCGACTAAAGAATTTTTCGCACAACAAATGTTAAAAAGCACCGAAAGTTGATAACGCTGCTGATAATACAAATGAAGGGAGTGAAGTGACAGTGTTTTAAATTACTATTTAGAAATTTTTACTTCAAGAATTTTTTTTAGTTTATTTTATAAAAGAAAGCAATGAAATGCAGAGCAATTGCTAGAAATGTTAAAAAAGTTCTTATTACTCTTTAAATTTAATTTGCAAACTATTTAAAAGCCAACAAAAAAACTATATGCTTGTAGCTACTGGCTTTAGCATAAGCACAAATTTCAAATACAATAAGACACTCTCTTTTTCCCCCAATTTGCTTTATGCTACCTTTTCTTAACAAATACGATGGAATATTCTCTTATAAGAAACAAACATAACAAATATTATGTTTCTATTATATAAAAAAAGCATACATGAGTGGATCGAGATGTAAGCGAAACATATGTATATCAAGACATATTTTTATTTGCAAAAAAAAATCTAGCATTGTTTGAAACATTTGGTCGTACTGGAATAAATGTGTTTCTATATGTATACATGAATACATACTACATATTTATTAAAATTAAATGCCTTTGCAAACAAACATATGTAAATAAATGCTTTCATACATATGTATATTTATATATAAAAACTTACTATTATTAAAAAAAATTTTTTTATAATTAAACATTTCCGAATAATTTGAAAATTAAAATATTATATCGGATTCTTGATTAAAATTAAATATTTCGTTTTATATAAATTGCGAATTAGAGAAATTCTAAAAAAACAAGACTTTCAAATACTTTCGGAAACATTTAGAGTAAAACCAGTAAAATTTATTTACTTTAGTTTATTTATATTCAACAAGCACCGGTAAATACAAATACTTTGCAAGTATGAAGAGAATAAAGGCCCATTTAGCCGACTGTAGAAATTGTAACTGTAACGTAAATGTAAATGTAACGTAAATGTAAATGTAGTAGCACTTATAGAACACGTAAAACCCTATCATGTGTTTTTGATACAAACAAAAAGACAAAAGTGCATGTGAAGAAAATGTGTTCACTTATTAATGATTTACAGAAAAAGTGTACTGTTTTTCATTTTTATATTATTGTATGTTAAAGAAAATAATTAGTTTTTCATCACTCATATCTTTATATCAAATAATTTGCAAAAATAAAATAAAAGCAATACAGCTGTTCATGGCAGTGATGAGAGTTCATAGTATTCAGTACATAAACAAAAAGTACGAAAATTGTTTAAATGGTACCTAAAATTTCCAATATTTCTTTTTCTGTCTATTGTCGACATTTCATATGAGCTACAGCTGGGAAGTATAAAAAACAAGCTGTTTATAATGTTTTGATTAGTACCAATGTTGGAAGCTAATATAGTGAATAAATCTCAAATGTTTGAATTTTTGTTCTCTGCTCTTTGGTACCTCTAAAGAAACAAATTTAATTGATTATAATATATAATAATATTAATATATAACCGGAGCGTAGTACATTCGGCTGTGTCAAATCTAAAATAACCTTCACGATAGTAACCTATATACATATATATAGTATATATTAAAAATTTTAACTATATATGCTCGGATATATATGAACCGACCTCGGGGAAAAATATGTTTGTCTTGTAATCACCATTCCAAAAAGGAAATATTTCATGGAAATTATTATGTAAAAATTGGTTTAGGCTATATCTCGGTTAAATATGAACCGATAATGGAATTTTCCATTTTCTGTATTTTATGAGTAATTACCTCATTTTATAATCAGAACTGATTTCAAGCAAAAGAAATTTTTCACTAAAAAATCTCGGGTATATATGGACCGATATCGGAAATTTTCATTTTCTCTATTTGGTAACCTCCTTATATTATCAGAACTTCTTTTAAGCAAAAAAAAAAAAAACATATTTATGGAAAAATCGGTTTAGGTTATATCTTGGGTATACTAGTATATGGGCCGATATCGGAATTTATTTTTTTCTGTATTTAAATAACCTCCATTTATTACTATAATAAGTGTGTGAAGTTTAAAGCAAAACAAACAATTTTTTTTTCAAAAATTTTCATGCAAAATTGCAAAAAATAATGGCCTTTTTCGGAATTTTGAACATATCTCAGCTATATGTGAACCGATATTACTGAATTTCAATAGCAATCGCATGACTCGATGGGGTCTTAGAATGGTGAAAAAAAAAACGTTTTTAAGTGTAATGGTTTTCTCAGAAACGGTATTTCAGCGACCGACGGACGGACATCGCTTTATCGAATTTTCTATTAATTCTGATTCAGAATATATATACTTTATACGGTCGCAAATAAAAATTGTAGAAATTGCAAACGGAATCACAAACTTATATATACCCTCTACATTTTTGTGCTTGTTATACTTAAAAAATATTAAACAATTTTTATTATTACATTTTCATTTCATCACAGACCTAAATTTATACTGTATTGCTTTCTTACATTTATATCAGCATAACTCTAAAATATGAACCAATTTTTAAAATTCATTTTATCATTGGAAGATTGTACTTAATAAATATATTTTTGGAAATCGGGCGAATAAATGTTGTGGTTACATATAATGTGACAGTTGCAAAAATTGTGCGCTGTGTATAAATTATGCTACCATGTATATCCATTTTGCGTATTTTACAGAAAAGTCTTAAATTTATTAAAATATATTATATGTGTATGCAAACATAATTATTTAAATATTGTAATTATCAAATAAACAAAAAGTACGAAAAAAGGGTTTTTGTGCCATCCTGCCATTCACAATAATATATACCATCACTGACTACATTTGTCACGTAAACACGTAATGAAATTCTATTTTCTACAGGTTCAGACGTTACAGTTACATTTCATTACAGTCAAATAAGCGTTTTCATTGTTTCTCGTATAACAGAAACGATCAGCTGTTCCGACTACATTTACATTTCTACATTTACGGTCGGCTAAATGGGCCTTAAGGTTTGCATTTGTTTGTTATTTGCTTTGCATTTGTTTGTTTAAAGAAGCAATGCACTCAAATACATTTGATGCTAAGCCCTACTAGTTACCATTCAACACCCAGTAAACAGTACAAAAATGTTTAAATGCTATATATTATTTAATTTTATGCTTTAGTTTTTATACCCTTCACAAAAATGTTAAGGGTATACATATATAAGTTTGTGATTCCGTTTGTAATTTCTACAGTTTTTTTTTGCGACCCTATAAAGTATATATATTCTGAATCAGAATTAATGGAAAAGTCGATTAAGCGATGTCCGTCTGTCCGTCTGTCCGCTGTTGAAATACCGTTTCTGAGAAAACCATTAGACTTAGAAACTTTTTTCTTTCACCATTCTTTTACCCCATCGATTCATGGGTTTGCTATTGAAATTCAGTAATATCGGTCCACGTATAGCTGAGATATATTCAAAATTCCGAAAAAAGCCATTTTTTTTGCAGTTTTGTATGAAAATTTTTGAAAACAAAAGTTGTTCGTTTTGCTTCAAACACACTTATTAAGCATGGTGACTAAAAGGCAAAAAATTTTTTTTTCAGATATCGGTCCATATATACCCGAGATATAGCCCAAATCGGATTTCTAATGAAAATGTCGCATAGGCGAAGCTAAATAACTTTTTTTTGCTCAAAAGCAGTTCTGGTAATAAAATTAGGTTACATAAATATGGAAAATGAAAATTTCCGATATCGGTCCATATATACCCGAGATATAGCCCAATCCGGGTTTTTCATGAAAATGTCGCGTAAGCGAACTTAAACAACTTTTTTGTGCTCAGAAGCAGTTCTGGTAATAAATTAGGGTCATATAAATATGAAAAATGAACATTTTCGATATCGGTCCATATATACCCGAGATATAGCCTAGACCGGGGTTTTCATGAAAATGCCGCGTAAGCGAACTTAAACAACTTTTTTGTGCTCAAAAGCAGTTCTGGTAATAAAATAGGGTCATATAAATATGAAAAATTAACATTTTCGATATCGGTCCATATATACCCGAGATATAGCCTAGACCGGGTTTTTCATGAAAATGTCGCGTAAGCGAACTTAAACAACTTTTTTGTGCTCAAAAGCAGTTCTGGTAATGAAATAGGGTCATATAAATATGAAAAATGAAAATTTTCGATATCGGTCCATATATACCCGAGATATAGCCCAAATCGGGGTTTTCATGAAAATGTCGCGTAAGCGAACTTAAACAACTTTTTTGTGCTCAAAAGCAGTTCTGGTAATGAAATAGGGTCATATAAATATGAAAAATGAAAAGTTTCGATATCGGTCCATATATACCCGAGATATAGCCCAAATCGGGTTTTCATGAAAATGCCGCGTAAGCGAACTTAAACAACTTTTTTGTGCTCAAAAGCAGTTCTGGTAATGAAATTAGGTTACATATATATGAAAAATGAAAATTTCCGATATCGGTCCATATATACCCGAGATATAGCCTAGAACGGGTTTTTCATGAAAATGCCGCGTCAGCGAAATTAAACAACTTTTTTTTGCTTAAAAGCGGTTCTGCTAACAAAATAAGGTTATATAAATATGAAAAATGAAAATTTCCGATATCGGTTCATATATACCCGATATATAGCTTAACAGGTTTTTTGATGAAAATGCCGAGTAAACAACTTTTTTGTGCTCAAAAGCAGTTCTGGTAATGAAATAAGGTTATATAAATATGGAAAAAGAAAAAATCCGATATCGGTCCATATATACTCGAGATATAGCCTGAACCGATTTTTCCAATAACATTTTTTTTTTTACTGAAAAGCAGTTCTTGTTATAAAAGAAGGTTACGAAAATAGAGAAAATTAAAATTTCTGATATCGGTCCATATATACCCGAGATATAGCCTAAATCGGGTTTTTCATGAAAATATCGCGTAAGCGAACTTAAACAATTTGTTGTGCTCAAAAGCAGTTCTGGTAATGATATAAGGTTATATAAATATGGAAAATTAAAATTTTCGATATCGGTCCATATATACCCGAGATATAGCCTGAACCGATTTTTCCATTAAAAATTTTTTTTTTTTTTTTGCTGGAAAGCAATTCTCGTTATAAAAGAAGGTTACTAAAATACAGAAAATAGAAAAATCCGATATCAGTTCATATATAACCGAGCATATTTAGGTCACATTTTTAATATACTATACATATTCGTGACTATCGTGAAGGGTATTTTAGATTCGGCCCAGCCGAATATACTACACTCTTACTTGTTTGTATTAAGTTTAGCAATTTCTTAAAATTACTGGTTATAACATATACAGCTGTTATTTGTGTTTTCTACCTGTGTATATGTCGACATTTCATACATAGCTGAGTAAAATCAACATCATCAGTAGTGTTGAAAACCTTTGACGAAAATCCATATTTTAATATATTACTAAAATAATGAGAATTTATAAACCAAAATGCATTAATATTGTTTTAAAAACATAAAAAAAAGGAAATTTTCTACTAGCGGTTTATATATTCATATAACAATATAAGTACACACTTTGAATATCGCCAAGAGTTTTTGTTGTAGTAGCAAGCTTTCTACTAGCGGTAGAAACTCGCCTATAGTAATTTGATTACAAAAACACATGATCAAAATAAAGCGAATTCACCTGGCGCGAGAAATTCTTTTAAACAGTAGTGCTTATTAGCGATTAAAAAACATGTTTAAAGTCTCCTAACTTAATGAAAAAATATTTGTGAGGCAATATGAAGTAAAAAGTATTAGTAATATTAGTAAAAACGCCTTTTCTTTAAAAATGGCGTTCTGTTTTGTTAAATATAATATTTTCAAAGAAAATAGTTCATATATTTGTACGTTTCGAATATGCTCCTTTTCTATACTTAAATTTTACTACATATTATGTAGTAGTATACGTTTTAAAGATTCAATACCTACTTTATAATAAAGGAAAAAAAAAGCTTTTTATAACCTTGTGAGACAAATTGAAATTCGGTTCTGGAATAATTTATAAGAAATCAACTAGCAAGTTCTTCGAATTATAATGGGTGATTTTTTAAGAACTATCAGAAATTTAAAAAAAAAAACACATAAAATTCAGAAAAATGCATGAAATATTTATTTGGATCAATAGTTGGGTCGATATAATTTAATGTTTGAAGTTATTTCATGCAAATGTTGGCCGCGGCTGCGCCTCAAATGGTCCATCCGCTTAGTCCAATTTTGGCATACTCTTTCCAACATTTCGGCCGGTATCTCACGAATACTGTTGGCAATGTTGGCTTCCAGTGCGTCAATCGAAGCGGGCTTGTCGCTATAGACATTAGCCTTAACATAGCCCCACAAAAAAGAGTCTAGAGGCGTTAAATCGCACGATCTGGGCGGCCAAATGACTGGTCCCAAGCGTGAAATAAACTGTTCACCGAACTCGCCTCTCAATTGGTCCATTGTTTCGCGTGCTGTGTGGCATGTGCACCGTCTTGTTGAAACCACATGTCATGCAAGTCAAGTTCTTCCATTTGGGCAAAAAAAAGTTTGTTATCATCGCACGGTAGCGCTCACCATTCACAGTAACGTTGTGATTCGCATCATCTTTGAAGAAATACGGCCCAATGATGCCGCCAGCCCATAATCCGCACCAAACGGTTGTTTTTTGTGGATGATTGGTAGCTCTTGCAATGCTTCTGGCTGCTCTTCACTCTAAATACGGCAGTTTGCTTGTTCACGTATCCATTCAACCAGAAATGAGCCTCGTCGCTGAACACAATTCTTCGATAAAAAAGTGGATCTTCATCTAACTTTTCAAGAGCCCATTCACCAAAAATTTGGCATTGTGGTAGGTCGTTTGGCTTCAATTCTTGCACCAGCTGTATCTTATCTTTCGAATTAAAAACCGTCATACTTGGAGATAATTTTGCTCCTTACTTAGCCATACGACAAATGCTTCAACTAGCTGAGAATATTCAACACAAATATCCAGTCGCAAGTCAAATACTTAAAAGAAATATGTACGTAGATGATGTTTTAGCGGGCGAACATACAATTTCAGCAGCCAACAGATCCAAAAATGAGCTTATCCATGCCATTGAAAGAGCAGGATTTTCTTTGCGCAAATGGACAGCAAATTCTAAAAAACTTCTTTCGGATTTTTCTCTAAGTTATTTACTTCGAGAAGATTTTTTAGAGTTCGATGACCGAAGCACAGCCAAAACTTTAGCTATTTCCGATACTTTCTTTTTTGTTCCCACTGTATTTTTCGAACCTTGCAAGTATACAAAAAGAGAAGTTTGTTCACAAATCGCTCGTTTATTGGATCCAGCTGTGTGGCTGGCTCCATGCGCAATTCTGGCGAAAATCCTTATGCAGAGAATTTGGATTGAAGGTACTGCTTGGGACCAAGTCATCTCCGACAAAGCGCTTCCCCAATGGAAATTATTTCAATCTAACTATCCGTACATTAAAGATATTAATATTCCCAGATGGCTTAACTTTGTGCCAAATAGAGTTGTTCAATTTCACGATTTCTGCGATGCTTTCGAGAAAGCATATGCTGCCGGGTTGTACATTAGAATAACATATAGCAACAAAATACACATTCGGTTACTTCAAAGACCAGAGTTGCTCCTGTCAAAACTCTTTCAATTCCACGTCTAGAGCTTTGTGGGGCAGTACTACTAGCAGAAATCATCGATTCAATTCTTCCAAAGTTAGACCTCAAAACGTAACAAATCTTGGTTAGCAAAGTCTCCGTGTATATGGTTAACTTTCGTGGCTAACAGAATTTCTAAAATAGTACAAATAATTGATCCATCTCATTGGCGTCACGTTTCTTCCGAAAATAACCCAGCGGATGTAGCTAGTCGCGGAATATTGCCACCAAATGTTAGCAATAATAATTTATGGTGGAAGGGACCTATATTTATTCAAGAAGTGGATATCGCACACATCTTTCAGAAGAATCTTATTGTAGATACCAATCTAGAGCAAAAAGCAAAACTTGAATTCATGCAAAGATTCTCTTCATTTGCAAGAGCACTCGTTGCTATCAAATATTGTATTTAATTGTGCATGTGAATGCATTCCATGAAGTCTACAAAGAGTGTTTTCTTGGATTTGTTACTTTTTTAGGGGCAACGAGAAAGCTTATCAAATATTGTATAAATTGTGAGTTTGAATGGTTCCATGAAGTCTACAAAGAATGTTTTGTTGGAGTTGTTACTTTTTGAGGGCAAAGAGAAAGCTTATCAAATATTGTATTTAATTAAACGAATGTCTGTATTGGAAATTTTGGTGAAAATATGGTAGTATCTTCGGTTTACTCACCTCCCAGATACTCAAACACTGAAGATCAATACAAACGTTTTTATGAATCGCTAGAAACTCGTTTTCTTGCAGCTGGCGACTATAATGCAAAACATACATACTGGGGTTCCCGTCTTATTACTCCTAGGGGTCGAACATTATTTAACTCGACTTCAAAAATGGGCTTGGACATCATCTCGAACGGAGAGCCTACATTCTGGCCAACTGACAGATAAAAAATTCCAGATGTAATAGATTTTGGAGTCACGAAAAATATCTCCAGGGAATTGACCCATGTAGAAGCCTCTTCTGATTTATCCTCTGATCACTCTCCTACTGTTGTAACAATCCGTAATCCAACAAGTAAGAGTGTGGTAAATTCGGCTAGGCCGAATCTAAAATACCCTTCACAATAGTCACGTACATATAAAAACGCGGTTTAGGCTATATCTCCGGTATATATGTACCGATATCGGAAATTTCCATTTTCCATATTTATATAACCTTATTTCGTTACCAGAACTAATTTTAAGCAAAAAAAGTTGTTTAAATTCACTTACGCGACATTTTCATGAAAACCGCGGTTTAGGCTCTATCTGGGGTATATATGGACCGATGTCGGAAATTTTCATTTTCCATATTTATATAACCTTACTTTATTACCGGAACTGCCTTTGAGCAAAAAAGGTTGTTAAAGTTTACTTACGGGACATTTTCATGAAAAATCCGGTTCATGGTATATCTGGGGTATATATGGACCGCTATCGGAAATTTTCATTTTCGATATTTACATAGCCTTACTTTATTACCGGAACTGCCTTTGAGCAAAAAAAAATTGTTTAAGTTTACTTACAGGACATTTTCATGAAACACCCGTTTTAGGCTATATCTCGCGTATATATGTACCGATATCGGAAATTTCCATTTTCCATATTTATATAACCTGATTTCATTACCAGAACTGCTTTTAAGCAAAAAAAGTTGTTTAAGTTCGCTTACGCCGCATGTTCATGAAAAGCCCGGTTTAGGCTATATCTCGGGTATATATGAACCGATATCGGAAATTTTCATTTTTCATATTTATATAACTTTACTTTATTACCAGAGCTGCTTTTAAGCAAAACAAAGTTGTTTAAGTTCGCTTACGCAACATTTTCATGAAAAACTCGGTTTAGGCTATGTCTCGGGTATATATGGACGGATATCGGAAATTTTCATTTTCCATATTTATATAACCTTATTTTATTACCAGAACTACTTTTAAGCAAAAAAAAGTTGTTTAGCTTCGCCTATGCGACATTTTCATTAAAAATCCGATTTGGGCTATATCACGGGTATATATGGACCGATATCTGAAAAAAAAAATTTTTGTCTTTAAGTCACTATGCTTAATAAGTGTGTGAAGTTTAAAGCAAAACAAACAACTTTTGTGTTCAAAAATTTTTATACAAAATTGAAAAAATGGCTTTTTTCGGAATTTTGAATATATCTCAGCTATACGTGGACTGATATTACTGAATTTCAATAGCAAAGCCATGAATCGATGGGGTAAAAGAATGGTGTAAGAAAAAGGTTTCTAAGTCTAATGGTTTTCTCAGAAACGGTATTTCAACAGCGGACAGACGGACAGACGGACATCGCTTAATCGACTTTTCCATTAATTCTGATTCAGAATAGATATACTTTATAGGGTCGCAAAAAAAAAAAACTGTAGAAATTACAAACGGAATCACAAACTATATACCCTTTACATTTTTGTGAAGGGTATAAAAAGAAGCGTTTTATCCTGCACATATGTGAAGTTAATCAATCGTGTCAGTTGGTTAGGATACAAAAAATACCTTAGTAGTCATTGCAAAGAAAACATTCGACTAAGATCACCTGAGGATGTTGAATCCTATATTGCCAGCCCTAATGAAAACATCAAACAGGCCGTTAGACACGCAACCACCACCCATCGGCAGACTGGCTTTAACCGAATTTATTCTGTTGACATTGAACATCTCGTACGTGAAAAAAAGAGCAAGAAGACAATGGCAGCAACATAGATCACCTCAGAATAAAACTCGGCTTAATGAATGCATAAAACAACTCAGAGATCTGCTAGCATATGAAAAAACTGTATCTCTTCAAAAATATCTAGAAGGTCTTGATGCCACGCCAGACTCCAATTTTTCTTTATGGCGAACAGCTAAAAATCTCAAAAGACCAGTTGAAGTAAAAACACCTTTACGAAATTTGTGCGAAGATTGGGCCAGAAGCGACACTGAAAAGGGTAACATGTTTGTTGAGCACTTAAAAGCTGTATTCACCTCTAAACCTAGTACCGATGTTGTCGAATTGCAAATGTTGTTGCTTTAGCTCCTCTACCATTTCGATTTGAATTACGAGATATACAAAAATTAGTTGTTGAACTGAACCCAAAGAAAGCCCCAGGCATTGAAGCTATCAGTAACAAGATGCTGATGGAGTTATTTTTAACGCCATATTGCGACAACCTTCCAGTCCTCTAAACGGGAAGGTTGCCCTAGTCAAAATGATACCAAAGCCTGGTAAAGACCTCACCAAAGTTGATTCATATAGGCCTATAGACCTGAAAGGCTACTTATGACAAAGCTGTATCCAATACTTACAGAAGACAGAATAGTACCATTGAACAAACCCATATATTGATCCAGGTCATAAAAACCGCCTTTGAGGAAAAAAATTATTGTTCAGCACTATTCTTGGATGTTTCCCAGGCTTTCGACAAAGTTTGGCATGAAGGCCTAATGCTGAAGTTAAAAACACGTTAGCTGATGAACATTCAAAAGCTTTTGGAAAGTTATATTACCTCCCGTAAGTTTTTAGTTAAGAGGGGGATTATATAAGTTTATCTGAATCTATATGTTCTGGTGTGCCACAGGGCAGTATACTTGGACCAGTTTTATACTTGATATATACTTCCGATATGTCTGTTAGTAGTTATATCCATACTTCCACATTTGCCGATGATACAGCCTGTCTTAGTACGCATAAAAGCCCTCAAGAAGCATCCCGATATCTTCAAGAATATATTGCCGAACTGAAAGAATGGTTGACCCTTTGGAGAATAAAAGTAAACGAACAGAAATGTGCTCACGTAACATTTCCCTTACGAGGGGATACATGTCCTCACATTCGTATAAACAATCATATAATCCCTCAATACACGCACGTGAGATATCTTGGTATACATCTTGACCAACGACTTACCTGGAAATTTCATATTGATGCAAAGCTAACACAAATGAAACTTAAATTAATACAAATATATTGGCTGGTTGGTAGAAATTCATCTCTAAGCTTAGATTGTAAGCTTCTAATATACAAGTCGCTTTTGAAACCAATATGGTGCTATGGAACTCAGCTATGGGGTACTGCTTCAGCTTCTAATGTAGAAAAAATCCAAGGAAGGCAAAATAAAGTTTTAAGATTGATCACATCAGCTCCATGGTATATTAGAAATTCAAATTTGCATCGCGATTTAAATATGCCATTAGTAACTACAGAAATTGCTAAATATGCAGGCAAATATTTATCAAAACTTTAGTCACATCCTAATCCTCTAGCACGCAATATTGTAAATTATCGTGGTCAGGTACGTTATATGTATATGTATATGTATATATATATATGTATATGTATATGTATATGTATATGTATATGTATATGTATATGTATATGTATATGTATATGTATATGTATATGTATATGTATATGTATATGTATATGTATATGTATATGTATATGTATATGTATATGTATATGTATATGTATATGTATATGTATATGTATATGTATATGTATATGTATATGTATATATATATGTATATGCATATGCATATGTATATGTATATGTTTTCTTCTTTTTTTTTTTTTTTTTTTTTTTTTTTTTTTTTATTCGCGGGGTGAAAAACCATCGAAAGGCACTGGCAGTGATGGTGGTTGCCAGTAGTGCGAGACTTTAACTCGCTAAAAAAACACCCCTTCGCCCTGACCCAGATGCTCCCCGAGGGACTGCCGCAAGGCTTTACGTCTACATTGATTCTGCTGCGAATCTGTTCTAACCTACGAAGTTCCAACAAAACCAATTTTACAAAACTGCAGACGTACGTCCAGTTGCACAAAGATTCCAACATGATTGGAACGATACTGCTCGGACTGATGCTACGTCCTAGGACTGTTTCTAAATATTCCCTATCACTATTAAACCGTGGACAGATGAAGAACACATGCTCAGCATCTTCCAAGACATTACCATCACAACTCGGACAGAACGGAGTACTGTCATGTCCAAAACGGTACAAGTACGACCTAAAACAACCATGCCCAGTTAGAAACTGTGTAATATAGTAGTTCAAATCGCCATGCTTTCTTGATAGCCATGCTCTGATGTCTGGTATCAGTAAGTAGGTCCATCTTCCCTTGTCAGCTGTCGCCCATCTTTCTTGCCATTTTCGCAGACACGATTCTCTCAACCCAACCGTGATGTCCGAAGCGGCCTCTAGCTCGATCGGTATCATGCCGGCAATGACAAAAGCGGCCAGGTCCGATACAGTTCGGAATGCGCTACATACACGTATATGTATATGTATATGTATATGTATATGTATATGTATATGTATATGTATATGTATATGTATATGTATATGTATATGTATATGTATATGTATATGTATATGTATATGTATATGTATATGTATATGTATATGTATATGTATATGTATATGTATATGTATATGTATATGTAATGGGTGATTTTATAAGAACTATCGGAAATTTAAAAAAAAAAAAACACATGAAATTCAGAAAAATGCATGAAATATTTATTTGGATCGATAGTTGGGTCGATATAATTTAATGTTTGAAGATTATTTTATGCAAATGTTGGCCGCGGCTGCGCCTCAAATGGTCCATCCGCTTAGTCCAATTTTGCCATACTCTTTCCAACATTTCGGCCGGTATCTCACGAATAATGTTGGCAATGTTGGTTTCCAGTGCGTCAATCGAAGTGGGCTTGTCGCTATAGACATTAGCCTTAACATAGCCCCACAAAAAATAGTCTAGAGGCGTTAAATCGCACGATCTGGGCGGCCAATTGACTGGTCCCAAGCGTGAAATAAACTGTTCACCGAACTCGCCTCTCAATTGGTCCATTGTTTCGCGTGCTGTGTGGCATGTGGCACCGTCTTGTTAAAACCACATGTCATGCAAGTCAAGCTCTTCCATTTTGGGCAAAAAAAAGTTTGTTATCATCGCACGGTGGCGCTCACCATTCACAGTAACGTTGTGATTCGCATCATCTTTGAAGAAATACGGCCCAATGATGCCGCCAGCCCATAATCCGCACCAAACGGTTGTTTTTTGTGGATGCATTGGTAGCTCTTGCAATGCTTCTGGCTGCTCTTCACTTCAAATACGGCAGTTTTGCTTGTTCACGTATCCATTCAACCAGAAATGAGCCTCGTCGCTGAACACAATTCTTCGATAAAAAAGTGGATCTTCATCTAACTTTTCAAGAGCCCATTCACCAAAAATTTGGCGTTGTGGTAGGTCGTTTGGATTCAATTCTTGCACCAGCTGTATCTTATAAGGCTTCACACCCAAATCCTTCCGCAAAATTTTCCACGTAGTGGAGTAACAGAGGCCCAATTGCTGCGAACGGCGCCGAATCGATAATTCACGGTCATCACCAACAATGGCCGATACGGCTGCGATAGTTTCTTCAGTTCGCACTCTACGTAAGCGTGTTGGTGGTTTAATGTCCAACAATGTAAATTTGGTGCGAAATTTTTTTACAATAGCCCGAATAGAAGCCTCAGTAGGTCGATTAAACTGACCATAAAATGGAAGAAGCGCGCGATGAACTTTCTTAACAGAGCACGCATTTTGGTAATAAAATTCAATAATTTGCAAGCGTTGTTCGTTTGTAAGACGATTCATGATTAAATTATAGACCAAACTGAAGATGTTTGACAGTGACACAAGATACAAAACGTGCGTGAGCTGTCAAAACTAGTGTTGCCAAAAAGATAATAGCAAAAAAATCACTCGTTATAACAAATTTGAACTAAATATGTTCGGATATATATGGACCGATACCAAAGAAAAAATATGTTTGCCTTGTAATCACTATTCCAAGAAAGAAATCTTTCATGGAAAAGTTTATTTAAGCTATATCTCGGTTATATATTAACCGATATCGGAATTTTCTATTTTCTGTATTTTAGTAATCTTCTTTTATAACGAGAATTGTTTTTCAGCACAAAAAAAAAAATTTAATGGAAAAATCACTTCAAGCTATATCCCGATCCACTTATATGGACCGACATCGGTCCATATAAGTGGATCGGCAATTATTGTTATAATTATAAATAAAAATATTTCTTGGCTTTAGCCAGGATTGAACTCGAGCTAGACGAATGTTACCAACCCATCATCATATAATATTAGAAAACTAATTTTGTTTATAACTAAGTCAAACGCTGGGGCTAAGAATTTTTGACAGGTAATTTCCAGCTAGTCAGATCTGTTACACATATAATTTTATCAGCTAAATTTAACTTACTAAAGTTTACGAATTTTTAGTATTTTCCCGTTCGATTACGTTTTTACAAGAGATAGTTCTTTTGAACAACTTTATAATAACGATAATCGTCCTATACACACTATATGTGGGCCAAGTTTTGACTGGTTACTACAAGCACGCAAGGAGCTGAAGAGGGATTTGAATAATAATGCGCTATTATTCAAATCCCCCAACTCAAAATCTAGTAGATTTGAATTGAAATCTACAACGAAATCTATATCGTTTACACCACCGTTTTTTGACATCTAGCAAGATTTCATTTGCTCAAAAATAATTTATGCATGCGGGTTTGACAATACAATATTATCAGAGACTGAATATACCAGCATTAAAGTGTATATTTTTTGTGCTCAGAGCCTGCACACACCACATTATAGTGCAATTTTTGTCGCAGCGTAGTATTTTTAAGTACTTTTTGCAAGATATCACAGTTGCATCGCTTGGTGCTGAGTAGATTTCAGGAGATTTCGTCGAAATCTACTTATAAAGTAGATTTCATTTTGTATGGGAAATCTTCTCAAAATCTACTAGATTTGGCTTGAAATCTCGAATGAGCAGATTTCACTTTGGTGTAAATAGGCTATAACAAATGTTTAACAAACTTAACTTTTATCTAGTTGGACCTACGATGCTTTTGCCCACATAGGGGTAATTGATATATAAAGTTTACGAATTCTTTTCCTTTTTCCATTCGAGTATTTTTTTTTTTTTTTTGATAAGATAGTTTTTTGGGAATAATTGTTACAATTTGCTGAAAGATTACTCATTTACTGCAATTTACTACAAAGTAAACAATTAACCTAATGTTAGTTTTCTATTTGATTTCAGACACCTGAAGACTGAACACTGCTTAGATGATCGATCAACGGCCCAGGCTCGAGTTCAAATGCAGGTTGTATCACAACTGGAGATGCATTTGCAAAAAGAACGGGATCGCTTACAGGCAATGATGCATCATTTGTACTTAACAAAACATTTTGCTTTGCCAGAGGAATCACAAGTACAATTATAATTTAAACAACACAGGCCAAGGCTTTTTTCCGTGGTAGAGAACTTCTTTTTTTATAAATTTTAACCTATAAACTTTCTAATTAATTTCGTGATTCATAAAAACTGGAATCTAAATTGTAATGAGAAAAAAAAGAGCAGTGCTGAAGGCTTGGTAACCAAGTACAGTCCTTGTGCATAAAACGAAACCAAATACCAGTGATATTTACAAACGCGAAGCTCTTCCCATATCAATGATGTCAGATTAAGCTATAATTTCTTTTTTGTAGAGATTTTCTGCGCAAAAGAGTATTGTAAAAAAACAGACACATTTTTAAGTTTTATTCAAATGTGCGTTTGAAAAATGCATTTTGTTCTTTTATTATAATTTTTATTTTTATTTATTTAAATTTTTTTTTTTTTTTTTGTATTAAAAATAAAAATAGTATTTTGGTAATCGTTTACAATGGCGGCGAAACAAATTACAATAAAACACATTGGTACGTTAGGTTGTGCAGTAGGGCGTCTCGAAAAAAAAAGTTCGCCGTACACCACAGAATATAAAGTATTGTTGCAAGGCAGTTTTGAAAAAAAAAATTTTTATTTTTTTTGCCGAAAGTAGGGGTCGCCAAACCACATTTTTCGTTATATCTTCGACATTTATAGTCCTATCTCAAAGTGTGATATATCGATGTTTTCGTCTTGAGGAGGCCAATATTTTGATTTAATAGTCATTAACCTCAAATATCTCATTCTAGTATTTACCTACCAGATCTCAGTTTCTACCACCCTAATGTACCACCCTATTGTCAGAAAATTAAAGCCCGCAAAAAATCATTAAACTTTTGTTAAAGAAGTTTTTCGATATTTCCAACAGAACTGTTAAAAAATACAATTTATGTTTTTTGCCGAATGTAGGGGTTACCTTTTTGAGTATTTTTGTCAGATTTTCTGTATTTACTGTCGGATCTCACAGTGCGATATATCGATGTTTTTGTCTCGAGGAGGCCAATGGTCATCTTTAATATTCATTGACCTCAATATAACCGTTCTAATAGTTAAGGCTGTTCTTATGAAATATTTCCATAATTCCGGTAGATCTATAAGAAAAAAATTCATGTTTTTTGTCGAGCCTAGGAAATGTGATTTTAAATTGATTTGAAATTTTTCGTACAAAATTTTATACCCGGAAATCCATCTTTCGGTTAGACGTTAACGGAAGATTAAGTAAATTCGAGTTAGTTTAAATCCTCTAATAATGGAAGTAGTACCGTTATTACTCTCATAGTTTATTTATTTTTGTATTATCCATGAAATATCTGTTGGAATTATCAATATTTAATTTTATGTTTTATGTAACGTGCGCTAAACCCCCAGTTATATTGAAAAAACTGGCTGAGTTTGTTATGAAAGTTTACGCGCCATTTTGGTTTCTTGTGAAAAGCCAACCACTTGTAATTCACGGAAGTCGCCACGTTTTTAAATATATATCTTGGATTCGTCAATTGCCAGAAGATGTTCAACAGATACTTCGTCCGTCGATAGAAAATAACGCGTACTTTTTCCACCCCGAGAATGTATTGTTATCGATGATAACGGACCAAGATCCGCTAGTACGTTCAGACGGCTATAACAAGATTTTGTCTGCGTGAAATGAAGCAGCAGTAGGCATTCGTCAAATGTACGGTGCACAAGTTAAAAATTTCATAGACTTCGAAAGTGACTCATATTACCATATGATCAGTTGGACCAAATTTGAATTGACTGAGCCGCCGTGCTTGCAGTTCTATATGCAAGACCAGCTGGAAGCATTACAGTTTTCAAAAGAAATAATCGAGATACCAGGTAGCACAAGAAAAACAACTTTGTTTGATAGTTTTGTTGACTAACCTTAATTAATTTCACAGAATATCCGTGCCATTCTCAAAACACCGAGCGTTTTGTTCATGTAGTACATGAGTCCGCCATGGCTGTTACCGATGAGCAACGCCTAGGCCACATTTTTTCCAAGCTCGAAAGCCGTGAAAAATATAGCCAACTTGGGTCATTTCAAAATATGATTAAATAAAATTGTTTTAATATACACAGATCTTTGAATTTTTATTGTATTGGTACAGATATTATGGTAAGTTCAAAAAGAGTGTATCACTATTTAAAAAAGAAGAT
This sequence comes from Thecocarcelia acutangulata, assembly GCA_914767995.1. Taxonomy (NCBI): domain Eukaryota; kingdom Metazoa; phylum Arthropoda; class Insecta; order Diptera; family Tachinidae; genus Thecocarcelia; species Thecocarcelia acutangulata. The sequence continues at coordinate 9,425,192 of OU612099.1, read as the reverse complement.
ACTAGGCAAAAACATCGATATATAATACTATAAAATCCGACTGTGAATACCGAATATATGATAACTGTTTAAAAAGTCAACCCCTACATTCGGCAAAAAACATAAATTATATTTTTTTAACACTTCTGTTGGAACTATCGAAAAACTTCTTTAACAAAAGTTTAATGATTTTTTGCGGGCTTTAATTTTCTGCTATTAGGGTGGTAGAAACTGAGATCTGGTGGGTAAATACTAGAACGGGATACAAAATACCATTGACTATTAAAGCAAAACATTGGTCTCTTTGAGACAAAAACATCGATATATCACACTTTGAGATCCGACTGTAAATGCCGAAGATATAACGAAAAATGTATTTTGGCGACCCCTACTTTCGGCAAAAAAAATTAAAAAATTTTTTTTTGAAAATGTCTTACAACATTACTTCGTATTCGGTGGTGTACGGCGAACTTTATTTTTCTTGCCTATATGACGAGACGCTCTATTGTGCAGGCTGCCAGTTTCATGAAAACATGTCAATGTCTTGTCAAAACCGCCACCAAAGTACGCAATCTTTCTTCGTACTCAGGCTTCTCACTGAATAATTTATTTTCAAATATTTCTATATCAGATAGCATCGTTCATGATCGCAAGTGATCAAACTTGCCCACTCTCTTTTGTTGTTCATTTTAGAGCAACCGACATACGCTTCTTTCTTGGTCCTGATGGTTTACATATAGGCTGACTCATAAAAATAATCTTCTTTAAGGTGAAGGGAGTGAATGAAATAAGGCAATCGAACCACATGCAGGTTGAACACTTGTTTATTTTTATCATAGCTCTAATCAAACTTGAGTGCGTTTGTCTTTTCCACTCAATACCTAAAATTTTGATAGACATTGAGGTACAAAAAGCAAAAAGTCATTGTGTTTTTATTTTAATTTACATTGGTTTTGAATAGGAAATTTTTGTAAGAAAATATTGATTTTATTTGCAGTTTGATATTGGAAATAATATTTGTTATTATTTTTATCTGTTCTCCTTTACAGCGGCTTATAATAAACCTTTTATCGTCTGCCATATTTGAATGTCTAGTTCGGCGTACAAGTATGTAATTTAACTAAATTTGATCCATTGATCCGACACATCTTTAACAATCACTGGATGGTTAAAGCGTACGGTTGTAAATAATGGGTGTTTTTTTAAGCTAGATAGAACTTTAAATTGTAAAAAGTAACACAAAAAATTAAATTTTGATGAAACATTTTTTTATTTGTTTCAGTATACTCTGACAAATCATCATGAATAGACTCACGCTTGAACAACGCTACGAAATTATCCAAATTTACTTTGAAAATCAGTCGTCGATTCGCGCGTTGTTTTATCGCAAAATTGTGTTCAGCGATGAGGCGCATTTTTGGCTTAACGGGTTTGTTAATAAGCAAAATTGCCGCATATGGAGTGAGACCAATCCACAAGAGACCCTACAGACTCCATTACATCCAGAAAAATGCACTGTTTGGTGCGGTTTTCATGCTGGTGGCATCATCGGACCTTATTTCTTCAAAAATGAGGCCGGAGCTCGCGTTACGGTCAATGGAGATCGTTACCGCACCATGATCAATGATTTTTTGTTTGAAAATATGGATGACATTGATCCGGAGGAGATGTGGTTTCAACAGGATGGCGCTACGTGCCATACGGCGAACGCAACCATCGACTTACTGAAATCAAAATTTGGCGATAAGTTGATTTCGAGAAATGGACCTGTCAATTGGCCTCCAAGGTCGTGCGATTTGACACCTCTCGATTATTTCCTGTGGGGCTACGTGAAGTCACTGGTTTATGCTGATAAACCAGCAACAATTGACGCCTTGGAGGCCAGCATTGTTCGTGTTGTTCGTGACATACGGCCAGCAGTGCTCGAAAAAGTGGCCCAAAATTGGACGTCCAGAATGCGCTTCGTCAAGAACAGCCGCGGTGCCCATATGCCCGAAATCATTTTCAAATGTTAATGTCACGTATTGATCTTTCGAATAAAAAAAAATTTTGATTACAATTTAAATTTTTGTGTTATTTTTTACAATTTCAAGTTCTATCGGGCTTAAAAAAACACCCTATACATATCACTGCTTTAGAACCAACCCGAGGATCGGATAAATGAGTTCAATCCACTCACATCGTATTCCGATATCTCCGTCAAATCATGCAGCATCGTTCTGCCTGAGGAAGTGCTCAACGCTATCTTTTTCCTCCTCGTCTCTGCAACTTCTACAGAAGTCATTAAATGGAAGATTTAACCTCCTTGCCTGCGTCACTATGTGGAAATGTCCCTTCAGGACCGCCGCAGCATGACGCAGCCTCCTTCGGAGCAAGCCTCTACGGATAATAGTCCTCCTGTTATCATATCTGGGCCATGTCAGCCTTGATATTCGACAGGCACCCTCACTAGACTATCTGTCTTGAGGGGTCTGAAAAAGTTGACGCCGTACTTGTTTCTTATAGCTCGCAAGCGGGATTCCAACGATCCCATCAATATCTCTTTGTTGTAGCTGAGCACCGGCCTTTGCTAGTTATATAAATATGGACAATAAAAATTTCCGATATCAATCCATAGATACCCGAGATATAGTCTAACCGAGGTTTTCATGAAAATGTCGCGTAAGCAGACTTAAACAACTTTGTTTGCTTAAAGGTAGTTTTGATAATAAAATAAGGTTATATAAATATGGAAAATGAAAATTTCCGATATCGGACCCGAGATTAATTTTTTTTTTGCTGGAAAGCAATTCCCGTTATGAAAGAAGGTTACTAAAATACAGAAAATAGAAAATTTCGATATCGGTTCAGTTATAACCGAGATATAGCTTAAACAAACTTTTCTATGAAAATGTCCATGAAAGATTTATTTTTTGGAATGGTGATTACAAGACAAAAATATTTTTTCCCCGATATCGGTCAATATATATCCGAGCATATTTAGTTTAAATTTGTAATATATAAAATAAAAATCTTTTTCGGCGAGGGGGAAAATTGCTTTACGCGTTGACCAGAGGGTCCGTACCCTGCGCTTTGTGTCGAACCGATCACCACAATGAACTTACCGACTAAAAACCCCGCTCTTTTTTCTGGGATAAAAATTTCCACTCTGGTGTAATCAGCCCTTCTCCTAATTGTAATTTTGTTCTACGGCGTGCAGACCTGGGTTTTCACGGAATCGCGATACCACTTAAAAGTTGGCCTCGCTCACTATCATGATATCCACGACATTCTCTACCGTTATTGAACCAGCTACCATCTCTAGTTCTCTACCTTCTTCCGCTCATCGAATAAAACTTTAAACAAGTGCGTTCAGCATCGTCCAGGACTTCTTCTTCGTATATACGAAAGGGTGTTTTACACTTGCCTATTTTGTATAAGTAGCTCCGGTAATAGCCGTGACCAGACAGGATTTGGGTGCCTCGATGGCTGATTTGGTAGAGTACTCGATCAACAGTCTCGAGGTCGCAGATTCGATTCCTGCCACAGACCCTGGGTGTTACTGCAGACAAGCAAAAAAGCTTCGCAGTTTTTGTGTTTGTTTCAAAAAAAACAAATTTTAATCAGGTAATAGTTCACATTTCCATGCCGTCTCTTCAACCATTTCTCGATATTGGGAATGAGACGCTCCGTCCACCTGCCCCTATTATCAATACTTCATCTAGACTGCCAGCTGTGCAATATTGTCTCGTTGTCAGGATCAAGTCGTCAACTGTGTATCAATTTCCATTTAATCAAGTAAATAAGGAAGCAATAAAAGTAGTGGTATTTCACAGTTGATGCCAATATCTCCCAATTATTCTACACCTCTTATGTCTCCTTACACTGCCAGATTAGAATCAAGCTCAACTGGGTCTTCTTTCCCCGCTAATTATTCCAAGCCTGTTTCCTTGGCTGTGGTTTCGCTAGAAAGTAGATAGGGACAGTTGTCCAGTTGCCACCGGGTGAATACAATGCATCTACCAGCGCCCCCATACATGACAAATTGTCATGCATGAGTACCAATTCGATCTCATGTTGTTTGGACATGATTTCTCCCTTTTTTAGGAGCAGAGCCTTTATAAAACTCCTTCCGATCTATGATTCACGGCACACGGTTGCAACGCAGCTCCACACCGAGCTCAATTGAACTCTCCCCGCAGGAACAAGTTCCTGGAGCTCCCGGTTCCCGTAGTACCAAATTTAAGTCTTCGGTCAGACTTCGTAGCCCAAGGACTAGCCTGCAACAGAATACTTAAACAACCAGGGAAACAGCAATAGCAAACAGGAACAGCAACATAAAACATGAACAACAGCAACGACGACAACAACGTCGGCAACAACAGCAAACGACAAAACTGCGAGCACACAGCACACAGCACACAGCACACCCGAACATACAGCACATAGGTGTACATAGCACAATAACAATAGCAACACAAACATTCAAAATTCATCCTCACGGATTAGTCCATTGTCCACCTCCTTGTGGCCCAGCTCTTGACAAAACGAACAAAAACAAAAAACAACAATAAGACACTACCCCCCTCACAGAGAGACTTACAACAAAAGCAACGTTGCCTGCAACTCTGCAACACTAAACAGCAAAACAGCACACACCAAGACAACACACCGCAAACAGGAACACCAATAACAGCACAGAGCACAGGAACTGCACTCTATGCTCCTCATGGTTGCCTACACTAAGACTTCAACCACAATCGCAACCAACTCTGCCAACAAGAGACCTGCGGTTCAACAAACGACGGTTCCAAAATGGCAACATCAGGAAGGCTACCCTCTCTACCTCGGTCTCCGCCTATACACTTCACGCGCCCAACGCGTCAATGTGCGCGCCATCCGCCAAAACCCTACTAAAATCCTAATGGTCGCCCGCCCCGAATCACCTCCAGGTCAAGGGGAGCCACCCCCATCTGTTGTCAGCGTCGTACAAACTAGCATGCAAGCAAGCATCGTGGTTCTCAGGGATTACTATTTCGGCCAACAAAAGTCATAGCTGTCTCGTTCTACACTGGTGACTATAAACTGCGCATGCAACAAACTGCCCGCCATATATGGTATAAGTAGCCAGCCTTCTGAGGCCCCATTAACTTCTAAGAATGCATCTAACTTTACCTACTACAGCTACTAATGAGAAGTGAACTATAAAGTTCAACCTCTCACTCCGGAGACTAATGCAGCCAGAGCGAACGAGCGGTGGACGATCCCGAGACAACCTGCGTTTCAGCAGCATTGCCACGGTCTTGTCCATAGCCACCTCCACACTATCGCCCCACTCGCGTACAAAACGTATGGCCCTCTCTCCCCGGCTTTCCAAATCAGCACAAGACTGTCCTTCAACCAAGACAAGCAAGTCATCCGCATATGCATACAATTTGATATCACGTTGCAACGACCTCAGCAAGGAATCCATCATGAGGTTCCACTTTTCCAAGCACTGAAAGAAGACTGATGCCCGTTTAAGAGTGAGGATCAGTCCTAAATTTTTTGGGGGTCTTTAAGAGTACCACAGCACGCGCCTACTTCCCAGCCTCAGGGAAGTAGCCTTCACTGAGACACTTCTCAAATATTGACTTCAGGTATTCCGTTATGGCCTTCCATATGCTTTTACACATCTCTCTAGTCATTCCGTCTATACACGGAGATTTCCTACACGCAACACGCGGCGTGCACTCCAGGGTCACATTGGCTGTACCCTCCTCTACCTTCGAAGATTCGCTTACCAGTCGGGCGGATCGGTTGTGCTCGCTCGATGTCATCAGCTCCCCGAGATTCATAGAGTGCAATTCCTCCATGAACTCATCCGGGAAGATCTGCTTGTGGACGCGCTGAACCACCGCCACCTCCAATGCCACTTCAGCGTACTTCATGTTGCGAATCACGGCTCCCTATTTTGTCTATCGCACCTCATGAATGCGCACCCCCAATGTCGGTCCGACCTCCCTTATCACCTTTTGCACTATTTCCAGCCTTGCTCTTTACCAGAGCAGAGCCGGATATGATACCAGCGTTACCGCCTCCTGCGCCATGGCCACAACTCTGTGTCTCGCTGAGGATACGGTCGTCTACATCGCCGTCGGGGCAGCAGTCAGTCCCACCGTACCAGCCCCTAATCTCCCCCTCAGCCGCTCATTTCCCGCTACCAGCTCCATTTCCAGGACGTCGTATTCGACCTTCTCTGCAACGCCTCTGCCCACCTCGTCCGCCATGACCAACTCCAACACCTTGCCAGTGATCCGCTTCATATCCGTGATCACCCCCTCTGCCTGCAGCTCCTTCTTCCTATTCCGCGACGCCCCCTCAGGCTGCTTGTACAGACGAACTACTTCCTTACTGGCCTCCTCACCTCTGCACGTTACAATCACTACGTCATCCACCACCATTGACGCTTTTGACACAGCAGCGACCCCACCCGCAGTAAGTCCGTTACCAACAATCCAATCAACAATTTTACTAACACCGCAGTACTGCCAATTCAAACAATTTCAATTAAAGCTGTTACAGAACACAAGCCGTATTCAAACCCAACCGACAATTCAAAATTATTTAATATTTAATCAATCTATCAAACACCGAAGTGTTGCCAGTCCAAAATCGAAATCAATTCAAATCACTTTCAATTTACACTCAACCGTCAATTCCGATTCAGTTTCAAAAATTTAAATCCAGTTTTTAATCCAATCGTTAACTATCACTTCACTTGGTAGCACTACCGCAGTCCCATAGTTCCGCTACACGTTTTCTTAACAGATTCTCTGTTCGTCCCTCACCACACTTTCTGCCGAAGCTTGTTCTTATTCTTTGAGATAACTTGTCAGTGGAGTCACAAATCCGAACTAACACACGACTATTTTTATTATAACATACGAACTATGCACTCGGCCGACTTAAAACAAATTTTCGCTATCCGCTTGTATAGGGTGTTTTTTTAAGCCCGATAGAACTTGAAATTGTAAAAAATAACACAAAAAATTAAATTGTAATCAAAATTTTTTTTTATTCGAAAGATCAATACGTGACATTAACATTTGAAAATGATTTCGGGCATATGGGCACCGCGGCTGTTCTTGACGAAGCGCATTCTGGACGTCCAATTTTGGGCCACTTTTTCGAGCACTGCTGGCCGTATGTCACGAACAACACGAACAATGCTGGCCTCCAAGGCGTCAATTGTTGCCGGGTTATTAGCATAAACCAGTGACTTCACGTAGCCCCACAGGAAATAATCGAGAGGTGTCAAATCGCACGACCTTGGAGGCCAATTGACAGGTCCATTTCTCGAAATCAACTTATCGCCAAATTTTGATTTCAGTAAGTCGATGGTTGCGTTCGCCGTATGGCACGTAGCGCCATCCTGTTGAAACCACATCTCCTCCGGATCAATGTCATCCATATTTTCAAACAAAAAATCATTGATCATGGTGCGGTAACGATCTCCATTGACCGTAACGCGAGCTCCGGCCTCATTTTTGAAGAAATAAGGTCCGATGATGCCACCAGCATGAAAACCGCACCAAACAGTGCATTTTTCTGGATGTAATGAAGTCTGTAGGGTCTCTTGTGGATTGGTCTCACTCCATATGCGGCAATTTTGCTTATTAACAAACCCGTTAAGCCAAAAATGCGCCTCATCGCTGAACACAATTTTGCGATAAAACAACGGGTCGAATCGACGACTGATTTTCAAAGTAAATTTGGATAATTTCGTAGCGTTGTTCAAGCGTGAGTCTATTCATGATGATTTGTCAGAGTATACTGAAACAAATAAAAAAAATGTTTCATCAAAATTTAATTTTTTGTGTTACTTTTTACAATTTAAAGTTCTATCTAGCTTAAAAAAACACCCTTTATATGGGTGCTTTTATTACTACAAACAAAGAATTAAACATCTTATATTGCTTCTCTTATAGGTTATTTTACTCATGTTCCCTGAATTTAATGATTCTGCTCAAAGACTGTAGCCTATGCCGATGACGTAGCGATTGCAGTCTCCGGGACCCATTTAGACACCATAACGGAGCAGTTAGAATACGCTCTAAAGTTGGTAAGTCAATGGAGTATACGGATACAAATCCAGCGAAAACGGAAATCGTACTTTTTAGCAAAAAGTATAAAATCCCAAACTTCTCACCTCCGAAAATGGACGGCACCATGCTTATCCTATTGGATAAAGCGAAATACTTAGGCGTCATTCTAGACAGCAAGTTATCATGGAAAGAAAACATACAGGCTAAGGTAACCAAGGCTACAACAGCCACCAATCTATGTAAAAAAGCAATAAACACAACATGGGGCATACAACCGAAAGGAGTTGTATGGCTTCATGAAATGGTTATAAAACCTATAACTTTCTACGGAGTATCAGTATGGTGGAAATCACTGGACTCCGCAGCTAACAGACTTCAAATTGATAAAGTCAGTCGAACCATGGCAATACTGATCAAAGGGGCACATGAGGACAACACCAACCAAAGCACTTTTTGCACTCATGAGCTGGATGCTATGCGACTTAGAAGCCAAGCAGATAGCACTGAAAGCCGCGATCAGGTTGAACGCGGCAGGAGCATGGACCCAAAGACCGTGGGGACACGCTAATATATTAGAGATTGAAGGAGACGTAGTCCCCGATTTGATTGACTACTGCACCCCAAAACCATTCCTCACAAGGAGCTTCGGCTACCAAATTGAGGAATCTCCCCTAGAGTCTGGGTACTTCTATGTTTACACGGATGGGTCCAGAAGGGGAGAAAGGGTTGGGGGTAGCGCTTACATAGAGGAATTTAACACTAAAATTTCCTTCAGACGAGCAGACGAAAGCACTGTACTTCAGGCCGAAATATCGGCTATAAATAAAGCGGCCAGATGGCTAATGAACCACAAGATATTCGGAAGGGATATCATGATTGTTACGGACAGCAAGGCCGCCATCAACTCCCTGACTGGAATATACACTAATTCTAGTCTTGTCCAAGAATGCCGGATATCTTTAAATAAGATAACGAGACATTCAAACCCTAAAATGGGTACGTGGACATGGGTCCAATAATGGCAACAACATTCCTGACGAATTAGCAAAAAAAGGGACAGCCCAGAGGATAGAGATATAGACCCCTTTTGCGGACAACCTTTATCAGCGTATTGGAAATGAATAAAGCTCCACAAGTTAGAATATGCCGAAGAAAGGTGGCTCACAGAGCCCACATGCCTTATATCAAAGAACCTGTGGCCGCACATTACCTGTAAAAGAACAGGAGAGCTACTAAAACTTCCTAGATCTCTCCTAAGAATGATGGTAGCAGTCATCACTGGACATTGCCCGTTCGGAAACTATGCCAGGAGAATGCGTCTACCATATAATGACTTCTGTAGAAGTTGCCAAGACGAGGAGGCTGAGGAGACAATCCTTCATCTCCTCCGTACATGCCCGGCATTGGAGCATCATCGTCTAATGCCACACTAATAGTATCCCATCTCCTTTCCCTCTTCCTCACTCCTTCTATACCCCTATAACCTTTTATTTTCTTTTTCCTTTATTAACCTTTTCAGGCAATCACAAAGAGAACGACCTACAGGATCCAAGTGAGCTGGAGATTCCGGGTACTTGCTGGAGAATCCAGCGGCCTGCCTAACCTAATGATTTGAACGAAGGTGGGTCTAGAAATAAGCTATATAGCTTAATACGTATCCTCTTCAAACAAACAATGGGTCTCAATATAAGTCATATTAATGCCCCGAATCTTAATACTAAAATGGATGAATTTCGTTACATACTTGAAGGTTCAGGCATGGATATAATTTGTATTTCGGAAACATGGTTCCATTGGATGGATATCGTCTTTTCCGTTCAGATAAAAGTACTAATGGCGGTGGTGTAGCAATTTATGTAAAATTGCTAATTCAATGTAAATTATTGTGTGATAGTAATACCAGTAGCGACAATACCTTAAAAATGGAATTCCTACTTCTTGAAATTATTAGCCATGGAAAGCAGTTATTACTAGGAACTACTTATAGACCTAATAATAGCACTGCCACCGCGCCTTTATTGTACAGAATATTAAATATTGCCGTTGATTATCCTAATGATATTATAAATGGAGATTTCAACTCAAATATCTTAGTTAATAAAAGTTTGATGAATTACATGAATGCCATAGGCCTGGACTGGAGCCTGGAGCAAACAAAACAATACCCACACACTTCACATCTACCTCTGCAACGCTGCTTGATCTCTTTTTTGCTCGAGACATGGCCTTAGTTTTCTATCATATCAATTCAAAATATCATTAAAGGAAAAAACTATAACCTTCCGTGACTTAGAAACATTGACGCGTCATCCTTAGAATATGAATTGTTGGCTATATCATGGAATCAAATGTATACTATGCCAACTGACGATGAACAGATATCATTTCTACACAACAACATTCAGTATTTATACCAAAATTTATGCCAATTAAAACAAAAACTTTACGTCCGACTAAAAAGCCATGGTTCTCAAACAGAATCAGAAGCTTATGATCACTGGAAAAGATTTATAACGGCTGAACTCGAACAAATATTTAAAACTTCTAGAATGAAAGTAATGGGTGATTTTATAAGAACTATCGGAAATTTAAAAAAAAAAAACACATAAAATTCAGAAAAATGCATGAAATATTTATTTGGATCAATAGTTGGGTCGATATAATTTAATGTTTGAAGATTATTTCATGTAAATGTTGGCCGCGGCTGCGCCTCAAATGGTCCATCCGCTTAGTCCAATTTTGGCATACTCTTTCCAACATTTCGGCCGGTATCTCACGAATAATGTTGGCAATGTTGGCTTCCAGTGCGTCAATCGAAGCGGGCTTGTCGCTATAGACATTAGCCTTAACATAGCCCCACAAAAATAGTCTAGAGGCGTTAAATCGCACGATCTGGGCGGCCAATTGACTGGTCCCAAGCGTGAAATAAACTGTTCACCGAACTCGCCTCTCAATTGGTCCTTTGTTTCGCGTGCTGTGTGGCATGTGGCACCGTCTTGTTGAAACCACATGTCATGCAAGTCAAGCTCTTCCATTTTGGGCAAAAAAAAGTTTGTTATCATCGCACGGTAGCGCTCACCATTCACAGTAACGTTGTGATTCGTATCATCTTTGAAGAAATACGACCCAATGATGCCGCCAGCCCATAATCCGCACCAAACGGTTGTTTTTTGTGGATGCATTGGTAGCTCTTGCAATGCTTCTGGCTGCTCTTCACTCCAAATACGGAAATTTTGCTTGTTCACGTATCCATTCAACCAGAAATGAGCCTCGTCGCTGAACACAATTCTTCGATAAAAAAGTGGATCTTCATCTAACTTTTCAAGAGCCCATTCACCAAAAATTTGGCGTTATGGTAGGTCGTTTGGCTTCAATTCTTGCACCAGCTGTATCTTATAAGGCTTCACACCCAAATCCTTCCGCAAAATTTTCCACGTAGTGGAGTAACAGAGGCCCAATTGCTGCGAACGGCGCCGAATCGATAATTCACGGTCATCACCAACACTGGCCGATACGGCTGCGATATTTTCTTCAGTTCGCACTCTACGTAAGCGTGTTGGTGGTTTAATGTCCTACAATGTAAATTTGGTGCGAAATTTTTTTACAATAGCCCGAATAGAAGCCTCAGTAGGTCGATTAAACTGACCATAAAATGGAAGAAGCGCGCGATGAACTTTCTTAACAGAGCACGCATTTTGGTAATAAAATTCAATAATTTGCAAGCGTTGTTCGTTTGTAAGACGATTCATGATTAAATTATAGACCAAACTGAAGATGTTTGACAGTGACACAAGATACAAAACGTGCGTGAGCTGTCAAAACTAGTGTTGCCAAAAAGATAATAGCAAAAAAATCACTCGTTATATACAAAGATAAGGAGAACAAAATGCATATTTTATGAAGCAAAATTCTCAATTGTTCTAACATCAAATAGAAAATGGAAAGAAATACTTGACATGGGAGTTATTATCAAAAATTGCACTAATGATAAAAATATTGATGTTAACCAACTTAATGTCATTTTTACCAATATACCAATGCCTTATTCGAATATCAACTTTTATAATACTAGAAACACGAATTGTCATCAAAATAGCATAGGTTTCCAGCTTGCAAATGTCAGTATCGAAATGTTTACAAATCCCTTTGCACCGTCAATTCTGAGTCCATTGGCATTGATGAATTACAACCAAAATTTTTGAAGATTATTGCGAATTACATTATTAAATATGCATACATCGCACCTATTTAAAACAATCATTGCAACAGCTGAATTTCCCTCCATGTGGAAGTATGCGAAGATAATTCCAATCTCAAAACCTAACAAAACCTATAAACCAATTGCAGTTCTTCCTTATTTATCCAAAGTATTTGAACGACTGGTCCGCACACGGAGTAGTCAATATTTGAACAATAACTCCCTGCCTACTTGCAAACAATCTGGGCTTAGACCAAAGCACAGCTGCATCACGGTATTAGTTGACGTTGCCGAGGATTTAAGGTTATCAACGGTGAATAACTTAGAACATTTTAGAGTTGCAAAAAGCTGCAGGTTGGATGATTGAAAGATTTTAGTCTCACTGAGCCTAAACTACTTCCAATTGATGTTGAAAATCAATCGGGAATCCAAATATTGTGAGTTGTACATACAAGAAGAAAGAATAAAAACCAAAAATAATTTGTATATAGAAATAGCAGATTTATTTGATCTGGTGAGAAAAAAATGATTTTACCAGTAAAATGCAGAAATTAGTAGTAGCTCCAAAAACTTATAATTTTAGCGGAAACAAGTACCTGATCAATTTTTTCTTATTTGACAGCGAGGTAAAACTTAGGAATCGACACAGCTATGATTTTTCGAGCACTAACGTGTGGTGCCAAATAATGCTTATTATAAATACAGCAAAAACAAATGCTATCATGTTTGGCCACAGTAGTCGTTACTTTTCTGACTTGAATATTACGTTGAATGGTGTGCGTATATACTTGGTTCATCACTTGAAATGCCTGGGTGTTACTGTAGACTCTAAACTTTCGTTCTCTAATCATATTGATGTTCTCGGAGGTAGAATTTGTTCTATTTTACGTAAGATTTACTCACTTAATGTGTTCATTCCGGCTTATATCAGATGCAGGTTGGCCCATTCATTGCTTATGTCGCAGGTATTGTATGGCTTGGAGGTTGTTTCTGGAACTACGTCTATGCATTTGGGGAGAGTTAAACACTTAGTGAATACAATTGTGAGGTCGGGATCATATTTCACAATTTGTTAGTGGCTTTCTGGGTTGTTCTTTTCAGGAATTCCTTAAATTTTGTAATATTTTTCTGTTCTATAGAATGGTTAAGCCAAAACACCCAGAGCGCTTTCTCGATGGCTCGCTTTTTACGGTCGACGAGGAGTCCCCAAATATTCATACCTAGGATTTATACTTCGTTTTTTTGAAAGATCATTCATGGTGGCCCGTTGGTGGAATGTACTTCCTGTTTTGCTCTGCGCCTTAGGGTTATATATATATATATATATATATATATATATATATATATATATATATATATATATATATATATATATATATATATATATATATATATATATATATATATATATATATATATATATATATATATATATATATATATATATATATATATATATATATATATATATATATATATATATATATATATATATATATATATATATATATATATGTATATATGGGTATGTGTATGGATGAATATATTGATAATTATATTTAAGTTTTGCTGATGTATGTATGTATATATCTTTTATATCTTTAAGGTACATTCTCAGGTTATGATGCTTTGTAATATTGTTATTTGGAAATGAAATGCATTATTAGGGAAATTCAACGTTAACAACGGATATGAATACGACATCGTTTTTAGTTCTTCTCGACCATTCAAAGCTTTTGATATTTACTGTTGTTCTCTCATACTTGAGTGATCGAAGTCAATCGGTTCATAATGGTGATGTCAAATCTGCAAGCAGTTTGGTAAAACGAGGTGTCCCACAAGGCTCAATCCTCGGCCCACTATAATATACAATATACACAAACGAGTTGCCATCTTAAATTAAACATTGCAAAATTCATACTTATGTATGCTGATGATGTTCAACTGTACATTAGTTGTCTACAAACTGACATAAATATTTGCATACAAAAACTGGGTAATATAGGTTGTTTTTTTAAGCCTGATAGAACTTGAAATTGTAAAAAATAACACAAAAAATTAAATTGTAATCAAAATTTTTTTTTATTCGAAAGATCAATACGTGACATTAACATTTGAGAATGATTTCGGGCATATGGGCACCGCGGCTGTTCTTGACGAAGCGCATTCTGGACGTCCAATTTTGGGCCACTTTTTCGAGCACTGCTGGCCGTATGTCACGAACAACACGAACAATGCTGGCCTCAAAGGCGTCAATTGTTGCTGGTTTATCAGCATAAACCAGTGACTTCACGTAGCCCCACAGGAAATAATCGAGAGGTGTCAAATCGCACGACCTTGGAGGCCAATTGACAGGTCCATTTCTCGAAATCAACTTATCGCCAAATTTTGATTTCAGTAAGTCGATGGTTGCGTTCGCCGTATGGCACGTAGCGCCATCCTGTTGAAACCACATCTCCTCCGGATCAATGTCATCCATATTTTCAAACAAAAAATCATTGATCATGGTGCGGTAACGATCTCCATTGACCGTAACGCGAGCTCCGGCCTCATTTTTGAAGAAATAAGGTCCGATGATGCCACCAGCATGAAAACCGCACCAAACAGTGCATTTTTCTGGATGTAATGGAGTCTGTAGGGTCTCTTGTGGATTGGTCTCACTCCATATGCGGCAATTTTGCTTATTAACAAACCCGTTAAGCCAAAAATGCGCCTCATCGCTGGACACAATTTTGCGATAAAACAACGCGCGAATCGACGACTGATTTTCAAAGTAAACTTGGATAATTTCGTAGCGTTGTTCAAGCGTGAGTCTATTCATGATGATTTGTCAGAGTATACTGAAACAAATAAAAAAAATGTTTCATCAAAATTTAATTTTTTGTGTTACTTTTTACAATTTAAAGTTCTATCTAGCTTAAAAAAACACCCTATACATGGTGCAATTATTAGGTGGCAGGATAAGAGTTGTACTACATACATAATATTTTGTTTGTGTAAAAATTCCGGACGCTGTCACAAACATGTTTACAAAACAGAAGAAAATTAAGAAAGAAACGTTTATATAAAAAAAACGAACAAAGAAAATTAATATAATTTTTTTTATAAATTGTTATCAATACATTTTAAGCAATTAAAATATTTTTAAAAACTTTTTTATTGTGTTCTTCTTGCCCTTTTTCAAACTGTTTAAAATATTTTTATTTTTTCACCCACAATTTTTGACACCCACAATTTTATGAAACAAAAAATTATCACCTGCGCTAGTGATGCCACCTGGTTAATTGCACCATGCTATACATACATATATTACAAAACTGACGATTTAGGCTTTACACTACGAAATAGAAATTTAGCGTAGAAAGGTAGTTCATATGAAACTTAATTTATTTATTTACTTTTTTCAAAAATTCAGTACAACAAGAATACAATCTTATTTAAAAATACTGGGTAGATAAAGGCACATTCTTTAATTTGAAAGTTACATACATGAAAAAGAAGAAAAAAAAATTTAACAATAAAAAAATAAAAAAGTAATATTTATAAAATAACAAATTATTAATAAAATTTTAATTATTTGACAATGATAATAAAATTATTTTGAAATTATTTAATAATTTAACAATGAATTTATGACATGTGTGCAAAAAGGAATATTTAAATTGTTTTGCATTGCTTATTAATTGATTTTTGGATGGAAGTTGGTTCCACAAACGAATAGCGTTAACATAAAAATACCGCTCAGATATTAGTTTTTGGTATCCAATAGAGTTTATTTTGCATCCTCTATTTAATCTATGGTAAAGATAGGTTGGCTGTTTAGTATAAATATGAGAGTTGGGCATTGTATCAAATTTCCGAATGACATGTCGGAAATTTGTTTTGAGAGATGTGAAATCCTCTCATATCTATTGCGTCCATATATATACCTCGCGATGTTGTATTGATTTTCTGACTGCTTACAGTCTACGCTCTAGTCCGGCATATAATTCACGCCAACAAAGTACGAGTACTTAGTGGCGTAAAATATTATATTTTCCATAAATTTCTAAATATTCCGTATGTTTTTTCGCAAATAATGTTGATGTGGTTTGCCCAATTAAGTTGGTCATTGAATACAATATCAGGATTTTTGGCATTTAGCACAATTTCTAAGGTTGTGTTGACTACAAGTAATGGTGACAAAGCATTTTGTTGGTGATTAATTTTCGAATCGAAACTGCTTGTGGTTTTCTTGCGTTTAAAGTCAGACCATTAGCTGTGGCCCATTTATTTATAAAGGGTGTTTTTTTAAGCTAGATAGAACTTTAAATTGTAAAAAGTAACACAAAAAATTAAATTTTGATGAAACATTTTTTTTATTTGTTTCAGTATACTCTGACAAATCATCATGAATAGACTCACGCTTGAACAACGCTACGAAATTATCCAAATTTACTTTGAAAATCAGTCCCGTTGTTTTATCGCAAAATTGTGTTCAGCGATGAGGCGCATTTTTGGCTTAACGGGTTTGTTAATAAGCAAAATTGCCGCATATGGAGTGAGACCAATCCACAAGAGACCCTACAGACTCCATTACATCCAGAAAAATGCACTGTTTGGTGCGGTTTTCATGCTGGTGGCATCATCGGACCTTATTTCTTCAAAAATGAGGCCGGAGCTCGCGTTACGGTCAATGGAGATCGTTACCGCACCATGATCAATGATTTTTTGTTTGAAAATATGGATGACATTGATCCGGAGGAGATGTGGTTTCAACAGGATGGCGCTACGTGTCATACGGCGAACGCAACCATCGACTTACTGAAATCAAAATTTGGCGATAAGTTGATTTCGAGAAATGGACCTGTCAATTGGCCTCCAAGGTCGTGCGATTTGACACCTCTCGATTATTTCCTGTGGGGCTACGTGAAGTCACTGGTTTTTGCTGATAAACCAGCAACAATTGACGCCTTGGAGGCCAGCATTGTTCGTGTTGTTCGTGACATACGGCCAGCAGTGCTCGAAAAAGTGGCCCAAAATTGGACGTCCAGAATGCGCTTCGTCAAGAACAGCCGCACAAAAAAGAATACGGGAATTTTCTTCAACTCAAAATGTTTATATATCGTCCGCCTTTTTGGGGGTTTCTATCGTTATTTTTGCCATATAATTCGATGCATTACTGGAAGGAAAACTTCTAGAAGAAATAATATTGCTTCCAACAAATTTTGATGGTTCTAAATTGTGATTTATTTTTCAATTATATAAATTTTAGAGCAAATGGGAACTGAAATTCCTTGTATACCATAAGTCTACATTGGTTTCAATATAGTTATCTTCAAAAGTAATTAAAAAATGACAAACTAGCCATCTAACCACTTTTCGTAATATGTTTATAAGAGAAAATTTCATGACTTCATTATTTTAATAAAAAACTATAATCGAAATGCTTAGCTTTGATCTATTATTTATTATATAAGATCATATAAAAAGTATTAAATACTTTTTATATGATCCCATTCCTGTGGTATACATTTCGTCTAGGATTATTGCATACGATGGAAGATATTTGCATTTTTACTTTGGAGCTTTGAAGCTTCTAAACTAAGGAAGTCCGGCAAACATTTCTTTTGTAAAAAAATAAATCTGAGAGTTTACCATATTGTCGATTGTCTCCAAATGTGTTCTATCCATTATACGATTATCTACATATGTATAGAGTTCCTTCAAATTCAACAAACTGCAGATTATGGCATTCATCTTCATCTTCCAAATGTAAAATATACTCATTTCGCATCATCATTACTAATATTAAGTACACAAGATTTGGAAATACGTAGAATAGGCAAATCTATGTCATCTAACGGGAAATGATGCGCATGGCGTAATCTGTATTTAAATCATTCTTGACCTTAGTAATGGGTGATTTTATAAGAACTATCGGATTTAAAAAAAAAAAAACAAAAAATTCAGAAAAATGCATGAAATATTTATTTGGATCGATAGTTGGGTCGATATAATTTAATGTTTGAAGATTATTTCATGCAAATGTTGGCCGCGGCTGCGCCTTAAATGGTCAATCGAAGCGGGCTTGTAGCTATAGACATTAGCCTTAACATAGCCCCACAAAAAATAGTCTAGAGGCGTTAAATCGCACGATCTAGTCGGCCAATTGACTGGTCCCAAGCGTGAAATAAACTGTTCACCGAACTCGCCTCTCAATTGGTCCATTGTTTCGCGTGCTGTGTGGCATGTGGCACCGTCTTGTTGAAACCACATGTCATGCAAGTCAAGCTCTTCCATTTTGGGCAAAAAAAAGTTTGTTATCATCGCACGGTAGCGCTCACCATTCACAGTAACGTTGTGATTCGCATCATCTTTGAAGAAATACGGCCCAATGATGCCGCCAGCCCATAATCCCCACCAAACGGTTGTTTTTTGTGGATGCATTGGTAGCTCTTGCAATGCTTCTGGCTGCTCTTCACTCCAAATACGGCAGTTTTGCTGTTCACGTATGCATTCAACCAGAAATGAGCCTCGTCGCTGAACACAATTCTTCGATAAGAAAGTGGATCTTCATCTAACTTTTCAAGAGCCCATTCACCAAAAATTTGGCGTTGTGGTAGGTCGTTTGGCTTCAATTCTTGCACCAGCTGTATCTTATAAGGCGTCACACCCAAATCCTTCCGCAAAATTTTCCACGTAGTGGAGTAACAGAGGCCCAGTTGCTGCGAACGGCGCCGAATCGGTAATTCACGGTCATCACCAACACTGGCCGATACGGCTGCGATATTTTCTTCAGTTCGCACTTTACGTAAGCGTGTTGGTGGTTTAATGTCCAACAATGTAAATTTGGTGCGAAATTTTTTTACAATAGCCCGAATAGAAGCCTCAGTAGGTCGATTAAACTGACCATAAAATGGAAGAAGCGCGCGATGAACTTTCTTAACAGAGCACGCATTTTGGTAATAAAATTCAATAATTTGCAAGCGTTGTTCGTTTGTAAGACGACTCATGATTAAATTATAGACCAAACTGAAGATGTTTCACAGTGACACAAGATACAAAACGTGCGTGAGCTGTCAAAACTAGTGTTGCCAAAAAGATAATAGCAAAAAAATCACTCTTTATATGGAATTCTCAAAAATTAATTACATTCATCTTTTGTACCACATTTATTTGTATATAGGTTGTGTTGGCTTCCGAAACCCTTACCAAAGGTATAAATTGTCAGAAAGGGGATCAGCATGGCCCTCGGGTGGTTCTGCTTGCAGTTCAACCCGGGCTGATCATGGTTGATATGCCTACCTTGGCTGAAACGTTCTGGCTGTGGTTGAAACCTAAAACGCAAGAAGATGGTGTTGATAATTGCCTGGCGTGGCTTTTTTCGGGGACTAACAAACTCCCGAGGGTCTGTTGCCTTTACAACAGATACCTGTACTGTGAGGAACCAGTGGTGATGGTTGACGGGTGAGTTGGTTTAAGGGATGATGCTGCTAGTGGGCTTCGGCCTACGAACTTATTAAGCATTGTCTTCCATTGATTGCTGGGAAATTGCGTACAGCAGGGATTAGAAGGCCCGAATTCCTCAAAAAGAAGTTGCTCATATGGCATAAATTGATAGCAAGCCACACGGGGGTGCTGGTGAATCGTGAATAATTCACTCCGTGGAACTGGTCCTCCATCAGATAAGGCCGCAATACAGGTGCTGATGTAAATCTTTTTCACAACTGTGTATAGGTATTTCACTTGGTCTGTGTAGTTGACTGCGTCAAGACGTATTTTTTCGTAGCGGATACTAGCGATTTTTTAAAAGCAGTTAAAACAGTTTATATAAATTCGAAAAAAAATATTTTTCTGTAGTTGTTGTTGCGAATGCAATAAATCTCTAACATCGCCCGGTAGATTGCGGAGATATATCGGGATTCAAAAATCTTTAAGCGATCAGTACATGTGTTCGTGTTTTACCGGCGCATGTGTTATGGACTTTGATCTTGAGTAAATTTGTGAAAAACTCTGAAAGTACTTTTGATAGTTGTGCGTTAGAGACAGTTAGTGGCGGATTCTATTCTGAATCTCGCGGTGTGCAAATTTTTGAAATCGGTCAACAGATTCAAAAGATATAGCTCGATTAAAAATTGTCTATACGTATAGGCGTAGAGTGTAAGTGGGGGGTGTTTGTATCGGCGTTAGAACTCCCGGCCACTGAACTATTGTATTTACGGCGAATTCGGGAGTGTTGACGCTTTAGTATTTTGGTGCACTAGTGTTACCGTTTTTGAACATTAACAACTTTTTTGACACAATGTGAATTCAATATAGGTGGTTGCAAGAGAACAATAAGTACAACATACGAATTTTGTCTGCCGATGTCAAATTGCAAATTCGCAGAACATTGTTTTTTGTTTACGAAAAAAAGTAAGAAACACAAAAAATGCAAAGAAGAAAAAGAGTAAAGTGTAAAGTAAGTATTATACAATATTTAAGTATATTAAAAAATTAATTAAAGGTTATTATTTTGAAGGTGGCTGTGTTGAATTTGTTCAAGATTTGCCGGTCTGTGGGTTAGTGCAAAGTCAGGAAACTGTATAAATATCTGTGTTTTTAAAAAGGTACTTATTTTATTCAATTAGCAGAGAAATCAAAAGCACAGAATACATATCTGTGATCAAAAGTTCTATATTATAAATAGCCGGTGCTTTGAGTTTTGTTTTCTCACAAATCAAACAATTCTAATTTACTTTTGCAAATTTATAAAACAAATTTCCAACAGGTAATTGTGTTGCAACAATCTGCCTTGCCCACACAAATGCATATCAAAGAACCGCCACTTTGTTCTGGAAGTTCCACAAACCATACAGAAGCCATATACACTGCCGGCTGCTGCACGTAAATTTATCTGCAGGCGAGTTTCTTACAAGCAACTTGAAATAACAACAGTAAAAAAAAAGAATTAAGAACATGCAATCATATTAACATATCTGTTTAAATCTTTTATTTCTTTGTTGATTTTATTATGGCGATTGAAACCCTTTAAATAACTGGCCGATAGATGACTCGGCCACAACTTGACTTGACTCAAGAAATATTTTAAATTTTACTTACATTCAGTCGGCAAGCCTTTCTTTGTGTTTGGATTTGTTTCGGTTCTGTTTGCAATTTTACAGAAAACTGTACACATACATCTGCAGCAATAAGATGGAAGAAAGAATCGGTATTTAAGTTTAATATTTGTTGTTTTCGATAATTTCGATATTTTGTATCGTCCCATTCCTGACAAGTTGCTCAAAATGTACACTATTTTGGGTCAAATTTCGACGAAAGGGCATTGCCATCTGAAGGGGCAGAGGAACGTAAGTAGTCGTACAAACCAATAATTGAATCTATTGAACAATATTTTAATCCTAAGGAATGGTGAGCACAATAATTCATTATATCGCAAAAACGTACTAACTTTTTATTACTATTGCAGTAACGTAAATAAAATAAAAATTTTAGCTCCTGGGTGCGGTCTTGAGAGGATATCGTATGAGTCGGCTTGTAGGGGTCACGAAACAAATGAATTTTCTTATTTCATGCTTGTAGCATAAAATTTCGTATTAATAATATTTTGTGTTAAAAGTGATTTCATTTCAAAAAGCTATTACTTTTTGATTTTCTAAAGAACCAAAAATCATATTGAACTCCGTTTCCGAATAAAATTTGTCTCTGTGGCATAGCTACTGAGTATAGATTTTACACGTTTATTGCAGTTAACACTTTGTATGTTATTTTGTTCAATTCTTTATAAAACTACTTGTATGATTGTTTATTTAAGTAATTATTTTTGTATGTTTCTTTCTTATTGTTATATTTTTTATATATAGCATTCATTAAATAAAAAAAAAACTAATATAAAATAATTTTTAAATTGAATACAATTGCGTGTATTTTAAGAAAACATTTTGTAAGTATGATTGTGAAGAGTAAAATATGTATACTAAAAGGTACAAATTTGGAATGAAATAAACCAAAGATGATGTTTTTAAATTGACATGAAATTTACTTTATTCGAAAGATACTATTCTAGCATTATAATTTAAATATGACTTCTGGTTAATGGCCTCCAAGTGATCAATCGTTTCGAGGTTATCGACGTAGACGTCACATATCACCACATAAAAAAGGCCAAGACGGTGCTGAAACATGAAACTTAACCCCATGGTTTCACCAGTAAATCAATTGTGGCACGAGTTATGTGACATGTTGCTCCGTTTTGTTGAAACCAGAGCTCCTGCACATCATGGTTGTTCAATTGATGAAAGTAAGTCAGTAATCATGGCTAAGTAGCGATTACCATTGACTGTATCGTTCTTACCAGCACCGTTTTTTAAGTATAGGCATTTCCATCTTTTATTTTTTATAAAATAAAGTACTATGATATAGCTTTAAAGATCTGTTCTTCGATTCAACATCGATCTGTAGTGCAATTCACTAACTTTACACCCCAATTAGAAGTGTTAACTGTAACCACACATTTTGTTGTTTGCACTAACCCCAACGTTATTCACTAACTATATTTAGCCACCGTAGAGGGGTTTATTTTTCTTCACGTTCAGATTGTTATAACGTGGCAACTCTCCATTTCATTTTTATAAGCTATTGTACTGAATCTCTTTTTATACCCTTCACAAAAATGTAAAGGGTATATATAAGTTTGTGATTCCGTTTGTAATTTCTACAGTTTTTTTTTGCGACCCTATAAAGTATATATATTCTGAATCAGAATTAATGGAAAAGTCGATTAAGCGATGTCCGTCTGTCCGTCTGTCCGCTGTTGAAATACCGTTTCTGAGAAAACCATTAGACTTAGAAACTTTTTTCTTTCACCATTCTTTTACCCCATCGATTCATGGGTTTGCTATTGAAATTCAGTAATATCGGTCAACGTATAGCTGAGATATATTCAAAATTCCGAAAAAAGCCATTTTTTTTTTGCAGTTTTGTATTTATGAAAATTTTTGAAAACAAAAGTTGTTCGTTTTGCTTCAAACTTCACACACTTATTAAGCATGGTGACTAAAAGGCAAAAAAATTTTTTTTCAGATATCGGTCTATATATACCCGAGATATAGCCCAAATCGGATTTTTCATGAAAATGTCGCATAGGCGAAGCTAAATAACTTTTTATTGCTCAAAAGCAGTTCTGTTAATAAAATAGGGTCATATAAATACGAAAAATGAAAATTTTCGATATCGGTCCATATATACCCGAGATATAGCCCAAACCGGGTTTTTCATGAAAATGTCGCGTAAGCGAACTTAAACAACTTTTTTGTGCTCAAAAGCAGTTCTATTAATAAAATAGGGTCATATAAATATGAAAAATGAAAATTTTCGATATCGGTCCATATATACCCGAGATATAGCCTAGACCGGGGTTTTCATGAAAATGCCGCGTAAGCGAACTTAAACAATTTTTTTGTGCTCAAAATCAGTTCTGGTAATGAAATTAGGTTACATAAATATGGAAAATGAAAATTTCCGATATCGGTCCATATATACCCGAGACATAGCCCAAACTGGGGTTTTCATGAAAATGTCGCGTAAGCGAACTTAAACAACTTTTTTGTGCTCAAAAGCAGTTCTATTAATAAAATAGGGTCATATAAATATGAAAAATGAAAATTTTCGATATCGGTCCATATATACCCGAGATATAGCCTAAACCGGGTTTTTCATGAAAATGTCGCGTAAGCGAACTTAACAATTTTTTTTTGCTTAAAAACAGTTCGGGTAATAAGATAAGGTTATATAAATATGGAAGATAAAAATTTCCGATATCGGTCCATATGTACCCGAGATATAGCCCAAATCGGGTTTTTCATGAATATGTCGCGAAAGCGAACTTAAACAACTTTTTTTTGCTCAAAAGCAGTTCTGGTAATGAAATTAGGTTACATAAATATGAAAAATGAAAATTTCCGATATCGGTCCATATGTACCCGAGATGTAGCCCAAACAGTGTTTTTCATGAAAATGCCGCGTAAGCGAACTTAAACAATTTGTTGTGCTCAAAAGCAGTTCTGGTAATGAAATAAGGTTATATAAATATGGAAAATTAAAATTTTCGATATCGGTCCATTTATACCCGAGATATAGCCCAAACCGGGTTTTTCATGAAAATGTCGCGTAAGCGAACTTAAACAACAATTTTTTTTGCTTAAAAACAGTTCTGGTAATAAGATGAGGTTATATAAATGTGGAAGATAAAAATTTCCGATATCGGTCCATATATACCCGAGATATAGCCTAGACCAGGGTTTTCATGAAAATGCCGCGTAAGCGAACTTAAACAGCTTTTTCGTGCTCAAAAGCAGTTCTGGTAATGAAATTAGGTTACCTAAATATGGAAAATGAAAATTTCCGATATCGGTCCATATATTTTTTTTTTTTTTTTTTTTTTTTTTATATTGGACCAGTACTCAGGGGATGACCCCTACATATGCAGTGCATTGTACCAGAACTAGGAAAATAGGTTGTGAGGAGGGGGAAAGCGGGAGTAGTGTTTGTGAACATTTGACTTGAATCTTCCAACGTTATAACAGACCCGAGATATAGCCCAAATCGGGTTTTTCATGAAAATGACCGGGTTTTACATAAAAGTGTCGCGTAAGCAAACTAAAACAACATTTTTGTGCTCAAAAGCAGTTCTAGTAATGAAATAAAGTTATATAAATATCAAAAATTAAAATTTCCAATATCGGTCCATATATACCCGAGATATAGCCTAGAACGGGGTTTTCATGAAAATGCCGCGTCAGCGAAATTAAACAACTTTTTTTGCTTAAAAGCGGTTCTGGTAATAAAATAAGGTTATATAAATCTGAAAAATGAAAATTTCCGATATCGGTCCATATATACCAGAGATATAGCCTAAAAAGTGGTTTTCATGAAAATGCCGCGTAAGCGAACTTAAACAACTTTTTTCGCCTTAAGGCAGTTCTGGTAATAAAATAAGGTTATATAAATATGGAAAATTAAAATTTCCGATATCGGTTCATATTTACCCGATATATAGCCTAACAGGTTTTTTTTATGAAAATGCCGAGTAAACAACTTTTTTGTGCTCAAAAGCAGTTCTGGTTATGAAATAAGGTTATATAAATATGGAGAAAGAAAATATCCGATATCGGTCCATATATACTCGAGATATGGCCTGAACCGATTTTTCCAATAACATTTTTTTTTTGCTGAAAAGCAGTTCTTGTTATAAAAGAAGGTTACGAAAATAGAGAAAATTAAAATTTCTGATATCGGTCCACATATACCCGAGATATATCCTAAATCGGGTTTTTCATGAAAATATCGCGTAAGCGAACTTAAACAATTTGTTGTGCTCAAAAGCAGTTCTGGTAATGATATAAAGTTATATAAATATGGAAAATTAAAATTTTCGATATCGGGCCATATATACCCGAGATATAGCCTGAACCGATTTTTCCATTAAAAATTTTTTTTTTTTTGCTGAAAAGCAATTTTCGTTATAAAAGAAGGTTACTAAAATACAGAAAATAGATTTATTTAGGTCACATTTTTAATATACTATACATATTCGTGAGTATTTTAGATTCGGCCCAGCCGAATATACTACACTCTTACTTGTTTTTATTTTTTTTTTTATTACAAACTTACCATTTTTCTCAATTTACAATATTCTGCGCTGACCCACTAAATCTGTCATCGTATAGATAATTGCTTTCAATATCACATCAAATAAAAATATTTTTAAAAGGATTTATTGCTACAATGGCGTGACAAGTGCAAGACAAGAATGGGTGGTCATACCCTGCATTCTCGTTGGGAATATTTCCAAGTCGCCATCTTTAAAGTTAGGTGATGTACCTGCGCCATCATAAGCCGAAGGTGGAAGTGATAGTCTGAATGTGGTGGCGATAATGAAGGATCAGAAACATCACGTGGTGATGTCATCAGGGATTTTTCTCTAACAGAAAAAACTATATCATGTGATGATGGTTTACGTTTCTTACCATGCTCATTATGTAATAGATACTGCACTTTAGAACCATCACGCGACATTTATTCGCTTTGCAATCGCTGCACTTCCATCTTTAATTCATAATTTTGTCATTGCAAATCTCTTATTTTATCGAGAGATTTGCGTAGCCCAACAGATTTATTCAGTTTGGCTGTCTCACCCACTACTAAATTTTTTAATACCAGTACAATTTGTATACACCAATACCCCGGTTTACGACGCTTCAGTTTGCGTCGTTTCGATATAGCGTCGTTTGGAAATTTCTGAGGTTTCGATATTGCGTCGCATGGCTTCGATATTGCGTCGCATGTGCTTCGATTTGCGTCGCTGAAATAGAAATGTTTTTACAAAGCTAAAACAGAAAAAGGGGATTTCCCGTTTAAGTTGAATATAAAATTGCAGGTGCACGTTGTATGCATGTTGAACGTCGTGAGTAGTTTCAAATTACATGTGGTGGGGTTAAGTTCGGTCTTAAAATTTAAAGAAATGAGCCAAAAAAGAAAGCAGATAAGCTTAGAACAAAAGCTGGACATTTTAAAACGTTTTAAATCAGTTGAAAAGTCTATTGATATTGGGAGAAACCTGGGATTAGCCCCTTCCACAATAAAATTGCTCCCGAGACGCCGAAAAAATTAAAAAATTTGCTGAATCCGCAACATCGCTGCAACACAAACGTAAACAAATTACAAAAATCAGAGGACCTCTATTGGAAAAAACAGAGTCACTTCTTATGATGTGGATAAAACATCAAAATCAGCGAAGAGTGCCTTTAAGCCAAATGGTAATTCAAAATAAAGCCCGATCGATATTTGAGGACTTGAAAGAAAATTATCCTTTATCAAGTGCCGAAAGTGCTGAGGAATTTGAAGCAAGCAGAGGTTGGTTTGATCGTTTTAGGACCCGCGCAAATTTGCATAGCATTCTATTAAAAGGAGAAGCCGCTAGTGCAGATAATTCAGCTGCTGAATAACGAAACTTTGATTGAAGTTCAAAGAAAATATGCGCTAGACGATAAAGAACCTCCACTAGAAGTCAAAGCAGAAGAAAAAAAACTTACTGCTACTAAAATTTCGGAAGCGATGCAGTTGATAGCGCAAGCAATGGAAATTTTTGAAAGCAATGACCCAGACGAAGATCGCAGCTCAAAAGTTTCTAGAAGTGTGAATAACGCTATAAATTGTTATAAAGAACTTTATATGAAAAAAAGTCTGTTACGATTTAAAAAACTTTAGATAATTTTATAAAAAATTCTGCAACACTGACAAATCCATCCACAGAAATTAATTGTTATATGTTAAATAAAGATTATTAAAAAAATATATAAATAAAAAAAATATTTTCATTGAAAAATCTTTTATTTTAGCTAAAATTTTTAAAACCTGAACTAATCAAATGAAAATAAAAAAAACTTAAAAATTCGGCTTCGCTTTGCGTCGTTTCGGTTTGCGTCTCATTTCTCCGGTCCCAATTAGCGGCGCAAACCGGGGTATGGGTGTATATCAAATAAATACAATTTACACTTATCACTACACTTTATGTGTATTAAAATATAAAATTTTTTAAAACTTTTGCTGAAACAATTTATAAATTATATAAAACTACGAATTAGATAAAACGTGACAAAGTCGCGGGTAAATGCTATTTTATTATTAAGTCGCAGTGTGCGTTTTGTGTTATTAAGTTTATGTTATTTCAAATTTGGATTAGTACTATTTACATTTAATAAATCTAGGTAGGCAACTTTTTGTGTTTTATATTGCAGTTCCTTTGAAAAAACGTGAAGGATTTATAGAATCTGGGGTTTATAACTGGATTTGAAAATCTGATTGAACTATTTCTCTATTTCCCTATAGTTTTACGCACAATAGTTCAATAATACTAATTTGCAATCGTGTGACGTGGCAGTCTTAGAGTGATAGAGGTTCGCGCTGGTACACTGAAAAGAATTCCTTCATTAATATAATGAATTTTGGCATTAATCTAATGAAAATTTTCATTATTTTTCGGCCAATGATGGCCTTCATTGGACTAATGAATCTTCTTTCATTAAAAATTATTTAATGAATACATTCGTTAGATTAATGAAAACTTCATTAAGTTAATGAAGAATAAATCATTACATTTATGAATACTTTTCATTAAAACAATGAAAAAATTCATTAGGCTAACGACTCAATTTCATTAGTTTTATGAATTTGGTACATTAACATTAAGTAAAACTTACATTTCTTTAATGAATCTTTTTCATTATTCAAACGTTATTTGTTCATTAGGCCAATGAATGTGTTACATTATTTTTATGAAATATTTTCGCTATTTTAATGAATACATTCGTTGAACCAATGATAATCTTCACTAATTTGGTGAAAAATTTTCTTCATTCTAATGAAATAAAATCATTAGTTTAAGGAGGAGTTTCATTATTCTAATGACCTTTTTTCATTAGCATTGTGCTACTGAAAATAAACTAAACAATTTTTTTATATTAGGCATAAAAGAATTTTTTATTGTTTTAATAATAATGGAAAATAATATAAAAATAATAATACTAATACATTTCATTTGGAATGATGGTTAAAAGAAATCAAAACATTTTAGTTCAACACAAAATAACTTAAAAAATAATATGTAATGTTACATATGTAAACATTTTGGATAATTAAATAAGTTTAAACAATGGTTATTTGACATTTAATTATTTGATCTTGTTTAAGTCAATATTTCTTATTTTCAGCTAAAGATCGTTTTATTTTTTATAAAAAATTCAACAGTATTTATTTTCAATATTTCGATAACAATTTGTTATCATCGTCAGGAAAACATATAAAATATTAATTTTCCTTTAAACAATGAACTTCAGCAAACTTCACTTTAAAAAATGAACTTCAGCAAACTCATTTCTTTTTTTAAACGTTTGCTTCTGCTTTTGGAAACTTGTGATGTTTTGCTTTTTGAAGAACAAAAAAAAGGTCCCGTTGCGTGCAAAAACAAAACGTTTGCTTTGGCTATAGATACATAATTGTTCAGAACGAACGCTAAGGAAAAAATTAAGTGTGACTTTGTTGTTGCATTTGTAACGGAATAAATATTCTTTTAACAAAAAAACGAGAGAAAAGCCCATCTCTTTGCTTTTGATTTCAACTACAGTGGCAGACATTCGTTTGGCCGCACCAATTTTTGTGTGTTTTTTATTTTTTTCATGCGATATATTTTAAAAAAATATCACTTATTTTTTTGGTTTCTGTAGACTAACGAGTAAACTTAATAGAACAAAAACAATAACTAACCTAACGGTTAAAAAAAGGAAAAAAAATTATTTTTTTTTTTTTATTTTCAGTTTTTTATGAGACATACGTTTGGACGCAAGATAAAAGCAATGCATTTACATTGTAAATCTGGTGGCGTGATCACGTGTTTTACCAAAAACAAAAAAATAACATTAAATTGAAGAAAAATATTTGTGATTAACAATAGTATAAGTGGTTACTAAAGCAAAATGGGTTCTGGAAAACGGTTAAATGAAACTGAAAAAAAATTAATTGAAAATTTAAAAAAAAGTGAAAAATCAAACAGAGAAATAGCGAGATTGTTAAACCGTTCTGAAAAAGTAGTTAGAAACTTTTTAAAACTTGACACCAAGTATGGTCTCAAAGCTCCAACCAAGGGATCTTCCAAATTAAGCAACCGTCAAAAGGGTCTAATTCGATTTGAAGCTTCAAAAAATCGGCTAACGTGCCGCGAAATAAAGGAGAAACATAACCTTCCAGTATCCAGGCGAACTATTGCTCGAGTTTTAAATAAAACTTCATCCATTAGATGGAAAAAAATGAAATCTAAGCCCAGATTAACAAAGCTTCATAAGGAGAGAAGGCTTACATTTGCAAAGACACACATGGCATGGAAAAATGAGTGGAGAAAAGTGATATTCTCTGACGAAAAAAAATTTAATTTGGATGGTCCGGACTGCTACAGCTGCTATTGGCATGATTTGAATGACAAAAATGGTGTAAGGTCGAAACGAAATTTCGGTGGTGGAAGTGTTATGGTTTGGGGTGCATTTTCCCATGATTTTAAGCTTACCATATGTTTTGTTACTACGAAAATGAATTCACAACTTTACTTAGATCTCCTTGAAGATGTGTTAATAACAAAACTGGACGAAAATCCTGATGCAGAATACATATTTCAACAGGACAATGCTGCTATACATGTTTCCAGGCTAAGTAGGGATTGGTTTACGTCCAAAAACATAAATTTATTGCCATGGCCGGCATGTAGCCCGGATTGCAATCCGATAGAGAATTTATGGGGAATTCTGGCGTCAAAGGTTTATGAAAGAGGACAGCAATTTTCATCGGCTAATGAACTTAAACAAAAAATTAAAGAATGCTGGTCGAAAATCGATATGAAAACGCTTCAAAATATAGTTGAATCCATGCCAAACAGGTTATTTTCACTTATTCACAATCAAGGTGGTCACACTAAATATTAAAACTGCAATAATCTTTGTTTTTTTTAATAATTCTTTATTTTTTACATGGCGGTTACTAATTGCGTCCAAACGAATTTCTCGGCATATTTTTGTTTTTTCCCAATGTTTTTTTTATTTAATTGAAATATATTTCAAGTTTGTCTTTTATTTTTAAGAATTTGTTAAAATAAATCAATACACAAAAAGTTTTCCAAAAAAGTTCATTTATTTCCACAAAAACTACAAAAAGTATAGTGCGGCCAAACGAATGTCTACCACTGTATGTAGGTATTTAAAATGAGGGTAGTTTATGAATTCTAATGAAAAGTTTAGTTAATATAATAAAAATTTTCATAAGAACTAAAAAACTATTGAAATTTTTATTAAAATAATTTTTTACACAGTAATTAGTGTATAAAATAATTTACTTTGTCATTTAGTTAGTAGTTATAATATATTTATTTTCTCACTTTTAATAAATCTCTAAAATTTTGCACACAGCCTTCAAAAATTGTTTATAACAAATCCAATGAAATTTTCTAATGAAATTATGAAAACTAATGAATCAATTTTAATGAATATTTTCATTAATGCTATGAATTTTCATTCATGGAACGTAATTTTTCATTCCGTTAATGAAAATTATCTAATGAATGGGGTTCATTGGAAATATGAAGCAAATATTTTTCAGTGTAAAATTGGAACGCAGACTTGCAGTCTCAATTTACAGGAATACAGACCTGTTAGCCCTACAGAGTTGAAAAGCTCAACAGGATATGATGTTACTTTAGTGTCTATGAAATTGACTACAGACACTTATTCGACAGCACCTAATGCCCCAGAATTTCGTCAATCAATATTTAAGTATTTCTTTCTTATACCCATTATTTATTATTTATATTATTTTTGAGGCCGAGATAAATATGACCTTTTAAACTATCTGAGCCTTGGACAATATTACAGAATTCATATGGTATGAATTCTCCGATTTGTAATTAGAACATGTTTGTGGACCAACTAACTTGAAGAACGTGTTTCAAAGAGATTTTTTTTTATGCTTTCTAATACATTGTGCTCTGCAAATGGACCAATTTGTAATGACGCCATTTTGTGTTTTTATGTCTACCACTCGAACTTGTTTGTCTCTTCCAGGATGTAGTTTTATGACACGCCCCAAACGCCACTCTGTTGGGCAAAGTGGCTCGTTTCTTAAAACGACAAGATCATTTTCTTTAAGATTTTGCCGCGGGAATTTCCACTTAGTACGACGATATTCTTCTTTCCATCTACGCAGACTTCTTGTTGCAGGGCCTTAACTTTGCGCCAGCGTTTTATAATGCTTATTACCGAGTTCAACTCTTCTGGCTCAGCGGGACTAAGTAAAGAAGTGCCAATTAAAAAATGGCCGGGAGTAAAGACCATTTATGTCCTCAGACAAGGGCCGTAGTGGCCGTGAATTTAGACAAGCCTCAATAGTTGTGAGTAAAGTGGAGAACTCCTCAAAGGTGAATTTTAATTGTCCGGTCGTCTTTTTTAAGAGCGATTTAAAACTTTTGACTCTGGCTTCCCACAATCCGCCCATATGGGGAGCTGCAGCCGGAATAAAGTGCCAATTTAAGCGCTGATGCCCATATTTTTCTACCGCATCTCCCTGAGATGATTCTCAAAGTTCGCACGTATTTCTTTCGCAGCGCCGACAAAATTCCTGCAACTCGGGCAGCCTCTACGGGAAACAAAATGGGCCATGGCGGCTAGAAATGCGGAAAATGTGAGGTCGCTGACAGCCTCCAGGTGAATTGCCTTAGTAGCAAAACAAACAAAAAGGCATACATAACCTTTAGTGATTCTGCAGTATCGACCAGTAAAACATAATTTCAAAGGGACCGGCAAAATCGACTCCTGTATTTGTAAAAGAGCGGCTCAATGTTGTTCTTTCTTTGGGTAAAGCTGCCATTATCTGGCCTTGCTTCACATTGCGGTTTAATATACATTCTTTACAGTTGTGTATGCAGGTTTTTATGGGATTTTTCGCCTTCAAGATTCAACACTCTTGTTGAATAACGCTATGAACCAATCTCAAACCTCCGTGGTGGACCAGTTTATGAACAAACTCTACATAAAGTCGGGACAACCTACTGCCATAGGCCAATATTACAGGATGACATTCATTGTAAGACAGAGTCAGTGAATTGCTAAGCCGACCGTTTGAACGAATGATTCCCCACTTATCTAGGAAAGGCGTGAGCGTTAACAGTGGGCTATTAGACGCCAGTCTTTTTCCTTCGAGCAAGCAGTTATACTCCTTTGCGAAATGTAGCTGCTGAGAAAGCAAAAAGAGGCGATTTCTGACAAACCGTAACTCCTCAGCTGAAATCCTAAGAGACCTTTGTTGATATTTTTTACCTGAGTTGCGTCGAAGGGCGCCGTAAAAACGGAAAATATAGGCTAAGACATGTGTCGCTCTTGCCAGCTGGAGAACCTATTTAAAATATCCTCTTTTGTCTCAGATCTAGCAACATGAATTTGGACCGATTTTATTTCTTCCGAAGTCTCGAATTCTGATGCACAAGTTGGCCATGCGTTTTTCTCAAAAATTTTTTTTTTTTTTTTTTTTTTTTTTTTTTTTGTATAATTCAATTATTTATTGTATCTTCTAAAAGAACTAACAATAAGTATGCAAATCTTAAAACTAAAAATTCATTAATTAATATAGAAAAAAAATTAATTAATATTGAAAAATTTTATTTACTTAGGTCCAGCCAATGCTAGACGAAAAGTTGTTTCTTGCGTGTATTTTGTTGGTAAATCACCTTTCCAACGCTCTGATGGTTGCAGGGGTGTCCATCCTTCTCAGTCGAGTGTGGCCACCAAAGTTAAGGATGCTACGTGCGAGAGGATTCGGGTGAGACTCCAGTCTGTTAATGTACCTTATCGCGTATTTTGAAAATTCATCTTTCACTAAGGGTACACCTACATCTTTGTGAATTCGAGAGTTTTTAACATACCATGGAGCTGCAGTAATTATACGGAGAATTTTATTCTGGCGCTTTTGAATTTTCTCAATGTTAGATGCAGAGGCGGTACCCCACAATTGAATTCCATAACTCCACATTGGCTTTAGGATTGCGTTATACAACAAAAGTTTGCAATCTAACTTCAAGATAGAATTTCTACCGATGAGCCAATTTAGTTGCACCGCTTTTAATTTCATCTGGGTGACTTTAGCGTCAATGTGAGACTTCCACGTGAGCCTACGGTCCAGATGAATACCAAGGTATTTGACTTCACTGCGGAACAATGTAGTTGTTGATTTTAATAGCCGAACAAGTTTTTCTACGTAGTGTGAATGTAACATGGGTACATTTTTGTTCATTTACTTTGATTTTTCACAGTTTCAGCCATTTCTCCAATATAAGAATATGTTGTTGCAAATTTTGTGATGCTAATTTATAGTCTTCATGGACACTGATGAATGCTGTATCATCTGCAAAAGTTGAAGTGTGAATTTTGCAGCTCGTTGGCATGTCTGAAGCATAAATAAAATATAAAGTTGGACCCAATATGCTACCCTGGGGAACTCCAGCTTCGATTGGCTGAGCCGAGCTTTTGAAATCACCTTCCTTAACGACGAATTTCCGGTCATATAAGTAGCTCTCTAACAGCTTGTGCGTGTTTGCAGGCAAGTTTAATTTTATTTTATGGGTTAAGCCTTTGTGCCACACTTTGTCAAAAGCTTTGGAAACGTCAATAAATGGAGCTGAGCAATATTTTTTGTCTTCGAACGCATTTCTGATAACATTCACCAGCCTGTGTGTCTGTTCTATGGTGCTATGCTTAGCCCTAAAACCGAATTGATGGTAAGGAATACATCCTACTTCATTCAAGATTGGGGTCAACCTCGTCATTAGCAATTTCTCGAACAGTTTTGAAATTGTTGGCAATAGACTTATCGGCCTATATGACTCAACTTTTGTAGGATCCTTTCCTGGTTTGGGTATCATAGTAATGACAGACACCTTCCACTCAGTAGGAAAATACTCGAGACGTAAAATAGCATTAAAAATAAAAAGGACGAGTCTTCTAGCTACTCGGGGTAACTGCACAAGCATTTTCGGTAATTTTATCAATACCTGGAGCTTTTCTCGGGTTTAAGTTACTAATAGCAGTATCGACATCTTGAAAACGAAGTCCAAAAGGTACGGGAGGTCTAACTGCATATGGCGGCATATCAGCTTCATTATTCAGTCCGTCAATGGCAAACACGCTTCTCAAGTGGTTAGCGTACAGCATTCTCTTTTCGGAGTCACTTCTAGCCCAGACCCCAGTCGGAGTACGCAAGGGTGGCTTAGATCTAACGGGTCTCTTTAACCCTCTTGCTGCTTTCCACAAAGAATAATCGGATTGAGGACTACCATCAAGGCTTTCCAAATAGGTTGTGAGGGAAGCCACTCTTTGGACTTCAAGCAAATTTCTTAGTTGACTTACGCATTCTCGGAGCCTAGCTTTAAGCTGGGGAGACCTGCGAAGTTGCCATTCCCTTCTGATTCTTCTCTTTTCTGAGACAAGGTGTTCGATTTCAGAAGAACAAGTTCTGCTATTCATATTTCTAAAATTTGTAGTGGTAGCATGTTGCACGGCTTTTATAATATTTTGGGAAAAATCAGTAATTGACTCATCAATATCCTCTGGAGTTCTCAAAGATATATTTTCCGTACAATGAGTACTTAAATATTTTTTATATTTTAGCCAATTCACTCTAGACTGGAATACACCTATGTCGTTAAATGGGGATCCAATGTTCTGGGGGAAACATATAGAGACCATAGTAGGTGGGTGATCGGAGGACAAATCCTATAAAGGCTCCACATGCATCCATTCTAAGGGGACGTTTTTTACGATTCCAAAGTCAATAACATCTGGGATCTTTCGCTGGTCAGATGGCCAATAGGTGGGACTCCCGCTGGAGATTACATCTAAACACAATTTTGATATAGTATCAAAAAGCACACGACCTTTCGGGGAGATTAATCTTGAGCCCCAAAATGTGTGTTTAGCATTATAGTCACCAGCAGCTATAAATCGGGATCCAAGAGAAGTAAAAAAATTTGAGTAATGGTTTTCTGTAACTGAAAGCCGAGGCGGGGAATAAATTGATGAAATTACCAATTTACTGTGAATGTGTTCAATACAAATATTTGTTGCTTGAAAATATTCTTCACATGTCTCATTTAACAAGTAATGTTTAATTCTATTTTTAATTAGAATAGCCGAACCTTCACAAGATCTTCCACGTGGATCTTTAGTGTCATATAGTATATAGCCATTTATCCTGAAATAACTTCGATTTACCTTTCCCTCAGGAAGTGTTCAAGTTCATTTTTATGTTGGCGTATGCAGTTTGCGTTCCAGAAACATATTTTTAAATAAATAATTTTTTTAAAATAGCCTGTGAAATAGTTGATTGCATTTTTAGCATTTCCTGCATCATGTTGGTCATAGAAGCTGTAAAAGTGTTTATTGATTAAACCAAAGTCTGCAATGTGGCTTCAAGCTTGCTAAAATATGGGTCGGGCTGTTGAGACTTGGACTTCTGATTCGCGTTTGGTATATTAGTCTTAACCACATTGGCATAAGAAACTTGGTTAGAGCTTGGAACATTTATTTAGGTTGTTGACTGACCTGCTTGAAGAAAATTGTTGCTTGAAATGAATTGCGATTGCTGGGACGGCTTGGGAGGAGTTACTGATTTATTTGGCATTGAGCGTTTGAAGTTGGTATAAACGGGGCAACCCCTGTAATTAGCAGTATGATTGCCTCCACAATTACTACATTTTTTTACGTTTGTGTCAGTTTTTGATTTGGTGCACTTTGATGTGCCATGAAAATCACCACACACAACACAGACAGTGGGCAATTTACAATATGTCTTAGTGTGGCCATATTCCTGGCAGTTCATGCACTGAACGGATCCTGAACGCTTATGAGAACAGTAACTTTCCGGTGTAGAAGGTATTTAACATTATATATTGGATGAACCTCATTCTTCTTTAAGGTGACATCTCCAGGTTCTAATTCCACCTTAAACATGGGCTGAGGTATATTTTCTCGGTTTCTGATGTTAAAAACATTCTTAATTTTAAACCCTTTCTCCTCCAAACCAGATTTAACGTCATTAGGATCTACGCCAGAATCAATGCCTTTAACAACAACTTGGAGGCCTTTCGCACTTTTAAGCTGATAGGTGTAAAACTGAGCCATTCTGGGCCATTCCACCAGAGCTTACAATCCTTCAACTCCATAGGGGTCAGTCCCCGGGTTGCAATTTTTGTTGCCGACTTTTTCTAAAATTGTAGCTACTCTATTTGCCACAAAAGTTTTCCAGGGAGGTTTTTTTAGCGAGGCTAATACGATTGTTGAATCTGACCATAAGTACAAAGAATAGTTTTTAAGCGCAAGCTGGGACATAGCTTTTTCAACTAACCTCGCCAATGAAACATCTATTTCCGCTGCTTGAGTATCTCTAGCGATAGGTAGAGTCTGCCTAAAATCATCACCAAAAGAGGAGGTGTTGTATAAGGTTTTGGTCAGTACCGTGTCTGATGCAGATGATGGTGTTGCTACTGTGCAAGAGAAGAGGCCGAATATGAAGAAGAACGTGTTGCCGCAGTCGCTGCCTACTGCAGTAAATTTTATTGCGGAGATGAAGGCAATTTACATAGCCTGGATGGATGTTGCCTTGGAGGATGTTATGAGCAAGGCGTACAGAAGGAGTATTTTAAAGAATACATCCTGTTTCGAGTCTCTATTAATGAGGCTCATTGCAGAAAATAAGCGTTTGCGGGGAAGGCTCGATATTAAGTGCAGCATACCGTTGAAGGGAAGTGCTGATATTGTTGCTGCTGGGAGTTTAAATCCGGCAGTTGGTGATGCGGCTGCTTTTGGTGTGCCCCAAGACCCAGTTCCGACCACGGAATATCCATCGCTTGTTTCCAAGCTTGTGGAAACGTGATCTGTGGTGGTAAAAGGCGAGGAGAGCTCCAATTCTAAGGAGGTTGTGCAGAAGGTCGAGAACGAGGTAGCCCTATCACTTAGGGTGCGTGTCCATGGCATTCGACCGATGCGTTGTGGTGGTGCTGTCATAAGAACTCCCTCTGTTGTTGAGAGGGAGAAGACAGCGGCTAATGCCAAGCTTGCAGAGGTGGGTTTGGAGGTCTCAGTTAAGGATAAACTGGGACCGAGGATCGTTGTACAGGGAGTACACGCCAAGATTTCCACTGGTGATTTTATGGGCGACCTGTACGACATAAATTTGAAGGAGGAAATGTCACGGGAGAAATTCAAAAAGTGTCTGCCCCATGGAAGCTGAATAGAGCAGGAAAGGTAAATGTTATCCTAGAGGTAATAAGCACAGTATTGTAGAAGCTGACGGGCAACGGGGAATATGCAAAGTGGTTCAGATTCGTTGCCAGACTCCAGGACCCAGTCACGAGGTCAGAAACTGCAAATTTACAGATGGAGTGTGTCGCCAATGTGGTCTGACTGGACATTTATCGTCAAGATGCCAAAATCCTGTTCGAAGCCGAAACTGTGAAGGGACTGCCGGCTGGCCACATGATGCTGTCTTCGGCTTGCCCGATCATAGCATTGAAAATGGAGGCGAACTTGTCAACATCTCTTAAGATTTTACAACTGAATTGCCAGCGGGCATATTCGGTAGTTTGTGAGTTTGGGCAGGCAATGTGCGCTTTGGACGCGGCTCTTGCAGTTGTGCAGGAGCCATATGTTGCGAATGGTTACATTAGGGGGTTGCCGGAGGTTGGCGAGCATTTACGGACGAAGGGGCTCCAAGATGCGAGGACGAATGGATGCTAAGCGAATAATTGGTAGATGTGGGCCTCAGTGCTTTGAATGAGCCGAGTGATCTGTATACCTTTGCTGGGCCTGGGGGCGTTTTTATTTATTTATTTATTTATTAATTTATGCCTACGGAGAATAACTCCTTACAGGCAGATACTATATATGTACACGCATATAAGTTAAAAAAAAATTACAAAAATTAATAAAAAAAAAAAAAAATAGAAACAATAGCTAATTACTGGGAAAAAAATTTATAAGCAATAGCAGAAAATAAAGTGTATGAAAACTGGTATGCTGTTCGCTACAACGCCAAGCCAGTTTCCTACATTGACATTGACGTGACAGCCGTGGGGCAGCAATGACAGCTTTTAGGATTAGGTGGAGGGTGTGTGACGGGTGGGAAATAAGTGATCATAATCTTATTGAGATAATTGTTGCTTATGGGGGACGTTCGTAGCAAAGGACTGAGACACTGCGGCGGTGGTGCCTTCACCTACCACTTCCGGGGTAAACTGAGATCTTTACGCGGATAATTTTAGAGCGGTATCCGCGTTATATCCGCCTATAGGGCACGTACTCTTGATGACCAGATCAGCATGTTGGATCAGTGGAGGTGCACGGTTAACGATGCAGTACTTGGTCGTAGCAGCCGAGCTAGGCCAAGTAGGGTCAAATGGTAGACCCCAGAGTTAAATATAATGCGGAGGAAAATCAGGCTTCTAAGGAAGCAGTTCCAAAGAGCTACGCGTTCCAATGCTGACAATTTAGCTCAGTGGAAAACTACTTTCATGACTCCTCTTAGAACGTACAAGGACGCTATTGTTAGGATCAAGGAGAATGAGTGGAGAAATTTTGTCAGGGATAATAGGGACAACCCTCAGGGTGCGGTTCACCGTATTTGCAGGGATAAGGGCAAACACACCAATATTGCAAGGACTGAGACACTGCGGCGGTGGTGCCTTCACCTACCACTTCCGGGGTAAACTGAGATCTTTACGCGGATAATTTTAGAGCGGTATCCGCGTTATATCCGCCTATAGGGCACGTACTCTTGATGACCAGATCAGCATGTTGGATCAGTGGAGGTGCACGGTTAACGATGCAGTACTTGGTCGTAGCAGCCGAGCTAGGCCAAGTAGGGTCAAATGGTAGACCCCAGAGTTAAATATAATGCGGAGGAAAATCAGGCTTCTAAGGAAGCAGTTCCAAAGAGCTACGCGTACCAATGCTGACAATTTAGCTCAGTGGAAAACTACTTTCATGACTCCTCTTAGAACGTACAAGGACGCTATTGTTAGGATCAAGGAGAATGAGTGGAGAAATTTTGTCAGGGATAATAGGGACAACCCTCAGGGTGCGGTTCACCGTATTTGCAGGGACAAGGGCAAACACACCAATATTGCATCGATTTGTGTTGGTGATGACTCATTGACAGCATGGAACGATTGCAAGGACGCGCTGTTGGGGGACTTCTTTCCATGGGCGGAATTGGTTAGCTACCCTCCTCTCATTGAGAAGTTGGTTGATCCTCCAAACCTAGAGAGGATGGAGAATGTAGACAGTATGGGTCAGGTCAGAAGCAGAAAGTCCAAATATATATATAGTATATATTACAAATTTGAACTGAATATGCTGTTTTAATTTATAATAATGATAGTTCATGAAAATCTTTGATGTGAACTAATAATTTCCATAGTATGGTAATAGGAAACATAAACGTTATGAAAACATTATTTCAATATTGAATAATATTAATTAAAAGTAACTCAATATTGATTATTAAAAAAATGAAACAGATTTCTTATAAAACAATATTGATAGTTATTTTAATTTTCCATATTTATATAACCTCATCTTATTACCAAAACGACTTTTAAGCCAAAAAAGTTGTTTAAGTTCGCTTACGTGACATTTTCATGAATAGCCCGGTTTAGGCTATATATCGGGTATATATGGGCCGATATCGGAAATTTTAATTTTCCATATTA
The DNA here is from genome assembly GCA_914767995.1 of Thecocarcelia acutangulata. Lineage (NCBI taxonomy): Eukaryota > Metazoa > Arthropoda > Insecta > Diptera > Tachinidae > Thecocarcelia > Thecocarcelia acutangulata. The sequence continues at coordinate 9,384,616 of OU612099.1, read as the reverse complement.
ATATCGCCTCATCTTATTATCAGAACTGCTTTTAGGTAAAAAATTTGTTTAAGTTCGCTTACGCGACATTTTTATGAAAAACCCGGTTTAAGCTATATCTCGCGTATATATGGACCAATATCGGAAATTATCATTTTCCATATTTATATAACCTCATCTTATTACCAAAACTGCTTTCATGCAAAAAAAGCTGTTTAAGTTCGCTTACTCGGCATTTTCATAAAAAACCGGTTAGGCTATATATCGGGTATATATGGGCCGATATCGGAAATTTTAATTTTCCATATTCATATAACCTCATTTTATTAACAAAAAGACTTTTAAGCAAAAAAGTTGTTTAAGTTCGCTTACGTGACACTTATGTAAAACCCGGTCTAGGCTATATCTCTGGTATATATGGGCCGATATCGAAAAATTTAATTTTCCATATTTATATAACCTCATCTTATTACCAGAACTCTTTTTAAGCAAAAAAGAGGTTGGGTGTTTCAGTCTAATTCAACTTTATTTAATTATTTAAAACAATCAAAATTACATATGCAATTAAAGATATTTTCAATGAAAAAGAATTTTACGACTTTACTGCTGATCAATCAAAAAATGTGTGTCTAAAAACCATGCGGTTGGTTAACCAACAAACTTTGTTTTTTTCAGCGTAGCTTAAAAAAGGTACTTTACGTTTTGCATAACACTGCGGGTTACCACAATTAACTTGTCGTCCGGATGAAGTAAAGCGTGGTACCTGCGCAGTAGGATCCACAGCCCTCTGTGTGGTGTTTTGAGTCGTGTGTTGATCAATAGCCTTTGACGGTGAAACGTTTATTGCATTTGTGGGTTTGTTCGCCGCTTGTGGTAGCGGTGACTCAGGCGTTATTGTATTCTCGTTGTATATATACGCGGCTTTTAGGCGATCGATGGAAATTTTTGCTTCCCGCCGATACATTCTAACCACGAAGTATTTATCATGCTTAGTTAAAATCTCGAAAGGTCCTTCATAGCTCGGCTCCAAAGGTGCCCACACTCAATCCACTCTAATATATACATATTTGCACGTAGCAAGCGCTGGCTGAATGAAAGATTGTCTTAACCCGTGACGAATAGGGGTTGTTGTTGGTAGATTTGAAATTACGTTGCGAAGTCTTTGTACAAATTCGGTTTCAGATGTATTGTTTTTTGACGGTATGAAAAAAGCTCCGGGTATGCGTACTGGGGCGCCAAAAACCATTTCCGCTGGGCTAAAACCGATATCACTCTTAATGGTTGAGCGCATGCCCAACAAAATCATTGGTAGTGCCGAGGTCCAATCGTTTGTTCCATAACACTTAATTGCGGTCTTTAGTGTCCGGTGCCATCGCTCGATAATGCCATTGGCTTGAGGGTGATAAGGTGTTGTTCGCAGGTGCTTGATGCCCAAAAGCTTTGTTAGTTCCTTGAAAATAGCCGATTCGAACTGCCTTCCCAAATCTGTGGTGATGCTTAGAGGCACGCCAAATACTGCGATCCACCCCTTTAACAATGCAGCTGCAACACTTTCTGCCGTTATGTCCTCCAGTGGTATTGCTATGGGCCACCTCGTGTACCGGTCCATACATGTTAAGCAATACCGAAAGCCATTCGATGAGGGTAACGGTCCGATAATATCTACATTTAAATGTTCGAAACGAGCGTCAACAGGAGCGTAATCACTTATGTCGGATTTGTTGTGACGTTGTATTTTTGCCTTCTGGCAAGATACGCAAGCACGAACAAATGCCGTAACCTCTTTTGCCATTGACCGCCATACGTAGTGCTCTGAAACTAATTGCTTTGTTGCCCTTATTCCAGGGTGCGATAGTGAATGCAATTTCTCTATAATCTTTTGACGAAATCCTTTGGGTACATACGGTCTCACTTTGTCATTTTCGACATGACAATAAAGCCTTCTGGTAGAATTAGGGACTGTGAGCTTTGTGAGCTTCAGTGAACTATTTGTGTCGTTAAGCAAAGCTTCCAGCTCCTCGTCTTTGCTCTGTTGCTCAGCCATTTCTTCGAAATTTATATCTAAGCTGGTTACCACGTTAATACGAGAAAGTAAATCGGCTATGTTGTTTTCTGATCCGGGTAAATGCCGAATGTCGGTCGTAAACTGGCTAATGAAGTCTAGCTGACGAGCGCGCCGCTGTGATGCTTTTTCACTTTTTTGTCTAAAAGCGAAAGTTATGGGTTTATGGTCCGTGAAGATTGTAAATTCCCTTCCTTCGAGCGCGTATTGGAAGTGCTGTGTAGCCTGGTATATCGCAGTAAGCTTCCTATCATATGGGCTATAATTTTTTTGGGTTACTGTTAACCTTTTTGAATAAAACCCAAGAGGCTGGACTTGGTCTCCGATCACTTGATGTAAGACTGCACCCACAGCATCGTCTGAGGCATCTGTTGTTAAGGTTAGAGTGGCGTTCGGTGACATGTAGCTTAAAAGTGTCGCGTTGGCGATGTCGTTTTTGCAGGCGTCGAAAGCCGCAATAGCCTTTTTTGACCACTTTATAATACTATTGTCGTTCTTTTTATTGCCTGGTATTAAATCCAGCAATATTTTTTGATTCTCTATAGCGAGAGGTATAAAGGGCGATAAAAATTCAACATGCCTAAGAACCTTTTAAGGTCTTTTGCAATTTTTGGTTTCCTAAATTTCCGAATTGCGTCTATCTTACTATCAGCTGGAGCCAGACCGCTTGCACTAATGTTATGACCCAAAAATTTAAGCTCGCTTTTGCCGAGCTGACACTTATCAAAATTTGCAGACAAATGAGATTGGCGGAGACGTTCTAGTACTATGCGAAGATGTTTCTCATGCTCTTCTTTTGATGCAGATGCAACAAGGATGTCGTCGATGTACGCAAAAACGAAATCCAGCCCCTTCAGCACTTCATTAATATGTCGCTGAAACGTCTGAGCGGCATTCCGCAAGCCGAAGGTCATAAAACAAAACTCAAATAACCCGAATGGAGTAATTATTGCCGTCTTCGGAATATCACAAGGCTCTACAAGTATTTGGTGGTAGGCCCGCTGTAAGTCGATTGAAGAAAAAATAGTTTTCCGAACAGTATACATACTTGTTACGTCACGTAAAAATGGTATCGGATACCTGTCGGGGACGGTGATGTTATTTAGCGAGCGATAATCGCCGCATGGGCGCCAGTCTCCATTTGCCTTCTTTACCAAATGTAGAGGGCTGGCCCAGTTGCTTTTGGAGGGTCTGCATATACCCATACTCATCAGTTGCTCGAACTCTTTTTTGCGGCTAAGAGCTTGTCACCTGCGAGGCGGCGTGCCCTGGCATATGTGGGAGGTCCCTTTGTTGTAATGTGATGCGTGACCAATGAGTTAGTTGGCCGCTTATTGGTGCAAATAGTAGCGAGGTCTTTGTATTCGCATAGCAATTTGGCATAATTATCGTGTTTGTCATAGGATAGAACCTGTACGTAAAAAGAAGGTGTAGGACGCCCCTCTACTTCCAGCAACGTGGAACGATCAATAAGTTTTCCTCTCTTAACGTCGACTAAGAGGTCATAGCAGTTTAAAAAATCGGAACCTATTATAGGGCATTTAACATTGGCCACCACGAAGGCCCATGTGAAGTTACGACGCAAGCCCAAGGAAACGTTCATCTTCCTCTCGCCATATGTTATAATAGGTGATCCATTTGCCGCATACAACTTTTTCGAAACCCCTGCACGAGTATATTTAACACTACCAATTGGTAAAACTGAAACGTCGGCACCTGTATCTATTAAAAATTTTTGTTTAGAAAGATTATCGCTAATTATTAGACGGGCTATCTGATAACCGTCTTGCGATTCGCCCGTATGATCACAAGATTGCTTCAGTTTTTTGAAAATTTCCGGCTATAAGACCACGGTTCACGACATTTCGTTGCCTTTTCTTTAAATGTTCTGTGATACCAACAGTGCTCGGCTACCTCTGCCGGCTTGCGTCGACGCACAGAACTTGATCGTGATCTACGTTTATGTCTTGCATTGTCAATAGAAAGACTACTTATTCGTTGCTCTATTCAATCTAGTCGTCTTTGCACATCAGCATCATTTGTTTGCGGTATTGTTGACACACTAGCTATATGTTGAAACTCGCCCACCTCCATAATTTTGTCTGCTAACTTTGCTAACTCCGCTAAACTAGAATCAGAAGCTTGCAAAATTGCGCGGACCTGTGCTGGTAAACGCTGTAACCATAAAGACTTTAAAAAATCAGCTGTAACCTTGTCTTTGGCCAATGTGCTTAACTCGTTTAAGAGCTGAGTTGGCTTTTTGTCGCCCAGATCGATTTCCGACAACAGCTTTTGAGTTTTTTTTTTGTTCGCTTTGGCAATAGCGCTCGACGATGCATTTGCGAAGATTTTCGTACTTGTTGTTTTCTGGTGGATTCAGAATGGCGTCGGAAATTTGTACAAGCACGCTAGACTCAATGGATGCTACCACGGTGTTAAATTTTGAAATGTCGCTTGTAATCCCTGCAACCACAAATTGTGCCTCAACTTGCGCCAACCATATCTCCGCATGCGCAGGCCAAAACGGCGGAACCTTGACCGCTATCCGATTAATGGTCGTAGGTTCGGTAATGGCCATTGCATTTTGTGACGTGGATGCCTGCACTCGTTTCCTGGCATTATCTACTTCTGCATTCTCCATACTGTGTCATCGGGGTCACCACTTTGTAGAGGTTGGGTATTTCAGTCTAATTCAACTTTATTTAATTATTTAAAACAATCAAAATTACATATACAATTAAAGATATTTTCAATGAAAAAGAATATTACGACTTTACTGCTGATCAATCAAAAAATGTGTGTCTAAAAACCATGCGGTTGGTTAACCAACAAACTTTGTTTTTTTCAGCGTAGCTTAAAAAAGGTACTTTACGTTTTGCATAACACTGCGGGTTACCACAAGTTGTTAAAGTTCGCTTGCACGACATTTTCATGCAAAACCCGGATTGGGCTATATCTCGGGTACATATTGACCGATATCGGAAATTTTCATTTTCTATATTTATATAACCTTATTTAACTACCAGAACTGCTTTAAGGCGAAAAAAGTTGTTTAAGTTCGCTTACGCGGCATTATCATGAAATAAGGTTATTAAAAGATGGAAAATGGAAATTTCCGATATCGGTCCATAAATACCCGAGATATAGCCTAAAGAGGGTTTTTCATGAACACGCGGCGTAAGCGAACTTAAACAACTTTTTTTGCTTAAAAGCATTTCTGTTAATAAAATAAGGTTATATAAATATGGAAAATTGAAATTTCCAATGTCGGTCCATATATACCTGAGATATAGCCCAATTCGGATTTCTAATGATAATTTCGCATAGGCGAAGCTTAACAACTTTTTTGCTTAAAAGTAGTTCTGGTAATAAACTTAGGTTATATAAATATGGAAAAAATAAATTTCCGATATCGGTCAATATATGTATGTATACCCCAGATATACCCTGAACCGGGTTTTTCATGATAATGCCGCGTAAGCGAACTTAAACAACTTTTTTTTTGCTTAGAAGCAGTTCTGGTAATGAAATAAGGTTATTAATATATGGAAAATGGAAATTTCCCATATATACCCGAGAATAGCCTAAACCGCGGTTTTCATGAAATATCGCGTAAGCGAACTTAAAGAACTTTTTTTGCTCAAAAGCCGTTCTGGCAGTGAAATAAGGTTATACTGGGTGGCCCAGAAAGACCGAAGTGGTGTGAATTCCTTATAACTTTTTTATTATAATTTTTTTATTCTTTTCTTTGCAGTATTTTGTAAAGAAGACTTGGATAATTTATAATGGAGCAATACACAATTGAACAACGTGCCCAAATTGTTGAAATTTACTTTTCAAATCAACGGTCCATTGTGTTGACTCAGCGTGCATACCGTCGTCAATTTAATGTGCGGGTTGCACCCTCTCAGTCAACAATAAACCGTCTGGTTGCAAATTTTCGAGAACAAGGAGCAGTAAGGAACCTTCCTGGTCCCGGCAGACACCGAACTGTCCACACGGCTGACAATATTCAAGTGGCACAGGAGAGTATTCGGGAGGATCCAGAAACATCAACCAGGAGACGTTCGTTACAACTGGGCCTCTCAAGGACGTCGCTGCAGCGAATTTTGCACACCATAGGATTGTTTCCATACAAAATTCAACTTGTCCAAGAATTGAAACCAACAGATTACCAGCAACGACTTGACTATGCAATTTATTTCCGGCAAAAAGCACAAGAGAATCCAAATTTTATTCATAACTTAATAATGAGTGACGAAGCCCATTTTCAATTAAATGGGTTCGTTAACAAGCAAAACTGTAGGATATGGGCTACGGAAAACCCGAGAGTACTTCATCAACGACAATTGCACCCAGTTAAGTGTACCGTTTGGTGCGGTGTTTCTTCAGAAAGGATCATTGGCCCATTTTTTTTTTTTGAAAATGAACAAGGTGTCGCCATTTCCGTCAATGGTGATCGATATCGGGCCATGTTGCAAAATTTTGTAAGGCCAGCCGTGGAAAACCATCCGCAAATATGGTTCCAACAGGATGGAGCCACAGCGCACACTGCGAGGGCCACAATGACTCTTTTACGCGACATCTTTGGTGAAAGAATAATTTCTCGTAACAGCAATTTTAATTGGCCTCCGCGTTCCCCGGATTTAACCTCTCCAGACTGTTTTCTTTGGGGCTATTTAAAAGGAAAAGTTTATGTTAATAAGCCTAGGACTATTGAGGAGTTAAAAACCAATATTCGAGAAGAAATTAACAACATACCACCGGAAGTTTTGCGAAAGGTCATGGAAAATGTGTTGGAAAGAGCACATTTGTGCGAAGCAGAATATGGCCACCACTTGCGGGATATCATTTTTAATAACTAATCCAAAAATATTCCCCATAAATTTAATGTATTTAAAAAAAAAAAAAATTAAAAAAATATCTCTTAAATAAAAAGTTATAAGCAATTCACACCACTTCGGTCTTTCTGGGCCACCCTGTATAAATATGAAAATGAAAATTTCCGATATCGGTCCATATATACCCGAGATATAGCCTGATCCGATTTGTCCATTAACATTTTTTTTTTGCTGAAAAACAATTCCCATTATAAAAGAAGGTTACTAAAATACACAAAATGGAAGATTTCGATATTGATTCATATATAACCGAGCATATTTAATTCACATTTTAAAATATACTCTATATATGCGTGACTATCGTGAAAGGTATTTCGGATTCGGCCCAGCCGAATATACTACACTCTTACTTGTTTTTTATAATTTTGTTCATAAAATGTTTTAAAAAATTGTTCCTTTTTTAATATTTTCTTGTTTTTATTTCCACCATGTAATTGCCATGTAAAAACACGGCACGATCGCCATGGAAAAACATATTAGCCTATATTAAATAATACGCCCAGTTTCCTCTGTTTCTTAAACACATCTAACTCTTTATTGTCAATGTTCTTTCTTATTACTAATATTCCAGTATTGGGTGTATTAAAGAGTAGTAAGAGTGACGGCACTGCTGCTTGTGTCAGTGCTGGCACTACACTATTATCTGTGGGAAGAATATACGGGGTACCGAAGCGTGCAAGGATTCTTTCTCGAAAAGCCTTTACGAATGATTTTGTGGTGGCTTGACGAACTCCGACCATTTACTAAATTTGTCATTTTTTTTTTTTAACTTTATTATTTTATTTATTGAATCTACATAAAAAAAAAATGTAATGACAATAAGTATTCAAATCTTAATACTAAAAAAAATTTTAATTAAAGTCCTGCCAGTGCTGGACAAAAATTTATTTTTATGCGAATATTATTTCAGAATTCAGTCATCTGTTTAGAGCTCTAATGGTAGCCAAAGTATCCCTCCTTCTCAGACGGGTATGACCACCAAAGTTAAGGATATTAACTGCAAGTGGATTTGGATGGATTTCAAGTTTGTTAATATACCTTGTCGCGTACTTCACAAATTCAGATTTCACAAAAGGTACGTTCAGATCTGCGTGGATTCGTGAGTTTTTAACGTACCATGGAGCATTTGTAATTCTACGGAGAATTCTATTTTGACTTCTTTGAATTTTTTCAACGTTAGATGCAGAGGCTGTGCCCCATAATTGAATCCCATAGCACCATATTGGCTTTAGAATCGAGTTGTACAGCAAAAGTTTACAATCAAGCTTCTAGGTCGAATTTCTGTCTATTAGCCAGTTAATTTGCACTGCTTTCAATTTCATTTGCGTTACTTTTGCCTCGATGTGCGTCTTCCATGTTAGTCTACGGTCAAGATGAATACCGAGGTATTTGATTTCACTGTGTTGAGGTATTACTTTATTGTTAATAGCAATGGGTGAGCATGTTCCTAGACGCAGTGCGAATGTAACATGGGCACACTTTTGTTCATTAACCTTGATTTTCCAAAGCTTGAGCCATTTCTCTAGTTTGTCGATATGTTCCTGTAAATTTATTGATGCTTGCTGGTAGTTACTATGTGTGCTAAGGAATGCTGTATCATCTGCAAATATTGAAGTGTGAATGTTGGTGCTTGTCGGCATGTCAGGTGCGTAGATCAAATATAAGATAGGCCCTAATATGCTGCCTTGGGGAACTCCAGCTTCAATAGGCTGGGCTGGGCTTATGAAATCGCCTTCTTTTATTATAAATTGGCGACTATATAAATAGCTTTCCAAAAGGTTATGTACGCGTGCAGGTAAGTTAAACTTTATTTTATGCATTAGTCCATCGTGCCACACTTTATCAAAAGCCTGTGAGACGTCGATGAATAAGGCAGAGCAATATTTTTTATCTTCAAATGCCTTTCTTATGACGTTAACTAACCTGTGTGTTTGCTCAATGGTGCCATGTTTCGCTCTAAAACCAAATTGGTGATTGGGAATACATTCAACCTTATTAAGCATTGGATCCAACTTCGCCTTTAGCAATTTTTCGAAAAGTTTTGATATTGTTGACAATAGACTTATTGGACGGTATGATTCTACTTTCGTGTGATCCTTCCCTGGCTTAGGAACCATTGTTATCATGGACACCTTCCACTCTGCAGGGTAATACTCAAGCCGTAAAATAGCATTAAAAATAAAAAGAACAATTCTTTTAGCTACACGAGGCAGCTCTACGAGCATTTTATTGCTGATTTTATCCATACCTGGAGCTTTTTTAAGGTTTAGATTGCCAATAGCATTTTCAATTTCTTGGAAATTGAATCTTAAAGGCACAGGAGGTCTACTAACGATAGGTGGCAACTCATTTGCATTGTCAGACCTATTTGTGGTAAAAACGTTTTTCAAATGGTTAACAAATAAATTACCCTCTTCCGAGTCATCTCTAGCCCAGTCACCAGATGATTCTCGCAAGGGCGGCTTACCTCTAACTGGCCTTTTTAAACCTTTAGTCGCCCGCCATAAAGAATAGTCGCACTGAAGAGTACCATCCAGACTTTCTAGATACGTTTGTAGAGAAGCCGTTTTTTGGGTTGCAAGCAAATTTCTTAACTGACTTGTGCACTCACGTAGCCTTGTTTTTAGTTGCGGAGATCTGCGAAGTTGCCACTCTCGTCGAACTCTTCTTTTTTCTAACACAAGTTGCTCGATTTCTGAAGAATATGTTCTATTTTGAAGGTTTCTGCGTATTAAATAAACGCTAGAACCAAGTGCAGCGGCTTGTTTAAGGTTTTCGCTAAAGTTGCTTAGTGACGCATTAATATCTTCAGGAGTTCTTAAAACAATATTCTCAGTGCAATGGGTACTCAAAAATTTTTTATATTTCAGCCAATTCACTCGGGTGACAGTCCTATGCAAATTGTTAATCGGGGACCAAGTCTCCTGGGGAAAACGAACTGAAATAATAGTTGGTGAATGATCCGATGACAAGTCTAACGAAGGCTCAGCTTGCATCCATTCTACAGGGATCCCCTTTACCACTCCAAAATCAATCACATCAGGAATCTTTCGCCGGTCAGTCGGCCAGTAAGTGGGATGTCCGCTTGATATTACGTCTAAGCCCATTTCAGAAATTGTATCAAAAAGCACTCGACCCTTCGGTGTGATTAAACGTGAGCCCCAAAAAGTGTGTTTTGCGTTGTAATCTCCAGCTGCTATAAAACGAGGTCCTAATGAGTTGAAAAAACTTGAATATTGTGATTCCGTCACTGAAAATCGAGGCGGCGAATAAATCGATGAAATAACCAATTTGTAATGAAAATTTTCCACACAGATATTAGTTGCTTGAAGATAGCCCTCGCATGCGTCGTTCAACAAAAAATGCTTTATCCTAGATTTTATCAAGATTGCAGAGCCCCCACAAGCTCTTCCACGGGGGTCTTTAGTATCGTATAGTACGTAGCCGTTGATTTTGAAGAAGCTTGTTGACGTCAAGTGAGTTTCTGCAATCATCATTATATCGATCTGCTTATCCATCAGGAAGTATTCGAGTTCATTTTTGTGTTGGCGGATGCCGTTCGCGTTCCAGAAACATATTTTTAACCAAATCATTTTTTCGAAATAACCTGCAAAATGGTGGATTGCATTTTCACCATTTCCTGCATCATCGTCATCATAGACGACGTAAAAGTGTTTATAGTTTGAATTAGGGTCTGTATTGTTGCCTCAAGGTTACTAAAATTTTGATCGGGCGGTTGAGATCTAGATTCCTGATTCGGGTTTGCGAATGTAGACTTAACTACATTAGCATAAGAAATTTGTTTTTGATTTTGAACGGTTATGTCTGCGGTTGACTGTCGTGTCGGAGGAAAAAAATTATTAGAAAAAGTTTGAGTCTGCTGTGGTGGCTTAGAAGCAATTATTGGTTTGTTGTTCATTGAGCGCTTGAGGTGGGTGTAGACGGAGCAACCTCTATAATTAGCTGTATGGTTTTCACCGCAATTACTGCATTTTTTAATTTTTGGGTCGAATTTCGGCTTATTGCATTGTGCTGTACCATGGAATTCTCCACACACAACACAAACTGTAGGCAACTTGCAATAGGTCCTAGTATGGCCAAATTCTTGGCAGTTATGGCACTGTACGGGTCCTAAGTGCTTATGCGGTTCCTCTACGGTTATTTTACGATGTAAAAGGTATTTTATATTATATATAGGATGAACTTCATTCTTCCTTAAAGTCACATCTCCTGGCTCTAATTCAACCCTAAACATGGGTTGAGGGATCTTTTCACGATTTCTGATGTTTAAAACATTTTTTACTTTGAATCCCTTGTCTGTCAAACCGGTCTTAACTTCATCAATGTCTACGCAAGGGTCAATCCCTTTTATTACGACTTTAGCGCTTTTAAGCTGATAAGTATAAAAAGCTTTTTTTTCCTTTTCAAATTCGTCAGACAGTTTTCGGTAGTCATTTTCATGGTTAACCTGAATTTTAGTTTCGTTAATATTGCCGTGCTTGATGGAGGTAACGTTAAATGTATTTTCTCCGATTGCTGAAACAATTTTTCTTACCAGTTCATTGGAGGCAGATTCTCTTAAATAAATTGGTGGTGGTTTAAACGATTTTTTTGACGATGCTGTTGGCTCATCCGTTTGAAGAATGGAAAATCTGTTTTGATCTGTTGGTCTAGCGGTGTCGGCATCTTTAGAGATTTTAGATTTGGATGCAATTTGAGCAGATTTAGGGCTTCGCTGACGTTTGGTGATGGTGATATACCTATCCATGCCTACTTGCGTTTTTTGTTTATTGGCATTAGTTAGAGTAGAAGATCTTTTATCTTCTGTTGTAACATCTATGTTAGGCGAGCCGGAACAGGAGCGGATTTTATCTCTTGTAGAAAGAAAATTGTCCAATGATTGCCTTATAGATTCTTCTTCAGAAGTCCATATATTTTTGCTGGTGGCGCTAGGCTCTTTTTCAGAATTATTTCTGATGGGATTACTCATACAGAAAACAAAAACTTTAATGTATATTTTTTTCCCATGAGTAGATCTAGACAAGGGGCCGATAAAGTCCGCGCAGATGGTGTGCCATGGTTGGGATACTTGTGCGGTGTACATTTTTTCTGCTATTGGGGCTTATAACGTTGACACGTTTCACAACTTCGGACATATTTGGCGATGTCGCGAAACATTCCAGGCCAGTAATATAATTTTGTAATTCTTGCAGTTGTCTTATTTGTGCCCAAGTGCCCCGCTGTAAGGTCATCGTGGCATTCAGTAAGGACACGGTACTTTTCAGATTTAGGTACTACTAACTTCCAGGGTACGGGATCTTGATCATTGAAAGCACTTGAATCATATATATGTCGCCGAAGATTGCCATTTGTGTCTATTAAGTAGTCGGGAAGTTGTTCCGGGTTTTCCTTCACAATTTTCACCTTTTTTAAATACCATTGATCATTAATATCCGCATCTTTGACCAAGGACTGGAAGACTGCATGTGTGCCACCCGCTTTCTCCAGGGGCTGCCTCGAAAGGGTATCCGCGATAACATTTAACTTTCTCCTGCGGTATCGTACTGCATCATTTCCATAGCCCAACGGGCAATTCTGCCGGAAGGGGATTGGATTGAATTCAAACACTTCAACGATTATCGGTTACAATTATAAAGTGATAGCCCTCGATGTAGTGCCTCATCTTGCGAATTCCCCAGATGATTGCCAAACACTCCTTTTCTGTAACGGTATAGTTCTTCTCAGGGGCGGATAGCATACGGCTAGCATAGGCGATGACCTTCTCGCCATCGTCAAATTCTTGTGTTAGAACTACACCAATGCCAACGTCACTTGCGTCTGTATGTAGGAAAGTACGGGAAAGATCTGGGCAAGTCAGAGCAGGGGCTTCTATTAGTTTTCGTTTGATACCTTCGAAAGTTGCTTGTTGGGCGGTGTTCCATTCCCATTTTTTGTTTTTCTTCAGCAGATTATTGAGTGGGCCTGCCAGCGTTGAAAAATGAGGTACAAAACGGCGATACCAGGCAGTAGTATTTAAAAAATATCTCAGTTCTTTTAACGTCTTTGGCTCTGCTAGGGCCACGACAGCACTGATTTTTTCAGGGTCGGCCCTGTTCGCTTACAACATGACCCAAATATCGAATTTGCCTTTTCGCAAAGCAGCACTTCTCTGTATTAATGTGTAGTTTCGCCTTGATTAGTCGTTCGAACACAATCTTTAGGTTCCGCACATGTTCATCTAAATTGCTGCCCAGAACAACGATGTCGTCTAGGTATGCAAAAGCAAATTTGTCTAAATCAGGACCAATAACGGTGTCAAGCGCCCTTTGAAAAGTAGCTGGTGCTGAATGGAGGCCAAACGGCATCACACGCCATTGAAATAATCCACGACCATGAACTGTGGAAGCGGTATACGATTTTCTTCCAGGTGCTATTGGTATCTGCCAATAGCCAATGCGAAGATCAATGGTACTAAAAAACTTACTGTTCCGGAGCTTTTCTAAAATATTATTTATTTGTGGTATAGGGTAAGCATCACGTATGGAGTGCTCATTTATCATGGTTTACAAAGACGCCATTCATTGTTTTTCTTCCGAGCGAGAACTATTGGGGAGCTATATGGGCTGTTTGATGGTTCGATGCAACCTTCCTCTATTAATGTATTGATTTGGTCATCTATTATTTTTTGCATTGCAGGATTACGTAAATAATACTGTTGTCTTAGTGGCCTGTTATGTTTCATAGTAATCACGTGTTCCGTGATGTCAGAATGCCCCTGAATGCAACTGAAACGGGGTATTTGCTCTACTAGAAACGATTCAATCTGCGTTCTTCCTCAGGCGATTCCTGTGACTTCCCCGGGATAATCTGTAAAGAAGCGGAAGGAAGCGTTAGCATACCAGGTTTATTCATGTTTTGTTAATACAGTTTCGCCAGCTGAAACAGACTGCTATCGATCAGCAAGGTAGGTTTTTATTAGCGATGTTGCCCTTGAAGGAACATTAAAATAGTCGTATATCTTTTTACGCAGTATATCATGGTTTACAGAGTCAAACGCTTTAGAGTGGTCTAGAAGTACCAAGAGTGTAGTTCCACCATTATCGATGTTGCATCTTATGTATATCTTCAGATACACTTAACAACGAGGTAACACAGCTACGACCTGTTCTAAATCCAGTTTGTTTACTGAATAGGAGCTGATGGTTATTTAAATAAATACTAATTTGGTTGTGTAAGAGTCGTTCAAATACTTTGGTTAAAAAAGGAAGTATTGATATAGGGCGATACTCATTTGAAGACTTGGGCACAGGAATGACCTTGGCATATTTTCAACATCTGGGGAAGTGGCTGGTGGTGATAATGGTGTTAAATAAGTGTGTAATATAACGTGAGATTTTAGGCAGTAGAAGTCTTATGAATTTAGAGTGGATTTGATCAAAACCAACTGCATTTGAAGTCATCGATTTACAGCATAAAAACACGTCATCTTTGAAGACACGTGAGAACTCAAAGCGATGTAATGATGGATATTCAGAGGGTTGTTCACGTGCAACAGATGTTTTAACTGCATTTAAAGGCTGTATAGATGGAATATTTACAAATGATTCATTTAGTTCATTTACGTCGATATTACAAACTGTTGTAGATTTGTTTCCAATGCCGATTTCTCGAATAGTTTGCCATTTTTTCTTTGAGTCTATTGCTGATCTAAAGCAGTGTTCATAATATAAAGTTTTAGCATCATGAATGGTTTTATTGACTAGTCTATGGGCTTTGCGGTATTCTTCGAATAGCTCAGGAATTCTAAACCTTTCCCAACGTTTATAGATATTATCACGAATCTTAATTTGATGTTCAATAGCAGAATTAAACCAACTTTTATTAGTGTTATTTCCACGGTTTATTTGCAACGGTATAGAAATATTATACAGATTGATACGATTACTATTAAAGAAACAGAGCTGTTCATCGGCAGATGGCATATAATATAAACTATACCTTTCTATAGAGTTGTAGCATTCTTCCAACAAGTAGTTAATGTGTCGAAAGTCTGAATAGTAATTTGTAGTTTCATCTTTATGAAAGTTGAAATCATATGACAAGTATATGAGATCATGTTTTGAAAGTGTTGGCGCACTGATCTGATCAAATAGTAATAATTTCGACATAAATATATCGAGTAAAGTACTGCAATTATTGGTGAAGTGCGTAGGGCTCATGGTGTTAACAATATACAACCCAATGGAAGTTAGTTGATCAGAGTAGTGTGAGCTGGTATTGGACAGTAAATTACAGTTGAAATCAGTCGCAATAACGATGTCGTTGTACCGAACAGCTAGTGACTCCAAGTTACATATAAATGAATCAAAAGGTACATGAGAATTTGGACGGCAAATTGAACCCAACAACAATTTACTGTCGGCACCAAAAATTTCAAGGAATAAGTATTCGATTTTGTCATCATCATGGGATCTCATAATTTCTTTGTGACGTATACCATTCTTGATAACAACTGCTACTCCCCGCGCATGAACACTTCTATCATTCCGTAGTATTTTGTAACCATTCGCATTAACAACACTATCAGGAAGATCTCTCGAAAACCATGTTTTGGATACGCATACAATATCCATCTTCGTATCTTCGAACAAAAACCGAAATTCATCCATTTTAGGAAGAAGGCTTTGTGCGTTAATGTGACATATATTGAGTCCTTCACGTTGAGCTGTGAGTATTTTAATAATCGTTTTTGTACAAGCTGTGGAAACCAACCCATTATTATTTGACGCTGACATAAAAAATAATTGAAACAGAAAAAGAAGAGGCAACGCTTGTAATTATAATAAAGCAAGAACAAATACATGTGAAAATCATTTAAGGATAAGTTAGTAAAATTTAAAATGAATTTGAGGTCGAGACAAATAATCATAAGATTTTTAATTTTAAATTTAGTATTAAGATTTGAATACTTATTGTTAGTTCATTTTGAAGATTCAATAAATAAAAAAATGCTTAAAAAAAATAAGACTTGTAGTAAAATAAAGATGAAAACTCAGTTTGATAAATCAGCGGAAGCGTTTCCAGTGGAGTGAGGAAAACATTTGTAGAGCTCATTTAAATCTTTAAAACACATCGGCTTATCGCCTGGGTTTACTTTTATATAGACTAATCCATGCATAGTAAACGCACAGGTTAATCGATTTTTTTTTACGAAGGCTTATAGCAGCGTTCAAGATTTGGTAATTATTTAATGTTAGGTTTTCATTGAGGTAAATTGTTGAGTTGTTATACGTGGTGAACCCATATTTGGTGGCTGAAGACAAAGGTTGAGAACAGTTAGTTTTTTGAACAATGCTAAAGATTTTAGTATAAAACAAGTAAGAGTGTAGTATATTCGGCTGGGCCGAATCTAAAATACCCTTCACGATAGTCACGAATATGTATAGTATATTAAAAATGTGACCTAAATATGCTCGGTTATATATGAACCGATATCGGAATTTTCTCTTTTCTGTATTTTAGTAACCTTCTTTTATAACGAGAATTGCTTTTCAGCAAAAAAAAAAAATTTTTTTTAATGGAAAAATCGGTTCAGGCTATATCTCGGGTATATATGGACCGATATCGAAAATTTTAATTTTCCATATTTATGTAATCTTATTTCATTATCAGAACTGCTTTTGAGCACAACAAATTGTTTAAGTCCGCTTACGCGATATTTTCATGAAAAACCCGGTTTGGGCTATATCTCGGGTGTATATGGACCGATATCGGAAATTTTCATTTTTCATACCTATATAACCTTATATTATTATTAGAACTGCTTTTAAGCAAAAAATATTGTTTGAGTTCGCTTACGCCGCGTGTTCATGAAAAACCCGGTTTAGGCTATATCTCGGGTCTATATGGACCGATATCGAAAACTTTCATTTTCAATATTTATATCACCTTATTTTATTACCAGAAATGCTTTAAGGTGAAAAAATTGTTTAAGTTCGCTTACGCGGCATTTTCATGAAAACCCCGGTTTAGGCTATATCTCGGGTATATATGGACCGATATCGGAAATTTTTATCTTCCATATTTATATAAACTCATCTTATCACCAGAAGTGTTTTTAATAAAAAAAAGTTGTTAAAGTTCGCTTACGCGACATTTTCATGAAAAACCCGGTTTGGGCTATATCTCGGGTATATATAGACCGATCTCAAAAATTTTCATTTTCCATACTTATATAACCTTATTTTATTACCAGAACTGTTTTTAAGCAAAAAAGTTGTTTAAGTTCGCTCACGCGGCATATTCATGAAAACCCCGGTCTAGGCTATATCTCGGGTATATATGGCCCGATATCGAAAATTTTTATTTTTCATATTTATATGACACTATTTCATTACCAGAACTGCTTTTGAGCACAAAAAAGTTGTTTAAGTTCGCTTACGCGACATTTTCATGAAAAACCCGGTTTGGGCTATATCTCGGGTATATATGGACCGATATCGGAAATTTTCATTTTCCATATTTATGTAACCTAATTTTATTACCAGAACTGCTTTTGAGCAAAAAAAAGTTATTTAGCTTCGCCTATGCGACATTTTCATTAAAATCCGATTTGGGCTATGTCTCGGGTATATATGGACCGATATCTGAAAAAACAATTTTTTGTCTTTTAGTCACCATGCTTAATAAGTGTGTGAAGTTTGAAGCAAAACAAACAACTTTTGTTTTCAAAAATTTTCATACAAAACTGCAAAAAAAATGGCTTTTTTCGGAATTTTGAATATATCTCAGCTATACGTGGACCGATATTACTGAATTTCAATAGCAAACCCATGAATCGATGGGGTAAAAGAATGGTGAAAGAAAAAAGTTTCTAAGTCTAATGGTTTTCTCAGAAACGGTATTTCAACAGCGGACAACCAGACATCGCTTAATCGACTTTTCCATTAATTCTGATTCAGAATATAAGTACATATATACTTTATAGGGTAAAATAGGGCAAAAAAAAAAACTGTAGAAATTACAAACGGTATCACAAACTTATATAT
Source organism: Thecocarcelia acutangulata (assembly GCA_914767995.1). Classification (NCBI taxonomy): domain Eukaryota; kingdom Metazoa; phylum Arthropoda; class Insecta; order Diptera; family Tachinidae; genus Thecocarcelia; species Thecocarcelia acutangulata. The sequence goes on along the minus strand of OU612099.1, from coordinate 9,366,626 downwards.
ACCTTTTACATTTTTGTGAAGGGTATAAACATTATGATTCAGCGAATGTAGCAGAATACCGTGCCACAGGACATCATCTGTTATGCTCCCGAATGGAAGCCAGGGTGTCCCTTCTTTTTAATCGTGTGTGACCACCAAAGGTAAGGATGTCTCGAGCAAGTGGATTTGGGTGGATTTCAAGTTTGGCTATATACCTTCCAGCATATTTGGCAAATTCATCTTTTACTAAAGGTACGTTTAGGTCCTTGTGAATTCGAGAATTTTTTACATACCATGGGGCTGCTGTAATCGTACGTAGAACGCTGTTTTGACGCCTTTGAATTTTTCCAATATTCGATGCGGAGGCGGTGCCCCATAGTTAAATTCCATAGCACCATATTGGCTTTAGGATCGCGTTATACAGCAAAAGTTTGCAATCTAAGCTCAGGGTGGAATTTCTGAATTGCGCGGCTTTTAATTTCATCTGGGTTGTTTTTGCGTCAATGTGTTTCTTCCAAGTTAGTCGACGGTCGAGGTGAATACCGAGATATTTGACGTCACTGTGTTGTGAAATTATTTGATTATTAATTTTTATTGACGGGCATGTATTTTTACGCAGTGTGAACGTGATATAGACACATTTTTGTTCATTTGATTTTCCAGAGTTTTAACCATTTCTCTAAATTGTAAATATGTTCCTGCAAATTTTGTGATGCTGTTTGGTGGTTTTCATGTACACTGAAAAAAGCCGTATCGTCTGCAAACGTGGATGTATGAATTTTATCGCTTGTTGGCATGTCAGAAGCATAAATCAAGTATAAGGTAGGGCCCAGTATGCTGCCTTGTGGGACGCCTGCGTCGATTGGTTGAATGGGGCTATAAAAGTCACCTTCCTTAACGATAAATTTACGTCCATACAAATAACTTTCAAAAAGTTTGTGGGTGTTCGCAGGAAAGTTTAGTTTTATTTTGTGAATTAAACCGGCATGCCACACTTTGTCAAAAGCTTGGGAAACGTCAATGAAAAGTGCAGAGCAATACTTCTTGTCTTCAAATGATTTTCTTATGACATTAACTAGTCTGTGTGTCTGTTCGATGGTACTATGTTTGGCCCTAAAACCGAACTGATGATCAGGAATACATTCTTTTTTTGCCAGTACTGGACTCAACTTCATCATTAGCAATTTCTCAAATAGTTTTGAAATTGTTGGCAGCAGACTTATTGGTCTGTACGATTCTACTTTAGTATGATCCTTCCCCGGCTTGGGTATCATCGTTATCATAGACACTTTCCACTCGACCGGATAATACTCAAGGCGTAAGATAACGTTGAAAATAAAAAGAAGAATTCTTCTAGCCACGCGAGGTAGTTGTACAAGCATTGTACCAGTAATGTTATCCATACCTGGAGCTTTCTTAGAGTTTATTTTATTGATAACGTTTTCCACATCTGGAAAACTAAATCTCAAGGACACAGGCGGTCTTACGGCAAATGGCGGAAATACTGCTATGTCGTTTGCTGCATCATGTGTAAAAACATTTCTCAAGTGATTTAAATACAACATCCCCTCTTCGGAATCGGTTCTTGCCCAGGCGCCAGTTGGAGTCCGCAAAGGTGGCTTACCTCTAACGGGTCTTTTTAAACCTTTTGCCGCTTTCCACAAAGAATAGTCTGATTGAGGAGTGCCATCAAGGCTTTCCAAATATGATTTAAGGGTAGCCATTCTTTCTATTTCAAGCAGATTTCTCAATTTGGTTACACATTCTCGTAGCCTAATTTTAAGCTGGGGAGACCTGCGGAGTTGCCACTCCCTTCTAACTCTTCTTTTTTCTGACAAAAGTTGCTCAATTTCCGACGAATAAGATCTATTGTTCTCGTTTCTGTATCCTATATAGTTAGTGCTAGCATGTTGTACGGCCAGTTTAAGGCTTTTGAAAAAACTATTAATGGACACGTCAATATTTTTAGGCGTTCTCAAAGCAATATTCTCCGTACAATGAGTACTCAAATATTTTTTATATTTTAGCCAATTAACTCTAGTGGTGGTAAAAATCTTGGGGGAGCAAAACAGATTTTATTGTGGGTGAGTGATCTGATGACAAATCTAACGAAGGCTCCACTTGTTGTCCATGATATAACAAGTTTAGATTGTTGTTTACGTGCGTGTTATTATAATTTATGTTCAAAAGTCTGTGATATTTATGTTGATCTTGAGTTATTGTTGTTGTTTAAATGGGTATTATTGTAAATATAATTGCATAAAAAAGCAAATTAAAACAAAACAGACAAAAAAAAAAAACAAATATGGTCCACAAAAAACAGTTTAGTTATTTGTAACGAAGAGCATTTAGACCTGAATTTTGTTCTTATTTTTACTAAGATTTTATTTTTTTACACAGTTTATACTTTAGTTTTTTAAAACAGCAATAAATGCGATTAAAAACAAGAATGATAAAACAGAGTTAATATTTAGTTTAAATTTGTGTATCTATCATTTATTTGTTTTATTTAAATTTTTATAGTAAAAGCAAATATTGTCATAAGAACATGTAGAAAATTATAGAGCACAAAATACCACGTCTGATCACTCTCACAGTAAAATATTTTTTTTTTTTTTAAGACACTTTAACACTTTATTTATCCAAGCTTTGTACCATGATACAAAAAAAAGGTAACCGCTTCGCTACAACAATACAACAATAAATAAAAACAACAGGTATTTTGTTTGTGTAAAATGGCGAATTCACCCTTAAGCTGTCAAAAGTAGTTGATAACGAACAAGTAAAAAATTTAAATGGCGCCGAAACAGGTAAACAAAACTTGACAGCGAAAGTGCCGCCATATTAATCGAGTTCGCCTGAATTCGCCGATGCATCCACCTAATAATTACAGTACCTCAACTAATTGATCACACGATTTTAAATACAGTTAATTTTGTTGATATTTTTGAAAATAAATAAATTTGATCAAAATTTTTAAGTCTGTTAAGTTGTTGTAGAACAGTAGCATCTCTCTCCAAAGAGTTACTGGAAATATTCCGTTACTTTAGGAATAATATTTAAAAGTGCATAAAAAGTATTGTGATCAATTAGTTGACTTTGTTATGCTACCGGGAATGGTTGGTAGCTTACTTTAAGAATATTGAGAAATTGACTGTTTTATACACTAATTAGATGTTAAATTTCCCTTCTATGTAATGTGAGTGCGTTTTTACATTTTGATTAATTATTTTGTTAAGTTTATGTTAAACACAGATGAAGAAATTAAGTTCAACAAAATTCGAGGAAATACGGAGACTAATAGATTTAAACATCACACACCGGGAAATAGCAAATCGGTTAGGTGTTTCTGTTGGAATGGTATCCAAAGTTCGGAAGAAATGCAACCCGTTAGGTACAAAAAACAAGCCCGGAAGAAAGCCAGTTCTGAATGAAACACTAGAAAGACGCATTGTAAGGCAGATAAAGTTCGGTGTTCATGATAATGCCGCCCAAATAAGACGTGACCTTTTCCACAATGATGGAATAAGTGTTACAAGTGAAGCCATTAGAAAGAAATTACGGAAAAATGGTTTACACGGACGTATTAAAGTAAAAAAACCTCTTTTGTCAAAACGACATAGAAAACTCCGACTTCAATTCGCAAAAAAATATGAAAACTACACCATAAGTGACTGGGCACGTGTCATATGGTCTGATGAAACTAAAATAAATCGTCTCGGGAAAGATGGACGACAGTGGATTTGGAGGAAACCCCGCGAGCCATTAACTAGCCGTATTGTTCAACCCACAGTGAAGTACGGCGGAGGTAGCATAATGATGTGGGGATGTATGACAATGAAGATAGTTGGAGAGTGCATTAGAGTCACTGGACGAATGAATGCCAATCAATACGTTGATATTCTTCAGCAAGGTTTGACTAAGAGTCTAGAAATGTGGAACAAAAGTGTGTCGGACGTCATCTTCCAGCAAGATAACGATCCGAAACACACTTCACGTGTAGCTCAAGCTTGGCTTCAACATCACGGCTTTCAAGTACTCGACTGGCCCCCTCAATCCCCAGACCTAAACCCAATCGAACATACATGGGTAGAGGTCAAACGCGCTATTTCTGACACACCCAACGACTGCACTAACCTTGAGGATTTATGGCATAAATCACAAAGCGCTTGGCGAAACATCAGTGGAGATTCCTGTAAAAACTTAGTAGAGTCTATGCCAAAACGGATTGAGGCGATAATAAAAGCAAAAGGGGGTCATATTAAATATTAAAAAGAAAAATGTTCAAAATCAACAAATTGATCATATATGTTTAACACAATTTTTTTTTAGAAATTTCAGGAAATTAAAATAAAAATCAACCTTCTTTTGGCGTTTTTATTTACTTTTAGTTAGCTTTTCCGTCATTCAAAACTATACGCATCTGACGTTCGAAACAATGAAGTTCCAAGCAAATTTACGTTTTTGATACATTGATGTGATCAATTAGTTGAGGTGTATGATTAGGTGTATTAAAAGTCTACTAGGTCGTAGTGCTACGGTATTCGATGTCAAAACTATGGTGTACATTTTTGGAAGTGACTTTAGAGGTTTAGTCAAGCTTAGATATTTAAATAATAAAAACATTTTTGAAAACAAAAAAAATTTATAATTGTCAAAAACTACTACTATACAATTTATAACTGTGAAAAAAGTTTCAAAAATGTTTGACTTTCTTGTTGTAACTTTGCTCTAACGTTACTACCTTGTAGTAGTGCTAGTTTCAAATTTTAACTATAACAATATTATAATTTGTAGGAAATTTAGCTTTTTCAAAAAACATGATTCATAGCTGAAGTGATCAGCCGTAGAAAAAAGTTGTTGTCGGCCTGTGTACATTTAATAATAAAAAAAAAAAAAAACAAATACTGGATTTTACTTTTGAACTTATAGGACAGCATTACACATATCCGATATAAAAATGCAATGAGATCAGTTTCTACTACTCCGGATTTAAGCAAAAGCAATAATAGTAACAACGATGATCCTGATGGTGCAAATGACTTGCAAGCCCTGCTATTAAATTCTAGTAACATAAATGCAACTAGAAAACGAATTTGTGACAAAAGCCCTTTGGCGCTGGCTGGAGGTGAGTTATTATTACACTCTTTTGTACATACATATATGAAATCTTATTGTCCAGTATAAACATTTTTCAGTAACCACGCTTTAATTCATTTTTTTTTTTTCTTTACGCATGTCATGTGTTTACAATTTATTAAGGTCTTCCGTATATGCTAGAACGGGCAGGACTTGATGTGCAACAAGGTAAATTTCATCTTGCTTTAAAATTGATTAAATGTGCTTTAATTCCTTGACAATGACTAAAACTAGTTCCATTAATATGTGTTTTAAGCACTTGTTAAAAATACAAGAAAAATTTATAAATAATTTATTTTAATGAACCAAATAACAAATATTGTTCAATGCCGTGTTCAAAAGTCTTTTCAACTTTTGCTTATGCGCAGTTTGGCATTTTTTTGACTTCGTATTTCTATAAAGAAAACTGAAAGCAACAGTTTACAGTGTTCAAATTATGAAGCGAGAGAAATGAAAAGTTTGAAACAATAAACTGTTGATGTGAATAAAAACTTTTCGCTTTTCAAATAAAACTTTTGCTTATTCTTAGACTTTTAAAATGAAAAGTTTCTTTAAACAGTTTTTAGGTTCTTTTCGCTCATTCAGTTTTGTTTTAACTGTTAAGTTATATGTAGAGTGAGCATAAATTGGGTGTGCGTTAGTGAAAGAGCTAACCAGCAAACACAAAATTTGTTTAACTACTAGAATCTTATATGTATATGCCGACTCATGATTTTAAAAAAGTTTTCTTTTCAAATAAAATAAGGGGAAACTATTTTAACTGGAAAGCAATAGTACAGTAAATAGTTTGTTTTTCTGGGACTTAGAATCCATATTAATTTTATAAACAGCGTGGCATTTTAGTTGGTAGTGATAATATATTTCGGGTGGACATATTGCCTTTTTCTCAAATAAATACATACATATTTAAAAAATTGCTTCTCGTAAAAATAATCGTATGTTTGTTAAAATTGTTTGCTTTTCTGTTGCATGTAAAAAATATAATTTACTTTACATGTTCTTTCAGCTTTAATTTTTAACAATAACCATAAAATACTTTTCAAATGCAACTCTTATGTTAACTGGGCAGTATATTGCCTCTTTTGAGCAGAAAACAAAAGAGAATAACATATTCAAATAAGTTCTTTAAAACAACTGCGCAGTTACTTCCAAGCAAGAAGTTTGATTTTGATTTACAAACTGTTGCTTAATTATTAACTTTCAAAAGGAAAAAGCTAAAACAAAATAAAACTTCGCACTCTATTTAAAATATCGAAAGACTTTTCAAAGTTTCTCTTTGTATGGAAAGTTTAAGAAAAAGCAAAAGCAATTGAGGTGTACAAAAAACTTCTGCTTCGAAGCAACAGTCAAATTTTCAAACTTTTGCTTTTGTAAGTTAAGTTTTTTAAACACTGGTTCAATGCTCTTTTATGCCCCTATCATGATTCATAACTTGACTGATAGTTGGGTTGTAATTGCAAAATTCCTTTTACTTAGTGTCCACACCTGCGATAATATCTGAGATGAGAACGTCAAATTCAATCGCAGAGAGAATTCTGTTACGTGTAGACTTAAAATCAGTGTTATCGCAGTCTTATAATAATTTTTATGAGAGCGTTCTCATGAGAAATCTTATGGCAACGATCTTATAATAAGAGCTGTCAAAAAAGCGATTGTGTGTGTGTTTGTTTACAAAAAGACGCCATTGCAATTTTAGCGATTATTAATTTTGCAAAATATCTTTTAAAAAACCATTTTAAATGGAAAATAATTTACTTTTATGCATTAAATATATACTATAAGTGTTTATTTTCGTACAAAATGTGTGCATTTACAAAATTCATAGATTTTATTCATCGCAAATATGTGTTTTCTTCTCGGCTTTCATTGATTTATGAATTCTTATAAGATTAACAAAAATACGTGTACTCCTTGTTAGACATTAAATACGACATAAAGAAATTCGTTCTCTCATTCTGCCGGCGTTTTGTCAGATATTATCCCAGAGTTAATCGCAGTTGTAGACACTAGGTTATGGCTTAAGGCCTAACTATAATGTGCATAAACTAATTTAAGCCAGCTTAAGCAGCTGTGCTAATACGTATAATCAAATGTGTACAACTATAATGTACATAACGAAACTTTTCGTTAAGTTTCGTCTAATGCCAGTTGCTTAACCTAGTGTCTACAACTGCGATTAACTCTGACATAATATCTGAGAAAACGTCGGCAGAATGAGATAGCGAATTTCTTTATGTCTATCTTAATATTTAACAAGGAGTATACGGAGTTTTGTTAATCTTATAAGAATTCATAAATCACTGAAAGCCGAGAAGAAAACACATGTTTGCGATGAATAAAATCTTATATGAATTTTGTATATGCACTCATTTTGTACAAAATTAATTACTTATGGTATATATTTAATGCATAAAAACAAATTATCTTCCATTTAAAAGGGGTTTTTAACAAGAAAATTTCCAAAACTAATAATCGGTAAAATTTTAATGGCGTCTTATTGTACACAGACACATACACATACCTTTTTTAGACAGCTTTTCTTATAAGATCGTTGCCATAAGATTTCCCATAAGAACTCTCTCATAAAAATTATTATAAAGCTGGATTCACCCATTGTTTCCGAACAAAATTTTTGTCCGGATAAAAATTTTTTTACTGAGTGTTCTGCAGCACGATTCACCCATTGCAAAAAAATGTTCCGGAAAATCAGAGCTGCCATATGTAAACAAAATCTATTAGTTTTACAAGGTGGTAATACTGCTTGTTATTATATCGGTTTATTTTCCTTTTATGTATTTTACATATTCTCAATTATTAGTAAATAATGTGTGATAATAATGGAAAAAAGAAAACTGCTTTTGCTTATGGCCATTGAAATATATAAAGCATTATTATTCGCCAAGTACATATACATATATAAAAATTAAAAGGAGCTGCAGTGAGAAGACTTTTCAAGCAAAGAAGAGCAATGGGTTATTTTTACTCATTATATCATACATACACTCTCTTCCTGGCTTTTTAATTTCTTCATTAAGTTTTCGGGCAATCAATTCATTTATTTCCGTATTAAAATTATTACTTATTTCTTAATAACTATTAAAACATACATATATCATATGCTAGCCACAATCGAAATTTCAACAGAATAAAACTACTATGTAAATTTTTTGTTCGATGGGGCAACTCAATACAATTTTGTATGAAAAAATGTATCCTATTGGCATCTCAGTTCAATTTTGTCCGGACAAAATATAAAATTAAACCAATTCAAGTTGGGAGTTGTTCATAAAAAATATTTTCTCTCTCTGAAGAAGAGAGACGTCAAACTACATATAAAAAAAATTTTGTCCGGACAAAAATTTTGTTCGGAAACAATGGGTGAATCCAGCTTAAGACTGCGATAACACTGATTTTAAGTCCACACGTAACAGAATTCTCTCTGCGATTGAATTTGACGTTCTCATCTCAGATATTATCGCAGGTGTGGACACTAAGTAAGCAAAGTACGAAACTGAACGCACTTTCTGTACGGAATCATTTATGTATGTTCAGCAGTTTGTGTGTATGTTTACAAAATGTATTTAAATAATATAGAAAAATTGAAGGCACAGAAACAAACGCATTTGTATTTAATTTAGTAGAAATGTGTTTAAGCTTTCTTAACATTTTTATTAATTAAACAAATTACCACAAAATTCTTTTTAGGTTTTGTTTGGAAATTATTGCATACAAATACTTTGTTGTTATTAGTAGTGCTTTTTAATATAATCTACTTAGAACATATACCAGGGGTCTAATCACCGCATACGATATCGAATTAACTATCGTATCGAATAACATTACGATACATCTAAATTATGGCAACCGATGCATATTGGATCGTAATTTAAACAAAATGCAATAGATTGAAGACCATACGTTCCCTAAAAGTAGGAATACAAAAAATAAATCCTTTAACTTTTTTATATTATTGCAATACAGTTTATTCGATATCGTATGCCGTGATACCAAAATGAAAAATTTCGATAATTTTGCTCGATATCGTATGCGGTGATTTGGCCCCAGTATTACACAGTTGTGCAACAATGGGTTTAAAATCATTAAGTTCATATAAGCACATTATGGCCAACTAAAAGTCGTTTTTCATTCTCATATGAATTTGGCAGACTTTTCGTTTAATTTGAACATAAGCTTAAGCCAGTCTATGCACATTACGGTGAGGGCTTCGCAATACGTTTTAAGACCTAACTATAATATGCATTAACTGCATTAAGCCAACTTAAGCAAATACATATATTAATATACATATAATAATACATATTTTTTTTTTTTTTATTGGACCAGTACTCAGGGGATGACCTCTACATATGCAGTGCATTGTACCAGAACTAGGAAAATAGGTTGTGAGGAGGGGGAAAGAGGGAGTAGTGTTTGTGAACATTTGACTTGAACTTTCCAACGTTATAACAGACAGGAAACACGTCTGCAGGCACCTTATTCCACAGGCGAAGAGTACGGCTGAATAACGAATTTTCTCTGTAATGCGTAGTGCGATTCCCCGGGCAATCGACCACAAATGGATAAGCTCTAGACGATGAGCGCGTGCTACGTAAAAATGTGTGAGTTTCGGGAACAAGATCCCTAATCTCGTCAGAGCAAAACCCATTGTAGTAACGATAGAACAGAGTAACGCACCCCATACTGCGTCGATGCTCCAGTGAGTCAATAGAGTTGGATACTCTACTGTCACCGATAAGCTTCTTCGCCCTCTCCTGCACACGGTCGAGTAACCTCAAAATATACTTTGAGGCACCGGCCCAAACATGAGAGTTGTATTCCATTTTCGGTCAGATGTAGGTGGTATAAATAGTAAGGAGGACGGATGGTGTGAAGTACATCTTACACCGTTTCAAAAAACCGAGGCACTTGAATGTTTCTTTGGAGACATGAAAAATATGATGAGTCCAGCGAACATCACACTGTATCTTCATTCCAAGATCATCAAGAGCATCCGATTCTTCAATATTTACACCATCAATGAGTACAGATGAAGCAGCATTTGTGGTCGTTTATTTGTGCGTCAATAAGCAACACTGGGTCTTACGAGCATTAAAGGCGACCCTGTTTTTACGACCCCATTCTGAGACCAATAGAAGATCACTATTCAGTGAATCATTCATATTTAGCCTCTTGGCAGCGATCTCTGATAGGCTGGGCCTATAACTAAAAGAGTACGAGTGACAAATGCTGCCGTCATCCGCGAAAGAGTGGTTAGGGTTGGAAGTTTGGTTTGGTAATTAAACGTGTGTAACTGTTATGTACTTAATGAAACTTTTCGTTGAGTTTCGTCTAATCCCAGTTGATTAAGCAAAGTATGAAGCTGAACGCATTTTGTGATGTTTTCAGAAGTTTTGTGTGTATGTGTACAAAAATTTTTAATAAAATAAAGTAAACAAAAAAGAAAAATTGGAGGCGCGGAAGCAAACACATTAAAATTTAATTTAATAAAAAATATGTGTTTTTATTTAAATTATTAATCAGTGAACTTTTCTAGTTATATACATATGTTCGATATTACCTAATCAGTTGTGAGTTCGAGTCCAACTTCAGTCAAGAAGAAGGATTATTTTTACTTTTATAACAATAATGCTGTGAAACAATAAGGCCAAAGAAGAACAGAAAAATAATTGAACACCATTAGCTGAGGAACAACCAGCTGTTTCGTAGTCGCTACACTACTCATCAGCACCCACTAGAATTCGAACTCTGGATCATGTGAACATGATGTATTTTTTATACGCCCATCCTGTACAAACCACTGGGGTTATAACAATTGCATATACGTGATCAATATGAATAATTAAAAAGCTCGGTGGCTGAGTCGGTTAAGCGGCCGTATTAAAAATACATTATGTTCACATGATCCCGAGATCGAATCCCAGTGGGTGTTGATGAGTAGTGTAGCGACTATGAAACAGCTAGTTGTCCCCCAGCTAATGGCATTCAGTTATTTTTTTGTGCTTCTTTAGTCTTATTGTTTCACAGCAATTATCGTTATAACAAGTAAGAGTGTAGTATATTCGGCTGGGCCGAATCTAAAATACCCTTCACGATAGTCACGAATATGTATAGTATATTAAAAATGTGACCTGAATACGCACGGTTATATATGAACCGATATCGGAATTTTCTATTTTCTGTATTTTAGTAACCTTCTTTTATAACGAGAATTGCTTTTCAGAAAAAAAAAAAAAAATTTTAATGGAAAAATCGGTTCAGGCTATATCTTGGGTAAATATGGACCGATATCCGAAATTTTCATTTTCCATATTTATATAACCTTATTTCATTACCAGAACTGCTTTTGAGCACAACAACTTGTTAAAGTTCACATACGCAACATTTTCATGAAAAACCCGGTTTAGGCTATATCACGGGTATATATGGACCGATATCAGAAATTTTAATTTTCTCTATTTTCGCAACCTTTTATAACAAGAACTGCTTTTCACAAACAAAAAAAATTTTATTGGAAAAATCGGTTCAGGCTATATCTCGAGTATATAAGTATGGACCGATATCGGATATTTTCTTTTTCCATATTTATATAACCTTATTTCATTACCAGAACTGCTTTTGAGCACAAAAAAGTTGTTTAAATTCGCTTACTCGGCATTTTCATCAAAAAACCGATTAGGCTATATATCGGGTATATATGGGCCGATATCGGAAATTTTAATTTTCCATATTTATATAACCTTATTTCATTACCAGAACTGCTTTAAGGCGAAAAAATTGTTTAAGTTCGCTTACGCGGCATTTTCATGAAAACCGCGGTTTAGGCTATATCTCGGGTATATATGGACCGATATCGGAAATTTTTATTTTCCATATTTATATAACCTCATCTTATTACCAGAACTGTTTTTAGTCAAAAAAAGTTGTTAAAGTTCACATACGCGACATTTTTATGAAAAACCCGGTTTAGGCTATATCTCGGGTATATATGGACCGATATCAGAAATTTTAATTTTCTCTATTTTCGTAACCTTTTATAACAAGAACTGCTTTTCACAAACAAAAAAAATTTTATTGGAAAAATCGGTTCAGGCTATATCTCGAGTATATAAGTATGGACCGATATCGAAAATTTTCATTTTCCATACTTATATAACCTTATTTTATTACCAGAACTGCTTTTAAGCAAAAAAAGTTGTTTAAGTTCGCTTACGCGGCATTTTCATGAAAACCCCGTTCGAGGCTATATCTCGGGTATATATGGGTGATATCGGAAATTTTCATTTTACATATTTATATAACCTAATGTTATTACCAGAACTACTTTTAAGCAAAAAAAGTTGTTTAGCTTCGCCTATGCGACATTTTCATTAAAAATCTGATTTGGGCTATATGGACCGATATCTGAAAAAACAAATTTTTGTCTTTTTGTCACCATGCTTAGTAAGTGTGTGAAGTTTGAAGCAAAACAAACAACTTTTGTTTCCACAAATTTTTACACAAAATTGCAAAAAAAACAAGTAAGAGTGTAGTATATTCGGCTGGGCCGAATCTAAAATACCCTTCACGATAGTCACGAATATGTATAGTATATTAAAAATATGACCTAAATATGCTCGGTTATATATGAACCGATATCGGAATTTTCTATTTTCTGCATTTTAGTAACCTTCTTTTATAATGAGAATTGCTTTTCAGCAAAAAAAAAAATATTTTTTTTTAATGGAAAAATCGGTTCAGGCTATATCTCGGGTATATATGGACCGATATCGAAAATTTTAATTTTCCACATAACCTTATATCATTACCAGAACTGCTTTTGAGCACAACAAATTGTTTAAGTTCGCTTACGCGATATTTTCATGAAAAACCCGATTTAGGCTACATCTCGGGTATATATGGACCGATATCAGACATTTTAATTTTCGTAATCTTCTTTTATAATAAGAACTGCTTTTCAGCAAAAAAAAAAAAAATGTTATTGGAAAAATCGGTTCAAGCTATATCTCGGGTTTATATGGACCGATATCGAAAACTTTCATTTTCAATATTTATATCACCTTATTTTATTACCAGAACTGCTTTAAGGCGAAAAATTTGTTTAAGTTCGCTTACGCGGCATTTTCATGAAAACCCCGGCTTAGGCTATGTCTCGGGTATATATGGACCGATATCGGAAATTTTTATCTTCCACATTTATATAAACTCATCTTATCACCAGAACTGCTTTTGAGCAAAAAAAAGTTGTTAAAGTTCGCTTACGCGACATTTTCATGAAAAACCCGGTTTGGGCTATATCTCGGGTATATATGGACCGATATCGGGAATTTTCATTTTTCATATTTATATAACCTTATTTTATTACCAGAACTGCTTTTAAGCAAAAAAAGTTGTTTAAGTTCGCTTGCGCGGCATTTTCATGAAAACCCCGTTGCAGGCTATATCTCGGGTATATATGGACCGATATCGGAAATTTTCATTTTTCTTATTTATGTAACCTAATTTCATTACCCCTAGACGATATGTGTTTACGTCTGTTTTGTGATATATACGAGGTCTGATCACAAAGTAACCGTGAGTTACGTATGTTCAATTTTCGCATATTTTTCTGTTATGTTGGTACATACGTCTGTTATATATGTTGCCTATATCAGCCGTTTTGGATTGTCAGTTTGTTTTTGACGGATAAAAAGGTTAGTCGTGTTTTGGTGTACTCTTCTTTTTTTGTACTATTCGAAAAAATGTTTCAAAGAAACTGTGTTAAGTTTTGTGTAAAAATGAAATTAAATGCGCAAGGACATTTTAAATGTTAACTGTGGGGTTTGGAGTGCCTACTATGAGCAGAACACAGGTAAAACTATGGTATAGCCGGTTTAAAGAAGGCCGAGAAGATGTCAATGTCGATTATCGTGCTGGTCGCCCGAGCAGTCAACAACCGATGAAAACATTGAAGCAGTGAATAAAATGATTTTAGATAATCATTGAAAGGTTGCTGATGAAAGGTTTTCATACCGTTCTATTAATGCCGAGCAATTTTTACGGATATTTTAGGCATGAAACGTGCGGCAGCCAAAATTTGCAAAATTTTTAAGCAAAAACAACGTCGCACATCGTCAACGACGATCCAGATTTCTTCAAAATGGCAATAACTTGTGTCGAATCCTGGGTGTATGATTATAACATTGAAACCAATGCCCAAACAACCCAATGGAAGCATAGAGTTCGGTCAAATGTGAAGGGTTTGCCCACTGTTTTCTTTGACTGCAATGGCGTGGTGCATCATGAATTATTGCCACAAGGTCGTACTGCCAATAAGGAATACTACCTTATACCTTGAAGCTATGCGCCGTTTGCGCGATGCAATTCGTCAGAAACGCACAGAATTGTGGAAAAAACAATCATGGATTTTGATCTATGATAACGCACCAGCTCACACATCGATGTTTGTGCGTGAGTTTTTGGCCAAAAACAAACCCGTATTCACTTGGCCTTGGACTTGGCCTCCGCTAACCTTTTTCTCTAACCAAAACTGAAGACGCTGATGAAAGAAAAGCGTTTAGCTACGATTGGGGAGATAAAAAAACCTTTAGTTAAACCTTTTTTATAAAAAACAAAAATAAATCAAGATCTTTAGCTGAAAAATTTGGAAGAAAAAAATTTTTTTTTTGAAATTGAAAACAACAGTTATTTTTTATATCAGACCTCGTACATAATACTTGAAATTTTCTGATCAGATTGAGTTATTAGAAATATTATTTTTTAAACATTTTATTTTCACTGAAATTGCATAGAATTTTTACGTCTTATTTCGCCAAAACGTAGAAGAATTTAGTATTTTTTTAAACTAACACAGTAGCATTATTCAAAATAATACAGTCTGCTAAGTTACTCGTATTGTATGTAACACTAGCTTACCCCGGTGTGCTTTGCTACCCCATAAGAATAAAATTTTGTTATTTTTTTTTCTCATTCAATTATTTATCGGATCTTCACAAAGTGAACTAACAATAAGTATTCAAATCTTAATACTAAATACATAAAATTAATTAAGTCCAGCCAATGCTAGACAAAAATGTTTTATTTTGCACTGTCAATATCGGTAAAATCACCTATTTAACGTTCTGATGGTGGCAAGGGTATCCCTCCTTCTCAACCGAGAGTGGCCTTCAAAATTAATTATATTGCGTGCAAAGCATAATAAAATAAAATTACAATAATTTCCTAAATAGTTTGTGCTTTATTCAAAATCAACATCGGCCCTTGAAATTTAACCACCCGATACAAAAGAGTGGATATGGTTGGAAATTTAATATAGAAGTTCATTAAGAAAATGCAGACATGTAGTAAGAATTAATCCTAAATTTATGAGATCACATTTATAACAACTCGTATAATTCGATCTCTAAAGAAGCTTGATATAAACCGAACCAAATCATCATCAACACCAAAATTAATCAAGGCACAATTTCTGCTAAAAGATCTCCGACGAGCGACCTCCTCGAATAACTGATATTTATTTACGGTTTTGCTACAACTAAATATATTAATTATTTTTAATTTAATATGCTTACCTTCACATTGTTTACTGTCGTTATTATATATAAAGCCGTAATCGCATGTTTTCGAATTTCCATTCACGCAGCGATAACCACCGTTGAAATTGACACATATTTGATGACTTTTGCAGTCATTCGTTTTTAACAAACATTCGTTTATGTCCAAACACTTAGATGATTTAAAAGGATCGACTTTAAATCCGATTGGACACGTTGCCTTCTCTACTATTTCTTCTAAGTCGTCATCTTCAGCTTTGCTATCTTCTAAACCATCTTCTGCCTCAAAATTATTTCTTTCTTCTATAGCATCGAGCTCATCAAGATTTGTGGCTTTGGATCTCCCGTTTGATGGCAATGTTTCTAATTTTTTGCTCGTGTTCCCGTCGTCTGAAATTGGTGCGCAAGTTACCATGTTATCGGTAAGTTTGAAACCTGGATGGCACTTGCATACATACGATTCCTTGGTGTTTTCACAAATTTGTTCGCAAAGAGGAATTTTTCCCCGTAGTATTGAGAAAAGATGGCGATTGGTTGTAGACTACAGAGGAGTAAATAAAAAATTAATAGCTGACAAATTTCCCCTGCCACGAATAGACGATATTCTAGATCAACTAGGAAGAGCAAAATTGTTTTCATGTCTGGACTTGGTATCCGGATTTCACCAAATAGAGTTAGAAGAAAACTCCAGAGATATTACTTCCTTCTCAACAGATAAAGGCACTTACAGATCCAAAAGACTGCCCTATGGCCTGAAGATAGCACCAAATTCTTTTCAACGAAAGATGTCTTTAGCATTTTCTGGTTTATCACCAACGCGAGCATTCGTTTATATGGATGACTTAATAGTTGTCGGTTGTTCCACAGATCATATGATACGAAGTTTAAAAGATGTATTTACCCTATGCAGAAAACACAATCTTAAACTGCACCCAGAAAAATGCAAATTTTTCTGTAGCGAAGTTACATTTTTGGGTCATAAATGTACAGACAAAGGCATTTTACTAGATGACAGCAAATATGCTATAATCAAAGATTACCCAACCCCAAAAAATGGTGACGAGGCAAAACGCTTCATAGCCTTTTGCAATTATTACAGACGGTTTATCCCACATTTTGCCGAATCATCCCGCCACATTAGTAGACTCTCTAGGAAAAACGTGAAATTTGAATGGACTAGTGAATGTGAAAATTCCTTTCAATACCTTAAAACTCAGTTATTAAGTCCTACAATATTGCAATACCCAGATTTTTCTAAACAATTTTGCATCACAACGGATGCTAGCAAACACGCATGTGGAACAGTGCTCAGCCAAGAGAAAAAAGGCCTACACCTACCAATATCTTATGCCTCAAAATCTTTCACAAAAGGTGAAAGCAATAAATCTACTATCGAGCAGAAACTAACTGCAATACATTGGGCTATCAAACACTTCCGACCATATATAAAGGGTGTTTTTTTAAGCTAGATAGAACTTTAAATTGTAAAAAGTAACACAAAAAATTAAATTTTGATGAAACATTTTTTTTATTTGTTTCAGTATACTCTGACAAATCATCATGAATAGACTCACGCTTGAACAACGCTACGAAATTATCCAAATTTACTTAACGGCTTAACGGGTTTGTTAATAAGCAAAATTGCCGCATATGGAGTGAGACCAATCCACAAGAGACCCTACAGACTCCATTACATCCAGAAAAATGCACTGTTTGGTGCGGTTTTCATGCTGGTGGCATCATCGGACCTTATTTCTTCAAAAATGAGGCCGGAGCTCGCGTTACGGTCAATGGAGATCGTTACCGCACCATGATCAATGATTTTTTGTTTGAAAATATGGATGACATTGATCCGGAGGAGATGTGGTTTCAACAGGATGGCGCTACGTGCCATACGGTGAACGCAACCATCGACTTACTGAAATCAAAATTTGCCGATAAGTTGATTTCGAGAAATGGACCTGTCAATTGGCCTCCAAGGTCGTGCGATTTGACACCTCTCGATTATTTCCTGTGGGGCTACGTGAAGTCACTGGTTTATGCTGATAAACCAGCAACAATTGACGCCTTGGAGGCCAGCATTGTTCGTGTTGTTCGTGACATACGGCCAGCAGTGCTCGAAAAAGTGGCCCAAAATTGGACGTCCAGAATGCGCTTCGTCAAGAACAGCCGCGGTGCCCATATGCCCGAAATCATTTTCAAATGTTAATGTCACGTATTGATCTTTCGAATAAAAAAAAATTTTGATTACAATTCAATTTTTTGTGTTATTTTTTACAATTTCAAGTTCTATCGGGCTTAAAAAAACACCCTATATATGTTTGACTGTAAATGCAATAAGTCCACAATATATGTGTTTGACTGTAAGTCGTCATGACACTTGATATGCACACATTGTTGCAGCTATTTACCCACACATACCATGCAGCTGGTCGACATGTATTTATGTCGACCAAGCATTTTCTCACGCTTAGATTAAGGAAAAGAAAATGTATATAGTTTTTTTAAAGAATGAAATAATTTAATAATAAACTTTAAATTAAGCTGATCAGACCGTTAAGCGGCTGATCAGCAACATGAATTAAAAGAGTTTTATTTTATAACAAGGGATGAAATCACTCATCTCATCCAAGCAAATTTCGATTAAACCAATAGTGAAATCCTGGTTTAATCAGACGTGCAAAAGCGCAGTCACCTTCAGAGAGAAGCATTCAGTAACTGGCGTTTAAACAAAACCCCAGAGACTGATTTGCTACGCAAAAAGGCAAGATCTTCGTGTGCCAGGGTACTTAGGCGTGAAAAGTTTCTTCACGAAGAGCGTTTTCGTGCCAAGGACCTTACTGCTCCCCGGGGCAGTAAGACCTTTTGGTCATTCGTTAAAAGAGTAAAGAACAATGCTAGTTCATCAATTTCAACTCTCTTAAAAAATGACCAAGCATTCACCGACCCGGTTGACAAACCTAACCTGTTGGCTGAAATTTTTGCAAGCAATTCATACTTGCCGGAAAGCAGTCAACCACTTCCCGTGCTCGAAAGAATATTTGTAACTATGCCAAAGATGTTTTTCCGGGCTCGAGCAGTTAAAAGGGTTTTGATAGACCTCGACATAAATAAGACTCCAGGACCGGATTTCATTCCAGCACTGGTTTTGAAGCAGTGTTTTTCTGCGCTTGCGCGTCCATTAGCACGCCTCTTCAGCATACTTTACCATGCTGGTGAGTTTCCATCATGCTGGAAAGTTCCTTATGTAACGCCAACTCCCAAAAAGGGTGAAGCAAATAACCCTGAAAATTACCGCCCAATCGCAATTTGCTCTGCGCTTTCCAAAGTAATGGAAAGTATGGTCACTTACCACTTTGTGAGGTATCTAGAGTCACACAAATTACTTTGTGATCGTATATACGGGTTTCGTAAGAGTCGCTCTACTGGAGATCTTTTGGCATATCTCTCTGAGAAATGGTGCCAATCAATTCATCATTTTGGTGAAAGCAAAGTGGTAGCTCTGGATATCTCCAAAGCGTTTGACTTACTGCTTCTGGTGTCGGTGATGACCTTTCTCGGTTTATATCAAGCTTTCTTAGAGATCGCACTATACGAGTTGTTATAGATAGGGTCTCATCAATGATTAATTCAGGGGTACCGCAAGGCTCCGTTCTTTCTCTTACCCTATTCCTTATTTTTCTTAACGACCTTCTCTACTAAACTTCAAACCCTACCCAATTTTTCACGGATGACAGCAGCATTTGCCACTCGTACTCTTTTAGTTATAGGCCCAGCCTATCAGAGATCGCTGCCAAGACTGATTCAAAGAACAGTGATCTTTTATTAATCTCCGAGTGGGGTCGTAAAAACAGAGTCACCTTTAACGCTCGTAAGACCCAGTGCTGTTTGTTAACACACAAACATACGACTGCAAGTGCTGCTTCATCTGCACTCATGGATTGTATACATATTGAGGAATCGGATGCTTTTGATGTTCTGGGAATGAAAATAAAGTGTAATGTTCGCTGGAATGATCATATTTTTCATGTCTCTAAAGAAGCATTCAAGTGCCTCGGGTTTTTTTAAACGGTGTAATATGTACTTCACTCCATCCGACCTCCTTACTATTTATACCACCTATATCCAACCGAAAATGGAATACAACTCTCATGTTTGGGCCGGTGCCTCAAAGTCTATTTTGGGGTTACTCGACCGTGTGCAGGAGAGGGCGAAGAAGCTCATCAGTGACAGTAGGGTATTCAACTCTATTGGTTCACTGGAGCATCGACGCATTGTGGGGTGCGTTACTATGTTCTATCGTTACTACAATGGATTTTGCTCTGATGAGATTAGGGATCTTGTTCCCGAAACTCGCACATTTTTACGTAGCACGCGTTCATCGTCCAGAGCTCATCCATTTGTGGTTGATTGCCCAGGGAATCGTACTACGCATTTCAGAGAGAATTCCTTTTTCAGTCGCACGCTTCGTCTATGGAATAAGTTGCCTGCAGACGTGTTTCCTGTCTGCTATAACGTTAGAAAGTTCAAGTCAAATGTTCACAAACACTACTCCCTCTTTCCCCCTCCTCATAACCTATATTCCTAGTTCCGGTACAATGCACTGCATATGTAGGGGTCATCTCCTAAGTACTGGTCCAAGAAAAAAAAATTACCATGCCTACAGATAAAACAAATTTAATTTTTCTAACATTGTGCTATTTATCAAATACCTCTATTGAGGAATTTATAAAATGATAGGAGGTTCTGACTATGATATTTAGGTAAAAAATCCGGAAAAAACTCAAAATTGTCTGGGACGTCTTTGAGGTTCGCTTAAGGGTTAATTATTCTGTTTGTTTTTCATTTTTTATTTCGTTTGGGTACGTCATGTTTTTAAGTCTTCTATAATAGCACAAGCGTACGTACTTTACGTTGACGTTAAATTAACGGTTGACTAACCAGATCACTATTTTACTTGCTTTTGCGATGACGCAAAAGCAGTGTTAGTAAGAAATTAAGGACTTTTAAAAAACTCTTAAAGGGCAAAGTCATTATTTTAAATGTTTAAGTATTAAATTTATTGGCTTATCATCTAAATGACGTTAATTTTTCTTCTTCTTTTTGAGAACAGAAATCCAGCGAAATAGAGAATTTTACAAAAATGCAGATGTTCGTCCGCCCTTTACATATGCATCTTTAATAAGACAAGTAAGTAAGTAAATTTGAAATTAACGTGAAACATATACTTATGTATATAAATAGGTATATTTGTTTCATAGAAATAATTTGAAAGAGTATAAAACTGAAAAATTGGTATTATTTTTAAAACATAAATAAAATAATCCCATTTGTTCTCTTTGCCGAGTGAAATTAAAACGTTTGCATTATGATTTCTCTCGGTACATAGAGTAGGGGAAAGACTTTAATAAAATATCTATTTTAATTATTTTTAAGTCGATTATTGAGTCACCCGACAAGCAGTTGACGTTAAATGAAATTTATAATTGGTTTCAAAACACGTTTTGCTATTTCCGACGCAACGCGGCTACTTGGAAGGTATGATATAACAAATATGTTTACATGTAATGTTAACAAATATTTAAAATTTATCAATTACTTTAAATAAGTGGCACAATATATATGTACATTCACTTCCTAATCATGCATACATATTTCAATTAATCTATAAATGTAAATTTTAACACCGAAGTATGTTCAGATCATGTTCAACCCAAAAATTCAATGAAGTTTAGCAGCCACTATAGTAATTATACTAAACAATACAATATTCCGCTTCTTCCGAATACGAGAGCTGCTTCGTGTTTCGGCG
Source organism: Thecocarcelia acutangulata (assembly GCA_914767995.1). Taxonomy (NCBI): domain Eukaryota; kingdom Metazoa; phylum Arthropoda; class Insecta; order Diptera; family Tachinidae; genus Thecocarcelia; species Thecocarcelia acutangulata. Next base: position 9,345,125 of record OU612099.1, on the reverse strand, counting down.
AATATTTGAATAAAGTTTTTGTTTTTGTTCGGCAAATATCAGTTTACTTTTTACATTCATGTCTTTTAGACTAATGCGTTTTGTCCAATGTTTTTCGAATTTTTTCTCAAAGCCCTCAAAATAGTCATTTGTTTCGGTAAAGATCTATTTATTCAAAACATTTCTTAGCCATGTCCTCAAGTTCGGAACATTGAAATATTTGTAACTGAAGAATATGCTGGCTTTTCGCTACCTACGCGTGTACTTGTGCATTGTCTAAATGAAACTATATTTTTTTTCGGTAAATCAATATCGAGTCGAGTGATTTAAATCAATATCGAATCTATCTATAAACTTCGTAATCATTCTACCCTTCTTTAGGGGATCTCTGTGAATGACACTGCATCCCAAAAACAAGAACCTTGTTAGCTGACAGACCCAACGTGACCTTTTCTGGTGCACTGTGCAGTCGGTGAAACTCACTGTTTTGATTGTACCTTGGTACCTGGGATATTGTAATATATCCACGATTATTCTATGGTTATATAACGGCGCAAAAACAGGTCTGGTTTTAATATGATGCTGATGCAAGCAAACCGTCATCTGAGACACCGATTTTCCCAAAATTTTTGTATCAATTACGTCCATAATTTGATTTCCACGTGGTCAATTGTCTTTTATTTATCGACATAGACATATATATTACATAAACCCAAAGACAATAATCTAACGGGCCTAGGTCACACAATCTTGGTGGCAAATTAAATAGACTATTACGTGAAATTATTCTTTCCTCAAAATTTTCTTTGAGAAAATCAATTATAGCGATCGCTGCATGGCATATGGCTTTGAGTTATTGGAACCATACATCAGCAAGACTAAAGACAACTAATTGAGGTGCAGAAAACAATATATAAATTTCTAATCATGTCTCTATACCGCTCACCATCGACAGTGATACTCTGACCATCATCGTTTTTTAAGACTTATCGAGCATTGACTGCATCGGCCCATAACACGCACCAAACAGTAAAGATCTGTGAATTAAATGTTACAATTTTGCTGAATTAATGGGTATGTATGTATATACTTATTGAACCAAAAACTTCTTCATCGGAGAATAACATTTTTAATGAGAATGCGAGATCAGTTTGTACTTCAATACAGTTTGAAAGCGTTGATCAGGTGTAAATCTATCCATAATGATATGCCAAACCAAGTTGTATTAGCATCTATGTATGTATATGGTGGAAGTAATACAACAACAAAAAGTCATGTAGAGAGCTTTTCTTGCCAATTATATTTGAAATTTTTTACAATCGTAAATTATTTCCATATTTCTATTCACTTTTATGAATGTAAAGAATATGCATAACCTAAAGCGCTGACGATATTACCAATAACAAAAAATGTAGCGCTGACGTTAATGCAACTTGCGCCACACGAAACTAAACAAAAAAAATAACTGTCAGCTGATAAATGGATTGTCAACTAATGCTCAAGCTGGGAGCCCTCTAGAACACCTAATATAAAACATAACTGTATTTATTTTAATCACAAACACAAAATTTGGGGTCGCACTTATTTTGCCAATTAGTTGCCTGAAGTAACCGTATTTCAATATTTTTGGACAACTCTCTTTTATTAGTCTAACAAAAATAACAACACGCATTCGCCACCATTCGCATTTGAATGGAGAGGCAAAGAAATGTTTCCATTATTATACTCGTAATAAGCACGGCAATTACTGAAATCTCAGCTACTGTGATTTTTTCAATGTTTCCCATACTGATTGTTATTGCTAGTTACACAGAACAAGAGATCACTAATTACGAGTACATATGTACATTTTGTACATTTCAGAACCCTTCTGACAAAAAAAAAAACGATTCGAATAAAAAAGGCTTTGAACTGAATTATTGTTTTAATATTAACCAAATTTGCAATGGTCGGTGAATTAAATAAACGAATTAAAAATAAACCTACCGTTGGGTTTTAAAATTTCGTATTGTGCGAAGCTGAAGCATATTACCAAACACAGAGTGGTCAATAATTACCGAAGAGGCTTGAGCTCATAACTTTTTGAAGTATTCATTATTAATTTTTTTAATAGATTTTAGATGTTATTTTGTTGATTTCATGGCGAATATTATTTTTTTTTTACAGCTGGATAGTTTTATGATCAATAATATAAACTTTTCCTTTCGAACAAACTAATATAAAACCGCCTGGAGCGGTTAGGAGTGATAAACGAGATGTCCAATAGAAATCGCCTGTATGCGATATAATTGCATAACCAAGTCGTTGCTGGTAATCTGTCGGTTTCAATTCTTGAACTAACTAAATTTTCTATTAAAACATTCTTATTTTATGGGAAATTCTCTGCAGCAACACTCGTGAGAAGCCAAGTTGCGGCGAATGGCCCAAAGCTGAAATTTCTCTATTTTGCTCCCGTGCACTGTTGTCATATTTTTCTCAAAAAATCTTTTATTCGTTTAAAAAAAACTTTTTTGTGTGTGTTTTTGGTTCTAATTTATTAAGGAAGCTGCAGAAATTTCCAAAAAAACTATTTTCATAAAGAAAGAAATTTAAGCCTTTTCAGCATTTAAAAAACCAGAAAACAAGATAAATCTTACAATCTTACAACACTGCGTGCAGTAAACGAAAATAAAGATTTAAGCGCATAGACGACAGCAGACAGCAAGTACCAATCTGTCAAAAATAAAAAATACATGACTTTATATGAAGACGATTATTTTGACCACATCACAGCAGCACGACTTCAAAATAGCATTTGCTGCTGCTGCCAACTTAGACTAATTTCTATTTTCGTAAGCAGCAAAAAGTAAACGCAGTGCTGCCACCATAAATATAAATTGGCAGCAATAAGAGGTAACATTTTTTTGTAATATTTAATGGAAAAAATATCACAAAATTGAAATAAATAAATATATTGATGTGCTTTTATATAGGGTGTTTTTTTAAGCTAGATAGAACTTTAAATTGTAAAAAGTAACACAAAAAATTAAATTTTGATGAAACATTTTTTTATTTGTTTCAGTATACTCTGACAAATCATCATGAATAGACTCACGCTTGAACAACGCTACGAAATTATCCAAATTTACTTTGAAAATCAGTCGTCGATTCGCGCGTTGTTTTATCGCAAAATTGTGTTCAGCGATGAGGCGCATTTTTGGCTTAACGGGTTTGTTAATAAGCAAAATTGCCGCATATGGAGTGAGACCAATCCACAAGAGACCCTACAGACTCCATTACATCCAGAAAAATGCACTGTTTGGTGCGGTTTTCATGCTGGTGGCATCATCGGACCTTATTTCTTCAAAAATGAGGCCGGAGCTCGCGTTACGGTCAATGGAGATCGTTACCGCACCATGATCAATGATTTTTTGTTTAAAAATATGGATGACATTGATCCGGAGGAGATGTGGTTTCAACAGGATGGCGCTACGTGCCATACGGCGAACGCAACCATCGACTTACTGAAATCAAAATTTGGCGATAAGTTGATTTCGAGAAATGGACCTGTCAATTGGCCTCCAAGGTCGTGCGATTTGACACCTCTCGATTATTTCCTGTGGGGCTACGTGAAGTCACTGGTTTATGCTGATAAACCAGCAACAATTGACGCCTTGGAGGCTAGCATTGTTCGTGTTGTTCGTGACATACGGCCAGCAGTGCTCGAAAAAGTGGCCCAAAATTGGACGTCCAGAATGCGCTTCGTCAAGAACAGCCGCGGTGCCCATATGCCCGAAATCATTTTCAAATGTTAATGTCACGTATTGATCTTTCGAATAAAAAAAAAATTTTGATTACAATTTAATTTTTTGTGTTATTTTTTACAATTTCAAGTTCTATCGGGCTTAAAAAAACACCCTTTAGTTTTACGTGATGTTATTAGGTTTTCAGTCAGTAATTTTAATTTTATTCACGTAAAATATATAAGTATGTGGCACCTCTGAAATTTGTATTGTTAAAATGCACATAGTCCGGCTGCGGCTGTCTCTAAAATAATTATGCTGCAGCATTTGATGTTAACTTCATTTATAATCGTGAAGTTGTGAAGTCTGCTGTCGTCTAACAATGCTTTTATTTAAGTAACTTAAATAAAAGCGTTAAAGTTGTGCCACGAACAGTATTGTTCACTTACCTTGTGTGATAAAAGTCACTGTATAGAAATAATAAAAAGTGGTAAAATCGCTGAATTAGTCTGAAAACACCTAAAGCTATAAATACATATATAAAGATGTTCCACGGCTGTATATTGTGCTGTCAGTGCTTAATTCGGTGATGGCAGTAATGCTACGACCACTTCTTGAAGAGAAATTTTATTATTTTCTCAGAGAACTTAAAATTCTCATGTCTCTATAATTCATTTAGGTACGTACGTATGTATGTATGTATGTATGTATGTAAATAAAATAAAATATTTTAATAAACATAAAGAAAAATAATAAAAATAATATAAAAAAATTAAATAAATAAATAAAACAAAACGAAACGAAACGAAACAAAATAAAAAAATTAAACAATAAGCATTTTTTTTATGTATAATTACATGGCCAGATCAGGGCTTTTATGACCCTTTTACAGGCACTGTTGCCATTTCCCGAATACACTCCTAATATAGAAAGTACTTCGCAATGTTGGTGATGCCAGGTTAATCGTTGTTGGTCATTATAGTATCGAAGGTCTGTACACTGGATACTATATGATCAACCCAGCAATGATTAATTTTCGGTTTCACCTTCACAGCGGGGACACATTTGTTTTTTTGGTCTTCCACCGTGATGACAGGCAGCTTTAAAATAGAATATTGCAACATACGTGGGCTTTTTCTCTGCATATGCTCACACTTGTCTCCATCGGCCGGATGTTTTCGCCCTGTGTGAGACCCAGGTATCTGAGAATGCTGATCCACAGGATTTTCATATACCTGGGTATCAACTCCTATCCCTATTTAATTTCCATCGGGGCCTTGTAATTTACGTTCGCAATGAAGTTGTGTTCCAATGCCAGCAACCATTAGGCATGCATGATGCCGAATTTACCTGTCTTTGGGTTAAATTCAAAATCAGGTCACACTTTTTGCATTTTGGGTTTCTATATAGAAGTCCACATACGGGGAGGGATACTACCATTTCTGGTTTCGATACCCTCTCTGACTCCATATCGAAAATCCTAGAGGATTGTCCGAGCAGTGAAATCGTTGTTGCTGGCGATTTCAATGTTCACAACTCATCTTGGCTTCGCCATTCGAGTCATACAACTCCAGAAGGCCAATATGTTGAGTTATTCGCTGCGCACAACCACCTAGCACAATTAGTGAATGAGCCAACGCATATTCCATGTGTTGAAGGGCACCATTCAAACACACTTGACCTATTTCTGACTTCACACCCTGAAAAGTATGAAGTCAAAGTTAGTGCACCTCTCGGCAATTCGGATCATTGCATCATTTCTGCCTCCTTTTCGATCTCTGAACTTCGTAACGTTTCGAAATCAGCTACGAAACGTTCAATATTTATTTACGAAAAGGCACGTTGGGCCGAGCTCAATCAATTTTATGAGCATTTTAATTGGAAACTTCGCTTTCTAGATAACGACATAAATGCTTCAGCAAAAATGGTCGAGAATATTATATTGCTAGCGATGAAATCATTCGTGCCATCCAAGCAGATTTCGGTTAAACCAAGAGTGAAATCCTGGTTTAATCAGACGTGCAAAAACGCAGTCAGATCCATAGAGGAAGCATTCAGTAATTGGCGTTTAAACAAAAACCCAGAGACTGATTTGCTACGCAAAAAGGCAATATCTTCGTGTGCCAAGGTACTTAGGCGTGAAAAGTTTCTTCACGAACAGTGTCTTCGTGCCAAGATCCTTACAGGGCAGTAAGACCTTTTGGTCATTCGTTAAGAGGGTAAAGAACAATACTAGTTCGTCAGTTCCAACTCTCTTAAAGAATGACCAAGCATTCACCGACCCGGTTGACAAGGCTAACCTGCTGGCTGAAATTTTTGCAAGCAATTCTTACTTGCCGGAAAGCAGTCAATCACTTCCTGAGCTCGAAAGATATTTTTCCGGGCTCGAGCAGTTAAAAGGGTTTTGGCCGACCTCGACATAAATAAGGCTCCTTTACCGGATGGCATCCCAGCACTGGTCTTAAAGCAGTGCTCTTCTACGCTTGTGCGTCCGTTAGCACACCTCTTCAGCAAACTTTACCATGTTGGTGAGTTTTCATCGTGCTGGAACGTTGCTAGTGTAACGCCAATCCCCAAAAAGGGTGAAACTAATAACCCCGAAAATTACCGCCCAATCGCAATTTGCTCTGCGCTTTCCAAAGTGATGGAAAGTATGGTCAACTATCACCTTATGAAATATCTAGAGTCACATAAATTACTTTGTGACCGCCAATATGGATTTCGCAAGGGTCGTTCTACTGGCGATCTTATGGCATATCTGTCAGAGAAATGGTGCCACTCAATCCATCATTTTGGCGAAAGTAAGGTAGTGGCTCTGGATATTTCCAAAGCGTTTGACAGAGTGTGGCATGGTGCGCTACTGGCAAAACTTACTGCTTTTGGTGTCGGTGATGACTTCTCTCGATTTATATCGAGCTTTCTCAGAGACCGCACTATACGAGTTGTTATAGATGGGGTCTCTTCAAACGAGTTCAAGATTAATTCAGGGGTACCGCAAGGCTCCGTTCTTTCTCCTACTCTATTTCTTATTTTCCTCAACGACCTTCTCTATCAAACTTCCAACCCTATCCATTCTTTCGCGGATGACAGCAGCATTTGTCACTCGTACTCTTTTAGTTATAGGCCCAGCCTATCAGAGATCGCTGCCAAGAGGCTAAATATGAATGATTCACTGAATAGTGATCTCCTATTAGTCTCCGAGTGGGGTCGTAACGCTCGTAAGACCCAATGTTGCCTATTGACACACAAACAAACGACCGCAAATGCTGCTTCATCTGTACTCACGGATGGTATAAATATTGAGGAATCGGATCCTCTTGATGTTCTTGGAATGAAGATACAGTGCGATGTTCGCTGGACTGAACACATTTTTCATGTCTCCAAAGAAGCATTCAAGTGCCTTGGTTTTTTGAAACGGTGTAAGATGTACTTCACTACATCCGACCTCCTTACTATTTATACCACCTACATCCGACCGAAAATGGAATACAACTCTCATGTTTGGGCCGGTGCCTCGAAGTCTATTTTGGGGTTACTCGACCATGTGCAGGAGAGGGCGAAGAAGCTTATCGGTGACAGTAGGGTATCCAACTCTATTGACTCACTGGAGCATCGTCGCAGTGTGGGGTGCGTTACTCTGTTCTATCGTTACTACAATGGATTTTGCTCTGACGAGATTAGGGATCTTGTTCCCGAAACTCGCACATTTTTACGTAGCACGCGCTCATCGTCTAGAGCTCATCCATTTGTGGTCGATTGCCCGGGGAATCGCACTACGCACTTACAGAGAGAATTCGTTTTTCAGCCGTATGCCTCGCCTGTGGAATAAGTTGCCTGCAGACGTGTTTCCTGTCTGTTATAACGTTGGAAAGTTCAAGTCAAATGTTCACAAACACTACTCCCTCTTTCCCCCTCCTCACAACCTATTTTCCTAGTTCTGATACAATGCACTGCATATGTAGGGGTTATCCCCTGAGTACTGGTCCAATAAAAAAAAAAAAAAAAAAAAAAAAAAACGTATGTGTTTGTTTGTTTGTGCATTTACTAAGCAAAATAAAATGTACAAGTAAAAAGAATTGTTGTTTTCATAGAGTATACAAAAAAGCTTAGTAATTCAATTGTTGCCGATTTGGTAATTGTAGGAGAGCAAATGTATTTTATTGTTGTACGATTGGTAGTAAATCGATTCACACCGAACTGAAATTGCTTTATTGTTTATCATTGTTGGCACAGTAGCTATCTGTAAGTTTTATTTTATAATAGAAAACTTTTTTTTATAATAGAAAAATTTAAATATGAGGATGATTCCTGAATAACTAAAGCCATTTATTTTTAGGGATCTAAAGTTTTGAATCTTACTTTTAGCTATAAGCAGGATGTTATAACGGACTTAGAGTTATGTATATAATTTTAGTTTTATGAATGCTGCTATGTTTAAGAAGTACTGAATGATGGAAGCCAGCTTAAAAAATTATTTTGAAACTACGTACATATATCGATATATACTTATTTAGTATCTTTCCAGAAAATTTATAATAAAGAATATTTTTAATCATGAACACATTTTTCTCCTATAAAAAACAATATTCAATAAATAGTGCCAAAAATGGCAACAGTGAAAACTTTACACGAAGTTTAGCGCCATTAGCCACTTCAACGAGCTCTTTTATAAAAAAAAACTAGATGGCTATTTTGATTGCTTAAATAGCATGTATTTTAACGATGCAAAGCCCTTGAAGCGTGGCCTGAAGTCGAATAGCACAACTTGGCAACTACTCAAAGAGCTAATTACATATATGAGACAGGTTGAATACGTAGGAAATAAAATATTTTTAATCGATGGTCTAGTTCAAACCACGAGGGCTATTTTATCTTTATCGTCAGAATTGTTTGCTTGAAGCAACTAATATCTGTGTGGAAAATTTTCATTACAAATTGGTTATCTCATCGATATATTCGCCGCCTCGATTTTCAGTAACGGAATCACAATATTCAAGTTTTTTCAACTCATTAGGACCTCGTTTTATAGCAGCTGGAGATTACAACGCAAAACACACTTTTTGGGGTTCCCGTTTAATCACCCCGAAGGGTCGGGTGCTTTTCGATACAATTTCTAAAATGGGCTTAGACGTAATATCAAGCGGACATCCCACTTACTGGCCGACTGACCGGCGAAAGATTCCTGATGTGATTGATTTTGGAGTGGTAAAGGGGTTCCCTGTGGCATGGATGCAAGCTGAGCCTTCGTTAGACTTGTCATCGGATCATTTACCAACTATTTTTTCAGTGCGTTTTCCTCAGGAGACTTGGTCCCCGATTAACAATTTGCATATGACTGTCACACGAGTGAATTGGCTAAAATATAAACAATTTTTGAGCACCCATTGCACTGAGAATATTGTTTTAAGAATACCTGAAGATATTAATGCGTCACTAAGCAACTTTAGCGAAAACCTTAAACAAGCCGCTGAACTTGGTTCTAGCGTTTATTTAACACGCAGAAACCTTCAAAATAGAACATATTCTTGAGAAATCGAGCAACTTGTGTTAGAAAAGAGAAGAGTTCGACGAGAGTGGCAACTTCGCAGGTCTCCGCAACTAAAAACAAGGCTACGTGAGTGCACAAATCAGCTAAGAAATTTGCTTGCAACCCAAAAAACGGCTTCTCTACAAACGTATCTAGAAAGCCTGGATGGTACTCCTCAGTCCGACTATTCTTTATGGCGGGCGACTAAAAGTTTAAAAAGGCCAGTTAGAGGTAAGCCGCCCTTGCGAGAATCATCTGGTGACTGGGCTAGAGATGACTCGGAAAAGGGTAATTTATTTGTTAACCATTTGAAAAACGTTTTTACCACAAATAGGTCTGACAATGCAAATGAGTTGCCGCCTATTGTTAGTAGACCTCCTGTGCCTTTAAGATTCAATTTTGAAGAAGTTGAAAATGCTATTAATAATCTAAACCTTAAAAAAGCTCCAGGTATGGATAAAATTAGCAATAAAATGCTCGTAGAGCTGCCTCGTGTAGCTAACAGAATTGTTCTTTTTATTTTTAATGCTATTTTACGACTTGAGTATTACCCTGCAGAGTGGAAGGTGTCCATGATAACAATGGTTCCTAAGCCAGGGAAGGATCACACGAAAGTAGAATCATACCGTCCAATAAGTCTACTGTCAACAATATCAAAACTTTTCAAAAAATTGCTAAAGGCGAAGTTGGATCCAATGCTTAATAAGATTGAATGTATTCCCAATCACCAATTTGGTTTTAGAGCGAAACATGGCACCATTGAGCAAACACACAGGTTAGTTAACGTCATAAGAAAGGCATTTGAAGATAAAAAATATTGCTCTGCCTTATTCATCGACGTCTCACAAGCTTTTGATAAAGTGTGGCACGATGGCTTAATGCATAAAATAAAGTTTAACTTACCTGCAAACGTACATAACCTTTTGGAAAGCTATTTATATAGTCGCCAATTTATAATAAAAGAAGGCGATTTCATAAGCCCAGCCCAGCCTATTGAAGCTGGAGTTCCCCAAGGCAGCATATTAGGGCCTATCTTATATTTGATCTACGCACCTGACATGCCGACAAGCACCAACATTCACACTTCAACATTTGCAGATGATACAGCATTCCTTAGCATACATAGTAACTACCAGCAAGCATCAATAAATTTACAGGAACATATCGACAAACTAGAGAAATGGCTCAAGCTTTGGAAAATCAAGGTTAATGAACAAAAGTGTGCCCATGTTACATTCGCACTGCGTCTAGAAACATGCTCACCCATTGCTATTAACAATAAAGTAATACCTCAACACAGTGAAGTCAAATACCTCGGTATTCATCTTGACCGTAGACTAACATGGAAGTCGCACATCGAGGCAAAAGTAACGCAGATGAAATTGAAAGCAGTGCAAATTAACTGGCTACTGGGCAGAAATTTGACCTTGAAGCTTGATTGTAAACTTTTGCTGTACAACTCGATTCTAAAGCCAATATGGTGCTATGAGATTCAATTATGGGGCACAGCCTCTGCATCTAACATTGAAAAAATTCAAAGAAGTCAAAATAGAATTCTCCGTAGAATTACAAATGCTCCATGGTACGTTAAAAACTCACGAATCCACCAGATCTGAACGTACCTTTTGTGAAATCTGAATTTGTGAAGTACGCGACAAGATATATTAACAAACTTGAATTCCATCCAAATGCTCTTGCAGTTAATATTCTTAACTTTAGTGGTCATACCCGTCTAAAAAAGAGGGATACATTGGCTACCATTAGAGCTCTAAACAGATGACTGAATTCTGAAATAATATTCGCATAAAAATAAATTTTTGTCCAGCACTGGCAGGACTTCAATTAAAAATTTTTTTAGTATTAAGATTTGAATACTTATTGTCATTACATTTTTTATGTAAAGGGTGTTTTTTTAAGCCCGATAGAACTTGAAATTGTAAAAAATAACACAAAAAATTAAATTGTAATCAAAATTTTTTTTTATTCGAAAGATCAATACGTGACATTAACATTTGAAAATGATTTCGGGCATATGGGCACCGCGGCTGTTCTTGACGAAGCGCATTCTGGACGTCCAATTTTGGGCCACTTTTTCGAGCACTGCTGGCCGTATGTCACGAACAACACGAACAATGCTGGCCTCCAAGGCGTCAATTGTTGCTGGTTTATCAGCATAAACCAGTGACTTCACGTAGCCCCACAGGAAATAATCGAGAGGTGTCAAATCGCACGACCTTGGAGGCCAATTGACAGGTCCATTTCTCGAAATCAACTTATCGCCAAATTTTGATTTCAGTAAGTCGATGGTTGCGTTCGCCGTATGGCACGTAGCGCCATCCTGTTGAAACCACATCTCCTCCGGATCAATGTCATCCATATTTTCAAACAAAAAATCATTGATCATGGTGCGGTAACGATCTCCATTGACCGTAACGCGAGCTCCGGCCTCATTTTTGAAGAAATAAGGTCCGATGATGCCACCAGCATGAAAACCGCACCAAACAGTGCATTTTTCTGGATGTAATGGAGTCTGTAGGGTCTCTTGTGGATTGGTCTCACTCCATATGCGGCAATTTTGCTTATTAACAAACCCGTTAAGCCAAAAATGCGCCTCATCGCTGAACACAATTTTGCGATAAAACAACGGGTCAGTTGCCAACTGCTCTAGAGCCCAATCGGCGAAAGAACGACGCATACAATGGTCTCGTGGCTTCAATTCCTGCACCAGCTGGATCATATACGGGTGTAGGCCGAGATCTTTGCGCAAAATTTTCCACGTAGTGGACGGACAGAGCCCCAATTCATGCGACCGACGGTGAATCGATAAATTTGGATCTTCTTCCACACTTTCGTTTACAGCGGCGATATTCTCTTCAGCACGCACATTCCTTCGACGTGCTGGTGTTATTGCATCCTCTAGAGAGTATGTGGTACGAAATCTATCTACAGTTCGACGAATGGCTTGTTCAGATGGACGATTATGTACGCCATACAAATGACGAAGTCGTCTATAAGTTGCGCGAATCGACGACTGATTTTCAAAGTAAATTTGGATAATTTCGTAGCGTTGTTCAAGCGTGAGTCTATTCATGATGATTTGTCAGAGTATACTGAAACAAATAAAAAAAATGTTTCATCAAAATTTAATTTTTTGTGTTACTTTTTACAATTTAAAGTTCTATCTAGCTTAAAAAAACACCCTTTAGATTCAATAAATAAAATAATAAAGTTAAAAAAAAAAAAAAGAATTGTTTGCAGAAAACTCAAATTTGCTGTGTATTTTAACGAGCCACTTTAATCAAGATCCATTGGAAAACTTGTTTTCATATATACGTGCCAAAGGTGGATACTGCAAAATCCTTCGGTCTATGAATTAAATGTGGATGTAGCTAAAATATCTTGTCTAAAAATAATGCAATTTAGTACCTCATCAAATTGCGCAAAAGTTGATGCGATATATTTGCCTATTGAGTTACAAGCAGTTTTGGAAGATACTCAAAGAAGTGGAAGTACATCAGAAAGTAGTCGCACAACTGACGTTAATGTTACAAACATATTCGATGAAAATGAAGATTATTTTAATGAAGATGTAGATTGTTTTAACTCTAACAATATTCCAATAGAGTTTACATCAAGCCGATATTTTGTTGGTTGTATAGCTCAACGTATAACTTGAGCTACATGCCATATGGATGTAATTAGATGTAATTAAACCAGCTCAAATTTTGTCATATCCTTCAGAAATGTTTGTTCATACTAACAATTATATTGAAGAAACTGATTTTGGAAATTTGTGTGCTCCATTAGATTTATTTTTTACAGTGTGTAAAATTCACATAAAAGTTTTCGAAAATTTTTCTAAATGCAAAGAAATAAAGAACATAAAAAAAACTATTATGGAACAATGCGTAAATTGTACAAGTAATACAATATATTCCTTTTGGTTTGACGAGAGCAACGTATGCTTTAAACACAAGATGGAAATGCTAAATTTATTAGTTCTTACACTGCTAAGAAAACATTCGTCATGGGAAACATATAAATTCAAATCAACCGCCCTGAAAAGCTGAAAATTTTAAAGCAATAAATAAGAAATATACCTACTTTTGTAAAGAATATAATAAATACCTAGTTATGGTTTGCAAACTTATGTAAGCTCACGTTTTATTTGCTTTATACAGAGAGATATAGTAAGTATACAATTGAGAATTATAGTTCGGTACGAATCGACTTTGTTTTAACATAACAACAATAAAACACATACAGTCACTCAAATTACAGTCCCAATGTTTTTTAGTTGGTTACGAATATGAGTGTCAAAAAAAACTATTCTCTCAATCATTCTGATATTTGGTACAATTAATTATTGGAGTCTTGTTTATAACTACAAATCAAAAGTTTTGTTGTAATAATTACCATTACTAAAAATTCTTAAGATATGTGCTAGTTTTTATTGGGACAGTTTATTGTCTTACATTTATTTACATATTTGATGATAAATTTGAAATTTAGTATTTTGTATAGCCTCCTTTTGCAGTAATCACGGCTTGTATACGACGCGGCATACTCTCTACTAAATGTTTACAATCACTTGGAGCAATGCCGTTCCAAGCTTCCACCACATGTGCCCAAAGTTCATCTAAATTACTGGGGGTTCCGACAACACCTCTCTTAAGAACACCCCAGAGGTGCTCAATGGGGTTAAGATCGGGTGACTGGGGCGGCCAATCAAGGAAATTGTACCCGTTGTCTTTGAGCCATTTTTTCGTAAGTTTGGCGGTGTGTTTGGGGTCATTGTTCTGTTGGAAAATGACCTGCTCCTTCTCAAATCCAAATTTTTCGCAAGCAATGGGGAGATTGGTGGCTAAAATATTGACGTAGGACTGTGCAGTCATCGTACCAACAATTCTGTGAACTGTCCCAACATCTTCAGCCACCATGCAACCCCATACCATTATAGATCCACCGCCAAACTTTAGAGTTGGTTTCACGTCTTTTGGTTGTAGGCTCTTTCCTGGCTTTCGCCAACACCATTTTTTCCCATCTGACCCAAGACGATTAATTTTGGTCTCATCTGACCAAATAACCTTTGACCAGTCCTCTAGAGTCCAGGAAGCATATTTTCTGGCAAAGTCTAAACGCAGTTTTTGATGTCTTCTCGTGAGCAAGGGTTTCTTTATCTTGGCGCGTCCCTTCAAGCCAGCTGATCGCAAAGTATTGCGTACCGTTTCAACCGAAACGTGAATATTTTCAACATCTGCAAGCTCTTTTTGGATTTGTACTGCGTTTTCAAATTTTTGCTGCCGAATATTTCTTAAAATCCGCCGTTCTGTGGCTTCAGATAACACTTTTTTTCGGCCTCCTTGAGATGGAAGTGGCAAATCTGGCAATGATTTTCTGATTCTTCCTACGCTTGTTTTGGAAACATTGAGTGTTAAGGAAATTTCACGACAGCTTTTACCTTCGAGTAAAAATTGTTGAATTTCCTTAATTTTTGACACTGCCAGTCGGCGAACCATATTAAAATAATAAAATGCTAAAAAAAAATTTGCTAAAGCTAATTTAAAAATAAAACAAAAATTTAATTACTATTACCTCGTTTAAAAAAGGTATTCTAGTAAGAAAAAAAGCTTTAAAAAACTTCACAAAATATTTTTTTTTAATGAAAAACACGTGTTTCTTGTACAAAAAACTAAACTCAATTAACTGTCCCAATTAAAATTAGCACATGTCTTAAGAATTTTTAATAACTGTAATTGTTACAACAAAATTTTTGAATTGTAGTTATAAACAATATCAGAGTGATTGAGAGAGTAGTTTTTTTGTTGTACTCATATTCGTAACTAACTAAAAACCATTGGGACAGTAATTTGAGTGACTGTATTTTTACCCTGCAATAACACATTCGGTCGCATTGCTTTACACGTAATTAATTGGCACATTAATTATTTCCAACCAAAAAAGTTCTCTTATTTATTTCATATGTTTTCTCCTACTTGAATGTGCTTTGAACAAAAAATATACCATACAAACAAATTTTTCAATAAACCTCATTTATATACATACATATATGTGTGTGTGTGTATATCCAGCGGCAAAATCAAAATGTAATTTACCAAAACAATACACATTACTACATACTAATGCACACATAGAAAGTGTTTATGGCAAAAATCCAAGGTAGTTGGGTTTTAAAAAAAAAGATTAATTATTTTTTTATTTATTTATTTGTAATCACTTTACAATTTTGAATCCATATTTTGAACTGAACTATTGTGTCTGTTTTCCTTTTTAAATACTTAATAAATGCTTATTCAATTAACAAAATTATTGTTTATTGTGAATATTTAATAAAAGTTAATTCTTAAGAATTATTGCCAAAAACGACTTAAAATTGATTTCTAGGAATGGTTTGCAAAATCATTATTTTACAGTTTAGAAATTGATTATTCGGTAAAAGATAATTCTTAAGAATTATTACATATTTAATAAATGAAAGCTTAAAGAATTATTGCCAAAACAACTTTTATATGATTTCCAAGAATTGCTTAAGCTATGTACAATCGGTTGTCAGATGTTACAATATTGTAAGAAGTAAATTGTGTGTTCAGACGATCGTAAGAAAATCTTACAATTTCATTATCAGACTATGGTCTGACAAATAATTCATCTGACAACAAAAATTCTCAATTCACACGGTTGTCGGATTATTAGATGAAAAGAATTGCCAGACATTTTGTAAGGCATTGCCACTTATGTAAGTTAAAACCTATACGGGTTCCTTTGTTAATTTATAGGGATTCCGTGCAATTAAAGAAAAACTATTAATGATTTTTTTGTATTTTAGTTAGTTTATTAAATCAAATAACTCTTATTAAAACATTAAATCCAATTTATATATTAAACACTTATTTAGTTCATTTCTTTTTATGTTCGAATGACTTTTTTTGTTCTTTTATTTCTTATTTCTTTCTTACAGAATAATTTAGTTAAACTTATAAAAATAAAAATTTTTCATTCTTGCTGCTTTCCCGCTATGAGGATCGCTTACATTAATTGTTCAAATAGGACTAAAGAAAAAGCAACAGAAATTTGTTAATTCAATTTATAAAAAAAAAATAAGAGAAACTCCTTTTAAACAGAGCTTGCAATAGCAACTCTTTACTATTGTAAAAAGATTTATAAAAAAGAGCAAATTAACAATATAAAAATATAATACTGGGATTGTACCTGAACTACTTCCGCTCTTGAAAAACAGGCGTCCCGACTGTTAATCCAAAATTTTATTTATTAATTTAGCGTATTAATTTTAATAGAAATTAAATAAGCACCTAAAAACTAATTTTAGTACATAAAAATATTAACAAACAATAAGTTTCTTTTTGAGCTTACGACAATGTTATAATTTGTGTCCAATATTAATTTAGATTAGTTGGAAAATATTTATAAACAAATTAATTTTATATAATTAAAAACCATGATCAGTTTTCTGCTTGAAATTTTCAGTCATCATTGATAAATTTCCAATCAATCATCTTAAACTATCCTTATGGATTGGTGTATTGTCAATTAAAACCGAGTGTCCTAAATCTTTCTCGACAGCCTTTTCAACATACAATTTGCTAAATTTATTTCCTAGCCGTCTGTTAACTTTTACAAATACTTTATCTCCTGGTTCAAAAGTTTTGCTTTTTCTACTTCTGTTGTGATAATCTACTTCGTAGGTTTGAGCTTTCATAAATTTTTTCTTAATATTGAGCCTTAACTCTTCTGTAATAAAATTAATAACATCTATCGGCTTAACACCAGTAATGGAATGATTTGTATCATTATATTTTGATATTGCAATGAGAATAAGTTCTTTTGTGTCATTGTAATGCTCTTCGGATTTTAAACAACGTGCTATTTCTCCTATTGTGCTATGAAGCCTCTCCACTTGCCCGTTGCTATTACTATGGGCTGGGGGAACAGAAAAACTTTGGACACCATATTGGTTCAGAAGGAGCGATTTTATAGTATGTGAATTAAATGATTTTTCCTTATCACAAACGATGGTATGAGCCTTTGGAAAAAAATTTAAAATAGTTAATAAAGGCACTTTGACATCAACGATAGAACGTGTTTCAATGAAAAAAGCTAGTGCAAACTTTGAAAACTTATCAAGACATGTAATAAAGCTTGTTTTATCAGTTGAAAAAATATCTATATGTAAGACTGCACCAGGATAATCAGGGATGGGTGTCTGACAAATAGGTGCCTTCTTTGGATGTCTATTATATTTTGATTCACAACATATTCTACAGTTTGAAGCAATCATTTTAAGTTTCCTTTTAATGTCTGGAAAATAATAATGCTGTAATATCTGGTTATAATTTTCACGCACACTACGGTGAGCTCTATTATGCTCGGTCACGGCTATTTCGCTCTGATCGTCCTGATTATGAATGTCAATTACAAGTTTATCCGTATAAACAAATTTCACTGATGGAAACATGTGGATTATTTTATTTTGAATCAACCCTAAAATGTGAATATTGCTATGAAGAGAGTTTACAACATTACAATTTACGGCCTTTTCTAAAAGTTTGAAAATATTTTCCGAATTAACATAATTTAATGAATGCCTAGTTTGGTTCTTAAAAATAGTATTAGATGACAAACTTGGCTCTGTAGATTTGTTCAAAAGAATTTGATTTCTGAAGCAATTAACTGGACTTGATACCTTCCTTACAATTTCGGACGAAGACTCTTCACTATGAACTGTTGAATCCCCGGACTGTGAGTTTTCCGAAGCCAACTGCGATTGTGTTTGACTGGAATCTGATTCCGGTTCTGAGCCAATTGTTGCCTGCACTGATTCATTGTCATCAGACTCATCTTCAAAATGCATAACATATTGCCGAGATAACGCGTCGGCAACTACATTTTCCTTTCCCGGTTTGTAGAAGAATTTAGGGCAGTATTCTTCGATAAATGCGCGCCATCGTCTAATTTTTGGGTTGGGACTCCTTTCAGATATCGAAAATGACAATGGCTGATGGTCGGTATAAATATTAATATTTTTTGCACCATACAAATAATTACGCAATTTCTGCAAAGCCCACACAATTGCTAACATTTCCCGCTCGTTGGTGGCATAATTCTCTTCAGTAGAAGACAATGTTCTCGAAATTATTGTGATCGGCTTACCATTTTGAGAGAGAACCGCTCCTATTGCTGATGAAGACGCGTCAGTAGTAAGCTCAAATGGTTTGGCATAGTCTGGATGCAACAACAGAACATCTTCTGAAGCTAGAATACTTTTTACTTTTTTAAACGCTCTAAGTGCCTCGTCACTTAAATTAACTGCTATATTCTTTGACTGCTTGCTACTAACGTTTCCATTTTCACCCCGCAAGTACTGTGTAAGTGGTTTAGTGATTAGGGCGTAGTTTCTAACAAAACGGCGATACCCCGCTAATCCCAAAAATGATCGAAGACCTCTAATTGTTTTAGGAATCTAAGATGTCTTAAGATGTCTTTCACTTTTTCTGGACACGTTCTAATTCCATTTCTGCAGACAGTAAACCCTAGATACTCTACAGAGCACTGAAAAAATTTTGATTTTTCGCATGACACGTGCTTGTTTGCCAAAAACAGTTTTCTTAAAATGGTATCAATATCTTGTAGATGTTGCTCAACACTGGGGGAGAAAATAATGATGTCGTCAATATAAACATGACAGATTTTATCTATTTCATCCCGGAGGACATCATCTATCACTTTTTGGAAGAATCCTGGTGCGTTTCTTAGCCCGAAGGGAAGCCTACAAAACTCAAATTTTCCGTTATTGATACTAAAGGCAGTTTTTTTCCTATCACCTTCGGCCAAGCTTATTTGGTGGAATCCGGACTTGAGATCCAATGTTGTAAAAAAACTTCCATTTCCTAAATTGGACAAAATGACTGTAGTATCAGGTATTGGATAACGCTCACTTGTTGTTTTAGAGTTTAGTTTCCTAAAGTCTATAGCAAGCCTCTTCTTTGGCTTTCCAGTCTCGTCAAGACCTTTTTTATCTACGATCCATATCGGATTATTATATGGCAATCTAGATGGTCTTATGATTCCGTTTTCCAACAAATTTTCGATCTCAGTGTTAACAAACTCCGTAAGAGCTAAAGGATATGGATACGACCAAGAATAAATAGGCTCATCGGTTGCAGTACAAATTGTAGCTATTACATTCGTGTGAAAGGGTAAAGCTTCGTTCGGATCTGCAAAAACACCCTTGTTTTTCTGCAGAACCGTTTCGAGCTTTTGAAAAATGGCTTTAGGGATATCACAATCAGTAGAATTAACAATGATTTTATTAACTTCACGACAATAGTCAAATAAAAGTTTTTCTTCGCCATTTTTACGACTCAATAGTCCTTGATCACAGTCAATTTGAGCATTAATTTGTTTCAGGAAGTCAAAGCCTATTATACCGTCAAACGTAGAAAGCTCAGGCAAAATAAAAAAGTAAGATGTATGGTTTAACAAATTCACTAAACATTTTGAAAGTATTTCTGAATTTCCATGAAGGGATTTGACAAAAAAAGGTTTTTCTACAGGTTTAATAGCTTTCAGGTTTCTAAATTTTTTATATAATTTTTCGACGTGCCAGTGTCTATTAGAAATTTTAACGTCTTTCCTTTCACTGTTCTTTCAATGTATGAGAGGAGAGACCCACGTCTAAAAAATTTATCTGATCTTCAAAGCAACTTTCGGTAGGATCAACACGTGATAAATAATCAGTTGGGATTTCCTGATGTTCGTCATGATTATAATTTAAATACAGATTATATGAATAGTCAAGCTGTGGATTGGCATGTTGGTTGAAGTGATTTATTCTCTGAAATTTATTTTGATTTTGACGGACGGATTCGAAAGGTCGCTTAGAAGTAGCTGGATGTTGGAAATTTCGCGTATTTTGCTGAATATTGTTTTGTTGTCGGAAATTAAAACGAGAACTTGGATCTATATCCATGGGTTCTTGGTATTGTCTAGAATTGCTAGGCAAAACTTGCAGTGGAAATGCATAACCTGTGTGGTTTCGGTTGTTATCCTGGTGACGATATGGTGTTTCCTTAAAAGAGTTTTTGGGTTGGTAATGCGGTGAGTTATTAAACGTATCTCCCCTGGAATGGTTCCAAAACTTTGTAGCGAAATTATAACGTAGATTGTTAGTTTCAAGCTCTTGCGCCAAAGCGAGGGCAGAGGGCAAGTCGATTGGCCTACTAGAGAATAATATGTCGCACATAGGTCTGCGCAAACCGGAAATAAAAACACGAAGAGCATTTTCCCTGTATTTTTGACTAAGTGATTCTATCAAAGCTGGGTTGCCTTCATTTGTCATCAAAATTTTGTTTAGTATTGCAGTCAATTTCTGCTCCACCTCATCATAAAAGTGGTTGATAGTATGCGAACCTTGTCTGAGCGTTGAAAGCTCCTGTTCTAACGTATAAATACTCTTTTTGTCACCGTACGATAAATCAAGTCTTGCTAGTATAGCCTTAAAATTTAGTACAGTATTATTCGAACTTAAAACAGTGTCCGCAGACCCTACTATCTTGTTCCTTATTATTGCTACCGATTGATAGTACCTTGAGCTGCCTTCGTAACCTTCGTACAATTTGTGGGCAGTCACAGCAGCTTGACGCCAAGACACGTACTTTGTGGCATTGCCATCAAACTCAGGTATAGACTTAACGATATCTAGCGATTCATTGCAAATTATGTCCGGCACTATTTCGATAGGTTTATACTCTTCCACACGAACTGGGGCTTCTAGAAGCGATAGCCTCTTTGTCAAACTGTCAATACTACTTTCAAAATTTTTCTGGGTTTGTTTTATGGCCTCAGAAATGGCATATTGTAATAATGCTTAGACTTTCATTTGAAGAAGGTAATAAGTTTTTATTATCAACTGTCTTGATGTAATATCATCAACACTCATGGAATTATATTTTTATTAAAAACTTATCTGTTTAAGTATTAAACTAACTATTTTATGCTGATTTGTCAAAAAGTATATTATTTCAGTGTAGTTAATCAATAATTATAATTATTTCGTATTTTCTTGAAAGAAATGTTTTAATGTTTACTTCCTAAAACAATTAATTTCCAATATGGGTTCAATTGTATTATGACTATTTTAACATAGGTATCTTATTAAAGTACTAAATTAATTGTTTTAATATAAATTTTTTTATTTTAAGATTTTTTCTTAAGTATTGATGTGTTCAACTTGTAGCTATATATATAATTATACATTATGGCACTGGGGTTAACTTTGTTTGGCAATAAATAGTAAATAGCAGCATTTATTAGCAACAATCTCAGCAACAAATTAGTAATACAATATTTGTAGAAGCAGGCATAAAATGTTTATTACAATTTCTTGTCAAGCTCTGATTAAAAATTGTTCTCTGTACCTCTCTCATATTCCATCTCGATATGTTGCTCTCTTATATTTTGCTTTCTTAAGGAGATTCACTACATTATTTTCAACCTTTAAGCATTAAACACATTCGAGACAGCAGGCTACAAGCTACAAAAGCTCAAAATTAAAATACACGTGTTCTTATGAGAATGATTATTTTGAAAACAGCAAGCAGCACGGCTGCAGGTTGGTGTCCATGCTGATTTTGTCGTTGTAGCCCAATTAAACTAATTTCTATTTTTGTTGGCTACAAAAGCTTTGTTAGTGATGTCAATGTATCAAGCAAAGTCAAATAAATTAGCGTTTTGAGAACAAACTCACAAAATGTGTTCATAAAAATATTAAACAGCTATTCAAATCATTTTTAGAGGAAACACGATAAAACTGTATTCATAAAAGTATTTTAAGTTAAAATGTTCTGTAGAAAACTCTTTTCAGTCAACTGTTTTTAAAACTGATTGCACCCTTTTCTAAGACAATTTTAGTGATTTTAGATATTGTTTTATTTTTTATATTGTGAAAATTCTTATTTAAATCTAAAATTTTTTTCATTTATCATATATACGATGTTTTTGATAAAATAATTGATGAAAAGTATTATTTGAATGTCGGATAATTTTAGTTTTGTATATTTATTAAAAGAAGCAATTTTGCTTTATATACTTTACCCATTTTTCATTTTATTATTACTAAAATTTTGTTTAGGAGCTCATAAATATGTAATGTACATTAGTGATGTGTAAAAAAACGAAACAATAATAAAGCTCATTTTCATATTTTCTTCCATGCGCAAACACAATTGATGAAAACTTTTTTTAATCATTAATTTTTGTTATTCAATTGAAAGACAAGATGAAGTTTATTTATTTGTTTTAGTATTGATTTTCATAAAAAACAATAAAAAATATATGTTTGCATATAATAGTCGTGTGAACTAGTAACAAATTTTAGTATAACACTATGATTCAGATGATTATTAATTGCTTTTGTAAAAAATGCAATCCTGTTCTATAAAAAATTTTATTGTTTAAATAAATTTCTCAAAGTGTTATGATGTCAAATCTCTTGCCATACAATTTTTTTTTTATCTGGGACCAGTACTCAGGGGATAACGCCTACATATGCAGCGCATTGTACTGGAACTAGGAAAATAGGTTATGATGAGGATGAAATAGGGAGTAGTGTTCGCGGGGTGTTAACAATAACAACACGAAAGGCTAAAATAAACTCTATTGCAGCATTTAAAATGTTGGAATTAAATTAGTTAAAACTGATCAGCTCCCAGTGTATATACCTTCGACACTGCTCAGATTAGCAAATTTTAGTCCAACACCTTCCACACTACAAGGTAATGAAATTCATTATCACTTTATTAGGCTTTAAATTCTCACTTGCAGTTATTATTTGAATTTTTGGCAAGTCTTAATAAAAAATGTGAAGTGTCTTTAAATAATTATACCTACGAAACGCTAATAATTCAGCTTGGTAAATTCTTGTTTTTTAATGGTAATGTTATTCTGTGGGCAACATGTGCCATGTGCTTAAGGATAAGGTACAACATGTTGTAATCGTTAACAGGGCATGTGTTGGTTGCAGAATAAGTTTAATTTAAATTATGTTACATTTTAATTTTTCAATTTGTTAAGAATTTTTCTTTGTGTATGAATTTTTTGTATATAGGAATTTTTTGACAATAATTTTTCTATTTAAATTTTTAATAATATTTTAATTTTCCTGACGATGATAACAAATTGTTATAGAAATATCGAGAAATAAAAGATTTTGAATTGTTAATTTTTTATAAAAAACGAAAAACAAAGATCTAAAGCTCCAAAAATTATGTTTATTTAAATTACTTTAGTCTTCATATAGTTCATTGCATTTTCTTAGATTTTTCTTGCTCTTCACTAGGTGATAGCTTTAAAAACAGCTAAAAAAAAGTTGTAAGTGGCACCACTGAAATGCAAAAAAGCAGCTGTTCATATTTTAGAAGTTTCAATTTTAATTGTAAATTTTGATTGTGGTTTCCTAATATTTAATTTTTTTAATATTTAAATATATTACTACACCGAATACTAAGTAGCTCGCACTATTTTAGCAATAGTTACTATAGAATTTTCTAAATTTCCCTCAGCCATTTTGTATGCAAAAAAGCTTTTTAATATTTGTAAAGACATAAAGAAAACAATATCAGCTGTTTATTATGTAGCTGCCGTTTTCATTATATTTAGGTAGCTGGCTACAGGCTACATTTGTAGCCAGCAGCATTTGTAGTAGTGTGTTCGTGTAGCCTGCTGTCTCGAATGTGTTTAATGCTTTAGCTGTCCTTTAAATTGGTTTTAATTCTTAAGTTATCATTTAACAAATAACTGTTTTTTTATTCAATAATTAAGTTGATAAACGGTGATATTTTTTTATTTTTATTATTTTTTTTTAAATAAATTATTTCACGTGGTTCACACAAGTTTGAAAATTATTAGGCGAAGGTTTTTACGTTTGAGTTTCTATTTTTAATGTTTTTCCTTGAATTTTTTGTTATGTTTTAATGTTTTGAAATACTTATAACGTATTGAGTTTAAGTCAAATTTGTTTCGCAACAAGTTCAATAGTAGCATCCACAGAATGTTACTTAAAAAAAATTTTTTATTATGTTTTATTTAAACTTAATCTGTGTATTTCTTTCTTATATGACTTTAGTAATTTTCTGCTGCCTTTTTAAATTTGTTCTCTTTTTTTAAATGAATTTACAGCATATTTTTCAACCTTTAGCAGACTTTAAAATTTGTTTTATTTCTTACGGTATGCACTTAATTAAAAAGTAACTGTTCTTTTATTTAATAATCAAGTTGATGAACGGGGTTTTAATCAATTATTTCATGTGGTTTACACAAATTTGGAAATTATTTAAGCGAAAGTTTCAGGTTCAATTTTCTTATAAAAAATGTTTTTGATTGCAATGCACGGGCCCCACGTTGGGCGCCAGTTAAAACCTATACGGGTTCCTTTGTTAATTTATAGGGATTCCGTGCAATTAAAGAAAAACTATTAATGATTTTTTTGTATTTTAGTTAGTTTATTGAATCAAATAACTCTTATTAAAATATTAAATCCAATTTACATATTAAACACTTGTTTACTTCATTTCTTTTTATGTTCGAATGCCTTTTTTTGTTCTTTTATTTCTTATTTCTTTCTTACAGAATAATTTAGTTAAACTTATAAAAATATAAATTTTTCATTCTTGCTGCTTTCCCGCTATGAGGATCGCTTACATTAATTGTTCAAATAGGACTAAAGAAAAAGCAACAGAAATTTGTTAGTTCAATTTATAAAAAAAAATAAGAGAAACTCCTTTTAAACAGAGCTTGCAATAGCAACTCTTTACTATTGTAAAAAGATTTATAAAAAAGAGCAAATTAACAATATAAAAAACAAACTTATATACCCTTTACATTTTTGTGAAGGGTATAATATAATACTGAGATTGTATCTTAACAACAGCCATCTGGTTGGCAGTGTTGCCCATCAAACTTTTTTCTGACAATGATGCCATTGTCAGGTGCATTAATTTTATACATCTGACAATTAAAACTGAGCTTACAATACCAGCCAATTATCTGGCAATGCCAACGAAGAGTGTTCTCACGATTGTCAGATGCCTGACAACATTGTCGTGTTACAATTGATTGACAATGGTTTTTCTGACAACGTTGTAAGTTAAAAATTGGCAGTTCACACGATTGTAATACATTTTCAGGCAATTTTACTGGCAATATTGTAAGATCTGACAACCGTGTGTACGTAGCTTTAGTAAACCGTACATTTCATAATTATTTTTAAGTATACAACAAAAACATTCAACATGTTTTTATTGTGTTTGCAAAATGAGTAAAACAATAGTAAATGCGCAATTAAAACAACTGTCTTTTTCCTCATCTGCTTGTTTTGATATGCCGTTACAAACGCACATCTGAGAGCAAATTAGAAGCAGGGACATACACTACTTGAACACAATGAAAGTTTACTTTGCAAAGTCTTGAGTTTGCTGGTAGTAAGAGAAAGGAGCTGAAAACCTTCCGTGCGTAAAAGCTGTGATGCCTATTCCCATAAGCGCATGCATTTTATTATATATTTTGCGTTGTATATTCGTTATTTTTAGCCATAATCTAGTTTTTTATATTTAAAATTTTCGGTTGGTTTTTGGAGCAATCATAAAATATTAAGTTCTGTGGAAAATTTCTATAAACGCTTTCTAGCTTAAAAAACGCGCACATTTTTACGTAACACGCGTTCATCGTCCAGAGCTCATCCATTTGTGGTTGATTCCCCGGGGAATCGTACTACTCATAACAGAGAGAATTCGTTTTTCAGCCGTACGCTTCGTCTGTGGAACAAGCTGCCTGCAGACGTGTTTCCAGTCTTTTATTACGTTGGAAAGTTCAAGTCAAATGTTCACAAATACTACCCCCTCTTTCCCCCTCCTCACAACCTATTTTCCTAGTTCTGGTACAATGTACTGCATATGTAGGGGTGATCCCCTAAGTACTGGTCCAATATAAAAAGTCCCCAAGTACACAGAAGGTTTCCTGCACCATACACCTGCTGTATCAGCAAGTGTATGGTGCAGGATTCGGTATACTGAATCGTCAATTTTAGGTGGGACATAAGAAGCACAAATTAACAAATTTTCAAAGCTCATTATGCAGACTTTGTGTCTGATCCAAAACAGGGTTGGTATCAAACAGAGTAATGAGCTTCGCACTTAGTGTTCGCTTAACTGCAATAAACACACCACCCCCACGAAATTTGCACAAACTTTTCAGATCACTATCTTTATGAAACACCTGATATAGATTTAAGTCACAAAATTCGCCGTCAGATATATCTGCAATTAGCCAAGTTTCAACAATTATGATAACCTCAAAATCAGCTTGAACCGTAAAATTTAAGACATTTGGTAATTTAGTGAGAATTCCAGATGCATTCTGTTTAAAATACTGAAAAAAAGGTATTCTAAAAAAGTTATAAAAGTTCAAATCTTTTCGGTAATTTTAGGCCACCCTGTGCAAAAGCTAATATAAAATATTTAAAATCCCACAGAGTACAGTATGTATGTATGTATGTATGTATATGCCAGTCTATACACAAATTAAGCTGTGCCCTAGGTATGAAACCAATGTAGGTTTTTATACTACAAACTAAAAACATTATTTTAACTAAATCTACATAAATAATATTATTTAAAGAACTTTTAAAATACATGTATATGTTTGTATGTATGTATGTAAATGCATGTGCATGTTAATTTCATAAGCACGTTTGTAGATACATAGTATTTCGTAATAAGAATAATAATTGAAAACCAATAAAATATGTGGAAAACTATATTAGAATGCCGTTAGACACAATTTATCGTTGCACAAGTGTTTTATGAGGGTTGAAAATGTTAAGGGTGCTGTATGGACCGTTGATGAGTTGGAGTTTTACAAACGTCGGCCACAACGTTCGACGGCAGCCGCAGCTGCCACCGCCGTGGTGTTTTCATCATCAACAACATCATCTACAGCGACGGCAAATGGAGCCTCATCTTCATCTTCAATTGCTGGTTTAATGAACAACAGTAATGTTTTTGGTTTTGGGTATGTTTTCACGTCTTCACAACACCCTTAACAATGTACTTATGCACACATATGTTTATTATGTGCCAATTTCTTAAATTTTCTCTTATTTACATAATTTTTAAAATACATTTTTTAAAAACCTTTTCAATATATTATATTTTTTTACATTTTATTATAAAGTTCAATTTATTTATTAGATTAAGAGCCGTCACCACAACTTACCGTTATAGTTAGCGTAAGTTCAATATACTTATCTGTAGTGGAAGTGAGTGTGAAAATTGACAAAATTTTTCAGTAGAACTTAGCCGCCATTTTAAGGGCCATTATTACTACTTAACGATAAAGGGCTTGATAATTAACTTTAAAATTATTTAACGTGGCATTTAAACTTTCCCTATTGTTACAACTGTCGGATAAAGTATAATAGTACGTTTCCATATAGGTGATTTCGGCCAAATCAGTTCATTTGCTCAAATTTAGTAATTTGCGAGATGATTTCCCATACATTTTTCACATAACAAAATTATCTCAAATGACTTAATTTGTTTCAAATTAAGTCGAAATTTGTCTATGCAACACTGTGCGGCTGTTATGCTTACAAATGCAACATTGGGGAATCCATTATTGGTGAGTTATAATCCGAAAAAGTGACATTTAATTTCGAATCAAAATGACTGATTTTATTTGTTTATAAAGTTGAAATCTATAAAAACTAAATTTTATTTTCCGGCTTTATAAGTTTTTTTTGTTATTTTGCTATATTAAAAGATTTTTTAAATTGTATGAAGACCGTTTTATTTCTTCTTATAGAAAAAAAAGAAATAATGGTATAAAGAAGTTATATTTGTCTATTCAATGATTAACCCTGTACCAACCCGCCTCAATAATGTCCAAAGGGCGCTGAGGCACAAATCGTTGTAAAAATTATGTTTTCTTTTTTTTAATAAAAAAAACTATTTTATTTGTTTGCGAATTAGATTCCCTAAAGCAATGTCATCTACATCAAATTTATGAATTGCTTACAAAAGCCTGTCGGTAGCTATAATACGAGTAGCGTCTTCATTAAGCTTCAATCTGAAAGAGGGCTCTTCAAGCGTAGTTTTTTCCAGTTTAAGATTTGCTTTTTGGTCTTTATTCAATTGGGGGCATAAACTCATCGGCATAATTTTTAACCTCCTTAAGTACGGAAGGTCCAATTGAAAGCAAGACACAGTTGGCTAGTGCTTCAATTTCTCTAATATTTCTAGAGGATTCACTCATAATCACAGCCTGATATGCAAATTTCTTATAGTAGTTGTAAATTTTGATAACAGATACAACTCGTGTGACCTCCTTAGATTTATTATTCGTTTTAGCTGTATTGACAACATACCAATCAGGAATGAGGCTGACAAATGGGGAAATCAGTGTTACATTTGCTTTAGCACAAACTACGGCTCACGCACACTAAAGCAATAAAGCCCAGCTACATTCTAAATGTTTGAATTCAAGAATTTTTGTGGTTTGGTTACCCATTCATGTTGAAGCCAATTTAATAGAAATGCGTTTCTTTCTTATCCCCATATCTTCGTATAAGGCCTTCAAGGCTTTCTTTGCGCTTTTTCCGATCAAACCTATCCAATATCTCGCAGCAAAAAGAACACATAACCGAGAGCACAGTTTGTTGCATAATTTTTATTGAAAAAACATATATATATTTTTTTTGATAAATTATTTATTTTGATAAAATGTAATCAAACAATACAAACGTCAAACTGATTCGAAAATCTGAAAAGAAAATTACTTACAATATAGTGGAAACAGTTCGAAATGATTTCCTCAAATCAACTTAATTTGCTTATAATGGAAACGTACTATAAAATATAGTTTAAATACAGTGCACTCGCGATAATATGAACACTCTAATATACGAACGTTTTCTTTTTTATTAAATACTCGAAAATATGCTCTTAATACAAAAGCTTTAGAGTATTAACAGCTTATTTTTGTATTTTTTTACCAGATTGTATCTGCCTATATAATGCCGAAACCAAAATCTATAAGGTAGTGGCTAAACTCTCATTCATCTACATAATCATCTGGTGTTAGCTCTTAAATTGTTTTCAGCTGTCAGTCAAAATATCTTCAGCAACCTACACAAGTGTCTATTAAACTGTCAATTGAGTGCTTCAATTGAATTGATTCTTGCCCACACACTTCATGAACTGGATTGAAAGACTTTCATTCAACCGTCATATATATTTTTTCCAATTAGAAATTTAACAAGTAAGAGTGTAGTATATTCGGCTGGGCCGAATCTAAAATACCCTTTACGATAGTCACGAATATGTATAGTATATTAAAAATGTGGCCTGAATATATATGCTCGGTTATACATATATGAACCGATATCGGAATTTTCTATTTTCTGTATTTTAGTAACCTTCTTTTATAACGAGATCTGCTTTTCAGCAAAAAAAAAAAATGTTATTGGGAAAATCGGTTCAGGCTATATCTCGAGTATATATGGACCGATATCGGATATTTTCTTTTTCCATATTTATATAACCTTATTTCATTACCAGAAGTGCTTTTGAGCACAAAAAAGTTGTTTACATTCGCTTACTCGACATTTTCATCAAAAAACTGGTTAGGTTAGGAAATTTTAATTTTCCATATTTATATAACCTTATTTAATTACCAGAACTACTTTAAGGCGAAAAAATTGTTTAAGTTCGCTTACGCGGCATTTTCATGAAAACCCCGGTTTAGGCTATATCTCGGGTATATATGGACCGATATCGGAAATTTTTATCTTCCATATTTATATAAACTGATCTTATTACCAGAACTGTTTTTAAGCAAAAAAAAAAGTTGTTTAAGTTTCGCTTACGCGACATTTTCATGAAAAACCCGGTTTGGGCTATATCTCGGTTATATATGGACCGATATCGGAAATTTTCATTTTCCATACCTATATAACCTTATTTTACTATTAAAACTGCTTTTAAGCAAAAAAAGTTGTTTAAGTGCGCTTACACCGCGTATTCATGAAAAACCCGGCTTAGGCTATATCTCGGGTATATATGGACCGATATCGAAAACTTTCATTTTCCATATTTATATCACATTATTTTATTACCAGAACTGCTTTACGGCGAAAAAATTGTTTAAGTTCGCTTACGCGGCATTTTCATGAAAACCCCGCCGTAGGCTATATCTCGGGTATATATGGACCGATACCGGAAATTTTTATCTTCCATATTTATATAACCTCATCTTATTACCAGAACTGTTTTTAATCAAAAAAAATGGTTAAAGTTCGCTTACGCGACATTTTCATGAAAAACCCGGTTTGCGCTATATCTCGGGTATATATAGATCGATATCGAAAATTTTCATTTTCCATACTTATATAACCTTATTTGATTTCCAGAACTACTTTTGAGCACAGAAAAGTTGTGTAAGTTCGCTTACGCGGCATTTTCATGAAAACCCCAGTCTAGACTATATCTCGGGTATATATAGACCGATATAGGAAATTTTCATTTTCCATATTTATGTAACCTTATTTCATTACCAGAACTGCTTTTGAGCACAAAAAAGTTGTTTAAGTTCGCTTACGCAACATTTTCAATAAAAACCCGATTTGGGCTATATCTCGGGTATATATGGACCGATATCGGAAATTTTCATTCTCGATATTTATATAACCTCATTTTATTACCAGAACTGCTTTTAAGCAAAAAAAGTTGTTTCAGTTCGCTTACGCGACATTTTTATGAAAAACCCGATTTAGGCTATATCTCGGGTATATAGGGACCGATATCTGAAAAAAAAAATTTTGCCTTTTAGTCACTTTGCTTGATGCGTGTGTCCGTCTGTCCGCTGTTGAAATACCGTTTCTGAGAAAACCATTAGACATAGAAACATTTTTCTTTCACCATTCTATTACTCCATATTGCCATGTGTTTGCTATTGAAATTTAGTAATATCGGTCCACGTATAGCTGAGATATATTCAAAGTTCCAAAAAAAGCCATGAATTTTTGAAATTTTGTGTGGAAATTTTTGACAAAAAAAGTTGTTTGTTTTGCTTCAAACTTCACACACTCATTAAGCAAGGTGACTTAAAGGCAAAAAAAATTTTTCAGATATCGGTCCATATATACCCGAGATATAGACCAAATCGGGTTTGTCATAAAAATGTCGCGTAAGCGAACTGAAACAACTTTTTAGTAATCAAAACCAGTTCTGGTAATGAAATTAGGTTACATAAATATGGAAAATGAAAATTTCCGATATCGGTCCATATATACTCGAGATATAGCCTAGATCGGGTTTTCACGAAAATGCTGCGTCAGCGAAATTAAACAACTTTTTTGCTTAAAAGCGGTTCTGGTAATAAAATAGGGTTATATAAATATGGAAAATGAAAATTTCCGTTATCGGTCCATATAGACCCGAGATATAGTTTAAACCGGGGTTTTAATGAAAAAAGTTTTTTTGCTTAAAAACAGTTTCGGTAATAAAGTAAGGTTATATAAATATGAAAAATGAAAATTTCCGATCTCGGTCCATATATACCCGAGATATAGCCTAGACCGGGTTTTACATAAAAGTGTCGCGTCAGCGAAATTAAACAACTTTTTTTGCTTAAAACCGGTTCTGGTAATAAAATAAGGTTATATAAATATGAAAAATGAAAATTTCCGATATCGGTCCATATATACCCGAGTTATAGCCTAAACCGGGTTTTTCATGAACACGCGGCGAAAGCGAACTTAAACAACTTTTTTTGCTTAAAATCAGTTCTGGTAATGAAATAAGGTTATGTAAGTATGGAAAATGAAAATTTCCGATATCGGTCCATATATGCTCGAGATATAGCTTGAACCGGGTTTTTCATGAACACGCGGCGTAAGCGAACTTTAACATTTTTTTTTTTGCCTTAAAACAGTTCTGGTAAGGAAATAAGGTTATATAAATATGGAAAATGAAAATTTCCGAAATCGGTCCATATATACCCGAAATATAGCCTAAACCGCGGTTTTCATGAAAATGTCGCGTAAGTGAACTTAAACAACTTTTTTTCTTAAAAGTGGTTCTGGTAATGAAATAAGGTTACATAAATATGGAAAATGGAAATTTCCGATATAGGTACATCTATACCGAAGGTATAGCCTAAACCGCGTTTTTATACGTGACTATTTTGAAGGGTATTTTAGATTCGGCCCAGCCGAATTTACCACACTCTTACTTGTTTATAATTTAATTTACATGTTCATTCTGTGATACATATGTTTGTGCAGAAATATTTTGAAGTTTGTGTAGGAAAAAACAATGGAAAAAAAACACTTTGATAATAGAATAATTAAAAGATATGTAGTTAAGAGGTAAAAAAGGAAGAACAAAATTAGCTACCAGATAGGGTTAGCCACCAATATTTCTTGGTATTGAAAAAAAAACTGTTTTGGTAATAACTCACGCAACTTCACTTTTCGATCATTTCTGGTGTTACCGCCTCATTTGGACATCCACTGCGTTCTGCATTATCGATGTCTTTACTACCACGGTTGTAGTCAGCAAACCAAAGTTCTATTGCTGTATCTGATGGATCGGAGTCCCCATAACACTTTTCAAGCCATTGCTTCGCTTGAACGGTATTTCCCATCAAGAAGCAGTCTAAAGAAATTGTTATTGATTCATTGTTTTGAAAATACCAAAAGTAGCGTCACTCTTAGCACAATAACTCACAAACTAATGAACCGAATATCATGAAATTTTAACAGCTGTCTTTTGAAGGTTAGTGTTAACTGGAAAAAAAGTTGACTACAGTAAAACTAGTGCCATCAATGTGTTAGGCCCATGTAGTAATTAATACATGCGTACGCAATAATGCTCGAAACAGCGGAAGATTAAAAAGTTTTGCTTAAATTTAAGAATAATAACATTTTATTTACTTATTTCTATAAACGTTAACTGTTTTTTACTAGCGGTTTTATTACCAACTTGTATGGTCTTAATATTATTCATAAGCTTTATTTTTTTAACTGATAATTAAATTTAAACTTTTAAAAAATATCATAAAACGTTAACAGCTGAAACAACAAACATATGCCACCAAGAAACAAGAAATTAGTCCAAAAACAACTCGCATATAAAATTAAGAAAATAACTTGAAACTGCATGTAGTTTAATGCAAGAAGAACTTGAAATCAAACGTAATAAAGGGTGGTTAAATTTCAAGGGCCGATGTTGATTTTGAATAAAACTATTTAGGAAATTATTGTAATTTTATTTTATTATGATATATTGGTATTACTCAATTATGTATGGAACAAAATAACGGCCAAATGGGCGCTGCGACCACGGCGGCACACCTCCATCCGATGGTCCAAATTTTCGAATACTCTGAGGCATAATGGAGGTTCTATGCCGTTAATGTGCCGAATTATCTCATCCTTTAGCTGTTGAATTGTTGCTGGCTTATCGACGTATACATTTTCTTTCAAATAACCCCAAAGAAAAAAGTACAACGGTGTCAAATCACATGATCTTGGCAGCCAATTGACATCGCCATTACGTGAGATAACACGGCCATTGAATTTGTTGCGCAAAAGAGCAATTGTTTCGTTAGCTGTGTGGCAAGTGGCACCGTCCTGCTGAAACCACATATCGTCTACATCCATATCTTCCAATTCAGGCCATAAAAAGTTCGTTATCATCTCACGATAGCGAACAACATTCACAGTAACTGCCTGACCGGCCTCATTTTGGAAAAAATACGGCCCGATGATGCCGCCAGCACATAAACCGCACCAAACAGTCACTCTTTGTGGGTGCATTGGTTTTTCGACAGTCACTCTTGGATTCTCATTCGCCCAAATGCGGCAATTCTGTTTATTGACGAATCCACTGAGGTGAAAATGTGCCTCATCACTGAAGATGATTTTCTTCGAAAATTGATCATCCACTGTTGCCATTTCTTGCCACCATTCTGCCCATTCACGAGGTTTGGAATGGTTAAGAGGCTTTAGTTCTTGAGCCAATTGCACCTTGTAAGCGTGTAAATGCAAGTCTTTATGCATAATGTTCATCAACGACGAGCGTGAGAGATGCAATTGTTGGGCACGACCACGACTAGTTGAGGTGGACGGCTCTTCAGCCACACTATCGCGAACAGCAGCAATATTTTCTGCAGTACGAGCTGTACGAGCATGCACTGGTGTTTTCACATCTTCTACAGACCCGATGTGCTCGAATTTTTTCACGATTTTTGCGATTGTACGCACATTTGGACGATCAAATTGACCAAAAAAATCACGAAGTGCACGATATGCGTTTTGATTTGAACGCCCATTTTCATAATAAGTCTGGATAACTTTAACACGTTGTTGGATTGTGTATCTCTCCATGGTTCAAATTGAATTAGTCTGAAATAGAGAAATGTCAAATAAAATTCGGAAAAAAATTTGGCGTTTAGGTGTGGTTCACATTCAACATCGGCCCTTGAAATTTAACCATCCGATATAAAATGTATGGAAACATTAGTTGCTATCGTATACTTGTATGCATTTAATACTAGTTGAATGACGAAGCGTTTACCTCAAGAATGTAGCATTGACATATACATACATATTTGTCTTCTTTTTAAAAAACAAGTAAAATAACTCGAAATTGTGTGTTACCAAATAAAACAGTAATTATCTATTCAAAAAACATGAGTATGTATAGCTGCGCGACGAAATATATTCTCCCATATTCCAAGTGGCGTCATCGTCGTCACATGAAGTCGACAAAAATTTTGCCATTTATTTACTTGTTGCCAACAATAGTTGAATGTTGCCGACAGCCTCTATTTATCGCTTAGGTGTATGAAATATCGAAGGCCTATCGAAGAATACATACATAATTGCTGTCGAAAAGGAGCAGGAAAAGGAGCAGACTGTTTTTTGATGTCGTCTTGATGTAATGGCGATGACGCCTCTTGGAATATGGGGGATTAATTGCAGAAAAGAACTACATAAGAACGTACCATGTGCTATAAATTTCCATTCGGACTGAGGTATGTTTCTGAAATAAAAGCTCTCTCATTTTAAGCGAAGAAAACCTACTTCATATTAAGTTTTTTACATACTGGCGTTAAAAACTAAGAAGGTATGTACTTGTATACATGTGCACACAAATTATTATTCATATACTTTCAGTGTTATCTACTTAGTCCCAATTTTCACGAGGCAAATTTAGTTGCGCAATTCTAATGAAATTTTCTTTCAAACTTGCTTTTATGTTCAGACCAGAGGTTCAATTCGTCGCATAGTTGTCGGCGGCGGCGGCTGGGCAAAAAAAGGTCGGCGGCGGCTAAAAGCCGGCTGTAGCCGACATATGTGCTTTTTTTGCATACATGTAGTAATATTTTAATTTATTATGTCAAAATATTGTTTAAAAAAGTACGCATTTAGACAAATACCTCCTTCACTATTTTTCATCTAAATTCATAAAAATGTTAAGCTAATTATATAAAAACTTTTGTTGTACAAATTGACTAAATATCGCTGATTTACTCAAACGACGTCATAATTCAATATATAAACATAATTTTTTCGAGTCAACAATGCAAATTTGTTAACAATACTATCCTTTGTAGTGTTCCATAAACTCATTCAAACCTTTAGGAGCTATTTTGTAAACATACATATTTTCTAAGACGAGTATGTAAATTAAAAATGTAAAATGTGTTTCTTTTATTTGAAACTATGGTTTTTGAGTTATGGGGTTTTTTTTACTTATTAAGAAACAAATATTTTGGAAAAGAAATAAATAATATTATGTGGCTCAAATTATTTAGACAAAACTGATTTTAAATAACAATATATGGCTCAAATTAATTAAGATTTTAAGAAAAGGTAAGCTTATAGCAATCTGTCACCTGAAAAATACCGGATCTTTTCTAATAAAATACCCTAAAAGCAAATAATTTCCAAGGTGACACTAAATATTTTGTAACAAGGAATAGCTTGTGGTATGATTGTACTGTCAAACTCTTACATGGAATATAAAAAATTGTATAAAGTACTTAAAGAAAAGTTTGAGGTCATAGATTTTGACAGTGACAAAAAGTCATTATGCTGCTACGAGTATGACTGAAACTTCTAGAGCTAAGTGCCAGGTCAAACACAGCAACTTTAGTTGGGCAATTCTTAACTTTATAGAAGCTTTCGGTGAGGGGAATAAGAAGGGAAAAAGAATTGCCGGTACTCAGCAGTTCCTTATTTTTCTCTCATGTGTGTATGTGCATATACAATGTAAATTGTATGAAATAAAAGATAGAGAAAGCTCAAGAATTGCCGAAAAAAGTTTTTTTGTGTGGACAAGAAAGCAATTCCAAAAGAAAATTGCTAAAAAGTTCGGAAAAAAATCGGCTCAAGCTGTCGATTATGTAAATACGGCGGCTGAAAATAAGCCGATTTCAGCCGCCATAACGGCGGCGGCTGGACAAAGTAAAACAAGACCGGCGGCGGCTCAAAGCCGGCTGTCAGCCACACGAATTGAACCTCGGGTCAGACACAGCAATTTTACTTGAGCAACATTCGTTTTCTATTGCTTACACTTTCTTAATCTTGCATCTACTGCATTCTCAAATTTTGTCGTTTAATTTTCACTTCTTCCAAAGTAATGCTGTTGTCTATTTTTTGAGGTTGTCCACAATATTATTAAACACTTCAGCTTTCTTTAGCCGGTCTATTTAATTTTTATTTTTTAAATGAACTGAAATATCACAATCTCGCGCCTATATTGATGCCACGGAGAACAAAGCAGTGCATAAAAGAAACACAAATGACAGAAAATGTAAAATTTCTGACATTACGAATGACAGTTCAAAACGACTTTTCGAATACAAGCAAGTCTGTACTCATTTTCATACTCCCCACTCTTTCCTCACTTATTTGTCCACAAACTCAAGGCTTGCGCAACAAAAGTTGCCTCGTGAAAATTCGGACTTAAGCTAAATTCATGCAGTCGAGTTGCCAAATATTCATAAATATTAAGGCACATTAACATCTACAATGTGGCAGTACTAGGGCATGTGGAAGTTTTTTGGTATTGGTAATATTGTGAGCACACAACGTCAAATACATATTTGAAACTGAATTTAGTGGTTTATTCTAAATTTAAAAATAATTTTGTGAGAATCAAAATAATTTATAATTGTGAAAAAGTAATTTCATAATTTATAATTGTGAAATTTATATTGTAAAATATGCCTATTTTTGGTTGTATTGTTGAAATTTTGATCTAGCGTTGCCACCTTGCAGACGGTAATGCAGCTTGATAACGGCACGTTTAGTTGGTAATAATCGTACAAGAGATTTA
Source organism: Thecocarcelia acutangulata (assembly GCA_914767995.1). NCBI lineage: Eukaryota > Metazoa > Arthropoda > Insecta > Diptera > Tachinidae > Thecocarcelia > Thecocarcelia acutangulata. The sequence continues at coordinate 9,307,458 of OU612099.1, read as the reverse complement.
GATTTTGCGGGAGCAAAATATTACGAAATTCTCTCCGTACGTAAAAAAAGTGAATAAAAACGTGTTGTAAGTAGTTTTCATGTTTACATTTGTGAGATAAGTAAAATGAAAGCATAATTATTAAAGAGTTGCATGGGCATGCTTGATATTTGAGTATGCTCATATGCTCGAACATTGAACAGAGTAACGATAATACCCAAATATCAAGAAGCAGAAACGAACACTGTTGATTTAAACAAAACGCTTACTTGAAAAAACGAGCAGTGCTCAATATCAAAACGAACAGTGTCCGGTTATTGTTTGGTTATGGTCGATTAATGTCCGTAGTAAAAAAAGCCAAACTATTAAACGTTGCCACTTTCTTTAAACCTCTCAAATTTTTTGTGCACACCTCTCAAATTTTTTGGAGATTTTTTGTGTATTTTAAAATGAATGTAAGTAAATACCGTTTATAAATATTACCTGGTCAAGTAACTTTTATAAAAATGATTTTCTTTGAAATTTTTTGTTTGACCTAACAGTTTTATTAAATTAAAAACTCTTTCTTGTTGATGTGTTTCATTAAAAACAACTTTTCTTGCTAAGTTTTTAACAAAGCGTGTTAATTTCTAAAATTAATTCTGCTTGCTTTCAATGCTTCTGTTCGCTTGTGAGAGATGTTTTAAACAAAGTGTCCGGCTAGGGGAAAAGTATTGTGTGGAAAAATATGAATATTTCGGTTCAAAAAGATTGCCCGTTTATACCAGTAGTAAGTGCTCCTTTGGATAAGCTTCAACTGTATATATGAACCCTGTCAACAAAACTTTATACTACTAGACTAGATTACAACTTTAAGATTATTCCAATGTAAGACCATACAATATATTTGACATTTCTTTAACCCGGTTGCTAGTACCAGAAAATCGTCTGATTAAGTAGTGATATTTTTTACGGTTAACGATATTAAATCTTGAACGATTTAAGTTTAAAAGTATAACTTTTACCTCTTTCTAACATACTTCCTTAACAAAAGGAGTAGTTTATATAAAAAATTTGAGTCCTAAAAAGGGGGCATTCGAATTGGTTACAGCCAATTTGAAACAAATATGCATAATTTTTGTTTTCTTCTTGAGTAATTACAAGACTATTTAACTATAAAGTGGAAATATATTTTGTATAATAATGCAAATTAGATTACATTTTTTATATTTGCCAAGTAAACAAATTTATATTAATTTTGGTAATTATTTTTGCACATTTGGTCATTTTTTTTAATTTTTGTTGTAATAATTTTTTGGTCCTGGCAGCACAGTTTACAACATATTACGCAGCTAAGTTGTTCGGGTAATTACTTATTCTCTTCGTGAATAATCCAACCAGGATTGCTCCAGATTTAAAAACTTACTACCAAAAAGCTTCTTAATATGTACCAAAACCAATTGTATAGTTAATCTTCATTACATTACATTACATTATTATCATCTTTGAATTTAACTATCACACTGTATTCACTGACATTATTTTAATAATTCCTGAAAAGCTATTTTTGTATCAAAAATTTAGGAAATTTTATAACGTTACAAATAGTTTAAAAAAAAAATCCACACGCTTTCTTTTCTTCGTGAGAGTGGCATCCATATTTACAACAAAAGAACATGTGCGAAAAGACAAATTTCATTCAGTATAGAGTTGAGTTCATGAGCTCTTTTGAAAGAGTGCTCTTTTTAGTTCAGCTCTTTTTACTGAAATATGTCTCTCTTTTAGTTCAATAGTTCAGTGCTCCGTAAATAATATTTTCAATGAACGGCTCTTTCATGGTTTCATGATAAAAAAAAGCAAAACAAAAATGCTGTAAACAAATGAAAAGTATAATTATTATAAGAATTAATAAAAGGTGAGATTAGAAATTTTCAGGGGTGATGAAAAATAATTTTATTAAAAAAAAAACCATACATTTGTGATGATGTCTCGATGTTTTCATATTCAATTATGGTCACGTATCATATCATTTATTTTTATAATATCAAAATAATACAAAAAAGCAAAGTAAAATTGTGTTGTCTGATATTCTGAATAGTTGTGTTTAACATAGATATGTACTTTTTACGTCAAATTCTGGCAGCACTGTTTGACTACTTCCGTATGCATATCTACCAGAAAGAAAGAAACATAAACGAAAAAAGAAACTTGAAGACAAAAGGAAAAAACATGAACTACGGAACTAAAAGAGCTCGCAGAAATGATCGGCTCACTTAGCTCCCTGAAGTGAATAGTTCAGTGACACTAGTTCGTTCGCGAACTACCCAACTCTAATTCAGTAGCTTGGTAGCTTTCAACAGAGTAGGGACATGGCGGATTTTTTTATGTTTTGAAAATTTTAAAGAGAGCTAAGGTTTTTGCTTTGCTACACTGAGAAGTGTAGCTATATAAATATATGAATTTTTATGTTTCTTGCAAATTAGGTATTTGCAACTTATTAAAACAAAATATTTAATGAGTATTCTATGAACATTTAAGGAAAAATACTGTATAATTTGCTATTTTTCATTTAGTATATTTTACTACTGAGAAGTTCAAAACAAACAAAAAGTAAAACACATATTTATTATTAATAAACAACCAAAAACTACTTTAATAATTTCCAATTGTTCCTTTAAATTTATTATAATATTTTCTCTCAGTTAAACGCTAAAAAAATATTTAATTTTTTGTTGAATTTAAAACAAAGATGATATAATATAATGATATAATATAATTTCTTTCAGTGTAATATTTGTATTTTAAATCTGTTTTTGTTTGTGAAGACCAGATGCCCGAGCATTGATTATGAGCAAAACGAATAATGCTCATAAGTTTCGACCATTTCAAACTGTCCACTCATTACTGCTTGCTGCTTAAGGCCCAATCAGACTATTATACAAGTATAAATACTTTCATTAGATTTTGTGAGATAAAAGTCTAAACACATTTCTTGCGACTGTCAAAAAGTCTAACGTAAATTAGATTTTGCATTCACACCATCACACTTGATATAAACCAACATAGATGTGCCATCATAAAACTTTTCACGGCGGCAGGTGCGCTATTCGTCGTAGGCGATAGACGTGCCGGCGCGTGAAATACTTCAACAGTTAAAATAATAATTATGTATAACACATCCAAATTCAATAGCACAAACATATTTTATGTTCTAAATATAGCATGAGCAAATTACATTTATAAATGACAGCTAAATTCCAAATTTCGAGCTTTTTTATAACGACAAAAAATACTATCAGTGACGGCACCACATCGGCTACGAAATTGCCGACTACTAAATTTTTAATTAGCTGGTTTGCTAAAAAACACAACCCTGATCCAATGTAAAGTATTATCGTTTTGAAAAGTTTCAAAAAACAATAAAGTCGTATGGGATGTCAAATTTTTATCGTATTATTTTTCGTATGTATGACGGATTACATTCAGACTATCAGACTTGCACGTATTATTTGAATTTTTGACAAGTATTAATACAAAGTATAATAGTCTGAACTGGGCTTTATGAACTTGTGCTTATAAGCAACGCCTGATATGGACAAGCATGAACAGAGAGAGCATAAAATAGAAACGAGTGTGATCATATGCTCGAATTTCAATGCTCGTGCAACCCTTTAATAAGTATGAAAGACTAATAAAATTACTGACCGTTCCAGTTCCACAACATTTTCAAAAACAACATGCAGTATTTTTGACCTGCAATTGTTTAGGTTTGTGAATATTGCACCACCTTCAATAAATGCTCAAAGTGCTTCCAATGTATATTTAAAAAATATACCTCTATACTGATGAGAATACAGAGTTGTCTGAAAATTTCTGAAGATCTACCGACCGTTGTCCAATTTTTGAATTTGGATTTCTTTCTACTGAATTTTCATTATCATAAAAAGATTTTTGACAGATCTAAATATTTCTATTACCTCAAGCAGTTATCAAATATATTCACCAGTTATTGTTATAATATTTCTAAAACTCCGAAATCTCGAGGAGAGGTTTTTCGTATACTGTATATTTATGTAATTGTACAAGTATCTCAAACGTTAAAAGATTAATTTCTTGTTGTATGCGGTATTCAATAAATAAATAAATAAATAAATAAATAAATAAATAAATAAATAAATAAATAAACGTTAAAAAAGAGCGTAAACGAATTTTGCAAATAGTTAGTTTGTTTCAGTTATATGAAGATCGGTCTCTATCGATGTCATCTATTTTTATAATAAAATTTTTTAACTCGTTTTTTATATTATAGAAAATCTTACTTATATAACTCAATTCAATCTCTTTTGCATGATTAAAATATTACATATACATATACTGATATACTATGTTAGATTTTTCTTGTTTTTTTATATCGTTTGTTTCATAGAATGAAATCTTTTCTTTTTTCTCTTTTTTTCAATTTTATCTGTTTAACCCTTAAATTTAATAATTACAAATTCACAAAACTAAATATTAATGTATGTATGTATGTAAAAAACGACACCTTTGCTTCCAACTGGGCCTGGGATTACTTTTTCGACGAAACTCATTGCCCCTGATTGAAAAATAACACATTTAACTAAAATCAAAAAGAATGCTATACGCACTAATTTGTCATTGCATAAATGTTTTGTGCGTTACGAAGATGACTTTGGCTCCTTTTGGATGGTTGACGATAGTGAGTTTGTAAAAAGACGTCACTTGTCAAGAGGCCGTCCGCGCAAATATGAGCCGTCTTCATCGCCCAATTCAAACTCGCAACAGTTTGGTAATGCAACTGCCTCGACAGCTTCCCATGAAGTTATTGAAGGCAGCAGTGCTATCAACGACGCTATTGTCACCACCAGTACAGATTTATCCACTGTTGGCTCATCGTCCCTGGAACGATGCACCAGCAGTAATATGTTTCATAGATCTGGCAATAAAACCAATGGTAGTGAAAATAACGGCGGTAACGACGACTATGATATCTGCGAAGTTAGCCAAAGAAGTCCAGCCGGGTGTTTGGCCCACGCACAAAGTGGCAAAAAGCAGTACTGTGGCTCAAAACAACGTCCCCATATGCAAGGTTCTGCTGCTGGTATTGCTTTCAAATCAAATTTCAATGCGCTTATTGATCACAGTCACACTGCGGATGGTAGAACAAATAATGGTGGCGTTGTTGCAACCACAGGAAGTAATCCTGGCGTCAGCGGCATTGGAGAGATCGGCTCCGTCGGAAGCTTAGGCGTTGATAATAACAGTCGCCCTTTTAATACCGGCAACTCGGTTACCGAAACCGAAGACCCGACTGGCTATCACTTTCACACACAGTAAGTAAACTCAAACTTCAAATATTTTTAATATTGTTTCCTTCTCCTTTTTTTTATTACTAGTTCTTTTCTCCTAAAATGTTTACAATTTGCTTTTAACCAACTCATTTTTATGAGTGGAGTGCTTATATATACATATGTATATAAATATATATATATATATATATATATATATATATATATATATATATATATATATATATATATATATATATATATATATATATATATATATATATATATATATATATATATATATATATATATATATATATATAATACATGGGTGTGTGTGTGTGTATATAGTTATATACTCACATAACTGGAAGTTTTGTACATTGTGCAAAGTAATTTTGACAAAATAATTTTTCTTGCTTATTTTGTATATGCATACATGTATAAATATATAACTTTTTGCTTTCACTTACATAGAATTTTTTCGATTTCCTAATCTTATTTGTATGTTTTTTATTATGTTTTACTCATATACAAACGTGTGTATGTATGTATGTATGCAAGTATTTAGTGCTCCATCCTGTGTACACGTGTTTTGTTTTTTTTTTTTTTTATTCATTATCAATCTCCTTTGAATGTTCTTGAATATGTAATTCATTTCCTTACAGTGTGCGAGCTGTTGGACTTTTTGTTAGTCGGTGCAGTGTCGAAAAGGTCACTGATCAATTTTAGCTAATTTAATTTTAACATTTTAAATGTTGTGATAGCGTTCGTTTTGGTGCTTCCGTGTTGTTATTAATAGGTTCCTGTCAAACATCCATAAACACTACTGGCTCTTTCCCCCTCCCTATATCCCATGTTCCTAGTTCGCCTGAGTACAAGATCCAAGATAAGAAACAAAGCAAACCCCAACGCTTCTTATTCTTCATTCTAATCAAAGTGAAATGTGTTAAAAGTTCGTTTGATTATTTTTTAAAATATTTAGTTAATTCACAAAATCTTGTATGGTGTATCTTGTACACCATACAAGAAATCCCTGTGAACGCGCGGTGTATTATTAGGTGTGTTCATTTACTTTACTAGTAAAAATTAGCAACGAGAGAGTAACAAGAAAATGTTCAAAATTACTCTCAAAAATGTGAAATAGTAAATGAACACTTTACTAGCAAAAAATTGCAAGTTAGAGTAGTGTTGTTGTGTATAGGTATATATAAGTACTTAATAACTGACATTATATCCTTTGGACAAATTATACATACAGCTATGGACATATAAATGGCACATCTTACAGAGAGTTCATTCGTATGCTACTATTGGGTAAAAACAATTAACAAGCAACAAGTTTTTAGTTTTTTTCTAAGAGTTATTAAGTATATTTATTATTGATAAGAACTAAAATAAAAATTCATTAGTTAAAAAAAATTTTATTATTAAAAGAAAAAAACACCAGTGAAAAAAACTGGACACATAAATGGCACAATATCTAAATATAAGTAAAAAATGATTTTAGTATTGAATTATTTGGGTTTTTGGTATGTAAAAGTATTTTACCATTAATATTTGGTACTGTAACCTTTATTTCCGATGACCGCTTTGCACCTACGACCCATACTTTCCACAAGTTTTTGGCACTTTGCTTTAGGTGTGGCATACCAAGCTTCTTGCGCGGCTGGCCACAAATCGTCCATATTTTTATAATTTTTTTTTCGCGATTTCAACCTTGACTTCGTTCCAAAGGTTTTCTATTGGATTTAAGTCAGGACTCTGGGCTGCCCAATCCAAAACATAGATCTGCTCTGCACTAAACCAATTTTTTATTAGTTTGGAGGAGTGTTTGGGGTCATTGTCTTGCATGATTTTCCATTTAATTGGCATCGAATCGAAAGCGTAAGGTTCCATATGGTTTTTTAAAATGTCTAGGTACTGAAACTTGTCCATTTTCCCATTAATTTTTACAAGAGGACCTACGCCATGCCAAGAAAATGCACCCCATACCATAATGCTACCTCCGCCGTATTTTACCGTCCTCTGAGTGAACCGATGATTGTATTCTTGTCCTTTAGGACGATTTACAAAGGTTCTGCCATCTGGTCCTATTCTATTTATTTTAGTTTCATCACTCCATAATACGTTTTTCCAAAAACTAATAGGTTTTTCTTTGTGCGTTCTGGCGAAGACTAATCGTTTGGAAATATTCTTTTTTGAGAGGAGTGGCTTTTTTCTGGAAATTCGCCCAAAGAGATTTGCCTCATTTAATCTTCTTCTAACAAGTCTGCTAGATATTTCCGCGCCCAAATATTCGTTAATTTCAGATGCTATCTGTCGTGAGGACTTAAATGGATCAATTTTCGCCATTCTGACAATAGCTCCATCCGTACGCACATTTGTTTTTCGAGGCATTGGCTTTCGAGTTTTACCCTTAATCATAATCTCAACACATGATTTGATTGCGTTATACACTTTTTTTCTAGAAACTTTCATTACTTCAGCAATTTCTGACACTTTTTTCCCGTCTTCATGCATTTTCCATATTATTCGCCTTTCCTCAGTTGTTGTATGTTTGCCAGAACCCATTTTTAAAAAATTTTCACACTTTACAATTATTTTTTAACTAGGAAAAATAAGAAGAGGTTTGAAATGAATTTTCGCGAGAACTGCCTTCTTTAAGTAAATTGTGCCATTTATATGTCCACTTAAAATTAGCACTTTTTATAAAAAAAATATAACGGTGAGTTATTAACGGAATATAACGGAACATTTGAGTGTTGTTGAGATAACTAATCTTACAACGAATAATAAGAAAACAAAAAAACTTGTATTTTTGAAACTTTTTTGTTGTAAAGCGCGTGAATTTATGCTCAATTGGAATTTGTGCCATTTATATGTCCATAGCTGTATGTATGTTATTATAAAAATAATGTGATTATGGTCAGCATTGTCTTGACTGGTTTTTTTTCGAGTACAGCTTGTAGTAGAATAAAGAAAAATTTTACAATTTTATTTAATCTAGTATTAGCAATAGTCGACATATGCTAAACATTATAAGGGTGATTAGCTACTTTTGAATAAAATATCTATTTTTTTTAATTAGGACCCCATACACGTTTCAATTCGTAATTGAGTCGGTTGTTGTGCAAATAAAGGCTTTGTGAATTGATTAGTTTGCAGTTGTCGAGTTGGTTGAAGCAAAATCAAAAGATTTTGATTTTTTCAAGTTGTTTAGTAAGTCACTCAATTGCATTGTACTGTATGTGTTCGAGTCTCCTGATCAGCCGTCAAATTTTATATTTGTAGTTTTTTTTGCAAGGAGACCGTTAATAATTTTTAAAATTGTCTTTAATTTCATTTAATACTTATACTAAACAATTTCTTAAATTTTCCAAAATATTTTTATTTTTAACTTAATTTAGAAATATTGTTTTGTAAACACAAACGCAAAACAGCTGTTTGAATAATTATTGCAAGTAAAAATTTTACTTGTAAAAACTTGCAAGATTTTTTCTGTCTCTCAATTTTGTACGCTCTTTTGAAGCTCTCTCCTTGCAAATTTTTTGGGTTAATGAACGCTTTCTAGTAACAATTGTTACAAATTTGTGAAAACTTTTATTAAATGAACACTCCTATTGTATCAATTTATTTCACATTTTAAAGGTCAAAAAGCAAATAAGAAGAATAATATTAGCAATTGGAAGGTTTACAGGAAATAAAATGGAAAAAAGAATAGCAATAGAAATTTGCGATATCAACAATAAAAATGGCTTGTATTTATTTATTTCTTCTCAATGTAATGTGGAATTCATATGATGTTGGCAACACGATTACCAGTACAATTTTTCAAAAACATGCAAAATGAAAGTGTATATGTCAGTCACTTTGCACTTATCCAATTTTTCGTTAATTTGCAAAACTTTCTGTTCCTCAAAACTATAAAATTTGATAAGTGGTAAGTTGAAATTGATAAGTGTAATTTGCAAAGCTTTTGCAATTTTTATTTACTCTTTGCAATTTCTGTTCCACGTACATTCTCTTCTGCAAAGTTGATCATGAAAAGTGTAATTTGCAAAAATTTGGCAAATAATTGTGCTACTTCGTTCTACGAAAACTGTAAATATTTTTTTTTTGCAAAGTAAATTTTGATAAGTTTGTCAAAAATTTGCTAGGTAAACGAACTCCTTACAAATTGATGTTGGTATAACTAGTGAAGATTTAAAAATGTTAGGACGTGAGTTTTTGGTAGACAATAGTGAAGAAACGGTTAAAACTAGAAACTATAGAGACCGAATTAATTTTTTCGGACTACAAAGCTTCAATTTTAAAGAGTGCTTCCGTTTAAATCAAACTCAGGTTGATTTCATTTTAAATAGAATTGGAGAAAAAGTGAAGCACAGTATACAGCGCAGTCATGCTTTGTCGGCTGAAAATCAACTTTTGCTGTGCTTGCATTGCCTGGGAACTGGTTGCCAATATCATGGAGTTGCAGCTATGCATGGTGTTGCAAAATCAACCGTCTATAGAGTTGTGGACGTTATAATAGACGTTTTATTTCAAAACACAATTAGGTGGCCCGATGACGTCAGTGGTATTGCTGGAAAGTTTTTTATGATAGGTGGATTCCGTAGTGTGCGTGGTTGTGTGGATGGCACAATCATTAAAATTGATGTAAAGGGTGTTTTTTTAAGCTAGATAGAACTTTAAATTGTAAAAAGTAACACAAAAAATTAAATTTTGATGAAACATTTTTTTTATTTGTTTCAGTATACTCTGACAAATCATCATGAATAGACTCACGCTTGAACAACGCTACGAAATTATCCAAATTTACTTTGAAAATCAGTCGTCGATTCGCGCAACTTATAGACGACTTCGTCATTTGTATGGCGTACATAATCGTCCATCTGAACAAGCCATTCGTCGAACTGTGGATAGATTTCGTACCACATACTCTCTAGAGGATGCAATAACACCAGCACGTCGAAGGAATGTGCGTACTGAAGAGAATATCGCCGCTGTAAACGAAAGTGTGGAAGAAGATCCAAATTTATCGATTCGTCGTCGGTCGCATGAATTGGGGCTCTGTCCGTCCACTACGTGGAAAATTTTGCCCAAAGATCTCGGCCTACACCCGTATAAGATCCAGCTGGTGCAGGAATTGAAGCTACGAGACCATTGTATGCGTCGTTCTTTCGCCGATTGGGCTCTAGAGCAGTTGGCAACTGACCCGTTGTTTTATCGCAAAATTGTGTTCAGCGATGAGGCGCATTTTTGGCTTAACGGGTTTGTTAATAAGCAAAATTGCCGCATATGGAGTGAGACCAATCCACAAGAGACCCTACAGACTCCATTACATCCAGAAAAATGCACTGTTTGGTGCGGTTTTCATGCTGGTGGCATCATCGGACCTTATTTCTTCAAAAATGAGGCCGGAGCTCGCGTTATGGTCAATGGAGATCGTTACCGCACCATGATCAATGATTTTTTGTTTGAAAATATGGATGACATTGATCCGGAGGAGATGTGGTTTCAACAGGATGGCGCTACGTGCCTTACGGCGAACGCAACCATCGACTTACTGAAATCAAAATTTGGCGATAAGTTGATTTCGAGAAATGGACCTGTCAATTGGCCTCCAAGGTCGTGCGATTTGACACCTCTCGATTATTTCCTGTGGGGCTACGTGAAGTCACTGGTTTATGCTGATAAACCAGCAACAATTGACGCCTTGGAGGCCAGCATTGTTCGTGTTGTTCGTGACATACGGCCAGCAGTGCTCGAAAAAGTGGCCCAAAATTGGACGTCCAGAATGCGCTTCGTCAAGAACAGCCGCGGTGCCCATATGCCCGAAATCATTTTCAAATGTTAATGTCACGTATTGATCTTTCGAATAAAAAAAAATTTTGATTACAATTTAATTTTTTGTGTTATTTTTTACAATTTCAAGTTCTATCGGGCTTAAAAAAACACCCTATATATGTAGACCGGCATGGAAACCACTCATTGAATGTAATGATGATATGAGGCCCAGACTATTCATTTTACAGCATAAATGCAAGTTGGCCAGGTAGCGTTCATGACTCAAGGGTGTTACGGAATTCGGGCGTAAGTCAAAAATTTGACAGTGGATGGAGACCATTTGCGGATGCTGTTGTTTTGAGTGATAGTGCTTACGGACTGAAAAACTGGTTGATACCACCATTACGCCCAAAATCCCGATAGCCGTGTTGAAAAGACTTTCAATCGTTGCCACAAAAAAAAAACACAGCGCATGATTGAAAATAGTTATGGCATTCTTTGGATTTGGAAAATGTTGAGGAAGAAAACTATGCTCTTAAAAATATGGATCACGCATATGCAATGGAAAGGCTTACTTCTCTGCTGCAATACTTTTCCTAATGCCAACTATTATAGCATTGTTTTGTCATAAAATTGTATTTTGGCTATAAACTTTTTTCACTGCTAAAGCGTTGTTTATTTTGGAAAATATTTTTTGGGTTTAAGATTCAAATCTCAGAGAATATATAGTATAAGAAGCAAAAATATTATTTATTATTTATTTAAAAATAAAAATAACTAAAAAAAATAACATGAAATCGAATTTAATTAATTTCATATGGCATTTGAAAATTATTTGCAATTTCTGCCGACGAAATTTCTTGCGTTATTGCAGAGGCTGGAAGTTCGAGTTCCCTCTCCAATTTCAGACATTGAAGTTTTCTATAATAAACTTCAACTTGCAGGAGCTCCAGCCGGATTATCCAAAGAGTACCTGGATACTCCAGCTCACTTGGGTCCTGAAGGTCGTTCCCTTTGTGATTGCCTGAAAATTTAGAGTATGAAAGAAGAAAAAATAAAAGTTGTAGGGATAAAGAAGGAGTGCAGAAGAGGGAAAGGAAAGGTGGGAAACTGCTTAATGTGGCATTACTTGCTGATTTACTAGCCATCCGCTACTTCTTATGAAAGACCAATGCCAGACATGTTAGGCTATTGAAGCTCCTCTTGCCTAAGTATCTTATACGGTTGTGCTCCACAGCCGGGCATGTACCGAGGAGATGAAGGATCCTCTCCTCCTCCTCCTCGCCTTGGCAGCTTCTACAGAAGTCGTTATAGAATAGGCCTAGTCTCCTGGCATGGTGATGACTGCTACCGTCACTCTTAGGAGAGACATTGGAAGTTTTAATAGCTCCCCAGTTCTCTTAGAGTTAATGTGCGGCCACAGGTTCCTTGATATAAGGCATGTGGGCTATGTAAGCTACTTTTCTTGTGCACGTTCCAGTGTGTGGAGTTTTATTCTTTTCCAACACGCTGTTAATGGTTGTCCGCAAAGGAGGTCTATATCCCTATCCTCTAGGGCTGTCCTTTTTTAGCTAATTCGTCAGCGATGTTGTTGCCATTGTTGGAACCATGTCCACGTACCCATTTTAGAGTTATGTAAGAATGTCTCACCATCTTATTTAAAGATGTCCGACATTCCTGGACTAGACTAGAATTGGTGTATATTCCAATCAGGAAATTGATGGCGGCCTTGCTGTCCGTTACTATCATGATATCCTTTCCGAATATCTTGTGATACGTCAGCAATCTGGCTCCTTTATTTATGGCTGATATTTCAGCCTGAAATAAATTACATCCGTCTGATAGTCTGAAGGAAATTTTAGTGTTAAATTCCTCTATGTAAACGCTACCCCCAACCCCTTCTCACCTTCTGCACCCATCCGTGTAAACATAGAAGTATCCAAATTTTAGGGGAGACTCCTCAATTTGGTAGTCGAAACTCCTTGTGAGGAATGGTTTTGGGATGCAGTAGTCAATAAGATCGGGGACTAGGTCTCCTCCAATCTCCACCATATTAGCATGTCCCTATGGTCTGTGGGTCCACGCTCCAGTCGCGTTCAGCCTGATTGCGGCTTTTAGTGCTATCTGCCTGGCTGCTAAGTCGCATGGCTTCCAGCTCAAAAGTGCAAAAAGTGCTTTGGTTGTTGTTTTCCTTATGGCCCCTGTGGTCAGTATCGCCATGGTTCGACTGACTTTTTCAATTTGAAGTCTGCTGGTTGCGGAGTACAGTGATTTCCACCATACTGATACTCAATAGAAAATTATTAGTTTTATAACCATTGCATAAAGCCTTACGGCTCCTTTTGGTTGTATGTCCCATGTTGTGTTTATTGTTTTTTTACATACATAGATAGATGGCTGTTGTAGCCTTAGTAACTCTAGCCTGTATATTATCTTTCCATGATAGTTTGCTGTCTAAAATGACGCCTAAGTATTTCGCTTTATCCGAGTGTGGGATTTTATACTTTTTACTAAAAAGTACGATCTCCGTTTTCGCTGAATTTGTTCTTAGTCCGCATTGTATACTCCATTGACTTACCATCTTTAGAGCGTATTCTAACTGCTCAGTCCCAGAGACTGCAATCGCTACGTAATCGGCATAGGTTACAGTCTCTATCTTCCTATGGTCTAGGTCTTTGAGCAGATTATTCACTACAGCATTCCACAAGAGCGGTGATAATACCCCTCCATGAGGAGTACCCTTGCATACTTTTCTCGTAATTCTTGAGTCTCCCATTGTCGATGTTATAGTTCTGCGCTTTAGTAAGCTTGTAATGAGCATAATTGTGCCTCTATGACTGAAAGCACCTTCAATGTCCATGAAGGCTACTAGAGTATAGTTTTTGTATTGATTGGGTCGTTCAATGTGAGTGATCAAACTATGTAGCGCCGTTTCAACTGATCTACCCTTTGTGTAGGCATGCTGAGATGGCGACAACTGGGTTTTGCTAATATTGGACCTTATGTGTATGTCTATTATCCTCTCTAGCGTTTTTAAAAGAAAGGATGTCAGACTAATTGACCTATACTCCTTTGCTTTAGTATGTGACGTTCTCCATCCCTTTGGAGTGAAGATTACCTTGCTCTGCGTTCATTCCCTAGGGATGTACGACCAGCTTAGAGCGGATCTATGGATCTCAAGGAGTCATGGAGTGATCACATCTAGATTGTTTTGTAGATCTGCGGGAATTATTCCATCCGGTCCTGGTGATTTGAACGGTTGGAAACTTGTGATTGCCCAGTGTAGCATATCTTTTGTTATATCAAGAAATACCGCATTCCGAGCATGTAACAGGGGAGAACGCCCGTTCTCCCTCAATGTTTGATTACCCGGAAAGTGGGTGTTCATTAATTCTTCTAGCGATTCCTCGCAATTTGTGGTCCAACATCCATCTGTCTTTTGTATAAGGCTTGGGATTTTCGGTTGTTTAGAAAGTATTCTCCGAAGTCTGAATGTATCAGAGGTACTATTCTCGTTACTACAAAATTCCCTCCAGGATATTCGCTTCGAGTACCTGATGTGATTTTTATATTTGTTCACCGAAGCTTTATAGTCATCCCAGTTACCTGTTGTTTTAGCTTCATTGAGAAGCCTACGACATTTCTTTTTTGCCTCAGACAGTTCTGCTGAGCACCATTTGGGTCTACTATTTTCCCTTTTTACAGATAGTGTACAAGATCGTCTTGTGGCGTTCTTGAAAGCGTCATTCAGTTTCCCCACTGATCGTTAAATGTCCATGACATTGGCTATTGTCGGATATTGGGCTAGGTCTCTACTCAGGAATTCTTCCTGTTTTCCCCCGTCCGTTCTCTGCCTATTGCGATAGAATGTGATTGTATGTTGCTTGCTTGTTTTGAAATCTAAATAACAGTGATCGAAAAAGGGGCAGTCCTCTGTATTTGATCTGCGTGTGACAGGGGCAAGCATAATATCTTACACTTCTTGCCTGTTCGAAGTCACGAAGGTGGGTTTGTTCCCTTGATTTAGAATTACTTAATCATTATCTAGAAAAAATTCTACTAAATTCTCTCCTCTTTTGTTTGTGTCTGAGCTTCCTCAGATCAGGTGGTGTGCATTCGCATCTGCGCCTATAATGCACGGTATGCCCTTGGTTTTTGCGTCTCTTACCGCTTTTTCCACCAGCTTGCCTGGTGGTGATTCATCCTTGCATGTAGCAAGAGCGTCGTGGCAGTTACGGTATCTTCATCACTGTAATCAGATAAAATGAAGATATTTATGTGCTTTTTGACTATGATACAGGATCTTATGGTTATGTCCTAATAACCAGAATTTGCTGCATATATTAGTTTATAGCCTTTCGCGCCCAGTCCAAGGATCTTGCCATTGTTTGTCCATGGATCTTGTACTAGGGCAATATCAACGTCTCGTTTGGCGAGACGATATAAAATGCTAGCTGACGCTGATTTACTCTGATTAAGGGTAATCTGTGTAACCTTCATCGTTTATTCGGTGTCGAGGCCGAAGTTGATGATGGTGGCATTCTCCGGATCGGAATCCAGTAGACTGTCCTCATCACCAACTGTGGCGTCTTCCAATCCCTCAAAGAACCCGCCAACCAAACTAGAATTTGATTGTGAGCTCTGTGTTGAATTGGTATCCACCTCAACCTCCACATCCTGTAATTTTATAGGCTCTTTGGCTTTTTCTTCGGAGTTGTGGTTCATATAGTTATCCCCCCGATACAGACAGAGCCTGGTATCCATAGAAAACCATGACCTGTCTGACCCGGAGTAACGGCAGAGACTCCTTGTTAAGGACCACAACCACCTTTCTACTGGATTCTTTAGCATCCGCGACACTGACTACCTTCCAGTCTTGTGAGGGGAGGTCAAAGTTCGCAATCTGAAGGATCCTGAAAATCGCATCAGGACCATGTGGTTCCGCAGGAACAACTGCAGTCGCCCTCGGCCGAAGAGGGATGTCGCTGACCAAGATCAGCTCCAGCTGTGCCCCGGGCCACACTTCCTCCAATGATGCGATAACATCTTTCATGGCGCTGGCCGATTTATCGTCAACATATGAGATTAGTTTGACTCGGTCCTGGATCCATCCTGCATCACTGAACGGCGTGGTTGAGGAAGTTGTCCAGCAGTCTCTGGCTAATCAACCCCCATTTTTCACGGGTGATTGCTCCGTCAGAGTTGCTACGGTCAACCACAGCCCTATTCAGTGAGTTTTTTGCAACCTCACTGTAAGGTCTATTGATGACCAAGGACCCCTTCCTCTGCGTTTTGCTCGGGTTAGCTGTTTCTTTCACCTCTTGCATGCTGCCTCGACGGCAATAGCGGTATCCGGATCCGAGTTTTCGGCTATTTATGCCCTAGCTTATGCCAAGCCCTGTTTGTCGTTGCTTGACATAGTCTTCTTGGCTATATTTCCGAGCTTTTCGACATATCGTCGAGCCGCTCTAATTTTTATCATGTTTTTTTTTCTTGCACCAGTACACAGGGGATGACCCCTACATATGCAGTGCATTGTACCAGAACTAGCAAAATAGGTTGTGAGGAGATGGAAAGACGGAGTAGTGTTTGTGAACATTTGTCTTGAACTTTCCAACGTTATAGCAGACAGGAAACACGTCTGCAGGCAACTTGTTCCACAGACGAAGCGTACGGCTGAAGAACAAATTTTCTCTGTAATGCGTAATACGATTCCCTGGGCAATCGACCACAAATGAATGAAATCTGGATGATGAACGCGTGCTACGTAAAAATGTGCGAGTTTCGGGGACAAGACCCCTGATCTCGTCAGAGCAAAATCCATTGTAGTATCGATAGAACAGAGTAACGCACCCCACACTGCGTCGATGCTCCAGTGAGTCAATAGAGTTGGATACCCTACTGTCACCGATGAGCTTCTTCGCCCTCTCCTGCACACGGTCGAGTAACCCCAAAATAGACCTTGAGGCACCGGCTCAAACATGAGAGTTGTATTCCATTTTCGGTCGGATGTAGTTGGTATAAATAGTAAGGAGGTCGGATGGAGTGAAGTACATCTTACATCGTTTAAAAAAAACCGAGGCACTTGAATGCTTCTTCAGAGACATAAGAGATGTGATCAGTCCAGCGAACATCACACTGTATCTTCATTCCAAGAACATCCGATTCCTCAATATTTATACCATCAATGAGAACAGATGAAGCAGCATCTGCGGTCATTTATCTAGGCGTTAATAAGCAACAATACGAGCGTTAAAGGCGACCCTGTTTTGACGACCCCATTCGGAAATTAATAGAAGATCACTATTCAGTGAATCATTCATATTTAGCCTCTTCGCAGCAACGTCTGATAGGCTGGGCTTATAACTAAAAGAGTACGAGTGGCAAATGCTGCTGTCATCCGCGAAAGAATAGATAGGGTTGGAGGTTTGATAGAGAAGGTCATTGAAGAAAATAAGAAATAGGGTAGGAGAAAGAATTAATTTTGAACTCGTTTGATGAGACCCCATCTATAACAACTCGTATAGTGCGGTCTCTGAGAAAGCTCGATATAAACCGAGAAAAGTCATCACCGAAGCCAAAAGCAGTATGTTTTGCCGGTAGTGTAGCATGCCACACTCTGTCAAACGCTTTTGATATCCAGAGCCACCACTCTACTTTCACCGAAATGATGGATTGAGTGGCACCATTTCTCAGGGAGATATGCCATAAGATCGGCAGTAGAACGACCTTTACGAAATCCATATTGACGGTCACAGAGTAGTTTATGCGACTCTAGATACCTCGTAAGGTTATGGCTAACCATGCTTTCTGATACTTTGGAGAGTGTAGAGCAAATTGCAATTCGGCGATAATTTTGAGGGTTATTTGTCTCCCTCTTTTTGGGTATTGGTGTTACATTAGTAATCTTTCAGCATGATGGAAACTCACCAAAATGGTAAAGTATGCTGAAGAGGCATGCTAATGGAAGCGCAAGCGTAGAGGAACACTGCTTCAAGACCAGTGCTGGGATGCCATCCGGTCCAGGAGTCTTGCTTATGTCGAGGTCTGCCAAAACCCTTTTAACTGTTCGCGCCCGGAAGAATATTTTTGGCATAGTTATAGATACTCTTTCGAGCTCATGAGGTGGTTGACTGCTTTCCGTCAAGCAGAAATTGCTTGCAAAAATTTCTGTCAACCGGGTCGGTGAATGCTTGTTCATTCTTTAAAAGAATTGGGATTGATGAACTAGTACTGTTCTTTACTCTCTTAACGAAAGACCAAAAGGTCTTACTGCCCCGGGGAGCTGCAAGAACCTTGGCACGAAGGCGCTGTTTGTGAAGAAACTTTTCACGCCTAAGTACCTTGGTACACGAAGATCTTGCGTTTTGCGTAGCAAATCAGTGTATGGGGTTTTGTTTAACCGCCAGTTACTGAATGCTTCTTCTCTGGATCTGACTGCGTTTTTGCACCTCTGATTAAACCAAGATTTTGCTTTTGGTTTAACCGAAATCTGCTTGGAGGTGATGAATGTTTTCATCCCTAGCAATATCATGTTCTCGACCATTTTTGCTGAAGCATTTATGTCATTATCTAGAAAGCAGAGTTTCCAATTAAAGTGCCCATAGAATTGGTTGAGCTCGGCCCAACGAGCCTTTTCGTAAATAAATTTTAGCCGCCTCGTAGCTGATTTCGAAACGTTACGGAGTGCAGAGTTCGAAAAGGAGGCAGGAATGGTGATCCGAATTGTCGAGAGGTGTACTAACTCTGACTTCATACTTTTCAGGGTGTGAAGTCGGAAATAGGTCAAGAGTGCTCCCGCTCCACCTTTTGTTTTGCATTGGACGTAGATTTTCCAGTTCGCTCTCTCCGGGGTTTTTCCGGATGTTGTTGGCTTTGCCAGTTTTGAGCTCCCTGGCACATCCAAGTTGTCTACAGCGTGTTTTTGGCTTGTTAGGCACACACCGCGATTTGTTGCTGTGTTTACAGCTTGTGTTTTTAGCTTTGCAGCGACTGATGTACTAGGGTTTTCGGCTTTGTACATTTGCCTGCTACTATTTCCGGCCTCTGGTGAGGGTTTTACCGGTGTTTGACGGCAGTTCATCAGCTTGGGTTTGCCAGCCTGATGGACTGTCGTATTTTGTTTTGTAATCTTTTTATTATTATTATTCTCATTAATTTGTTTTCCAACGAGTAGGCCAGTAAAGAGAGTGTGTATGAACTAGGTGTAATGTATAACACAAGCCAATAGTCAGATATGTACTGTACTTTATTACTTCAATTGTAATACAAAATAAGTATACATACTTAAGAAAGATAGAAAAGGCATAAACGAAGAGAGGAATACAGGGCGATCTGATTCATCTTGACATCCCCCCGTTTATAAACATTAATATATAAGGAAATTTGCGTAGAATAGATATATTTTAAGGAGCAAATCTTTCAGGTTGTTTACTCGGCCATATCGTGAAACTCTGGCATCAGGTATACCAACTATAATTTTATCTCTTAGAAGGGAATCTTCAATATCTCCAAAGTTACATTTTTTTGCTTGGTTTTTTATTTTAATGAAAAATTCTTCAAAAGATTCGCCTTCGTTCTGACAAAGTGTATTGAAGGAATACCTTTTGAATGTAACGCTGATTTTTGGAGCAAAATATTCTTCAAATTTCTTTTGTATTATGTTAACACTTTTTTGTTCCTCAGCTGTTAATGAGAACGAATTGAAAATATTTACTGCGTCGGCACCGATCGATGACATAAATGTGGCTACTTGTATTTCTGGGGTTTTTTTTTATCCAATTGAACAGCAATTGAAAACCATTTGTATTGCTGGATGCAATTTTTCCAAGACGTTGACAAATTATTTCCATTAATTTGTAACGGTTTAGGTGGTTTGATGTAAGATGATGCCGAGACTTGCTGTTCATTATCAGCGGCCATGCTCTTCTGTAATATATATGTATTATTTTTAATTTTATATTCTGACACTATGTAATGCATAACACAAGCCAATAGTCAGATGTGAACTGAACTTTATTGTAATACAAAATAAGGCATAAACGAAGAGAGGGATACAGGGTGATCTGATTCATCCTGACACTAGGCAACTACTAATTAAAACCGGTCTGTGCCCTAGACTGGAGGAGAAACTACGCGCAACTAGTCTTTTTTATCCACTGACTAGCCACACAGACCCTCGGTGCAGCTTCTACAACCTTGGCCTTCAGTGGGACATTTTGGTCCGCGGGTCTCATACACCTCGTGGTATTCGGGGTGTATGTCATTTGACCCGAGGTTTGCACATGACAGCAGATTGGTGTATTCCTCTGCCCTATGTTCCCCTCAAGCCCAGGACGTGGGATATTCACATATAAGCCAAGTTTGTGTCATGGTCATATATGTGAATGCCCCTGTCCTCCCCTATCCGCCACCTGGGGACGCGTCCGATGGGAGTATGACGACTCCAGCACGGAAATACTACGGTAACTTAGTGTAAGCTTAATAAAAGTAAAGAAAAGAAGAAGTTGGCAAAATAGAAATCCTCCGTTGGCTTCAATAACTGTTTGAAGGCATCTTGGTACTGAACTCACTAAATTTTTAAGAATCTCTTTGGTTTTATTTATCGAAACAGTTCTTTTGCGTTTTAGAAGAGACCAAACGTTTTCTAAAGGGTGTTTTTTTAAGCTAGATAGAACTTTAAATTGTAAAAAGTAACACAAAAAATTAAATTTTGATGAAACATTTTTTTTATTTGTTTCAGTATACTCTGACAAATCATCATGAATAGACTCACGCTTGAACAACGCTACGAAATTATCCAAATTTACTTTGAAAATTAGTCGTCGATTCGCGCAACTTATAGACGACTTCGTCATTTGTATGGCGTACATAATCGTCCATCTGAACAAGCCATTCGTCGAACTGTGGATAGATTTCGTACCACATACTCTCTAGAGGATGCAATAACACCAGCACGTCGAAGGAATGTGCGTACTGAAGAGAATATCGCCGCTGTAAACGAAAGTGTGGAAGAAGATCCAAATTTATCGATTCGTCGTCGGTCGCATGAATTGGGGCTCTGTCCGTCCACTACGTGGAAAATTTTGCGCAAAGATCTCGGCCTACACCCGTATAAGATCCAGCTGGTGCAGGAATTGAAGCCACGAGACCATTGTATGCGTCGTTCTTTCGCCGATTGGGCTCTAGAGCAGTTGGAAACTGACCCGTTGTTTTATCGCAAAATTGTGTTCAGCGATGGGGCGCATTTTTGGCTTAACGGGTTTGTTAATAAGCAAAATTGCCGCATATGGAGTGAGACCAATCCACAAGAGACCCTACAGACTCCATTACATCCAGAAAAATGCACAGTTTGGTGCGGTTTTCATGCTGGTGGCATCATCGGACCTTATTTCTTCAAAAATGAGGCCGGAGCTCGCGTTACGGTCAATGGAGATCGTTACCGCACCATGATCAATGATTTTTTGTTTGAAAATATGGATGACATTGATCCGGAGGAGATGTGGTTTCAACAGGATGGCGCTATGTGCCATACGGCGAACGCAACCATCGACTTACTGAAATCAAAATTTGGCGATAAGTTGATTTCGAGAAATGGACCTGTCAATTGGCCTCCAAGGTCGTGCGATTTGACACCTCTCGATTATTTCCTGTGGGGCTACGTGAAGTCACTGGTTTATGCTGATAAACCAGCAACAATTGACGCCTTGGAGGCCAGCATTGTTCGTGTTGTTCGTGACAGACGGCCAGCAGTGCTCGAAAAAGTGGCCCAAAATTGGACGTCCAGAATGCGCTTCGTCAAGAACAGCCGCGGTGCCCATATGCCCGAAATCATTTTCAAATGTTAATGTCACGTATTGATCTTTCGAATAAAAAAAATTTTGATTACAATTTAATTTTTTGTGTTATTTTTTACAATTTCAAGTTCTATCGGGCTTAAAAAAACACCCTTTATAACATTTAAATCTGGACTTTGAGCCTAGTCTCATGTATTAACACCAATATCCTTCAAATACTTGCTAATCATCCGGGCTTTGTGGCACGGGGCATTAGTATCCTGTTGCAGGATAAGTTTTTCACCAGAACGAAAGACTTTTTCATTTAGCACTATTAAATATTGGTTTTGGTTCTTTGAGCCGGTGACAAGTCAAGTCACCCAGCCCATTATACGCAACACAGAACATGAGAGAACCTCCACTATGGCTCATTTGTTGACAAGCTGGTCAGTTCTTTTGACGGACTACCTTTGGCAATCTTACAAAAATAATGTATTTTTCGACAAGTTATACTCAAAGAAGTTGGCATCTGCCCATAGAACACTTCTTCAGAATTCCTTTAACTAAGTTATTTACAGTGTTAAACTTTTTAAAGTTATTAATTTGCTAGTGCACAGTTTGACTATTTCGAATGTCTTTTACTGCCATTATAGCCTAGCCTCGGCTAACATCAAAAACACGTAACCAAATTCAACTCTGCCTCTTCACCCATGGCTTTTAACGCCTTTTAAACAATTTTTATTATTAACTAAACTTAAATACAAAAGCTTTTCTGCTTTAACGTGCTCCAAAATGGAAACCAAAAGTCACAAAGATACCATCAAAATACTTATGGTATGCAAAAAATTTTTGTCTCGATGCATTATTATCAGTAAAAAGAGAATGAAAAAAGAAACAATTCAAATTTCGTAGAAAAAGAGTTAAAAATATATTCTTTGTTCTGCCCATAATTTTTGCACCGTTATTTGACGACACTAACATATGTTAGAGTCTAGACGTAATATAGACATAATATCAAATGTCGTTCTATCAGCAAACGTCAAAATCATTAG
This sequence comes from Thecocarcelia acutangulata, assembly GCA_914767995.1. Lineage (NCBI taxonomy): Eukaryota > Metazoa > Arthropoda > Insecta > Diptera > Tachinidae > Thecocarcelia > Thecocarcelia acutangulata. The sequence continues at coordinate 9,284,577 of OU612099.1, read as the reverse complement.
CAGAGAGATTTATACTACGTGTAGCATTCAAAATTAGTGTTATTGCAATATTATGTCAGATATTATAATATTGTTTTGAAAACATATTTTTAGAAAACCTTATCACGATATGAACTGTCAAAAAACGTAAACAAAACTTCTAAATATTAAATTTTTTAAAAATTGTGGAAAACCATTAAAATATTCAAGAAAAATCGCGTATTGCTTTCTTTTTATTGTTGGAGTGTACGATATAAATCACTGCATAGTTGCTTAAGGCCCGATCAGACTATTATACAAGTATAAATACTTTCATTACATTTTGTGAGATAAAAGTCTAAACACATTTCTTGCGACTGTCATAAAGTCTAACGTAAACTAGATTTTGCATTCACACCATCACACTTGATAACTATAAACCAATATAGATGTGCCATCATAAAACTTTTCACGGCGGCAGGTGCGCTATTCGTCGTAGGCGATAGACGTGCCGGCGCGTGAAATTCTTCAACAGTTAAAATAATAATTATGTATCACACATCCAAATTCAATAGAACAAACATATTTTATGTTCTAAATATAGCATGAGCAAAATACAGTTAGAAATGACAGCTAAATTCCAAATTTCGAGCTTTTTTATAACGACAAAAATCCTATCAGTGGCGGCATCCCATCGGCTGCGAAATAGCCGACTACTCAATTTTTAATTGGCTGGTTTGCTAAAAAACACAACCCTGATCCAATGTAAAGTATTATCGTTTTGAAAAGTTTCAAAAACAACAAAGTCGTATGGGATGTCAAATTTTTATCGTATAATTTTTCATAGGTATGACGGATTACATTCAGACTATCAGACTTGCACGTATTATTTGAATTTTTGACAAGTATTAATACAAAGTATAGGGTCTTTTTTTAAGCCCGATAGAACTTGAAATTGTAAAAAATAACACAAAAAATTAAATTGTAATCAAAATTTTTTTATTCGAAAGATCAGTACGTGACATTAACATTTGAAAATGATTTCGGGCATATGGGCACCGCGGCTGTTCTTGACGAAGCGCATTCTGGACGTCCAATTTTGGGCCACTTTTTCGAGCACTGCTGGCCGTATGTCACGAACAACACGAACAATGCTGGCCTCCAAGGTGTCAATTGTTGCTGGTTTATCAGCATAAACCAGTGACTTCACGTAGCCCCACAGGAAATAATCGAGAGGTGTCAAATCGCACGACCTTGGAGGCCAATTGACAGGTCCATTTCTCGAAATCAACTTATCGCCAAATTTTGATTTCAGTAAGTCGATGGTTGCGTTCGCCGTATGGCACGTAGCGCCATCCTGTTGAAACCACATCTCCTCCGGATCAATGTCATCCATATTTTCAAACAAAAAATCATTGATCATGGTGCGGTAACGATCTCCATTGACCGTAACGCGAGCTCCGGCCTCATTTTTGAAGAAATAAGGTCCGATGATGCCACCAGCATGAAAACCGCACCAAACAGTGCATTTTTCTGGATGTAATGGAGTCTGTAGGGTCTCTTGTCGATTGGTCTCACTCCATATGCGGCAATTTTGCTTATTAACAAACCCGTTAAGCCAAAAATGCGCCTCATCGAAGTCGTCTATAAGTTGCGCGAATCGACGACTGATTTTCAAAGTAAATTTGGATAATTTCGTAGCGTTGTTCAAGCGTGAGTCTATTCATGATGATTTGTCAGAGTATACTGAAACAAATAAAAAAAATGTTTCATCAAAATTTCATTTTTTGTGTTACTTTTTACAATTTAAAGTTCTATCTAGCTTAAAAAACACCCTATACTACACATAGACGTGACTATCGTGAAGGGTATTTTAGATTCGGCCCAGCCGAATATACCACACTATTACTTTTTTTTTTTTTGTTTGTCTTTTTTCACAGTTGTCCGTGTTTTTTTTTATAAGCTCAATATTAATATTATTTCAATACATTTCATTACCTTGTAGTGTAGAAGGTTTTGGACTAAATTTTGCTAATCTGAGCAGTGTCGAAGGTATATACGCTGGGCACTGATCAGTTTTAACTAATTTAATTCCAACATTTTAAATGCTGTAATAGAGTTTGTTTTAGTCTTTCGTGTTAATATTGTTAACACTCCGCGAACACTACTCCCTCTTCATCATAACCTATTTTCTTAGTTCCAGTACAATGCACTGTATATGTAGGGGTCATCCCCTTAATACTGGTCCCAGATAAAAAAAAAAAAAAACAAAAGATGAATTTAAAACTTTAACTTTTATAAATCCTGACAATATTATACAAAATGAAAGTATCTTCTTGCTGACATAATTAAAGAGTTTTCTTATATCATCGTAGAATTCGAAAGATGAAAAATTTAATACCAATTAAAGTAACGAAGGTTATTAAAGTAACGGAGGTTACTACGAGTAGAATTTGAAAGACGAGAAATTTAATAGGAGTTAAAGTATAGAAGCTTATTAAACTTGAAAAATGTATTTTATGCTGTAAATATGAAAGTGCTAGATTTTTGGAATACAGCGGCTAAGTTCATAGCAGAGATATTAGTCTTATCGTCTTCTGCAAATGTGTGAGTTTGCATCCAGAAATTACTTCAGAAGACCAATCTCGGAAAAAATGTTGTATACTAAAGACTATCTAAAACTTTCCAACTACAATAATAGTTCCTTTTATTAAGTGAAATCTTTTAATACAGGGTGGTTAAATATCAAGGGCCGATGTTGATTTTGAATAAAACACAAACTATTTAGGAAATTATTGTAATTTTATTTTATTATGATATACTGGTATTATTCAATTATGTATGGAACAAAATATCGGCCAAATGGGCGCCGCGACCACGGCGGCACACTTCCATCCGATGGTCCAAATTTTCGATGACCCTGAGGCATAATGGAGGTTCTATGCCGTTAATGTGCCGAATTATCTCATCCTTTAGCTGTTGAATTGTTGCTGGCTTATCGACGTATACCTTTTCTTTTAAATAACCCCAAAGAAAAAAGTCCAACGGTGTCAAATCACATGATCTTGGCAGCCAATTGACATCGCCATTACGTGAGATAACACGGCCATTGAATTTGTTGCACAAAAGAGCAATTGTTTCGTTAGCTGTGTGGCAAGTGGCACCGTCCTGCTGAAACCACATATCGTCTACATCCATATCTTCCAATTCGGGCCATAAAAAGTTCGTTATCATCTCTCGATAGCGAACACCATTCACAGTAACTGCCTGACCGGCCTCATTTTGGAAAAAATACGGCCGGATGATGCCGCCAGCACATAAACCGCACCAAACAGTCACTCTTTGTGGGTGCATTGGTTTTTCGACAGTCACTCTTGGATTCTCATTCGCCCAAATGCGGCAATTCTGTTTATTGACGAATCCACTGTGGTGAAAATGTGCCTCATCACTGAAGATGATTTTCTTCGAAAATTGATCATCCACTGTTGCCATTTCTTGCCACCATTCTGCTCATTCACGACGTTTGGAATGGTCAAGAGGCTTTAGTTCTTGAGCCAATTGCACCTTGTAAGCGTGTAAATGCAAGTCTTTATGCATAATGTTCATCAACGACGAGCGTGAGAGATGCAATTGTTGGGCACGACGACGAGTTGAGGTGGACGGCCCTTCAGCCACACTATCCCGAACAGCAGCAATATTTTCTGCAGTACGAGCTGTACGAGCATGCACTGGTGTTCTCACATCTTCTACAGACCCGGTTTCCTCGAATTTTTTTTCCCGATTATTGCGATTGTACGCACATTTGGACGATCAAATTGACAAAAAAAAATCACGAAATGCGCCAGTGTTTTTTATTGAAGGTGATTATAACTTGTTTTTCTATACTTTACGTCGTCGAAATAAATCTTTTATTCAAAAATAATTAATTTCATTAGCCAACGACTTGCAATAATCATATTGACGATTCTTTCCGTCGAATTTGACGATTTTCAACTAGATTTATCCGGCATCTATGATGCCGACTACATTGGGTTCATCAGATTTAAGGTCAGGATTTATATAGAATATTTTAGTCTTTTCCTCATGTTTATTTATTTTGTAGTTGTGGTTGTCGCATGGAAGATTCTGCTCTACTAAAATCAACACAAAAGACGATTTGATAAAATAACAATAACTTTTAATTTTATCTTTTTAAAAATAAATAAACTAAATTTTTTATTTCAGTAGAATAGGGCCACATGGGTAAACTATTAAACACACAAGTTGAACGTTTTTTACTTGAATATAATATGAAAAATTGTACTTTGTTCATCCGTCATTGCAACGAATTATTTCAAATATCCTATTTGAAATCATATAAAGGCTTAAGATAGTTTAAAGAAATTTCGCTAAAGGCTTACTTGTGAAAATCCGGATGACCGACATTCTTTATTTTGCACAATTTGGAAGCTTATTCATTCATTATATACTGTTCATACATAAACTTTTCAATTAATTCAATTATCAGTTAATTAAAAATTTTTTTGAGTGTTCATACATACTTAATATTGCTAATGCAAGTAACGTTTGACAACAGCTGATAGAAAATTTGTTTACATTTTGATTGTGAATCGCCATCTTTTATTTGAATTCAACACAACATCTACAAGGTGGCAGCGCTAGAGCAAAATTACAACATTACAACAAAAACAGACGTGTGGTAAGCCACGCTTGTCAAAAATATGTATAACTTTTATCACAATTATAATCAATGAAAGTACCATTTCACAACTGTAAATAACTTTTATTTGAATTATCTTTATGTACCCAAAATAATTTTTAAATGTTTAATTCAGAATAAACCAATAAATTCACTTTCATAAATGAGAACAATACATTTGATGTAAATGGCTTACTATGTTGCCAGTAGCACATGTCGTAATGCTGCCACCTTGTAGACGTTAATACACCTTGTTTGCATTTCTTTACATTTGAGTTTTCAAATTTTAACAAAGTGTGTTCATTGGGTATGCCAACTAAACGCGGTTGCCACAAGGTTGTATATTTAATTTTACTAAATATTAGAGCGATTAACTGTTAATTGGCAATTAAGTTAATTAAAATTTTGTATGGGTAATTAAAATGAATTAAGGCGTCAATTGCAAAATTTTGTTTGCGCGTGTATGAACAGCATAATTATAATTAGTCTGAAAAGTTAAAAAAAGTTGTTGCCTACTTAAAGTTTCATACCTCTATAAAAAACCCTCAGTTTATATTAATAAATATTTGTCGTCAAAATACCTTCCATTTTTATATTCTTTTCCTAGCTATCCAGTTTTGCAAATGCATACACGTTTTGATATCTTGCCAAATTTTTGTCAATATTGCTTTTAAGGTAATTTGGGATCCTATCTTGCTAACAAAAACAGCTGAATTGTAAGCTGTTCCTAGTATGACTTTTGCAAGTATGACTTTTCATGTTTTTTCCATAGCTACCCTTATTTCAGAGAACAGTTTTGCTTCTACTAATTTTTGCACCTATAGCGCGACTTCTTCATAAGCTTCTACTTTAGCTCTTTTTCGACGTGTCGCAAAGAACACAAGGCTAACACAAGGCTCCATGTTGAACAGTGTGTTCAACTCTTTAAAAAATAAAATCAGGATTTACATTATATCGTTCAATGTCTTTAATTTTTATTAAGATTCAAATTATAAATTTGCTACCAAAAACCCTGTACATATTATTAGCAAAAACCACACAACTCAACTATACTGTCACCTCAACTATAAAATTTAGTCTGAACATTCAAGAGCTATTGATGTTTTAAAAAAGCAAATCTATTCGCTCAATAAGTGGAAATGGTTTGAGGCTTGAGAACAAAAATATTCATTTGCGCGGCTCTTCTTTATTCCCCTTTCCCCTTCCAACCACTTATTCATTCAATGTATAGGGTGTTTTTTTAAGCCCGATAGAACTTGAAATTGTAAAAAATAACACAAAAAATTAAATTGTAATCAAAATTTTTTTTTATTCGAAAGATCAATACGTGACATTAACATTTGAAAATGATTTCGGGCATATGGGCACCGCGGCTGTTCTTGACGAAGCGCATTCTGGACGTCCAATTTTGGGCCACTTTTTCGAGCACTGCTGGCCGTATGTCACGAACAACACGAACAATGCTGGCCTCCCAGGCGTCAATTGTTGCTGGTTTATCAGCATAAACCAGTGACTTCACGTAGCCCCACAGGAAATAATCGAGAGGTGTCAAATCGCACGACCTTGGAGGCCAATTGACAGGTCCATTTCTCGAAATCAACTTATCGCCAAATTTTGATTTCAGTAAGTCGATGGTTGCGTTCGCCGTATGGCACGTAGCGCCATCCTGTTGAAACCACATCTCCTCCGGATCAATGTCATCCATATTTTCAAACAAAAAATCATTGATCATGGTGCTGTAACGATCTCCATTGACCGTAACGCGAGCTCCGGCCTCATTTTTGAAGAAATAAGGTCCGATGATGCCACCAGCATGAAAACCGCACCAAACAGTGCATTTTTCTGGATGTAATGGAGTCTGTAGGGTCTCTTGTGGATTGGTCTCACTCCATATGCGGCAATTTTGCTTATTAACAAACCCGTTAAGCCAAAAATGCGCCTCATCGCTGAACACAATTTTGCGTCTATAAGTTGCGCGAATCGACGACTGATTTTCAAAGTAAATTTGGATAATTTCGTAGCGTTGTTCAAGCGTGAGTCTATTCATGATGATTTGTCAGAGTATACTGAAACAAATAAAAAAAATGTTTCATCAAAATTTAATTTTTTGTGTTACTTTTTACAATTTAAAGTTCTATCTAGCTTAAAAAAACACCCTTTATTTGGATCAGCTTAAAGTATTGCTATTATATCACTTCGCTTATTTGTCTTCTATTTGGTATGATCCTAAAAAAAGATTTGAATAGCATTTTGACTAAAGTCTCTTCATAAGTTCTTAGAAGGAAGCAGACTCCTTTTTGACATTGGATAGTTTTGACCAATACAAACCACCGTGTCTAAATGGTATTGTAATAGCTGACTTGCAGCAGAATGGTTGATGCAGATTTAATCGGCCTAAGTTGTCCTACACAGCACAAGTTTGGCGTACTCTTTAATCCGAAGGAGTAAAGGGTTTCAGCCATGCGCCATAGTTACCAGGGAATATTAGATATTTTCCCTCCCTGCGATTTAGGTGTAAACCACAGCTAGAACGTTTCAGCCAAGCCCCTTGGGGCTTTGTCGAACACCGTTCTGCTAATTAACACTTGGTGAAGGCTTTTGAAGTTCAACATAATCTAAGTTAATCGCCTACAACACATGAACCACCTCTGAACTCAGAAATCAGAGTACCCAGGTTAGGCGTGCACTAAGATATAAATTGCATGTCGGGGGATCTTAACGAAATAGCGATTACTAACAAACGTTTAATGGAATTGCATGATACTTTATTTAGTAAATCGGCTTAGGCAACTAAATTTTTGGCATCAACTTTTCGGACTCAAATGTAACTTATTTTTCTGTTCCGAACTCGTTTTTTTGCGGATTTTTAGCAAATTCGGACTACTGCTGAAAAAAGTACTTTTATAATAAAAAGAATATAAGCACAACTTGTAAGAAATTCAAGTGAAGTTCATATTTAAAAAGGTTTTAAAAAACTGTTGTTGTTAAAAATATAATAACAAAAGTGCAGCTTTTAAACCAAGCTTAATTACAACAAGTGCATTTTCAACTCTGCCTATTAACTTTTAAAATCTAAAAAGCTCTACAAAAATTTTTTTCGTACAAATTCAGAACTAGTTTTGTTTCAGCTTGAGCTTGAACGTGTGAAAAATTTTTATCTAATCTTTGTTAATAAAAATAAATCGGTTGGTGCATAAAAATACTAAAAATTTTTCCTTTGAAGAAAATTCTAAAAAAGCTGTTACATTTTCATTACAACCTTTAAACGGCAAGCAGAATATAAGCTAAAATAATGCAACAAATCAGTGTACCAGCTGCTTACGGTTACGGCAGAAAACCAAAATTAATTGACCTTATGGTTATGGAAAGAATAATCGATTGCACTGCTACACATAAGCCTGTGGCTGTGTTCTGTAACTTTGGCGAGAAGTTCTCGCGTCGAAAACTTGCGAAACAAATTATTCCATCGTTTCTCGAAAAGTGAGAAAAAACTGCATCTGTAACTCATGTCGAAAACTATCCAAAGCGAGTGCGTCGTTACATTAGAAATGTCTGAAAATATAAAACGATGCCGACATACAATTTTAAAAATGAAAGCGCCAGCCACAATTAGTACCGCCGCCGATCAAAAATTGCTAAACTTAAGAAATTTTGTTCGACGGCGTCATATTATAACCGTCGGCTATTCTAGAAAATGTATGGTTTGGCTCTAATGTTTACATTTTATTTACAAATACATGCATATTTATGCGCAAAATTATGTAAAATTAAAAAATAATTGCAATTTGTGAATTCTGAAAAAAACATTATAAAATTGTTATAATATACTATGTTGGGTCGGATATTAAAATTGTTGAAATTAAAAACTTAAGTATTCCCTTAAAACTTGTTGTGTGAAGGATATAAAAGTTAATTAAAAAGTTAAAATAAAAAAACAATCATTCTAAACTGTGTAAATATCTATTTGATACTTAAATTAACAGCAAAATACTTATTTTTCAGCATTATTATTCATTTAGTGATGATTATTGTTATTTGGAAAACTATCTCACAGCCTTTTTATTTGCGAGAAATAATGACAGTTGAATGCGGGAAATTTTTGCGATAAAGTTTTACAGACACAGTTTTTCTGTAAAATGGCGAGTAAATTCCTTACGTGACAGCTATTACTCACCAAAAAAGTTATAGCTACAGTTTAGTGAGAAAAGCAGCTGTTTGTTTCAACTTTGTTTCATTTCGCACGTTTCAGTCGAAAAGTTTCTCGTGGCGAGAGTTACAGAACATAGCCACTAGTGCGAAAACCTGTTGTGTCTATGGTTATGGATTAGTTACGTCTAACTGCACGTATGTGCTAGTTTATCATACATGCATACACAAATGTATATTTCTTTTATATTACTGCATGTTTTCTTATTATTGAACGTGAATAAACAACTTTTGATATCAATTTCATGAATGTTAATATATGTATATTTTGCAAGCGCAGCAGCTTATCCAATGACGCTGTCTTGAGTTCACCTCCAGGAAGTAAAAGCGGCATCGGCAGACACTCCCCAACTATGCAGGTAAGAACTGAGTGTATATTATATATGTATAGTACCTGATGGACTAAGCTCTACTCTGAGTTTTAAGTTATATACATACATATGTAAATGTATATAACTTAACAAAACTTAATTCAGAAGATTTTTCCATTTTGGTACTGTTTAAAATCGTAATAAAATTGCGCTTGGACTACCATTTTGTTTTTTGTTTTTTTTTTTTTTTTCTTAGATTTAGTATGATATTCTTCAAATAATTAGCCTTGCTCTTTTCATTAAAAGGGCTAAGTTTGATATCCATACTAATATTTCATCAGGTGTTTCACACCCGACCATATTTTTCTCTAGGAAGATAGGCTTTCCTCCCCAAAAACTCGCAGATACTAAATTGCGAGCCGTTTTTGAGAACTTTTCATATATGTGCATACACTGAAAAATATTTGCTTCATATTTCCAATGAACCCCATTCACTAGATAATTTTCATTAACCGAATGAAAAATTACGTTCCATGAATGAAGATTCATAGCATTAATGAAAATATTCATTAAAATTGATTCATTAGTTTTCATAATTTATTAGAAAATTTCATTGGATTTGCTATAAACAATTTTTGAAGGCTGGGTACAAAATTTTAGAGATTTATTAAAAGTGAGATAATAAATATATTATAACTATTAACTAAATGCCAAAGGAAATTATTTTATACATTATTTACTGTGTAAAAAATTATTTTATCAATAGTTTTTTAGTTGTTATGAAAATGTTCATTATATTCATAAACTACCCTCATTTTAAGTACCTACATAGTTGAAATCAAAAGCAAAGAGATGGGCTCTTCTCTGGTTTTTTGCTTAAAGGAATATTTATTCTGTTACAAATGCAACAACAAAGTCACACTTAATTTTTTCCTTAGCCTTCGTTGTGAACAATTACATATGTATTTATACTATAGATTCTATAGCCAAAGCAAACGTTTTGTTTTTGCACGCAACGGGACTTTTTTTTTTTTGTTCTTCAAAAAGCAAAAGTTTGCAAAAGCAGAAGCAAACGTTTAAAAAAATAAATGAGTTTGCTGCAGTTCATTGTTTAAAATGATTTTGAAGTCAATAGACAAAGTTTATGAAGTGTATGAAAAATAAAATATACTTAATTATCCAAAATGTCTACATATGTATGTAACATTACATATTATTTTTTCAGTTATTTTGTGTTGAATTAAAATGTTTTGATTTCCTTTTTAATGTATTAATATTATTAATTTTATTTTGCATTATAATTAAAACAATAAAAAATTATTTTATGCTTAATATAAAAAAAATTGTTTAGTTTCTTTTCAGTAGCACAATTCTAATGAAAAAAGCTCATTAGAATAATGAAACTCCTCCTTAAACTAATGATTTTATTTCATTAGAATGAAGAAAATTTTTCACCAAATTCGTGAAGATTTTTATTGGTTCAACGAATTTATTCATTAAAATAGTGAAAATATTTCATAAAAATAATGTAACACATTCATTAGCCTAATGAACAAATAAAGTTAACCTAATGATTTTTTTCATTGTTTTAATGAAAAGTATTCATAAATATTATGATTTATGCTTCATTAACTTAATGAAGTTTTCATTAATCCAACGAATGTATTCATTAAATAATTTTTAATGAAAGAAGATTCATTAGTCCAATGAAGGCCATCATTGGCCGAAAAATAATGAAAATTTTCATTAGATTAATGTCAAAATTCATTATATTAATGAAGGAATTATTTTCAGTGTAGATTAAAAGTTCTCAAAAACCACAATGTCGCAAATTAGTAAGCGCCATAACGAAATGGAATTTTCCGAGAATGGGACCAAGAAAAATACATATTTGTACCAAAAACCTTAGATACAGCTACATATGCCGTAATATCGGATATGGGTAATAACCATAAATAAATTAATATTTCTGGGACCAGTATCCATCTAGATCTATTTTTCGTATCTGACAAATCCTAGATACTGATTTTCAGCACCGTCAGAAAACGTTAAACCTTTTTCAAGAGCGAATAAAAACGTTAGAAATGAAAAAAAAAAAACAACAAAATGACTTTACCCGGATCCGGAGACAATTCTTTTCGTCCTGAAAACCCACTAGATACTGATTTTCAGTTCATTTAAATAACAACAGCAAAAAATTTGTATGTTATTGCGGATTGCTAATCAACCAAGTAAAACAAAAACATAAAATTATATTTTTAGATATTTTGTTTTATATTATTTTTTTAAATTTTTTTTTATTTTTATTTTTATAATTCAATTATTTATTGTATTTTCTAAAAGAACTAACAATAAGTATGCAAATCTTAAAACTAAAAATTCATTAATTAATATAGAAAAAAAATTAATTAAAATTGAAAAATTTTATTTACTTAGGTCCAACCAATGCTAGACGAAAAGTTGTTTCTTGCGTGTATTTTGTTGGTAAATCACCTTTCCAACGCTCTGATGGTTGCAGGGGTGTCCATCCTTCTCAGTCGAGTGTGGCCACCAAAGTTAAGGATGCTACGTGCGAGAGGATTCGGGTGAGACTCCAGTCTGTTAATGTACCTTATCGCGTATTTTGAAAATTCATCTTTCACTAAGGGTACACCTACATCTTTGTGAATTCGAGAGTTTTTAACATACCATGGAGCTGAAGTAATTATACGGAGAATTTTATTCTGGCGCTTTTGAATTTTCTCAATGTTAGATGCAGAGGCGGTACCCCACAATTGAATTCCATAACTCCATATTGGCTTTAGGATTGCGTTATACAACAAAAGTTTGCAATCTAACTTCAAGATAGAATTTCTGCCGATGAGCCAATTTAGTTGCACCGCTTTTAATTTCATCTGGGTGACTTTAGCGTCAATGAGAGACTTCCACGTGAGCCTACGATCGAGGTGACTACCAAGGTATTTGACTTCACTGCGGAACAATGTAGTTGTTGATTTTAATAGCCGAACTAGTTTTTCTACGTAGTGTGGATGTAACATGGGTACATTTTTGTTCATTTACTTTTATTTTCCAAAATTTCAGCCATTTCTCCAATATAAGAATATGTTATTGCAAATTTTGTGATGCTAATTTATAGTCTTCATGGACACTGATGAATGCTGTATCATCTGCAAAGGTTGAAGTGTGAATTTTGCAGCTCATTGGCATGTCTGAAGCATAAATAAAATATAAAGTTGGACCCAATATGCTACCCTGGGGAACTCCAGCTTCGATTGGCTGAGCCGAGCTTTTGAAATCACCTTCCTTAACGACGAATTTCCGGTCATATAAGTAGCTCTCTAACAGCTTGTGCGTGTTTGCAGGCAAGTTTAATTTTATTTTATGGGTTAAGCCTTTGTGCCACACTTTGTCAAAAGCTTTGGAAACGTCAATAAATAGAGCTGAGCAATATTTTTTATCTTCGAACGCATTTCTGATAACATTCACCAGCCCGTGTGTCTGTACTATGGTGCTATGCTTAGCCCTAAAACCGAATTGATGGTTAGGAATACATCCTACTTCATTCAAGATTGGGGTCAACCCCGTCATTAGCAATTTCTCGAACAGTTTTGAAATTGTTGGCAATAGACTTATCGGCCTATATGACTCAACTTTTGTAAGATCCTTTCCTGGTTTGGGTATCATAGTAATGACAGACACCTTCCACTCAGTAGGAAAATATTCGAGACGTAAAATTTTTTTTTTTTTAAGCATTTTTTTATTTATTGAATCTTCAAAATGAACTAACAATAAGTATTCAAATCTTAATACTAAATTTAAAATTAAAAAATGTAATTCTTAAGTCCGGCCAATGCTAGACAAAAAAGTTTTATTATGCGGGAGCTATTTCGGTAAAATCACCTATTGAGCAATCTGATGGTGGCAGCGGTATCCCTTCTTTTAAGCCGAATGTGGCCGCCAAAATGAAGTATATTGCGCGCAAGAGGGTTTGGATGAAGTTCCAGTTTACTGATATACCTTGTCGCGTACTTAGAAAATTCCTCTTTTACCAGCGGAACACTCAGATCGTTATGAATTCGTGAATTTTTTACATACCATGGAGCTGCAGTAATCGTTCGTAGAATTTTGTTTTGTCGCCTTTGGATTTTTTCAATGTTTGACGCTGAGGCGGTGCCCCATAACTGAATTCCGTAGCACCATATAGGCTTTAGTATTGCGTTGTATAACAAAAGTTTGCAATCTAATTTCAGTGTCGAATTTCTGCCCATAAGCCAATTTAGCTGCGCTGCTTTTAGTTTTAACTGAGTGACCTTTGCTTCAATGTGAGACTTCCATGTTAGCCTACGGTCCAGGTGAATACCAAGGTACTTGACTTCGTTGTGCTGCGGAATAGGTGAGTTGTTAATTTGGATAGGCGGACATGTTTGCCTACACAGTGTGAATGTAACATGAGTACATTTCTGTTCATTAACTTTGATTTTCCAAAGTTTTAGCCATTTCTCTAATATTGAAGTATATTCCTGTAAATTTCGTGATGCTAAATGATGGTTGTCATGAACACTCAAAAACGCTGTGTCATCTGCAAAGGTAGAAGTGTGGATTCCAGATGTCGTTGGCATGTCAGAAGTGTAAATTAAATATAAAGTGGGTCCCAGAATGCTACCTTGGGGAACTCCTGCCTCGATTGGCTGAGTTGGGCTAATAAAGTCGCCTTCTCTGATAACAAACTTCCGCCCGTATAAGTAGCTTTCCAGAAGCTTGTGTGTATTTGCAGGCAAATTTAGCTTTATTTTGTGCATTAAGCCGTCGTGCCACACTTTATCAAACGCTTGAGAAATATCAATGAAAAGAGCTGAGCAGTATTTCTTCGCCTCAAAGGTTTGTCTTATGACATTGACTAGTCTGTGCGTTTGTTCTATGGTGCTATGCTTAGCCCGAAAGCCAAATTGATGATCAGGGATGCATCCCATATTGTTCAATATTGGACTCAACTTCGCCATTAACAATTTTTCGAATAGTTTTGAAATTGTTGGTAAAAGACTTATTGGTCTATATGATTCTACCTTAGTCAGATCCTTCCCTGGCTTGGGTATCATAGTAACCATAGACACCTTCCACTCTGCAGGATAATATTCTAGGCGCAAAATAGCGTTAAAAATAAAAATAAAAATTCTTCTAGCAACACGAGGTAACTGTACAGGCATCTTGCCAGTAATTTTATCAAAACCTGAAGCTTTTTTAGAGTTTACTTTATTTATAACGTTTTCGATATCTTGAAAACTAAGCCTCAAAGGCACAGGCGGTCTAACAGCATATGGCGGAAATTCAGCAACATCATCCACTGTATCATTTGCGGTAAAAACATTTTTCAAATGATTAACATACACCATCCCTTTTTCAGAATCACCTTATTTCATTACCAGAACTGCTTTTGAGCACAACAAATTGTTTAAGTTCGCTTACGCGACATTTTCATGAAAAACGCGATTTGGGCTATATCTCGGGTATATATGGACCGATATTGGAAATTTTCATTTTCCATATTTATGTAACCTAATTTCATTACCAGAAATGCTTTTGAGCACAAAAAAAGTTGTTTAAGTTCGCTTACGCGGCATTTTCATGAAAACCCCGGTTTAGGCTATATCTCGGGTATATATGGACCGATATCGGAAATTTTTATCTTCCATATTTATATAAACTCATCTTATCACCAGAACTGTTTTTAATAAAAAAAAAGTTGTTAAAGTTCGCTTACGCGACATTTTCATGAAAAACCCGGTTAGGGCTATATCTCGGGTATATATAGACCGATCTCAAAAATTTTCATTTTCCATACTTATATAACCTTATTTTATTACCAGAACTGCTTTTAAGCAAAAAAGTTGTTTAAGTTCGCTCACGCGGCATATTCATGAAAACCCCGGTCTAGGCTATATCTCGGGTATATATGGCCCGATATCGAAAATTTTTATTTTTCATATTTATATGACACTATTTCATTACCAGAACTGCTTTTGAGCACAAAAAAGTTGTTTAAGTTCGCTTACGCGACATTTTCATGAAAAACCCGGTTTGGGCTATATCTCGGGTATATATGGACCGATATCGGAAATTTTCATTTTCCATATTTATGTAACCTAATTTTATTACCAGAACTGCTTTTGAGCAAAAAAAAGTTATTTAGCTTCGCCTATGCGACATTTTCATTAAAATCCGATTTGGGCTATATCTCGGGTATATATGGACCGATATCTGAAAAAACAATTTTTTGTCTTTTAGTCACCATGCTTAATAAGTGTGTGAAGTTTGAAGCAAAACAAACAACTTTTGTTTTCAAAAATTTTCATACAAAACTGCAAAAAAACAAGTAAGAGTGTAAGATATTCGGCTGGGCCGAATCTAAAATACCCTTCACGATAGTCACGAATATGTATAGTATATTAAAAATGTGGCCTGAATATGCTCGGTTATATATGAACCGATATCGGAATTTTCTATTTTCTGTATTTTAGTAACCTTCTTTTATAACAAGAATTGCTTTTCAGCAAAAAAAAAAAAAAAAAAAAAAATTTTAATGAAAAAATCGGTTCAGGCTATATCTCGAGTATATATGGACCGATATCGAAAATTTTAATTTTCCATATTTATATAACGTTATTTCATTACCAGAACTGCTTTTGAGCACAACAAATTGTTTAAGTTCGCTTACGCGACATTTTCATGAAAAACCCGATTTGGGCTATATCTCGGGTACATATGAACCGATATCGGAAATTTTCATTTTCCATATTTAGGTAACCTAATTTCATTACCAGAACTGCTTTTGAGCACAAAAAAGCTGTTTAAGTTCGCTTACGCGGCATTTTCATGAAAACCCTGGTCTAGGCTATATCTCGGGTATATATGGACCGATATTGGAAATTTTCATTTTTCATATTTATATAACTTCATTTCATTACTAGAACTGCTTTTGAGCACAAAAAAGTTGTTTTAGTTTGCTTACGCGACACTTTTATGTAAAACCCGGTCTAGGCTATATCTCGGGTATATATGGACCGATATCGGAAATTTTCATTTTTCATATTTATGTAATCTTATTTCATTATCAGAACTGCTTTTGAGCAAAAAAAAGTTGTTTAAGATCGCTTACGCGACATTTTCATGAAAAACCCGATCGACCGACATCGAAAATTTTCATTTTTCATATTTATGTAACCTAATTTCATTACCAGAACTGCTTTTGAGCACAAAAAAGTTGTTTAAGTTCGCTTACGCGACATTTTCATGAAAAACCCGGATTGGGCTATATCTCGGGTATATATGGACCGATATCGAAAATTTTCATTTTTCATATTTATGTAACCTAATTTTATTACCAGAACTGCTTTTGAGCAAAAAAAAGTTATTTAGCTTCGCCTATGCGACATTTTCATTAAAACCGCGGTTTAGGCTATATCTCGGGTATATATGGACCGATATCGGAAATTTTCCATATTTATGTAACCTAATTTCATTACCAGAACTGCTTTTGAGCACAAAAACGTTGTTTAAGTTCGCTTACGCGACATTTTCATGAAAAACACGATTTGGGCTATATCTCGGGTATATATGGACCGACATCGAAAATTTTCATTTTTCATATTTATGTAACCTAATTTCATTACCAGAACTGCTTTTGAGCACAAAAAAGTTGTTTAAGTTCGCTTACGCGACATTTTCATGAAAAACCCGGTTTGTGCTATATCTCGGGTATATATGGACCGATATCGGAAATTTTCATTTTCCATATTTATATAACCTAATTTTATTATCAGAACTGCTTTTGAGCAAAAAAGAAGTTATTTAGCTTCGCCTATGCGACATTTTCATTAAAATCCGATTTGGGCTATATCTCGGGTATATATGGACCGATATCTGAAAAAAAAATTTTTTGCCTTTTAGTCACCATGCTTAATAAGTGTGTGAAGTTTGAAGCAAAACGAACAACTTTTGTTTTCAAAAATTTTCATACAAAACTGCAAAAAAAAATGGCATTTTTCGGAATTTTGAATATATCTCAGGTATACGTGGACCGATATTACTGAATTTCAATAGCAAACCCATGAATCGATGGGGTAAAAGAATGGTGAAAGAAAAAAGTTTCTAAGTCTAATGGTTTTCTCAGAAACGGTATTTCAACAGCGGACAGACGGACAGACGGACATCGCTTAATCGACTTTTCCATTAATTCTGATTCAGAATATATATACTTTATAGGGTCGCAAAAAAAAACTGTAGAAATTACAAACGGAATCACAAACTTATATATACCCTTTACATTTTTGTGAAGGGTATAAAAATGGCTTTTTTCGGAATTTTGAATATATCTCAGCTATACGTGGACCGATATTACTGAATTTCAATAGCAAACCCATGAATCGATGGGGTAAAAGAATGGTGAAAGAAAAAAGTTTCTAAGTCTAATGGTTTTCTCAGAAACGGTATTTCAACAGCGGACAACCAGACATCGCTTAATCGACTTTTCCATTAATTCTGAATCAGAATATATATACTTTATAGGGTCGCAGGAAAAAACTGTAGAAATTACAAACGGAGTCACAAACTTATATATACCTTTTACATTTTTGTGAAGGGTATAAAAATTATGATTCAGCGAATGTATCAGAATACCGTGCCACAGGACATCATCTGTTATGCTCCGGAATGGAAGTCAGGGTGTCCCTTCTTTTTAATCGTGTGTGACCACCAAAGGTAAGGATGTCTCGAGCCTTCCAGCGTATTTGGCAAATTAATCTTTTACTAAAGGTACGTTTAGGTCCTTGTGAATTCGAGAATCGTACGTAGAACGCTGTTTTGACGCCTTTGAATTATTCCAATATTCGATGCGGAGGCGGTGCCCCATAGTTAAATTCCATAGCACCATATTGGCTTTAGGATCGCGTTATACAGCAAAAGTTTGCAATCTAAGCTCAGGGTGGAATTTCCGCCGATGAGCCAATTCAATTGCGCGGCTTTTAATTTCATCTGGGTAGTTTTTGCGTCAATGTGTTTCTTCCAAGTTAGTCGACGGTCGAGGTGAATACCGAGATATTTGACGTCACTGTGTTGTGAAATTATTTGATTATTAATTTTTATTGACGGGCATGTATTTTTACGCAGTGTGAACGTGATATAGACACATTTTTGTTCATTTGATTTTCCAGAGTTTTAACCATTTCTCTAAATTGTAAATATGTTCCTGCAAATTTTGTGATGCTGTTTGGTGGTTTTCATGTACACTGAAAAAAGCCGTATCGTCTGCAAACGTGGATGTATGAATTTTATCGCTTGTTGGCATGTCAGAAGCATAAATCAAGTATAAGGTAGGGCCCAGTATGCTGCCTTGTGGGACGCCTGCGTCGATTGGTTGAATGGGGCTATAAAAGTCACCTTCCTTAACGATAAATTTACGTCCATACAAATAACTTTCAAAAAGTTTGTGGGTGTTCGCAGGAAAGTTTAGTTTTATTTTGTGCATTAAACCGGCATGCCACACTTTGTCAAAAGCTTGGGAAACGTCAATGAAAAGTGCAGAGCAATACTTCTTGTCTTCAAATGATTTTCTTATGACATTAACTAGTCTGTGTGTCTGTTCGATGGTACTATGTTTGGCCCTAAAACCGAACGGATGATCAGGAATACATTCTTTTTTTGCCAGTACTGGACTCAACTTCATCATTAGCAATTTCTCAAATAGTTTTGAAATTGTTGGCAGTAGACTTATTGGTCTGTACGATTCTACTTTAGTATGATCCTTCCCCGGCTTAGGTATCATCGTTATCATAGACACTTTCCACTCGACCGGATAATACTCAAGGCGTAAAATGGCGTTAAAAATAAAAAGTAGAACCCTTCTAGCTACACGAGGTAACTGTTCAAGCATTTTACCAGTAATTTGATCAATGCCCGGAGCTTTCCTGGGGTTTGTATTACCGATAACGTTTTCGACATCTTGAAAATTAAATCTCAAAGACACAGGAGGTCTAACAACATATGGTGGTAATTCCGCTGTATTATTCTCTGAATCATTTGTGATAAAAGCGTTTCGCAAATGATCGACATACAACATTCCCTTTTCAGAATCGCTTCTTGCCCAGTCGCCAGTTGAATTTCGCAAAGGTGGCTTACCTATTACGGGTCTTTTTAAACCTTTTGTCGCTTTCCACAAGGAATAATGAGATTGAGGGGTACCATCAAGGCTTTCCAAATATGTTTTAAGGGAAGCCATTCTATGGACTTCAAGCAGATTTCTTAGCTGAGTTATGCATTCCCGTAGCCTAGCTTTAAGCTGGGGCGACCTGCGAAGTTGCCACTCTCTTCTGACTCTTCTTTTTTCTGACAGAAGTTTCTCAATTTCAGATGAATAAGTTCTATTGCTCTCATTTCTAGGTCTTAAATGACTAGTGGTAGCATGCTGTACGGCCAGTTTGAGGTTTTCAGAAAAATTGTTAATTGACACATCAATATCCTCAGGCGTTCTCAAGGCGATATTTTCAGTACAATGTGTGTCAAAAATTTTTTGTACTTTAACCAATTAACTCTATTGACAGTCAACGGTGAGCCAATCTCTTGGGGGAACGAAACAGAGATTATAGTGGGAGAGTGATCTGATGACAAATCTAATGAAGGCTCCACTTGCATCCACTCTAAAGGAAAATTTTTCGCAACTCCAAAATCTATAACGTCTGGGATCTTTCGTCGGTCTGTCGGCCAATAAGTGGGGTGTCCGCTTGAAACCACATCTAAGCCCATTTTGGAAACGGTGTCAAAAAGCACACGGCCTTTCGAGGTAATTAAGCGTGATCCCCAAAAAGTGTGTTTAGCGTTATAGTCGCCAGCCGCTAAAAATCGAGGCCCAAGTGATTTGAAAAAATTTGAATATTGGCTTTCTGTTATTGAAAATCGGGGCGGTGAGTAAATCGAGGAAATAACGATTTTTTCATGAAAATATTCAATGCATATATTAGTTGCTTGGAGATACTCCTCACGTGTCTCGTTCATTAAATAGTGCTTAATTCTGGATTTTATTAGAATTGCCGATCCTAGGCAAGATCTTCCGCGGGGATCTTTAGTGTCATATAATGCGTACCCATTAATTTTGAAATAACTGTTGGTTGTCAAATGGGTTTCAGCAATCAACATTATATCGATTTGCTTTTCCATAAGGAAGTGCTCAAGTTCATTTTTTTGTTGGCGAATGCCGTTTGCGTTCCAGAAACATATTTTCAACCAATTCATTTTTTTAAAATTGCAGGCAAAATAGTGGATTGCATTTTCAGCATTTCCTGCATCATGTTCGTCATGGAAACCGTAAATGTATTTATAGATTGAACAAGAGTCTGCAGAGTTGCCTCAAGATTGCTAAAATTTTGGTCGGAGTTTTGAGGCTTGGGCTCCTGATTCAAGTTTGGTTTATCGGATTTTACCACATTCGCATAAGAAATTTGTTGGGGGTTTTGCACGTGCATATGGCTGGTTGGCTGGCGTACCTGGGAGAAATTGGTTGTAGAAATGGTGTTAGACTGCTAGGGTGGCATATTTAAAATTGATGGCCTATTTGTCATTGATCTCTTGAAGTGAGTATAGACAGGACAACCCCTGTAGTTTGCAGTGTGGTTACCACCACAATTACTGCATTTTTTAACGCTCGCGTCAGTCTTAGGTTTTTTGCACTGTGATGTACCGTGAAGTTCACCACACACAACGCAAACTGCGGGCAACTTACAATAGGCCTTAGTATGGCCAAATTCTTGGCAGTTTAGGCATTGGACGGGCCCTAAACGCTTATGAGGCTCCTCAACGGTAACCTTACGATGCAAAAGATATTTGAGGTTATAAATTGGATGCACTTCATTCTTTTTCAGGAGAACATCTCTAGGTTCCAATTCAACCCTAAACATGGGTTGAGGAATTTTTTCACGGTTTCTAATATTAACCACATTTTTAATTTTGAAGCCATTGTCTTCTAGTCCGGTTTTGACCTCATTCGTGTCAACAAAAGGGTCAATACCTTTTATAACGACCTGAATACCTTTGGCACTTTTAAGCTGATATGTGTAAAATGATCGCTTCTCCTTCTCTAGAACGTCAGACAACTTTCGGTATTCATTTTCACTGTTTACCTGGATTTTTGTTTCATTTATGCCGCCGTGCTTAACCGATGTTACGTTAAAAGTGTCTTTGCCGATTGCCGCAATAAGTTGCTTTACCAGGTCACTAGAGGTAGGCTCTCGCAAATATATTGGTGGCGGCTTAAAGGTTTTTTTAGATATAGTTGGCTCATCTGTTTGCAGTATAGCAAACCTATTATTATCCGTTGCCGAAGTCCTATTATCATCTTTAGAAATTTTCGGTTTAGATGATATTTGAGCTGATTTGGGGCTTCGCTGTCTCTTAACCACGGTTATGTACCTGTCCATGCCTACTTGGGTTTTTGGCTTATCATCAACAATTAAACCGGAAGATGTTTTGTCTTCAGTTGTAACAACAATATTTGGCGAACACGAACGCGGGCGTTTCCTATCTCTTAGAGACAGGAAATTTTCCAGTGATTTTTTCACAGATTCTTCCTCTGAAATCCAAAGATTTTTTCTACCGGAGCTAAGCTCTTTTTCAGAATTACATCTGATAGGTGCACTATGCAATTAATTGTTTCTATTTTTTATTTACAATTTAAAACAGTATTTAAAAAATGTCACAAAATTTTTCTTTTAAACAAAAACACTCTGTTCACCTATTACGGTTTTTACTTAATCCCGTTATATTTTTTTTTTTTTTACTTTGCGATCAAAAAAACAAACACGTCCGTTCACTATCGAAGCTAAACAACGACTCGAGACGTAAAATAGCATTAAATGTTAAAATTTTAATGAGACGTAAAATAGCATTAAAAATAAAAAGGACGAGTCTTCTAGCTACTCGGGGTAACTGTACAAGCATTTTGTGGGTAATTTTATCAATACCTGGAGCTTTTCTCGGGTTTAAGTTACTAATAGCATTATCGACATCTTGAAAACGAAGTCCAAAAGGTCCGGGAGGTCTAACTGCAAATGTTTGTGATAACAAATAATTAATTAATTTGGAAAAACAACTTGCTAAAAAATTAAAATAAAATTCAAACAATTAAGTTTTTTATTCGCTATTTAAGCTTCTAACATTTATACCAGTAAAAAATTATAAATAGCTTGTTTTCTATGTTTCCCAGCTATCTATATTTGAAAGGTGTAAAGAAATGTTAGAGACGTTTATAAATAGAAAAGCTTGTTTTTTGTGTTTTGACGGATATTATTAAAGCACTTTTCTTTTCAAATTCTCAGCAATTTATTTGGATTGTTGGGATATAAAGTTGAATTTTGGAGAATATCTTTCAAAAATTTCCAAAGTTTACTGATGATTAGGGTAGTTCCTATGAAATGTCGACATATAGGCGAAACATAGAAAACAAGCTATTTATAATTTTTTACTGGTTTAAAATAAAATTGTTCATTTGAATAACAACGCAATAAAGTTTGGAAATTATAAAAAAAATATTCACAAAATTAGGTCTTAATGCTAAGAACTATTAAGTTCCACATGTTCTCTAAAAAACCACAAATATGCGACTTGGAATGGAATCGTAGAGAGTTTTAAGGTAAACTAGGGAAATTTCATCCCAAGCAGTCTCGACGGCATTGATCAATTATGGAATGTCTTCAAATTGTTTACTTCCTTCACAAGCCTTTCGCAAATATTTCCCACTATGTTTAAGTATGCTGAGTAAGGTGGCCACTCTATCAGCGTCACAATTTGCTCACTTATCTAGGCTTTTATCGCTCTAGCATTGTGTATCAGAGCGTTATCCTGTTGAAAAATCTTACGCACAGGTCCAAAACTGTTGCTGCATTCCTCAAAAGCCTTTTGAGGAAATCAATGCGAAAGAAAGCTAGTCATTCGCATTCAAATCGATTTGGGTTGGTCTATCTCACTATTAATCGTTCGCATATTCTTATGTATATATTTTCATTGAGTTTTGACACATCGTTCGCATTGAAAGAAGTTAGACAAACCCACGCTTAGATTGCGAACGCAAGCACGCTGTCAAGATTGGTAAACTGGCTGTTGGCAATAAAATACTTGCTAGTCTTCCTTATATGTTTTTCTTGTAGGAATCCCGATTTTTTAAGTAATTGAATACAACACAAGCACTTCTTTCAATTTTCTCTCCAACACTTCTAAAGGACAACTTTTCTTGCAAAAAAGGCTTAAAATTTTTATTTTTTCTCTAATATTAAAGGAACGTGAAAGCGTCCCATTTAAAATTTGTATTTTTTTTATTTTATGAAGTGCAATTTATCAAACTAAGTAAGACTTAAGAAACTGCGAAGTGCATTCGCTTAAGAATATTAAAAATTATCAACTGTATTCATACGAACCATTTGAACGTAAATTTTTTTGCCATTTTAGGCTTTGAACGCTACATTCGTTACGGGATTTCTTTTATTCTCTCTTTAAACATTTTCTTAAACCAGTTTCAGTTTGTTTTTGTCCTGTTTTTTTATCTTGGACCTTTTTTCATTACCAGAACAACAAAAATGTAAAGGGTATATATAAGTTTGTGATTCCGTTTGTAATTTCTGCAGTCTTTTTTTGCGATCCTATAAAGTATATATATATTCTGATTCAGAATTAATGGAAAAGTCGATTAAGCGATGTCCGTCTGTCCGTCTGTCGGTCGTTGAAATACCGTTTCTGAGAAAACCATTAGACACAGAAACTTTTTTCTTTCACCATTATATTACTCCATACTGCCATGTGTTTGCTATAGAAATTCAGTAATATCGGTTCACGTATAGCTGAGATATATTGAAAATTCCGAAAAAAGCCATGAATTTTTGCAATTTTGTATGAAAATTTTTGACCAACAAAGTTGTTCGTTTTGCTTCAAAATTCACACACGCATTAAGCATGGTGATTTAAAGGCAGATATCGGTCCATATATACCCGAGATATAGCCCAAATCGGGTTTTACATAAAAGTGTCGCGTAAGCGAACTAAACAACTTTTTTGTGCCCAGAAGCAGTTCTAAAAATAAAATAAGGTTATATAAATATGGACAATGAAAATTTCCGATATCGGTCCATAGAAAACCAAGATATAGCTTAAACCGGGTTTTTAAAGAAAAAATTTTTTTAAATATTTCTTATTTTTGCAGCAAAAGATCGTTTTATGTTATGTAAAAAAATTTAACAATATTTATTTTCAATATTTCGATAACAATTTGTTATCATCGTCAGGAAAATTAATATGTTATTAAAAAATTTTTCAATTTGAAAAATTATTGTCAAAAAATTCCTATATACAAAAAATCTATACACCAAGAAAAATTATTAATTCATACACAAAGAAAAAATTCTTAACAATATTATCAAATTGAAAAATTTTTAAATTGAAAACTTAAAAAATATCTATTTAATATACTGACAGAAACATTTTTGGGTTATTAAAAAATCAAAAAAGAAAAAATATAATATTAATAACAATAATGACAAACATAAAAAATAACATAAAAACCAAAATAACCTAATTCTGCAACCAACACATGTTTTGCAACATGTTGTTTCTCAACTAGCAAAACAAATGTTGTTTACAGAATAACATGGAAATATTATTAACATAATTTAAAAAAAAAAAAAAAAAAAAAAAAAAAAAAAAAAAAAAAAATTTTTCCTAACATTCATTCTCCTAACAACAATTCAAATCTAGAATTTCTTATTAACTAAATATCTATAATTCTGTGCTAATTTTTCTGTGTCTACCTTGAAGTTAATTCTCTGTGTTGTTGGTGTGTTTATAATCTCTAACATTTCTAACATGTAACGCTTCTTATAATTATTTTCCGTCCTTAAAATTGAAACATTTTCAAAGTTTGGAGAGTGATTAAATTTTGAACAATGAGAAGATAAAGCAGTTTTTTGTGAATTAATATCCCTATATCTTTGATCTGACTTATGTCCTGCAATTCTCGTTCTCAATTTGTTTTTTGTAGTTCCGACGTAAACTTTACTACAATTTTCTTGGTCATTACCCTGACAAGGAATTCTATAAACCGAATTTGAAATGTCCCATTTATTAAGTCTATCTTTAGTCTTACTAAATAATTTACCTAACGTATTATAGCTTCTATGAGCCATTCTATATCCTTCTTTATTATATATATTAGACCTTGCTAATCTTTCTGATAAACCTGGAATATATGTTAAAGATTTATACATTTTGGGTTCTAATGAGGTACCTAAATTCTGTACATTTCTATTTTTAAACTGACTTACAAATCTAGAAGCAACTTCAGATGGAAAACTGTTGTCTTCCAATATGTTTTTAATCTTTATAATGTTCTTTCTATGGAACTCCTCATCACTTATTGTAAGAACCCTTTCTACAAAATTTTTAGCTGTGTTTATTATTATATTTCTGCTATGCTTTGAAAAATAGTTAATTAATCTCCCTGATGCAGTTGGTTTTTGGTACCAATCAATTACAAGTTTATTATCTCTCCTAATTATCAAAGTATCCAAATATGGTAATCTTGAACTGTATTCCTTTTCAATAGTAAACTTAATGCTTGAGTTAAAACTATTCAAAGTTGAAAACATATTATCAATTGCTAAGTCTGGAATAATACAAAATAAGTCATCTACATATTTTGTCATTAATCTTGGTTTTATATGTAATCTCTCTATTGTACTATCCAATAGTCTTTCCATTACTATATCAGCAATAATTGGAGAAGCTGGAGATCCCATAGGAAGTCCATTTATCTGTGAATATATCTTACCATCATACTGAAAATACCTGTTATCTTCTATACAAAATTTTAAAATGCGCAAAAATAGACTTTTCTCTATTCTTGTATGTTGAGTTATTACATCCCACTTATTCTCTATTGTGTTCATTGCTAAATCAACTGGTATACTAGGAAACAAAGAAACTACATCAAAAGAAATTAATCTTTCATCACTATCTATACTCTGACCTTTTATTCTATCCTTAAATTCCAAAGAATTTTTAATATTATATACAGAACTATCAGTAATTTTTCTTAAAATATTTACCACATATTTATTTTTTTTTTTTTTTTTTTTTTTTAAATTATGTTAATAATATTTCCATGTTATTCTGTAAACAACATTTGTTTTGCTAGTTGAGAAACAACATGTTGCAAAACATGTGTTGGTTGCAGAATTAGGTTATTTTGGTTTTTATGTTATTTTTTATGTTTGTCATTATTGTTATTAATATTATATTTTTTCTTTTTTGATTTTTTAATAACCCAAAAATGTTTCTGTCAGTATATTAAATAGATATTTTTTAAGTTTTCAATTTAAAAATTTTTCAATTTGATAATATTGTTAAGAATTTTTTCTTTGTGTATGAATTAATAATTTTTCTTGGTGTATAGATTTTTTGTATACAGGAATTTTTTGACAATAATTTTTCAAATTGAAAAATTTTTTAATAACATATTAATTTTCCTGACGATGATAACAAATTGTTATCGAAATATTGAAAATAAATATTGTTAAATTTTTTACATAACATAAAACGATCTTTTGCTGCAAAAATAAGAAATATTTACCAAAACAAGATCAAATAATTAAATATTAAAAAAATTTTTTTTTGCTTAAAAGCAGTTCTGGTAATAAACTTAGGTTTTATAAATCTGGAAAATAAAAATTTCCAATATCGGTCCATATATACCCGAGATATAGCCTAAACCTGGTTTTTCATGAAAATGTCGCGTAAACGAACTTAAACAATTTTTTGTGCTCAAAAGCAGTTCTGGTTTAGGTTTTATAAATATGGAAAATGAAAATTTCCGATATCGGTACATATGTATATACCCGAGATATAGCCTAATAGTACGTTTCCATTATAAGCATATTAAGTTGATTTGAGGAAATCATTTCGAAGTGTTTCCATTATGTTGTAAGTAATTTTCTCTTTGAATTTTCGAAATCAGTTTGACGTTTGTATTGTTTGATTATGTTTTAACATAGAAAAAATGAAAATTTTATTGAATAAACATTGTGCAAAAAGCTGTGTTATTCGGGAATAAAACGGGATTAAACACCAACGAAATAGTTTTAATGATGCTCTGGTTTATTTATGTGTTCTTTTTGGCTGCGAGATATTGAATATCTTGTCAGAATGCGTTTCAACGGAGGATGATGACTAACTTTCTTTTGATACCGAGAAAAGCGTTAAAAAAGTCTTGAAGTTGCTTCCCTTATACGAAGATATGGGCATAAGAAACAAATGCATTATTACTAAATTGGCTTCAACATGGGAGGGTATCCAAACTGCAAAAATTCTAGAATCCAAGCATAACGTAAAGACGTTGCTTGTGTTGAAGCAAATATAGCACATCCCCATTTGTAGGTAGCATTCTTGATTGGCATGTTGCCATATAAAAAGCAATATTAACATTAGGAAGGTCCAAAACTATTTACGACTATTATAAAAAATTTGAATATCAGACTATGGTTATGGATGCGTACTATAGAAATTTTGGAGAAATTAATGCACTAGCCGGCTGTGACTGCGAAAATGATGCCGATGAGGTTACGCCCCAATTAAATAGAGATCAAACAGCATACAAATAAAATAGTTTCGTGTTTATATTCTTTATTGGTACAGGATTAAGCGTTTATTAGTAAATAAAATGTACATAAATACTTTATACCATAATTTTTTTTAATTTTTTTTATACGAGGAAATAAAATTATGTTTATAATTAAAAGAAAGATACTTTATTTAGCAGACTAAAAAAAACCTAAAAATCGAAATTAACATTGACAATAAATGTTTTTTTCACTTCATCAACAAATAAAATCAACCAATGTGGTTTATATTAAATGTCACTTTTTCGAAATGTAACTCACTAATAATGGATGCTCCCAAGGTTGCATTTGTAAGAATACCAGTAGCGCAGTGCTGCACAGATAAATTTCGACTTAATTTGAAACAAATTAAGTCATTTGATCATATGAAAAATGTATGGGAAATCATGTCACAAATTACTTAATTTGGGCAAATGATATGATTTGGCCCAAATTACGTATATGGAAACGTACTATAAACCGGGGTTTTTATAAATATGTCGCGTAAGCGAACTTAAACAACTTTTTTTTTGCTTAAAAGCAGCTCTGGTAATAAAATAAGGTTATATAAATACGGAAAATGGAAATTTCCGAGATATAGCGTAAACCGCGGTTTTATACCTGACTATTGTGAAGGGTATTTTAGATTCGGCCCAGCCGAATTTACCACACTCTTACTTGTTTTTTATATAAAAAATGTTTTAATTCAATTCGATATTTCGTCTTCCTTGGGAACCCTTCTTCAGGAAAAAATTTTTAGTTTTGTTTACAAAATCAAAAATATTTGAAAACATATTGAAAACAATTATACATTGTAACAAAAAGTTAAAGTACATAAAAAGGTTATTATTATAGTGTTATATACATACATAATTATAGATATCTTAATTTGTCAATGTATTACTCTATTTTTATAAATGAAATGCCTATAGTTCTGAGCTAAATTTTCTTATAGACAGAGTATTTAATATAAGCGATATTAGGTTCCATAAGAATGAAAATATTTTGAAGAATATATTACATGAAAAACGTTTTTCTAAAAACCTTGTTTGCAAATTAATTAGACAGTATGATAGTAGTAATAGATTAGATGTTAGTATGGAAGCAAACGTATATAAATCGTTAGCTTATGTACCTGGATTGTCTGAAAGGTTACAAAGGACTAGTATATTTGATAAAAAAAAAGTATAAAATAGCACATAGGATTTATAAAACAGTGGGTGGATTATTTAGTAAAACCAAAAATGGATTGAATAAATTAGATAAGTCAAATTTAGTACACAAAATTCCTTGTGGCGGTAATGATAGCGAACGATGTGATAAGGTTCATGTAGGAACAACAAAGAATAAATTAAAGACTGTAATAGGATTATTTTATGTTTATTTACGTAAAATAAAACTTGTTTTTATAACAGTTTATAATTATAAAATAAATGTTGATGCAAAGTTTATAGTTAATTGTTGTCAATCTTTAACGTACAGCTTATTCTCAAAATGGCAATGTAAACGCGCACTGCAAAAACAGAATGAGACCGAATTAAATAGGAACAGTCAAGAATTTGAATTATATGTGGCTACCATCGCTACCAACAAATAATTATTATTCTTTAGCTAAACACACTAAGCAACAAGCAACGGCGACCATCGCTACCACGAAGCCTGTTCGCTTAAGAGGCTAACACCAACCTGCAAAAACAGAATGAATTATGTTCGCCAAATGTGCTGCTTCTATACACTTGAAAATAAGCTTTAACCCTAAGCATTATTCTCAAAAGCTCTAACATAATAAGCTTTTAGCCTAAGATCGATTCTCATAAGTTATACATAAACAAAATAAGCTTTTACCCTAAGCATTGTTCTCATAAATATTAATGACCAAAATAATAAGCTTTTACCCTAAAATGCCTTCTCATAAAATCGAGTGATCAAACAATAGTAACTATTGTTAAGTACTCGCCCTACAGTGCAAATGGAATTCCCTCATTCTACTGTCTTTCTTCACACAAAAAACCAAATGACAAATATAATTGTGCTGATGCTTAATGAGCACAGTTATAAAATACAGTTGAGTTACATCGATCAACAGAAGCACACTTTGCTGATTGCAATAATTATATGTAAGGTTATATGTTGAATTTAAAAATAAAGATTGGAATTATTAGGAGCAACTTGTTTTCATTAAATTAATACTAATTTAATAATTATCATAGAATATAATAATGAAAAATAATAAAATAAGTATTTGTGAATGATAAATAATAGCGGCCTGCTACAGTCTCCCCCTTTGGAGCACAGAACCTCGGCTCGAGCTGTACTACAACATCTTCTAGGCTTTCTTCGGTCTACTTCGTCTCTTCATGGGATGGATTGGTGCTGGAACTTCTTCATCATCGGTACCTTTAAACAATGTCAAGGCTGAAGCATGATAGGTACCAAGTGGGATGGCTAGATTATCTGATGAGGATACTTCATAGCTTGAGGATCCAATCTTCTTGGTGATAACATAAGGACCATCACGTTTAGGCATACATTTGGATGAAATATCTTTAGCTGCATTACTCAAAATATGGGTTGATACCAGTACCTTAGTACCAACTTTAAGTTCTGGTTGTGGTCTTCTTTTTCGATCGACCTGGGCTTTGTTTCTATCTTGCACTTTCATCTCAGTTTCCTTAGCGTCTTCCAAAATATTGGAAATAGTCTTCAAGTGGGATGTAATTTTCGGATTCAATAATGTTTCTAACATCATACTTGGGGTCATCTAATGTACGCAGTTCTCTACCAAAAGTCAGGTATGCTGTACTATAACCTGTACTTTGGCATTTAGCAGTGTTCATGGCAAATCGTATAGCAGCTAGGTGTAGATGCCAATCATTATGTTATTCTGCGCCAAAATGGCCAATTGTGATTTCAGATTTCTGTTTTTTCATTCAACAGGATTTGCCTCAGGGTGGTATACTGATGTAACCTGTTGCTGTATCTCAAGGTAATACGTAACTTGTTGCATTATTGCAGATTCGAATTGTATACCATTATCAGACTTGATACGCCTGGGATTCCATATTGTAAAAAGATCAAATCTATGAGGATCTTAGTGCACGCTTTTGCTGTCGCATCTTGCAATTTAAATATTTCTACCCAACGGCTGGCAACATCTTCCACAATCAGTATCCATCGGTAACCTTCTTCTGTCTTGAGCAATGGGCCAAATAGATCTACGGCTATTATTTCAAATCGTTGTTTGCTACTAGTCGTCTGCATAAGCCCAACTGGTTTCATATTCGCTGCTTTGAAACGCTGACATTCAATACAGTTTTTCACATACTTGAAAATTTCACTTCGGTTAATCCAGTAAATGGAATTTTCATCGTGGTTTTCTAGGGACGCAACGATTTCCCTCAAATAATCGTCCTTTAGTTGTTCTTCACGAATTTCAGTAACGCTTTTTGTGGGCATATTTACGTAAAATGCGCAAAAATAATTATTTTCTTTATCATCACCATCGTAATTTGTGTCGGGTGGCCTTGAAACCAAATCGGCCACAACATTTGCCTTGCCGGTTAGATATTCAATTTTAAAATTGTATTGCTGAATTTGTAGGCCCCATCGAGCGAGTCTTCCAGTTGGTGATTTCAGTGTGAGTAGCCACTTTAGGGGTTTATGATCAGTAAGCAGCCTGATTTCTTCCCCTTCGATATAACCTCGAAACCCACTGCAAGCCCAAACTATCGCTAAGGCTTCTCGCTCTGTAGTAGAATAATTGCGTTCAGCGCTACGTAGCAATCGACTAGTATATTCTATAGGATGCTCTTCTGGACCCTGACCCTTGAGTAAAACTGCTCCCAATTCATACGCACTAGCATCGGTTCTAATTGAGTTTGGCATATTCTCAATCGCTTATTTTAATACAGGTGGCGTTGTTAAAGAGTCTTTAATGCAGTAAAAGCATTATTTTCCTCTTCTCCCCATCGCCATACAGCCGCTTTCTTCGTGAGGTTCGTTAACGGTCTGGCGGTATCAGCATATGATGTAAGCTTACAAGCCACCTTAAATAGTGCCATACTTAGCAAAAACTTCATCCAGTTGCTTCTTCTCTGCTTTACTCAGTCCCATACCATCAGTTGTCTTTAAAATTTTGTATTCAAATGAATATAATGGCATAAGTATAGGATCTTCACAGTCGTCATGAGGCTTATAAGCAACTCCGCTAAAAAGTCCATTGTCTTTTGATCTTTCCGGCGTAACCATATCCGGAGGAATAGCATCTTTAAAAATAGCTTGAAACTTTGTATATAAAAAACAAAACTGACCTCAAGCTTAAATAACATTACAATTTAATTAAAAAACAAGAAGAGTGTAGTATATTCGGCTGGGCCGAATCTAAAATACCCTTAACGATAGTCACGAATACGTATAGTATATTAAAAATGTGACCTAAATATGCTCGGTTATATATGAACCGATATCGGAATTTTCTATTTTCTGTATTTTAGTAACCTTCTTTTATAACGAGAATTGCTTTTCAGCAAAAAAAAAAAAATTTTTTTTAATGGAAAAATCTGTTCAGGCTATATCTCGGCTATATATGGACCGATATCGAAAATTTTAATTTTCCATATTTATATAACCTTATTTTATTACCAGAACTGCTTTAAGGTGAAAAAAGTTGTTTAAGTTCGCTTACGCGGCATTTTCATGAAAAACCCGGTCTGAGCTATATCTCGGATATATATGGACCGATAACGGAAATTTTCATTTTCCATATTTATATAACCTTATTTAATTACCAGAACTGCTTTAAGGTGAAAAAAGTTGTTTAAGTTCGATTACGCGACATTTTCATGAAAAACCCGGTTTGGGCTATATCTCAGGTATATATGGACCGATATCGAAAATTTTAATTTTCCATATTTATATAACCTCATCTTATTCCCAGAACTGTTTTTAAGCAAAAAAAGTTGTTTAAGTTCGCTTACGTGACATTTTCATGAAAAACCCGGTTTGGGCTATATCTCAGGTATATATGGACCGATATCGAAAAATTCATTTTCAATATTTATATCACCTTATTTTATTACCAGAACTGCTTTAAAGCAGTTTAAGTTCGCTCACGCGGCATTTTCATGAAAACCCCGTTCCAGGCTATATCTCGGGTATATATGGACCGATATCGGAAATTTTCATTTTCCATATTTATGTAATCTTATTTCATTACCAGAACTGCTTTTGAGCAAAAAAAATTGTTTAAGTTCGCTTACGCGACATTTTCATGAAAAACCCGATTTGGGCTACATATGGACCGGGTACATATGGACCGATATCGGAAATTTTCATTTTCCATATTTATGTAACCTAATTTCATTACCAGAACTGCTTTTGAGCACAAAAAAGTTGTTTAAGTTCGCTTACGCGGCATTTTCATGAAAACCCCGGTCTAGGCTATATCTCGGGTATATATGGACCGATATCGAAAATTTTCATTTTCCATATTTATATAACCTAATTTTATTACCAGAACTGCTTTTGAGCAAAAAAAAGTTATTTAGCTTCGCCTATGCGACATTTTCATTAAAAATCCGATTTGGGCTATATTTCGGGTATATGGACCGACATCTGAAAAAAAAAATTTTTTGTCTTTTAATCACCATGCTTAATAAGTTGGTGAAGTTTGAAGCAAAACGAACAATTTTTGTGTTCAAAAATTTTCATACAAAACTGCAAAAAAAAATGGCTTTTTTCGGAATTTTGAATATATCTCAGCCATAGGTGGACCGATATTACTGAATTTCAATAGCAATTACATGGCAATATGGAGTAATAGAATGGTGAAAGAAAAAAGTTTCTAAGTCTAATGGTTTTCTCAGAAACGGTATTTCAACAGCGGATAGACGGACAGACGGACATCGCTTAATCGACTTTTCCATTAATTCTGATTCAGAATATATATACTTTATAGGGTCGCAAAAAAAAACTGTAGAAATTACAAACGGAATCACAAACTTATAAATACCCTTTACATTTTTGTGAAGGGTATAAAAATCAAAAAATTGTTAAGATATTATTAAATTATGTAAAACTTTTTCATGTCATTCTGTGAGCAACATGTTCCATGTTGATTTGTTTAAAGTTGAGGATCAATATGTAATCGTTAACAGGGTTTGTGCTGGTCGCAGAATAAGTTTAATTTTGCATTATGTTATTTTTTAATTTGTAAATATTGCTACGATTTTTTTTTTTGTGTTTGAATTTTTTGTCTATAAGAACTTTTTGACAACATTTTTTCAAACAAAAATTTTTATAACATTTTCATTTTCCTGACGATGCTAACAAAACGTTAGCGAAATATCGAAATAAAAATAAAACAAAAACCGCTATTAAAAAAAAAAAAAGAAAACACATTATCTTTAGCTGCAAAACTTTAAATAATTTAACATAAAAGAAGAATATTCGGCAGTTTTTGCTGAAGCATTTACTTATGTCTTCATCTAGAAAACAAAGGTTTTACTTAAAGCGGTCGAAAAATTGGTTAAGCTCAGCCGTTTCTTAAATAAATATTGATTTAGAAACGTTACGAAGTTCAGAGACTGAAAAGGAGGCTGAAATTGTGCAATGGTCCGAATTGCACTAACTATGGCTTTATACTTTTCAGGGTGTGAAGTCAGGAGCAGGTCAAGTGTGTTTGAATGGTACGCTTCAACACCTGGAATATACGTTGGCTCATTCACTAATTGCGCTAGGTGGTTATGCGCAGCGAATAACTCAACATATTGGCCTTCCGGAGTTTTATTTCGCCGAATGGCGAAGTCAGGATGAATTTTAAACATTGAAATCACCAGCAACACCGAACAACTCTCTAGGACTTTCGATATGTACTCGGAGAAGGCATCGAAACCAGAAAAGGTAATATCCCTCCCCTCATTTGGACTTCTGTATAAAAACCCAAAATGCAAAAAGTGTGACCTGATTTTGAATTTAACCCAAAGACAGCTAAATTCGGCATCATGCATGCCTAATGGTTGCTGGCACTGGAGCGCAACTTCATTGCGAACGTAAATTACAAGGCCGCGATGGAAATGAAATAGAGATAGAAGTTGATAACCGGGTATATGAAAATCCTGTGAATTAGCATCCCCAGATACCTGGGTCTCACATAAGGCGAAAATATCCGGCCGATGGAGACAAGTGGGAGCATATACCGTAAAGAAATTCGATCTCAGCCCACGTATATTGCAATACGCAATTTTAAAGTTGCCTGTCATTACGCCGGAATATCAAGTAAAACGTCATATCTTGCAATGCAGACGAGGCCAGGATTAATTACTGCCGTAATTGAGCTGTAAAGTTCCCAGTGTGCATACCTACGATACTGTACATTTTTTCCTGTCTTCTTTGATCAAGAGTTATTGATCGCCGCAATTATTGTTATAATTATAAATAAAAATAAATTTAATTTTTGCAGCTTCAGATCTTTGTTTTTGTTTTAATAAAAAATTCACAATTTAAAATCTTTTATTTCTCAATATTTCGATAACAATTTGTTATCATCGTCAGGAGATGATAACAAATTGTTATCGAAATATTGAGAAATAAAAGATTTTAAATTGTGAATTTTTTATTAAAACAAAAACAAAGATCTGAAGCTGCAAAAATTAAATTTATTTAACAAACGAAGATCGAATAATATTGAGATAAAATATAAATAAAAATATTTCTTGGCTTTAGCCAGGATTGAACTCGATCTAGACGAATGATACCAACCCATCATCATATAATAGAAATATTAAAAATAAAGTTCGACTATTTAACATTAATACATATGTATATCCGACAATATTTAGTTCAAATTTGTATTATATACTATACATATACGTGACTATCGTGAAGGGTATTTTAGATCCGGCCCAGCCGACTATACCACACTCCTACTCGTTTTATTTTCTTTTTTTAGCTTTTATTTATTTATTGAAACTTCACAAAGTCAACTAACGATAGGTATTGAAATCTTAATACTGAAAACAAAAAATTAACTAAGTCCAGCTATTACTAGGCACAAAGTTTTATTTTGCCCCAAATATATCCATAAAATCTCCTATTTAAAGCTCTGATGGTGGCAGGGGTATCCCTTCTTCTCAACCGAGTGTGACCGCTAAAATTAAGTATATTGCGCGCAAAAGAGTTTGGGTAAAGTTCCAGTTTGCTGATATACCTTGTCGCGTACTTAAAAAATTCATCTTTTACCAGTGGAACACTTAGATCCTTACGAATTCTTGAGTTTTTTACGTACCATGGAGCTGCAGTAATCATTGGAAGAATCTGATTTTGTCGTCTTTAAATTTAATTGGACTCTATAGCACCATATATAAATCGTGTTGTATAACAAAAGTTTGCAATCTAGCTTCAATGTAGAATTTCTGCCCATGAGCCAATTTAGTTGTGCTGGTTTTAATTTCAACTGAGTGACTTTCGCATCAGTTTAACGCTTCCACTTTAGTCCACGGTCGAGTTAAATAGGTTAATTGTTAATTTGGATAGCCGAACATGTTTGTCTACGCAGTGTAAATGTAACGTAAGTACACTGTTTTTCATCAACTTTGAATTTCTAAAGTATTAACCATTTCTCTTATACTGAAATATACTCCTGCAAATTTGGTGAACTAATTGATGGCTTTCATGGACGCTGCAGAATGCTGTGGCATCTGCAAAAGTTGAATACCTCGTTGGAATGGCGAAGGCATAAATCAAATATAAAGTAGGTCCCAGAATGCTACCTTGGGGAAGTCCTGCCTCGATTGTCTGAGTTCGGCTTAAAAAATCGCCTTCTCTGTTAACAAACTGACGGCCACATAAATAACTTTCCAGAAGCTTAGGAGTCTTTGCAGGCAAGTTCAACTTTATTTTGTGCGTATCACACTTTATCAAAAGCTTGCGAAACGTCAATGAATAGAGCTCACCAGTCTTTCTTATGACATTTACTAGTCTATGTGTTATTTCTATGGTACCATGCTTAGCCCGAAATCCAAATTGACGATTAGGGATACATCCCACAGCATTCAATATTGAAGTCAACTACGCATTAACAATTTTTCAAACAGTTTTGAAATGGACTTATGGGTCTATATGATTCTACTTTAGTGGGATTCTTCCCTGGCTGAGGTATCGTAGTAATCATTGACACTTGCCACCCACTCTGTAGGATAATACCCTAGACGTAAAATAGCGATAAAAATAAAAAGAAGAATTCTTCTAGCTACGCGAGGTAACTGCAAATAGATAGACAGGACAGCCTCTGTAATTTGTACTGCATTTTTATCACTCGAATAAGTCTTTTAGTTCTTGCACTTTCGTGTATCGCGAAGTTCACCACATACAATACAAACTGCGATGAATTTACAATAAACATGAATGTGGGCAATTTCTTGCCAGTTTAACCAGTGAATTAGGCCTAAACGCTTATCCGGAAATAAATTTAAGGATATAAATTGGATGAATTTAAATCGCTTTTAGAACAGCATTTCTTGGTTATAGTCCAGTTATGGGTTGAACGATCTTTTCACGGTTCTCGATGTTCAGTATATTTTTAATTTTAAGCCCTTTGTCTTCTAATCTGGTCTTACCATCATCCTTCACAAGGATCGATACATTTAATAATGACCTGACGCCCTTAAGCACTTCTAAGCTGATAAGAGTAAAAGGGTTTTTTTTTGCCAGATTCAAGGCGAATTCATTACAAGGTGAACTTAACAGCTCAGGTGATTATTTTTTGCTTCTCGCGTTTTTTCCAATGAGACTGTCAGTTTTTTTGTCTTTTGTTTACAAACATTTTCGCGCCATTTTAATATGAAGATTTTTTTCTATGATTAAGTGCAATTTCAAGAAATTTGTGTGAATTAAAAATTGAAAAACTAATATAACCAGTGATTTTAATTACAAACAATTATAAAAGTTTATATTTAACGTTTATATAAAATTTTTACCCAGTTGAACAATCTCAGGCGAATTTAGATTTTGACATTCACGATATGTTTTACAATAACAAAATACATAGTACTGAATTCGCCTTTCCGCTTGCATTCACCTGTATAAATTCGCCTTGGCCAGATTAGTAAAAGTAGGCTTTGTCAAATATATTATTTGTTATAGTGGAAGTAGTGTTTTGACTTTCGTTCTATACACACGTGTTTTTTATGTTTATTATTAATAAGTAGAGTTTTGTTTTGCGTCATGTGTACAAGTGCTTTTTTTTTATTATTATTTTTTTTTATATTTTTACTGCCGTTTGTTTTTTTTTCTCTATTTGTCATTATTACTTTCTGTTTTATGTTCATCCTATGTATTTTAATATCTTACGGTGTGGGCGGTGTTGAACTAACTTTTGTTAGTCTGAGCAGTGTCGAAGGTATATACACTGGGCACTGATCAGTTTTAACTAATTTAATTTCAGTATTTTAAATGCTGTGATAACGTTTGTTTTGGTCGTTCCGTGTGTTAAGTTCACAAACATTACTCCCCCTTTCCTCCTCATAATCTGTTTTCCTAGTTCCAGTTCAATGCACTGCATATGCTGGGGCTATCCCCTGAGTACTGGTCCAAGATAAAAAAAAAAAACCTTCTTACCTGTGATTTCATCAATACCTGAAGATTTCTTGGAGTTTATTTAATTTATGACGTTTTCAACATCTTGAAAACTAAGTCTAAATGCACGGGGATTCTCAAGCAATATTTTCCGTACAATGAGTAGTCAAATATTTGTTAGATTTTACCCAATTAACTCTAGTGACGGTCAACGCCAAGTCACAAAAAGGGGAGCCAACCTCCTGCTGGAACGAACGAAGGGAAGACTATAGTGGATGCCTGATCCGATGAGAAATCTAATGTAGGTTCCACTTGTAAGGGAACATATGAGAATGTGAACGATGCAGCGAGCAGTCAGTAAACGAGCACGAACGAAGACGGTCATAGACCGCATCACCAAGTGTTTTAATTGTATTTCTTTATTTAAATTGTATTTTTTCATTTAAAGTTAGAATAAACTTTTCATTTAAAGTTGGGATAAACTTTTAACCCAATAGTTCAGAAGTGGGACGTGAAGCTCATGCATAGACGATTATATAGAAAAAAAGTGAATTAAAATGCATAGAAATTTGTATGTGCAAAAATAAAGAATAAAAAAGCACGTTTTATTAGAAAATATATTATGTACTTTGAATCGAAAAAAAAACCAACGAGTGACGTGGATAAAAAAAATAAGAGATTATTAAATATGCTTGTGTGTAAAGTTAATTATTATGTACGCTTGTGTGTGACAAAGAAAAAAGCGTTTAACGAAAGAGTTCCCGTATATTATTCTCTGTGTAACGCTCCCGAGCAACAAAATTGAAACGGGCACAAGTGTACGAATATAAAAAACCATCATTACGACCATCCTACATAATAATGAAGATTACTGACTGAGTGTATTAACAAACGTAAAAATTTAGCGGGTTATATTCTCTTTCTATAAGGGAATACAATAGAAATTAAACGCATATTCTGAAAAGAAACGAATGTAAAATAAACAAGTAAGAGTGTAGTATATTCGGCTGGGCCGAATCTAAAATACCCTTCACGATAATCACGAATATGTATTGTATATTAAAAATGTGACCTAAATATGCTCGGTTATATATGAACTGATATCGGAATTTTCTATTTTCTGTATTTTAGTAACCTTCTTTTATAACGAGAATTGCTTTCCAGCAAAAAAAAAAAATTTTTTTAATGGAAAAATCGGTTCAGGCTATATCTCGGCTATATATGGACCGATATCGAAAATTTTAATTTTCCATATTTATATAACCTTATATCATTACCAGAACTGCTTTTGAGCACAACAAATTGTTTAAGTTCGCTTACGCGATAT
Source organism: Thecocarcelia acutangulata (assembly GCA_914767995.1). Lineage (NCBI taxonomy): Eukaryota > Metazoa > Arthropoda > Insecta > Diptera > Tachinidae > Thecocarcelia > Thecocarcelia acutangulata. The sequence goes on along the minus strand of OU612099.1, from coordinate 9,244,824 downwards.
TTTCATGAAAAACCCGATTTAGGCTATATCTCGGGTATATGTGGACCGATATCAGAAATTTTAATTTTCTCTATTTTTGTTACCTTCTTTTATAACAAGATTTGCTTTTCAGTAAAAAAAAATGTTATTGGAAAAATCGGTTCAGGCTATATCTCGAGTATATATGGACCGATATCGGATATTTTCTTTTTCCATATTTATACAACCTTATTTCATTACCAGAACTGCTTTTGAGCTCCAAAAAATTGTTTTAGTTCGCTTACGCGGCATTTCCATGAAAACCCCGGTCTAGGCTATATCTCGGGTATATATGGACCGATATCGGAAATTTTCATTTTTCATATTTATATAACCCTATTTCATTACCAGAACTGCTTTTGAGCACAAAAAAGTTGTTTAAGTTCGCTTACGCGACATTTTCATGGAAACCCCGGTTTGAGCTATATCTCGGGTATATATGGACCGATATCGGAAATTTTCATTTTCCATATTTATGTAACCTAATTTTATTACCAGAACTGCTTATGAGCAAAAAAAAGTTATTTAGCTTCGCCTATGCGACATTTTCATTAAAATCCGATTTGGGCTATATCTCGGGTATATATGGACCGATATCTGAAAAAATTTTTTTTTCCTTTTTAGTCACCATGCTTAATAAGTGTGTGAAGTTTGAAGCAAAACGAACAACTTTTGTTTTCAAAAATTTTCATACAAAACTGCAAAAAAAATGCCTTTTTCGGAATTTTGAATATATCTCAGCTATACGTGGACCGATATTACTGAATTTCAATAGCAAACCCATGAATCGATGGGGTAAAAGAATGGTGAAAGAAAAAAGTTTCTAAGTCTTATGGTTTTCTCAGAAACGGTATTTCAACAGCGGACAGACGGACAGACGGACAGACGGACAGACGGACATCGCTTAATCGACTTTTCCATTAATTCTGATTCAGAATATATATACTTTATAGGGTCGCAAAAAAAAACTGTAGAAATTACAAACGGAATCACAAACTTATATATACCCTTTACATTTTTGTGAAGGGTATAAAAACAAGTTTTTATGAAAAAACCGAAGGAACGATAAATATATACATATGTGTATAAGATTAAGGGAGGCAAACAAAAAAAATATATGAAAACGGTAACAAATAATTGATAGTACATATAAAAACTGAAAAATTGTAATTTAAAAGGTGCTCTAAAAAAATACATTGTGAAAAAATTATGCCATTAAGATAATGTGTATAAGATAAGAGGGAGAGCGACTGTAACATTGAATATGCTTATGGACAAAAACGAATATTGGAACGGTAACGAAAAATGTTTTTATAAAACAAACGTAACGTATGTACATAAAAAAAAGAAACGCGGTGTTCATAGTAAGTGTGAATGGAATGAAGAATAAACGTTGAAATAAGAGGAAATCTTGGTATGTACATATATGTACCCTAAACGCGAACTCGTGACGAGCAACGTAACGATAACGAGGAAAAAAAATGCATAAAAGTATATAAGTATACACACATTAAACAGTTTAACGGAATTAAAAAAATAAATGTTAACGAATAATACGTGTTGCAAAAATTGAAATTTGGCAACAAACGAAAATAAAAACGTAACGGTTCGAGCGTATTAACGGACAGAAAAAAAAAAAAACGAAAACAACTCCCGAAAAAGTGAAGCGTGTTTTAAAACGGCTTAACATTGTGAAAACAAGAAGTTTTATATGTGGGTATCATGTGAAATAACGTGGCAAAAGCTATATTTCAACTTAATTATTTAAACAAAACATTTTCTAAGTAAAACATTTTAAACGGTTTGAAGTAATTAATTATTGAAAATTATTGAATATAATCAATAAAATAAAATTTTCAAATACGAGAAAATGCCTTTAATTGCGTCATTAAAAGTTGTCGACCTCCGAGATATTCTGCAAGAGCGAGGGCTGTCGACCGTTGGTACAAAAGCCGAGTTGGTTAAACGGCTAATCGAGCATGAAGGCTCGAAAGAAATTGACGTAGATGAATCGCAGTTAAATGAAAATTTAAGCGTTCAAATTGATGATTTACGCGGTATGGTGGAGAATGTAATGGCGATGGTCCAACTTCAAGCGAACAATAATTTGCAGCAATCAAATCCGCTACGGCACAATGTTAACGAACTTCAGAGGTAACAGTTATCATCACAAAATCCAGAATCACGACAACGAGGTACGTACAGTGTTAGGGAAATAGCGGATACTTTGCCTGAATATGACCCAACAAAAGATCAACTGTTTAGCGTTGAGCAATTCATTGATAAAGTCGAAAAGTCAAAACAAGTGTACGACTGGGACGACAAGTGTCTGATGTTGGCCATTTTTACAAAGTTGAAAGGTCCAGCTAAAATGTTGCTAGATGCATCCGCAGATCTGTACATAAGCTGGCATGAGCTAGCAGCAGCATTGAAAGATGAATTCGGTGTGGAACCAGACGAAGCGGACATCCATTTTAACATGTTAAATGCAACCCGAAGTACTGGTGAGTCAATATCTGAATATTGCTTTCGAATGAGCGCCCTTGGTAAACGTCATAATCTAAGCGACTCCGCTATAATTAAGTACACTCGTGAAGGGTTGAACCATCGGGAACTTTAAATTGCGATTGCCACGGTGCGCTTTAATACAATGAAGCAAATGCGTAATACCCTTGAAGAATATTTTGCAAACATAGCGAGTTGTACGCGCAACGTAAAATTAACGCCAACACCAAAACGTAACGACTTTAGCAAAAGGGTCAATAAAACTTTTTTTTTTTTTGGAAAGTAAGCCAGTTGTATGTTTTAATTGTTCAGAAACAGGACAGATATCGAGTATATGTCCGAAACCGCAACGTAGAGTGAGGTGCAAAGATTGCCAACGAGTGCATCCCAAAGGTACGCCTGAAAACTGCGGTAAGTCAAATGTTGGAAGTTTCAATAATGTAAAAAAATATTCGAATGATAAGAAAGTTACGATCAACGGTGTCGTTAGATTCGCTTTGATCGATACAGGTAGCGAGTGCAATATGATTAAGAAATCTAAGGTAGCGGGAATTACCAGCAGTAGGGAAAAATGTAACGTGCGCATAAGCGGAGTGTGTGGCGGCACAAGGGTACTGAACGAAAAAATAAAAGTTACATTGACAGTTGATCAAGTTAAGCTGAATGTAGACCTGTACGTAGCAGATGACGACAAATTTTGCGTCGGATATAATCATTGGTAATGATATATTCTCCAACAATGACGTAACTCTTATTTGTAGCGATAACGGGCAATTTTTTGAATATTTAAATGTATCGAAAACCGAAATCAGAAGCCAGACAGAAAAGAGACTGACTGAAATAAAATACGGTGATATTGACGAAGTAACACGCGCAGATTTATTTCAACTTTTAAACTCATATCAAGATATATTTGGTAACGAATTTAGTGATATCGGCTTAACAAATGCAGTAAAGATGGAAATCAAACTCTCAACAAATCAGCCAGTCGTGTCAAGACCGTTTCGATTTCCTGAGGACAAAAAAAGATTCGGTAAGAAAAATCATTCATCATCTGTTAACAAACGATATTATAAAAAACTCGACATCGGAATACGCTAGCCCAATCGTATTGGTGAAAAAGAAAAACGGAAGTGATCGTTTATGTGTCGATTACCGACGAATAAACCAGTATATGGTAAAGGAAATCTTTCCAATACCAAACATTGAGGAAAGGCTACAAGAGGTTATGAAATATAAGATTTTTACTATCTTAGACCTCAATAGCGGCTATTACCAAATACCTATTAAAGAAGAAAGTCAAAAATATACAGCGTTCGTAACACCGGACGGCATATACGAGTTTAAACGCATTTGGGCTCAAAAATGCGCCAGCGGTGTTCCAACGATTAATGGCCTTAATTCGTGAAAACACTGACGATGGGGACGTTATACACTACATGGACGACATCGTAGTAGGCAGCAACACCATTAGCGAAATGTTTGGAAAACTGAGACGTGTCTTCAGAATTTTACGGAAGCTTAATTTAACCATAAACGCCAACAAATGCAAACTTTTCACACAAACTATACAGTTTCTAGGGCATAAAATACACAGCGGAGGTATTAGTCCAGGAACGGTGAAGACGAATGCAATTCTAGAATTCCCAGTACCAACTAATATAAGAGAGGTAAGACAGTTTTTAGGCTTGAGTGGGTATTTTCGGAAGTTCGTACCAGGCTACGCTTTAATATCCGCCTCTGCGAAATTTGTTAAGAAAAGATATAACGTTCAAATGGGAGAACGAGCAAAATGAAGCATTTACGTCACTCAAATCCGTCCTTACCAGCAGTCCTGTAATAGTAGGGTTTAAAACAACGGCTGAACATCAATTACATACGGATGCTAGTGCTATTGGTTTAGCTGGCGTCTTGTTGCAGAAAGAAATCGATGGGTGGAAACGAGTTGCGATTTTCAGCAGATCAACTTCTAAAGACGAACAAAAATATCACAGCTACGAGCTAGAAACTTTAGCTGTAGTCGAAACACTCGAACGCTTCCGGTATTATATATATGGTAAAAGTGTTACTATTATCACTGATTGTATTGCTATTAAGACAGCAATGAAAAAGAAGGAACTTATACCACGAATCGCCAGGTGGTGGTTACGCATACAAGATTATGACGTAACTATCGAACATCGTTCAGGTCAACGCATGCAGCACGTCGATGCTTTGAGTCGAGCACCATATGAAGCACCTAGCCAGATAGATCCAGCATCATTAAAAACGGCCATAAACGAAGATGATTTCTTGTTTTCTATGCAGCTGCAGGACGACGATATTCATCTGATAATAACGAAACTCAAAGCTGGGGGCTAATTCTGTCATTCGTGATCGAAATTACTATCGAGTAGAAAATAATTTCGATATCGTGTAAATTTCTAATGATGTGACTCGTTACGTAACGAGTCGAGTTATCACTTCAGTGTTGCAAAATACTGACAAAATGTGTTTTATAATACTGCCGAAAATTGTATGTATTCGCATACTTTGTATACATGTACATTAAAAAATAAATAAACACACATACGTTCACAATAACAATTCATTTACATCAGTCATGTATGCGTGTTTGTACATTAAAAAGTAGGTAAATAGAAATAACAATTCAATAAATATGTATGTAATATTTAACTATGTATATCACTGATGTCCACTTCATAGCACAATTGTGCTAAACAACTCACACGTATTTGTTATGCTCTTTCATTTAGTCATCGTTGAGTTAGCGATGAAAACACATGCGACGGATGATTATAACTTTTTTTCAGGAATTCATGTCCAACAAACACGAGCATTTCATTTGAAAACAACGAAGCAAAGTAAAAAATTGTGTGTGTTTACATTGTTGTAAATTTTACAACAAACAAAAGCATACACATTCTTATTTTATTTAATGTTCACTAAGCCAGCCTCGAGTAAACACATATTCTTAGCGGTTCGTTGAATTTTTTTTATTAAAATAAAATGAGATGCGAGAAGTATTTTATGATAAGCAATGCTTTTAATAATGTTCAATGCCTTTTATGTTACAAAACATTTAAGGAAGAAAATGAATATGTTTTAAAAAGACATTTTAATTTATTTCATTATGAAGTTAATAAAATTAATGATAGAGAAAGGGAAGAGCTGTTTAATGAAAAAAAAAGTTATTTTCTTTCAATATTAAAAACATGGCTTTTTCAAACGGAAAATAAAGTAGATCAGAATTTAGGAAATTTTCAAGATAGGTTTAAAGATTTTGAAAATCTTCAACCTGTGCTTGAAATGTTCAGAAACCCTTTTAATTGTAGTGTAAACAATTTCGAGTTAGAAATTCGAAATTCAAACGGAGCTTATAATACTCCAAAATGAAGGAAAAGCTTTGGATAAAATGAATGCCATTGAGTTCTGGAAAAATTTAGATGGTTTAGCATATTCTCAGTTGAAAAAAGTGTCTTTGAGGTGCTTGTCATTTTTCTCGTCAACATACTTATGTGAACAAATTTTTTCAGACTTGAAATTTATTTGCTCAAAGCAGCGGAATAAAATCAGTTCTTCGCATTTAAAAAGTATTTTATTAATTCGAAATTCTCATGAAAGCATCAATATGGAAGATATAATTAAAGACAAACAAAGTTCACAGCCTACATAAAACAGCTCAGCTTATGTTTCTTTTTTTGTATTTAAAAAGAGAACTTCATAAGAACGTCTTATATTAATTCTTATATTACGATTAATTTAATTTTGATCTACTGAACTCTGTTTTTTTTATTTTCATTTCAAAACTAAAATACATATCCTCCATTTCTTTAAATTTATCAGTTTGAGAATGAACAAACTTTCAAATTAATTTTTAAAATATATTATAGGATTTTCTTTTTTACACGTTTAACGTTATGTTTGCTGGGTAGCTCTCGCACCAACACAACTGTATTTTCATTTTTGGACACCAATGATGTATATGCATATGTATGTGTATATGCATATCTAAAAAAAAAAATTAATATTCTTAAATATAATAACATGTGACTTCAAATATAAGTATTTGTGTTCTTAGCAAATACTCATCTTTATATACATATACCTTTATATATAAGTCATGAATTAAAAAAAAGCCTTAAGAACCAAAAATTCTCAGTTTAATTTAACTATTATTGCTACTCACAACAAATTTTTAATTTACATTTCTTTTGTGTTTTTCTGTTTGGCTGGTTTTCGATAGTACTTTTGCTTACGAGTAAAAAGTTGCACGGTTGCATTGGAATGGTTACTCGCTATCGAATGCCATCATTAGAAATTTCGAAACCTTTTACTCGATATCGAATGAGATAATCCCAAAAGTGTAAAAACTCGCACATTCGAGTAAAAACTCGCGTGTAAGCGAATGACAGAATTAGCCCCCTGGTGATAAAGAAATCTGCCGGAGCTTTGTTACCAGAAACGAACGACTATTCCGTAAGTTCAATGACAGCTATTTATGGCTTGGCTAGTTCCCAAAGCTATCAAGTGGCGCGTAGTCCAAGAACAACACGATAACGCAGGACATCTTGGTGTGAAAAAAACCATGGCGAATATTCAGAAACATTTTTGGTTTCCTCGAATGCGAAACGTTGTCAAATCACACATTAAATCGTGCGTGGAGTGTGCATCCAGGTGTTTAACACGAAGGCGAGTACCACTACGACAAGATCAGTCCAATACCATTTCACACGGTGCACATGGATCACCTAGGTCCGTTCCCGAACTCAACCAAACGTAACGAGCATATCCTTGTGATCGTTGACGCATTCACCAAATTTACCATTATAAAACCAGTTAAAAGTACGGCAACAAAACACGTAATAACCGTCTTAAACGAAGTAAGCGAATATTTTGGGATGCCTGCGAGAATTGTCACCGATCGTGGATCAGCATATACATCACGTGATTTTGAAAGATATTGCAAAGCTAACGACATTAAACACATTTTAAACGCCGTTAGAACACCACGAGCTAACGGTCATGCAGAGCAAACTAATCGTACAATATTAGGGATGCTACTGCCATGCACGAAAGAAGACAAGCGATGGGACGGTCAACTGCGACGAATCCAATGGTCACTCAACACCATGAAGAACAAAACAAACTGTAAAACAACAAAAGAACTTTTGTTCGCTTTCCAAACAAGAGATATCTCCAGAACAAACTTGTTCTTATTCTACACAACAGTGAGCGGTTGGGCAGCGAAGACTTAACAACATTACGCGAGAATACGGCCGAAAAGATTGACCAACAACGAAAAGAAGCTAAGAATCGTTATGATCAACAACACACGCACCCAAAACAATACAGTGAAGGCGACTTGATATTGGTAGAAAACGAACCAGCTTCAATAGGCACATCGCGCAAATTAGAGCCCCGCTATAAAGGTCCTTTTATTATAACGAAGGTTCTCGACAAAGACCGCTATGTTGTTGAAGATTTGCCAGGATCTGGTCGAACGCAACGCCATTATAAGTCGGTATACGCTTCTGATAAAATCAAGCCTTGGTGTAGTTTGCCAGCCGAAGATGTATATTCCAGCGATCAAGAAGAGACAGACGATGTATTCCTCAATCGAGGCCGATTGAACGACAGGATGGCCGACTGTAAGGGAACATATGAGAATGTGAACGATGCAGCGAGCAGTCAGTAAACGAGCACGAACGAAAACGGTCATAGACCGCATCACCAAGTGTTTTAATTGTATTTCTTTATTTAAATTGTATTTTTTCATTTAAAGTTAGAATAAACTTTTCATTTAAAGTTGAGATAAACTTTTAACCCAATACACTTACATCCATTCTAAAGTAAGATGTTTTGCAAGTCCAAAATCTATGACATGTGGAATCTTAGGTCGGTCTGAGGGCCAATAAGTGGGGTGTCCGCTTGAAATCACATCAAAGCCCATTTTGGAAACTGTTTCGGAAAGCACACGGCCATTCGGAGAAATTAAACGTGATCCCCAAAAATTTTGTTTAGCGTTATAGTCATCAGCCGCCAAAAATCGAGACCCAAGTGATTTGAAAAAATTTGAATATTGGTTTTCTGTTACTGAAAACCGGGAGGCGGTGATTAAATTGATGAAATAACTACTTTTTAATGAAAATGTTCAATGCATATAAAGGGTGTTTTTTAAGCTAGATAGAACTTTAAATTGTAAAAAGTAACACAAAAAATTAAATTTTGATGAAACATTTTTTTTATTTGTTTCAGTATACTCTGACAAATCATCATGAATAGACTCACGCTTGAACAACGCTACGAAATTATCCAAATTTACTTTGAAAATCAGTCGTCGATTCGCGCAAAATTGTGTTCAGCGATGAGGCGCATTTTTGGCTTAACGGGTTTGTTAATAAGCAAAATTGCCGCATATGGAGTGAGACCAATCCACAAGAGACCCTACAGACTCCATTACATCCAGAAAAATGCACTGTTTGGTGCGGTTTTCATGCTGGTGGCATCATCGGACCTTATTTCTTCAAAAATGAGGCCGGAGCTCGCGTTACGGTCAATGGAGATCGTTACCGCACCATGATCAATGATTTTTTGTTTGAAAATATGGATGACATTGATCCGGAGGAGATGTGGTTTCAACAGGATGGCGCTACGTGCCATACGGCGAACGCAACCATCGACTTACTGAAATCAAAATTTGGCGATAAGTTGATTTCGAGAAATGGACCTGTCAATTGGCCTCCAAGGTCATGCGATTTGACACCTCTCGATTATTTCCTGTGGGGCTACGTGAAGTCACTGGTTTATGCTGATAAACCAGCAACAATTGACGCCTTGGAGGCCAGCATTGTTCGTGTTGTTCGTGACATACGGCCAGCAGTGCTCGAAAAAGTGGCCCAAAATTGGATGTCCAGAATGCGCTTCGTCAAGAACAGCCGCGGTGCCCATATGCCCGAAATCATTTTCAAATGTTAATGTCACGTATTGATCTTTCGAATAAAAAAAAATTTTGATTACAATTTAATTTTTTGTGTTATTTTTTACAATTTCAAGTTCTATCGGGCTTAAAAAAACACCCTATACTTGTTGCTTGGAGGTTCTCCTCACGAGCCTCATTCAGTAAATAGTTTTTATTAGAATTGCTGAAACTTCACAAGATCTTCCACGGGGATCTTTAGTATCATACAGTGCGTAGATATTAATATTGAAATAACTGTTGCTTGTCAAATAAGTTTATAAGCAATCATCATTTTATCGATTTATTTTTCCATTAGGAAGGGTTCAAGTTCATTTTTGTGTTGGCGGATGCCGTTTGCGTTCCAGAAAAATATTTAAAACATTTTTTTTTATTATTATTAGTATTTTTCAAGTAAATAAAGAATCCAATTACAAAGCAATAAATATGCCTCACCGCCAAATATGGCTATGAGAAGCTAAAAGGGAACTAATTCATATTATATTACAAATCAATAAAAACAAACGGCCTGTTTCACAATCTCGAAGAAGCATTCTCGAATGAAAACTGATTTCCGTTTCTCTAATTGCGACAAGTTACTCGAACGACAATGCGAAAAAATACATGTTTTCATACAAATTTTTGCTGTTCATAAGTGCTAAAATTGTTGAGAAAAATTTTATTAAATAAAGAAATAATTAATAAACGAAAATATAACGAAAATTTTACTCAAAAAGTTATGGATATTAGCATAATTGGATAAACATTTGTTACTCGTAGCTCGAAGAAATCGACCTTACAGCAACTTCAGGCTCTTGTGCAGTACATGGATGAAAATCCAATGCTTGCCAAGGGGGCACCTGTTTTTGGAAGCAGCAAATAGGTAGCTGAATAGAGTTGGAAAACTTTATCAAAAATTAAACTCCATTTTACCGCTTACACGTTCCGAATGGAAGAAGGTAAGTGTCATAAACATAAAAAATTGTCCAACAATGACCATATTTCATTACATAGTCATGGGCAGGTTTAAAGTCGCGAACTAAAAAAAATTGGCGGAAATAAAAAAAGCATGCAAGAAACTGGTGGTGGCCTGTATCGGTTTAGCAATTTAAGTGAAGTGGAACAGATAATCGACCGAACACTGTTACTTTCTTCAGCTGACAATCCTTCAGGTAAAGTATTCGGTTGCGATGCGGAAGAACCTAAAACTGTTTCCATTGACGATTGCTTCTAGTCATTAGTGGAAACACCACCAAGGTGCAGCAAGGCTGTAGCGGTTGTTACACCAAACCGGTCAGCTGAAAAAACAGAAAAACTATCACCCCAATCACACAGCTTTCAACTAGCTGCAAAAACTCCACAGCAGATAGGCAATTAAATTTAATTCGCCGGCAGTTGAGAGTTGCTGAAAGCACTGCGGCAACAATAAAGGAACAACTGTGAAAATGATTTACATCAGTACCTGCCTTGACGGCCTAACCTGATGGTGGATCAATTCCACGAAGTGAATTTTTCACGATGCTCCACCGCCCCCGTGTGGCTTGCTAGGCTCACACAGGTAGCAATTCTTGTCATATGATTGCGGTCATATGAACAACTTCTTGTTGAGGAGTTCGGGCTTTCTAATCCGTCAGGTATGCAATTTCCCAGCAATCAATGGAGGACAAGGCTTAATGAGTTGGTAGGCCGAAACCCATTAAGAGCATCAGCCCTTAAACCAACTCACCCGTCAATCATCACCACTGGTTCCTCACAGTACACGTATCTGTTGTATAGGCAACAGATCCTCGGGAGATTGTTAGCCCTCGAAAAAAGCCATCACCAAACAATTATCCAGGATACTAACACTCCCTTCCTGCTTTTTAGGTTTCAACCACAGCCAGAACGTTTCAGCCAAGGTAGGCACCTCAACCATGATCAGCCCGGGTCGAACCGCAAGCAGAACTTCCCGGGGGCCATGCTGATCCCCGTTCTGCCAATTTATACCCTTGGTAAGGGTTTCGGAAGCCAACACAACATAAGTCATGTGGCTTGCTAGAGTTTTGTTTGCCGCATCAAACGTGGGACCCCTTCCCCTCTTTTCCCCGAAAAACAGAGCGCCTAAGTTAGGAATACGCCAAGGCAAAACCTGTTCCCCGGGGGGACAATAAAGGAACAGGCAACTTCTATGAAGAGATTGGCTGATGTTGTCAAAGCAATAGCTGAAATGCTGAAGAGGAAGACAGAAGCCGTTGAAGCGACAGCTGCCACTATAGTAGCTTTTCACCAAACCGGAAAGAAAATTTGCAAAGCTTTCTTAATAGAAATCAAAATAATTCCAAATTTGTTTTTTTTATTGTATTTTATGTATGTATGTACATACATGCGCAGGTACACAAACAACGTGTTTGTTAAGCTATGTACACACGGTTATCAGATGTTACAATATTGTCAGATCTGGCAACATGCTGACAATGTAGTGACAATGAAAAATTTTCCCGCAGAAGTAAATTCTGTGTTCAGGCGATCGTAAGAAAATCTTACAATTTCATTGTCAGACTATGGTCTGACAAACAATTCATCTCACAACAAACATTGTCAGTTCACACGGTTGTCAGATTGTTAGATGAAACAAGTAAGAGTGTAGTATATTCGGCTGGGCCGAATCTAAAATACCCTTCACGATAGTCACGAATATGTATAGTATATTGAAAATGTGGCCTGAATATGCTCGGTTATATATGAACCGATATCGGAATTTTCTATTTTCTGTATTTTAGTAACCTTCTTTTATAACAAGAATTGCTTTTCAGCAAAAAAAAAAAAAAAAAAAAAAATTTTAATGAAAAAATCGGTTCAGGCTATATCTCGAGTATATATGGACCGATATCGAAAATTTTAATTTTCCATATTTATATAACGTTATTTCATTACCAGAACTGCTTTTGAGCACAACAAGTTGTTTAAGTTCGCTTACGCGACATTTTCATGAAAAACCCGATTTGGGCTATTTCTCGGGTACATATGAACCGATATCGGAAATTTTCATTTTCCATATTTAGGTAACCTAATTTCATTACCAGAACTGCTTTTGAGCACAAAAAAGCTGTTTAAGTTCGCTTACGCGGCATTTTCATGAAAACCCTGGTCTAGGCTATATCTCGGGTATATATGGACCGATATTGGAAATTTTCATTTTTCATATTTATATAACTTCATTTCATTACTAGAACTGCTTTTGAGCACAAAAAAGTTGTTTTAGTTTGCTTACGCGACACTTTTATGTAAAACCCGGTCTAGGCTATATCTCGGGTATATATGGACCGATATCGGAAATTTTCATTTTTCATATTTACGTAATCTTATTTCATTATCAGAACTGCTTTTGAGCAAAAAAAAGTTGTTTAAGATCGCTTACGCGACATTTTCATGAAAAACCCGATTTGGGCTATATCTCGAGTACATATGGACCGATATCGGAAATTTTCATTTTCCATATTTAGGTAACCTAATTTCATTACCAGAACTGCTTTTGAGCACAAAAAAGTTGTTTAAGTTTGCTTACGTGACATTTTCATGAAAAACCCGATTTGGGCTATATCTCGGGTATATATGGACCGACATCGAAAATTTTCGTTTTTCATATTTATGTAACCTAATTTCATTACCAGAACTGCTTTTGAGCACAAAAAAGTTGTTTAAGTTCATTTACGCGACATTTTCATGAAAAACCCGATTTGGGCCATATCTCGGGTATATATGGACCGATATCGGAAATTTTCATTTTTCATATTTATGTAATCTTATTTCATTATCAGATCTGCGTTTGAGCAAAAAAAAATTGTTTAAGTTCGCTTACGCGACATTTTCATGAAAAACCCGATTTAGGCTATATCTCGGGTATATATGGACCGATATCAGAAATTTTAATTTTCTCTATTTTCGTAACCTTCTTTTATAACAAGAACTGCTTTTCAGTAAAAAAAAAAATGTTATTGGAAAAATCGGTTCAGGCTATATCTCGAGTATATATGGACCGATATCGGATTTTTTCTTTTTCCATATTTATATAACCTTATTTCATTACCAGAACTGCTTTTGAGCACAAAAAAGTTGTTTACTCGGCATTTTCATCAAAAAACCTGTTAAGCTATATATCGGGTATATATGAACCGATATCGGAAATTTTAATTTTCCATATTTATATAACCTTATTTTATTACCAGAACTGCTTTAAGGTGAAAAAAGTTGTTTAAGTTCGCTTACGCGGCATTTTCATGAAAACCACGGTTTAGGCTATATCTCTGGTATATATGGACCGATATCGGAAATTTTCATTTTCCATATTTATATAACCTTATTTAATTACCAGAACTGCTTTAAGGCGAAAAAATTGTTTAAGTTCGCTTACGCGGCATTTTCATGAAAACCCCGGTTTGCGCTATATCTCGGGTATATATGGACCGATATCGGAAATTTTTATCTTCCATATTTATATAAACTGATCTTATTACCAGAACTGTTTTTAATCAAAAAAAAGTTGTTAAAGTTCGCTTACGCGACATTTTCATGAAAAACCCGGTTTGGGCTATATCTCGGGTATATATAGACCGATATCGAAAATTTTCATTTTTCATATTTATACGACCCTATTTCATTACAAGAACTGCTTTTGAGCACAAAAAAGTTGTTTAAGTTCGCTTACGCGACATTTTCATGAAAACCCCGATTTGGGCTATATCTCGGGTATATATGGACCGATATCGAAAATTTTCATTTTTCATATTTATATGACCCTATTTCATTACCAGAACTGCTTTTGAGCACAAAAAAGTTGTTTAAGTTCGCTTACACGACATTTTCATGAAAAACCCGGTCTAGGCTATATCTCGGGTATATATGGACCGATATCGGAAATTTTCATTTTCCATACTTGTACAACCTTATTTTATTACCAAAACTACTTTCAAGCAAAAAAAGTTGTTTAAGTTCGCTTACGCGGCAATTTCATGAAAACCCCGTTCCACGCTATATCTGCGGTATATATGAACCGATATCGGAAATTTTCATTTTTCATATTTATATAACCTAATTTTGTTACCAGAACCGCTTTTAAGCAAAAAAAGTTGTTAAATTTCGCTGACGCGGCATTTTCATGAAAAACCCGTTCTAGGCTATATCTCGGGTATATATGGACCGATATCGGAAATTTTCATTTTTCATATATATGTAACCTAATTTCATTACCAGAACTGCTTTTGAGCACAAAAAAGTTTTTTAAGTTCGCTTACGCGGCATTTTCATGAAAAACCTGGTTTGGGCTATATCTCGGGTATATATGGACCGATATCGAAAATTTTCATTTTTCATATTTATATGACCCTATTTCATTACCAGAACTGCTTTTGAGCACAAAAAAGTTGTTTAAGTTCGCTTACGCGACATTTTCATGAAAACCCCGATTTGGGCTATATCTCGGGTATATATGGACCGATATCGAAAATTTTCATTTTTCATATTTATATGACCCTATTTCATTACCAGAACTGCTTTTGAGCACAAAAAAGTTGTTTAAGTTCGCTTACACGACATTTTCATGAAAAACCCGATTTGGGCTATATCTCGGGTATATATGGACCGATATCGGAAATTTTCATTTTCCATATTTATGTAACCTAATTTCATTACCAGAACTGCTTTTGAGCACAAAAAAGTTGTTTAAGTTCGCTTACGCGACATTTTCATGAAAACCCCGATTTGGGCTATATCTCGGGTATATATGGACCGATATCGAAAATTTTCATTTTTCATATTTATATGACCCTATTTCATTACCAGAACTGCTTTTGAGCACAAAAAAGTTGTTTAAGTTCGCTTACACGACATTTTCATGAAAACCCCGATTTGGGCTATATCTCGGGTATATATGGACCGATATCGAAAATTTTCATTTTCCATATTTATGTAACCTAATTTCATTACCAGAACTGCTTTTGAGCACAAAAAAGTTGTTTAAGTTCGCTTACGCGACATTTTCATGAAAACCCCGATTTGGGCTATATCTCGGGTATATATGGACCGATATCGAAAATTTTCATTTTTCATATTTATATGACCCTATTTCATTACCAGAACTGCTTTTGAGCACAAAAAAGTTGTTTAAGTTCGCTTACACGACATTTTCATGAAAACCCCGATTTGGGCTATATCTCGGGTATATATGGACCGATATCGAAAATTTTCATTTTCCATATTTATGTAACCTAATTTCATTACCAGAACTGCTTTTGAGCACAAAAAAGTTGTTTAAGTTCGCTTACACGACATTTTCATGAAAAACCCGGTCTAGGCTATATCTCGGGTATATATGGACCGATATCGGAAATTTTCATTTTCCATATTTATGTAACCTAATTTCATTACCAGAACTGCTTTTGAGCACAAAAAAGTTGATTAAGTTCGCTTACGCGACATTTTCATGAAAACCCCGATTTGGGCTATATCTCGGGTATATATGGACCGATATCGAAAATTTTCATTTTTCATATTTACATGACCCTATTTCATTACCAGAACTGCTTTTGAGCACAAAAAAGTTTTTTAAGTTCGCTTACACGACATTTTCATGAAAAACCCGGTCTAGGCTATATCTCGGGTATATATGGACCGATATCGGAAATTTTCATTTTCCATATTTATGTAACCTAATTTCATTACCAGAACTGCTTTTGAGCACAAAAAAGTTGTTTAAGTTCGCTTACGCGACATTTTCATGAAAAACCCGGATTGGGCTATATCTCGGGTATATATGGACCGATATCGGAAATTTTCATTTTCCATATTTATGTAACCTAATTTTATTACCAGAACTGCTTTTGAGCAAAAAAAAGTTATTTAGCTTCGCCTATGCGACATTTTCATTAAAAATCTGATTTGGACTATAACTCAGGTATATATGGACCGATATCTGAAAAAAAAATTTTTTGCCTTTTAGTCACCATGCTTAATAAGTGTGTGAAGTTTGAAGCAAAACGAACAACTTTTGTTTTCAAAAATTTTCATACAAAACTGCAAAAAAAAATGACTTTTTTCGGAATTTTGAATATATTTCAGCTATACGTGGACCGATATTACTGAATTTCAATAGCAAACCCATGAATCGATGGGGTAAAAGAATGGTGAAAGAAAAAAGTTTCTAAGTCTAATGGTTTTCTCAGAAACGGTATTTCAACAGCGGACAGACGGACATCGCTTAATCGACTTTTCCATGAATTCTGATTCAGAATATATATACTTTATAGGGTCACAAATACAAACTGTAGAAATTACAAACGGAATCACAAACTTATATATACCCTTAACATTTTTGTGAAGGGTATAAAAATAATTAGTCAAACGTGTGCACAAAATATGTAAACATCAGTGTGAAGCAAAAAACAACCGTCTTAACACCTAGTTTCGCAATAATGTTTCAGAGAGCGCACCAAGTGTTTCATATTACCGTCTGAACATGGTATAACTACTGCTGCAAAACAATCGATAATATCGATAGTTTTATTTTTAGCTAACTATCGACTGTTTTTGTTTGACAGTGATACTATCGACAATTTTTAAACGTATATACGAAGCCGGTTACATGTAGCCGGCATAACGTTTCTGGCAATTTATACAGGCAGGTTCTTAGCCGCCTTAAATTTTTATAGTTGTAGCGTAATTTACAAATAAAAATATATTATATGAATCATATTATATATCAAAGTAAAGTGTATTATATCATTGTCCAAACTACTTTGGACAAAACTATTTTGGATTTGATATTATATAGCTATATTAGTATATTATGGTTGAATTTGTATATATATCCCTATAGTTTAATGATTAATTATGAATTATTATAATTATGAAGTGTTAATGAATTTAATTATCTAATACTTACCATTATATTAACTTACTTAATACTTAATAATTATTTATTTGAATTGCCTTATGTGTATACTCACCACTATGTAAAGTTGTTCGCAGTGGCAAGTCTAATCAATTGGAAACTTTCCAAGTGTCAATTTGGATCATTTCCGGGTTTTTTGAATAAAAAACTTACTT
This sequence comes from Thecocarcelia acutangulata, assembly GCA_914767995.1. Taxonomy (NCBI): domain Eukaryota; kingdom Metazoa; phylum Arthropoda; class Insecta; order Diptera; family Tachinidae; genus Thecocarcelia; species Thecocarcelia acutangulata. Next base: position 9,227,264 of record OU612099.1, on the reverse strand, counting down.
ACCATCGAGATAACCTGAAGACTGCTAGTGCGATCAACAAATTTTTTTTCCCTACTACAACCCATTTGTTAACATACGAGCACTACCCTGCAACTCAGGTGAATAATAAATATAACCTATTAGATTTATTGAAAAGAAATAATAAATCCTCTTTTATTTTATTTCTTTTCCCCACATCATTATCATTAACTCAACCCGAGTTAATCATACTCCCAATTCTGCTTTGCATAAAGCAGAGTTGGTTAACACAAAAGTTTGCTTTTAGCACTCAAAAGCATCATTTTGTACATGGTCCTTCGTACCGGATATGAACCAGTGACCTATGGATCTACAGTCCAAAAAAGTAAAAGAGAATAGTACATAATAAAAGTACATACCTACATACAATTAATACAGTCCACAAAAGTAAAAGAGAACAGTGCATAATAAAAGTACATACCTACATGATAAATAGCTGATAATTGCATATAAAATTAAACTTTTGCAAAATCATAAAGCAAAACAAAATATCAAATATAGAAAGTATATGGAAATTTGCAACAGAGACGGAAAGTTTCTCTCCTATTCAATTGGGGGAAAAAAAATTAATCAATATTAAAATATATATTTAATTGACTGAATGAAAAAAAAAAATATATTTGGAAAAATAATATTTGGTACAATAAATAAAACCGACTTTGGTAAATAGTTATATCGCTGTTGTAGGCCAACTACACAACATTTATTGATTTGTTTCGGATGAGCTTAAAAGATAGATAATAGCTGGTGTGCTATACTCTATAGTTCAGTTTCAAAGAACAGAGTGAAGAAATATAAAAATCGTGTGCCTGTTAGCTTGAAAAATAAATCTCCCAATGAAAAGTTACAAAATATTGCTGTTAAAAGCGATAAGTAGCAAGTTTTCCCATATATGCTGCACTCAAGTCGCATCAGTGTGACCACAGTGCAATTTTAGAAAATCAGTGCACTTTGCTTTAAAACACTTTATTACTTTTATCTCAAATAAATAAAAAATCTCTTTAAATAACAACTAAGAGTGTGGTATATTCGGCTGGGCCGAATCTAAAATACCCTTCAAGATAGTCACGAATATGGAGCGATATCGGGGAAAAAATATTTTTGCCTTGCAATCACCATTTCAAAAAAGAAATCTTTCATTTAAAAGTTTGTTTAAGCTATATCCCGGTTATATATGAACCGATATCGGAATTTTCTATTATCCGTATTTTAGTAACCTTGTTTTATAATGAAAATAGTTTTTCAGCGAAAAAAAAGATTAATGGAAAAATCGGTTCAGGTCATATCTCGGGTATATATGGACCGAATATTGGAAATTTTAATTTTCCATATTTATATAACCTTATTTCATTACCAAAACTGCTTTTGAGCACAAAAAATTTGTTTAAGTTCGCTTACGGGACATTTTCATGAAAACCCCAATTTGGGCTATATCTCGGGTATACATTTTTTTATTTATTTTTTTAAATAAACAACCACAAAAACAAAAAAAACTACGAAGCTTTTTTGCTTGTCTGCGATAACACCCAGGGTCTGAGGCAGGAATCGAACCTGCGACCTCGATACTGTTGGTCGAGTACTCTACCAAATCAGCCATCGAGGCACCCAAAAAAACTTAACAACAACTGATTTTCTAATGTTGTTAATACTACTTTGGCTTCTAACAATATATATGTGGCGCCCTGTCATTTATACATCTCTGTGACTATATTGCAGTTTACTCCGTATTTAATACAACTGTATTTGATCACTGAATACAGCACTAACATTTTGGCATTCTCTTTCTATCTTCCGCGCGTTCAACACATCAACAGTTTAAAGAAATAGTTATTAATTTAAAATATTTATTAAATCAAATAATATTGAACTAATAAAAAAGCTACTCCGTCATCGTCTTATTATTGGTGGACAGCTAAACAGAGCAACCAAAGCCATATACATACATCGGTAACATCACCTTCGTCAATATCAGCCTGCAAAATAGTGGATTGCGTTTTCAGTATTTCCTGCATCATGGCTGTCATGAAAACCATACATGTGTTTATGGCTTGAACAAGAACTGCAGAGTTGCCTTACGATTGACAAAATTTTGATCGGAGTTTTGGGGCTGATTCAAGTCTTTTATATCGGATTTAATCACATTGGCTTAAGACACTTGTTGGGCAATTAACAAAAATGCATACATATGTGATTCAATATGAGATGAATATAGATAGAGAATAATTAAATGCTCGGTGGCTGAGTGGTTAAAAGCAGCAGATCATGATACGTCATGACCCGAGTTCAAATCCCAGTGGATGCTTATGGGTAGTGTAGCGACTACGAAACAGCTAGCTGTCCCCCAGCTAAAGAGTTTATTATTATTTTTCTTGTCTTCTTCAATCAATAATTATTAATCACAGCAAATTTGTATTGTAAAAAATCCTTTTTAAGAAAAAACTTAAGAAACATATAACAAAAAGTATTATTCGGCTCCATTCATTGACATTTCCCAAGCTCTTGATAAAGTGTGGCACGACGGCTTGATGCACAAAATAAAGTTAAACTTGCCTGCAAACACTCACAAGCTTCTGGAAAGCTACTTATGCGGCCGGAAGTTTGTTATCAGAGAAGGCGATTTTATAAGCCCAACTCAGCCAATCAAGGAAGGAGTTCCCCAAGGTAGCATACTGGTAGCATTATATTTGATTTATGCCTCAGACAACTTTTGCAGATGACACAGCATTCTGCAGCGTACATGAAAACCATCAAGCAGCTTCGCGAAATTTGCAGGAGTATATTTCAATATTAGAGATGTGGTTAAAACTTTGGAAAATTAAAGTTAATGAACGTGTACTCACGTTATATTCACACTGCGTAAACAAACATGTTCAGCTACCCAAATTAACAATTCACCTATTCTACAGCAAAATGAAGTCAAGTATCTGTGTGTTCATATCGACCGTAGGTTGACGTGGAAGTCTCACATTGACGCGAAAGTCACTCAGTTGAAATTAAAAGCAGCGCAATTAAATTGGCTTATGGGCAGAAATTCTACATTGAAATTAGATTGCAAACTTTTGTTATACAGTGCAACTCTAAAGCCTATATGGTGCTACGGAATTCAGTTATGGGGCACCGCCCCAGCATCAAATATTGAAAAAATTCAAAGGCGACAAAACAAAATTCTTCCAACGATTGCTGCAGCTCCATTGTACGTAAAAAAATCCCGAATTCACAAGGATCTGTGTGTTCCGCTGGTAAAAGAGGAATTTTCTAAGTACGCGACAAGGTATGTCAGTAAACTGGAACTTCATCTTGCGCGTAATATTCTTAATTTTGGCGGTCACACTCGGTTTAGAAGAAGGTATACCGTTGCCACCATCAGATTGCTCAATAGGTGATTTTACCGAAATAGCTGCCGCAAAATAAAACTTTTTGTTTAGCATTGGCCGGACTTAAGTATAAAGCACATTTTTTTTAATATTAAAGCACATCTGTTATAAATTTAGTATTAAGATTTGAATACTTATTGTTAGTTCATTTTGAAGATTCAATAAATAAAAAAATTTATAAATGATACTGCGATACAGCATATGGCCAAATTACCGCCATATGCTGTTAGGTGTCTTTGAGACTTAACTTTCAAGATGTCGAAAACTTTATCAGTAACACAAAGCACAGGAAAGCTGCAGGCATTGATCAAATTACTGGTAAAATGCTTGAACAGATACCTCGTGCTAGAAGAGGTCTACTTTTTATTTTTACCACTATTTTATGGCTTAAGTATTATCCTGCACACCGGAAGGAGTCTATGAGTACTATGATACCCAAGCCAGGGGAGGATCTATCTAAAGTAGAATCATATAGACTAATAAATCTACTGCCAACAATTTCAAAACTGTTCGAAAAATTGGTAATGACGAAGTTGACTCCAATATTGAATGATGTGGGATGTATCCCTAATCATCAATTTGGTTTTCGGGCTAAACATAGCACTATAAAACAAACACACAGACTAGCCAACGTCATAAGACACACTTTTGAAGACAAAAAGTATTGTTCAGCTCTATTCATTGGCATTTCCTAAGCTTTCGATAAGTTGTGCCACGACGGTTTGTTGCACAAAATAAAGCTAAACTTGCCTGCAAATACTCACAAGCTTCTGGAAAGCTACTTATGCGGCCAGAAGTTATCAGAGAAGGCGATTTTATAAGCCCCTGACAACAAATCGAAGCAGGAGTTTCCCAAGGTATCATACTGGGGCCTACTTTGTATTTGCTTTATGCCTCTGATATGCCAACGAGTTCCGGAACCCATACCTCAACTTTTGCAGATGACACAGCATTCTACGGCGTACATTAAAATCAATTAACTTCGCGAAATTTGCAGGAGTAATATACTCAATATTAGAGAAACTGTTAAACTTTGGAAAATCGAAGCTAATGAGCAAATATGTACTCATGTTACATTCACATTGCGTACATTGCAGTTAGACAGCAAACTTTTGTTATACAATACAATTCTATTCCATATAGGATATATGGAATTGAATTATACGGCACCGCCTCAACTTCTAACATTGAAAAAATTCAAAGACGAACGATTACTGCAGCTCCATAGTATGTAAGAAAACTCACGAATTCACAAGCATCTGTGTGTTTCGCTGGTAAAAGACGAATTTTTTAAGTACACGACAGTATATCAGTAAGTGGAACTTCACTCAAATCCTCTTACTCGCAATACACTTAATTTAGACTTCCTTGTTACCATCATATTGTTAAATAGGTGACTTTACCGATGCTGTTCGCGCAAAATACAAGTTTTTTGACAAGCTTTGGCTGGACTTATTTAATTTTTTTATGTTTAGTATAGGGTGTTTTTTTAAGCTAGATAGAACTTTAAATTGTAAAAAGTAACACAAAAAATTAAATTTTGATGAAACATTTGTTTTATTTGTTTCAGTATACTCTGACAAATCATCATGAATAGACTCACGCTTGAACAACGCTACGAAATTATCCAAATTTACTTTGAAAATCAGTCGTCGATTCGCGCAACTTATAGACGCAAAATTGTGTTCAGCGATGAGGCGCATTTTTGGCTTAACGGGTTTGTTAATAAGCAAAATTGCCGCATATGGAGTGAGACCAATCCACAAGAGACCCTACAGACTCCATTACATCCAGAAAAATGCACTGTTTGGTGCGGTTTTCATGCTGGTGGCATCATCGGACCTTATTTCTTCAAAAATGAGGCCGGAGCTCGCGTTACGGTCAATGGAGATCGTTACCGCACCATGATCAATGATTTTTTGTTTGAAAATATGGATGACATTGATCCGGAGGAGATGTGGTTTCAACAGGATGGCGCTACGTGCCATACGGCGAACGCAACCATCGACTTACTGAAATCAAAATTTGGCGATAAGTTGATTTCGAGAAATGGACCTGTCAATTGGCCTCCAAGGTCGTGCGATTTGACACCTCTCGATTATTTCCTGTGGGGCTACGTGAAGTCACTGGTTTATGCTGATAAACCAGCAACAATTGACGCCTTGGAGGCCAGCATTGTTCGTGTTGTTCGTGACATACGGCCAGCAGTGCTCGAAAAAGTGGCCCAAAATTGGACGTCCAGAATGCGCTTCGTCAAGAACAGCCGCGGTGCCCATATGCCCGAAATCATTTTCAAATGTTAATGTCACGTATTGATCTTTCGAATAAAAAAAAATTTTGATTACAATTTAATTTTTTGTGTTATTTTTTACAATTTCAAGTTCTATCGGGCTTAAAAAAACACCCTATATTAAGATTTGAATACTTATTGTTAGTTCATATATTGAAGATTTAATAAGTAAATGTATGCAAAAAAAGGAAGCTGTAAGAGAATATGTGTTGTTACATCTGATACACACAATTAGTCCACTGTAATCCTGGCGGTATAAGCTATGGCACCAGCTTGTTGGTACCGCATATTAATCAAGCCCAAAATATACACGATTGCTTTTCTGAGGATTTCCAAACTTTTATAATTGTCTCAAAAGTATCAAACACAATATTTCGTATATATTGCGGAAATACTCTACCTAAAACTTAAGATCTTCACATGAGCATCCCATTGCTAGTAAACGTAATGTTATTTGCAACCGATTGCAGGCTGAAATTGCCTTCGTCATTATGGTATCTTGCTTTTGTATATGGATTATCACTTGTGACAACAGGTTATTAAATACATACTCTGCCATCCTAATGCAATTTTTGTAATCCTTCGGCAGTTTTGAAATTGTTGACAGTAGACTTATTGGCCTATATGACTCTTCTTCAGGATCCTTCACTGGCTTGGGTATCATAGTAATTAGAGCCATTTTCCACACTACAGGATAATACTCGAGAGGTTAACTGACGCTAAAAATAACAAGTAAGAGTGTAGTATATTCGGCTGGGCCGAATCTAAAATACCCTTCACGATAGTCACGAATATGTATAGTATATTAAAAATGTGACCTAAATATGCTCGGTTATATGGAAAAATCGGTTCAGGCTATATCTCGGGTATATATGGACAGATATCGAAAATTTTCATTTTCCATATTTATATAACCTTATATCATTACCAGAACTGCTTTCGAGCACAACAAATTGTTTAAGTTCGCTTACGCGATATTTTCATGAAAAACCCGATTTAGGCTATATCTCGGGTATATATGGACCGATATCAGGAATTTTAATTTTCTCTATTTTCGTAACCTTCTTTTATAACAAGAACTGCTTTTCAGCAAAAAAAAATGTTATTGGAAAAATCGGTTCAGGCTATATCTCGAGTATATATGGACCGATATCGGATATTTTCTTTTTCCATATTTATATAACTTTATTTTATTACCAGAACTGCTTTAAGGTGAAAAAAGTTGTTTGAGTTCGCTTACGTGGCACTTTCATGAAAACCACGGTTTAGGCTATATCTCTGGTATATATGGACCGATATCGGAAGTTTTCATTTTCCATATTTATATAACCTCATCTTATTACCAGAACTGTTTTTAAGCAAAAAAAGTTGTTTAAGTTCGCTTACGCGACATTTTCATGAAAAACTCGGTTTGGGCTATATCTCGGGTATATATGGCCCGATATCGAAAATTTTCATTTTTCATATTTATATGACCCTATTTCATTACCAGAACTGCTTTTGAGCAAAAAAAAGTTATTTAGCTTCGCCTATGCGACATTTTCATTAAAAATCTGATTTGGACTATAACTCAGGTATATATGGACCGATATCTGAAAAAAAATTTTTTTGTCTTTTAGTCACCATGCTTAATAAGTGTGTGAAGTTTGAAGCAAAACGAACAACTTTTGTTTTCAAAAATTTTCATACAAAACTGCAAAAAAAAATGGCTTTTTTCGGAATTTTAAATATATCTCAGCTATACGTGGACCGATATTACTGAATTTCAATAGCAAACCCATGAATCGATGGGGTAAAAGAATGGTGAAAGAAAAAAGTTTCTAAGTCTAATGGTTTTCTCAGAAACGGTATTTCAACAGCGGACAGACGGACAGACGGACATCGCTTAATCGACTTTTCCATTAATTCTGATTCAGAATATATATACTTTATAGGGTCGCAAAAAAAACTGTAGAAATTACAAACGGAATCACAAACTTATATATACCCTTTACATTTTTGTGAAGGGTATAAAAAGAAGCATTCTTCTAGCCACACGAGGTAATTGTACAAGCATTTTACCAGCAATTTTATCAAAACCTGGAGATTTCCTAGAGTTTATTTTATTTATGACATTTTCGACATCTTGAAAATAAGTCTGAATACACAGACGTTCTAACCGCATATGGAAATTCAGCTGCATCATTTATGGTTAAAACATTTTCCAAGTTTTTTCCTTTTCAGAATCGGTTGTTGTCCAGTACCCAATTGAAGTTCGGAAAGGTGGTTTGCCTCTAATGGACCTTTTCACACCTTTTGTCGCTTTCCATATAGAATAGTCGGATTGAGAAGAACCATCATGGCTTTCCATATAATTTTTAAGGGAAGCCATCCTACGGATTTCAAGCAGATTTGTGGTAACGTAATGCAATTCCCGTAGCCTACCTTTACGCTGAGGAGGCCGTCGAAGTTGCCACTCTCCTTTTTTATGACGGAAGGTGTTAAGTTTCTGACGTATAAGTTCTACTGTTCGCATCAAACTTATATTTTTAGTTAAATGTCTTCAAAAAAATCGTTAATTGACACATCAATATCCGCAGTCGTTCTCCACTTGCATCCATTTGAAAAGGAAATTTTTGCACCTCCAAAATCTATAACATCTGGAATCTTTCATCGGTCTGACGCCAAATAAGTTAAATCACATATAAACCCATTTTTAAAATTGGGCAAAAAGCACACAGCCTTTCGGGGAAATTAAGCGTGATCCCCAAAAAGTGTGTTTGGCATTATAGTCGCCAGCCGCCAAAAATCGAGGCCCAAGTTATTTGAAAAAATGTGAATATTGGCGTTCTGAAAATCGGGGCGGCGAATAAATCGAGAATATAACAATTTATTATAAAAAAGTTCAATGCATATATTTGCTGCTTGGAGATACTCTGTTATAATATATCCAAGTATTCCTACAACACGTACCAATATAATCTAATAAGCATACTTACATACATGCATAAATGCATATACATACAGTATAAGAAAAAAGTCTAAATACACCCCGCAATTTTGGATGTTTAGTAAATGTGTTAGTAAAAACCAGAAAGTTTTTAAAGTAATATTTATGGCACCTATAGCTTTATTTATTTATAAAATAAAAAACTAATTCATATGTACTGTAACAATAATAACAACAAAAATATCAAAAATTCATAGGAAAAAAGTCTAAATACAGCAATAAAATCAAACATAAGGGCAACGATTTTGAAATAAAAAACAGTTTTCAATATTTTGTTGGTCCGCCCTGGGCATCAATTACTGCTCGAAGACGACGGGGCGGTGGGGTGTCGCAAAGCCATAGGACATAAAGCCATATGGCGTTAAGTCCCATTCCATTGAGACATAAGGGCATATGCCATTAAGTCTCATTATAATGGGACTTAACGCCATAATTTTTTTCCCGAAAATGAGACATAAAGCCATATTTTTAATAATGATTGCATGTCACCCTATTTCATGTAAAAAATATATTGTTGTTTCATGTCGCCCTGTTTTATGACAAAAATGCATTTGTCTGTCAAAATGTTGTTGGCAATCAATCAAATTCCGACATTGCAGGTGGTCCACGTGTTTATAGATTTATATAATATGGAAAACTCATTTCATTTGAATGAGAGATAAAGCCATCATGGCCTTAGCTCGCATTAGCAATATTAGAAAGCGGCTTTATCCCTCATTTCAGTTCCTGAGACACTAAAGTTAAGTATTGAAATCTGGCTTCGCATACTAAAGTTTTTCTGCGTGGCGGCCTACGGCCGCGCTTAGGGGTTTTTTCCTCCAGTAGGACGCGGCAGGTGGCTTCGCTGAATAAAGTTTTCCTGCGTGCGTCACAAGAATAAAAAAATGTTTTCCAATGATAACTAAGGATTTTTCCTTTCACAAAATGTTTGCAGCTGTAAATCCTGGAGCCTAGAAATTTTGGATTTTTTTAAATCATTAATTTCAAAGATAAACAGGCATATTTAGTGAAATAAAGCAGTTGTAACGCAAAACATCAAATGGGACATATAACCATAATGGCTTTATGTCCCATTTCACTAAAATTGACATGAGACTTAAGGCCATATCAAAATTATGGCTTTATGTCCTATGGCTCTCTGACACCCCACCCGACGGAGCATAGAATTGACTAAATTTTCAGTAAGATCGGTCGTAATTTCATTCCATGCTCGAACAAGAGAAGTTTTAAGGGTTTCACGACTGCTAATATCATATTTTCGCACCTTTTTCTCTAAAACATTCCAGATATGCTCAATAGGGTTTAAATCAGGTGATTGAGGTGGAGAATTTAATTGCCTTGGAGCATAGTATAGAAGCCAGTCTCGTACAACGTGTGCGGTATGCTTCGGGTCATTGTCCTGTTGGAAAATCCATTGATTACCAAGGCCTAAGCTATCAACAGATGCCTTCAGATTTCGTTCTAATATGTTCTTATATTGATAGCGATCCATTCTGCCTTCAACAAAGTCTAACCGACCCACTCCAGAAGATGCCATGGCCCCCCAAACCATAACATTTCCGACACCATGTTTGACAGTTGGTATAATATGCTTTGGATCCAGTGCAGTGTTAGGCTTCCTCCAAACCTTTGATCTTCCATCACTTCCGAAAATATTGAACTTACTTTCATCAGTAAATATCACACGCTTCCAAAAGTCAACATCTTTGTCAAGATGTGCCCGAGCAAATTCAAGCCGAAGCTTACGATTTTTCGCGGAAATAAGTGGCTTTTTTCGGGCTACTCTGCTTTTAAATCCATTGTTGTGCAAAACGTTTATAACTGTTCTCGGTGTAACAGTAACATTGCAACAATTTTCAAGGTGATCCGCTAGTTTTGGGGCACTAATTTTCGGATCACGCCTAACTTCTTTCAGAATACTGCTAACATCACGCCTCGAAAGCTTTTTAGGTCTGCCAGTTCGTGGTTTATTTTCTGTGCTTTTGGTTGTTTCATAATTTCTAATTATTGTCTGAACTGTTTGGCGACTAAGGTTTACTATTTTGGAAATTTCGCCATATGATTTGCCATCTTTTCGCTGACTGACCACAATATTTCTAACAGAGATTGGTACCTCTTTTCTACCTTCCATTTCGATAGTTAAAATTACAGAAATTTTATTTCTTTCAATTGACTTTGTGAAATGAATTGAGCATAGTGATTTTAAAATCAATTAAAATAAAAAATAACGGTTGTTTTTTCCTCTTTCTCCCTAATTTTCTACTTTCTGCATGGAGTTACCACACTGTATGTAGACTTTTTTCCTGACGATTTTTAAAGTTTTTGGTATTATTATTTTTATAATAACACATTGTTCCTTTTTTCTTTTATAAATAATGTTATTTATATGCGGCTTAAATATTAGTATTTATAACAATTTTTCTGATTATCTTTATAAGTTTCCTAAAATCGAAAAATTGTGGAATGTATTTAGACTTTTTTCTTTAACTGTATATGTACATTCATATTTTAACAGTATATTTTTGCACATACGCTCTCATAACGGAAATTCAACATTGCATTTTTTTGCCAATTGCACTTGTTTCTGAAGAACACAAACAAGTTCAATAAACTATTATTTTATATTAAAGCTTTTAACCAAATTTAATTCTAGACATTTTTCTTAAGAATTGTTTACGAAATAATGTGAACTTCCATTCCCCCCATTGTAAATTGATACTTTTTTACAAATTATTAACTTTCCAAAGAATTAATACATAAGCTTGTTTTGTTCCCAAACCCAAAAGACGGAAACAAACCACGCTTATGATCGATAAGCAAAAATATACAAAGAAACATTTTTTATTATTAAATAAAAAACTTAATTGTAAAATAGTATTTAAGGAAAATATAATTCAATAAAGAAGTCAGTAGTTATACTCAAAACCAAAAAGTGAAAGTGTTTTTTTCAGTGTCTAATTTTTAGATACTCTTTAGTATACTCCTCACGTGTCTCGTTTAGCAAGTATTGCTTAATTCTGGCTTTTATCAAAACTGCCGAGCATCCACACTATCTGCCGCAGGGATCTTTAGCCTCATATAGCCAGTATTTTTGCAATAACTTGTGACCTTGAAGTTATTGAAGCTCATTCTTGGCCTCTGCCAAAAATTTGGCCAATTTCTTGGCAGTTTAGCCATTGAGCGTGGTGTAAACGCTTATGCGGTTCTTCTAGGGTAAACCTGCGATGCAAAAAAAAAAAATTTAAGGGTATAAATCGGATATACTTCATTCTCCTTTGTGGCAACATCCCTTGATTCCAGATCAACCCTAAACGTGGGTTGAGGGATCTTTTCAGGCTTCCTAATGCTAACTACAATTTTTATTATACCCATCACAAAAATGTTAAGAGTATATATGTATAAGTTTGTGATTTCGTTTTTAATTTCTACAGTTTGTATTTGTGACCCTATAAAGTATATATATTCTGAATCAGAATTCATGGAAAAGTCAATTAAGCGATGTCCGTCTGTCGGCCGTTGAAGTACCGTTTCTGAGAAAACCATTAGAAATAGAAACTTTTTTCTTTTACCCCATCGATTCATAGGTTTGCTATTCAAATTCAGTAATATCGGCTTACATATAGCTGAGATATATCCAAAATTCCGCAAAAAACCATTTTATTTTTGCAATTTTGTATGAAAATTTTTGAAGAAGGGTTATTTGTTTTACTTTAAACTTTATACGATTATTAAGCGTGGTGACTGGAAGGAAAAAAAAAATTCAGATAGCGGTCCCGAGATATCGCCTAAACCGGGTTTTTCATGGAACTGTCGTGTAAACGAACTTAAACAACTTTTTTGTGCTCAAAAGTAGGTCTGGTAATGAAATAAGGTTAAATAAATATAGAAAATGAAAAGTTCCGATATGGGTCCATAGAGACCCGAGATATAGTCTAGACCGAGTTTTTCTTGAAAATGTCGCGTAAGCGAACTTAAAAAACTTTTTTTTGCTTAAAACCAGTTCTGGTAATAAAAATAGGTTATATAAAGAAAGAAAATGAAAATGTCCGATTTCCGTCTATATATACCCTAGATGTAGCCTGAACCGGGTTTTCCATGAAAATGTCGCGTAAGCGAACTTAAAAAACTTTGTTTGCTTAAAAGCAGTTCTGGTAATAAAATGAGGTTATATAAATGTGGATCGGTCCATATATACCCGAGATATAGCCTAAACCGGGGTTTTCATGAAAATTTAAACAACTATATTTTCTTAAAAGCAGTTTTGGTAATAAAATTAAGGTTATATAAATATGAAAAATGAAAATTTCCGTTGTCGTTTCGTATATAACCGAGGTATAGCTTAAACAAACTTTTCCATAAAAATGTCCATGAAAGATTTCTTTTGTAGAATGGTGATTACAAAAATATTTTTCCCTGATATCGCTCCATATAAGTATATCCGAGCATATTCAGTACAAATTTGTAATATATACTATACATATACGTGACTATCGCGAAGGGTATTTTAGATTCGGCCCAGCCGAATTACCACACTCTTACTTTTTTTATATCTTTTATTTTCGAATCCAGTCTTAACATCAGCAGTGTCTACGCAAGGGTCAATACTTTTTATTAACGACCTGAATACCTTTAGCACTTTCAAGCTGATAAGTGTAAAAACGTCTTTTCTCTTTTTTCAAAACGGCATACAATTTTCCATAATTATTTTCATCGTTTACCTGAATTTCTGTTTCATTGATGCTTCCGTGCTTAACTGATGTTACGTTGAAAGTGTCATTACCGAATGCCGTAATAAGTTATTTTACCAGCTCACTAGGCTCTCTCAAATATAATGGTGGCGGTTTAAATATTTTTATAGATGTCGTTGGCGAATCAGTCTGAAGGATAACAAATCTATTCCTATTCATTGCCGTAGTAGTATTAGCATATTCAGCTATTTTCGATGAGATGATATTTGACCAGATTTAGGGCATCTCTGACTTTTATCCACGGTAACATACCATGTCAACTTGTATTTTCGACTTATCTGCAGAAATTAAACTGAAAGATGTTTTGGTTCCTGTTGCAACAACTTTATGTGGTGACTACACCCGCGTGTGGTTTCTATCTCTTTGCGACTGACGATTGGCCAATGATTTTTTCAATGAGTCTTCCTCAGAAATCCAAAGCTTTTTATACTCTTCACAAAAATGTAAAGGGTATATATAAGTTTGTGATTCCGTTTGTAATTTCTACAGTTTTTTTTTTTGCGACCCTCTAAAGTATATATATTCTGAATCAGAATTAATGGAAAAGTCGATTAAGCGATGTCCGTCTGTCCGCTGTTGAAATACCGTTTCTGAGAAAACCATTAGACTTAGAAACTTTTTTTTTTCACCATTCTTTTACCCCATCGATTCATGGGTTTTCTATTGAAATTCAGTAATATCGGTCCACGTATAGCTGAGGTATATTCAAAATTCCGAAAAAAGCCATTTTTTTTTGCAGTTTTATATGAAAATTTTTGAAAACAAAAGTTGTTCGTTTTGCTTCAAACTTCACACACTTATTAAGAATGTAGACTAAAAGACAAAAAATTTTTTTTTCAGATATCGGTCCATATATACCCGAGATATAGCCCAAATCGGATTTTAATGAAAATGTCGCATAGGCGAAGCTAAATAACTTTTTTTTGCTCAAAAGCAGTTCTGGTAATAAAATTAGGTTACATAAATATGGAAAATGAAAATTTCCGATATCGGTCCATATATACCCGAGATATAGCTCAAACCGGGGTTTCCATGAAAATGTCGCGTAAGCGAACTTAAACAACTTTTTTGTGCTCAAAAGCAGTTCTGGTAATGAAATTAGGTTACATAAATATGAAAAATGAAAATTTCCGATATCGGTCCATATATACCCGAGATATAGCCCAAACCGTGTTTTTCATGAAAATGCCGCGTAAGCGAACTTAAACAATTTTTTCGCCTTAAAGCAGTTCTGGTAATAAAATAAGGTGATATAAATATGGAAAATGAAAATTTTCAATATCGGTCCATATATACCCGAGATATAGCCTAAACCGGGTTTTTCATGAAAATGTCGCGTAAGTGAACTTAACAATTTTTTTTTGCTTAAAAACACTTCTGGTAATAAGATAAGGTTATATAAATATGGAAGATAAAAATTTCCGATATCGGTCCATATGTACCCGATATATAGCCCAAATCGGTTTTTTCATGATTATGTCGCGAAAGCGAACTTAAACAACTTTTTTTTGCTCAAAAGCAGTTCTGGTAATGAAATTAGGTTACATAAATATGAAAAATGGAAATTTCCGATATCAGTCCATATATACCCGAGATATAGCCCAAACCGTGTTTTTCATGAAAATGCCGCGTAAGCGAACTTAAACAATTTTTTCGCCTTAAAGCAGTTCTGGTAATAAAATAAGGTGATATAAATATGGAAAATGAAAGTTTTCGATATCGGTCCATATATACCCGAGATATAGCCTAAACCGGGTTTTTCATAAATACGCGGCGTAAGCGAACTAAAACAGCTTTTTTTGCTTAAAAGCAGTTCTAATAGCAAAATAAGGTTATATAGGTATCGAAAATGAAAATTTCCGATATCGGTCCATTTATACCCGAGATATAGCCCAAACCGGGTTTTTCATGAAAATGTCGCGTAAGCGAACTTAAACAACAATTTTTTTTTGCTTAAAAACAGTTCTGGTAGTAAGATGAGGTTATATAAATGTGGAAGATAAAAATTTCCGATATCGGTCCATATATACCCGAGATATAGCCTAGACCAGGGTTTTCATGAAAATGTCGCGTAAGCGAACTTAAACAGCTTTTTTGTGCTCAAAAGCAGTTCTGGTAATGAAATTAGGTTACCTAAATATGGAAAATGAAAATTTCCGATATCGGACCATATGTACCCGAGATATAGCCCAAATCGCGTTTTTCATGAAAATGTCGCGTAAG
This sequence comes from Thecocarcelia acutangulata, assembly GCA_914767995.1. Lineage (NCBI taxonomy): Eukaryota > Metazoa > Arthropoda > Insecta > Diptera > Tachinidae > Thecocarcelia > Thecocarcelia acutangulata. The sequence continues at coordinate 9,211,622 of OU612099.1, read as the reverse complement.
CGAACTTAAACAATTTGTTGTGCTCAAAAGCAGTTCTGGTAATGAAATAAGGTTATATAAATATGGAAAATTAAAATTTTCGATATCGGTCCATATATACCCGAGATATAGCCTGAACCGATTTTTTCATTAAAAAATTTTTTTTTTTTTTTGCTGAAAAGCAATTCTTGTTATAAAAGAAGGTTACTAAAATACAGAAAATAAAAAATTCCGATATCGGTTCATATATAACCGAGCATATTCAGGCCAAATTTTTAATATACTATACATATTCATGACTATCGTGAAGGGTATTTTAGATTCGGCCCAGCCGAATATACTACACTCTTACTTGTTTTGCTTAAAAACAGTTCTGGTAATAAGATGAAGTTATATAAATATGGAAAATTAAAATTTCCGATATCGGTCCATACATACCCGAGATATAGCCCAAATCCGGGTTTTCCAATAACATTTTTTTTTTGCTGAAAAGCAGTTGTTGTTATAAAAGAAGGTTACGAAAATAGAGAAAATTAAAATTTCTGATATCGGTCCATATTTACCCGAGATAAAATCGGGTTTGTCATGAAAATATCGCGTAAGCGAACTTAAACAATTTGTTGTGCTCAAAAGCAGTTCTGGTAATGATATAAGGTTATATAAATATGGAAAATTAAAATTTTCGATATCGGTCCATATATACCCGAGATATAGCCTGAACCGATTTTTCCATTAAAAAAAATTTTTTTTTTTTTTTTGCTGAAAAGCAATTCTCGTTTTAAAAGAAGGTTACTAAAATACAGAAAATAGAAAATTCCGATATCGGTTCATATATAACCGAGTATATTTAGGTCACATTTTTAATATACTATACATATTCGTGACTATCGTTAAGAGTATTTTAGATTCGGCCTAGCCGAATATACTACACTCTTACTTGTTTTTAATGCCGGTTTTTAAAAATAATTTTTCAATCATATATAAGTATACTTTAATAAGGCCCAATTTTAAAATTAATACATTAAATTGAAGCTTAGATGTCTTCTATCCAACAAAAAAAAAATTCACTTAAAAATTTCAACCCAGTCAAAAGTTATAGAATTTTGACCGCCAACTCACAAAATGTGCCACTTTGCGACGTTATTTTTTTGGAATTATAAAACATCTTCCTTTAGAATTGATACAAGTGTAGCCTTCATTATATTTGCCATCAGATAACTCACCACTACTCTACTCACCACTCTATTTCGTTCCTCCAGAAGTTTGGCTGCCCATTAATGACTTGGCGTTGACCGTCACTAGAGTTAATTGGCTAAAATGTAAAAATATGTGAGTACTCATTATACAGAGAATATTGCCTTGAGAACCCCTGAGGATATGGATGTGCTAATTAACGTATTTTCTGAAAACCTTATGTAAAGCGAAAATCAAGTTATTTCAATTATTTATTTAATTCATTTATAGTTTTAATCAATATTCAATAAAAAAGAGATTTTAAACAAGTTTTTAATGAAAAAATCGGTTCAGGCTATATCTCGGGTATATATGGACCGACATTGGAAATTTTTATTTTCCTTATGTATATAATCTTACTTCATTACCAGAACTGCTTTTGAGCAAAAAAAGGTGTTTAAGTTCGCTTACGCGACATTTTAATGAAAACGCCGGTCTAGGATATATCTCGGGCATATATAAACCGTAACGGAAATTTTAATTTTCCATAATTATATATAATTATTTCGTTACCAAAACTGCTTTTGAGCACAAAAAAGTTGTTTAAGCATTTTCATGAAAAACCCGGTCTAGGCTATATTTCGGGTATATACGGAACGATATCCGAAATTTTCATTTTCAATATTTATATAACCAGATTTTTATTACCAGAACTGCTTTTGAATACAAAAAAAGTTGTTTAAGTTCGCTTACGGGACATTTTCATGAAAAACCCGGTTTAGACTGTATCTCGGGTATATATGGACCTATATCGGGCATTTACATTTTCCATATATATCTAACCTTATTTTATTACCAGAACTGATTTTATTGAAAAACCGTTGTTTAAGTTCGCTTACTCGGCATTTTCATGAAAACCCTGGTTTAGGCTATATCTCGGGTAAATATGAACCGATACCGGGCATTTTCATTTTCCATATTTATCTAACCTTATTTCATTACCAGAACTGTTTTTAAGGAAAAAAAGTTGTTTAAGTTCGCTTACGCCGCATTTTCATGAAAACCCCGGTTTCGGCTATATCTCGGGTATATGGACCGATATCGGAAATTTTCATTTTCCATATTTATATAACCTTATTTCATTACCAGAACTGCTTCTAAGCACAAAAAAAGTTGTTTAAGTTCGCTTACGCGGCATTTTCATGAAAAACCCGGTTCAGGGTATATCTGGGGTATATATGGACCGATATTGGAAATTTTCATTTTCCATATTTATATAACCTTCCTTTATTACCGGAAATGCCTTTGAGCAAAAACAAACGTTTTTTAAGTTCGCTTATGTGGCATATTCATGAAAAACTCGTTCTAGGCTATATCTCGGGTATATATGGACCGATATCGGAAATTTTTATTTTTCATATTCATATAACCCAAGTTTATTACCAGCTAAACAACTTTAAGCAAAAAAAGTTGTTTAGCTTCGCCTATGCGTCATTTTCATTAAAAGTCCGATTTGGGCTATATCTCGGGTATATATGGACCGATATCGGATATTTTCATTTGCCATACTTATATAACCTAATAATATTACCAGAACTACTTCTAAGCCAAAAAAGTTTGTGATTCCGTTTGTAAATTCTACAGTTTTTTTTTGCGACCCTATAAAGTATATATATATTTTGATTCAGAATTAATGGAAAAGTCGATTAAGCGATGTCCGGTCCATATATACCCGAGATATAGCCTAGACGGGGTTTTACATAAAAGTGTCGCGTAAGCGAACTTAAACAACTTTTTTTTTGCTCAAAAGCAGTTCTGGTAATAAAATAAGGTGATATAAATATGGAAAATGAAAGTTTTCGATATCGGTCCATATATACCCTAAACCAGGTTTTTCAAGAAAATGCCGCGTAAGCTTACTTAAACAACTTTTTTGTTTCCTTAGAAGCAGCTCTGGTAATGAAATAAGGTTATATAAATATAAAAAATGAAAATTTCCGTTATCGGTCTATATATACCCGAGATATAGCCTAGACCGGGGTTTTCATGAAAATGTCGCGTAAGTGAACTTAAACATCTTTTTTTGCTTAAAAACAGTTCTGGTAAAGATATATGTATATATATATATAAATATATATATATATATATATATATATATATATATATATATATATATATATATATATATATATATATATATATATATATATATATATATATATATATATATATATATATATATATATATATATATATATATATATATATATATATATATATATATATATATATATATATATATATATATATATATATATATATATATATATATATATATATACCGCCTCTAACATACATGTCATAAATACGCCTACTTTCTTTAAAGAGCTTAGGTTTTGATTTTTCTTGCATAAAAGAACCTTTAACTTTCCTGTTGATAAACTTAACAACAACTGATTTGCTAATGTTGTTAATACTACTTTGGCTTTTAACAATATATATGTGGCGCCCTGTCATTTATACATCTCTGTGATTATGTTGCAGTTTACTCCGTATTTAATACAACTGTATTTGATCACTGAATACAGCACTAAAAATTTTGGCATTCTCGTTCTATCGTTCGCGCCTTCAACACGTCAGCAGTTTAAAGAAATCGTTATTAATTTATCGGACTTGGGCTCCTGATTTCAATTTTATATATCGGACTTAACCACATTAGCATAAGAAAGTTGTCTGGCGTTTTGCACGTTTATACGGCTGGTTGACTGACGTACCTGGGGAAAATTGTTTGTAGAAATGGTGTTTGGCTGCTAGGGTGGTATATTTAAAATTGATTTTTCATTTGCCGTTTAAAGTGAGTATAGACAGGGCAGTCCCTGTTGTTTGCAGCATGGTTACTACCACAGTTACTGTATTTTTTAACACTTGCGTCGACCTTTGGCTTATTTCACTGAGATGTGCCATGAAGTTTGCCACAGACAACGCAAACTGCGGGCAACTTACAATAGGCCTTATTATGGCCAAACTCTGGACAGTTTAGGCATTGAGGCTCCTCAACGGTAACCTTACGATGCAAAAAAATTTAAGGTTATAAATTGGACGCACTTCATTCCTTTTTTAAGACAACTTCTCTTGGTTCCAATGCAACCCTAAACATGGGTTGAGGAACTTTTTCCCGGTTTCTAATATCTACTACATTTTTAATTTTAAAGCCATTGTCTTCTAATCTGGTTTTGACATCATTCGTATCTACAAAAGGGCAATCCCTTTTATAACGACCTGAATACCTTTAGCACTTTTAAGCTGATAAGTATAAAACGATCGTTCCTCCTTCTCCAAAACGTCAGACAACTTTTGGGTATTCATTCTCGTGGTTGACCTGGATTTTCGTTTTAATTGATACTGCCGTGTTTAGCTGATGTTACGTTAAAGGTTTTTTTGCCGATTGCCGTAATTTATTTTACCAGCTCACTAGAGGCAGGCTCTCGCAAATATACTGGTGGCGGCATAAAGATTTTTTAGATATTTTTGACTCATCAATCTGAAGGATATATATTTTGAACTGAGCGGATTTGGGGCTTCGCTGCCGTTTAACCACGGTTACATACCTGTCCATGCTTTATTGTGTTTTCGGCTTATCTGCAATAACTGAACTGGTAGATGGTTTGTCGTCTGTTGTAACAACTATATGGGGCGAACACGAGGGCGTGCGGTTTTTTCCTTAGCGACAGTAGATTGTTCAATGATTTTTTCAAAGATTGCTCCTCAGAAATCCAAGGACTTGTTTTAGTGGAGCTGAGCTCTTTCTCAGAACTACATCTTATAGGTACACTCATGCAGTTTTTACTAATTTTTTTTTTGTTTTCACTTTAAAATATATAACAGTAAATGTCACATAGTTTTTATTTTCTATAAAATCACTCTTTTTCAATTATTCCCGTTTTACCTTATTCCGGTTTAATATTATAACACTCTGATCAAAAACAAACACGTCCGTTGACTATCGAAGCTAGACTCCGAATAACTTTTGGATCGTTACAAACTAATGGTAGTAGTCTAGGAAATTTGTACTGAAAGCACTCAAAAAAGCTGAGTTTTTTATATACAAAATTTCTTGACGAATCGCACGTATGTGCTCTTTAAACAGCACATATATAATAGTTTTGCTGGTTTATAAAATCTAGAGTTATCCAAAAAAAATTTTTTTTTTGGACGCACGTATCGTTCAAGAAGGTTAATGGGACTCAAAGAATTCAGAAAATCGGTTTAAAAAGCGGAGTTATTCCAAAACTTATTTTTCGGTAGGGAATTTTATCTGTGCAATTTTCGGAATATTTCCTTTATTTTCAAGCTGTTGGCATACGCTTTTAAAAATAAAATAATATTGATAATTGGTTAATCAGTGCCTTATTATTCAAAAATTTGTTTTTGGAGGAATCTTTGCCCTAATGTTTCCCTCTTATGGGGTTACTATCAGAATAAAGTCTATATATTGTTCCGTTTTTGCCTCTAAAAACGCTTTCTTCAATTGTAAATGAAATAATGTATAATAATACTAATGTATACTAAATGCACAACTTTATTTACACTTAATACTACTGTGTACCCAAACCCTAGACTTGCTTACTTTGACTTATGACTGTCTTGCACAAAGCTTAAAATTAAACTGCCTCGTTAGTACCGATCTGCCTGCTATTTATACGTCTTTATCAGTTTCTACAATCGACATGAATTTTTCGGTCGTTCATAATGTATCTACATATGTATTTCTTTCGCATATACACATTCACACACATGCTTGCGAACAATAAGCAAGACACAAAAACAAACAATAATAAAACGAATACCAAGAACACAAGAAAAACGACAACATCATTTGTTGTTGATTTACCTGCAACTTTACGTACATTAAATCATGTATGCTTGCCTGAAACATTGGAAAATCAAAGTATATGAACAAAAATGTACCCATGTTACAATCACACTATGTATAAAAACTTGTTCGGCTGTTTAAATCAACAACCATAATGTTCCGCAACATAGTGCAGTCAAATACCTTGATATTCATCTCGACCGTAGGCTAACGTGGAAGTACCACATTGACGCTAAAGTCACTCAGATGAAATTAAAAGCGGTGCAACTAAATTGGCTCATCGAAAGAAATTCTACCGTGAAGTTAGATTGCAAACTTTTATAATGCAATTCTAAAGCCAATATGGAGCAATGGAATTCAACTGTGGGGTACCGCCTCTGCATCCAACATTGAGAAAATTCAAAAGCGCCAGAATAAAATTCTCCATACAACTACTGCAGCTCCATGGTATGTTAAAAACTCTCCAATTCACAAAGGTCTAGGTGTACCATTAGTGAAAGATGAATTTTCAAAATACGCGATAAGGTACATTGACAGACTTGAGTCTCACCCGAATCCTCTCGTACATAGCATCCTTAACCTTGACGGCCACACTCGACTGACAAGGACGGACATCCTTGCAGCCATCAGAGCGTTTTAAAGGTGATTCACCAACAAAATACACGCAAGAAGCAACTTTTTGTCTAGCATTGGTTGGTCCTACGTAAAAAAAATTTTCTATATTAATTAATTTTTTTCTATATTAATTAATTAATTTTTACTTATTGTTAGTTCTTGAAATAATTAAATTGTAAAAAAATGTATGCTTGCTTCCTTGTGTATTATGTTTTTAGTTTTATCTTGTTTGGGTGATTGTGTTGTACATTTTTAAAAAGCAGATCAACTGCTGCAAATTGGATTAGATATCGTAAAAATTCTTCACAATATGTCTGTTAATTTGCGGACTGTAATTGCGTACCAAAATTTCAGTTCAGAGGTCTCGGACTGAAAAGGTAACAGACTGACAGATATGTATACATTTCTATGCATAATATTAGTAAAAATAATAATGTTTACGTTTATTGTACCAACATTACTAATGATAATTTATTTGTAGAATATTTGGTCTTTTGGGTCGTCTTTGAGTGATGATGTATCGACTGCTGAATTTGCTTGCGTTAATAATAGCCGTTATCGAAGTTTGGTGACAGGTTTGCATTTGCAATCTCTTACACAGCGCCACCACCTGCAGCAACATAAGCCGACTTCCCAGCGAATGCATCCAAAAACTCCACAGCAGCAAAACAACAATATTTCAAATCAACAACATGACGTCAGGTTTGTAATAAATTCAGTAGTCAGTATACTGAAAAGAATTCCTTCATTAATATAATGAATTTTGACATTAATCTAATGAAAATTTTCATTATTTTTCGGCCAATGATGGCCTTCATTGGACTAATGAATCTTCTTTCATTAAAAATTATTTAATGTATACATTCGTTAGATTAATGAAAACTTCATTAAGTTAATGTAGAATAAATCATTACATTTATGAATACTTTTCATTAAAACAATGAAAAAATTCATTAGGCTAACGACTCAATTTCATTAGTTTTATGAATTTGGTACATTAACATTAAGTAAAACTTACATTTCTTTAATGAATCTTTTTCATTATTCAAACGTTATTTGTTCATTAGGCCAATGAATGTGTTACATTATTTTTATGAAATATTTTCGCTATTTTAATGAATACATTCGTTGAACCAATGATAATCTTCACTAATTTGGTGAAAAATTTTCTTCATTCTAATGAAATAAAATCATTAGTTTAAGGAGGAGTTTCATTATTCTAATGACCTTTTTTCATTAGCATTGTGCTACTGAAAATAAACTAAACAATTTTTTTATATTAGGCATAAAAGAATTTTTTATTGTTTTAATAATAATGGAAAATAATATAAAAATAATAATACTAATACATTTCATTTGGAATGATGGTTAAAAGAAAATCAAAACATTTTAGTTCAACACAAAATAACTTAAAAAATAATATGTAATGTTACATATGTAAACATTTTGGATAATTAAATAAGTTTAAACAATGGTTATTTGACATTTAATTATTTGATCTTGTTTAAGTCAATATTTCTTATTTTCAGCTAAAGATCGTTTTATTTTTTATAAAAAATTCAACAGTATTTATTTTCAATATTTCGATAACAATTTGTTATCATCGTCAGGAAAACATATAAAATATTAATTTTCCTTTAAACAATGAACTTCAGCAAACTTCACTTTAAAAAATGAACTTCAGCAAACTCATTTCTTTTTTTAAACGTTTGCTTCTGCTTTTGGAAACTTGTGATGTTTTGCTTTTTGAAGAACAAAAAAAAAGTCCCGTTGCGTGCAAAAACAAAACGTTTGCTTTGGCTATAGATACATAATTGTTCAGAACGAACGCTAAGGAAAAAATTAAGTGTGACTTTGTTGTTGCATTTGTAACGGAATAAATATTCTTTTAACAAAAAAACGAGAGAAAAGCCCATCTCTTTGCTTTTGATTTCAACTATGTAGGTATTTAAAATGAGGGTAGTTTATGAATTCTAATGAAAAGTTTAGTTAATATAATGAACATTTTTATAACAACTAAAAAACTATTGAAATTTTTATTAAAATAATTTTTTACACAGTAATTAGTGTATAAAATAATTTACTTTGTCATTTAGTTAGTAGTTATAATATATTTATTTTCTCACTTTTAATAAATCTCTAAAATATTGCACACAGCCTTCAAAAATTTTTTATAACAAATCCAATGAAATTTTCTAATGAAATTATGAAAACTAATGAATCAATTTTAATGAATATTTTCATTAATGCTATGAATCTTCATTCATGGAACGTAATTTTTCATTCGGTTAATGAAAATTATCTAGTGAATGGGGTTCATTGGAAATATGAAGCAAATATTTTTCAGTGTAGCGATAGGTAGAGTCTGCCTGAAATCATCACCAAAAGAGGAGGTGTTGTATAAGGTTTTGGTCAGTACCGTGTCTGATGCAGATGATGGTGTTGCTACTGTGCAAGAGAAGAGGCCGAATATGAAGAAGAACGTGTTGCCGCAGTCGCTGCCTACTGCAGTAAATTTTATTGCGGAGATGAAGGCAATTTACATAGCCTGGATGGATGTTGCCTTGGAGGATGTTATGAGCAAGGCGTACAGAAGGAGTATTTTAAAGAATACATCCTGTTTCGAGTCTCTATTAATGAGGCTCATTGCAGAAAATAAGCGTTTGCGGGGAAGGCTCGATATTAAGTGCAGCATACCGTTGAAGGGAAGTGCTGATATTGTTGCTGCTGGGAGTTTAAATCCGGCAGTTGGTGATGCAGCTGCTTTTGGTGTGCCCCAAGACCCAGTTCCGACCACGGAATATTCATCGCTTGTTTCCAAGCTTGTGGAAACGTGATCTGTGGTGATAAAAGGCGAGGAGAGCTCCAATTCTAAGGAGGTTGTGCAGAAGGTCGAGAACGAGGTAGCCCTATCACTTAGGGTGCGTGTTCATGGCATTCGACCGATGCGTTGTGGTGGTGCTGTCATAAGAACTCCCTCTGTTGTTGAGAGGGAGAAGACAGCGGCTAATGCCAAGCTTGCAGAGGTGGGTTTGGAGGTCTCAGTTAAGGATAAACTGGGACCGAGGATCGTTGTACAGGGAGTATACGCCAAGATTTCCACTAGTGATTTTATGGGCGACCTGTACGACATAAATTTGAAAGAGGAAATGTCACGGCAGAAATTCAAAAAGTGTCTGCCCCATGCAGGAAAGGTAAATGTTATCCTAGAGGTAATAAGCACAGTATTGTAGAAGCTGACGGGCAACGGGGAATATGCAAAGTGGTTCAGATTCGTTGCCAGACTCCAGGACCCAGTCACGAGGTCAGAAACTGCAAATTTACAGATGGAGTGTGTCGCCAATGTGGTCTGACTGGACATTTATCGTCAAGATGCCAAAATCCTGTTCGAAGCCGAAACTGTGAAGGGACTGCCGGCTGGCCACATGATGCTGTCTTCGGATTGCCCGATCATAGCATTGAAAATGGAGGCGAACTTGTCAACATCTCTTAAGATTTTACAACTGAATTGCCAGCGGGCATATTCGGTAGTTTGTGAGTTTGGGCAGGCAATGTGCGCTTTGGACGCGGCTCTTGCAGTTGTGCAGGAGCCATATGTTGCGAATGGTTACATTAGGGGGTTGCCGGAGGTTGGCGAGCATTTACGGACGAGGGGGCTCCAAGATGCGAGGACGAATGGATGCTAAGCGAATGGATGGTAGATGTGGGCCTCAGTGCTTTGAATGAGCCGAGTGATCTGTATACCTTTGCTGGGCCTGGAGGCGTTTTTATTTATTTATTAATTTATGCCTACGGAGAATAACTCCTTACAGGCAGATACTATATATGTACACGCATATAAGTTAAAAAAAAATTACAAAAATTAATAAAAACAAGTAAGAGTGTAGTATATTCGGCTGGGCCGAATCTAAAATACCCTTCACGATAGTCACGAATATGTATAGTATATTAAAAATGTGACCTAAATATGCTCGGTTATAAATGAACCGATATCGGAATTTTCTATTTTCTGTATTTTAGTAACCTTCTTTTATAACGAGAATTGCTTTTTAGCAAAAAAAAAAAAAAATTTTTTTTAATGGAAAAATCGGTTTAGGCTATATCTCGGCTATATATGGACCGATATCGAAAATTTTCATTTTCCATATTTATATAACCTTATATCATTACCAGAACTGCTTTTGAGCACAACAAATTGTTTAAGTTCGCCTACGCGATATTTTCATGAAAAACCCGATTTAGGCTATATCTCGGGTATATATGGACCGATATCAGAAATTTTAATTTTCTCTATTTTCGTAACCTTCTTTCATAACAAGAACTGCTTTTCAGCAAAAAAAAAATGTTATTGGAAAAATCGGTTCAGGCTATATCTCGAGTATATATGGACCGATAGCGGATATTTTCTTTTTCCATATTTATATGACCCTATTCCATTACCAGAACTGCTTTTGAGCACAAAAAAGTTGTTTAAGTTCGCTTACGCGGCATTTTCATGAAAACCCCGGTCTAGGCTATATCTCGGGTATATATGGACCGATATCGAAAATTTTCATTTTTCATATTTATGTAACCTAATTTCATTACCAGAACTGCTTTTGAGCACAAAAATGTTGTTTAAGTTCGCTTACGCGGCATTTTCATGAAAACCCCGGTCTAGGCTATATCTCGGGTATATATGGACCGATATCGAAAATTTTCATTTTTCATATTTATGTAACCTAATTTCATTACCAGAACTGCTTTTGAGCACAAAAAAGTTGTTTAAGTTCGCTTACGCGGCATTTTCATGAAAACCCCGGTCTAGGCTATATCTCGGGTATATATGGACCGATATCTGAAAAAAAAATTTTTTGTCTTTTAGTCACCATTCTTAATAAGTGTGTGAAGTTTGAAGCAAAACGAACAACTTTTGTTTTCAAAAATTTTCATATAAAACTGCAAAAAAAAATGGCTTTTTTCGGAATTTTGAATATATTTCAGCTATACGTGGACCGATATTACTGAATTTCAATAGCAAACCCATGAATCAATGGGGTAAAAGAATGGTGAAAAAAAAAAGTTTCTAAGTCTAATGGTTTTCTCAGAAACGGTATTTCAACAGCGGACAGACGGACAGACGGACATCGCTTAATCGACTTTTCCATTAATTCTGATTCAGAATATATATACTTTATAGGGTCGCAAAAAAAAACTGTAGAAATTACAAACGGAATCACAAACTTATATATACCCTTAACATTTTTGTGAAGGGTATAAAAATAGAAACAATAGCTAATTACTGGGAAAAAAATTTATAAGCAATAGCAGAAAATAAAGTGTATGAAAACTGGTATGCTGTTCGCTACAACGCCAAGCCAGTTTCCTACATTGACATTGACGTGACAGCCGTGGGGCAGCAATGACAGCTTTTAGGATTAGGTGGAGGGTGTGTGACGGGTGGGAAATAAGTGATCATAATCTTATTGAGATAATTGTTGCTTATGGGGGACGTTCGTAGCAAAGGACTGAGACACTGCGGCGGTGGTGCCTTCACCTACCACTTCCGGGGTAAACTGAGATCTTTACGCGGATAATTTTAGAGCGGTATCCGCGTTATATCCGCCTATAGGGCACGTACTCTTGATGACCAGATCAGCATGTTGGATCAGTGGAGGTGCACGGTTAACGATGCAGTACTTGGTCGTAGCAGCCGAGCTAGGCCAAGTAGGGTCAAATGGTAGACCCCAGAGTTAAATATAATGCGGAGGAAAATCAGGCTTCTAAGGAAGCAGTTCCAAAGAGCTACGCGTTCCAATGCTGACAATTTAGCTCAGTGGAAAACTACTTTCATGACTCCTCTTAGAACGTACAAGGACGCTATTGTTAGGATCAAGGAGAATGAGTGGAGAAATTTTGGCAGGGATAATAGGGACAACCCTTAGGGTGCGGTTCACCGTATTTGCAGGGATAAGGGCAAACACACCAATATTGCATCGATTTGTGTTGGTGATGACTCATTGACAGCATGGAACGATTGCAAGGACGCGCTGTTGGGGGACTTCTTTCCATGGGCGGAATCGGTTAGCTACCCTGCTCTCATTGAGAAGTTGGTTGATCCTCCAAACCTAGAGAGGATGGAGAATGTAGACAGTATGGGTCAGGTCAGAAGCAGAAAGTTCAAATATATATATAGTATATATTACAAATTTGAACTGAATATGCTGTTTTAATTTATAATAATGATAGTTCATGAAAATCTTTGATGTGACTAATAATTTCCATAGTATGGTAATAGGAAACATAAACGTTATGAAAACATTATTTCAATATTGAATAATATTAATTAAAAGTAACTCAATATTGATTATTAAAAAAAATGAAACAGATTTCTTATAAAACAATATTGATAGTTATTTTAATTTTCCATATTTATATAACCTCATCTTATTACCAAAACGACTTTTAAGCCAAAAAAGTTGTTTAAGTTCGCTTACGTGACATTTTCATGAATAGCCCGGTTTAGGCTATATATCGGGTATATATGGGCCGATATCGGAAATTTTAATTTTCCATATTAATATCGCCTCATCTTATTATCAGAACTGCTTTTAGGTAAAAAATTTGTTTAAGTTCGCTTACGCGACATTTTTATGAAAAACCCGGTTTAAGCTATATCTCGCGTATATATGGACCAATATCGGAAATTATCATTTTCCATATTTATATAACCTCATCTTATTACCAAAACTGCTTTCATGCAAAAAAAGCTGTTTAAGTTCGCTTACTCGGCATTTTCATAAAAACCGGTTAGGCTATATATCGGGTATATATGGGCCGATATCGGAAATTTTAATTTTCCATATTCATATAACCTCATTTTATTAACAAAAAGACTTTTAAGCAAAAAAGTTGTTTAAGTTCGCTTACGTGACACTTATGTAAAACCCGGTCTAGGCTATATCTCTGGTATATATGGGCCGATATCGAAAAATTTAATTTTCCATATTTATATAACCTCATCTTATTACCAGAACTCTTTTTAAGCAAAAAAGAGGTTGGGTGTTTCAGTCTAATTCAACTTTATTTAATTATTTAAAACAATCAAAATTACATATACAATTAAAGATATTTTCAATGAAAAAGAATTTTACGACTTTACTGCTGATCAATCAAAAAATGTGTGTCTAAAAACCATGCGGTTGGTTAACCAACAAACTTTGTTTTTTTCAGCGTAGCTTAAAAAAGGTACTTTACGTTTTGCATAACACTGCGGGTTACCACAAGTTGTTAAAGTTCGCTTGCACGACATTTTCATGCAAAACCCGGATTGGGCTATATCTCGGGTACATATTGACCGATATCGGAAATTTTCATTTTCCATATTTATATAACCTTATTTAACTACCAGAACTGCTTTAAGGCGAAAAAAGTTGTTTAAGTTCGCTTACGCGGCATTTTCATGAAAACCCCGGTTTGGGCTATATCTCGGGTATATATGGACTGATATCGGAAATTTTCGTTTTTCATATTTATATAACCTTATTTCATTACCAGAACTGCTTTTAAGCAAAAAAAGAAAAGTTGTTTAATTTCGCTTACGCGGTATTTTCATGAAAACCGCGGTTTAGGCTATTCTCGGGTATATATGGGAAATTTCCATTTTCCATATATTAATAACCTTATTTCATTACCAGAACTGCTTTAAGGCGAAACAAGTTGTTTAAGTTCGCTTACGCGGCATTTTCATGAAAACCCCGGTTTTGGCTATATCTCGGGTATATATGGACCGATATCGGAAATTTTCATTTTTCATATTTATATAACCTTATTTCATTACCAGAACTGCTTTTAAGCAAAAAAAAAAAATTGTTATTCAATAACATATTAATTTTCCTGACGATGATAACAAATTGTTATCGAAATATTGAAAATAAATACTGTTAAATTTATTATATAACATAAAACGATCTTTTGCTGCAAAAATAAGAAATATTTACCAAAACAAGATCAAATAATTAAATATTAAAGATTGGAATTATATTATTATACTCAGTACGCATGCACCAAAGAATTTACAGTATTTATAAAAGCAACATCCAACCAAAATAAAGCATCAACTCAGATTTTAGCTTAAAGAGCACTTCAATCATCAAAGTCAAAAGAAAGCAAAACTTCTTTAACTTTAGCTTCCGAACTTAATAAAACTACAGCTTTTCTTTAACTTTAACTTCCGAACTTATTTGAAGTTGAAGTCAGTCAAACCAAAAACTGTTCAAACATGTCTACTGATGAAGTCTTCGTAACGTATAACTTTTCGTGTTTTGTCTCTAGCTTCACCGCGACTGTTGGCATGTTTGGAATCAGAAGTCGAAGCAAATGCGAAAGCAATCACACATATCCGCAGTTTTTAAACGCTGAATAAAATTAAGCGGAACAGACGGAATTGGAGTTTATGAAATAATAAATTTGAGCAATATGCAAATTATCAAGAGAGTTAATTATTAATTCTTACATTATCACTTAAGCTGGATTCACCCATTGTTTCCGAACAAAATTTTTGTCCGGACAAATTTTTTATATGTAGTTTGACGTCTCTCTTCTTGAGAGAGAGAAAATATTTTTTACGAACAACTCCCAACTTGAATTGGTTTAATTTTATATTTTGTCCGGACAAAATTGAAATGAGATGCCAATAGGATACATTTTTTTTATACCCTTCACAAAAATGTTAAGGGTATATATAAGTTTGTGATTCCGTTTGTAATTTCTACAGTTTTTTTTTGCGACCCTATAAAGTATATATATTCTGAATCAGAATTAATGGAAAAGTCGATTAAGCGATGTCCGTCTGTCCGTCTGTCCGCTGTTGAAATACCGTTTCTGAGAAAACCATTAGACTTAGATACTTTTTTCTTTCACCATTCTTTTACCCCATCGATTCATGGGTTTGCTATTGAAATTCAGTAATATCGGTCCACGTATACCTGAGATATATTCAAAATTCCGAAAAAAGCCATTTTTTTTTGCAGTTTTGTATGAAAATTTTTGAAAACAAAAGTTGTTCGTTTTGCTTCAAACTTCACACACTTATTAAGCATGGTGACTAAAAGACAAAAAATTTTTTTTTCAGATATCGGTCCATATATACCCGAGATATAGCCCAAATCGGATTTTAATGAAAATGTCGCATAGGCGAAGCTAAATAACTTTTTTTTTGCTCAAAAGCAGTTCTGATAATAAAATTAGGTTATATAAATATGGAAAATGAAAATTTCCGATATCGGTCCATATATACCCGAGATATAGCACAAACCGGGTTTTTCATGAAAATGTCGCGTAAGCGAACTTAAACAACTTTTTTGTGCTCAAAAGCAGTTCTGGTAATGAAATTAGGTTACATAAATATGAAAAATGAAAATTTTCGATGTCGGTCCATATATACCCGAGATATAGCCCAAATCGTGTTTTTCATGAAAATGTCGCGTAAGCGAACTTAAACAACGTTTTTGTGCTCA
Source organism: Thecocarcelia acutangulata (assembly GCA_914767995.1). Lineage (NCBI taxonomy): Eukaryota > Metazoa > Arthropoda > Insecta > Diptera > Tachinidae > Thecocarcelia > Thecocarcelia acutangulata. The sequence continues at coordinate 9,195,485 of OU612099.1, read as the reverse complement.
AAAGCAGTTCTGGTAATGAAATTAGGTTACATAAATATGAAAAATGAAAATTTCCGATATCGGTCCATATATACCCAAGATATAGCCCAAATCGGATTTTAATGAAAATGTCGCATAGGCGAAGCTAAATAACTTTTTTTTGCTCAAAAGCAGTTCTGGTAATAAAATTAGGTTACATAAATATGAAAAATGAAAATTTTCGATATCGGTCCATATATACCCGAGATATAGCCCAATCCGGGTTTTTCATGAAAATGTCGCGTAAGCGAACTTAAACAACTTTTTTGTGCTCAAAAGCAGTTCTGGTAATGAAATTAGGTTACATAAATATGAAAAATGAAAATTTTCGATGTCGGTCGATATATACCCGAGATATAGCCCAAATCGGGTTTTTCATGAAAATGTCGCGTAAGCGAACTCAAACAATTTTTTTTTGCTCAAACGCAGATCTGATAATGAAATAAGATTACATAAATATGAAAAATGAAAATTTCCGATATCGGTCCATATATACCCGAGATATGGCCCAAATCGGGTTTTTCATGAAAATGTCGCGTAAATGAACTTAAACAACTTTTTTGTGCTCAAAAGCAGTTCTGGTAATGAAATTAGGTTACATAAATATGAAAAACGAAAATTTTCGATGTCGGTCCATATATACCCGAGATATAGCCCAAATCGGGTTTTTCATGAAAATGTCACGTAAGCGAACTTAAACAACTTTTTTGTGCTCAAAAGCAGTTCTGGTAATGAAATTAGGTTACCTAAATATGGAAAATGAAAATTTCCGATATCGGTCCATATGTACTCGAGATATAGCCCAAATCGGGTTTTTCATGAAAATGTCGCGTAAGCGATCTTAAACAACTTTTTTTTGCTCAAAAGCAGTTCTGATAATGAAATAAGATTACGTAAATATGAAAAATGAAAATTTCCGATATCGGTCCATATATACCCGAGATATAGCCTAGACCGGGTTTTACATAAAAGTGTCGCGTAAGCAAACTAAAACAACTTTTTTGTGCTCAAAAGCAGTTCTAGTAATGAAATGAAGTTATATAAATATGAAAAATGAAAATTTCCAATATCGGTCCATATATACCCGAGATATAGCCTAGACCAGGGTTTTCATGAAAATGCCGCGTAAGCGAACTTAAACAGCTTTTTTGTGCTCAAAAGCAGTTCTGGTAATGAAATTAGGTTACCTAAATATGGAAAATGAAAATTTCCGATATCGGTTCATATGTACCCGAGAAATAGCCCAAATCGGGTTTTTCATGAAAATGTCGCGTAAGCGAACTTAAACAATTTGTTGTGCTCAAAAGCAGTTCTGGTAATGAAATAACGTTATATAAATATGGAAAATTAAAATTTTCGATATCGGTCCATATATACTCGAGATATAGCCTGAACCGATTTTTTCATTAAAATTTTTTTTTTTTTTTTTTTTTTTGCTGAAAAGCAATTCTTGTTATAAAAGAAGGTTACTAAAATACAGAAAATAGAAAATTCCGATATCGGTTCATATATAACCGAGCATATTCAGGCCACATTTTCAATATACTATACATATTCGTGACTATCGTGAAGGGTATTTTAGATTCGGCCCAGCCGAATATACTACACTCTTACTTGTTTTTTTTAGCTTTTTTATTTATTGAATCTTCACAATGTGAACTAACAATAAGTATTCAAATCTTATTACTAAATAAAATATATTAACTAAGTCCAGCCAATGCTAGACAAAAAGTTTTATTATGCGCATATTATATCGGTAAAATTACCTACTTAACGCTCTGATGGTGGCAACGGTATCCCTTCTTCTCAACCGAGTGTGACCACTAAAATTAAGTATGTTTCGTGCAAGAGGGTTTGGGTGAAGTTCCAATTTGCTGAAATACCTTGTCGCATGCTTTGAAAACTCATCTTTTACCAGTGGAACACACAGATCCTTGTGAATTCGGGAGTTTTTTACGTACTATATACTGCAGTAATCATACGAAGAATTTTGTTTTGTTGCCTTTGAATTTTTTTAATGTTTGACGCTGAGGCGGTGCCCCATAATTGAATTCCGTAGCGCCATATAGGCTTTGGTATTGCGGCTTTCTTAACTGCACTTATTATTTTGGCAGGGCAGTATCTTAAGCTCCCCACAGAAATTTTCGCAAATTTTAGACTTCCCGTTTTTTTTTTATTCGTATATTTTTACTCATATATTTGGTTTTGTTTCTTTCCCGTTAAGATTTCTCTTCTATTCCTTAGAAAGTTTTCCCGCTTTTTTATAATTTTTGATTTTTTCTACACATTTATTATTTTTAACTATTTTATTTATTTGTTAAACGTTTAATTTTAGCACCGTATCGAACAAAAAACCTAATCCTGCATGGAATGCACTTTTACGACTAAAGCAATACACTAAAACGTACCTGTGTTCAGGGCTGGGTAGTATTTGAAATACTTGTATTTGAAATACAAATACGTATTTTGTATCTGTATTTCAAATACACGACCTGAAAGTATTTAGTATTTTGTATTTCAAATACATGTGGCTCAAAAATACATTTTCACAAAATACATTTATTTATTATAATAAATTGAAAATAAGTTATTTCACAAAAGCTAAAACCGCTAGAAACTACAATCATTAAAATGTTTATCATTTTGCAATACTGCAATTTAGCTTTCATTCATACAGAGCTAATACATTTTACACTAATCGGGTGATATCAGTAAGAATTTCTATATACATATTTGCCACCAGCTTTTTATATACAGGGAAATAATTTTTGTTATGGAAAACTTAAGGCTGCGAGAATCAGATTAGATCCACTGCAATATAATACTTTGAGGCATTTAAGTTGTCTTTTAATAAAATTAATGGAGAGCTTGGAAATAAGATTTAATGAGTTTCTCATGCTGACACCTGGAGCAAATAGAGACATATCGGTGTCATGTTTCCATCCTAGTTTCAAAAAAATTAGCTGATTGCCAGAAAGCATCTCGGTAAAAGGGAGGCAAAAAATTCAAAATCTTGCAATAGATACTTTGGAGAAAAATTACAAAAAACGTGAAACCATGCCTGGATGCAGAAGAAGTAGTAGTTGAGGTAAAGATGATGAAGATTTTATTGTTGTTTTGGACAATACAGTGATCAACCTCGTAAATCAAATTTGGAACTTGAGCTTATCAGTTTTCAAAATTATAAAAGCAAGGAGCTTGCTATTCTGGAAAACTATCCAAGTATCAAAAATAAATGCATTTATAGAATTTGACAGCAGCTTGTGCTCCTCAGGACCTGTAGAAAGATTATTGTTTGTCGGATGATTGATTGAAATATCTAGTTTTTATTAAAGGAAATACTTGTTTTGGCGAATGAATTTTTTATTTACTATTTATCAAATGCTAAATATTAGGTTTGTTCCTTTAATTTCTTAGCCAGTTTAGAGCAATCATATGAATATACAACTTAGTTTAAGTGCATATGTAAAATAAAATATGTATCTAAGGCCAGACGGGTACATTTTTCTGAGACCAAATTACAAAAATGTATTTGTATTTTGTAGTTGTATTTTGTATTTGAAATACACAACTTGAAAGTATTTTGTATCTTGTATTTAAAATACACTACTTGAAAGTATTTTGTATCTTGTATTTAAAATACACTCCTGGAAAGTATTTTGTATCTTGTATTTGAAATACATAATCTGTGTATTTTGCCCAGCCCTGCCTGTGTTAATGTTGGTTTAGTTGGAATTTATACAGCAACAACAAATCGATGAAGAAATCTCAGAGACTAACTTCTTTCCCAAATGCGGTTCGAAGGACCAAATGTTGAATTGAAATAAGAGCTCCGGAAAAAACTTGCTGGAAAATGCATAGAAGTCTCTAAACCAAGCAAGAAAACAAAATGATCGAGAATTCAAATCGATCCGTATTTTGTTTACTAGTACAAAAAAGAAAATTCAAAAAATGAAATAAAACCAAAAGAATTAGTATTTTGAAATAGGAAAAAAATTAGGATTTTATTGTTATCTTTAGTATTCACAATCACAACGATAAGTAAGTTAGATTTTTAGTGAGGGAAACCGGAACCAACATAGTGGCCATTGTTAGTCAAGCTATCATTGCAAAAGTCATTGTGAAACATATCATTAAGCTTTTTTTTTTTTTTTTTTTTTTTTTTTATTTATTTCAATGTGTACAAAATATTAATGATAACAATTTAATGATTCAGCGCCTTATAGGCATTTTTGAAGCAAGTTGGCAAAAAATAAAATAAAGAAATAAAAAATAAAAAAAAAAAGCAATTAGGTAAACTAAAGAAATTTAGACAATTTATTTAAATATATGTATTGAAATATTGGAGTGGATTCTACTATGTAAGAAAATTTACGCTTTGTTGCAATAAATAATTCTTCAAGTGTTCCTTAAATCTTGAAATTCTTGTTATATTTGTCAAACATGTGGGCAACTTATTGAATTCATGGCTACCCATAAATTCTATCCGTTGTTTGGTAGTTTCGAGTCTGCATCGGGGCACTGCTAGATTGTTTATGTTCCTTGTATTGACTGCATGTCGATTTCTCGAAAAACATATTGTGTGATGTCCCATATTATTTATACACTTGAACACGTACATATATTAAAAGATACATTTTATAAATGCCATGAATTGGTAAAACGTTTTTAAATACGTCTTTATAAAGAGATATTGTTGGATATTCAACTGGAAGGTTAGCCACTATTTTCAATGCTTTATTTTGCATTCTTTGTAATGATTTTAATTCAATAGTATTTTTATAGCCGTATATAATGGCCAGGTAATTGAAATGGCTTTGAATTAAAGAATTATAAATTAGACATTTAGTGCGTTGATCAAATTTATTTTTAAATTTGTAAAGTAAACCCGTTGCTTGCGCAACTTTACGCTTTATACATTGGATGTGTTGATTCCATACAAGGTTGCTCTGTAGCTGTAAACCTAAATACTTTACTGAACTGCTTTCAAAAATTTCTTTGCCGTCCACACACACGCTGAAGTTGCTGTCAGGTTGATAATTGGGTTTAAATATTAATAGACTGGTCTTATTCGCATTTAGATAAAGTTTGTTAATCCTTATAAATTCCGATACAAGATCTGCATCACGTTCTAAGTACGCCTTAGCAACTGTTTTGTGTTTATATGGATACAATAAACAAATATCATCGGCATAAATAAAAAGCTTTCCAGTAACATCAAGATTTTTGATATCATTGATGTATATTGAAAACAATAGTGGCCCCAAAACACTGCCCTGCGGAACGCCATGTTCCACTCTACCAGGTGAACTTTTCCAGCTGTTAATTTGAACAAACTGTGTGCGATTTCTTAAATAGTCTTTTAGTAAAGTCAATTCTCTGCCACATATGACATAATATCTTAATTTTTTAATCAAGATTTCATGATCTAAAATATCAAAGGCCTTCGATAAGTCGAAAAACAAGCCAACCACACCAGAAAACCCATCATCTAAGCTTTTGCAAATATAATAATTAACATTTACTACCGCTTCTTCTGTGCCACATCCTTTCCTGAATCCATACTGAAAATCGTTTAAAAAATTATTACATTCCATATAATTTGATATTTGATTGTACAGAAGTCGTTCAAAGACATTATCGATGACGGACAAAACAGATATGGGTCTATACATATTTGCTGTGCAGGAGTTATTTCCCTTCGGTATTGGAACCACTTTATGAATTTTTAAAACATATGGATAGACGCCTTTACTAATAATGTTATTGAAGATAATTACTAAGTATGGTGTAAACTTATATCTGTTATTTAAAAGTATTTTTGGCATGAAGTTGTCATGGCCAGCACTTTTGCATGGGGCGATGTTAGCTATAACATCGTAAACTTCATTTAATGTTGTGCATCGAAAGCTACATCTCTCGTTTGTTTGTATTAATGTTCGTAAAGAATTGCAAGAGTCATCAGGCAGCTGCGGAATTTCTGCTTTAAGCTCCCTTACTGAGTTTAGGAAATATCTATTCAATTTCTCTGCTTTTTGAATATCACTTTCAATTGATTTACCATTATCATCGTTTACAATGATTGACTTGGAAGGGTTTCTTCCTAAAGTTTCGTTTACAAATTTCCAGCATTTTTTCGGATCGTGTTGAAATTTTCGTAAGTTGTTTGTATAAAAGTTATTCATAGATTCTCTATGAGCTTTTTTAATTACATTGCTAATTCTTTTCAACATTTCTTCAATATAGGGAATGTTACGGTTTTTCCTACGCTTTTTCAAAATTGTTTTCTTATAATCCATTAATTTCTGTAAGTTAACATTTATCCATGGAGTTATTTCTTGTCTTATCGTTCTATTACGACTTTTTACAAATGAGGAGAGTTCCAAAGCAGAATTCACACATGATATTAATTTGTTTATATCGGTTGAGGGGTCTCCTGTTGTACATACTTGTGGTAACGTGTTACTTATAATTTCATCCAAGCGATTATAATGACGACAAGTTTTAAAATCTTCTATATAGCTACGATCATTAATTTTGCTTCGAATTTTTATAAATAATAACATTATTATCTGATAATTCACATTCCAGTGATTCAACAAAACATTCTTTCATTCACAATCGAGAGCAAAAAGCGGAAAGTTAGCCCGTCACTAATAATAATGTCTAATAATAATATCGGAAATTTCCATTTTCCGTATTTAACCGGTTAGGCTATATCTCGGGTATGTATGGACCGATATCAGAAATTTTAGCTTTCCATGTTTTAGTAACCTTCTTATTTTACAAGAACTGCTTTTAAGCAAAACAATTTGTTTAAGTTCGCTTACGCGACATTTTCATGAAAAATCCGGTTAAAAGCAGTTCTGGTAATAAAACAAGGTTATATAAATATGGAAAATTAAAATTTTCGACATCGTTCCACATATACCCGAGATATAGCCTAAATGATGAAACAGAACTAGGGCATGACGATTTTCTCCATACAATTTGGCATAAAATAACGCCTGAGAATGCGGTCGTAAAATAGAATCTATTTTATTTTGCCAGCGATTTTTCTTATGCTCTCACTTTGAAGCAGAAAAGCTTTCAAGAATATTACCACACTTAGTAAATTTCATACATTTTGTAGACAAAACCAAAGCTTCAAAAGCGCGACGAAAAGTAAAAATAGAAAAAGCTTTTTTTTACCTAACAAAAAATAACTTTATATGGCAATTTGTGAAGTTGCAGCCGTCGTTTCAATTATGTGCCTGTTTTCTCTGAGAGTCGTTTTTGCTTGAAGTTGCGGACGTATTCTGTTTCATCATTAAGCCGATTTTTCCACTAATATTTTTTTTTTGCTGAGAAGCAATTCTTTTTATTAAAGAAGAGTACTAAAATACAGAAAATAGAAAATTGTGATGTGAATCTGTTCATATATAACCGAGATATAGCTTAAACAAACTTTTAATGGTGATTACAGGGCAAAAATAAGTGTACATATTGCATGTAGCGTTGTGCTACTGCAAAAGAATACCATTATATTTGGTTACTTTTTTTTTTTTTTTTTTTAACTTGGACCAGTACTCAGGGGATGACCCCTACATATGCAGTGCATTGTACCAGAACTAGGAAAATAGGTTGTGAGGAGGAGGAAAGAGGGAGTAGTATTTGTTAACATTTGACTTGAACCTTTCAACGTTATAACAGACAGGAAACACGTCTGCAGGCAAATTATTCCACAGACGAAGCGTTCGGCTGAAAAACGAATTCTCTCTGTAATGCGTAGTGCGATTCCCCGGGCGATCGACCACAAATGGATGAGCTCTGGACGATGAGCGCGTGCTACGTAAAAATGTGCGGGTTTCAGGAACAAGGTCCCTAATCTCGTCAGAGCAAAATCCATTGTAGTAACGATAGAACAGAGTAACGCACCCCACACAGCGTCGATGCTCCAGTGAGTCAATAGAGTTGGATACCCTACTGTCACCGATAAGCTTCTTCGCCCTCTCCTGCACACGGTCGAGTAACCCCAAAGTTGCTTTATATTGGCATCTACTGAAACGTTTTTATTGGTTTATGTTAATTATGGTGGTCGGCAGTGTAAGAACTCCTCGTGTGAAGTAAATATTTATTTGTTTTGAAGTAGGTAAACAAACTTCTAGTGATATTAGAGAATTAGTAATAAAACTTCGGAGTGAAGGAAAAACTTTCAGAGAAATTGGCTCTCTTATAATCAGAAGACACAATACAGAAAAAAAAAATTTTTTTTTTTGATAAATACGAAAAATGCAGCAAAATAGAAAGTCGTCCAGGGCCGGGCAGGCGGAAGCATTTGAGAGAGGCTGAAATAAAATCTGTAGTGCGTGATACAGAAAAGAATTTTTTTAAGTGTCATTAAATATTAGAGGAAGTTTCGGCAACATCTTAAGTGCCAGTACAATACGACGAGCATTACACGGAAACGGTTTAAATGGTAGATTCCCGCGAAAGAAACCACTAATATCGCCAGCTAATCAAAAAAGACTCCTAGGATACGCCAAAAAGTATTAAAATAAAAATGTTTGTCTCAGGAATAATGTGCTTTTTAGTGCCCAGAAAAAACCCGTTAAAATATGGAGAACACAAAATAATGAATGTGCTGACCAAAATTGGTTATCCACGGCTAAGCGTGCAGTGGGTACGGTGATTGTGGGATATATGCCGGCAAACGGATTTGGATATTTGAGTTTTATTGAAAGTATAAACAATAAGATGTTCAGGCACATTCTGCAAAACAAAGTGCCAGCCAGTGTAGAGAAATTGGGTTTGGAAGGATGTTAGATTTTTCAACAGGACATCGACCCCAAAGATAAATTCCATATATCGCACTCCCAAAATAATGTATCATCCTCTCCAATCACTGGACTTAAGTCCAATTGAACATTTGTGAGAACATTTGAACCGCAAAATCCGAAAAGGGACAATTAGCAATAAGGATATGCTGAAATCCGCTATACGAGTAATAGAGGAATGGCATAAATCGATGCTCAGAAGACTAAGTGCCGTAATTAAAGCAAAAGGAATATCAACTAAATACTAAATTGATTTTATTTTCATAATTGATTTTATTTTAAAGAGTTTGTACACTTCTTTTTGACGCGTAAATAATGAATATTTTTTCTTTTTGTTGTTAAACTTTTGTTAATGCAAATATTTTTTGCTGTTTTGTTTAGAATAAAGTAGAGAACTGAATACTGATTGAAAAGTACCTAAATGTAAAATGTTATTAAAAATAAAAAGACTGAAATAAGAACAATTTTAAAAAATATTTGTGCACACTTTATTTTGATGCTCACAGTATAAGCAACTCCTTTCCTTATATAAAAAATATTCGTTTCCTTTTTCTTAACAATCGTTGTTTTTCCTCATTGCAGAACGTGTTGCTTCTGATTTTTAGTTCATTTGTTCTTAAAAAAATCTTTTTTTTTTTTTGTTGTCTGTTAAAGTTATTCTCTTGGTAAAGATCACTTCTTGCTGGTATAAAAAACAGTGCTTGTGGTTGTTGAATTAATCCCACTTCTGAGCTTTAAATGACTGACAATTAAGTAAGACAACTTTTCAATTCAATTGCTCAACATCAACTGACTCGTGTTCAGGGCTACCAGAAAAAATATGGAAAAAGTCGAAAATATCCTGAAATTTCTAAAAATATTGTCATTTTAGTTTTGAAATATCGTCAAAAAAAAAAAAATCGGGCTTATGAGCCTACCAAATTTTTATTGTATTTTAAAAATATAACCGATTTTTAATGCAAATTTATGGTCTCGAATTTGTAATGCGTGATTTTATAAGAACTATCGGAAATTAAAAAAAAAACACATAAAATTCAGAAAAATGCATGAAATATTTATTTGGATCGATATAATTTAATGTTTGAAGATTATTTCATGCAAATGTTGGCCGCGGCTGCGCCTCAAATGGTCCATCCGCTTAGTCCAATTTTGGCATACTCTTTCCAACATTTCGGCCGGTATCTCACGAATAATGTTGGCTTCTAGTGCGTCAATCGAAGCGGGCTTGTCGCTATAGACATTAGCCTTAACATAGCCCCACAAAAAATAGTCTAGAGGCGTTAAATCGCACGATCTGGGCGGCCAATTGACTGGTCCCAAGCGTGAAATAAACTGTTCACCGAACTCGCCTCTTAATTGGTCCATTGTTTCGCGTGCTGTGTGGCATGTGGCACCGTCTTGTTGAAACCACATGTCATGCAAGTCAAGCTCTTCCATTTTGGGCAAAAAAAAAGTTTGTTATCATCGCACGGTAGCGCTCACCATTCACAGTAACGTTGTGATTCGCATCATCTTTGAAGAAATACGGCCCTTATTTATTGGAATTTATTGTTTTTAGTTTATTTTAGTTGTATAAGTTATAAACATTGCGCAAGGGATTAAGTCTGAGTACACTAAAATCGATGATATCCCTCTAAACGAACCATACAAAATTTTAAGTTTTGAATGGAAGGTTACGCACTACGGATCAGAAGTCATTGCCCATTTAGACAACAATAAATGGTTTTATCTACCACAAAGAATTTTGAAGTATTTAAATAGAGAAGATCCATATTTGGCCAGAATGAATGACAAAAGTTGGATAATAATTTTTAAAGGGCGTGAATCACCAAATGGATCTGCAATATTTGAACTTTCTTTTACTTAAATTTCATTATTTAATACGAGTAAATTCAAGAACAAAAATTTCATTAAAAAAAATAAATATTTTTCAATAAATTTATTTATAATCTATATATACAAAAATGAATGTTTGTATGTATGTATGTTTGTCCTTTATAGAATTGTAAACTATGCATTTGAGCATATGATTATCTTCGACAAAGTGGTTGTGCATGAGTTCGAGAAGATTTCTAAGTTGGTGCGACCACGCCTACTTTAACGCCCACTTTTCTAAATTGAGTAATACATGGGTTTTAACAGATTTACTTCAAATTGTATATACATCTTACTGTAAATGAGGTAAGAATAAAAGTTTTATGTGCCACGCCCATTTTTATGCTCCATGTCATGCGGGAGAATGCTTGCCGGGTAGGCCAGACCGCTGGACCGATCTGCCTGAAATTTTCACAGCACACCACTAAAGCTCTGGTATCTTTTATAAGACTCTTCTTTCTTTTGACCATGCCCACCTTGACGCCCACTTTTTTTAATTGCGTAATTGATTCCAAATGGGTTTTAACAGATCTACTTCAAATCTTACACATGTGTGGCAAAAATTTACGTTTTATGTGCCACACCTACTTAACGCCCACTTTTTAAATTGAGTCATTCATGGGTTTTAACAGATTTACTTCAAATTGTATATACATCTTACTGTAAGCGAGGGAAAAAATTAAAGTTTTATATGCCACGCCCATTTCTTCACCTCATATCATGCGGGACGGCGCTTGCCATGTAGGGCAGACAGCTGGACCGATCTGCCTGAAATTTTCACAGCACACCACTAAACCTTTGGTATCTTTTGTAAGACACTTCTTTCTTTTGGCCGTGTCCACTTGAACGCCCAATTTTGATTCCAAATGGGTTTTAACAGATTTACTTCAAATTAAATACACACACATTTTACTATGGGCGAGGCAAAAATTAAATTTTCATGTGCCACACCAATTTTCCCGCTCGATCTCATATGAGACGATGCCTTTTAAATTGTGTCTACACGAGTTATAATTCAACGGGTTACTTCAAATCTATATATACATATATATGCTATATACCTGCATTGTGTCATAGGTATGTGTTATTGCTATTTTTAAGCAAATCGTAATATTTTTTATTTATTATGGACGTTCGGTCTCTCTTATTTTAACGTTAAACTGATAACATACTTTTTTACCTCTGGCTCTATTTTATAGCATTCATTGCAATACCTTTTGTCCACACTCATTTCATCATTTCACAAGAAATTTCAAGCGAATTTATACACGAAAAATGTTCAACCTTCTCATGCAAGTATTTTCAGTCATTGATAATTTGATTGATTGAGTGACAAAAACACAATGCAAACAAAATAGTGGCAAATTGATGTTGTTAGGGCGGTAGTTAACGTATATAATTTCGGTTTATTCTGAAATTCATGCAAGTTTGAATACTTTTCTAATGAAAAAGAAAAGTGGTTTCACGTGCATTGAAGTCATATGTATGTATTATTATTGTTGTTACAAATCTTCACATTTTAGTCTTTTTTTCATTTTGAAAGTCTTGCTGGATCAAATGTAGATCGGCGTGCACGTTCTACAAATAGTAAATATACTACTTCAAAGGATAATCGATCACAAACTGATCGATTATCTCAAAACCAATTGCAAAGCTATGTACGATCCCAAAATCAGGATCCAATTCCAAATCCATGAAATCCAGTACCGCGATAATTAACACGGCTTGCACATCGTGCTGTACGGGACATGGAATATGCGGCTCTTAATTATGACCGTGAAATCAATGGCAGTCTACATGGATTGACTTCTTTTGGTGCGACAATATCGACATAGAATATATTATAAGCCTTAATTTTTCCTAAAAACTTACCTGATGCCACGAAAGATACCGCGGATTTTTTAACTATATGTCTGTATAAACTAACAGAAAAAATAAAATTTTAAGTCTAAATGGGACGTCTAAATGGATAACCATTGCGATGGACATGAATTAATTTCGTTTACAAGGAGTTCTATATACTGAAGTTAACAAAAAAGTAAGTTCAGCTTACTACTATTCATATCAGATTGATAGTTTGTGAAAGGTCAATCATATCTTGAAATATTGCAATCTACTCCACCAATATGGTTGCTGTATTAAATTTACCGTCTTTTTCTGCCGTTTTACAGAATCAAAATCTGAGCTCATCATGTGCTCTCAAGCATTTTGCTAAGTGACAAAAATCATGATTGGTTGAGCGGACGTGATGTCGGCGATCTCAATTTTCGAATTCAAAGTTAAATTGTTTGGGAATTGGTGATGTCAAATGCGGTGACTCTTCACTTCCCAATACGATGTTACCAACTATACAAACGGTATTACCTAAATTGCCACTTCACAATCTGCAACTTAATGCCAGATCGGTAATCATAGTGTTACGAAATATAAACTAAAAAGACATTCAGCAATTGCCATGACGTACTTCGGTACTACGACTCAGTAGATTTATTCATTTTTAATACTTTAGCTTAACATTCGGTGAGTTTAATGCATCTTCGAAGCCGTCCGTTTTGTGGAAACGCATAAAGAAACTTAAAATGACTACGAACGTGCGCGTCGAGCTGCAGATTCGCCAATATGTTCAAGTATTTTGAAAAAAAATTACTGGGTTTTGGCAATCGAGAAATACAATATTCCATCATTACGGCTTGCTTTCGCAATGAAAACCCATATTTTTACGTTTTTCTCCCCTTTTATCCATATCCATGTGAACACAATTTGAAAGCGAAACAACGTTTGCCGGGTCAGCTAGTTTTTAAATAAAATAAAAAAACCGTACTTTTATTCAAAGCAAACAAAAAATTTAACATGCACGTGCATGCTAAAAAAAGGTTTCATTTATTTTGAAAAAAAAAAAAACGTTTAATTTGAACAGAAAATGCTATAATAATAATGCGTATATAACGAGTGATTTTTTTGCTATTATCTTTTTGGCAACACTAGTTTTGACAGCTCACGCACGTTTTGTATCTTGTGTCGCTGTCAAACATCTTCAGTTTGGTCTATAATTTAATCATGAATCGTCTTACAAACGAACAACGCTTGCAAATTATTGAATTTTATTACCAAAATGCGTGCTCTGTTAAGAAAGTTCATCGCGCGCTTCTTCCATTTTATGGTCAGTTTAATCGACCTACTGAGGCTTCTATCCGGGCTATTGTAAAAAAATTTCGCACCAAATTTACATTGTTGGACATTAAACCACCAACACGCTTACGTAAAGTGCGAACTGAAGAAAATATCGCAGCCGTATCGGCCAGTGTTGGTGATGACCGTGAATTATCGATTCGGCGCCGTTCGCAGCAATTGGGCCTCTGTTACTCCACTACGTGGAAAATTTTGCGGAAGGATTTGGGTGTGAAGCCTTATAAGATACAGCTGGTGCAAGAATTGAAGCCAAACGACCTACCACAACGCCAAATTTTTGGTGAATGGGCTCTTGAAAAGTTAGATGAAGATCCACTTTTTTATCGAAGAATTGTGTTCAGCGACGAGGCTCATTTCTGGTTGAATGGATACGTGAACAAGCAAAACTGCCGTATTTGGAGTGAAGAGCAGCCAGAAGCATTGCAAGAGATACCAATGCATCCACAAAAAACAACCGTTTGGTGCGGATTATGGGCTGGCGGCATCATTGGGCCGTATTTCTTCAAAGATGATGCGAATCACAACGTTACTGTGAATGGTGAGCGCTACCGTGCGATGATAACAAACTTTTTTTTGCCCGAAATGGAAGAGCTTGACTTGCATGACATGTGGTTTCAACAAGACGGTGCCACATGCCACACAGCACGCGAAACAATGGACCAATTGAGAGGCGAGTTCGGTGAACAGTTTATTTCACGCTTGGGACCAGTCAATTGGCCGCCCAGATCGTGCGATTTAACGCCTCTAGACTATTTTTTGTGGAGCTATGTTAAGGTTAATGCCTATAGCGACAAGCCCGCTTCGATTGACGCACTGGAAGCCAACATTGCCAACATTATTCGTGAGATACCGGCCGAAATGTTGGAAAGAGTATGCCAAAATTGGACTAAGCGGATGGACCATTTGAGGCGCAGCCGCGGCCAACATTTGCTTGAAATAATCTTCAAACATTAAATTATATCGACCCAACTATCGATCCAAATAAATATTTCATGCATTTTTCTGAATTATATGTGTTTTTTTTTTTTTAAATTCCGATAGTTCTTATAAAATCACCCATTAAAAACATGCTTCGTTACCGCATGCAATATTATTGGTTTTTTGACCGTCTGGAAACAGGTCAGCAATTTACAAATGAACTAAACAAAAGTTTAATAAACTGCAATTGGGTCATTTTATATTGAAAGTAAAATAATTAAATGTTTTTTATATTAACATGTATTATAAGGAGTTGTATTTAATTATAAATTTGTTTTTGACTGTGTGTGTGTGTGTGTGTGTGTGTGTGTGTGTGTGTGTGTGGATGCGGTCTATAAGGAGTTGTATTATATTATAAATATGCTTGTGTGTATGCGTATGTTTCAAAAAGATATTAAAATTCTTCATCAATATCAAACACCTGCGCAACATACATATGTGACAGTTGGTTTAATGCTTAGGGTATTCTTTCAATCCCTTTTTATATGCATCGCATATGTTTAGAAGATGTTATCTATTTTAGGCACATCATGACTTTACATGGTTTACATATGTATGTATATTGAGTAAAAAATCTATTTTTTATTTTTTTCTGAGTTTTCAATTTACACCCAATTTTAACTTCCTATATACATATAAGAAGAAAGTTGGGAAATTGCTTCTTTAAAGTGAAATTGTTTTAGTAGCTCGTCCAAAAATTGTGTAAAATTTATTTTAATCTTAAAAAATAATTTCAATAATTTTTCAATGTGTGGAGTGTGGAAAGCAATTTCAATACAAAAAAAGTTTGCTTGAACATGAACAGATCCATGCGAGCACGTCGAACTCGATATCTTCAACAAAACGTACGTGATACTACAAGGGATTCTGTTTACAGCAACTTGAAATAGTTAAGCAGTGCCTTCCAAAATAGAATTGCAACTTATTCTTTCAAAAACGATGATGAAGGTTGTCTCTTTCCCGAACAATTTATGAATAAAGCATGGCTGCCTCTAAAAGAAATAGTTGAAAAATGCATCTTAAAATATGACGCGTTGAAATTCAATACAGAGCTTTTTGCTCTATATATCAGGCTCAGCGGTGAAAACGACGATGATGCTATAGAGAATGCTGTCTTAGAAGAAAAATCGTTTAAAACGAAAATGAATATTATAGATTTCATGAGATGAGATTTTCACCCACCAAATATCGAAAATAATCAAAGAAATGGAGGAGTTCCAGGTTCAGTTGTTAAGGTTACGGTTAAATCTAACCAAATTTCAACCACTAAAGGGTTCAACCTTCATTTCCCTTTCAAAGCGATTGGCAGCAAGAAAAGCCATAATAAACGTCCGGAATACTGATGAATTTTGTTTCAAATGGGCTATTGTTGCAGTATTTTCCGATTTAGAAAATAATTCCAGCTGTCCATCATCTTATAAAGTGGACATAGCTTCAAGGAAAATAAATATCAATGGAATAATTTTAGATTCTGTAGGATTGGCATTCCCCTTGAAGTTGGAGGATGTTGCTACTTTTGAGAAGATGAATGAACACATAGACATCAATGTGTTTGGCTATGATGAGCAGGATGACTTAATTGTAGGTCCATATCATAAGACGGAGCGAATTAGGAGGCATCGCATTAACCTGCAGAGCCATAGTAATGAATCATCAAAGGCTCATTACGCATGGATTAAAAATAAGTATGCCAAGGTAAGAAAATGTAATCAGCTAATTATATAGGGTGTTTTTTAAGCCCGATAGAACTTAAAATTGTAAAAAATAACACAAAAAATTAAATTGTAATCAAAATTTTTTTTTATTCGAAAGAGCAATACGTGACATTAACATTTGAAAATGATTTCGGGCATATGGGCACCGCGGCTGTTCTTGACGAAGCGCATTCTGGACGTCCAATTTTGGGCCACTTTTACGAGCACTGCTGGCCGTATGTCACGAACAACACGAACAATGCTGGCCTCCAAGGCGTCAATTGTTGCTGGTTTATCAGCATAAACCAGTGACTTCACGTAGCCCCACAGGAAATAATCGAGAGGTGTCAAATCGCACGACCTTGGAGGCCAATTGACAGGTCCATTTCTCGAAATCAACTTATCGCCAAATTTTGATTTCAGTAAGTCGATGGTTGCGTTCGCCGTATGGCACGTAGCGCCATCCTGTTGAAACCACATCTCCTCCGGATCAATGTCATCCATATTTTCAAACAAAAAATCATTGATCATGGTGCGGTAACGATCTCCATTGACCGTAACGCGAGCTCCGGCCTCATTTTTGAAGAAATAAGGTCCGATGATGCCACCAGCATGAAAACCGCACCAAACAGTGCATTTTTCTGGATGTAATGGAGTCTGTAGGGTCTCTTGTGGATTGGTCTCACTCCATATGCGGCAATTTTGCTTATTAACAAACCCGTTAAGCCAAAAATGCGCCTCATCGCTGAACACAATTTTGCGATAAAACAACGCGCGAATCGACGACTGATTTTCAAAGTAAACTTGGATAATTTCGTAGCGTTGTTCAAGCGTGAGTCTATTCATGATGATTTGTCAGAGTATACTGAAACAAATAAAAAAAATGTTTCATCAAAATTTAATTTTTTGTGTTACTTTTTACAATTTAAAGTTCTATCTAGCTTAAAAAAACACCCTATAATTTAGATTTTGATGTTTAAAAAAAAAAAAATTTTTTTTAAACAGATTGATAACTCAGCTTTTACATTTAGACAGACGATGGGCAGACATTTTTTCATTTCTCTTTTGGTCTTGCCTAAACCTTTTACATTTAAGAAATTAATAGACAGACAGAAATTTTCGTTTCTCTTTTCTTTCTTTTTTGTTGTTGTTGTTTTTTTAAGCACAGCTAGTGTGTTTATATGAAGTTGATGTTGATATGAGAATAATGATATGAAGCAACAACATAAAAAATGCGAAAAGTTAAAAAGAGAAAGAAAAAATGTCCACAAATGTCTAGTACAGAGAGTCGTGTACTACACACTCTCCCCCACCTACAATTTTCGTTACAGCACCATCAAATTTCGTCTGTCTGCCCATCGTCTGTCCAAATGTAAAAGCGCTCTAAGAAAGCAAACGAGTAAAAGCAAAAATAAAAACCATTTTTGCAACTATTGTTTGTGTCACTTTACAACAGAAGCTGGACTTCAGAAACATTCACCTGTGTGCAGTAAACATGTTATGTATTTACCAGACGATAGGTCAGTTTTGAAGTTTAACCATATTGAAAGAGCAATGGATGTACCATTTGTGATTTATGTGGATTCTGAATGTATATTTCAAGACATTGAAACATGTATTCCAGATCCACATACATACATCATCAACAACATTTATTAACAAACATACACCCATTGCTTTTTCTTACTACATACATTAAGTGTAGTTTTGATTCTGATTTAAAGAATTTAAAGGTTTAGATTCACCTTATCAGTTTGTAGGAGAATTGGTGAATGATATTATTTTATATTATAAAAATTACATGAAGGAAATCAAACCAATGATTCCTTTAACTAATAATGAACTATTAAGTTTTCATAGCAATAATATACAGTGGTGGAAAAATTAATAGAAACGACAACTACTTGCCCATTTTATATCAAATTTTTAGCTTGTAAGGTAATCATTTCACCAGACACGTACTGTATTCTACTCTTTGATAACGGTACCTAATTTTGAGTTCATTTTTGTATGCATGATCGCAAAAAGTTTAGTATTCATTTAGTGCAGTGTCCACGTGGTTTCGTTGGAAAAAAAAAATAGAAACGTTTCGGAAACTTTAAATAATTCCGCTTTAAATTAATAAAATTTTGTTTTTTAAAAAGTGTTTTATACTTTGTGGGGAAGGTATGTAAAACAGTGATACATTACAGCAGTAAATTTTTCATAAATTATTAATTTCTCATTCAAGATGGGTCGTAGTACACATTGTACAGTTCAAGAAAGGGAAGTTATAAAAAAATTAAAAAATGATGGCCTTTTCATGTCTCAGATTGCTGATTTAATGAAATGCTCGAAAAAAAGGTATTTTCTGCGGTTCATTTTAAACCTACGGAGGAAAACCGAGGACGAAAACGCGCAACATCAAAGAAATTTGATCAACTGCTCATACGAGAGTAAAAAAAGAAATCCATTTTTGTCCTCAGAAAACCTAAAAAATGCGTTAAACGCAACAGTAAGCAGTCATACAATCCGAAATAGATTGATATCTGCGGGTTTGAAGGCATATAGTGCAAGGAAAGTACCATACCTTAGCCAAAAGAACTTAAACTGCAGGTTATCGTTTGCAAGGAAACATCTTCTGCGCAGAAATTGGACAAACGTGTTATGGTCTGATGAGACGAAGATTAATTTGTTTGGCTCTGATGGCAAGGTGCATGTGCGACGCCCAAAAAACACTGCATACCATCCAAAGCACACGTTGAAAACAGTTAAACATGGGGGAGGGAATATAATGCTTTGGGGATGCTTTTCATCGTCAGGTGTTGGGCCGTTGTTCTGGGTAAAGGATAAGATGTGTGCTGTCGACTACACAAACATCTTAGAGAAAGTCATGCATCCATACGTCCGGGAAGAAATGCCTTTGAAGTGGCAGTTTCAGCAGCACAACGACCCCAAACATTCATCTAAAATGGTGAAAAAATGGTTCAAAGACAACAATGTCCACCTGTTGGAATGGCCATCGCAGTCCCCGGACTTAAACCCCTTCGAGCACCTTTGGGGCATTCTGAAAAAGAAAATTGCTAGATATAAGCCTAGAAATAAAACCGATTTGTGGGAGAAAGTCCAGGGTGAATGGTACAATATAGACCCATTAGTTTGTGCTAGGTTGGTAGACTCAATGGGCCGACGTTGTACCGAAGTTATCAAAAACAAGGGTGGAACAACCAAATATTAATTTAGATTTCATTTAAACTTTTTATTTATTGTTTTAAAGAAAAAGTTTTATGTTAATGAGTTTTAAGTTTGTTGTTTCTATTATTTTTTCCAAGGGCAATGGATTGAGTCCCGTCATATATTTTGTTACACAAATACAGCTCAGCTGAGTTTTTCTATACATAAATGTGTTCTGTTATAAAAAAAAAATATATATATATATAGACTCCCAAAATAAAATTTTTTTATAAGAAATATTCTAAAGATAAAGAACACTGGACGTCGTTTCTATTATATTTTCCAACACTGTATGTCATATTTGTGATAATCCCATCACAGACGGTATTAAAGTCAAAGATCATTGTCATTTAAGTGGGAGATATAGAGGACCTGCTCATAATGCTTGCAATTTAAATTATAAAATTCCAAAATTTTTCCCGGTTATTTTTCCCAATTTTTCGCATTATGATTGTCATTTATTCGTTAAAGAGCTTAACAATATTGATAATGAATCCACAAATATCATCCCACTTAATAAGCAGTTGTATACATCCTTATCAAAAATGATCAGTGTAGGCAAAGAAAATATTGAAATTAGATTTTTAGACTCCGTTAGGTTTTTGCAATCTAGCTTAGACTCATTAGTAAAAAATTTTTTTTTTTTTTTTTTTTTTATATTGGACCAGTACTCAGGGGATGACCCCTACATATGCAGTGCATTGTACCAGAACTAGGAAAATAGGTTGTGAGGAGGGGAAAAGAGGGAGTTGTGTTTGTGAACATTTGACTTGAACCTTCCAACGTTATAACAGACAGGAAACACGTCTGCCGGCAAATTATTCCACAGACGAAGCGTTCGGCTGAAAAACGAATGCTCTCTGTAATGCGTAGTGCGATTCCCCGGGCGATCGACCACAAATGGATGAGCTCTAGACGATGAGCGCGTGCTACGTAAAAATGTGCGAGTTTCGGGAACAAGATCCCTAATCTCGTCAGAGCAAAATCCATTGTAGTAACGATAGAACAGAGTAACGCACCCCACACTGCGTCGATGCTCCAGTGAGTCAATAGAGTTGGATACCCTACTGTCACCGATGAGCTTCTTCGCCCTCTCCTGCACACGGTCGAGTAACCCCAAAATAGACTTTGAGGCACCGGCCCAAACATGAGAGTTGTATTCCATTTTCGGTCGGATGTAGGTGGTATAAATAGTGAGGAGGTCGGATGGAGTGAAGTAAATCTTACACCGTTTCAAAAAACCAAGACACTTGAATGCTTCTTTGGAGACATGAAAAATGTGTTCAGTCCAGCGAACATCACACTGTATCTTCATTCCAAGAACATCAAGAGCATCCGATTCCTCAATACTTATACCATCCATGAGTACAGATGAAGCAGCACCCGCGGTCGTTTGCTTGTGTGTTAATAAGCAACATTGGGTCTTACGAGCGTTGAAGGCGACTCTGTTTTTACGACCCCATTCGGAGATTAATAGAAGGTCACTATTGAGTGAATCATTCATATTTAGCCTCTTGGCAGCGATCTCTGATAGGCTGGGCCTATAGCTAAAAGAGTACGAATGGCAAATGCTGCTGTCATCTGCGAAAGAGTGGATAGGGTTGGAAGTTTGGTAGAGAAGATCATTTAGAAAAATAAGGAATAGGGTAGGAGAAAGAACGGAGCCTTGCGGAACCCCTGAATTAATCTTGAACTCATTTGATGAGACCCCATCTATAACAACTCGTATAGTGCGGTCTCTGAGAAAACTCGATATAAACCGAGAGAAGTCATCACCGACACCAAAAGCAGTAAGTTTTGCCAGTAATGCACCATGCCACACTCTGTCAAACGCTTTTGAAATATCCAGAGCCACCACCCTACTTTCACCGAAATGATGGATTGAGTTGCACCATTTCTCTGAAAGATATGCCATAAGATCGCCAGTAGAACGACCCTTACGAAATCCATATTGACGATCACAAAGTAGTTTATGC
Organism: Thecocarcelia acutangulata; assembly: GCA_914767995.1. NCBI lineage: Eukaryota > Metazoa > Arthropoda > Insecta > Diptera > Tachinidae > Thecocarcelia > Thecocarcelia acutangulata. Next base: position 9,173,726 of record OU612099.1, on the reverse strand, counting down.
GACTCCAGATACCTCATAAGGTGATGGTTGACCATGCTTTCCATTACTTTGGAAAGTGTAGAGCAGATTGCAATTGGGCGGTACCGAAAAACGACTTTCATTCAATAAAGTCGGTACTTCAAGATGAGCAACAGTTTTCTCTGTTAATGAGGAAGGGAGTATTTCCGTATAACTATTTAAATAGTGTTGATAAATTTAACGAAACAAGTTTACCCAAAAGAGAAAATTTTTTCAATTTGTTAACAGATAAGGAATGTTCTGCTGATGATTACAATCATGCTAAAGAAGTTTGGCGTGTGTTTGGTTGTAATACATTGGAAGACTATCTTACGCTTTATCTTAAAACCGGTGTTCTTCTTTTGGCAGACGTTTTTGAAAACTTTAGAATGGTTTGTAGAAATATTTATAAATTAGATTCTTGTCACTATTACACAGCCCCAGGACTTTCGTTGGATGCCATGCTTAAAATGACAAATATAGAGCTAGAGCTGCTAGCAGATATTGATATGATAACCTTTATTTAAAGAGGAATACGAGGTGGAATTGTGCAATGTTCTACAAGACATTCCAAGGCCAACAATAAATATATGGCGGACTACAACAGCAGTTATCCATCCAAATATTTAATGTATCTAGATGCAAATAATCTGTATGGTTGGGCTATGTCTCAGTATTTACCTGAAGGTGGATTTGAGTGGGTAAATGACACAGCCAATTTTTCTCTAGATTCCATACCTGATGATTCAACTAGTGGTTATATTTTAGAAGTAGATTTAAATTACCCAATTGAAGTGCATGACTGATACAATAATTATATCATGTACTACAAAAATCTGCAGCAGTGTTTAAAACATGGGTTACAACTAAAAAAAAATTCACCGTATTCTTAAATTCAGGCAGTCTGATTGGCTAAAAAAGTATATTTCCTTAAATACTTATCATAGATCAAATGCTAAAAATATGTTTGAAAAGATTTTTTCAAGTTGTTGAACAATGCTATTTATGGAAAAACCATGGAAAACGTAAACAAAAGAAAGAATATAAAGATTGTTAACTTTTGGGAAAATGATGGAAAACGATTGGGAGCTCGTGCTCTCATTGCAAAGCCACAGTTCAACTCATATAGTATATTTGCTGAAAATATGATTGCTGTTGAGTTAAATAAAAATCGATCTTTTTACAACAAACCTATTTATCTTGGATTTTGTATTTTGGATCTTTCAAAATGGAAAATGTATGATTTCCATTATGCTTCCATGATTCCTAAATATAAATCCAAAATGGAACTTAAATATACGGCTACTGACTCCTTTATTTATACTATTGAAACTGATGATTTTTATAAAGATATAATTGCTGACATTGATGATAGATTTGATACCTGCGAATATGACATAAACAATAAATATAATATTCCTCAAAAAAATCAAAAAGTTCTGGGAATGATGAAGGATGAAAACTGTGGAATCATCATGAAGGAACTCGTAGGTTTGCGATCTAAGATGTACTCTTTTAGCACTGAAGATGCTAAAGAAGTCAAAAAAGCAAAGGGGCTTAAATCTAACGTAAGTCAGAAGCTTAGGCCCAGTTTTTGAGTTGGTATTTAAATGTTATTTAGTTTTAAGTTCCATTTAAATACGATAATCAGTTTTTCACTACAAATTTTGACTGAACTTACAGTGAGTCACTCTTGGTACCCACCATCTTGAGATAGTTTTTGCAAAATTTTGTTCAAATATTGGACACAATCACATATATAATATTACTTTATTATTCACTTGTATTACATTTATTATATTATATACTCAGTATGTAAAAACTTTTGGAAAAACTTAAGAAATAATAAACTTATTACAAACAAACCTTAATTGATCACCACAAAACTCATGGTACCTTTTACTTTTCTATGCAACTACGCCAAAAATGCAACTGTGTTTCATACGAGATTAAACCGTTATTCTACACAAGCATCGTACAACATCAAATAAGTCTTGTTATGTGGTAAAAAAAAGTCAATTAGTAAGTGTTTGTGGGTAGAGTTGTGTAAAATTCGAAATCTAATATGTCCAGAAAAGAATTAACCATTGAACAACGTGAAATTATAATAAATTGCCACAAACAGGGTAAATCTTACAATGATATTGCAGAAATAATAGGAAGATCGAAATCAACTGTGCAAAAAGTGATAAACCGTTTCAAAAATGAAAATAGAGTTGAGAATAATCCCAGAAGTGGGCGTCCTGCAAAATTAACAAACAAGGAAAAGCGCGCAGTGACTTCCATTATCAAAAAAGATCCATTTGAAAGGGCAACCAAAATAGCATTAGATATGGAAAAGTTATTTAATAAAAAAGTTTCGGCTGAAACAATTCGTAGAACTATTAAAAATGCTGGTTATCAATCACGAGTAGCTCGTAAAAAACCTCTTGTGAATGATACTAATAGAAAAAAACGTCTAGACTTCGCCAAATTGTATGAGAGTAAAGGAATTGAGTTTTGGGACGATGTTATTTTTTCGGATGAGTCGAAATACAACATATTTGGCTCAGACGGCAAATCACGTGTATAGAGAAAACCAGGGGAAGAGCTAAACCCAAAGAACACTTGCAAGACTGTGAAACATGGAGGCGGAAGTGTGATGGTATGGGGGTGTATGTCGTCGGCAGGAGTTGGAAAGTTAGTTTTTATTGACGAAATAATGACAAAGGAGGTTTATTTAGATGTGCTCAAAAGTAATTTGCACCAAAGCGCAGAAAATTTGGGAATTCGTGACAGATTTTACTTCCAACAAGACAACGATCCCAAACATACTGCCGGTATTGTCAAAATGTGGATCATCTATAATACTCCCCATATCCCTCAAAGTCCGGATCTTAACCCAATAGAGCACCTTTGGGACTATCTCGAGAAACAGATTAGAAAACATGAAATAAAAACCAAATCTGATCTAAGGGCTGCACTTATTCAAGAATGGGAGAAAATTCCAACCGAGTTGACTAAAAAGCTGGTCCATTCGATGCCAGATCGACTAAAAGCAACAATACTGCTTAAGGGAAACCCGACTAAGTATTAAGCAAGTAAAACTCGCAAGATTTTCTCTAAAAAGTAATCGTTTACCTGCATTTGTGGAATGGTACCATGACTTTTGAGACTGAATTTTTTTTTACTTATATAATGAAAAATGTGATTTTTGTTAATTTTTATCAACAATGTTGAATTTCTTTGTGTTTTTATTTTGTATAAAAGAAGAGAAAATAAAATGTTTAAGTTCTTTTGTATATGTGATATAAACATTTTTTATTTTATGAAGTTTCAAAATAATTATTAGGGGGTACCAAGACTTATGTGACTCACTGTAAATGCCCAAACTTCTTCATTTAAGTTTTTCCCATAGCCCATATGGTTTTTGTGTGCTTGCATTTGTATTAGTGCAAAAGATGTAAACAAAGCACACACACGAGCTATCGCCTGTAGAAAATATTTGAAAATTAGTTGCTAATTTTGCACTAAACAACAGCAGAATATAATAATTATTAAAAATAACTTTGCGTGAAATAAAATTATGAAGTTTTTTTATGCAGTTAATAAATTTAATATATATCTTTAAGAATTTTTCTATTCTTCTACTTACAAACAGCTGTTCTATGGAACACTTTCCATAATATTTGGAACTAAAGTAGAGCTGCCACACTTTCATCGCATTTAAATAAGAACAATAATTTAATAGTGATAAACTGAACTAGCATTTAAATACAACTTAAATTTAAATGAAAATTAGCTAATTTTGTATTTAAATACGCAGTCAAAAACTGGGCCTTATAGTACGTTTCCATTATAAGCAAATTAAGTTGATTTGAGGAAATCATTTCGAAGTGTTTCCATTATGTTGTTAGTAATTTTCTCTTCGAATTTTCGAAATCTGTTTGACGTTTGTATTGTTTAATTAAATTTTATAATAGAAAAAACCAAAATTTAATAAATTTTGTGCAAAACGCTGTGGCATCCGGAAATAAAACGGGATTAAATACCAATGAAATAACAATTAATGTGTTCTTTTTGGCTGCAAGATATTGAACATTGTGCCAAGACGCGTATACCGAGAAAGCATAAAGGAAGCCTTGAATTGGATTTCCTTAGACGAAGACATGGGGATAAGAAAGAACCACATTCTTATTAAATTGGCTTCAACATGGGAGGGTAGTCAAGCTGCAAAAATTCCAGAAACCAAATAAAATGTAACGACTTCGCTTATGCTGAAACAAATGTAACACTGATTTCCTCATTTGTCGGCCGCATTCCTGATGGCCATGGGCCAATAAAGATAAAAACAATATGAACATAAGGAATGTCCTAGACTATTTACAAATATTCTAAGAAATTTGGATAAAAGACTGTGGTTATGGATGCGTACTTTGGATATATTGGAGAAATTAGTGCACTAGCTGGCTGTAAGATGCTTATATTTTCCTACTTAAAGAACTCCAAAATGATGCCGATGGGGTTACGCCCCAATTAAACAAAGATCAAACAGCAATTCTTAAACTGGAAAGAATTACCCTTGATGAACCCACTTTTAGATAGGTACTTAATGAAGACGCTGTGATTACACACAATTTCTCGAATGGCATTCGTATATTTGCTGTATACTTATATCATTGCTTTGGAGAATCTAAGTCGCAAACAACTAAAATAATTTCGTTTTCTTTTATATTCTTTATTGGTACAGTGTTAAGCGTTTAATAGTAAATGAAATTTAAATACTTTATATCATAATCTTGGTTTTTGTATACGAGGAAGTAAAAGGGGTTTCATACAATTAGAAAAATATATTTAGTATTCCCGAATAAAAAAAAAAACTATAAAAATGGAATATAACATTGACAACAAATGTTTTTTCCACTTCATCAACAAATAAAATCAGCCATTGTGATTCTTATTTAAATGTCAATTTTTCGAATTGTAACTCACAAATAATGGATGCCCTAAGGTTGTATTTGTAAGAATACCAGTAGCGCAGTGCTGCACAGACAAATTTCGACTTAATTTGAAACAAATTAAGTCATTTGATTTTATTTGATCATATGAAAAATGTATGGGAAATCATATCACAAATTACTTAATTTGGGCAAATGAAATAATTTGGCTCAAATCACGTACATATATGGAAACGTACTATTAGTTTGTCAGATTACAAACATTGTTTGTATGATAAAAAATTTATTACGGTAACATGTATACATTTAAATCAAAGTTGCACTCTTTACATATATACAACATTAGTAAATAAAATATCTTTAAGTTTTAAAGATGAAAAAAAATATGTGTGTAAAAATAATGTTGACACTCTTGCATGGGGTCATTACAAAGAAGAATTTGAAAATGATAATATGCTTATGGATGTTACTATGTTAGATGATAATAGTATATCTGAAAATTTTTTAAAAGATGATACTGATGATGATGTTTTAATGAGTATTATATATTAGTTTTAATGTAAATGTCTGCATATTTGTAAATACCAAACACATACCTAATTATTAGAATTAAAGAAAAAAAAGCAATAAAATAAAGCAATTGTATATATATACATATGTATATGAAAATTGAAAAAACACATGTTTATCTATTTATTTTAAACCATATTTATTAAATAAAAATTTTAAACATAAATGTCCGCAGTTAAATGTATTATATTTTTCTTTTTGTTGATAATTGTAATCAATAGGAGTTTTTAAGTAATTAACTATTTCTTGAGGAGGTTGTAAATTTCCAAAACTATCAAAATATTCTTTATAACTATTATTTTTATAATAAGCTAGCCAATGTGTTCCAAGAACATGAGAATTATCTAAATTTACAATACCACACTCTTGTTTATATGGTTTTTAGGTAAAGAATCACGCATAAATACTCCTCTGAAATGCTGAAGTTTCCTGCAATATTTCGTTAAGTCTCTGTCACTTAATGGTCGATTGGGTAAATTATTTAAAAGTTTTTTGAAGCCGGCTTATAATAAAGACCAAATCCCCTTCTGTATGGTTTAAGATATAATCCTTTCCATAGCTCTATTATGACGATTTGTCTCTGCTAGTTGTTGTTTTGCGTTTTTTTATATCATGTATTGCCTTAACAATAGCTGAATCACCGCTAGCTAAGCCTCCAAGTGTTGATAAAGCAGTTATAATTGGTACTATTGGAAGAAGGCCACCAATCTTTGGTATTGGTATAACTCTAGGTAACGAGTGATTTTTTTGCTATTATCTTTTTGGCAACACTAGTTTTGACAGCTCACGCACGTTTTGTATCTTGTGTCACTGTCAAACATTTTCAGTTTGGTCTATAATTTAATCATGAATCGTCTTACAAACGAACAACGCTTGCAAATTATTGAATTTTATTACCAAAATGCGTGCTCTGTTAAGAAAGTTCATCGCGCGCTTCTTCCATTTTATGGTCAGTTTAATCGACCTACTGAGGCTTCTATTCGGTCTATTGTAAAAAAATTTCGCACCAAATTTACATTGTTGGATATTAAACCACCAACACGCTTACGTAGAGTGCGAACTGAAGAAAATATCGCAGCCGTATCGGCCAGTGTTGGTGATGACCGTGAATTATCGATTCGGCGCCGTTCGCAGCAATTGGGCCTCTGTTACTCCACTACGTGGAAAATTTTGCGGAAGGATTTGGGTGTGAAGCCTTATAAGATACAGCTGGTGCAAGAATTGAAGCCAAACGACCTACCACAACGCCAAATTTTTGGTGAATGGGCTCTTGAAAAGTTAGATGAAGATCCACTTTTTTTATCGAAGAATTGTGTTCAGCGACGAAGCTCATTTCTGGATGAATGGATACGTGAACAAGCAAAACTGCCGTATTTGGAGTGAAGAGCAGCCAGAAGCATTGCAAGAGCTACCAATGCTACCAATTTTAACTTCCTATATATAAGAAGAAAGTTGGGAAATTGCTTCATTAAAGTGAAATTGTTTTAGTAGCTCGTCCAAAAATTGTGTAAAATTTATTTTAATCTTAAAAAATAATTTCAATAATTTTTCAATGTGTGGAGTGTGGAAAGCAATTTCAATACAAAAAAAGTTTGCTTGAACTTGAACAGATCCATGCGAGCACGTCGAACTCGATATCTTCAACAAAACGTGATACTAAAGGGTGTTTTTTTAAGCTAGATAGAAATTTAAATTGTAAAAAGTAACACAAAAAATTAAATTTTGATGAAACATTTTTTTTATTTGTTTCAGTATACTCTGACAAACCATCATGAATAGACTCACGCTTGAACAACGCTACAAAATTATCCAAATTTACTTTGAAAATCAGTCGTCGATTCGCGCAACTTATAGACGCAAAATTGTGTTCAGCGATGAGGCGCATTTTTGGCTTAACGGGTTTGTTAATAAGCAAAATTGCCGCATATGGAGTGAGACCAATCCACAAGAGACCCTACAGACTCCATTACATCCAGAAAAATGCACTGTTTGGTGCGGTTTTCATGCTGGTGGCATCATCGGACCTTATTTCTTCAAAAATGAGGCCGGAGCTCGCGTTACGGTCAATGGAGATCGTTACCGCACCATGATCAATGATTTTTTGTTTGAAAATATGGATGACATTGATCCGGAGGAGATGTGGTTTCAACAGGATGGCGCTACGTGCCATACGGCGAACGCAACCATCGACTTACTGAAATCAAAATTTGGCGATAAGTTGATTTCGAGAAATGGACCTGTCAATTGGCCTCCAAGGTCGTGCGATTTGACACCTCTCGATTATTTCCTGTGGGGCTACGTGAAGTCACTGGTTTATGCTGATAAACCAGCAACAATTGACGCCTTGGAGGCCAGCATTGTTCGTGTTGTTCGTGACATACGGCCAGCAGTGCTCGAAAAAGTGGCCCAAAATTGGACGTCCAGAGTGCGCTTCGTCAAGAACAGCCGCGGTGCCCATATGCCCGAAATCATTTTCAAATGTTAATGTCACGTATTGATCTTTCGAATAAAAAAAAATTTTTATTACAATTTAATTTTTTGTGTTATTTTTTACAATTTCAAGTTCTAACGGGCTTAAAAAAACACCCTACATTTAAAATTTCAACAAAAATCTTACTTATCACCCACAGCCACTCCTAACAAGAGAAAATTTTAAAACGATGGCGCCAATTATTGTATTAGATGTAACGCATCAAAATGAATTAGTTAAATTGGGACCAATAGATATTCGTATTGAACTGAAAACTCTTAAAAATATTCCAGCAAATACCTCTGTCTATTGCATGATTTTATACATGATAAAATGTTTGAATATATTCCTCTCACTAGTGAACTAAGAAAGTTATTGTAAATATACATGTATATATCCCATTATGTAATATTAATTGAAAATTTAAATAAATAAAATAGTAAAAATAAGAAATGCAAATGAATTTTATATATTGAACTTGAAAGATAATTACTGGAAATATTTATAATTGATTTGATATAATGGGTGATTTTATAAGAACTATCGGAAATTAAAAAAAAAAAAGCATAAAATTCAGAAAAATGCATGAAATATTTATTTGGATCGATAGTTGGGTCGATATAATTTAATGTTTGAAGATTATTTCATGCAAATGTTGGCCGCGGCTGCGCCTCAAATGGTCCATCCGCTTAGTCCAATTTTGGCATACTCTTTCCAACATTTTGGCCGGTATCTCACGAATAATGTTGGCAATGTTGGCTTCCAGTGCGTCAATCGAAGCGGGCTTGTCGCTATAGACATTAGCCTTAACACAGCCCCACAAAAAATAGTCTAGAGGCGTTAAATCGCACGATCTGGGCGGCCAATTGACTGGTCCTAAGCGTGAAATAAACTTTTCATCGAACTCGCCTCTCAATTGGTCCATTGTTTCGCGTGCTGTGTGGCATGTAGCACCGTCTTGTTGAAACCACATGTCATGCAAGTCAAGCTCTTCCATTTTGGGCAAAAAAAAGTTTGTTATCATCGCACGGTAGCGCTCACCATTCACAGTAACGTTGTGATTCGCATCATCTTTGAAGAAATACGGCCCAATGATGCCGCCAGCCCATAATCCGCACCAAACGGTTGTTTTTTGTGGATGCATTGGTAGCTCTTGCAATGCTTCTGGCTGCTCTTCACTTCAAATACGGCAGTTTTGCTTGTTCACGTATCCATTCAACCAGAAATGAGCCCCGTCGCTGAACACAATTCTTCGATAAAAAAGTGGATCTTCATCTAACTTTTCAAGAGCCCATTCACCAAAAATTTGGCGTTGTGGTAGGTCGTTTGGCTTCAATTCTTACACCAGCTGTATCTTATAAGGCTTCACACCCAAATCCTTCCGCAAAATTTTCCACGTAGTGGAGTAACAGACGTCCAATTGCTGCGAACGGCGCCGAATCGATAATTCACGGTCATCACCAACACTGGCCGATACGGCTGCGATATTTTCTTCAGTTCTCACTCTACGTAAGCGTGTTGGTGGCTTAATGTCCAACAATGTAAATTTGGTGCGAAATTTTTTTACACTAGCCCGAATAGAAGCCTCAGTAGGTCGATTAAACTGACCATAAAATGGAAGAAGCGCGCGATGAACTTTCTTAACAGAGCACGCATTTTGGTAATAAAATTCAATAATTTGCAAGCGTTGTTCGTTTGTAAGACGATTCATGATTAAATTATAGACCAAACTGAAGATGTTTGACAGTGACACAAGAAACAAAACGTGCGTGAGCTGTCAAAACTAGTGTTGCCAAAAAGATAATAGCAAAAAAATCACTCGTTAAATATAAAAAAGGTAAAATAAAATTCGCTACTCACAAACATATCGTTAGCGAGGATAGTTCTTACTAAAAATGATTCTCAAAGATATTTGTAACTTTTTAAAGAAATTTTCGAATATTGTTTCTGATGAAGATAACACAAACTGTTAAATATTCAGTCACATCTTGAACTCGTGAATAATTCCAAGCCTTTGAGAAATAAATATGGTGAACACTATAAAGATTGTTGCTGGTCGGACGAAAATACAACGTGTGGGCCAGACACATGTTCTTGTTTCAATATTAAAAGAAAAACACTGATGGTGGAGAAGGAAGCTGAATAGCTGATGAAAACGTATTTTAACATACATATATACAATTACCAAATGTAAAAACTGCGCATTAAATTTTTCTATCAATAAATAAATAAAACATATTGTTTTCTTGTTTAAAACTTAATTTTATTTTTAATTAAACACCCATTTGTTGTGCTAGTTGCAACAACAAATTATCATACCCATCATTTAATAAAGGATTTAATAAATATATTACCTCCGTTATTTCTATCATTTTCGCTAATAACTCCTCATCCAATAAGCTCATAAAATTGACCATTTCTGATGATGCTGGAGCTGCTGTAGCTGTTATGGATGATGATGATGGATCTGATGATGCAATTGCTAACAGCTCATCATCTTCATCCAATAGATGCTCTAGTGAGTTAATGGTTGGCGGTGATGCTGAAGCAGTTGTTGTTGATGGAAATGGTTGCAAAAGCATTTCCTCCAATCATACCGGTAATATCACCGTTGTTGAGGCTGGTGCCATTATTGAGGCTGGTGTCGTTGTTGGGGCTGGTGTCGTTGCTGAGGCTGGATAGGTTGTAAAAAGAGGAGGAGGAGGAGGTGGTGTTGACAGTGTTGTTGTTCTTGATCTTTGCCGTGGTGATGGTGGTGGTGATTTTGATCGTGGAGATGGCGTTGGCAGCATTGGGAAGGATAATGCCGTTTCCGTTGATGGTAAAGGAAACATTTCTCTTACCCAGTGTTGGTAAGAGAAATGTTGGAGGCCAATTGACAGGTCCATTTCTCGAAATCAACTTATCGCCAAATTTTGATTTCAGTAAGTCGATGGTTGCGTTCGCCGTATGGCACGTAGCGCCATCCTGTTGAAACCACATCTCCTCCGGATCAATGTCATCCATATTTTCAAACAAAAAATCATTGATCATGGTGCGGTAACGATCTCCATTGACCGTAACGCGAGCTCCGGCCTCATTTTTGAAGAAATAAGGTCCGATGATGCCACCAGCATGAAAACCGCACCAAACAGTGCATTTTTCTGGATGTAATGGAGTCTGTAGGGTCTCTTGTGGATTGGTCTCACTCCATATGCGGCAATTTTGCTTATTAACAAACCCGTTAAGCCAAAAATGCGCCTCATCGCTGAACACAATTTTGCGATAAAACAACGCGCGAATCGACGACTGATTTTCAAAGTAAATTTGGATAATTTCGTAGCGTTGTTCAAGCGTGAGTCTATTCATGATGATTTGTCAGAGTATACTGAAACAAATAAAAAAAATGTTTCATCAAAATTTAATTTTTTGTGTTACTCTTTACAATTTAAAGTTCTATCTAGCTTAAAAAAACACCCTTTAGTTTAATGGCCTTTGCTCATTCTTACCAATTACAGGGTCGGTATTGCTTATTCCAGCCATTTCAAGAGAATAAAACTTTTTTATTAAATCACTTAGATCTTAGATAACTATCGTTGAGACGGTTGCTTACGCAAATATGAAAATTATATTCAAACCGATGGGTTTGTTGTAAAGTTGAATTGCCACATAGAAGCCAACCTAGGCGTGTACGAATAGCAATAGGTTCGTTGTTTTTGCCTTCTTTTATGCGTGTTGGTATACAGAGTTTATTTAGAAATTATTCATGCCTAATAACACCTTTGGAGTTGCATCAACATAATCAGTAACGGGCAAGCCTTTAAGATGGGGATACTGTTGGCACAACTCTTTATAGCTTATGCTTTGGCTGGGCAAGGATAGTTGTTTGACGGTGCGAACTTCTAAATCGTATTTAATATTGTTTGGGCCAGAAATCTGTAAATTTATTTTTTTTTAAATTTTCTTCGTTTCGACCGATATTGCCCGTCCACTTTAAACATAAAGGTTCATGCTCACCGCTCAAGTTTAAAGCATTAACAATACTTTCATTAATTAGGCTAACTGATGAACCTTCATCAATAAACGCAAACGTGTTTATACTTTTATTTTTTTTTCTCCATAAATAACTATGGGTAAAATTTTAAACAGAATGTTACGACTATTGTTGCTATTATGTGCAGCATGTTAGCAACAATATTACATATTTTCAATTGTTTCTCTGCTGTTAATTGCAGTGTTATGTAATAGTGCATTATGTCGAACTTTACAGTCTTTATAGCTACACACTATGTTACTCTTACATAGATTATGATGACGGCGTAAGCAGAGCTTACACAAGTTAAGCTTTCGCACTAAATTCCATCTTTCGTTTCTGTCTGCTTGTAGTGCAAAGGCATCACCCGTTATTAATTCATATTCTATAGTCTTTGTATTCTATACTCTTTATACTCTTATACTCATTATAATTGAGACTGCTAAATCTCTAGTCAATAAGCATATGATAATATTCCACAATAAAGTGAATCAGATATAATCTGACTGCCAACGAATAAAGATTGTTTCATTTCGTTATACCGAACAATAAAAGTTCAGCACATGGCGATCCTACCAGTGGCAGTTTGGTTAAAGATTTATATTTAGACACTACAACACTCATTTTTGTTCGTAGTGAAAAAATAAAACCAACACTTTGCATTTAATCTCAAAAGATTTGTTTTTCAGAGGCTGTGTTTTAATTTCCAACAACAGTGAAATAACAAATAATACTGAACAATATTAAATTGAACGGGAAAATTACATATTGAATAACAAAACAACAAAAACAAAAAAATATTTAGGAGAAAGGCTGATAAAGCGTTATATATGTGTGTATATGCATGTATATATGTTTTTTTTTTCATGTGTCAAGCGCGAAGTTCCTGAAAAGAATAAACTACATAAATTAATAATTTTGTTCAAATTCGTTGGTCTTCAATACCAATATGTGAAAGCTCCGTTACTCGTTAGCAACGTGAGAAATAGAAAACAAGTAGTGGAACATTAAAACAACATAAATTAATGTACCTATTCAGAAAACAAAGTGACAATCACAGTTTATGTGTCCATCAACAAAAACAACATTCATACAGAAGCAATGAAAGCATTAAAATTTAAATAATTGGCCCGATTCGGTTCTAAAGTGGCGAATTAAACAAAGATAAAAACGTAAAATACTTGATAATATTGTCAAAACAACAAATGTACAAAACTTAAAGAAAAAGAAAACAAACAACAACAAAAAAAAACCCATCATTATTCAAAATCAAAACAAAGAAAATGTGTAAAAACAGCATTAAAATTTGAAATTTGGCAATATAAACTTGGCGAAAAGAGAGAAAATCGAAAAAAAAAACCCAACAAAATCCAACATCGTCAAAGTGTACGAAACACAATGCCGTAGTGAAGAGAGCCTAGGTATGACAGTCTGTCAGCAGCAGCAGAGGTTTTTAGCATTTGTCAACAAGCTGCGTAACGAATATGCAGTAAATATTTATATGCAAAATGTTTATACACATAGTAATGTTTAAGTTAGATAAAGTGTTTAAACCTTTATACACAAATATTCATAGCTACATACATATATGTTTATATTATATTTATAATCGAAGTATTTTTTTTTTTTTTTTTTCAATAAACAAAATGCAATCGCAAAATATTTTTTACTACTTTCGGCTCCAAAATAATAATAATAATCAAAATGTTCATTTATATACACACGTATGCACATATACACATTTGTACACTGGAGCGAAAAGGTTAGCAACATTGTATATTGGTTTACTAAACCCTTTGTTTATATAAATTTGAAAAAATTCACGCGCTTAATTCTTGTTTATTTTACAAACAACATATATGTGAAAACAGTAAAAAGTTAAAGATAATAATAATAATTATAGCCGTTGATAATTATCGAACAGAGTATAATTATTGTTAATATATTTTGATTTTGATTGGACTTATTTCAATAATAGTACCAATAATAAAATATACATGTCAAATACATGGTAAAACTAATTTTCGAATAGAATATTGTCAATAACAAAATATATATCTAAATTTATGATTTAATTTTTAAAAATTACAGCCAAATCAAAGCGTTACAATGCTCATCGCAAACTATGCAGTTCTTACTATTTGGCACCTCATGTGTGTTAACGAAAGCTTTCTTAGTTTTTGGTATATGATCTGTTGACATTGTTCTTTCTCTGTTACTCTCAACATTGATAGAGCTTGCTGATATTCCTACACTATAGATCCAGTTTGCAAATTCTGTTAAATTTGCTTTTTTGTTTTGATTCAATAATTCTGTTTTATGTGTTCCCCAGTTCAGTTGGAAGTATGATGGCATTTTGACAATTAAATGATGAAACAGAACTAGGGCATGACGTTTTTCTCCATACTATTTGGCATAAAATAACGCCAGAGAATGCGGTCGTAAAATAGAATCTATTTTATTTTGGCAGCGAGTTTTCTTATGCTCTCACTTTGAAGCAGAAAAGCTTTCAACAATATTACCACACTTTTAGTAAATTTCATACATTTTGTAAACAAAACCAAAGCTTCAAAAGCTTTACTGTGAGGAAAATTAAAAATAAAAGAAAAAGCTTTTTTTACCTAACAAAAAAGAAGATTAAATGACAGTTTGTAAAGTTGCAGCCGTCGTTTCAATTATGTGCCTGTTTTCTCTGAGAGTCGTTTTTGCTTGAAGTTGCGGACGTATTCTGTTTCATCATTAACTCTTGTTATTAATGATGAAACAGAATACGTCCGCAACTTCAAGCAAAAACGACTCTCAGAGAAAACAGGCACATAATTGAAACGACGGCTGCAACTTCACAAACTGTCATTTAATGTTCATTTTTATTAGGTAAAAAAAAGCTTTTTCTTTTATTTTTACTTTTCTTCGTAGTAAAGCTTCTGAAGCTTTGGTTTTGTTTACAAAATGTATGAAATTTTCTAAAAGTGTGGTAACATTGTTGAAAGCTTTTTTGCCTCAAAGTGAGAGCATAAGAAAAATCGCTGCCAAAATAAAATAGATTCTATTTTACGACCGCATTCTCTGGCGTTATTTTATGCCAAATCGTATGGAGAAAAACGTCATGCCCTAGTTCTGTTTCATCATTTAAGTGAAGAGTTAATGATGAAACAGAACTAGGGCATGACGTTTTTCTCCATACTATTTGGCATAAAATAACGCCAGAGAATGCGGTCGTAAAATAGAATCTATTTTATTTTGGCAGCGAGTTTTCTTATGCTCTCACTTTGAAGCAGAAAAGCTTTCAACAATATTACCACACTTTTAGTAAATTTCATACATTTTGTAAACAAAACCAAAGCTTCAAAAGCTTTACTGGGAGGAAAATTAAAAATAAAAGAAAAAGCTTTTTTTACCTAACAAAAAAGAAGATTAAATGACAGTTTGTAAAGTTGCAGCCGTCGTTTCAATTATGTGCCTGTTTTCTCTGAGAGTCGTTTTTGCTTGAAGTTGCGGACGTATTCTGTTTCATCATTAACTCTTGTTATTAAGTGAAGAGTTATTAAGTTCGTCTAACAATCTACCGGCTTTCATGGTTGTTACTAGGCCTTTCACTTCGACGGCGAATGATGTAATGGTATGTAGTTTATTCGTATTAAGAGGGGGTAATAATTTTATTATATTTTTCAGTGAAACTAGTATTTTCTCGGGCTGGCCATACAGCAGTTTTAATGTCGACATGGCATCTAATACACAAGAGGGATGTATTAGTATGTATATGTTGGACAGATCGTAAAGCTTCTCCGCGTAATGCTTTTTGTAGTCTAATCAAATTTTCTGCATCAGATAAGCCGCAAATTTTAGTGGACCAATCATAAGTTGACATAAAGAGCGGCCACTCTTCGGGAATGCCTGTAAATATGGGTAGATCTTTGGGAACAGTTTGACGTGCGCTCATTTGTTGTTGCGTGAGGTCGCGTTGGCTGTTGCCTACATGTGATGATGTGAAGGTAGACGACGGTGGCATGGAAACCATTGGTTCATGAAAATCATATGGTGGAATTGAAGTTTGCTGATTTGCCGTGTTATAGTGAGTTGAATTCATATTTGGTCGCAAGACAAACGGTGGCTGTTGATTAAAAGCTGAACCTGTATATAAAGTATTTAGGGGAGGCGCATTTTGGGTGCGGGTGCACGTGTTGGCTGCTTGTGTGTTGTTTGAAATATTCAATGAGGCTGTGTTTCTATAATTTTGTACTCCATTATTAATTGACGTGGGAATAAAAATCGGTACTGTGTTGTGTTTTGATGATTGATTTATTAAATCCTTATAATACACATACAATTTAAGTACAATAAAATCTAACATACATATGTATGTGACCAATGTAAGAGTCGTGAGTATACACTATTTTTTTCCTTTAATTCATCCTTTTTTTTTTTTTTTTTTTTAATAAAAATTAACAAGTGCATAGATTTCAAATGCCAGGTATCTACAAGGTAATGCAGTAGCTATGGAAGAACATCCTTCAATATTTGAAACCGTGGAAACAGAACATTTGTTACGCAGGTGCATAATTATTATAGCATTTTCTGTTCAAATTAAACGTTTTTTTTTTCAAAATAAATGAAGCATGCACAAGCATGTTAAATTTTTTGTTTGAAATACGGTTTTTGTATTTTATTTAAAAATTATAAAATAAATTTATTGAAAAATATTTATTACTTTTAAAATGAAATTTTTGTTCTTGAATTTACTCGTATTAAATAATGAAATTTAAGTAAAAGAAAGTTATTATCCAACTTTTGTCTTTCATTCTGGCCAAGTATGGATCTTCTCTATTTAAACACTTCTCAATTCTTTGTGGTAGATAAAACCATTTATTGTTGTCTAAATGGGCAATGACTTTTGATCCGTAGTGCGTAACCTTCCACTCAAAACTTAAACTTTCCTATGGTTCGCTTAGAGGGATATCATCGATTTTAGTGTACTCAGACTTAATCCCTTGCGCAATGTCTATAACTTGTTGATACAACTAAAATAAACAAAAAACACTAAATTCCAATAAATAATATTATTACTAAAATTTCTAATCACTCACTCACAATTTAAGCAATAACTGAATTTAAGATTCTGAATGACCTTTTATATCCATTTTGAGTTAGTGAAAAATTGTACATAAACACTTAAGGAGAATAAAGGTTCAAGTCTTATTATTTGTTTTTCTCTTAACATGTTCATTAAAAAACCAAACCAAATAGCAAAACCACCTTTTACAATAGCGATAAAATAAACCAGCTTAAAACTTACTTCAACATCTAGTGGAAATTTTATATACACACTAAATAATAATAAGGGTTCGAGTCCTATTTTTCTCTTAAAATGATCATTAGAAACCAACAAACACCACCATGGATGTACAGGGTGGCCCAGAAAGACCGAAGTGGTGTGAATTGCTTATAACTTTTTATTTAAGAGATATTTTTTTAATTTTTTTTTTTTAAATACATTAAATTTATGGGGAATATTTTTGGATTAGTTATTAAAAATGATATCCCGCAAGTGGTGGCCATATTCTGCTTCGCACAAATGTGCTCTTTCCAACACATTTTCCATGACCTTTCGCAAAACTTCCGGTGGTATGTTGTTAATTTCTTCTCGAATATTGGTTTTTAACTCCTCAATAGTCCTAGGCTTATTAACATAAACTTTTCCTTTTAAATAGCCCCAAAGAAAACAGTCTGGAGCGGTTAAATCCGGGGAACGCGGAGGCCAATTAAAATTGCTGTTACGAGAAATTATTCTTTCACCAAAGATGTCGCGTAAAAGAGTCATTGTGGCCCTCGCAGTGTGCGCTGTGGCTCCATCCTGTTGGAACCATATTTGCGGATGGTTTTCCACGGCTGGCCTTACAAAATTTTGCAACATGGCCCGATATCGATCACCATTGACGGAAATGGCGACACCTTGTTCATTTTCAAAAAAAAATGGGCCAATGATCCTTTCTGAAGAAACACCGCACCAAACGGTACACTTAACTGGGTGCAATTGTCGTTGATGAAGTACTCTCGGGTTTCCCGTAGCCCATATCCTACAGTTTTGCTTGTTAACGAACCCATTTAATTGAAAATGGGCTTCGTCACTCATTATTAAGTTATGAATAAAATTTGGATTCTCTTGTGCTTTTTGCTGGAAATAAATTGCATAGTCAAGTCGTTGCTGGTAATCTGTTGGTTTCAATTCTTGGACAAGTTGAATTTTGTATGGAAACAATCCTATGGTGTGCAAAATTCGCTGCAGCGACGTCCTTGAGAGGCCCAGTTGTGACGAACGTCTCCTGGTTGATGTTTCTGGATCCTCCCGAATACTCTCCTGTACCACTTGAATATTGTCAGCCGTGTGGACAGTTCGGTGTCTGCCGGGACCAGGAAGGTTCCTTACTGCTCCTTGTTCTCGAAAATTTGCAACCAGACGGTTTATTGTTGACTGAGAGGGTGCAACCCGCACGACGACGGTATGCACGCTGAGTCAACACAATGGACCGTTGATTTGAAAAGTAAATTTCAACAATTTGGGCACGTTGTTCAATTGTGTATTGCTCCATTATAAATTATCCAAGTCTTCTTTACAAAATACTGAAAAGAAAAGAAAAAAAAAATTATAATAAAAAAGTTATAAGGAATTCACACCACTTCGGTCTTTCTGGGCCACCCAGGTAAATTTATTATTATTATTATTATTATTATTATTATTATTATTATTATTATTATTATTATTATTATTATTATTATTATTATTATTATTATTATTATTATTATTATTATTATTATTATTATTATTATTATTATTATTATTATTATTATTATTATTATAATTATTATTATTATAAGTATATATAAATAAAAAATAAATATTAAAAATCTATTAATTTATATATGTATATTAAAATTTATAAATTAATTTATATATAAAAAAAAATTTATTAATACACACGTTTATATACATATTTATTTTATCATTATACACACATGTATACAGATGTATGTATGTATAAAAAAGTTCAACTCCTTACAGTACACATACATACACACATAAATATACCCGCTACAAACGTACTTATTTATAAATAAAATACAAATCCTTATAGTACATATACATACATATATCCCTCTATCCTATAAGGATGTCTCCTATGCTATCCCCCTATAAGGAGACGTCTTTAGGGGAAATATACCCAATTAATTAATATCCCCATTAGGAGGCCTCCTTATGAACACCCCCATATTAATTAGTATCCCTATTGTGGGTGAGTATATTTTTATATTTATTGTTTACTACTTGAGGATAAAATCGAGAATGAAAGGTTTTATTAGTTACCGTCTTGTATCTAGTGCCCCATGCAGCCTTAGGATATTAACTGCTGATTTGAGATCTGAAGTTAGGTTAGCATTAATGAGTATAGCTAAATGGTTAAATAGTTCTTTTTACAATACTCTCAAACTCTGAGAATTAACTTGATTCTTATAAAATGAATTTGTGTTTTTTTTTTGCACTTAACTTAATTGCGTCATTTATTTCACATATGTTTTAATTAATATCTTCACACAACTTCTTAACACTACCTTTAAATCTTATATTATTACCATGCCATACCACCGATATCAATGGTGTTTTACGGCTGCTACAGCTTTTTGGCTGCTCCGTCTATGATTCGTAGCATGCAAGTAACAAATAGAATCTTGTGCTCTGCTGGTAACACAGGTATATTAGGCAAAATACTTTCAATTCCATTAATGTATAGCCATAATTTATCCCTCTGCCAAGGTTAGGTTAGGTTTTACAGGCTTCCAGCCATCGAAAACCCAGCCCACTTGGGTCCAATTTGGTCCCGTTGTGTTGCCTGGGAGTGCTACAAATCACTGGCTTAGAAACAACCCGAGAATCGGATAAAGGAGTCCAATCCACTTACATCACATTCTAATACCTTCGCCAAATCATGTAGCATCGGTCTGCCTAGATACAAAGCCTAGGTCTGCCTAGATACAAAGCCTTGCCGAGCTCTTCACTGTGCCCTCGTACCAGAAAAGCTCCAGGTTCGAATGTCTCGCTATCTCGTTTAGCGATATCCGGCATTCACGAACCAACCTGGACGTCGTATAGACGCCAGCTAGTGCATACAACACAGCCTTACTATCAGTGCAAATCCGAATATCCTCCCCATATATCCTATAGTACCTTAACCCTGCCCTCATAATGGTCGCGATTTCGGCCTGCGTTACGCTACACTCATTATGCAGCCTCAAACTCTTCCTCCTCTCATATAGGGGGATAAAGATACCACCGAGTCCGACTTGGATCCATCTGTAAAAGTTTGAAGCATCTCACTGTAGTTGTGTTTTTCATCTTAGTGCAAAATAAATTTCAAGTTTTATCGTTTTTTTTTACGTTGTTAAGACTGTAAATAAGTAGATTCAATTCTTTAGATACAAAACTATCACAGTTATATAAAATATCGTTGTGGTGACTATCTAAAAGTTGGAAAAAGCTAATTTTGATCTGCATACAATTAATCATATTTTTTTCATCTAATGTACTTTGCTGTTGGTGCAGCATTTTACAACTTTGAAAGCTATTGATCATTTAAATACTTATTAATACAGCAGTGCTGAAACTCCCTCTACATTTCAATACATAAATAATTATATTGAAGCTTTTCACCTCCGTTTCTATTTGGACTGGTTCGTGCCCTTACTTCACCATAGCATCTTTTTGATCTAGGTCGTGTCCTTACTTGTGCACCGTTAGCTGTTTTCATCACCGTGCCATAGAATACGAATTGTCCAAAATTTGGTTGCTCAGTTACCGGAAACGATCGTATGGTATCGTGTTGGCTATGCTTAAATACATATAATTTTTTTTTTGTCTTGGACCAGTACTCAGGGGATAACCCCTACATATGCAGTGCATTGTACCGGAACTAGGAAAATAGGTAATGGGGAGGGGGAAAGAGGGAGTAGTGTTTGTGAACATTTGACTTGAACTTTCCAACGTTATAACAGACAGGAAACACGTCTGCAGGCAACTTATTCCACAGACGAAGCGTGCGGCTCAAAAACGAATTCTCTCTGTAATGCGTAGTACGATTCCCCGGGCAATCGACCACAAATGGATGAGCTCTGGACGATGAGTGCGTGTTGCGTAGAAATGTGCGAGTTTCAGGAACAAGATCCCTAATCTCGTCAGAGCAAAATCCACTATAGTAACGATAGAACAGAGTAACGCAACCCACACTGCGTCGATGCTCCAGTGAGTCAATAGAGTTGGCCACCCTACCGTCACCGATAGGCTTCTTCGCCTTCTCCTGCACACGGTCGAGTAACCACAAAATTGACTTTGAGGCACCGGCCCAAACATGAGAGTTGTATTCCATTTTCGGTCGGATATAGGTGGTATAAATAGTAAGGAGATCGGATGGAGTGAAGTACATCTTACACCGTTTCAAAAAACCGAGGCACTTGAATGCTTCTTTAGAGACATCAAAAATGTGATCATTGCAGCGAATATCACACTGTACTTTCATTCCAAGGACATCAAGAGCCCCGATTCCTCAATATTTATACCATCCATGAGTACAGATGAAGCAGCACTTGCAGTCGTTTGTTTGTGCGTTAATGAACAGTACTGGGTCTTACGAGCGTTGAAGTCGACCCTGTTTTTGCGACCCCATTCGCAGATTAATAGAAGATCACTATTCAGTGAATCATTCATATTTAGCCTCTTGGCAGCGATCTCTAATAGGCTGGGCCTATAACTGAAAGAGTACGAGTGATAAACGCTGCTGTCATCCGCGAAAGAGTGGATAGGGTTGGAAGTTTGATAGAGAAGGTCGTTGAGGAAAATAAGAAATAGGGTAGGAGGAAGAACGGAGCCTTGCGGTACCCCTGAATTAATCTTGAACTCGTTTGATTGGACCCCATCTATAACAACTCTTATAGTGCGGTCCCTGAGAATGCTCGATATAAACCGAGAAAAGTAATCACCGACACCAAAAGCAGTAAGTTTTGCCAATAGTGCAGCATGCCACACTCTGTCAAATGCTTTGGAGATATCCAGAGCCACCACTTTACTTTCGCCGAAATGATGTATTGAATGGCACCATTTCTCAGAGAGGTATGCCAAAAGATCGCCAGTAGAGCGACCCTTACGAAATCCGTATTGGCGATCACAAAGTAATTTATGCGACTCTAGGTACCTCACAAGGTGGTAGTTAACCATACTTTCCATTACTTTGGAAAGTGCAGAGCAAATTGCAATTGGGCGGTAATTTTCACGGTTATTTGCTTCACCCTTTTTGGGAATTGACGTTACATTAGCAACCTTCCAGCATGATGGAAATTAACCTACATGGTAAAGTAGGCTGAAGAGGTGTGATAACGGACGCGCAAGCGTGGAAGATCACTGCTTCAAGACCACTGCTGGAATGCCATCTGGTCCAGGAGTCTTATTTATGTCGATGTCGGGCAAAACCCTTTTAACTGCTCGAGCCCGGAAAAACATCTTTGGGATAGTTACAGGTTGACTGCTTTCCGGCAGGTAAGAATTGTTTGCAAAAATTTCAGCCAACAGGTTAGCTTTGTCAACGGGGTCGGTGAAAGCTTGGTCATTCTTTAAGAGAGTTGGAATTGATGAACTGACACTGTTCTTTACCCAAAAGGCCTTACTGCCCCGGGGAGCTGTAAGAACTTTGGCACGAAGACACTGTTCGTGAAGAAACTTTTCACGCCTAAGTACTCTGGCATACGAAGATCTTGCCTTTTTGCGTAGCAAATCAGTGACTGGGTTTTATTTGAACGCCAATTACTGAATGCTTCCTCTCTGGATCTGACTCCGGTTTTGCACGTCTGATTAAACCATGACTTCACTCTTGGTTTAATCGAAATCTGCTTAGAGGGGATGTATGTCTTCATCCCTAGCAATATCATATTTTCGACCATTTTTGCAGAAGCACTTATGTCGTTATCTAGAAAGCAAAGTTTCCAATTAAAATGCTCATAAAATTGCTTGAGCTCAGCCCAACGTGCCTTTTCGTAAATAATTATTGAACGTTTCGTAGCTGATTTTAAAACGTTACGAAGTTCAGAGATCGACAAGGAGGCAGAAATGGTACAATGATCCGAATTGCCGAGAGGTGCACTAACTTTGACTTCATACTTTTCAGGGTGTGAAGTCAGGAATAGGTCAAGTGTGTTTGAATGGTGCCCTTCAACACATGGAATATGCGTTGGCTCATTCACTAGTTGCGCTAGGTGGTTGTGCGCAGCGAATAACTCAACATATTGGCCTTCTGGAGTTGTATGACTCGAATGGCGAAGCCAGGATGAGTTGTGAACATTGAAATCACCAGCAACAACGATTTCACTGCTCGGACAACTTTCCAGGATTTTCGATTAGGAGTCTGAGAGGGATATCCCTCCCTGCAGTTTAACTTCTATATAGAAACCCGAAATGCAAAAAGTGTGACCTGATTTTGAATTTTACCCAAAGACAGGTAAATTCGGCATCATGCATGCCTAATGGTTGCTGGCATTGGAACACAACTTCATTGCGAACGTAAATTACAAGGCCCCGATGGAAATTAAATAGGGATAGGAGTTGATACCCAGGTATATGAAAATCCTGTGGATCAGCATTCTCAGATACCTGGGTCTCACACAGCGCGAAAACTTCCGGCCGATGGAGACAAGTGTGAGCATATGCAGAGAAAAAATTCGTTCTCAGCCCACGTATGTTGCAATATTCTATTTTAAAGCTGCCTGTCATCACGGTGGAAGACCAAAAAACAAATGTTGTCCCCGCTGTGAAGGTGAAACCGAGAATTAATCGTTGCTGGGTTGATCATATAGTATCCAGTGTACAGACCTTCGATACTATAATGACCAACAACGATTAACCCGGCATCACCAACATTGCGAAGTACTATCTATATTAGGAATGTATTCGGGATATGGCAACAGTGCCTGTAAAAGGGCCATAAAAGCCCTGATTGGGCCATGTAATTATACATAAAAAAAATGCTTATTGTTTAATTTTTTATTTTATTTCGCTTCGCTTCGTTTTGTTTTATTTATTTATTTAATTTTTTTATATTATTTTTATTATGTTTATTTATTTATTTTATTTTTTATTATGGGTGTTTTGGTTTTTTATCTGTCATAGTAAGGTTTGTTGGGTAATAATATTTGTATTTCAACAATATACTGGTACCGATTCCCTTATCAAACTGTTTGTCTCCCCTGTCTGTAAGCTCCCTAACGCCAGCATATGGTAACGAAAATGCTTGCAGTTCACATACAATAACCGCTACCATCGAATTTATCAACAATGACATTATTCATACTTTAAAAGTTATCCCACCAAAAAAATCAGTTTTTATTTCCCGTTTTGCAGAAGAGACTTCGGCTGCTGATATTGAGTCTTATGTTAAAATGAAACTGAATTTTAATGCTGATGTCATAGTTCGCAAATTCAAGTTTTCACGACCTCGCAGCATTGCTTCTTTTAAGTTAATGGTGTCTACTGAAATTTTTGACAAAGTTATTGATTCCAGTTTTTGGCCACCTAACGCTTTCATACGTGAATATATAAATAATGATGACAACAAAGTTTCACATATTGCCCGTGTACCAACTACTTCCTCAAAAAACTAATAAGCTGCACTCATGACAAATTAAACATCGTTTACCAGAATGTGAATGGAATCAGAAGTAAAGTTTCCAAATTGTTTGTAGAAAGTTTTGGATTCAACCAACATGTCATTATTTTTACTGAAACCTGGTTAAATAAAAACGTTTTGGATTTTGAAATTCTCTGCTCTAAGTATCACATATTTAGACGCGATAGAGTCACATTAACAGCTGGACGTGGTGTTTTAATTGCGATTTTAAGTTTCCTTCCTGCTGTTGAGATTGATTTAGAGTTAACAAACGACATTGAGTTTATTGCAATTGGAATCACGTTAAATGGTAAGCAGATACTTATTACCTGTTCGTATATTCCACCAAACTCTGAACAAATAATTTATCTCCAACACTTTAATTCCATTAAATTTGTGTCATCAATGTTACGTCCTAAAAATACATTGTTTGTGTTTGGCGACTTCAACTTGCCTCAGCTTAACTGGACTTTTTCACCGGACTCAAATTGTTTCCTTCCAATTAATGAGAATAACTTCATTGATGAATTTGTATTCAATTTATCTGACATGTGTCTCCTCCAAATAAATTATTTCCAAAACGAATCGAATAAACTACTTGACCTTGTCTTTGTTAATGATCCTGCCGAGTGCTCTTTATCGCGTCATATACCAATCACTTCTCCTGAAGATCGGCACCATCCCACTCTCGAATTAATTTACAATCTCCAGTATGAATTAAACTGCAACAACAGGCAGAACGGTTTAAAAGTATTCCGCTTTCGAAATGCAGATTACGATGAATTAAATTTTTTACTTGCAACCACGAACTGGATTGATATGCTGAGCACTTCATCTCACCCCTGGTGAGATGGATGAAATCGTCAGAAATTTTTATAAAATTCTTTTTGAACATATGGAGCAATGCGTACCAAAGGGATCTATAGGGTGTTTTTTTAAGCTAGATAGAACTTTAAATTGTAAAAAGTAACACAAAAAATTAAATTTTGATGAAACATTTTTTTTATTTGTTTCAGTATACTCTGACAAATCATCATGAATAGACTCACGCTTGAACAACGCTACGAAATTATCCAAATTTACTTTGAAAATCAGTCGTCGATTCGCGCAAAATTGTGTTCAGCGATGAGGCGCATTTTTGGCTTAACGGGTTTGTTAATAAGCAAAATTGCCGCATATGGAGTGAGACCAATCCACAAGAGACCCTACAGACTCCATTACATCCAGAAAAATGCACTGTTTGGTGCGGTTTTCATGCTGGTGGCATCATCGGACCTTATTTCTTCAAAAATGAGGCCGGAGCTCGCGTTACGGTCAATGGAGATCGTTACCGCACCATGATCAATGATTTTTTGTTTGAAAATATGGATGACATTGATCCGGAGGAGATGTGGTTTCAACAGGATGGCGCTACGTGCCATACGGCGAACGCAACCATCGACTTACTGAAATCAAAATTTGGCGATAAGTTGATTTCGAGAAATGGACCTGTCAATTGGCCTCCAAGGTCGTGCGATTTGACACCTCTCGATTATTTCCTGTGGGGCTACGTGAAGTCACTGGTTTATGCTGATAAACCAGCAACAATTGACGCCTTGGAGGCCAGCATTGTTCGTGTTGTTCGTGACATACGGCCAGCAGTGCTCGAAAAAGTGGCCCAAAATTGGACGTCCAGAATGCGCTTCGTCAAGAACAGCCGCGGTGCCCATATGCCCGAAATCATTTTCAAATGTTAATGTCACGTATTGATCTTTCGAATAAAAAAAAATGTTGATTACAATTTAATTTTTTGTGTTATTTTTTACAATTTCAAGTTCTATCGGGCTTAAAAAAACACCCTATATAACTGAAACTTCTGGACCTCCTTGGAATACTCGTGGTTTATTAAGAATTAAAAATCTTAAAAATAGACACTACAAAAAGTATACAAAATCATCATCATCGAACGATTATATAAATTATTGTTTATTTCGAGCGAAATACAACCTAATGAATTGAAGGCTATACAAAAACTACCTGAACAAAATAAAACAAGATCTCAAACATTATCCCAAATCTTTTTTTAAGTTCGTTAACTCGAAGCGAAAAAGCTGTTCATATCCTTCCATAATGAAGAATGACTCTAAAACATCTTCTGATGAAACCGTAATTAGCAGCATGTTTGCAGATTTTTTTGCATCGATTTATTCAGACGTACAACATAATGCATCACAACAACCTGATTTTTCTTCGCGTCATCTGCAGTCTATATCATTTGACTATATTACTACTTCTGAGGTTACATATTACATTAATAAACTCAAGCCATCTGCAACAAGTGGGCCTGATGGCGTTCCGAATTGTATTTTAAAAAACTGTGCGCAGAATTTGGCGTACCCGTTAACTATATTGTTTAACACTTCAATAAAGATGGGATATTTTCCAAAAGTGTGGAAGGAGTCATTCCACTTTTTAAAGCTGGATACAAATCTGATATTAACAATTACAGAGGAATTGCAAAGCTTAGTGCTATTCCTAAACTTTTTGAGCAATGCTTGACCCAGTCCATTTGTCATCAAACACAATCGCTTTTGACACCATATCAGCATGGATTTTGTAAAGGGCGTTCAACTACTACAAATCTATTACACCTCACTTCAACAATAAATGACGGTTTTTATAAAGGTCAAGGTACTGATGTTATCTATACAGATTTCAGTAAAGCCTTTGACAGTGTTGACCACGTTCTTTTACTTAAAAAACTTTATGAGTGTACCTAATAGATGCAATTCTGAGAGGGAACTTAGCTCCACTAGAACCTCTGGATTTCTGAAGAGTAATCATTGAAAAAATCATTTTACAATCTCCTGTCTCTAAGAGACAAAAAACGCACGCGTTCTTGCTCGCCAAACATTGTTGTTGCAACAGACGACAAACCATCTTCAAGTCTAGCTATTGTTGATAAACAGAAAACGCAAGTGGTAATGGATAGGTATATAACCGTGGTTAAACGTCAGCGAAGCCCTAACTCCGCGCAAATATCATCGCACCCAAAAATATCTAAGGACGATATTACCTCTGCGACAACGGATAGTAATAGGTTTGCTATCCTTCAGACTGACGAGCCAACTACATCAAAAAAAAAACATTTAAACCGCCACCAATGTACTTGAGAGAACCTACTTCTAGTGAGCTGGTAAAAGCACTTATTACGGCAATTGGTAAAGACACCTTCAACGTAACATCAGTGAAGCACGGACAAATAAGTGAAACAAAAATCCAAGTCAAAATCCAAAACTTTCTGCCGCTCTGGAAAAAGAGAAAATATCTTTTTATACTTATCAACTTAAAAGTGCTAAAGGCCTTCAGGTTGTTATAAAAGGTATTGACCCTTATGTAGACACGGATGAGGTTAAGACTGCACTGCTAGATAAAGGCTTTAAAAAAAAAAAATGTGCTAAATATGCGGAACCGTGAAAAGATTCCTCAACCCATGTTTAGGTTTGAACTGGAACCAGGGGATGTTATTCTCAAAAAGAATGAGACTCACCCAATTTGTAACCTCAAATTTCTTCTTCATCGTAGGGTTACCGTTGAGGAGCCGCACAAGCGTTTAGGGCCCGTTCAATGCCTAAACTGCCAGGAATTCGGCCATACTAAGGCATATTGTAAACTTCCCGCAGTTTGTGTTGTGTGTGGCGAACTGCACGGCACAACTCAGTGCAACAAGCCAAAGGCCGACGCAAGTGTTAAGAAAGTGTGAAGGTAACCACACTGCAAATTATAGAGGTTGCCCTGTCTATACTCACTTTAAGCGGTCAATGACAAATGAGTCATCGGTTTCTCCAGCAACCCAGCTGCCAAATGTCATTGGTAAAAACAATTTTCCCCAGGTAGGCGATTCAACCACCCATACAAATACGCAAAACTCCAAACAATTTTCATATGCTAATGTCTTGAACCGGGAGCCCAAACCTCAAAAGTGCGACCCAAATTTTAGTAATTTAGAGGCAACTCTGCAGACTTTTGTTCAGTCCATAAACACTTTTACCGTTTCTATGACAAACATGATGCAGGAAATGCTAAAAATGCAATCCACTATTTTGCAGGCAATTTAAAAAAAAAAAAATGAATTGGTTAAAAATATGTTTCTGGAACGCAAACGGCATTCGCCAACACAAAAATGTACTTGAGCACTTCCTTATGGAAAAGCAGATCGATATAATGATGATTGCTGAACCCCATTTGACAACAAGCAGTTATTTCAAAATTAATGGCTACACATTATATGACACAAAAGATCCCCGTGGAAGATCTTGCGGCGGTTCGGCAATTTTGATAAAGACCAGAATTAAGCACTATCTAATGAACGGGACACGTGAGGAATATCTCCAAGCTACAAATATATGCCTTGATTATTTTCATCAAAAAATTGTTATATCCTCGATTTACTCACCACCACGATTTTCAATAACAGAAAGCCAATATTCAATTTTTTCAAATCACTTGGTTCTCGATTTTTGGCGGCTGGCGATTATAACGCTAAACACACTTTTTGGGGATCACGTTTAATTACCCCGAAAGGCCGTGTGCTTTTTGACACCGTTTCCAAAATGGGCTTAGGTGTGATTTCAAGTGGACACCCCACTTATTGGCCGTCAGACCAATGCAAAATCCCAGATGTTATAGACTTTGGAGTTACAAAAAATTTTCCCTCAGAATGGATGCAAGTGGAGCCTTCGTTAGACTTGTCCTCAGATCACTCACCAACTATAGTTTCTGTTTCGTTTCCCCAGGGGGTTGGTTCCCCGTTTTGTGACTTGGCGTTGACTGTCACTCGAGTTAATTGGTTAAAATATAAAAAATATTTGAGTACACATTGTGCGGAAAACATTGCCTTGAGAACGCCTGAGGATATTGATGTGTCGATTAACGAATTTTCTGAACATCTTAATCTAGCCGTACAACATGCCACCACTAGCCATATAAGATCCAGAAATGTGAGCAATAGAACAAATTCGTTTGAAATTGAACAACTTGTAACAGAAAAAAGAAGAGTTAGAAGAGAGTGGCAACTTCGCAGATCTCCCCAGCTTAAAAGCAGGCTACGGGAGTGCTTAACTCAGTTAAGAAATCTGCTTGCAATCCAAAGAATGCCTTCCCTTAAAAATTATCTGGAAGGTCTTGATGGTACCCCTCAATCCGACTATTCTCTATGGAAAGGGACAAAAGGTCTGAAAAGACCCGTAATAGTTAAGCCACCATTGGGAACTTCAACTGGAGATTGGGCAAGAAGCGATTCTGAAAAGGGAATGTTGTATGTCGATCATTTGAGAAATGTTTTTACCACAAATGATACAGCCAGTAATTCAGCTGAACTACCGTCATACGCTGTTAGACCGCCTATGCCTTTGAGACTTAGTTTTCAAGATATTGAAAACGTTATTCGTAATACAAACCCCAGGAAAGCTCCAGGTATTTATAAAATTACTGGTAAAATACTTGAGCAGCTACCTCATGTAGCTCGTAGAATTCTTCTTTTTATTTTTAACGCTATTTTACGTCTCGAGTATCATCCTGCAGAGTGGAAGGTGTCCATGATTACTATGATACCTAAACCAGGCAAGGATCCCACTAAGGTAGAATCATACAGACCAATAAGTCTACTGCCAACAATTTCAAAACTGTTCGAAAAATTGTTAATGGCAAAGTTGAGTCCAATGTTGAACAATGTGGGATGCATCCCTGATTATCAATTTGGCATTCGGGCTAAACACAGCACCATAGAACAAACGCACAGACTAGTCAATGTCATAAGACTGACCTTTGAGGAGAAGAAGTATTGCTCAGCTCTATTAATTGACATTTCTCAAGCTTTTGAGAAAGTGTGGCTTGACACACAAAATAAAGTTGAACTTGCCTGCAAATACACACAAGCTTATGGAAAGCTACTTATGTGGGCGGAAGTTTGTTATCAAAGAAAGCGACTTTATAAGCCCAACTCAGCCAATCGAGGCAGGAGTTCCCCAAGGCAGCATACTGGGGCCTACTTTATATTTGATTTACGTCTCTGACATGCCAACGACACCCGGAATCCACACTTCAACTTTTGCAGACGATACAGCATTCTGCAGCGTACATGAAAAGCATCAAGTAGCTTCGCGAAATTTGCAGGAGTATATTTCAATATCAGAGAAATGGTTAAAACTTTGGAAAATTAATGTTAATGAACAAAAGTGTACTCACGTTACATTCACGCTACGTAAACAATTTTATATAATTTTATAATTTGCTGTTTTATAATCTTGGATCCCTTAGGATTCGCAAGATTAACTTATGTGTTCAAAGGCTTAGACTCATTTAGGGATTTTTTACAGAGATCCTACCGACTGCGTCATTATGTTGAGTTTTGTTTATAAACTGAATTTTTATCCCTTATAGTTATGTTCTTAACATTATTGCTTTTATACCCTGCACAAAAATGTAAAGGGTATATATAAGTTTGTGATTCCGTTTGTAATTTCTACAGTTTTTTTTTGCGACCCTATAAAGTATATATATTCTGAATCAGAATTAATGGAAAAGTCGATTAAGCGATGTCCGTCTGTCCGTCTGTTCGTCTGTCCGCTGTTGAAATACCGATTCTGAGAAAACCATTAGACTTAGAAACTTTTTTCTTTCACCATTCTTTTACCCCATCGATTCATGGGTTTGCTATTGAAATTCAGTAATATCGGTCCACATATAGCTGAGATATATTCAAAATTCCAAAAAAAGCCATTTTTTTGCAGTTTTGTATGAAAATTTTTGAAAACAAAAGTTGTTTGTTTTGCTTCAAACTTCACACACTTATTAAGCATGGTGACTAAAAGGCAAAAAAAATTTTTTCAGATATCGGTCCATATATACCCGAGATATAGCCCAAATCGGATTTTTAATGAAAATGTCGCATATGCGAAGCTAAACAACTTTTTTTTGCTTAAAATTAGTTCTGCTAATAAAATAAGGTTATATAAATATGGAAAATGTAAATTTCCGATATCGGTCCATATATACCCGAAACATAGCCTAAACCGGGCTTTTCATGAAAATATCGCGTAAGCGAACTTAAACAACTTTTTTTGCTTAAAAGCAGTTCTGGTAATAAAATAAGGTAATATAAGTATGGAAATTGAAAATTTCCGATATCGGTCCATATATACCCGAGACATAGCCTAAACCGGGTTTTTCATGAACATGCAAACTTACCCACCTTTTTTTGCTTAAAAGTAGTTCTGGTAATAAAATAAGGTTATATAAGTATGGAAATTGAAAATTTCCGATATCGGTCCATATATATCCGAGATATAGCCCAAATGGGATTTTTAATAAAAATGTCGCATAGGCGAAACTAAATAACTTTTTTTGCTTAAAAGTAGTTCTGGTAATAACATTAGGTTATATAAATATGCAAAATAAAAATTTTCGATATCGGTCGATATATACGCCTGATATAGCCTAGAACAGGTTTTTCAAGAAAATGCCACACAAGCGAACTTAAAAAACTTTTTTTTGCTCAGAGACAGTTCCGGTAATAAAGTAAGGTTATATAAATATGGAAAATGAAAATTGCCGATATCGGTCCATATATACTCCAGATATGCCCTAAACCGGGTTTTTCATGAAAATGTCGCGTAAGCGAACTTAAACAACTTTTTTCGCTGAAAAGCAGTTCTGGTAATGAAATAAGGTAATATAAATATGGAAAATGGAAATTTCCGATATCGGTCCATATATACCCGAGATATAGCCTCAGCCGCGGTTTTCATGATAATGTCGCGTAAGTGAACTCAAACATCTTTTTTTGCTTAAAAACAGTTTTGGTAAGGAAATAAGGTTATATAAATATGGAAAATAGAAATTTTTCGATATGGGTCCATATATACCCGAGATATAGCCTAAGCCGAAGTTTTCATGAAAACAACTTTTTTTGCTCAAAGGCAGTTCCGGTAATAAAGTAAGGTTATATAAATATGGAAAATGAAAATTTCCGATATCGGTCCATATACCCCAGATATGCCCTGAACCGGGTTTTTCATGAAAATGCCGCATAAGCGAACTTAAACAACTTTTTTTTGCTTAAAAACAGTTCTGGTAAGGAAATAAGGTTACATAAATATGGAAAATGGAAATTTCCGATATAGATACATATATAGCGGAGATATAGCCTAAACCGCGGTTTTATTCGTGACTATTGTGAAGGGTATTTTAGATTCGGCCCAGCCGAATTTACCACACTCTTACTTGTTATCTTTATCTTTATGTTTTTTTTTTTTTTTTTTTTTACTATTTATTTTGTTTTACAAACTAATTAATCTCTTTTCCTTATATTTGTTTAAAATGATATTGCTTAATATAAATGTGGCTGGTTGCTCATAAATGTAGTGGAAAGTCGCTCTCGTACGTGTGAAAAATTCAGAGGTCCATAACTCGGGCTCTATGAGTATCGGCGATTTTTTTCACTCGTAATAGCAACATCCGGTATGGGGACGACTATCGATAGTTAGATAGTAGCTCTAATCAGTATTGGTCTAATATTGAGAGCAAAAATAATACGAGTATACAGTGCTGTAAAAAAAATAAGTTTAGTTTTATTTCTTTAAAATTTTTCAAATTGTTACAAAAAAAAATTTTTTTTTTTTTTTTTTTGTAATTTATTGATTATTGACAAAGAACAGGACGACCTCTTGTACAAAAAAAAAAAAAAATTTATAAATAAAAATAAAATCAGTTTTGCATAGAAAATAATTTAAACAAAATTGTTCTTCACAGATCGCTACATCAAACGCATGGTTACATCTACCCAACCAATCAGGAGGAGCATCAACATCATCAGAAGTTTTTACTCGAACAACAAAATCAATCCCTGGGCCAAAATATTTTTGGAGCCAACATCGTTCTAAGTAATACGGATAACTATTTCAGGCATAATATCGAATGCCGGAATGAAGGTGAGACCTTTAAGCATGAGTCATATAATCCCCGTCAACAACAACAACATCACCACAATATCAGACATCATTCCCAAAATGTTCGATCCAATTTTTCAACTGATGAAATGACAAATCATATATATATACATCATCATAATGGACATGAATTGGATGTTAAATACACGCCAACCATAAAAACTTTATATAATTTTGAATCACATAATAGATCGGACCTGAGTCTTATTAAAAGACCAGCCGATGACATCTATTCAAGTAAAGATGCAGCAGAAGAAGACTCTAGAATTGTAGATTGTGAGCGTGATGAAGTTCAGCGTAAACGCAAGAAAAACCATATATCGTCTTTAGACTACGACGATGTCGAAATAAAAGCAGAGGCAGATTCCGAGTCGGAATTAAGAAATATAGACATACCATTACGCACTAAATCATATTAGCATGATTTTAAATAAAATTAATTGCACAAAAAAAACCTTATAAAAGCAAATGAAATTCTTAATTTTGTATTTATCATTTAATAATAAACAAGCATCAATTCAAAATGTCTACAAGCTCGATTAAGTTAAAAATTATTTGAAGGTGTTGCTTTTTAGTTGGGATGAAAAAATGTTCAAATACATGTATGTATGTATGTATATACGTAAGTATCTATATTTATACATATGTACATACGTACGTATGTAAGGTAATTCCTCAAGCCCCTTGAGGTAAAATAAGCCCGTCTTTATACAAAATTTTAAGACATTACAATCGGTAAGATCCATATATTAACGGTCACATGTTTATAGATATGTCAGAGAAGCATTTCATCTATAGCCAAATTTAATAAATTCAAATCTTTAATAGCGAGCCTTTCAAGACTTCCTGATGTCATAGCAATCCAGGAGACATGGTTTGATGCGAAGTTGGGTCAGCTTTACTCCATTGAAGGATACGAGTATATACATTGCTGCAGGTCTGGTGCATATGGCGGCACTTCGTTATATGTGAAAAATAACATGCATTTTACTGTGGAATATTGTAGAAGTGAAAATTTTGTGGACTTAGTATCAATTTCAGTCAATAATTTTCGTGTAAAAGGGCACTTCTTGAACATTTGATCGGTTTATCGTTCACCAAAATGTACAATTAATGATTTTCTTGGCATTGTTGAGAGATATATGAATTCTCATACTCATAATTCATTGGTTATAGTTGGTGATACGAATATTGATATGTTAAATAGTCCACACTTTTCAGATTTAAGAGACTTGTTTCTAAATTATGATTGCCATAACTGTCATGAACTTGTAACGAGGCCTTCTAAAGGGTGTTTTTTTAAGCTATATAGAACTTTAAATTGTAAAAAGTAACACAAAAAAAATTAAATTTTGATGAAACATTTTTTTTATTTGTTTCAGTATACTCTGACAAATCATCATGAATAGACTCACGCTTGAACAACGCTACGAAATTATCCAAATTTACTTTGAAAATCAGTAGTTTTGTTTTATCGCAAAATTGTGTTCAGCGATGAGGCGCATTTTTGGCTTAACGGGTTTGTTAATAAGCAAAATTGCCGCATATGGAGTGAGACCAATCCACAAGAGACCCTACAGACTCCATTACATCCAGAAAAATGCACTGTTTGGTGCGGTTTTCATGCTGGTGGCATCATCGGACCTTATTTCTTCAAAAATGAGGCCGGAGCTCGCGTTACGGTCAATGGAGATCGTTACCGCACCATGATCAATGATTTTTTGTTTGAAAATATGGATGACATTGATCCGGAGGAGATGTGGTTTCAACAGGATGGCGCTACGTGCCATACGGCGAACGCAACCATCGACTTACTGAAATCAAAATTTGGCGATAAGTTGATTTCGAGAAATGGACCTGTCAATTGGCCTCCAAGGTCGTGCGATTTGACACCTCTCGATTATTTCCTGTGGGGCTACGTGAAGTCACTGGTTTATGCTGATAAACCAGCAACAATTGACGCCTTGGAGGCCAGCATTGTTCGTGTTGTTCGTGACATACGGCCAGCAGTGCTCGAAAAAGTGGCCCAAAATTGGACGTCCAGAATGCGCTTCGTCAAGAACAGCCGCGGTGCCCATATGCCCGAAATCATTTTCAAATGTTAATGTCACGTATTGATCTTTCGAATAAAAAAAAATTTTGATTACAATTTAATTTTTTGTGTTATTTTTTACAATTTCAAGTTCTATCGGGCTTAAAAAAACACCCTATACTAAAACGTCTATTGATCAGGTGTTCACTAATATTATTGGAGGAGTTTCTGTGGACTCTATTGAGTGCTCGTTAACAGATCATAACTTAATATCGTGCAAGCTTCATTGTCAATATGAATCAAATAATTTTGTTGATGTTAAAAAAGTAAGGTGCAATTATCAAATGGTTGAGGGACTACTTAACGAAAGTTTGAATAGTATTGAACGTGTAGATGATCCCTTGATATTAACTAATAATCTTATATCTTGTATTAAAAATGCTGTTAATGAATCAACAAATACGTTTGAATATAAACAATCTTTAAGATTTAAAATGGAACCATGGATAAACAAAGAACTTTAGGCTTTAATACTGTACAAAAAAAGAATTTTGACAAAAAGAAGAAAATCCAAAAGTAACAAATATGATGTTTTGCTAAAAAGACTAGGGAGAGTTATCAAATTGGCTCTTAAAAACTCTAGAGATAATTATTACTGCTATAATTTAAATGCAATAAGTACAGACCCAAAAAAGACTTGGAACTTTATAAACAACACCCTTGGGAGAAATAAGAAAAAATATGTTAATTTAAGTACTGATGCAGGTGTATTGGTAGAAGAGGATAATATCAAAGCAGATATGCTTAATCAGCACTTTGTTCAATCAATTATTGAATTAAGACAGCAAATACAGACATTCCCTGAAGATAATTGCAATTCGTTAAGGACATTCTGCCATACATCCAGTCGTTTTAAGCTTCAGCCAGTTTCTCTAAACGAAATGGCTACTGCTTTAAATAATTTAAATTTAAAAAAATCTACTGGTTATGACAATATTGCTCCGGAAACAATATATAGATGCAGAGACACAATTGCTCCAATTCTTGAATATATTTGGAATCAAATAATTCGAACATCAAGCTATCCTGATTGTCTCAAAATAAGTAAAATTGTTCCAATACCCAAAGTCCCAAATGCTGCTACAGTCAATGATTATCGTCCTATTTCACTACTGTCAACGATTGACAAAATTTTTGAAAAAATAATCCATGAAAAAGTGCTAGGTTACTTTGATAATAATAATTTTTTGTACAAATATCAGTACGGATTTAAAAAAGGTTGTGGCACGGAGGATGCTGTAATAAATGTTATTAATTATGTATGTAATGGGATAGATAATGGGTCATGTGGTGTGGCAGGTCTATTTCTTGATTTTACCAAAGCTTTTGATCTGGTTGATCATAAGATAATAATACAGAAGTTGAAATATTACGGTGTTGTGGATGGAGAGTTAAAGTTATTTGAAAACTTTCTTAATAATAGAAAACAATTTGTTCAGTTAAAGAATGTTAAGAGTGATATATTGGACGTAGGCAGTGGAGTACCACAAGGTAGTTGCTTGGGGCCATTACTATTTTCTATTTATATAAACGATCTTTTTAAGTTAAATCTTACTGGGAAATTGTACATGTTTGCGGATGACGTTTGCTTATTTTATCCATACAAATATGACCTTGTTTTGAAAACTTATATGGAAAGAGATGTTGCCCTAATTTTTGAATACGCTCGGCTTAACAAGCTGATTCTTAATGCAAACAAAACAAAAATAATCAGATTCAGACCACGTTCATATGGATCGAATAATAATTTCAGTATTTTTGTTGATGGAAATCAAATTTTCGAGACTCATGAAGTGAAATATTTAGGAGTTACTTTGCAAAGCAATTTATCATGGACTTCGCATATAAATGATATCAAAAGGAAAATTGCACCTGCTATTGGAATTTTCTTCAAGATGAGAAATAAACTTAATTTAAAAACAAAACTTTTAATTTATCAAGCATTGATTCAAAGTCATTTGAACTACATGATTACATTGTATGGTTATAAAAATACAAACGAACTAAAATCACTACAAGTATTGCAAAATAAATCTTTAAAATTGATTCATAATTTGCCTTTGCATTATCAAACACTGACACTTTATGATGATATTTGTAAGCCGATAATGCCTATATATGCACAGTATAAATATAAACTTTTAATTTATATGTTCAAATCTATAAATAGGATTGGATATCACACTATCGACTTTGTTCAAAACCAAATGGGCTTCAATACTAGAAGTCAGAGTAATTTATATACCCCAAGATGCAGATTGGAGACAACGAAGCAAAGGATTGAATATGCTGGAAGTCTTGAGTATAATAGCTTGCCTGCAAGGTTAAAAACGATTAACACTATTTCAGCATTTAAAAAAGAATTAAAAGAATATTTATGTGAAAATTTTGAAGTGCTTTTGCGTAGATAAATCTACATTTTATTGTATTTCATGTATTTTCTGCCAAATTTTATGTAATGAACTTCAGTTTTAAATTTTAATATAAAACTACATTTATTTTAAGAATTAATCAAGTTGCCAGCTTGTCTCAACAATGCCCTCTGGGCGCTGGGACAACAATAATGAATTGTATTCTACATGAAATGTAAATAAAATCTATCTATCTAAAAAAAAAAAAAAAAAACTTTGAATGCATTATTTTATGCTTTTGAATACATTCACAAAGAGCATGTTATTGTCAGTCCACATAATTTGGGAAAAGCATTATGTGTTTGCTACATTCAAAAAAAGTAAGTATAGCAGAAGCCGCGACTTATATTCACCACCGAAATTCGTATAAAAAAAAAACAACTTTATTTGCTTTTAGTTTAGATACAATTTTTATTAATTACTTTACTTTTTATTACAGTATTTAATTGTTAATAATGCAATTTTATAATTCTAGGAATAAAGTTAGGAAGTAAAAATACAATGTTGAAATAATGCAACTTAAGTCGAACCCAATTATAAAATAAAAGAGAATAGAATAAAATAAAATATGCAATCTTTGCAGAATATGCCAACTAAAATACTTTAAACAAAGGTCTGTGCCAATAAATAAAATATCAACTAAAATGATTAGGTCAATTAATGTGAAAAATTAAGTAACGAGTGATTTTTTTGCTATTATCTTTTTGGCAACACTAGTTTTGACAGCTCACGCACGTTTTGTATCTTGTGTCACTGTCAAACATCTTCAGTTTGGTCTATAATTTAATCATGAATCGTCTTACAAACGAACAACGCTTGCAAATTATTGAATTTTATTACCAAAATGCGTGCTCTGTTAAGAAAGTTCATCGCGCGCTTCTTCCATTTTATGGTCAGTTTAATCGACCTACTGAGGCTTCTATTCGGGCTATTGTAAAAAAATTTCGCACCAAATTTACATTGTAGGACATTAAACCACCAACACGCTTACGTAGAGTGCGAACTGAAGAAAATATCGCAGCCGTATCGGCCAGTGTTGGTGATGACCGTGAATTATCGATTCGGCGCCGTTCGCAGCAATTGGGCCTCTGTTACTCCACTATGTGGAAAATTTTGCGGAAGGATTTGGGTGTGAAGCCTTATAAGATACAGCTGGTGCAAGAATTGAAGCCAAACGACCTACCACAACGCCAAATTTTTGGTGAATGGGCTCTTGAAAAGTTAGATGAAGATCCACTTTTTTATCGGAGAATTGTGTTCAGCGACGAAGCTCATTTCTGGTTGAATGGATACGTGAACAAGCAAAACTGCCGTATTTGGAGTGAAGAGCAGCCAGAAGCATTGCAAGAGCTACCAATGCATCCACAAAAAACAACCGTTTGGTGCGGATTATGGGCTGGCGGCATCATTGGGCCGTATTTCTTCAAAGATGATGCGAATCACAACGTTACTGTGAATGGTGAGCGCTACCGTGCGATGATAACAAACTTTTTTTTGCCCAAAATGGAAGAGCTTGACTTGCATGACATGTGGTTTCAACAAGACGATGCCACATGCCACATGCCACACAGCACGCGAAACAATGGACCAATTGACAGGCGAGTTCGGTGAACAGTTTATTTCACGCTTGGGACCAGTCAATTGGCCGCCCAGATCGTGCGATTTAACGCCTCTAGACTATTTTTTGTGGGGCTATGCTAAGGCTAATGTCTATAGCGACAAGCCCGCTTCGATTGACGCACTGGAAGCCAATATTGCCAACATTATTCGTGAGATACCGGCCGAAATGTTGGAAAGAGTATGCCAAAATTGGACTAAGCGGATGGACCATTTGAGGCGCAGCCGCGGCCAACATTTGCATGAAATAATCTTCAAACATTAAATTATATCGACCCTACTATCGATCCAAATAAATATTTCATGCATTTTTCTGAATTTTATGTGTTTTGTTTTTTTTAATTTCCGATAGTTCTTATAAAATCACCCATTAAATCAGTTTTATCATTGGGTTGTTGCCCTCGGTGGTTTTATTGGTGGTGTTATGGGTGTTTCCATAACTCCTCCTCACCTGGAATATAGTGAAGGCCACAAGGAACTAGAGTTGGCCTGAGCTATGACTGGCGGTATTTGAGGTTTGAATGTGGCAAAAAATCTGTTAGCGAAGAACAGAACTCCCGCTGGTGTCGCTACGCCAAGCACTCCCACGGCAATGTAAGTATATGAGATTTTCTCCAATGTTTCTTTCTGTAATACGAGGACGGCTTCCTTGTTTTCAAAGTGGTAGTCTCTTAACTTTTGCAGATTGATTGTTTTAATAATAGATTTTGGTTTGATTTCTTTGTACGTAGGGGGTACGATGTGAACTTCATCCCAAAATATGCTAGGGTTGTCCTTGTACTTCACACCATTAATATTGACTTCACAGTTTTTGAAGTGAAGCAAAGCTGTTCCTTCTGTTGTAAGTGTGTTTTTACTGCAAGTAGAATTAATTAGTGTTTTTGGTACGTTTATAAATAAAATAAAATTTTCTTCCGGTTGCAAAATTGTTTGCGATTTGCCAACATCATTGAAAGTACACTGGAAGCTTCACCATTTATTAGGTTCCCCACACAAGTTGAATCCTTTGTTGTTTCTCTATATGTAGATGATGGACAGTAGTATATGCGTTCTATTCTTGGGCATGCCTTGTCAAAGTAGTGAACATTATTTTCATTATAGCTTATATAGGGTTTTATTACAATTTGATTTGTTTCATTTACTGGTAATGGTACAATATTTTTTTTTTTTTTTTTTTTCTTTAAGCATTTTTTATTTATTGAATCTTCAAAATGAACTAACAATAAGTATTCAAATCTTAATACTAATTTTTAAATTAAAAAATGTGATTCTTAAGTCCGGCCAATGCTAGACAAAAAGTTTTATTATATTATTTCGGTAAAAATTTACTTTGCTTACTTGTAAACATGTATGTATTTGAAAGCGTGAAAAAATGTCTGTTACTGCAATGGCTTTATATTATGAAACTAAAAGCAAAAACCCAGTACTTATGTAAAATTAACACAAAAGCTTAAATTGTTAGTAATTTACACACCGTTGCTATTGGATTTGATCCCCAAAAGATTGGAAAATGTTAGCGCGTTCCACAATGTGGTTTTTATTTAATTTTTTTCGTTCAAATTGGTTAACCAATTATAGCTGCGGCTTGTGCCTCAGTCCATAATTGTGCAAAATGCATTTGCGCTTAATTTTACAATAAATTTCCACAGGCCAATAATTGTGCCGGAATTGTTCAAATATTTGTGGATGAAACAAAAACGCAGTGAAACGAGCAACGAGTTTAAAAGGTTTTAGTAATAAATGGAACATTGCAAAATAAATAGAAATCAAAGGGGAAAAGGTGAAAAGGTGAAACAAAAGCAAACATTCATTTGATTGTGCGTTTATTTGTTATAATTTAATATTAGCAAGCTGCACACAATTTTAAGTTCATAAAAAATGTATATATTCATATTAAATTAAGACCGTTTCCTTTTTCTGGTTATTACTGCATCTACGAAAAAATTCATTACATGGAAATCTTAGACGATTTACGTATCTTGTCTAGGGTATAGCTATTACTGCCAGCAACCGCCAGCATTTAACAGTATCCCTACTTGCGTGTCTTCCTAACACCCAGTGTCCAGCTATTACTGCCAAAAACCCCAATAAACTCCTATTCCTCCTGCTATGGGCTATATCAAAACATTTCAATTGTTGAATC
Source organism: Thecocarcelia acutangulata (assembly GCA_914767995.1). Taxonomy (NCBI): domain Eukaryota; kingdom Metazoa; phylum Arthropoda; class Insecta; order Diptera; family Tachinidae; genus Thecocarcelia; species Thecocarcelia acutangulata. The sequence goes on along the minus strand of OU612099.1, from coordinate 9,131,795 downwards.
AGCTAAAAATCTTGGTATAATTTTCAACAAATCTCTTCAATGGAATACCCATATAAATTCCGTTTCAGGAAAAATTTTTGCTATGCTTCGAATGCTATATCCGCTACAACACATTACACCTATTAATATCCGTGTGCTACTTGCGAAAACGTTTCTAGTGCCCAAGTTGTTATATGGAAGCGAAATTTTTGCTTACTGTGATTCAACAAGTAAAACTAGATTAATTGTAGCATATAATGCGATTGTCCGATACGTCTACGGCATAAAAAGATATGATAGTACTTCTCAGTATTCCAAATCATTATATGGTGTTGAAATTATGGACTTACTAAGAATCAAAGCATTAATCTTATTACACAAAATTATCTACAATCAAGAGCCATCTTATTTATTTGATCGCATTCAATTTGCAAGATCCAACAGAGGAAAACAAGTCATTCAGTTAAAATATCGAACTTTAATATCTGAGTGGCAGTTCTTCATAAATACAATACGGCTGTGGAACTCGTTACCAAACCCACTGCAAAACAATGGCAACGCTTTACAATTTAAAAAAATTCTATTTTCAAAATTTTAATGTTGTATATGTTATATATGTACGTATATATGTACATATATTTCTATTTTTTGATATTGTTTCTATTTGATATTATTTCTTTTCTTTTTTTTTTTTACTTTTCATGGTACAATTTCTTTATACTCACAAATTTTTGTTTGTTTTTGTAATCATTATATTATCGCGTACTATAATTTAAAAGATTAATTTCTTGTTGTATGCGATATTCAATAAATAAATAAAATAAATAAATAAATAATAATAAATTGCTTAGTTCGTTTAACGACGAATATCCGCATTAAGCTGGCCACTGCCTGTATCCAGACTTCGTCATTTGCTTGTAGCCTTCTGCAAAATAGAGTCTAACGACACTACTTTAATAAACGCTAATGGAATTTTTACTGATTCCGGAATAAATATATCCAAAGTAGCTAGCTCGTCTGCCCGTTTATAAACATAGAAGTATCCTCAGCTCAAAAAGCTAAATTAAAGTAATATTAGATAGCTGGCCCAGTCTTGTCTGCTCTTGCTTACTCTGCCTGGCAAGAAGAGATGTTGTGAAGTAGGTATTTAGTGAGAGAAGCACTGCTGTGCTATCGACGAAAATTTCAATGTTTCTACGGATTTTCTGGTCAGGTTGTAGCTTACAGAACACACCAGAACCAACACCGTTATTCATTTTGGAGTCATCCGTGAAAAGGTGTCAGTCACCCTCTAGGTAAAGTATAAAAAAATTCGGAAATTGATTTCGTTATATATTTGCCACGCGCTCTAAAACCGCCTTTTAAGCATTTTGGTAAAGTCTTTGATCTCCTAGATCATGATCTACTGTTGTAAAAACTAAAATTCTATGGTATGTGTGAAAAATGTATTGTGATTTATATAACCTTAACCTTACTGGGAAAATATCCATGTTCTCTTTTTATTTGATCCATATAAACCTGAAACAGTCATCAAAACCTATATACAACATGATGCTGCTTTGTTAGCTGAATTTGCTCGAGTAAACAAACTTGCAAATAAAACCAAATTACTGCGATTTAAGCCTAGCTCCCACATTAATAGCTTTTCAATATTTGTTAATGATGCGGATATGTTTGCGATCAGCTCAAAGAATGAAAGTCAAAGTATTAAAAAACGTATACAAGCTTTCCTTTAGATATCCAACCATATACTTGTATTTTGAGCAGTGTCAAACAATATTGAGCAATAAATGTCACTCAAAGTAATAAAAAAGCAATAAATTATGAAGGAATGCCAATAAAAAGATTAAATTTCAATAAAGACGTTGCAGCTCAGCTGTGTCGAAGAGTCATAAAGAGAAGCAAGTGTGATAAGATATGGGTTGACATGTTGGTGGGTGAGTGTGGGAAATTGTTTTTAAGGGTAATGATCTTGCATAATATATGTATATATAGTTTCAGTGGGTCAGCAATTTGCAGAGGTTTGTTTTCTTATTTTGATAATAAGATGGGGTCGGTGCACTCATCATATGCATAGAGAAATGTAGGAAAAGAACAAGTGTGAGAGAATATGGGTTGAGTACTTTAGTTTAGTTTTGTGTTAGTATTTAAATGCAGAGATTTTGTTTGTTTGTTTTGGTTTTTATTTCATAATAAGATAGATAGGGTAATGATCGTGTGCATAGCGAGATTGAGTTAGATGGTCATAGAGAAAGATAGACAGACCAACAGGTGGATGGTTAGGCATTGGTTTGCTTGCTTAGAAAAGCGATAAAGAGACCCAAGTGTGAGAAGACATGGGTTGAGTACTTTCAAGTACGTATGATCGTTTTATGTTAGTATTTAAATGCAGAGAGTGGATTGTGAAAGACAAAGGATTGACATATTGCTTGGTAGAGTTGGTGTAATGATCTTGCATAATATATAGATATAGTGTTAGTGGATCACCAATTTGTAGAGGTTTGTTTTCTTATTTTGATAATAAGATGGGGTCGGTGCACTCATCATATGCATAGAGAAATGTAGGAAAAGAACAAGTGTGAGAAGACATGGGTTGAATACTTTCAAGTACGTATGATCGTTTTATGTTAGTATTTAAATGCAGAGATTTTGTTTGTATGTTTTCTTATTTCATAATAAGATAGTTAGGGTAATGAACGTGTGCACAGAAAGATTAAGTTAGATGGTCATAGAGAAAGATAGACAGACAGACAGACAGACAGACAGATCAACAAGTGGATGTTCAGGCTTTGTGCTACTGGGTCACCAATTTGTAGAGGTTTGTTTGCTTATTTTGATAATAAGATGGATTCGGTGCACTCATCATATGCTTAGAGAAATGTAGGAAAAGAACAAGTGTGAGAGGACATGGGTTGAGTACTTTCAAGTACGTATGATCGTTGTTGTTATGGTTTCTGTTGTCACTGTTAGAGTTTCTGTTAATATTGTTATAGTTTCTGTTGTTGTTATTATAGTTTCTGTTAAAATTTCAATCCATCTGCGGATTGAGAATTTTTCTATTTCTGTTAAATTCTGCATTGTTTCTATTTGTGTTATAGTAATAGTTTCGTCTATTATTATTTTTTATTTGTAATGTTGTGAATGTATCTGAAAGTTATAATGCTCTTTCCTGTGTGCTTGCAATGTCATAGGCTTGTGCCAACGTCTTGGGTTGTGCTGCTATTACAGCGAATCTTATGTCTTTATATAATCCTTCTTGAAAAATTAGGTTATATAAATATGGAAAATGAAAATTTCCGATATCGGTCCATACATACCCGAAATATAGCCCAAATCGGACTTTTAATGAAAATGACGCACAGGCGAAGCTAAACAACTTTTTTTGCTTAGAAGCAGTTCTGGTAATGAAATCAGGTTATATAAATATGGAAAATGAAAATTTCCGATATCGGTCCATATATACCCGAGATATAGCCTAAACCGGGGTTTTCATGAAAATGCCGCGTAAGCGAACTTAAACAACGTTTTTCATTAAAAGCAGTTCTGGTAATAAAATAAGGTTATATAAATATGGAAAATGAAAATGCCCGATATCGGTCCATATATACCCGAGATATAGCCTAAAACGGGTGTTTCATGAAAATGTCCCGTAAGTAAACTTAAACACCTTTTTTTGCTCAAAGGCAGTTCCGGTAATAAAGTAAGGTTATATAAATATGGAAAATGAAAATGCTCGATATCGGTCCATATATACCCCAGATATAGCCCAAATCGGGGTTTTCATGAAAATGTCGCGTAAGTGAACTTAAACAACTTTTTTTTGCTTAAAAACAGTTCTGGTAACGAAATAAGGTTATATAAATATCGAAAATGGAAATTTCCAATATCGGTATTTATATACCAGAGATATAGCCTAAACCGCGTTTTTATACGTGACTATTGTGAAGGGTATTTTTGATTCGGCCCAGCCGAATATACTACACTCTTACTTGCTATTATTATATTTACAATTTTGACTTATCTTCTTTTTTTCTCCTTCTTAAAGTCGTTTTTTTTTTTTTTTTTTTAATTTTTTTGCAATGTTTGTTTATTTATTTTATTATATTTGGTTGTGAAATCTGTTTCTTTTAAAAAAATGAAGTTTGTTTAATGTGAAAGTTTTATATATACTTTTTTTTATGTTCCAAGTTTTTATTCCAGTAAAGAAAATAATATACATATGTATCTAGATTGCTTTTTATACCCTTCACAAAAATGTGAACGATATATATAAGTTTGTGATTCCGTTTGCAATTACTACAGTTTTTATTTGCGACCCTATAAAGTATATATATTCTGAATCAGAATTAATGGAAAAGTCGATTAAGCGATGTCCGTCTCTCCGTCTGTTCGTCTGTCCGTCTGTCCGTCTGTCCGCTGTTGAAATACCGTTTCTGAGAAAACCATTATATTTAGAAGCTTTTTTCTTTCATCATTCTTTTACCCCATCGATTCATGGGTTCATCGGTTCACATATAGCTGAAATATATCCAAAATTCCGAAAAAAGCTATTTTTTTTGGCAATTTCGTATGAAAGTTTTTGAATAAAAAAGTAAAAGGTATATTCGGCTGGGCCGAATCTAAAATACCCTTCTCGATAGTCACGTATATGTATAGTATATTTAAAAATGTGACCTAAATATGCTCGGTTATATATGAACCGATATCGGAATTTTCTATTTTCTGTATTTTAGTAACCTTCTTTTATAACGAGAATTGCTTTTCAGCAAAAAAAAAAAAAATTTTTTTAATGAAAAAATCGGTTCAGGCTATATCTCGGGTATATATGGACCGATATCCGAAATTTTCATTTTCCATATTTATATAACCTTATTTCATTACCAGAACTGCTTTTGAGCGCAACAAATTGTTTAAGTCCGCTTACGCGACATTTTCATCAAAAACCCGGTTTAGGCTATATCTCGGGTATATATGGACCGATATCGGAAATTTTCATTTTTCATATTTATGTAACCTAATTTCATTACCAGAACTGCTTTTAAGCACAAAAAAGTTGTTTAAGTTCGCTTACGCGACATTTTCATGAAAACCCCGATTTGGGCTATATCTCGGGTGTATATGGACCGATATCGGAAATTTTCATTTGCGATATTTATATAACCTTATTTTATTATCAGAACCGCTTTTAAGCAAAAAAAGTTGTTTCAGTTCACTTACGCGACATTTTTATGAAAAAACCAGATTTGGGCTATATCTCGGTTATATATGGACCGATATCGGAAATTTTCATTTTCCATATTTATGTAACCTTATTTTATTACCAGAACTGCTTTTGAGCAAAAAAAAAGTTATTTAGCTTCGCCAATGCGACTTTTTCATTAAAATCCGATTTGGGCTATATCTCGGGTATATATGGACCGATATCTGAAAAAAAAATTTTTTGTCTTTTAGTCACCATGCTTAATAAGTGTGTGAAGTTTGAAGCAAAACGAACAACTTTTGTTTTCAAAAATTTTCATACAAAACTGCAAAAAAAATGTTTTTTTTTTTCGGAATTTTGAATATATCTCAGCTATACGTGGACCGATATTACTGGATTTCAATAGCAAACCCATGAATCGATGGGGTAAAAGAATGGTGAAAGAAAAAAGTTTCTAAGTCTAATGGTTTTCTCAGAAACGGTATTTCAACGACCGACAGACGGACAGACGGACATCGCTTAATCGACTTTTCCATTAATTCTGAATCAGAATATATATACTTTATAGGGTCGCATAAAAAACTGTAGGAATTACAAACGGAATCACAAACTTATATATACCCTTTACATTTTTGTGAAGGGTATAAAAAAGACCAAGTGCGAGTGCATTCAAAAAGATGATGGCATTATTGTAATATATTCAACTTTAGATGAAATTTCTACGTGATGATGAAAAGTGTAGGTTTGAACTATTAGTTGATATTTTTGGGGTTGACTATCCAAATATGTAGCTAATATACAATCTGCTCAGCATTGTGCATAATATTAGAGTACACATAAAGCTTCAGTTATGTGAAGGCGACATGCCTCCAAGTGTAGCGAAGATATTTAGTACTACTTTGTGGTTTGAGCGTGAAGTGTTTGATATGTATGGAATAGAGTTTTCTGATCACCCTGCTTTGCGTAGGATTCTAACAGACTATGGATTCAAAGGTCATCCAATGTTAAAAGATTTCCCTCTCAGTACGGAGGGAAGAGGAAGTAAGATATGATATAGAGACAAAAAAGGTTGTGTATAATCCTATAGATTTACCGCAAGATTTTCGTATGTTTGATAGTTTATCGCCTTGGGAAGGTAAAACCATAAAAGTAAATACAAAGGAGTAGAAAATGACATTACAAAGAAAAAAAATATCTTTAATCGGTGCAGGAAATATCGGTGGAACTCTCACCCATATGATTGCACTAAGGGAACTCGGTGATGTTGTTTTACTTGTGTAATATCTGTATATTAATACACGTTTTGATTTTTATTCAAAACCTTTATTCAATGTTCCTTTTGTCTTGCTTGTTACAGACAGAGTGAATATAATAAAAGTAGCTAACGGTGTACTTAAGCGACACTAAATTATAATTGCTTATTTACTAAATGAGATAATGATTAAATATAAACATAATTATGATGATTAATTCGTAATTAAAATAAATGTAGCCAAGCACATAATACATACATACATACTTAATACTTTAGTGACCGTTTAATATACAGAGATGTGTACACTACATACACCCCCTTCATAAATTGGAATCATAAAATATATTTTTTTTGTTTTTTTTTTTTTTGTACAAATTAAAACAAATTCAAATGCTTAGCCATATAAAAATTCAAGTTTTTCTATATAATATATTCAAGTAGATAATATTACAATATGTATATAATTAAGTATGTACTACTTGGTCTTTCGGTTTTCTAACCCGTAAGTTATATTTTGCGACTTGCGTCAGTGCGTCATTCGTTTTCTTGATCTCGTGATCTTCGCAGTGACTTCTGATAGGTGTAAGCTTTTGTAAAGGATCTAAAACTGTACTTGGTATTACATTTTTGGTTGTATTAAATGCAATCATTTGGTTAGCATGTCTCTTCCAAATGGCTTTGTTATCAGTCTGAACTAAATAAGTCTGTTTTCCAAGCTTCTTCTTAATAAAAGCTTTTTATACTCTTCACAAAAATGTAAAGGGTATATATAAGTTTGTGATTCCGTTTGTAATTTCTACAGTTTTTTTTTGCGACCCTATAAAGTATATATATTCTGAATCAGAATTAATGGAAAAGTCGATTAAGCGATGTCCGTCTGTCCGTCTGTCCGCTGTTGAAATACCGTTTCTGAGAAAACCATTAGACTTAGAAACTTTTTTCTTTCACCATTCTTTTACCCCATCGATTCATGGGTTTGCTATTGAAATTCAGTAATATCGGTCCACGTATAGCTGAGATATATTCAAAATTCCGAAAAAAGCCATTTTTTTTTGCAGTTTTGTATGAAAATTTTTGAAAACAAAAGTTGTTCGTTTTGCTTCAAACTTCACACACTTATTAGGCATGGTGACCTAAAGACAAAAATTTTTTTTTTCAGATATCGGTCCATATATACCCGAGATATAGCCCAAATCGGATTTTAACGAAAATGTCGCATAGGCGAAGCTAAATAACTTTTTTTTTGCTCAAAAGCAGTTCTGGTAACAAAATAAGGTTACATAAATATGGAAAATGAAAATTTCCGATATCGGTCCATATGTACCCGAGATATAGCCCAAATCGGGTTTTTCATGAAAATGTCGCTTAAGCGAACTTAAACAATTTGTTGTGCTTAAAAGCAGTTCTGGTAATGAAATTAGGTTACATAAATATGAAAAATGAAAAAATCCGATACCGGTCCATATATACCCGAGATATAGCCCAAACCGTGTTTTTCATGAAAATGCCGCGTAAGCGAACTTAAACAATTTTTTCGCCTTAAAGCAGTTCTGGTAATAAAATAAGGTGATATAAATATGGAAAATGAAAGTTTTCGATATCGGTCCATACATATCCGAGATATAGCCTAAACCGAGTTTTTCATGAATACGCGGCGTAAGCGAACTAAAACAACTTTTTTTGCATAAAAGCAGTTCTAATAGCAAAATAAGGTTATATAGGTATGGAAAATGAAAATTTCCGATATCGGTCCATATATAGCCGAGATATAGCCCAAACCGGGTTTTTCATGAAAATGTCGCGTAAGCGAACTTAAACAACAATTTTTTTTGCTTAAAAACAGTTCTGGTAATAAAATAAGGTTATATAAATATGGAAGATAAAAATTTCCGATATCGGTCCATATGTACCCGAGATATAGCCCAAATCGGGTTTTTCATGAAAATGTCGCGTAAGCGAACTTAAACAGCTTTTTTGTGCTCAAAAGTAGTTCTGGTAATGAAATGAGGTTATATAAATTTGGAAAATTAAAATTTTCGATATCGGTCCATATATACCCGAGATATAGCCTGAACCGTTTTTTTCATTAAAAAAAAATTTTTTTTTTTGCTGAAAAGCAATTCTTGTTATAAAAGAAGGTTACTAAAATACAGAAAATAGAAAATTCCGATATCGGTTCATATATAACCGAGCATATTCAGGCCACATTTTTAATATACTATACATATTCGTGACTATCGTGAAGGGTATTTTAGATTCGGCCCAGCCGAATATACTACACTCTTACTTGTTCCAACTTATTTTTCCTGGTATAGAATAATCTTTTACCATGACTATGGTATTTACCTTAAATCTGACATTTTTAGATCCTTTGTAAAATTTCTTTTGTTTCGCTTGTTGCTTTTCAACAGTACTTTTTATCTCACCTACATCAACATTTTTAACATGCCGTCGAGGGTTGATTAAATCTAACCTCGTCCTTAAAGATCGTTTATTAAACATTAAAAATGATGGAGCTACCCCCGTACTAGAATGTGGTGTATTTCGGTAATCGAACAAGAATCGGTTTAACACATTGTGGAACTCAGACAACGGAGTGTTAAATAAATTGCGCTTTAAAGCTGCTTTAATAATTTTTACGCTATTTTCAGCTTGACCGTTTGTAGAAGGATTGCCCACCGGTGTAGTTTTATGGCCAATGCCATTCGAAAACAAAAACTCTTTAAATTCTTTGGAAATAAATGCTGTACCGTTATCTGATACTATTGTCCTTGGTAGTCCAAAACGGGCAAACTGTTATTACAGCGTTACTAGTAGTATTTTTTGCCATGTCAACGCACTCTACCCACTTACTTGTGCTGTCTACAACTACTAAGCGCCATCGGTTCATAAAAGGACCGAAAAAATCTATGTGAATACGAGACCAAACTTCCTCTGATCTTTCCCAAGTAATAAGCTCTTGCTTGGGTGGGTTTGCTCTGGTCATTAAACAAGGTTCACACCCTTGAACCAAGCTTTCCACATCTTTGCTCTGCCCAGGCCACCAGCAACATTCTCTTGCCATTGACTTCATTTTTACCATTCCTACATGTGTACTATGTAAAAATTGTAGAGTTTTGGTCTGTAATTCTTTTGGTATTACTACCCGATACCCCCAAAACAAACATTTGTCTTCTTCAGACAATTCCCATCTTTTACGAAAATAAGGAAGTAATTCAGGGTTAGTACATTTTTCAGGCCACCCAGTAGCTACGTGTTTTAAGACATTCTGCAAAAGTTTATCTGAGCGTGTGCTAGTTTTAATTAAATCAAAATTTAAATACTGCTTAGTATCATGTAACTGGTGAAGAAAATTTATATATATATATTTTCCGTTACGTCATTAGCGATTTCATTTGCATGTTTCGTTGGAAAACGTGAAAAATAGTCAGCCGCATTGCTGCTCGACTTTATATGTTCAATGATATAACTATAGCCTGATAGAAATAATGCTATTCTTTGTAATCTATTTGAAGTCATTTGTGGTATTCCCTTTTTAGGGTTAAATATATGTTGGAGAGGCTTGTTATCTGTAACTAAAATAAATTGACGACCATACAAATATTGGTGAAATTTTTTAACACCAAAAATAATTGCTACTGCTTCTCGGTCCAATTGAGAATAACGCGTTTCTGCTTGAGACAATGTTCTCGACGCAAATTCTATTGGTCTTTCCAAACCGCGATCATCAATTTGTGACAATGTTGCACCCACTCCTACTGGGCTTGCATCTACTGTGAGTTTTGTATTATAATCAGGATTATAGTGAGCTAGAAAATTTTTTGCTTTCAAAAAATTTTTTAAGCCGTCAACTGCTTTTGAACATTCTTCAGACCATACAAATTCTGTTTTTGCTTGCAGCAATTTATACAATGGGTGTAACTTGGTGGATACTTGGGGAATGAACCGCCCATAATAATTTATCATCCCCAGAAAAGATTGTAATTCTTTAACATTTGAAGGATATGGAATATTTTGGATAGACTCCACTTTACTGGGATCCATATGTAACCCAGTTTTATCAATTATATGACCTAAATAAGTCACTTGTTTCTGGAAAAATTCACATTTTTCACTTGACAACTTAAAACCACTCTCACTTAAAATAGTTAACACTTTGTTAAGTCTTTCCAAATGAATCTCTTTATTGGGTGCTGTAATGAGCACATCATCGATAAAAACCACCACACCCTCTAATCCCGCGAACAACGAGTCCATGATTTTCTGAAAACTGGCTGGGGCTGAAGCCAAGCCGTATATGAGGCGGGTATATTGGAATAACCCCTTTGAAGTTGAAATTGTCGTAAGTTTTTTTGAATTTTCATCAAGTTCAATTTGCTGGTAAGCCATAGCTAGATCCAATTTTGTAAATTGCTCCCCACCATGTAATTTTGCAAAAATTTCTTCAATACGTGGAAGTGGGTATTTATCAACATTTAAACACGGATTTAACGTGACTTTAAAATCTCCACAAATTCTTATAGTACCATTCTTTTTAATAATTGGTACAATAGGAGTACCCCAATCGCTGAATTTTACGGGCTCTAACACATTCAAAGATACTAATTTGTCAATCTCATTTTCTACCTTTTCTTTTATTGCTAACGGCACTGGCCGTGGTCTAAAAAATTTTGGCTGCGTTTCATCTTTAAGATTTAGACATGCTTTGCCCTTCTTAAACAACCCAAGACCACCATCAAACAAAGTAGCAAATTTTTTCATAACTATTTCACTATGCATTTTTTGTTTTGGGGCATAATTCAAATTAGCTATTTTAACCTCAAATTTTCTTAAAAACTCTCGACCTAACAACGGTGGGCCACCGTTCTTAACAATCAATAATGAAATAATTTTTTTCTTTTCCTTATATTCAACCTTGACGTTACATTGCCCAATAGGGCGAATACATCCGCCATTATATGATTTCAACAATATGTTCACCGGTTCCATTTTAATATTAAAAAATAAACACTTATATGTACTTTCTGAAATTACATTATACTCTGAGCCTGTATCTAACTCCATCATGAAAGGACTGCCATTTACATAAATGTTTACCTTTATAGGGCCATCATCAGGTGCCCTTATTGAAAAAAGACTAATTTCTTCGTTCATGAAATTAAAATTTTGTGCTTTACACATCTTCTTTAAATGACCTCTTCTTCTACATAAAATACATCTATAATTCTTAAACTTACAGTCGGCGCTATTGTGATTCGGAAATCCACAAGCCATACATTGTTGTTGATTTTGCTGCACGTGTGCTTTTCCTTTGTACTGATTTTGCTGTTTTGTCTGCCTCCTGCTTGGTTGCTCGCATTCTTTTCCTGTGGTATGTCTGTTTTTTTTAATGAAATTGAAATCTGCTTCCTGCTTTACCACATATTGCTGGTACTGATGAAGAACATACTCGGCATTATTTGCGATTTCTATAACTCGTTCCAGTTTGGTTGTGACCGGCTCAAGAAAAATTTTGTCTTTGGCCGGACCCTTTTCCAGCCCCATAACAAATTTATCCCGTATTGCGGTTTCCAAGTCGGTTATAAATTCGCAGTTAGTTGCCAACTCTCTTACACGCACTGCCCAATCGTTAATTGACTCTGTAGGTAACTTACTTGCACTATAAAATTTGTATCGCTCCGCAAATCCACTGGTAGCAGATTTAAAATGTTCTTTCATTTTTTGTACACAGCGTTCAAACGTTGCCTCTGCTGTTCCAATTTGTATCGGAGACATCAAATTTTGGAGCAATAGATAAGTACCTTCCGACAAAGAAGTAATTAAAATGGCTTTCTTTTTCTTTTCTTCACTTATGTTGTTTGCAATAAGGAATTGATCTAATTGGACACTAAAAACACTCCACGCTTTTTCGGCATGATTGAAAAAAGGGACTCTTCCAATTAAAGGTGAATTATCGTTAACAAAAGTTTCAGGCATGCTTTCAAAAACTTTTTCCCTCGTCGCCACTGTAATATCTGTATATTAATACACGTTTTGATTTTTATTCAAAACCTTTATTCAATGTTCCTTTTGTCTTGCTTGTTACAGACAGAGTGAATATAATAAAAGTAGCTAACGGTGTACTTAAGCGACACTAAATTATAATTGCTTATTTACTAAATGAGATAATGATTAAATATAAACATAATTATGATGATTAATTCGTAATTAAAATAAATGTAGCCAAGCACATAATACATACATACATACTTAATACTTTAGTGACCGTTTAATATACAGAGATGTGTACACTACAACTTGATATTAGTGATGGAATACCACAAGGTAAAGCATTCGACATAGCAGAATCATCCCCTATTGATGGATTTAATGTCAATATTACTGGCACAAATAGGTATGAAGATATAAAAAACTCCAATGCAATTATAATAACCGCTGGCATCGCTAGAAAACCTGGAATGAGCAGGGATGACCTCCTGCAAACCAATGCTAAAGTAATAAAGAAGGTTGGCGAAAATATTAAAAAATATTCTCCAAACGCGTTTGTAATAGTGGTTACCAACCCTTTGGATGCCATAGTTTCAGTTGTGCATAAATTTTCAAACCTTCCAACTAATATGATTGTTGGCCTGGCAGGAGTGCTTGATTCTTCCCGTTTTCGTCACTTTCTTGCAAGTGAGTTAAATATCTCAGTTGAAGATATATCTGCTTTTGTGCTTGGCCTAGAAGTTAAAATGAATGATAGTGAACAAGAAATGTTTAATAAGTCTGTAAAATCGGTGAGAGAGCTGGTGAAATCTTTAGGTTCATAAGCAAATTAATGGTTTTATAGAGCTTCTTTATAGCTCAAACAGCCTAAAAAAGTTGCTTGTGGTTACCTTCGCTACTTGTTCTGGTGACTCATTCCACAACTCTGCCAAACAATCAACAACGTCTTTCACCATTGCTGGTTCATTCTTTTTCCCCTATAAGGCTCAGGTGATAGATATGGTGCATCAGTTTCGACTAAAACACGCTCGCGTGGTACATTTTGTGCAATTTCTCTGAGTAAGCTCGCATTTTTAAAAGTAATAATTCCAGAAAATGAAATACATAACCCCAAATCTATAGATTGTTAAGCAAGTTCTTTAGAGGAAGTAAAGCAGTGCATTACTCCACTAAAAGCACCGACTTTCATTTCTGACCTTAACATATCAATCATCTCATTATCAGCGCTTCTTGTATGAATAACTAAAGGTAGTCCAATTATTCTTGACGCTTCTGTATGTAATGCAAAACTTTTTTTCTGATTGTCTTTGTTGTCAGATTTATAAAAATCTAACCCGGTTTCACCTATACTAATTACCTTCTGGTTCTTGGTGAATTCAACTAATTCATCAACATGTATACACTCAACATGTATATGAACAGAGGAGTAGACCTGATCATAGGATGAAGAAATTTTTAATAACTTAGGAACATCGTCAATGCTTACGCATATGTTATGCAAAACCAAACACCATTTTGCTCTGCACTTGAAATTACTTTTGGTATTTCATCGTCAGAAAAATAAATCAAGTGGCAATGAGAATCTACTATCATGAGCTTATATTGTTGAGCATTTTATCATAGAAGAAAACTCTTCTATCACTGTTTTATAAACTTCTTTTTTAAATGATATAGCACTGGCTACTAAACTAGCTATACCTTGCCAACGCCACTCTTTGAACTCTGGATGACCAGTATAATTAATATCAATGTCCTCATCCTCTCCACAAAACTTCATTAAGAACCACCTTTGCTTTTGACCAGAATATTTTCCATTCCAGCATATTGGTATTAATGGGTGATTTTATAAGAACTATCGGAAATTTAAAAAAAAAAAACACATAAAATTCAGAAAAATCCATGAAATATTTATTTAGATCGATAGTTGGGTCGATATAATTTAATGTTTGAAGATTATTTCATGCAAATGTTGGCCGCGGCTGCGCCTCAAATGGTCCATCCGCTTAGTCCAATTTTGGTATACTCTTTCCAACATTTCGGCCGGTATCTCACGAATAATGTTGACTATGTTGGCTTCCAGTGCGTCAATCGAAGCGGGCTTGTCGCTATAGACATTAGCCTTAACATAGCCCCACAAAAAATAGTCTAGAGGCGTTAAATCGCACGATCTGGGCGGCCAATTGACTGGTCCCAAGCGTGAAATAAACTGTTCACCGAACTCGCCTCTCAACTGGTCCATTGTTTCGCGTGCTGTGTGGCATGTGGCACCGTCTTGTTGAAACCACATGTCATGCAAGTCAAGCTCTTCCATTTTGGGGAAAAAAAAAGTTTGTTATCATCGCACGGTAGCGCTCACCATTCACAGTAACGTTGCGATTTGCATCATCTTTGAAGAAATACGGCCCAATGATGCCGCCAGCCCATAATCCGCATCAAACGGTTGTTTTTTGTGGATGCATTGGTAGCTCTTGCAATGCTTATGGCTGCTCTTCACTCCTAATACGGCAGGGTAGCTTGTTCACGTATCCATTCAACCAGAAATGAGCCTCGTCGCTGAACACAATTCTTCGATAAAAAAGTGGATCTTCATCTAACTTTTCAAGAGCCCATTCACCAAAAATTTGGCGTTGTGGTAGGTCGTTTGGCTTCAATTCTTGCACCAGCTGTATCTTATAAGGCTTCACACCCAAATCCTTCCGCAAAATTTTCCACGTAGTGGAGTAACAGACGTCCAATTGCTGCGAACGGCGGCGAATCGATAATTCACGGTCATCACCAACACTGGCCGATACGGCTGCGATATTTTCTTCAGTTCGCACTCTACGTAAGCGTGTTGGTGGTTTAATGTCCAACAATGTAAATTTGGTGCGAAATTTTTTTACAATAGCCCGGATAGAAGCCTCAGTAGGTCGATTAAACTGACCATAAAATGGAAGAAGCGCGCGATGAACTTTCTTAACAGAGCACACATTTTGGTAATAAAATTCAATAATTTGCAAGCGTTGTTCGTTTGTAAGACGACTCATGATTAAATTATAGACCAAACTGAAGATGTTTGACAGTGACACAAGATACAAAACGTGCGTGAGCTGCCAAAACTAGTGTTGCCAAAAAGATAATAGCAAAAAAATCACTCGTTAAAATGATTTTGTGTTTTTTTTTTGTTTTGCACTTAACTTAATTGCGTCATTTATTTCACATGTGTTTTAATTAATATCTTCACACAACTTCTTAACACTACCTTTAAATCTTATATTATTACCATACCATACCACCGATATCAATGGTGTTTTACGGCTGCTACAGCTTTTTGGCTGCTCCGTCTATGATTCGTAGCATGCAAGTAACAAATAGAATCTTGTCCTCTGCTGGTAACACAGGTATATTAGGCAAAATACTTTCAGTTCCATTGATGTATAGCCATAATTTATCCCTCTGCCAAGGTTAGGTTAGGTTTTACAGGCTTCCAGCCATCGAAAACCCAGCCCACTTGGGTCCAATTTGGTCCCGTTGTGTTGCCTGGGAGTGCTACAAATCACTGGCTTAGAAACAACCCGAGAATCGGATAAAGGAGTCCAATCCCTTTACATCACATTCCAATACATTCGCCAAATCATGCAGCATCGGTCTGCCTAGATACAAAGCCTTTACGTACGAAAGAGCTGGACACCGACAAAGGAAATACTCACTCTCTACTTCCTCCTCGTCTCCGCAACTTCTACAGAATTAAGTGGAAGATTTAACCTCCTCCTCGACCCTATGTGGCAATTGCCCGTTAGGACCGCCAAAAGTCCCTAAAGATGATGGTCCTCTGTTGTCATGTAAGCCTGGATATTCGACAGGTGACCTCACTAGACCATCTCGCTTGTGCGGTCTCAAAAAGTTGACACTGTGCTTATTGTTTACAACTCTTAAGCGGAATTCCAACGATCCCATCGATGTCCCTTTGTTTTGGCTGGTCACCGGCCTTGGCCAGTTCGTCCGCTACAACATTGCCGAGCTCTTCGTGAGCTGTCAAAACTAGTGTTGCCAAAAAGATAATAGCAAAAAAATCACTCGTTATTTTATTAGTACCAACCTCCTCTAGCAACTCACGTAACCTTGCTTGTTCCAGTTCCTCACCATCATCAACACCTCCTTGTGGCATCTGCCAGTAAGAATCGCTATCAAAGCGTTTTCCAACAAAGGCATGTCCTTGTCTATTAAATAGCATTATGCCAACACAAGGGCGGTACTTATCTTTCTGCTCAACCACGCGTACGCTCTGTTTTTAAATGATTTGTTACAGAAGTTTTAATTAATTTTCCATTTTTTTCTTTCTTCATCTCTTCAACAATTTTCTTTGCAACTTCCTTTGCACTCAAGTTCGAGTTATCAATTTCAAGCGAAACCTCAGGTATAAATAGCCTTTTTCCTTCAATTTTCTTTATAGCAAAATCCGGAGTAATTTTAATTTCCTGATATCTCTCTTCTGATTGGACACGTCTTACTAGTTTTTCATTATTACAATGTAATACTACAGAAAAAATTTCCAAGTCCATTTTTTTTAAACTTACCATTGATTATATATTACCAAAGATTATATATTTGATCATAGGGATCACCCTCTATCAATTCATTTGTAAATATATAATGTTTTGATTTTACGTAGTGTTTTTCCACTATTGCTAATACATTGTGAACATATGTGAACATAACGCAAAATTAATATTTTGTAGATCCACCTTTTTGGGTTTCAATAGCTTGTAAGCGGTTAGGCAAAGATTCCACTAATTTTTTGCAAACCTCAGGACTTATATTATTCCACTCTTCCTGTAAGGAATTCTTTAGTTATGGAATTGACGTACACTGCCTGTCCTGCATCCGGCGGCCTAATTCGTCCCACAAATGTTTAATAACCTTGAGGTCCGGACTTTGTGCTGGGGTTTTAATAACCTTTGGACAGTTATAGAGCAGCCAATTCTTTACATCATATGCTGAGTGTTTAGGATCATTGTCCTGGTAAAATTGCAAATTAGTTTCAATGCCGAGTTTTTTTACGATTTCTTTTTAATTTTTTCTCAAAATATTTAAATAAACATTCTTATTCATAACACCGTCAATGAAATGCAAATTTCCAACGCCTGAGGCTGCCATGCATCCCCAAACCATAACCGATCCACCACCGTGCTTTACTGATTTTCTTAAATTCTTGCCTTCCATCTCTTTGTTTGGTTTGCGCCATACTTTGCCTCTTCCATCGCACCCAATAATAAGTTAAATTTACTTTCGTCAGTAAACAATACCTAAATATCAATAATAAGCCTAATTAAATTTTTATGTTTGTTCCAACTTACGGTACTCCAGAAATCAAAATCTTTTCATATATTGACGAGCAAAAACAAGCCGTTCGCTTTGGTTTTTCTTACTTATAAGAGGTTTTTTCCGTGCCACTCGGCCATGAAAGTCATTCTTGCGAAGAAGTCTTCTTATTGTTTCTGGGTTTACCTCCGTCCCAGAAGCTTCCTTGACCATTGCTGTCAGTTTTGGAGCAGAAATCAAAGGATTTTTCTTCACCTGTTTTAAAATCATGCTCTCATCTCTGGGTGAAAGCTTTCTTGCTCGGGCTCCGCGTTTTTTATTTGCTACCAAACCACTTTCTTTATATCTAGAAATGATGTCATGCACTGTAGATTTGCTTTTTTTTATCAAATTAGATATTTCCCTTTCAGATTTTCCATCTAAGTGTAACTCAATTATTATTTTCCGTTCTTCGAAGGTGGATTGTTTAATTTTGCGTGGCATTTTTCAAAAAACTTTTATAATCTTCACTGATCGAATGATTGTGTAAGAAGAAATAATTGTTGTGGAGACAAAAGAAGAAAAAAGTGGAAATAACGGTATATTTCACTTTTTCATTGTACAAAACATTAAGTGCCCGACTTTCAATGTGAGACAGAGAATTTACTTATTCTCATTTTGTTATTCTTATAGATTTTATAACGGGACTTAAAATTAAATTTCTTTGGTTTTTCTATTAATAAGAGTTTTTATGATAAAACAAAAAAAAGTTAAACGCATCATCTTTCATCAAAACATAAATATTAAGATCATAAATTTTCGACAATGTTTGCCCGACTTTAAATGTGAGTGACTGTACATTGTACATGCTAAAAACATGATGATAAAATAGATGCAGGTAATAGCTTTAACAAGTAGTTGCGTTAAAAATAGTTCATATTTAGAAATTTTGAGTATATAATTATAAATGAATCATATAACCTGTAAACAGTGCTTAGCAATATGGAGTCGATGAGAAGTACAATTGAAGAGATAATAGAACAAAATAAAGGTCATGATATAGTAACTTTTGATGTGCAGAATAAAACCGTTATTGCAAAATATATGATTATTGCATGTGGTGATTCAAGTCGCCATGTGAAAGCGTTAGCTGAGCACGTAATAAAAAGCCTCAAGCCACATGATAAAATAGATGTAGAAGGTATGGATGAAGGTAATTGGGTGGTTTTAAGTTTTCAAGGCATAATGGTTCACATATTCAGGCCGGAAGTAAGGGAGTATTATAAAATAGAAGAGTTATGGAACTGATTGCCTGGATAGCTGTTGCACAACTGCACAAACGTTGTAGTTTTGAAGACAACTACTGCACAGGTGGTGTCATTCCAGTGCTTGACACTGGAATCCAGTTTTTCATGCAATTTCATCGAAAGCGTTGTATAGTGTACTTGTTTATAATTAAGTTTTCTGGATCCAAGTGTCTGGGCACTGGGATGACATCCTTCTCTATTAGGGTTACCTTCGGCATTAATGACAGGATAGACTAGGGTTTATAAAACGAAACACGCATCTGAATTTTTAAATTTCATCCAAGAAAGAGGGTACCTGTACCAATGCACAAACATTGAAGGACTAGATCAATTATTATTGCAGAGCAATTATATAGTTGCATACATTGGGTTTGATTGCACAGCACCAAGTCTTCATGCTGGTCACCTAGTTCAGATTATGATGCTCTGTCACCTACAAAAATTTGGTTATAAGCCGATAGTCTTACTTGGAGGTGGCACAACAAAAATTGGTGACCCATCCTTCAAAGATAAAGCAAGAAGCATCTTGCCTGTAGGGAACATCAATCAAAATACATCCAGTATAAGGAGTGTAGTGACATACCCAACACTGTTGCAATAGGTAGTCACTTATCCATCCCTGTTTAATATTAAAATAAGAACACTTCCATATTTTGTATATGAGACGGCTCTGTCTCAATAAGATGAAAAATGAATAAAGATTAGTCTTCGCATAACCACCAACGTGTCGAGTTGTATAAATTTACTAAGCGGAGATTCAATAGGAGAATATTAGAGAAAATAGTGTCTTTTAATGACAGCAAGACTAGTGCAATAATAGTAAATAACGCAGATTGGTTGGATAATATAAAATACATAGATTTTTTGCGTGATATAGGAGCTTATTTATCTGTAAATCGTATGCTAAGTTTTGATAGTGTGAAAACCAGGCTGGATAGAGGGCAAACCTTAAGCTTTCTGGAATTTAATTACATGCTATTGCAAGCCTACGACTTTATTGAATTAAACAAAAAATATGATTGTCGTCTGCAGATTGGAGGGTCAGACCAGTGGGGAAATATAGTAAACGGAATTGAACTTGGAAAAAAGTTGAATTTACCTGAGCTATTTGGCTTTACCATGTCTCTTTTATTAAATGCACAAGGAAAAAAAATGGGCAAAACTGAAAGTGGAGCAGTGTGGCTTGATGATAATATGCTAAAGCTTTACGACTACTGGCAATATTTTCGCAACGTTAATGATCAAGATGTTGGACGTTTTTTAAGGTTGCTCACTGATGTGCCAATTGAGGAGATTAGAAAATTAGAGTTTTTGAAGGATCAAGAAATAAATGAAGCAAAAAAGGTCTTGGCAACAGAAGTGACAAAAATATGTCATGGTGAAAAAGTTGAGTCCAATGTTGAACAATGTGGGATGCATTCCTGATCATCAATTTGTCTTTCGGGCTAAACATAGCACCATAGAACAAACGCACAGACTAGTCAATGTCATAAGACTGACCTTTGAGGAGAAGAAGTATTGTTCAGCTCTATTAATTGACATTTCTCAAGCTTTTGATAAAGTGTGGCTTGACACACAAAATAAAGTTGAACTTGCCTGCAAATACACACAAGCTTCTGGAAAGCTACTTATGTGGGCGGAAGTTTGTTATCAAAGAAGGCGACTTTATAAGCTCAACTCAGCCAATCGAGGCAGGAGTTCCCCAAGGCAGCATACTGGGGCCTACTTTATATTTGATTTACGCTTCGGACATGCCAACGAGACCCGGAATCCACACTTCAACTTTTGCAGACGATACAGCATTCTGCAGCGTACATGAAAACCATGAAGTAGCTTCGCGAAATTTGCAGGAGTATATTTCAATATTAGAGACATGGTTAAAACGTTGGAAAATTAAAGTTAATGAACAAAAGTGTACTCACGTTACATTCACACTGCGTAAGCAAACATGTTCGGCTCTCCAAATTAACAATTCACCTATTCCGCAGCAAAATGAAGTCAAGTACCTTGGTATTCTTCTCGACCGTAGGTTAACGTGGAAGTCTCGCATAGATGCGAAAGTTACTCAGTTGAAGTTAAAAGCAGCGCAACTGAATTGGCTTATGGGCAGAAATTCGACATTGAAGCTGGATTGCAAACTTTTATTATACAACGCAATTCTAAAGCCTATATGGTGCTATGGAATTCAACTATGGGGCACCGCCTCCACTTCAAATTCAAAGGCGGCAAAACAAAATTCTTCGAACAATTACTGCAGCTCCATGGTACGTAAAAACTCACGAATTCATAAGGATCTCTGTGTTCCTCTTGTAAAAGACGAATTTGCAAAGTACGCAACAGGCATATCAATAAATTGGAACTTCATCCAAATCGTCTTGCACGCAATATAATTAATTTTGAAGGCCACTCTCGGTTGAGAAGGAGGGACACCCTTGCCACCATCAGAACGTTAAATAGGTGATTTTACCTATATTGACCGTGCAAAATAAAACATTTTTGTCTAGCATTGGCTGGACTTAATTAATTTTATGTATTTAGTATTAAGATTTGAATATTATTGTTAGTTCACTTTGTGAAGATTCAATAAATAATTGATTGAGAAAAAAAAAAATGGTGAAAAAGAAGCGGAACTTGCACAATTTGCTGCAATTTCTGCTTTTGAGAATGAAGATAGCTGACTACTTCCTGATTACATCATAAAAAAAGAACAAGTTGCAAGCGGCATATCCTTAGTAGACCTGCTACATGACACCGGTATTGAACCTTCAAAAGGCGCTGTAAAGCGTTTAATACAGGGCAACGGATGCAAGATTAATGATAATGTTGTAAACAATGATCATGTAATAAATTTCGAAAGCTTTAAAGATCAGTCATTTATAAAATTATCTGCAGGAAAGAAACGCCATATAAAAGTTGTAGTAGATTAGGTCTCGAAGTAAGAAAACATATTTTATACAAATGAGAAATTAGATATGGAACAAATTTTCAAAATTCTAGAATTATGTAAAGGGTGTTTTTTTAAGCCCGATAGAACTTGAAATTGTAAAAAATAACACAAAAAATTAAATTGTAATCAAAATTTTTTTTTATTCGAAAGATCAATACGTGACATTAACATTTGAAAATGATTTCGGGCATATGGGCACCGCGGCTGTTCTTGACGAAGCGCATTCTGGACGTCCAATTTTGGGCCACTTTTTCGAGCACTGCTGGCCGTATGTCACGAACAACACGAACAATGCTGGCCTCCAAGGCGTCAATTGTTGCTGGTTTATCAGCATAAGCCAGTGACTTCACGTAGCCCCACAGAAAATAATCGAGAGGTGTCAAATCGCACGACCTTGGAGGCCAATTGACAGGTCCATTTCTCGAAATCAACTTATCGCCAAATTTTGATTTCAGTAAGTCGATGGTTGCGTTCGCCGTATGGCACGTAGTGCCATCCTGTTGAAACCACATCTCCTCCGGATCAATGTCATCCATATTTTCAAACAAAAAATCATTGATCATGGTGCGGTAACGATCTCCATTGACCGTAACGCGAGCTCCGGCCTCATTTTTGAAGAAATAAGGTCCGATGATGCCACCAGCATGAAAACCGCACCAAACAGTGCATTTTTCTGGATGTAATGGAGTCTGTAGGGTCTCTTGTGGATTGGTCTCACTCCATATGCGGCAATTTTGCTTATTAACAAACCCGTTAAGCCAAAAATGCTCCTCATCGCTGAACACAATTTTGCGATAAAACAACTTGTCAGTTGCCAACTGCTCTAGAGCCCAATTTCGTAGCGTTGTTCAAGCGTGAGTCTATTCATGATGATTTGTCAGAGTATACTGAAACAAATAAAAAAAATGTTTCATCAAAATTTAATTTTTTGTGTTACTTTTTACAATTTAAAGTTCTATCTAGCTTAAAAAAACACCCTATAGTAAACGGAATTGAACTTGGAAAAAAGTTGAATTTACCTGAGCTATTTGGCCTTACCATGCCTCTTTTATTAAATGCACAAGGAAAAAAAATGGGCAAAACTGAAAGTGGAGCAGTGTGGCTTGATGATAATATGCTAAAGCCTTACGACTACTGGCAATATTTTCGCAACGTTAATGATCAAGATGTTGGACGTTTTTCAAGGTTGCTCACTGATGTGCCAATTGAGGAGATTAGAAAGTTAGAGTTTTTAAAGGATCAAGAAATAAATGAAGCAAAAAAGGTCTTGGCAACAGAAGTAACAAAAATATGCCATGGTGAAAAAAAAGCGGAACTTGCACAATTTGCTGCAATTTCTGCTTTTGAGAATGAAGATAGCTCACTACTTCCTGATTACATCATAAAAAAAGAACAAGTTGCAAGAGGCATATCCTTAGCAGACCTACTACAGGACACCGGTTTTGAACCTTCAAAAGGCACTGTAAAGCGTTTAATACAGGGCAACGGATGCAAGATTAATGATAATGTTGTAAACAATGATCATGTAATAAATTTCGAAAGCTTTAAAGATCAGTCATTTATAAAATTATCTGCAGGAAAGAAACGCCATATAAAAGTTGTGGTAGATTAGGTCTCGAAGTAAGAAAACATATTTTATACAAATGAGAAATTAGATATGGAACAAATTTTCAAAACTCTAGAATTATGTATAAAACAACTGGAAAGATAGTAGAAAGCGAAATTCTATTATATAGAACTAAAGTGGCTTAGGTTTACCTACAATTTGAAAAACAACAAATTCATCATTCCGCTACTCATTAGCGGGATCTATTTGATGATTATGAAAAGGCTGGATCCCAGTGTCAAGCACTGGGATGACAAGGTATAAACCTTATCGTCATGCCGCCGCAGACCGTCATAACGCGTGATTCATGCGCGGTATAGATCCCGCTAACAAGTAGTGGGATGACGATTGTCGGTGAACCTAAGTTACTTTAGCTACAAATATTTAAGAAATTTACCAAATAAAAAAAGGCAAAAGAAAACCAGTGTTAGCTAGTTGTTACTCTCTAACCCTGCAATCGGCGTTCTATGCTGTCTTAAACGCTATATAAGCGCGTTCTAGCTTATATAGCTAGAAATGTTGTGAAGACATAAGACACACATAGTGCAAAAAATTAAACATGAAACGCCAAATACGTTGAGTTTTTTTGTCATTTAATCTGCACAGAGAAGATAAATAAATAGCTTCATTTTCATGATAATGGGGGCTGGCGAAGGGTGTCAAGTGGTTTTTTAGCCACGTTTCCCTGTTATAATGTTCGTTTGCTTGACCTAAGACCCAGGAGTATTTAAACTGAACCCTATATAGTACTAAAAATGATAGGAAATCTAAGTGGAATAGTTGATGAAGTGCGCAGCGATCACATAATCCTGAATGTGAATGATGTTGGCTATATGGTGTATCTTTCAGCCAAAACTTTAAGTGCTTGTGCAATTGGAAGTAGAATCAAATTACTTATCGAAACCTATGCAAATAACAGAGAAAACACTACTCAGCTATATGGTTTTATAAGCAAAGAAGAACAGCAGTGCTTGAGGTTGCTAGTTACAGTAAGCGGTATTAGCTATAAAACTGCAATGCCAATTTTGAGTAAATTAACTCCAGAACAGCTATTTTTGGCAATTATGAATGAAGATAAAGTAGCACTCAAGATGAGTGGTCTTGGCTTGAAACTGATAAATCGAATCATCACCGACTTGAGTGGCAAAGTAAGTAAACTAGAAATAAATAACAATAACTTTAATCCAATTAATGAAGATGCCCTTTCAGCCTTGATCAATCTTGGGTATGAAAAAATGAAAGCTTATGACACGATAAAAAAAATACAAGACGAATCATCAAACCTGGTTACTAAGGACATTATTCGCATGGCGCTTAAGGAGCTCTTAACATTATGAAATCAAAATCGTGCGGTAAAGAATATACTGAAGATGTGCGCAATATTAACATCAGGCCTGAGCAACTTGATGATTTTGTCGGGCAAAAAGACTTAATACAAAATTTAAAAGTGTTTATAAACGCTGCACAGACGAGAACTGAAGCTTTAGATCACGTCTTATTGTACGGTCCTCCAGGGCTTGGCAAAACAAATTTAGCACAAATTGTTTCTAAAGAATTAAGAGTTAGCTTTCGCGCAACTTCTGGTCCTTTACTTAGTAAAGCTGGGGACTTGGCTGCAGTGCTTACTACTTTAAATGCAAAAGATGTTCTATTTATCGACGAAATCCATAGATTAAATCGCAGCATCGAAGAAGTTTTATATACTGCTATGGAAGATTTTTGCTTGGACATATTAGTAGGTGAAGGTCCATCTACTCGCACTGTTAGGATAGATCTACCACCATTTACGCTAATTGGAGCAACTACACGGCTTGGATTACTTTCTGCGCCACTCAGAGATCGTTTTGGCATTCCTTTGCATCTTGAGTTTTATTCGTTTGAGGAGCTAGTTGATATTATAAAAAGAGGCGCAAGGGTTCTTTCTGCTGAAATTGAAGAGGGCGCTGCACAGGAAATTGCCTGCAGTGCGCGCGGTACTCCAAGAATTGCTTTGAGGTTACTCAGAAGGATAAGGGATTTTGTTGAAGTGAAAGATGATAAAAAAATCACTTATGAAGTCGCTGATTCTGTATTGCTAAAATTGGGTGTAGATAAAATGGGACTCAATAAACTTGATGTGCATTATCTAAGATTTTTATTCAACACCTCAGGACCTGTTGGAATTGACACTATATCAATTGCGCTATCTGAGGATGTTGGCAATATTGAAGAAACAGTAGAACCTTATTTAATCAAAATTAGTTTTGTAAAGCGCACACCAAGAGGACGAGTTCTAACCGACCAAGCAAAGGAGTATTTGAGCTTCCAATATTAAAACACCATAATTAAATATTGGCTAATTGAGATAATGCTCGTATGTTGACATTTGTGTGTTAATAAAAATGGAGGCATATATGTTAAATAGTACTAAAACTGTAATTCAAATTAAAACTTCTCCATTTCGTACTCGCTAGTTATGCTATTCTAACTAATTAAGCTACAGTTTGTAGGTAATGGGAAAAACTGAATTCCAGCGTCACGCGCTACTCTATGGGTGCTGCCCGCTTATATTCTCTCTTTCACCATCTCAGTGTTTCTTTCTTATTATGCCAGTACCATTTTCTTGTCATTCAAGTAGCTACCCTTCTTGTCATCCCAGTGCTTGACACTGGGATCCAGAAATTCTTAAATTGAACTCTATATAGAACCTCAGAACAAAAATAAAAAATGGGTAGCACAATACTACCAAGAAATTTCTACGAGCGGCCGTCCTTAACTATAGCTGGAGAGTTATTGGGAAAAGTCCTTAAATGTTCTAACTTTAGTGGAATAATAACCGAAGTTGAAGCCTATATAGGAATGAGTGACCCAGCTTGTCATGCAGCTAAGGGTTATACTAACTGAACCTCAGTAATGTTTGGTATGCCGTGGTTTACATATGTCTACTTTATATATGGGATGTATTACTGTATAAATATTGTAACAGAAGCAGAAGGGTTCCCAGCAGCAGTGTTAATACGGGGATTAAAGCTCATTGAACCGCTTGAAGCAAATTTAGCTGGGCCAGGAATATTGTGTAAAATATTAAATATTACAAAAGAACATAACAAACAGGACCTTACTATAAGCCACAAATTTTGTGTTTATGAATCTCACCTCAAACCAGATTATATTTGCACCCAGAGAATCAGAATTAGTAAAGGCCAAGAGAAATTTTGGCGGTTTAAGATCTGAGCTCCAGTGATCTTACGTAGATTATTTGCCAATCGGGTAATCACCAGTGAAACAAGCATCACAATATTGTGGCGTATCATTGTTACGCTTTTCTGCTTTAACAGCCTCCATCAATACTCAAGAAGGCTAGGCTATCTACTCCTATAACTTCCTTAATTTCCTCTACAGATTTATTTGCAGCAATTAAATCTTTGCACTCTGGCGTATCTATTCCATAAAAACAAGAATGCTTAATTGGTGGGCTTGAAATTTTGAGGTGAATTTCTTTTACTCCTGCATCCTTTAACATAACATTTATATTTGTTAACGTACTACCACGCACTATACTATCATCTATTAAAATTATGTTTTTACCTTTCAAAATGTGCTTATTAGCATTGAATTTTAATTTTATTCTAACTTTACGTACTTCAGCGGTTGGTTTTTTTTTTTTTTTTTTTTTTTTTTTTATATTGGACCAGTACTCAGGGGATGACCCCTACATATGCAGTGCATTGTACCAGAACTAGGAAAATAGGTTGTGAGGAGGGGGAAAGCGGGAGTAGTGTTTGTGAACATTTGACTTGAATCTTCCAACGTTATAACAGACAGGAAACACTTCTGCAGGCAACTTGTTCTACAGACGAAGCGTGCAGCTGAAAAACGAATTCTCTCTGTAATGCGTAGTACGATTCCCCGGGCAATCGACCACAAATGGGTGAGCTCTAGACGATGAACGCGTGCTACGTAAAAATGTGCGCGTTTCGGGAACAAGATCCTTAATCTCGTCAGAGCAAAATCCATTGTAGTATCGATAGAACAGAGTAACGCATCCCACACTGCGTCGATGCTCCAGTGAGTCAATAGAGTTGGATACCCTACTGTCACCGATGAGCTTCTTCGCCCTCTCCTGCACACGGTCGAGTAACCCCAAAACAGACTTTGAGGCACCGGCCCAAACATGAGAGTTGTATTCCAATTTCGGTCAGATGTAGGTGGTATAAATAGTAAGGAGATCGGATGGAGTGAAGTACATCTTACACCGTTTCAAAAAACCGAGGCACTTGAATGCTTCTTTAGAGATATGAAAAATATGATCAGTCCAGTGAACATCGCACTGTATCTTCATTCCAAGAACATCAAGAGCATCCGATTCTTCAATATTTATACCATCCATGAGTACAGATGAAGCAGCATTTGCGGTCGTTTGTTTGTGCGTCAATAAGCTACACTGGGTCTTACGAGCATTAAAGGCTACCCTGTTTTTACGACCCCATTCAGAGACCAATAGAAGATCACTATTCAGTGAATCATTCATATTTAGTCTATTGGCAGCGATCTCTGATAGGCTGGGCCTATAACTAAAAGAGTACGAATGACAAATGCTGCAGTCATCCGCGAAAGAGTGGATAGGGTTGGAAGTTTGGTAGAGAAGATCGTTGAGGAAAATAAGAAATAGGGTAGGAGAAAGAACGGAGCCTTGCGGTACCCCTGAATTAATCTTGAACTCGTTTGATGAGTTGTATAAAAGTTCTTCCTATGTAATGATTACGAATTATTCCCAGTTCCATAGGCAACCCTGAATGCTTTGCATATCCAATAGCTGCAGGTATTCCAGAATCAGGTATTGGTACAACCATATCCATATTGTTTTTTGGTGGGCTCTCTTCTGCAAGAATTCTTCCTATTTCTTTTCTTATATCATATATAGATATGGACCTATTCTCCATTATGCTGTCTGGTCTTGAAAAATAAACGTATTCAAAAATACAAAAACTTGATTTTTGTTGTGGGAAAGGAAATGCTGAAGCTAGATTACCATTTCTATCAATGGTGACTAACTCACCAGGTTCTATTTCTCTAACAAACTCTGCATTTACTATATCAAGAGCACAAGTTTCAGATGCAAGAACATAAGAACCGTTTAACTTCTCTAAAACAAGAGGCCTGATTCCAGACGGATCACGTACTCCAATAACTACTTCTTGATTGATTGCCACAAAAGAATAAGCACCTTGTTTTTGCTCTAATGCATATATAAAACTCTCTAAGAAGCTATCTTTTTCACCGCTTGCTGTCAGATGCACTACTACTTCTGTACCAATATCTGACTGAAAAACGCACTCCTGTTTAATTAATTGTTCTTGTATTGGAGAAATATTAATTAAATTACCATTATGTGCTATGGCAAAACCCCCAAATTTGCCACCTTTGCCAAGCACGGGCTGCACTCCAAACTTATTACCACTTGTTGAGTATCGAACGTGACCTATTGCACAATCTCCAGGTAAGGATTTCTTTAATTCATCTATATCATCAAATACGCTGCTCACTTGACCTTGAAAGTGATAAGAGTGCAGCTTATCATTGTTACTGGTTACTATGCCAAAAGACTCTTGACCTTTATGCTGCAAAGCGTGGAGAGCAAGTATAGAGTTAAAAGCAGCACTTTGGTTGCAACTTATGCCAAATACTCCACACTCCTCACGCATCTCATCTAGCATAAAAACTATTAAGTAAAGCTAAATTTTACTTTAGCATAGGTAAAATAAATAATAGTATTTTGTTGTTCATCTGCTTTTATTGCTAGCAATAGCCCTATCTATACATATTAAGCTTGCAGCAGTTGTGCTTCCTCCATATGACAGAAATGGCAACGGGTCGCTTATTACAGGTAAAGAGGCCCATTGTCATTCCGATGTTTATAAAGAAATGAGCACTAAAAAAGACAAAAATGCCGATAGATACCGACTTAGAAAAATAATTTTTTGACCTATAAGCAACAGAGAGCATTATAGCAAGCAATGTAGTATAGAGTAAAATTAAAGCCATGCTGCCTAAAGATCCCCATTCCTCACTCAGCACTGCAAAAGCAAAATCTGTACGTTTCTCCGGCAAAAATCCAAGTTGAGTTTGACTTTTTTTTTTTTTTTTTTGAAATTAATTTCAATTTATTTAGGAATATTTAATGTACAATTGATAGTTAGTAAAGCCTTGCAAAGCCATTGTGGCTTGTCTGCAGGCATAATAAACTTAAAAATGTACGTAAAAGTTCATAAATATGTAATAATTTAATTTTTATAAATGTGAGTTATTTTTGTTATATAAAATATTGAATAATAATCATTGCATATTGATAAAATGTGTTTTATTATCTTCTTTCTGTTTTGCTCAATATTGGCTCGTCTTAAGACATCATTTGGTATAGTGTTAAAGTTTGTCGGTAACATCACTGGTAATGCGCTTCTTCCATATTCATTTCGGAATTTTTGGATACGGTACTTCCCTTCAGCGTTTCTTCTTGTTTGATGGTTATGGTCAATTTTATTCAGGTACTTGTTATCATTGAAGAATTCTATGGCTAGAGTAGTGCGATATATATATTATATACATTTAGAACATTGCGGTCTTTTGGATAATTTTTATTTTGTTGATCTATTGCTGTATTAATGTTTATATTAAATGGTTGATTAATGAGTGATTGTGTTTGGTTATTGTATTGTTTATACGGTTTTAATAGTTTTAGTATTTTGTTCTGTATTTGTTGAATTTTTTTGCAGTGTAGTGAGTTTCCCCACGCTGTTATACCATGTCGCAAATGTGATTCCACAAACGAGAAAAAAGCCTGCCTCATTACACTGTCAGTTGAGCAGTAATTAAGTTGATGCATCATATAAGATGCTTTTCTTAGCTTTTTATGTAGTTCGTTTATGTGTACACTCCATTTGAAGTTATGATCTACATATACACCGAGATATTTATACGAGTTTACGATTTCTATCGTTGTGTTACATTGATCAGCATTACAGTTGAGGTTATCTATTTCTGTAGTATGCAAACACTCTGTGCTGTGGAATTTTATTTTTATTTCTTCGTATCTAACGTGTGGTGGCTTAATGTGCATTAACTTAGTTTTTGTGGCGTTAATGATCAAGCCATAGTCATGGCACCATCTCATTGCAACATTTAGCTGATCTTGCATTATTTTTATAGCATCATTTAGGTTCTTATGTGCAACAATTAATGCGGTGTCGTCAGCATAAGCGAATGTTTCGCATTTTTTAAGAATATTTATAAGTTCATTTGTGTATATTATATATAGTAGAGGACCTAGTTTTGAGCCTTGTGGCACTCCATGATCTAAATCTGATTCATCACTGAGATTTTTGCTGACTTTGACATAATACATATTTTCTATATATTAAATAGTTTTTAAACAGTTCTAAACTTTGACCTCTAATACCAAGCCTTTCTAACATAGTAATAAGATTTTCATGTGACAACGTATCAAATGCTTTTGTGAAGTCTATGAATATCGTTAAACAGTGGTGCTTCTTACTTAGTTGAGTATTAATGAAATTAGCAAAATTGCCAAGTAGCTTGTTTATATTTTTCCCTTTCTGAAATCCAAACTGTTTGGCGCTTATGATTGTGTTTTTTTCTGTATAATTTTTTAATCTTCTACAAATTACTTCTTCCATTACTTTTTCCACAACTGATAATATTGCTATGGGGCGATAATTGTTAAAATCCGATTTTTTTCCACTTTTGTAAATTGGTCTTACAAATGATATTTTTAGCATATCTGGTATTATTGACGTTTCAATAATAAGGTTTATTAATTTTGTTATAACAGGAGCCATAATAACTGAATTGTTTTTTAAATCTATAGGCCTTATTCCAACGAATCCCTCACTTTTTTTTATATTTAAAGTGTTTAATATGTTAAATATTTCTTCATTATTTGTTTCCATTAGAAAAAAAGAATTTAAGAAAGTATTATGAGTTTGGTATAATGTCTTCCGTTAACAAAGCCCCTACCAAGCAAACCTCCTGAACCAATAGCTATTTGAGATTGCTGCGCATTATAACCTATTCCAAGTGGATCCACTGATGAATCCAAAAATGACATTATCCTTTGCTTGTGATAAGTACGTAAAAAAAGCCAAATAGCTGGTACTGCAAAAATGCCAAGCGTTCCACATATTATCGAATGAGATCTTCTTATTATTGCTGTGAATATAATTGACATCCCTATAAATAATATTATAGTAGATGTGCCTAAATTAGGTTGCTTTAACACCAAGAACAGGGCTAAGAAAATAATTATAAGTGCCTTAAGCAATCTTTTAAATTCCATCATTTTATATAGGGTGTTTTTTTAAGCCCGATAGAACTTGAAATTGTAAAAAATAACACAAAAAATTAAATTGTAATCAAAATTTTTTTTTATTCGAAAGATCAATACGTGACATTAACATTTGAAAATGATTTCGGGCATATGGGCACCGCGGCTGTTCTTGACGAAGCGCATTCTGGACGTCCAATTTTGGGCCACTTTTTCGAGCACTGCTGGCCGTATGTCACGAACAACACGAACAATGCTGGCCTCCAAGGCGTCAATTGTTGCTGGTTTATCAGCATAAACCAGTGACTTCACGTAGCCCCACAGGAAATAATCGAGAGGTGTCAAATCGCACGACCTTGGAGGCCAATTGACAGGTCCATTTCTCGAAATCAACTTATCGCCAAATTTTGATTTCAGTAAGTCGATGGTTGCGTTCGCCGTATGGCACGTAGCGCCATCCTGTTGAAACCACATCTCCTCCGGATCAATGTCATCCATATTTTCAAACAAAAAATCATTGATCATGGTGCGATAACGATCTCCGTAACGCGAGCTCCGGCCTCATTTTTGAAGAAATAAGGTCCGATGATGCCACCAGCATGAAAACCGCACCAAACAGTGCATTTTTCTGGATGTAATGGAGTCTGTAGGGTCTCTTGTGGATTGGTCTCACTCCATATGCGGCAATTTTGCTTATTAACAAACCCGTTAAGCCAAAAATGCGCCTCATCGCTGAACACAATTTTGCGATAAAACAACGGACTGATTTTCAAAGTAAATTTGGATAATTTCGTAGCGTTGTTCAAGCGTGAGTCTATTCATGATGATTTGTCAGAGTATACTGAAACAAATAAAAAAAATGTTTCATCAAAATTTAATTTTTTGTGTTACTTTTTACAATTTAAAGTTCTATTTAGCTTAAAAAAACACCCTATACATACTCTGCTTATCAAAATAGCGAGCAAGCGCAAGCATTAAGCTTACTTTTGCAAATTCTGATGGTTGCAAACTAATTGATCCAATTCTTATCCACCTTGTTGCACCCATTATGGGTGAGCCAAAAAAATTACTGCTAATGAAATGTGAAATCGCTGCTGCTATATAAAAAAAGTAGGCGTACTTCAAATAAAAATCTAGCTCTATGAATGACATAGCTATAGCGAGTGGAAAAAAGAAGGAAAATATGACCAGTTAGTGAATCGCAAATGGCACCCACTTTCCTCCAGCAGAAGAGTATTGAACAACAATGCCAACGCAAAACAGCGCTATCACGTTAATGACTAATAACCAATGAATCTTCTTCAGCCTAACCACAATAAAGACCTTATAACCTTAAAGTATAGTCAAATATGAAACAAAGATAAAAATCAAAAAACCAACTTCTCAACTACTAACCGAATTGGAGTGCTATATATTCCAGTTACTACTGTTAAAGCTGCCATAAACAATAGACAGAAAAGCATAAGAAATGGCACATCATGCATGACGTTGCATCATTTTCAAAATACATTTTCTCTACCATCTTCCACATGTATATTAGTGCAAGAAAAGAACCGGCAGCAAAAGCTATCAGGGAAATCCACGCGCAAGATTCGATAATTGCTTTCATTATATACCACTTGCTTAGTCTCAGTTTACACACATCAGGTTTTCTTGATCAATTCTGCTTCAATTTGCTTTTAAACTTGTATTTATGTTCACACACATCAACTTTGGGCCGTCAAGTTTTAGTTGTCTTTGCATCAAGTTTGCGTAGTTTTTGACATTTCATTTTATTAAAATTTGCGTTCTACAAACAAAAAGTTGATTATTTGAATTTTAAAAATGAATCGTAAGGGAAAAAATAACATTATAAAAACCTTAATGGAGTGCTTAGGAGAAGCAGTTGATTTAGATTCTGATAATAGCGAGAAAGAGGACATATTAAATGGTTTGTATATTCATATAAAAATGTTCATGTTCAAGTAAGTAATTTGTTTACAGGTTTAACAGATTTGTGCATAAAAGCAACATACTTTCCTATCAACAAAACAAAGAGACAGTGGATGAAATCGTGGAGATACTCCAGACTGGAGCGCGGCTCTTTTTCATTTTTAACAAAAGAATTGCTGTTAAGTGACGAAGAGTCATATAAAAATTATTTGAGAGTATCCAAGTATCAGTTTGAAGTTATTTTAAATTTTGTGGAGCGGGATATAAGACGCGCAGATACCCAAATGAGAACTTCTATTTCTCCTGCGGAACAACTAGCAATAACATTGCGCTTTCTTGCTAGTGGTAAGTATATTTATTAAGCATAAATGTTTTACGTTTTTCAATATTAATAACTGTAGGAGAATCTTTTCGGAGCATGAACTACCAAACACGAGTTTCAACTTCATGTATATCAAAAATAGTGCTGAGAGTGTGCAAATCAATTTACAAACGAATGAAAAGACAATATTTGAAGGTATTACAGTTTAAGCCATAAATTTAAATTGTTATACTTATGTATATGTATAAATACAAGTAGACATGTATTTTATTTTTTAAATTTAGTTCCCAAGCAATCCATTAGAGTTGGAAGTAAAAGCCAAGGAATTCGCAATAAAATGGCAGTTCCCTAACTGTCTAGGTGCTATAGATGGTAAGGACATAAACTTTCGCCCATTACGCACAGAAGGCGCATTCTACCATAATTACAAAGGGACAAATAGTATAATTTTAATGGCCCTTGTCGACGCCAATTGCAAATTCATATTTGTTGATATTGGTTGCAATGGTCGCTGTAATGATGCTGGTGTGTACCTTCAGAGTAGTTTAAAGAGAACTTTGGAAGATGAGAAAGAAATACCGCAAAATGGAGTTGTAGGAAATGGTCGATGCTTGCCTTTTGTAGTAGTTGGTGATGATGCAGTTCCATTGCAAGTGCATTTGATGAAACCGTATCCGTATCATAGCAACTCTAAAGACAAACAAATCTTTAATGCAAGGCTATCCCGCGCTAGGCACGTTGTTGAGCACGCATTTGGAATTTTAGCGAATCGTTTTAGAATATTCCTATCTCCCATTAATTTGAAAGTAGAAACAGTAGAAATAATAGCCTTTACATGCTGCATTTTGCACAACTTTTTATTGGAGACTGATGAGACTTATATGAAAACTACTGCAGACTCGTTACCTGAAGTAAATAATACTTTAACCACCATATATAATCCCAGAAAAGGTGTAGCAGAACTTGTTCGACAACAGTTTATGGCATATTTCAACAACGAAGGGAAATTAGACTGGATAAACTAATTTTTTACTTTTTTTAACTTTATCTCATATCCATGAAGTTATTTATGTAAATGTACGAATGAATACAAAAAGTTTTTAATTACTTCAAAATATGTTTATTATTAAATAAAATTTTTTTTTATTCGCTATATAAGCTTCTTCTATTTATAAACGTCTCTAACATTTCTTTTATAATTCAAATGTAAATATTACTGTTTTTGGAATTCAAGCAAACATATTTTATATAGGGTGTTTTTTTAAGCTAGATAGAACTTTAAATTGTAAAAAGTAACACAAAAAATTAAATTTTGATGAAACATTTTTTTTATTTGTTTCAGTATACTCTAACAAATCATCATGAATAGACTCACGCTTGAACAACGCTACGAAATTATCCAAATTTACTTTGAAAATCAGTCGTCGATTCGCGCAACTTATAGACGACTTCGTCATTTGTATGGCGTACATAATCGTCCATCTGAACAAGCCATTCGTCGAACTGTGGATAGATTTCGTACCACATACTCTCTAGAGGATGCAATAACACCAGCACGTCGAAGGAATGTGCGTACTGAAGAGAATATCGCCGCTGTAAACGAAAGTGTGGAAGAAGATCCAAATTTATCGATTCGTCGTCGGTCGCATGAATTGGGGCTCTGTCCGTCCACTACGTGGAAAATTTTGCGCAAAGATCTCGGCCTACACCCGTATAAGATCCAGCTGGTGCAGGAATTGAAGCCACGAGACCATTGTATGCGTCGTTCTTTCGCCGATTGGGCTCTAGAGCAGTTAGCAACTGACCCGTTGTTTTATCGCAAAATTGTGTTCAGCGATGAGGCGCATTTTTGGCTTAACGGGTTTGTTAATAAGCAAAATTGCCGCATATGGAGTGAGACCAATCCACAAGAGACCCTACAGACTCCATTACATCCAGAAAAATGCACTGTTTGGTGCGGTTTTCATGCTGGTGGCATCATCGGACCTTATTTCTTCAAAAATGAGGCCGGAGCTCGCGTTATGGTCAATGGAGATCGTTACCGCACCATGATCAATGATTTTTTGTTTGAAAATATGGATGACATTGATCCGGAGGAGATGTGGTTTCAACAGGATGGCGCTACGTGCCTTACGGCGAACGCAACCATCGACTTACTGAAATCAAAATTTGGCGATAAGTTGATTTCGAGAAATGGACCTGTCAATTGGCCTCCAAGGTCGTGCGATTTGACACCTCTCGATTATTTCCTGTGGGGCTACGTGAAGTCACTGGTTTATGCTGATAAACCAGCAACAATTGACGCCTTGGAGGCCAGCATTGTTCGTGTTGTTCGTGACATACGGCCAGCAGTGCTCGAAAAAGTGGCCCAAAATTGGACGTCCAGAATGCGCTTCGTCAAGAACAGCTGCGGTGTCCATATGCCCGAAATCATTTTCAAGTGTTAATGTCACGTATTGATCTTTCGAATAAAAAAAAATTTTGATTACAATTTAATTTTTTGTGTTATTTTTTACAATTTCAAGTTCTATCGGGCTTAAAAAAACACCCTATATAATATTGCAATCAAATAATTATTTTTAGTTATATACATATGTACATATAATAAACACATTTAACTAATTGTTAAAAAAATAACACAGTTGTTTTCAATTCAGATTTAACAAGTATTGTATAAAAAACAAAATGTAGTAACATGTTTACATACAATAAATGTACTATAATGCAATTTACAGTGGCTCACAGCTTATTTACTCGCAATTACTATTTATGTAAATTAGTACAGTCTTATTTATAAAAACATTTCATGTTTATTAAGCTCATATTATACAAATTAAATAAGCTGTGAGTCACTACAGTGCAGGTATGATCCAGAAAAGTGAATAATGTTGGCATTGTACAAATGCAGTATATTAAAAAGTTCAAAAAACCAAACTTTATTTACTTTTCTTATTAAAAAACAAGTAAGTGTGGTATATTCGGAATCACAAACTTATATATACCCTTTACATTTTTGTGAAGGGTATAAAAATATCTTAATATTTTTTTGATCTTTGTTTATTAAATATTTATAAAATTTTTGCAGCTTAAGATCTTGTTTTTTTTATAAAAAAAATTTTACAATTTTCTAACATTTATTTTTCAATATATCGCCAACAATTTGTTGACATCTTCTTAAGCTGCAAAAATTTTATAAATATATAAAAAAATGTCTAATATTATATGATGATGGGTGGGTATCATTCGTCTAGCTCGAGTTCAATCCTGGCTAAAGCCAAGAAATATTTTTAGTTATAATTATAACAATAATTGCCGCGATCAATAACTCTTGATCAAAGAAGACAGGAAAAAATAATTGAATACACTAAAGCTGGGGGACAACTAGCTGTTTCACAGTCGCTACACTGTTCATCAGCACCCATTAGGATTCGAACTTAGTACCATGTAAACATGATGTATTTTTAATACGGCTGCTTAACCAACTCAGCCACTAAGCCCTTATTTATTTTTTCGTCTATATTTGTCTCATATTGATCACATATGCAATTTGTTATAATCCCAGTTGTTTGTACTGCAGTTTGCTGTCACTGAACAACCAGGGTGCTGATGAACAGTGTAGCGACTGTGAAATAGCTAGTTGTCCCCCAGCTTTAGTGTATTCAATTATTTTTTCCTGTCTTCTTTGATCAAGAGTTATTGATCGCGGCAATTATTGTTATAATTATAAATAAAAATATTTCTTGGCTCTAGCCAGGATTGAACTCGAGCTGGACGAATGATACCCACCCATCATCATATAATATTAGAAATATTAAAAATAAAAGTTCGACTATTTAACATTAATACATACATACATATATAAAAAAATAAAAATACTAAAACATAAAAAAATCAATATCACATTCTTGGCAAACAAAAAAATATTGTTAAACATTTTTCAAATTTCAATTAAAATCTTCTTCAAATAATCCCTGCATAGAAAGCTCCAAAATATCATTACAAGAGGTTGAAGATGACGCATTTGTTTGTTTTTCTGCTGATTGTCTCGTAAGCTTCCGCATAAGACACTGTACTTCCTAGGCTGCATCAGGTTGTTCTTCGGGAGTAATCATTTCCATTTGGTTTGCGACAAGGTTTCCCAACCAAGTATAAGGTTTATCAGACTTTTTTGGGATAGAAACGTTTTAAAGTTTTCCAAATCTTTTCGATAACCATTAACTGCACCTAAAGTCTAGTTTATTTGAATGTTATTGCTCGAAATTATCGTGCATAATCTGAAAAACGCTACGATTTAAGATTGTTTTTTAGAAAAAGGTAAACGTCAAGTAATTCATTAAAAATTACTTCGAGTTAAAGAACATACAACATAAAAATGTTTTTTAAACACAACTATTTTCTTGAGATTTAAAATCGCAGGGTTTTGCAGAACATGCTAATATATTACTTGTGTGTAAAATTAAGCTAAGATCAAGGCAGCTTTAATAGGGTAGTGGTATTGTCTTTCGTTTCCTTTGCGTAAATTAGTCAAAGTTTTGTGCACAAAATACATAATTCTCAAAAAACACATACACTTTCTTGCTTTTTCAAACAAAGTTTTGGTAATTTCTACCACTAAAATACATGTGATGTTTTTTGGTGTTGGATTTATTGTAATGCTGTCACTACCTATAAAAGCTGCCTTGGCTAAGATCCTATTAACTTTAGAACACATTAATGTATGTACACACTAGGTTCATAATCCCAAATATTCAATCATACCTTCTGGAGCTTTTTCGGAGGTTCCTGCGTGAAATGTTCTTCGTCGTCACCGAATGTACAATCTTCTGTATTATCTATGGTAGCCTAAAGAACAATATAATATTTGAAAAGCTTTAAGCAAATGTCAAATTTCATATTATATGTGCATATTTACCTCCATGTTGTCCTTGCTTTGCCTATTTTGTGAATGCATTCTGAGAAATTGCATTTGCTGAAAACACCAAAGTTTGGGAACGTAGACATCGCTGATTCCCACCCCACTTTTCTTTGACTGTTCTATTGCACGTACTTCTTGCATGTATTGCGTTCGCAAAACTCGCCACTTTCCTTTAATTTCTTCTATGGTAATAACTTGATTATTTTTCCTGAATTCTTCTAGAATATGATTAAAAGCTTGAGCCTTTTTTACTCTGTCCAAATACTCTGGTGATTTAACATGGTAAATGCATGGGTTCTCCTCGATACACACTATTAATTTTTCAATTTGTTCCCGACTCCATTTCACCGACATTTTTTTTGTTTTTATTTTGTTGAAAACTTCAAAAATACTTAAATACTTAACTTTTTTGAAGTACTACATAATTTTTGCGCTTCGAAATAAATTACAAAAAGAAATGTCAAACTACTATTTTGCAGCCAACTTCACGATAATTTTTTTATTAAACTTGATGGTACGGTCAAGTCTGCGCTTTTTCCATTCTCTTCTCCCCGTTCTCCCACAAACTCAAGACTTGACGAGTCAAACTTGATGTGTGTAAACTGGCACTTACAAAGCCATTTGTTAAAGGAACACCGATTAATGCTAAACTGAGTAGAGTGAACGCAAGTGCTGTATAAGGCATTGATTTCTTGAGTCCCGATAAATTCTCTATTTTTGTTGTATCAAATTTGTAAGAAATACATCCTGCAGCCATCAATTAAGATGTTTTTATTGTGCTGTGGTTTACTATGTGAAGAATTGCTGCAAATACACCTGTTTTTGAGTTAAAACTCAGTGCTAAAATTATATAACCAATTTGGCTAATACTAGAGTGAGCAAGCAGTCTTTTTATGTCTTTTGCGGTTATTGCAAATATTGATAATTATCACATTGTCCAGTAGCGGCTTAAACAAGAAAAATTTTTGATGAAAAACTGTATAAAAGATTCTGATGAAAACATATATCATCACTTTTGTCACTGTGCCTGAAAAGAATATGCTAATGAAACTTGGCGCCTCACTATATGCATTAACCAGCCAGCCACCTGCTTAATGGAAACAGTGCCATTTTGATTGAGAGACCAACAAAAATGAACAACGTGCCAAGTTTTATGATGTTGTTATCGTATAATGGAACTATTCTTTCAGCCATGTCAGACATATTGAGCGTTCCAGTCATTGAATACAAGAGCCCGATGCCAAATAAATAAAATGTTGCGCCTATTGTTCCACTAATTAGATATTCAAATGCTGCAACCAAGGCTTTTTTATCCCTTCCCATTGAAACCAAGAAAACGGTAAAGGTTAAATATGTCGTTTGTTACTAGAATCCTGAGCAGTCCGCTTAAGCACAGTAGAAATAGAGGGTGAAAACCAGTGATTTTGTTTTTGCTAATCTCTTTTTCGTTAATATAAAAGCTAATGGGTGATTTTATAAGAACTATCGGAAATTTAAAAAAAAAACCCCATAAAATTTAGAAAAATGCATGAAATATTTATTTGGATCGATAGTTGGGTCGATATAATTTAATGTTTGAAGATTATTTCATGCAAATGTTGGCCGCGGCTGCGCCTCAAATGGTCCATCCGCTTAGTCCAATTTTGGTATACTCTTTCCAACATTTCGGCCGGTATCTCACGAATAATGTTGGCAATGTTGGCTTCCAGTGCGTCAATCGAAGCGGGCTTGTCGCTATGGACATTAGCCTTAACATAGCCCCACAAAAAATAGTCTAGAGGCGTTAAATCGCACGATCTGGGCGGCCAATTGACTGGTCCCAAGCGTGAAATAAACTGTTCACCGAACTCGCCTCTCAATTGGTCCATTGTTTCGCGTGCTGTGTGGCATGTGGCACCGTCTTGTTGAAACCACATGTCATGCAAGTCAAGCTCTTCCATTTTGGGCAAAAAAAAAGTTTGTTATCATCGCACGGTAGCGCTCACCATTCACAGTAACGTTGTGATTCGCATCATCTTTGAAGAAATACGGCCCAATGATGCCGCCAGCCCATAATCCGCACCAAACGGTTGTTTTTTGTGGATGCATTGGTAGCTCTTGCAATGCTTCTGGCTGCTCTTCACTCCAAATACGACAGTTTTGCTTGTTCACGTATCCATTCAACCAGAAATGAGCCTCGTCGCTGAACACAATTCTCCGATAAAAAAGTGGATCTTCATCTAACTTTTCAAGAGCCCATTCACCAAAAATTTGGCGTTGTGGTAGGTCGTTTGGCTTCAATTCTTGCACCAGCTGTATCTTATAAGGCTTCACACCCAAATCCTTCCGCAAAATTTTCCACGTAGTGGAGTAACAGAGGACCAATTGTTGCGAACGGCGCCGAATCGATAATTCACGGTCATCACCAACACTGGCCGATACGGCTGCGATATTTTCTTCAGTTCGCACTCTACGTAAGCGTGTTGGTGGTTTAATGTCCAACAATGTAAATTTGGTGCGAAATTTTTTTACAATAGACCGAATAGAAGCCTCAGTAGGTCGATTACACTGACCATAAAATGGAAGAAGCGCGCGATGAACTTTCTTAACAGAGCACGCATTTTGGTAATAAAATTCAATAATTTGCAAGCGTTGTTCGTTTGTAAGACGATTCATGATTAAATTATAGACCAAACTGAAGATGTTTGACAGTGACACAAGATACAAAATGTGCGTGAGCTGTCAAAACTAGTGTTGCCAAAAAGATAATAGCAAAAAAATCACTCGATAGTAGACACGGCAGCTACTGTAAATATAGTTTCAAAAGAAGTTAACGCATTTTGCTATATGATTATAGGTCTAACAGGCGGAATTGGGGTAGGAAAGAGCTTTGTAACTAATTGCTTTGAAGAGTTTGGTGCTGCTGTGTTTGATGCTGATTCTGTTGTACACCAACTTTATAGAGTGGATAAAAGCATAATAAGTTATGTAGAAAAAGTTTTTCCTGGAGTGGTAGTAAATGGTGAAATGGATAGAACAGTACTGTCTAAATATTTCTTAGCCTATGATGAAAATTGGAAACAATTTCAATCTTTGGTTCACTCTGCTGTGCTGCGTGAATTAGAATTTTTTATTGCTAAGGAAAAAAAAAACCGATAGAAAGCTTTTAGTTTTAGATGTGCCGCTTCTAACGAGTGATTTTTTTGCTATTATCTTTTTGGCAACACTAGTTTTGACAGCTCACGCACGTTTTGTATCTTGTGTCACTGTCAAACATCTTCAGTTTGGTCTATAATTTAATCATGAATCGTCTTACAAACGAACAACGCTTGCAAATTATTGAATTTTATCACCAAAATGCGTGCTCTGTTAAGAAAGTTCATCGCGCGCTTCTTCCATTTTATGGTCAGTGTAATCGACCTACTGAGGCTTCTATTCGGTCTATTGTAAAAAAATTTCGCACCAAATTTACATTGTTGGACATTAAACCACCAACACGCTTACGTAGAGTGCGAACTGAAGAAAATATCGCAGCCGTATCGGCCAGTGTTGGTGATGACCGTGAATTATCGATTCGGCGCCGTTCGCAGCAATTGGGCCTCTGTTACTCCACTACGTGGAAAATTTTGCGGAAGGATTTGGGTGTGAAGCCTTATAAGATACAACTGGTGCAAGAATTGAAGCCAAACGACCTACCACAACGCCAAATTTTTGGTGAATGGGCTCTTGAAAAGTTAGATGAAGATCCACTTTTTTATCGAAGAACTGTGTTCAGCGACGAGGCTCATTTCTGGTTGAATGGATACGTGAACAAGCAAAACTGCCATATTTGGAGTGAAGAGCAGGCAGAAGCATTGCAAGAGCTACCA
This sequence comes from Thecocarcelia acutangulata, assembly GCA_914767995.1. Classification (NCBI taxonomy): domain Eukaryota; kingdom Metazoa; phylum Arthropoda; class Insecta; order Diptera; family Tachinidae; genus Thecocarcelia; species Thecocarcelia acutangulata. The sequence goes on along the minus strand of OU612099.1, from coordinate 9,088,896 downwards.
ATGCATCCACAAAAAACAACCGTTTGGTGCGGATTATGGGCTGGCGGCATCATTGGGCCGTATTTCTTCAAAGATGATGCGTTACTGTGAATGGTGAGCGCTACCGTGCGATGATAACAAACTTTTTTTTCCCCCAAAATGGAAGAGCTTGACTTGCATGACATGTGGTTTCAACAAGACGGTGCCACATGCCACACAGCACGCGAAACAATGGACCAAATGAGAGGCGAGTTCGGTGAACAGTTTATTTCACGCTTGGGACCAGTCAATTGTCCGCCCAGATCGTGCGATTTAACGCCTCTAGACTAATTTTTGTGGGGCTATGTTAAAGCTAATGTCTATAGCGACAAGCCCGCTTCGATTGACGCACTGGAAGCCAACATTACCAACATTATTCGTGAGATACCGGCCGAAATGTTGGAAAGAGTATGCCAAAATTGGACTAAGCGGATGGACGATTTGAGGCGCAGCCGCGGCCAACATTTGCATGAAATAATCTTCAAACATTAAATTATATCGACCCAACTATCGATCCAAATAAATATTTCATGAATTTTTCTGAATTTTATGTGTTTTTTTTTTTAATTTCCGATAGTTCTTATAAAATCAGCCATTATTAGAAACAAAATTCTATTTATATTGCAACCTTATTGCTTTCGCCCATGCAGATAGCGTTATGCAAGCTCAAAGACTCAACGAACGCAACTTAGATAAAGAAAAGCTAAATTTAATCTTCAATGTTCAGTTATCTATTGAGGAGAAAAGGAAGATGAGTGACTTTATTGTCGATACCAGTGTAAGCAAAGAGTATGTTTTTTCTCAAGTAAAAAAAATAGTGGATTCATTAAACCTAAACACGTAGCTTTACGTCATACCGTCACTTGGCCGCTAACAAGCAGCGGGATGATGGTTGTCATGGTAGTACCTTCTCCTGTCATCCCAGTGCTTGACACTTGGATCTAGCTTTTTGGTAATTTTATCGAAAATGTTTGCTCCTTTACAACCAGTTCTCCTGGATCCAAGTGTCTGGGTACTGGGATGAAACCCTACTTAACCGTCATACTGCCGCGGTATCTCTCAGCCACTAACACGTACCGGGGTGACGATTGTCGATAAATCTAAGTTACTTTAGCAACAGTTATTCTCCACTAAATTACTCTGAATTTTGGTTATATTATTTGCGGATTTAACTGCTGAAATCTCAAATTTTGAGCTTGTGTTCAAAAATGATTCAACTGACCTGCCAAAAAAATCATATCCAGATATTGACCCGGTTAACTCATCTTTTGCAGAAACTAATTTCCTTGATATGTTACTTTCTTTACATTTACTATCTAAAATAATTGAGAGTATATCAAGTACAGATTTATCATAATTACTCGATAAGGTGTTGTTTTGCTGCATCCAATTTCTCTCATTTTCATTAAAAATATTCACAAACTCTAGTAAATAAAAGATGCGGTCTTTTATATTTTTTGTATTCCTCTTGAGATCATCTAAAATCTCATCAACATGCTCTACATTTTTTTCAATAAAATCAGCTATTACAGCATTATTGATTATTTTATTACGGTGCATATTATAGCGCTGTGCTAAGGTTTCTTGCCACTCACTAACTGCTTTAACAGTTAGTATCAATCTTGGATTTACTTCATAACTAAATTTAATCCTCTTCCATGCATCTTTTGGGCTAAGTAAATACTTATTTATATCAACTATTGATTCCATCTCTTCTTGAAACCAACCCATCCTATTATTTTCTTCAAGTTTATTGCACAATATTTGGTATAGACCATATAGGTGTACCACGTCGTTTACTGCATAATCTAACTGATCTTCGGACAACGGACGCCTTAACCAATCTGAATTTTTAGCCTTAATTTTATCCAGTGCTATTCCTTGATATTGCTCCACTACTTTTGAGTAAGCAATAAAGTCATGATAATAATGACAAAACATAGCAGCAACTTGGGTATCAAAAATGGGAGTGGGAATACATTTAAACACAGTGAGTAAGGCTTCTATATCCTGCCGGCAGCTATGAAACACTTTGGTTATCCTATAATTTAGCATTATTTTCTTAACGAATGATAAATCAATTTCTGGCACTAATGCGTCTACAATAAAACTCTTCTCTCCGTAAAAAATTTGAATTAACGATAATTTTGGGTAGTAGATTAAATTATTTCTAATGAACTCCGTGTCAACTGCTATAAATTTTGGCTTTTTTGCTATCAACCCCTCACACATGTCCTCCAGCTCCGACGTTATATTAATTAACATATGTTTTTTATTCAGTGGCTCTACTTTAACACTTATATTAAATTTTTCCAATTAATAACTTCTTGCAGAACTTCCTATCACTCATTGGTATCACAAAAATAGCCTTTTCCACCCCAATCCCAGTGCTTCCTTCTCCTGTCATCCCAGTGCCCTGACTACTTGGATCTAGCAAGCTTTGCTTGCAAATAAGTCTAATACGCGTTGCATTTTATGACAAAACACAATTGGAGTTACATGCAAAATAGATCCCAGACTCGGATGACAAAAAAAGGAGCACTGACCTCTCTTGGGCTCTTTTAGCCATAAACATTAAAAAATTTACCAAATAAAAAAAGGCAAAAGAAGCCCTAGGGTTATTATCTGCTTTAAAATATTGGCGTTTTTCATGTTTTAAACGCTTGACAAGCAAGATTTAGCTGCTTTTAATTGCAAATAACCCACGCTGCAAATGTTTAAGAAATTTACTAAGCAGAAAAAAAGACAAAGAACCCCCGGGTTAGCTAGTCTTTCACTATCCCTGTCGACTATTGGCATTTTTTGATGTCTTGTAACGCTTTATAAGCGCGCTCAACTTATTTAGATAAAAATCTAGACGTAGATGAAGTTTTGTAAAGACATACAGTATCTATATACTTCAAAAAATTGAACATAAGACGCCGGTACATTAAGTAACCCTCACCTTTTGCTAAACCCAATTTAATAGTCGTAGAGTGACTTGCAGTCGAGGTCTGCCCAAATTATTAATTATCAACGACTATCCGTCTCTCTAGAGCCAAAATTATTTCTCTACCACTTTTTATCTCTTAAAATTTGTAGTTTTGTAACATTATTTTATATTGTTTAAGTAATTAAAAGTCAGTTAAAAAGTCGAGTGCAAGAGCCGCAGAAGGCAAACAGCATAAAAGCGACAAAATAAACTCTGCCATTGAAGGCAATAAAATAAAAATCAAAACGTCTAGCAATTTTTCTTTGGAAAAATTATCTTTGGCTTTGGAAGTCAAACTACCCCAACACCTTTTAATCTGCAGATTGGCGAAAGCAAATACAATAGCTTCAGCTTCATGACAAGGGGGCTGGCGGAGTTTGTCAAGGAAGTTTTTTCGTTTCTGTGGGCTACCTGGATTAATATTATATAGAAAGTCTGCTGCCAATAAAGCCTAAACTTACCAAATATAGGGTGTTTTTTTAAGCCCGATAGAACTTGAAATTGTAAAAAATAACACAAAAAATTAAATTGTAATCAAAATTTTTTTTTATTCGAAAGATCAATACGTGACATTAACATTTGAAAATGATTTCGGGCATATGGGCACCGCGGCTGTTCTTGACGAAGCGCATTCTGGACGTCCAATTTTGGGCCACTTTTTCGAGCACTGCTGGCCGTATGTCACGAACAACACGAACAATGCTGGCCTCCAAGGCGTCAATTGTTGCTGGTTTATCAGCATAAACCAGTGACTTCACGTAGCCCCACAGGAAATAATCGAGAGGTGTCAAATCGCACGACCTTGGAGGCCAATTGACAGGTCCATTTCTCGAAATCAACTTATCGCCAAATTTTGATTTCAGTAAGTCGATGGTTGCGTTCGCCGTATGGCACGTAGCGCCATCCTGTTGAAACCACATCTTCTCCGGATCAATGTCATCCATATTTTCAAACAAAAAATCATTGATCATGGTGCGGTAACGATCTCCATTGACCGTAACGCGAGCTCCGGCCTCATTTTTGAAGAAATAAGGTCCGATGATGCCACCAGCATGAAAACCGCACCAAACAGTGCATTTTTCTGGATGTAATGGAGTCTGTAGGGTCTCTTGTGGATTGGTCTCACTCCATATGCGGCAATTTTGCTTATTAACAAACCCGTTAAGCCAAAAATGCGCCTCATCGCTGAACACAATTTTGCGTCTATAAGTTGCGCGAATCGACGACTGATTTTCAAAGTAAATTTGGATAATTTCGTAGCGTTGTTCAAGCGTGAGTCTATTCATGATGATTTGTCAGAGTATATTGAAACAAATAAAAAAAATGTTTCATCAAAATTTAATTTTTTGTGTTACTTTTTACAATTTAAAGTTCTATCTAGCTTAAAAAAACACCCTTTACATTTCTGTAGATTCAGATCTACTTGACAAAAATCTTTATCAGATTCTCCTTGTAAAATTTTTACTACAAACGTGCCACCACAAGATTCGGGTGCCATGTCAGATAAAATTACATCAAATTTTTGATCCTTGAATTTTTCTCTTAAAATTTCAAACTCATTTATAATATCACATTGTATAAACTCTACTCCATTAATTGCGTTCATTGGTTTTATGTCAAGAGCAACCATATTTGCACCTTTCTGAGATGCAACTTGTGACCATCCACCAGGAGAAGCACCAAGATCAATAATTGTTTGCCCTTCTTGGAATAATTTAAATTTGTTATCCATTTCTAACAGCTTATATGCTGAGCGTGACCTATAACCATCCTTGCTAGTTTTTTGCACATAATGATCATTCAAATGACGATGTAGCCACTTTGTTGAAGATAGTTTTCTGCCTCTAGCTGTCTTTACTCTAGTTTTTATTGCTAATATTCTACTTATTATTGATTATATTTTAAGCTCTTTTTCAACTACTTCTTTTACCAGTGCATGTAGATATTTATTCAGCCATTCTGAGAGCTGAGGTTTAAAAAGAGATGTAACTAATTCTTCAACAGTACGGTTCGCTTTTTTTTTTTTGTTGTTTATGCTGTAATTCGTTTTGCATTTTTCCAAGCAACGCTTTGATCTCTTCCATATTCTCTTTTAAAATTAGATGATCGTTATTTTGTGCTTGTAAGCCGCTATTACCCGCTTTGTTGTTACTCATTTGGATATTATCGTACAAATAAATATCTTTTTTTTTTCTTTTGAATTGTAGCTATGGCCTTTAAATTGGTTATTGTTGCAAGCCATTACAAGCCTCACTTTGGTCATCATTATCAATGTCCTCTTTTTCATTATTTTCTTTTTTGCCATCTTCTTCTATTTCTTCTGGATACTCTTCCTCAAGATATGGCACATCATCATTTTCATCCTTTATTTCTGCTTTATCGTTACTCGCGTTTTTACCCGATATAGCTTTTTTTATATCTTCTAGGATATCTTTTACAGATTGATTACCTTGTTCATCATGCATAGTGCTAATACCATTAAATTTAGAGGTTTATACTATTTATCATAAAAAGCAAGTTGTAAACACTAATCACATAATTGCTTTTTGCTTCAACTAAGTCTGAACGTGCTTTAAGTAATGAATCCTCAGTGTCCAAAAGGTCAGATGTACTCTTTAAATTTAAGTTTACTTCTTGCTCAACTCCTTCCAATGCTAGAGCTGCTGCTTTTTCCGCTTCTTGACTTGCTTTGATAATGGCCTTTGCTGTCAATACATGATTCCAAGCATTTACAACTGCTTGTTCTATATTTTTTACCGTTTCATAATAATCGTAGGTAGATTTTTTTGCATCCATTTTAGCTTTACTGACACCAAAAGCATTAACTCCTCTCTTAAAGATTGCAACATCAAGAGTAACAAGTAAGAGTGTGGAAAATTCGGCTGGGCCGAATCTAAAATACTTTTCACAGTAGTCACGTATAAGAACGCGGTTTAGGCTATATCTCCGGTATATATGTACCGATATCGGAAATTTCCATTTTCCATATTTATACAACCTTATTTCGTTACCAGAACTGTTTTTAAGTAAAAAAAGTTGTTTAAGTGCACTAACGCGACATTTTCATGAAGACCGCGGTTTAGGGTATATCTGGGGTATATATGGACCATATATCGGGCATTTTCATTTTGTATATTTATCTAACCTTATTTTATTACCAGAACTGCTTTGAATGAAAAAACGTTGTTTAAGTTCGCTTACGTGGCATTTTCTTGAAAAACCCGGTTTAAGCTATATCTCGGGTATAAATGGACCGATATCGGAAATTTTCATTTTCCATACTTATATAACCTTATTTTATTACCAGAACTGCTTTTAAGCAAAAGAAGTTGTTTAAGTTCGCTTACGCCGCATGTTCATGAAAACCCCGTTTTAGGCTATATCTCGGGTATATATGGACCGATATCGTAAATTTTCATTTTCCATATTTATATAACCTAATTTTATTACCAGAACTACTTTTAAGCAAAAAAAAGTTGTTTAGCTTCGCCTATGCGACATTTTCATTAAAAATCCGATTTGGGCTATATCTCAGGTATACATATATGGACCGATATCTGAAAAAAAATTTTTTTTTGCCTTTAAGTCACCATGCTTAAGCGTGGTAGATTTTCGTAAATTAAATGAAAAAGTTGTCAATGACAAATTTCCCTTGAGCAGAATTGAAGATGTTCTCGATAAATTAGGCCGAGCGAGATATTTTTCTACGCTAGATATGACAAGTTCATTTCATCAAATCAGTTTGGATAAAAGTTCAAGACTATTGACTTCGTTTTCAACAAGAGATGGTAATTTTCAGTTTAAAAGATTACCTTTTGGCCTTAAAATATCCTCCAACAGTTTTCAAAATATGTTAACAATAGCGGATTAGATGCTGAAGCATTTTTGTACGTAGATGATATCATCGTATTTGGTTGCACGGTAAAATTTAATAAAAGTGTTTGAGAGATTAAGAAAATATAACTTGAAGTTGAACACAAACAAATGTTGTTTCCTGAAAAATGAAGTAGTTTATTTGGGCCACTTGATTACAGACAAAGGGATATGCACTGATCCAAATAAATACAATGTCATAAAAGACTACCCCGTACCGAAAAATGCTGACGAAGTCAGACGATTTATAGCCTTCTGTAATTATTACAGGCGACTCGTAAAAGATTTTGCATTGATAGCCAGAAGCCTAAATCAGTTGTTAAAGAAAAACACGCCATTTATATGGAGTTCTGACTGTCAAAAAGCGTTTGAAACTCTCAAGTCAAAGCTCGTAGAACCACCAATTCTACAGTATCCTGATTTTGGAAAACCGTTCATATTGACTACTGATGCTTCCAATTATGCACTTGGAGCAATCCTTTCCCAGGGCGAAATTGGTCAAGATTTACCGATATCGTACGCAAGCAAGTCTTTGTCTAAGCACGATTTAAATAAACCCGTCATAGAAAAGGAACTTTTAGCCATCCATTGGGCAATCAACTTTTTCCGTCCGTACCTATACGGTAGAAAATTTTATGTTGTTACTGACCACAGACCTCTCGTGTCGTTATTTTCCCATAGAAACCCGTCGTCAAAAATGACACGAATCAGATTAGATTTGTGCGATTATGATTTCGAAATATCGTACAAAAAAGGTAAAATGAATACAAACGCAGACGCATTATCTCGAATTGTTATAAACAGTGACACCTTAAAAGCAATGATCCCTACTGAAGCATCAAAGATTCTCGCTATAACGCGAAGTATGAAAAAGGAATCAAAACAGATACACACAAATATTGATGGAAGTCACGTTGCTACAGAAAAGCCTGATCAACTTTTCATGTGGGAATGTACGTCCATAACAGACATAAAAAACATGAAAAAGCTTCGATTTAACGCAGATAAAACATTTAAACCGCTGATTACAGCCAACAACACAGAAGTAATAGTTAGGTGTGGTGATAGTCCGATGAACGTCCAGGCGTCCTTGGAGAAGCTTATACCAAAAATGTTGTTGGAGGGTACAAAGGAACTAGCTTTGAAGGATGATGATAGTATATTTAATATAACTCCCATTGAACAATTTAAAAATATATTCAATAAATTAAAGAGAAAACGTGAGGAAAATTTGAGAATTCTGCTATATAAAGAACCAGTACGAATAACCGATAAAAATGAGCAGAATAATTTGATTTCGGAATATCACAATGCACCCGCAGGAGGTCACTTAGGCATCAGGAAAACAACTTTGAAACTCAAACAAAGATACATATGGAAGAACATGTCTAAAATGGTCAAAAAAACACATTTTGAATTGTGAAGACTGTAAAGTAAATAAACAAGTCAAACATACGAAAGAAAAGTTAATTATAACTGACACCCCAAACACAAGTTTTGAGGTCATCTCTAAAGACACGGTAGGACCTCTGCGATTTTCTAATCAGTTTAGATACGTTTTAATACGTTGCCCTATTGAATCAAAAGATGCCAGGACAGTTGCAAAAGCTCTAGTTGAACATGTAATTTTAATTTACGGAAATTTCAAGATTCTTAAATCGGATAAAGGCACTGAGTTTGCGAATGAGCTAATATCTGAGGTGTGCAAATTTTTAAAAATAAATCAGGTTTTCAGTACACCTTATCATCACGAAACGTTTGGCTCAATAGAGCGAAACCACAGAGTACTTAATGAATTTCTCTTAAACTTTTGCAAAAGTGATGAATGGGATCATTGGATTCCTTATTTTTGCTTTTCGTATAATACAACGCCACATGTAGATACTGGTTACACACCATTTGAGTTGATATTTGGTAGGTTGCCTAACCTCCCAAATGACAAAATTTTCAATTTCAAACCCATTTATGACACGGAACATTATGCAAACGAGCTAAAAGCTAGACTGCAATTCTCTTTTAAAAGAGCAAAAGAACTTATACAAATCGCAAAAGAAAAACGCGTTAATCAATCTTCTAAAATTAACCCTTTAAATTTGAAAGTAGGTGACTCTGTACTTGTAAAAAACTTTAATCGAAGAAAATATCAACCGCCTTACCACGGTCCATATAAAATAGTTGAAACAAAGGGAGTAAACTCTATCTTAGACATAGGAAATTCTCATAAAGAATTTCATAATAACAATTTGAAAAGATTCTAATGAATTTAATATATAAAAAAAAAAGTATTTTTACTTTTAAGATCTACATTGCAACCTTGAAATATTTACCCCATTTCATTATTACTTACATAAGACTGAATTTTCAATTGTTGTAAGAATATATTTTCAATGTTTGTAAAAATTTTAAAAACTTTTTCTATAAAAAAAAAAATTTATAAATTTTTCTTAGGGGTTAGGGTGTAGTGTACACATACTATAAAGTATTAATAAGTCGACGTATACCTACTTTATTTAGTATTATTATAAATACCGTATTATTATATGTAGTTTTTACAAATACTAAATTGCTCCGGATAACAGTTTTTGTTACCTTGCCTTCCTAGTTTCCCGTCCTGCTACCCCTGCTATTCTGCCTGTAGGTATTGTTGTTCCTTGCAGCGCTAAAATCATTGACCTATCTACTATTGCTGTTGTTATTGTTGTAAGACCTGTTATTATGATAGTTGTTTGTGCGATTGTTGACGCTGTACACATAACCATTGCCGTAAGTGCTACCAGCACTGCCGCGGTAATTGCTGCGATAAGCATTCCTGTTTTCTTGGTTACGATTTCTCTGGTCAGTAAAATTCGCAGGGTATCTGCGAGAGTTGTAACGACTTTCATCGTAACTTCTCCCAACTCTAAATATGTTGTTGTTATTGTTGTTTATATTTCTTTCGAGAGACATACACTTTTCTACGGCTTCATTTACCGTTTTTGGTCCACTTGCAATTAACAAATTTTGATACTCTATATTCACTCCTTTCATAAAAGCGTTAAGAGCCATATTTTCACTCATTTTGTATACTGCCTGCTTTGTCTCAAGAGTAGGATTTTCAAGAGCCTTTATTTCAAAGTCACTCAGCTGCTCGGATAGTACGGTGACTCTCTCTCTAAATGCAGATATACTCGAATTCCCTTGTCTTAAAGTACCGAATTCTGCAATGTTCTAGGATTCGGGTATGCTTCTATCATAAGTTTTTTTAAACCGGCAAAAGTGACTGGTCTGTTTGAACGACCTAACACACTTCTCACATGTGATGTTAATTTGAAATATCTCTTTGTCTTCTGCCCTAAGCATATCATGCAGTTATTCAGTCTGCACCAAAAAGTCATCTAAAGCTTCATATGAACCTTTAAAAACCTGTAGGTTCTTGCCCACAATTGATATGTCAAATTGTGCCATATTTCCAAAATTTTCAATTTCAATTTGCGCTAATGATTCTTCTTTAATCAACAAATTCTTGATCAAATTTAAAACCCTTTCGTATAATTCTTCAAATTTATGTAAAAAACTCTTTTCTTTCTCAAATTCAGTTAAATCGTTACTTATTTTATTCACTTCATGGGATATAAAAGCTAATCGCGCCAACTTATCTTTTTTATGTTCAGGGGAGTAAATCCTATCTTTACTTTTTTTATATTTTTCTCTAATTTTTCTAGCTCTTAATAAAATTCATTAATAATATCCATTCAATTACAAATAAATTATTTTAGTTACAACTTATTACTAATGGTAGCACTGTTAATATATAATATTAAAAAATTTAAAAAATTCAACTTTGTGCAATTATCAGTTTACAACAATGGCAACATTGATCTTAAATTCGTGATACCCACTATCGTACTAATATGGTAACACGACTATTGTACCCATACTTGGCATTACTTTTTTATACCCTTCACAAAAATGTAAAGTTGTGTGATATATATAAGTTTGTGATTCCGTTTGTAATTTCTATAGTTTTTTCCTGCGACCCTATAAAGTATATATATTCTGATTCAGAATTAATGGAAAAGTCGATTAAACGATGTCCGTCTGTCCGCTGTTGAAATACCGTTTCTGAGAAAACCATTAGACTTAGAAACTTTTTTCTTCCACCATTCTTTTACCCCATCGATTCATGGGTTTGCTATTGAAATTCAGTAATATCGGTCCACGTATAGCTGAGATATATTCAAAATTCCGACAAAAGCCATTTTTTTTGCAGTTTTGTATGAAAATTTTTGAAAACAAAAGTTGTTCGTTTTGCTTCAAACTTCACACACTTATTAAGCATGGTGACTAAAAGACAAAAAATTTTTTTTTCAGATATCGGTCCATATATACCCGAGATATAGTCCAAATCGGATTTTTAATGAAAATGTCGCATAGGCGAAGCTAAATAACTTTTTTTTGCTCAAAAGCAGTTCTGGTAATAAAATTAGTTTACATAAATATGGAAAATGAAAATTTCCGATATCGGTCCATATATACCCGAGATATAGCCCAAACCGGGTTTTTCATGAAAATGTCGCGTAAGCGAACTTAAACAACTTTTTTTTGCTCAAAAGCAGTTCTGGTAATAAAATAGGGTCATATAAATATGAAAAATGAAAATGTTCGATATCGGTCCATATATACCCGAGATATAGCCTAGACCGGGATTTTCATGAAAATGCCGCGTAAGCGAACTTAAACAATTTTTTTGTGCTCAAAAGCAGTTCTGGTAATGAAATTAGGTTACATAAATATGGAAAATGAAAATTTCCGATATCGGTCCATATATACCGCAGATATAGCCTGGAACGGTGTTTTCATGAAAATGCCGCGTAAGCGGACTTAAACAACTTTTTTTTGCTTAAAAGCAGTTCTGGTAATAAAATAACGTTATATAAGTATGGAAAATGAAAATTTTCGATATCGGTCTATATATACCCGAGATATAGCCCAAACCGTGTTTTTCATGAAAATGTCGCGTAAGCGAACTTAAACAACTTTTTTCACCTTAAAACAGTTCTTGTAATAAAATAAGGTTATATAAATATGGAAAATTAAAATTTCCGATATCGGTTCATATATACCCGATATATAGCCTAACAGGTTTTTTGTTGAAAATGCCGAGTAAACAACTTTTTTGTGCTCAAAAGCAGTTCTGGTAATGAAATAAGGTTATATAAATATGGAAAAAGAAAATATCCGATATCGGTCCATATATACTCGAGATATAGCCTGAACCGATTTTTCCAATAACATTTTTTTCTTTGCTGAAAAGCAGTTCTTGTTATAAAAGAAGGTTACGAAAATAGAGAAAATTAAAATTTCTGATATCGGTCCATATATACCCGAGATATACCCTAAATCGGGTTTTTCATGAAAATATCCCGTAAGCGAACTTAAACAATTTGTTGTGCTCAAAAGCAGTTCTGGTAATGATATAAGGTTATATAAATATGGAAAATTAAAATTTTCGTTATCGGTACATATATACCCGAGATATAGCCTGAACCGATTTTTCCATTAAAAAAATTTTTTTTTTTTTTTTTGGCTGGAAAGCAATTCTCGTTATAAAAAAAGGTTACTAAAATACAGAAAATAGAAAATTCCGATATCGGTTCATATATAACCGAGCATATTTAGGTCACATTTTTAATATACTATACATATTCGTGACTATCGTGAAGGGTATTTTAGATTCGGCCCAGCCGAATATACTACATTCTTACTTGTTAATTCTTATCATCATCATGGCTTGTGTAAAAAAAGGCTGTAAACTAGAATCGGATGACGAAAGAATGATTACATGTTGACTTTGTCATGGTTTGTGTCATTTCAAATGTAGTGGACTGCCCACACTTGTAGCTGAATCTCTATCTAAGCAAAAAAATTTGCATTGGCGGTGTAACGACTGTCAGAAAATCGGCAGTGAGTTTTACCGCTTCTTTCAGAGCACAAGAGAAAGTTTTCTCAAAATGCAAAATAATCTAACAGCTTTGTAAAATCAATTCAATGAGTATGCTCAGCTTTTTGAGGAATTCGGAGTCTTAAAAGGTTTAGATAATCCAAAGTTACCATCTCCTACTCGTCGTAAATCTCCAAGAATTGCAGATAAAGAGAACTCTTTACAAAATACTACGCAAAGACCTAGTAGCTCTGTGCAAAATGTTCAAGATATTCCATTGATTGTTCCAGATCTATCTTCCCCCATCGGGTCTGTGCCAAATGGTCCTAACGTACCGTCGGCGATTAATTTAACACAGGATGCTGTTGTAAACCTTTATGGTCATAAGCCTCTTCATGCTGTTATGCCAAAGAAAACTATCTTTGTAAATCATTAATGAGTGAACTTTTTTAGTTATATACATACATATGTACGAGATTAACTAGTTGTGAGTTCGAGTCCAACTTCAGTCAAGAAGAAGGATTATTTTTATTTAATTATAACAATAATTGCTGTGAAACAATAAGACCAAAGAAGAACAGAAAAAATAATTGAATACCATTAGCTGGGGGACAACTAGCTGTTTCGTAGTCGCTACACTACTCATCAGCACCCACTGGGATTCGAACTCGGGATCATGTGAACATGATGTATTTTTAATACGGCCGCTTTAACCACTTCAGCCACCGAGCTCTTTAATTATTCTTACGTTAATGTTTGCCACATATTGATCATATTGATCACAGCAATTATTGTTATAATTAAAAATAATCCTTCTTCTTGACTGAAGTTGGACTCGAACTCACAACTAGTTAATCTCGTACATATGTAGAAAACTATCTTTGTTTCTCGTTTGGAAAGTGAGACTTCCTCTGATGATGTAGATTATTATATACGTTCTAAATTGGGTCATGCTGTGGATATTTCGATTCATAAATTTAGTTTTTCGCAGCAGAGATCGATTTCATCTTTTAAAATTACCGTTTCGGCTGATCTGTATAAACAAATCTTGGAATCTAAATTCTGGCCAGAAAACACTTTAGTTCGTGAATATGTCTACAAGGAAAGAAGATTTTTTAATAATGTTGGTGTTCTTCCTCATAGCAATGTATCAAAAAACTAGTTAGTGCTGCTGATGGCTCGATATCATTTCTGTACCAAAATGTTCGTGGCCTTAGATCTAAATTGTCTGATCTTTATATTGAGAGCTTTAATTTTACTCACCAAGTAATAGTTTTAACAGAGACATGGCTAAATGAATCCTATTTTAATACTGAAATACTTAATGACAGCTATAACATTTTTCGGCGGGATCGAGGTTCTCATGGAGGCGGTGTTCTTATTGCGGTCTCCAATAATATCTCGTCAGAGCTTTGCGTGATTGACTCGTTGTATAATATAGAATTTATTTCCGTGCTAATTAAACTGAGACATAAAAGGATCTACGTTACTTGTTCATATATTCCTCCTTCATTCTCGCATTCTATTTATAATCAACACGGCGAAGTCATTAGATCTATTGTTGGATCATCAAATGAAAATGACTCTTTTGTAATAATGGGCGACTTTAACATGCCGTCAATTTCGTGGAAGTATTTACCTGATGAACGATATTATGTTCAATCCTCACTGAAAAAATCATGGATAGATTTTTTTAACAATTTATACGAGGCTGGCCTTTATCAAATTAATGGCACACTAAATGACCACGGTAGGATCCTTGATTTAGTCTTTGTTAATGACAGAGAGGATAGTTACATAAAAAAATCAACTCCCGTTTCTCTTCCTGAAGACCGGCATCATCCTGCAATTGAGTTAATTTTATCTGTGCCATCAGAGCAAGTTTTGCCATTGACCTGTATTGCTGTTAAAGAATTTTCTTTTAAACTTACTGTATGTTAAATCAACTTATTTGGAATACGGACTGGAGTAACATATTATGTTACTCTTCAAGCTGTAATGCGTCTTTGCACGAAATTGTTGAAAAATTTTATAGCATAATGTTTTCTTACATGGATATACATATGTATTCCTAAGCATATTAGAAAGCCTTTAAATGGACCACCATGGAATAATAAACAACTCTCTATGGCTAAAAACAAAAAAAATAAATGTTACAAAAAATTCAAGCTGTCTGGATCATCAATCTTAGACGTAACCCAAAAGCTTTTTACAAATTCATAAACTCGAAGAAGAGAATGTCCGGATATCCTAATGTTATGTGGTTTCAACAGAACGGCTGACTTCCAAAACGTCATTTACTTTGTGTTTGAACAAAGAATCATATTTCATAACGCCGTAGTACAATAATTATACAATGTAAACCATTTCAAAACGTCGCCGCCAAGTAATTTTAACGCAGTAAGAAAGCAAACAAGGCATCGGTTTTATAGTTGATGCATTGCTATTTAATTGTTGACGCGCCTTTATTAAAAACAAAAATTTATAACAATGACCAATTCACAAATGTAAGTAAACCGTTTTTTTTGCAAATATTAATAAATACACCGAATAAATATTTTTTCAATATATTTCAGCGACAATAAATGGAATCATCAGCAGAAAAAATTGCTTCTCGAAACAAGATTAAGAAACGAAGCAGATTTCTGTGCAAAACGCAAGAAGAGGACCGTTTTATGGGAAAAAGTTCTGAGGGAAATTAAGGAAGTTGATAATTCCTTTCCATTCACGCGTGATGACGTTACTAGAAAGTTTTTAAACTTCTGCGTAACATACAAACGCATTAAAAAGCGCAACAACACTTCAGGGGAAGCAGCCACAACTTGGGAGTTTTTTGACGAAATGGATGAAGTCTACGGTTCCCGGTGTGACGTTTCTGTCCCGGAACAAATTTTAGAATCTTCGCTTTGTGAAGTTCTTACAAACTCACCGGTGGACAACAGTTCTGAAGAAGTGGCTGCATTACCACCAGAACCTGCTCTAAAAAAGAAAAAATGTGAAATTTTAGAATTTTTAAAGCAACAAGCAATCAATGACAAAGATGCAGTGCAACAATTAGTAGAAATAGAAGAGAAGAAGCTGGAAGTGGAAAAGCAAAAGCTGGAAGAAATGAGAAACTTGCGTATTTTCCTAAGTGGACTGATCAATAAAAATTAACTGTTACGAAAATCTTAATTTAGTTCCGTGTTAAAAAAGAATTGCACAATTTTTGTTTATAAACTTAATTTTAGTTTTATGCTGTGGCAAAAGTGAATTAAAATACAGTTTTTACGTTTGTAAATTACTAAAAATTTAGCAGCTCTTAAAGTACCTGAACATGAAATAGTCTGTGAAATATTTTTAGATATTTGTACGATAAATAAATTATCTATTGATCTCAGATTAAATATTAAAGTGTTAATTCAAAATGAAAATAGAGCTTTATTATTTTAAATATGTGCATGGTATGTATGGAATATTTACATGGTATGGAATTTTTACTGACATTTTTTATGTAAGGCCTCATCAGCCAATATAATAGCTTATCAAAACTTTTGCGATAATTCTTCGATTTGTTTTTAAGCTGAAATAAGCATTGTCAACTCAATTCTCTTCATTTTAGCCTCTTCTCTTTGTGAAGCACTCCTGCCCTGTACTTCGCTATTAATATTGTATTTTGTTCTGGTGGCTTCATCCATAGGGTCAATTTCGTCAACATTTGGTCTCTCGTTTTCAATTATCACATTGTGAAGTACCATACATGCCATGATAATTTGCTTTGCTAGAGCTAGGTTTTGTATCTCGATGTAATTTAAAATACGGAATTTTTTTTTAATATACCAAATGCCTGCTCTACAAAAACTCTTGTCGAACTTAACACATAATTAAATTTTTTTTGCTCTCGTGTGAGGTATCCATTATCCTTATATGGCGTCATTAAAAAGGTTTCTATCGGATAAGCACCGTCTCCCAACAAATGACATTCAGGTGGTATTATTATATCCTTATTTATTATTGATATTCGAATTGGACTGTTGTGCCACACAGAGGCGTCATGACATCGTCCGGGATAACCAACAAAAGCGTCAATGAACTTCATCTTGCTGTCGACAATAGCCTAGAAAAGTCGTTAATAATATGATTGCATAAGAAACAACGAAACGGGAGTTTACCTGCGCTACTATAGAATATGTTCCCTTTCTATTGTAGTAACTGATGCTGTCCCGTAGTGGTTGCGAAATCCGGATATGGGTTCCATCTATGCAACCAAGTACAAAAGGGAACGGAAGCGCGCGGCTAGCCTCAAACTGATCCATAATTACTCTTTGACTTATCTCTGTCGATGGAAATGTAATCACCTTATTCTTTAGTAACAAAATCGCCTTAAGTGTTTTTTTAAATGACCTATACGCTGTAGCTGCTCCTATACCAAATCGATCAGACAGTTCTCTGAAGCTGTTTTGATTGCTTAGCTTCCATAAGGTTAGGTAGATTGATTTGGTCAAGGACAGACAAGGCCGTCCTGTATCGCGCTTAGGCCACAAAGGCTCTAGTAAAATTTTCAATGCCTAAAAAAATAAAAAATATTTAGAAATGACATTAGTAAAAAACTAATGTATTACCTTAAATGTACTTATTTTCATTCTAAAATGGCTGCTGAATACGTCGTCAGGCATTTTTGAAATAACCTTCCAAAAGTCAATAGTTCTTGGTACCTTTCGCCGATGAACTTTGTTTTTCTGCATTAATAAAACACATTTTTTTCTTTTTATGCGCTGTAGCAAAGCTATCGAAGGTTGCGCAAAGTTTCCATTAGAAACCTCTGATAAATTAAAGAAATTATCGAACAAAATTTTAAATGCTTCACTCTCCATTTTTGTTTATTTTTAACACAAATATTATTTCTCGAATATGATGCATCGTATCATCTTCATTTCAAAACGTAAAGGTAAACAAAGTACATAGTTGCACTGTTTCGGAACTTTGCATATGAAAATGATTTAAATACAGTAGCAATACTGCATACAAACTTTGTATACGAACGTTTTGGAAGTCAGCCAACAACAAGTCATCTAATGATACAACTATTTGTAATATGTTTGCGGATTTTTTCTCTTCTGTATACTCAAACGCAACTTATGATAACTCAAACGTTTATCCATTTCGTCTTGCTGAGAGTCAGTCTATATCATTACCAACTTTTGATGAAGAGACAATTATATCTGGCTTAAAGAAACTTAAATTTTCATACAACTTTGGTCCTGACAAGATCCCCAGCTGTATTTTGATAAACTGTGCTGAAGCAATAGCCATACCGTTGACTATTATGTTTAACATATCGACCAGATTTGGTTTCGTCCCAACTATTTGGAAAACATCCAACATAGTTCCTCTGTTTAAATCAGGCAACAAAGCAGATATTGAAAATTACCGTGGCATTGCAAAACTTAGTATAGGGTGTTTTTTTAAGCCCGATAGAACTTGAAATTGTAAAAAATAACACAAAAAATTAAATTGTAATCAAAATTTTTTTTTATTCGAAAGATCAATACGTGACATTAACATTTGAAAATGATTTCGGGCATATGGGCACCGCGGCTGTTCTTGACGAAGCGCATTCTGGACGTCCAATTTTGGGCCACTTTTTCGAGCACTGCTGGCCGTATGTCACGAACAACACGAACAATGCTGGCCTCCAAGGCGTCAATTGTTGCTGGTTTATCAGCATAAACCAGTGACTTCACGTAGCCCCACAGGAAATAATCGAGAGGTGTCAAATCGCACGACCTTGGAGGCCAATTGACAGGTCCATTTCTCGAAATCAACTTATCGCCAAATTTTGATTTCAGTAAGTCGATGGTTGCGTTCGCCGTATGGCACGTAGCGTCATCCTGTTGAAACCACATCTCCTCCGGATCAATGTCATCCATATTTTCAAACAAAAAATCATTGATCATGGTGCGGTAACGATCTCCATTGACCGTAACGCGAGCTCCGGCCTCATTTTTGAAGAAATAAGGTCCGATGATGCCACCAGCATGAAAACCGCACCAAACAGTGCATTTTTCTGGATGTAATGGAGTCTGTAGGGTCTCTTGTGGATTGGTCTCACTCCATATGCGGCAATTTTGCTTATTAACAAACCCGTTAAGCCAAAAATGCGCCTCATCGCTGAACACAATTTTGCGATAAAACAACGGGTCAGTTGCCAACTGCTCTAGAGCTTAATCGGCGAAAGAACGACGCATACAATGGTCTCGTGGCTTCAATTCAATGATTTGTCAGAGTATACTGAAACAAATAAAAAAAATGTTTCATCAAAATTTAATTTTTTGTGTTACTTTTTACAATTTAAAGTTCTATCTAGCTTAAAAAAACACCCTGTATTATTCCCAAATTTTTTGAGAAATTGATAACTGAGCAGTTGTGTTTTCATGTGTTGAGTATAATATCTCCACATCAACACGGTTTTCAAAAGGGATGCTCAACCACCACGAATTTGTTTCAATTCACTATCGCTGTAAATCGAGGACTATTTCAAAAGAACCAAACAGATGTAATTTATACCGATTTCTGCAAAGCGTTTGATAAAGTGAATCATTCACTTCTTGTAAAGAAGTTGCAAATATTGGGTTTTACAAATCAAGCTTTAAAATGGTTATTTTCATGTTTGTCGAACAGGAAGCCAAATGTAATTTTCAGAAACGTAATTTCAAAAAATATACAAGTACCTCCCGGTGTACCACAGGGGAGCCATCTTGGACCACTGCTATTTTCGCTGTATATTAATGATTTGCCAGATGTAATAAAGTTTTCAAATGTTCTAATGTATGCAGACGACGTAAAAATCTTCCTATGTTATAATAACTTTTGGGATCATAAATTTCTTCAAATGGACTTAGATTCGTTTTATAATTGGTGTAAAGTCAACCTGATGGAGCTTAATTTTAAAAAATGCAAGCAAATGCACTTTTGTAGAAACAATCCGAACATCGTTAATTATTTTCTAAATGGTTATAAAATTGATACCGTGGACAGTATAATGGATTTAGGTATTTTATTTGATCCAAAAATGAGTTTTATTCCGCATATCACAGCTGCAATAAATAAGGTCAGGGGTACACTGGGTTTTATAAAACGTTGGTCCAAAGAGTTCGCAGATCCGTACATTGCGAAAACGTTATATACTGCACTGGTTCGTTCTATATTAGAATATGGATCGATTATTTGGGACCCTATCTATCAGATTCATTCAAAGGCAATTGAATCAGTGCAAAATCAGTTTCTGTTATTTTGCCTTCGAGGGTTACGCTTCAACCCTCAAAATTTGCCTTCGTATGCGGCTCGTCTAGCTCTCATCAAGCTACCTACTTTGAAAAGCCGTAGAACTAAGCTCAACGTTTCTTTTGCTCTGAAATTTATTAATGGTGATATTAGATCTGGATTTTTGGTTAATGAAATTTCATTTAACATTCCTCAACGCTCATCCCGGTATTTTTTTCCGTTATTTGTGGAATTTTCCAGAGTTAATTATGTTGATGCTGACCCTCTCAGGAAAGTGTGTATGCAGTTCAACCAACTGTTTGAACTAATTGATTTTTCATTAAATCTAAATGTTGTAAAGAATTCAATCATTGTCTATTTAAATTCATAACGTGTCTCTTTGTTGTTTATACCAGTGCAGTGTTGTTTATGAACAGTGCTAGTTCATCAATTCCAACTCTTTTAAAGAATGACCAAGCATTCACAGACCCGGTTGACCAAGCTAACCTGTTGGCTGAAATCTTTGCAAGCAATTCCTGCTTGCCGGAAAGCAGTCAGCCACTTCCCGAGCTCGAAAGAGTATCTGTAACTATGCCGAAGATATTCTTCCGGGCGCGAGCAGTTAAAAGGGTTTTGGAAGACCTCGATATAAACAAAACTCCTGGACCGGATGGCATTCCAGCACTGGTCTTGAAGCAGTGTTCTTCTACGCTTGCGCGTCCATTAGCACGCCTTTTCAGCATACTTTACCATACTGGTGAGTTTCCATCGTGCTGGAAGGTTGCTAACCAATACCCAAAAAGGGTATGGCAAATAACCCCGAAAATTACCGCCCAATTGCAATTTGCTCTACACTCTCCAAAGTAATGGAAAACATGGTTAACCATCACCTTATGAGGTATCTGGAGTCGCATAAACTACTTTGTGATCGTCAATATGGATTTCGTAAGGGTCGTTCAACTGGCGATCTTATGGCATATCTCTCAGAGAAATGGTGCCACTCAATCCAATCAATGGTAGGGTGGTGGCTCTTGATATTTCAAAAGCGTTTGACAGAGTGTGGCATGGTGCACTATTGGCAAAACTTACTGCTTTTGGTGTCGGTGATGACTTCTCTCGGTTTATATCGAGCTTTCTCAGAGATCGCTCTATACGAGTTGTTATAGATGGGGTATCATCAAACGAGTTCAAGATTAATTCAGGGGTACCGCAAGGCTCCGTTCTTTCTCCTACCCTATTTCTTATTTTCCTCAACGACCTTCTCTACCAAACTTCCAACCCTATCCACTCTTTCGCGGATGACAGCAGCATTTGTCACTCGTACTCTTTTAGTTATAGGCCCAGCCTATCAGAGATCGCTGCCAAGAGACTAAATATGAATGATTCACTGAATAGTGATCTTCTATTGGTCTCTGAATGGGGTCGTAAAAACAGGGTCGCCTTTAATGCTCGTAAGACCCAGTGTTGCTTATTGACGCACAAACAAACGACCGCTAATGCTGCTTCCTCTGTACTCATGGATGGTATAAATATTGAAGAATCGGATGCTCTTGATGTTCTTGGAATGAAGATACAGTGTGACGTTCGCTGGAATGAACACAGTTTTCATATCTCTAAAGAAGCATTCAAGTGCCTCGGTTTTTTGAAACGGTGTAAGATGTACTTCACTCCATCCGACCTCCTTACTATTTATACCACCTACATCCGACCGAAAATGGAATACAACTCTCATGTTTGGGCCGGTGCCTCAAAGTCTGTTTTGGGGTACTCGACCGTGTGCAGGAGAGGGCGAAGAAGCTCATCGGTGACAGTAGGGTATCCAACTCTATTGACTCACTGGAGCATCGACGCAGTGTGGGATGCGTTACTCTGTTCTATCGATACTACAATGGATTTTGCTCTGACGAGATTAGGGATCTTGTTCCCGAAACGCGCACATTTTTACGTAGCACGCGTTCATCGTCTAGAGCTCACCCATTTGTGGTCGATTGCCCGGGGAATCGTACTACGCATTACAGAGAGAATTCGTTTTTCAGCCGCACGCTTCGTCTGTGGAACAAGTTGCCTGCAGAAGTGTTTCCTGTCTGTTATAACGTTGGAAGATTTAAGTCAAATGTTCACAAACACTACTCCCGCTTTCCCCCTCCTCACAACCTATTTTCCTAGTTCTGGTACAATGCACTGCATATGTAGGGGTCATCCCCTGAGTACTGGTCCAATATAAAAAAAAAAAAAAAAAAAAAAAAAAAAAACCTGCTATTTAATTTGGTTTTACATATTTTAATATTTATATACACATGTACACATTTACATATTATTAATGTCTGTAAGGAATATTTCCATAGGCAAATGAATAAATAAATAAATATGTTTGTTGCTTGAAGATACTCCTCACATGTCGCGTTTAGCAAATTGTGCTTAATTCTAGCTTTTATCAAAATTGCCGAGCCTCCGCAAGATCTTCCACGGGCATTTTTAGTATTATATAGTGTGTAGCCATTAATTTGGAAATAGCTGTTAGTTGTCAAATGGATTTAAGCAATCAACATTATGTCGATTTGCTTTTCCATAAGGAAGTGCTCAAGTTCATTTTTGTGTTGGCGGATGCCGTTTGCGTTCCAGAAACATATTTTTAACCAACTATTTTTTTTTTAAATAGTGGATTGCATTTTCAGAATTTTCTGCATCATGTATGTCATAGAAACCGTAAAAGTATTTATAGATTGAACAAGAGTCTGCAGAGTTGTCTCAAGATTGCTAAAATTTTGGTCGGAGTTTTGAAGCTTGGGCTCCTGATTCAAATTTGGTTTATCGGATTTTATCACATTTGCATGAGACATTTGTTTGGGGTTTTGCACGTTTATATGGCTGGTTGACTGGCGTATCTCGGGAAAATTGCTTGTAGAAATGGTGTTTGTCCTATTTGTCATTGACCTCTTGAAGTGAGTATAGACAGGGCAACCTCTGTAGTTTGCAGTATGGTTACCTCCACAATTACTGCATTTTTTAACGATCGAATCAGTCTTAGGTTTTTTGCACTGTGATGTACCGTGAAGTTCTCCACACACAACTCAAACTGCGGGCAACTTACAATAGGCCTTAGTGTGGCCAAATTCTTGTCAGTTTAGGCATTGAACGGGCCCTAAACGCTTATGAGACTCCTCAACGGTAACCTTACGATGCAAAGATATTTGAGATTATAAATTGGATGCACTTCATTCTCTATTCATCGACATTTCCCAAACTTTTGATAAAGTGTGGCACGACTAGTCCGATTTTGACATCATTTATATCTACAAAAGGGCCAATCCCTTTTATAACGCCCTGAATACTTTTGGCACTTTTAAGCTGATATCTGTAAAACGATCGTTTCTCCTTCTCCAGAACATCAGACAACTTTCGGCATTCATTTTCACTGTTTACCTGGATTTTCGTTTCATTGATGCTTTCGCGCTTAACCGATGTTACGTTAAAGTGTCTTTGCCGATCAGAGGTAGGCTCTCGCAAATATATTGGTGGCGGCTTAAAGGTTTTTTAGATACTGTTGGCTCATCTCTTTGAAGTATAGCAAACCTATTACTATCCGTTGCCGAAGTCCTATTATCATCTTTAGAGATTTTCGGTTGAGATATTTTAGCTGATTTGTGGTTTCGCTGCCTTTTGGCCATGGTTATGTACCTGTCCATGCCTACTTGTGTTTTCGGCTTATCAGCAACAATTAAACTGGAAGATGTTTTGTCTTTAGTTGTAACAATAATATTTGGCGAACACGATCGCAGGCGTTTCCTATCTCTAGAGACAAGAAATTTTCTAATGATTTTTTCACGGATCCTTCCTCAGAAATCCAAAGGCTTTTTTTTAACCAGAGCTAAGCTCTTTTTTCAGAATTACATCTGATAGGTACACTCATGCAATTAATTGCTTCTATTTTTTATTAACAATTTAAAACGGTATTAAAAAAAAATATCACAAAGTTTTTCTTTTAAACAAAATCACTGTTCACCTATTACGGTTTTTATTTAATCCCGTTTTATTTTTTTACTTTGCGGTCAAAAAACAAACACATCCGTTCACTATCGAAGCTAAGTTCCAATTTTCACAAAGCAACTTTATTTGCGCAATTCTTGAGTTTGTGGACAAATAAGCGAGGAAAGAGTGGGAAGTGTAAAAATGAGTACAGACTTGCTTGTACTCGGAAAGTCGTTTTGTGCTATCATTCGTAATGTCAGAAATTTTACATTTTCTTTCATTTGTGTTTCTTTTATGTATTGATATGTTGTCCGTGATGAAAGTAAAATCGGCGCGAAAATGTGATATTTTAATTCATTTGAAAAAAAAAAAAAATTTTTTTAATATTGTGGACAACCTCAAAAAATAGACAGCAGTATTACTTTAGAGGAAGTGAAAATTAAATGGAAAAATTTGAGAATGCAGTACATGCAAGATTAAGAAAGTGTAAGCAATAGAAAACGAAAATTGCTCAAGTAAAATTGCTGTCTGAACGTAAAAGCAAGTTTAAAAGAAAATTTGATAAGTATTGCGCAACTAAAATTGCCTCGTGGAAATTGGGACTAAACAACGACCGACTAGACAAGAATTCATGTTTTACACATATGACTTACACAAATGTACAAACTTTTAAAAATAGTTATGATTTTTTATTTAAAGTATTCAACAAAATAAAAAAGGAACAATTTAAATTCATAACTTTTCATATGTAAATGTTAAGTTTTAAACAAATTTATGTAATATGACAAAGTATTCATCCACTTTTGTAAGTTTAAAAGTTATTTTTTGGAAATTCTCAGTACTTTACCCAAAGCCCTTTTGCTTTAACACCGCTCTTGATAAGCTGTGGCGTGCTTTCGGCCAAATTCTCGATGATTTTTTTTTAGGAATATTCGACCACTCCGTTTGAACTTGCATTTAAAGTGGTTGCTGCATTATCATACCACACAAGATGTTTTTTTGGTATTTGCTCCAGAGACCTGCGCCGAAGCGGCTATAGCCGACTAAGTCGAGCCGCCGATGATATTCGATAGCCGCCGCCGCCGAAATTTTTACGGCTAATTTCGGCTAAAAATGAGCCGCCGATGATAGGTCACGAAATTATTAAATATAAGACAAATTGTACGTTTTGTAGCTATAAATGCCAAACTTAGCTTAAAACACTTGTGTATAACACAATGGATAAACATTTTCTGCGCACCACATTTAGTGCTTCTTGTTCGTCAGAACAAATTAACGATACTCTAGCGATTTTTGAGACTATCGTAATGTTTTCACCGAAAGAAATTAAAAAAGAAACATTGTTTACTTTGATACGGCAACAATGATAACGTTCGTTTTTCGTTTTTAATACGGTAACTCAATCAAGTGCAGTGATGCAAACTCTATGATAATTACCGCTTTTTACGGTAATACGGTAAAAATAGTTATTAGCTATTGTACTCTATTGTACTGTATCTCTTTTTGTTTATATGTTTTCTATTTTATCTACATACACACAAACATATATATAAAAATCTTAAAAATATTATATGATCTCGAGGTTATAAAACAATAATTAAAAGCTTTTTATTCAATATTTCGTTTTTCTTTAGAAAACTTCTTACGGATTGTATTTGTTGATTAATTATAAAATCGAAAAAATTTTTCTGACATACATACACACATAATTACATTTAACGTAAAAATAATGATATTTTACTTCCTATCAAAACATGTTTGATTTTATAATTAATTAATACTTTCCTTAAGAAGTTTTCTAAAGGAAAACGAAATACAAATTGAATAAAAAACTTTTTAATTATTGTTTTATATAAAAATATTATTATATTTTATATAAAAATATTATTTATTTTTGTTGTTTACTAACTTTTATTGTTTTTTATTAAATAAATTGTTTATTAGATAAATTTAATAAAATAAATATGTAAACAAGATAAATCAACATTTTTTAGTTAAACCTGCAAAAAAAGGGGATATTTATTAATAACTATTTATGTGGTTAAATATAACTGCTGCCTCAAACAGCTGATTTTAAAACCCAGCATACGATGTTTAAAGTACCGTAATAATTTTAACGGAAATAATTGCGGCTTAAAAAGCATAGTGAATCGCACTACGTATTTTTATTAGACGCAATTTGTAATGTTTCTATAATTGCAATTCGTCTATTATTGAAAACTATAGTTTCTGTTCAACTATGTAAAACGCCACATAAATTCTTAAGGCGCTTGAATGTAACAAATAGAATTGTGTAAATATTTATTAAATTCAGTTTTCTTGTAGACCTGTTTTATTCTCAAATAAATTACTATATGCGATCTTCTACTTCATAAAAAATTAAGGCCAAATCAAAGCTTTATGTAAATTTAATTAGTTCCGTTATTGCATTCCAAGTGAAATTTTCACGTTGGAGGTCTTGTTTTAATTTCCGTTTTTTTAATCTAAACTGCTAATAAAGTTTTAAAAGTTCCACGTGGAATGTAGAATATGTTTTCAGAAACTCATGTTTAGGAACAAATATTTTTCATTGATTTTTAGCCGATTTTTTATAAGAGCCGATGGGAGCCGGTCAAATCCTGGCTATAGCCGACTATGAGCCGCCGCCGAGTAATATATCATCAGCCGCCGCCGCCGATAAAAATGGACGGCGCAGGTCTCTGATTTGCTCTGGTCATTGCAATGTTTGAAATTTCTGCTTAGACAGCCATTACTTAACAATCTTTGCCGTATACTTCAGTTCTCCATCACCTTGAGAAACAATTTCTTAAAGTGCATATGCACTTTGTTCTACAAAATCGATTAAATTTTCTTCAGGGATACAAAAATAATGTTCTTTTTTGTAGACGATTTTTACTACTGGACCTAAAAATCAAACCAAGCCCAAAACATCAAGCTAGCACTGCCATGCGTACGTAAACAGCCCGCATAGCTGCGGGCTGTTTACGTACTTACGTGTGGTATAATTGTTTTTGGTCACTTTAATAATTTGATATTCTAAGACCGCAAATACTTTTTAAATTTTTGTTTGCAGTTTAATATGTTAGCAAAAATAGTACTTGTTAAATTCTATCTTGCCTTTAATGGTCCTAAAGAATGAGGGAGAAAATAATTGTATTTTTCCTATTGGTGCTGTCAGATTGAAGAAAAACTTATGCATTGACGTGTTACAAAAATTTAGCTAAATGTTCAGTTATAGCACAAAAAAAACAATTGTTGCATCCTTCATTTAGTATTAAGCAGTATAAGTAGAAAACCAAGTTCATTATAGGTATGTATTAGTGTTTTAAAATAAAATTTTGTTTGTATGTATCCAGAAGTGATTTTCACTGTAGATAAGCACAAACTAAAAGAGGACCTAAGCAGCTTTTCATTCTTGTTTTAATTAATTATTTAATTTATTTTTTATTATATTTCGTTGTTAGCCCCACTGCTTTATATACAAAACCACAGTTTATTGGCGGCGTTCTGTTAATAACATATGGTCTTCGTTGCTGCGCCCATAGTGTACAGCCGTACAAATTTTGCAAATTTACTTCAATATTATCAGTCGTATAGCAGCTCTGGGCTGAAGAACAGATCCTCGCCTCATCGTAATTATTTCTTAAGTGCAGTCAGGCTGTTGTTTGTTGTTCGGTCTTCGAGAGTTTTGCGTCTCACTCGCACTGGTTAACGGTTTGCCTCAACTAACTGTATTGGTTTACAGTTTTTTTTAGAGGTTATTCATTATCAACCACGTGGAAACTTCCTATGTGAAGGCATAGGTCGTTATAGTTAGTCACAGCGACGCTACAAAAGTAATGTTAATACCATCTTGGGCATTATGGTCTTTGTCACCCCGCACATGCTGAACATCCTATACTTTGCAAATTTACTTTGTAACTGTATAGTTACTAAATAAATAAATTACTTCAATATGCAATAACCATCGAAATGTATAAATGTTCTCTATGTGTAATAAACCTGAAATTTGCAGACCTTTTGTAAATTATTAATAAATGTATTAAAGAAAAAAAAAAAAAAACACAAAACTAAAAACATTATCCAAATCTTTATAAAAACTTAACTTTTAATTCAAAATGTAATAGTAATAATTATTGTACAAAACAAAACCAAAATTTTAGTCTATAATACAAGAAGATAAAATCATATTTCATTTATTGGAAATTGTTTCTGTTGCTCGTTAGATTGCATTTTACGGAAACTCCATCCACCTTGACCATCAAACTCCAGTATATGCGTATGAAATTTCCTATTATAAAAACATTATTAGCATCTTACTACTACATGGGCTGGTTTTTTATAGCTTTTTATATGACGATATTTCATATTCATAGACTTGGAAACCTTTCAAAAATATATTCAAACACTTGTAAACCTTTCAAAATATATTCAAACACTTAACATTTTGTTTTTAAAACACTGCTTAAAGCGAAATTAAAGTTATATCCGCCTCTCACGGTCGCCATCTAGGTTATTTGTATTACCTATCCGTATATTAAATTAATAGTGACCAGTACGTTTGCCGTCTTCAACATGACTGTCTGTCTCTTTATTTTAACATCAATCTTTTACAATGGTGAGTATCTTAAACTAGGTTGCCAGACTATAATTATTGATGGTGCAGGGATGGCACTACAGTATCACTTTGTTTCTACATAGCTAGCTACCAATATTTAACAATAATACTCAATTGTTTGAATGTTTGATTATGCTTTACTTCTTGATACCTTTAATATATAAATCGTACCAACTAATGGTAGCTCATTTGCATAAAAAAATTAATACTTAAGAGAAACATTTTAGTTTTTCTATAGTTGAAAAGTAATGAATTCTTTAATATGGTATAATTTATATTTATGTTGGAACATAATTTTCAAAGGTTTCCAAGTCTACTGATATTAAGTTAGCAGTTATGAAATGTCGACATATGTATGTAAGTATATACAGCTAGAAAACATAAAAACAGCTGTATGTAACAAACTCAACTATTTAATGTTATTATCATTGTCTTACCATAACGTGGGTCGATGAGTAATTGTTAGAAGAGTTATGCCCATATTTTTGGCAGTATCATAAATAGAACTTTCGACGTCAATTGAGACTGCACTCGTACATTCATCTAGTAACGCATACTTAGGTCTAGGTGGTATAAAAACAAATTAACATTGATAAATTTTATATTAACCTTTAATAATGTAATTGAAATCGTACTTGTGGTAAAAAAGACGAGCAACTGCCATACGCTGTTTTTCACCGCCAGATAAAATATCTTTCCAGTCGCGTATCACATCAAAACCATCTCTATAAATAAAATTATAGAAAAATTATTATGTAGTTTTGCTATATTTTTGCTAGATTTGAGCTTGTCGCTCATACACAATTTTGCAGCCTGAAGCAGTCAGGATTTCCACTATTATTGTTTTAATGAATAGTGAAATGAAAAAGCGTTTAAATCATCTGAGACTAAACCTATCTATGAATATGTTTGTTCGCCTGTTTCGGCTTTTATATATTTATTAAAACTTTATTTTATTTTTCATTTTATAAATTAAGAATCAAGCCAAGCTATGACAAATTATGTATATTAATATGTCAAATAAATCTTTAGTAGACATAAAATATTATTTTATGAATTTAAAAGTAAATAACTGTCTATAACGTTGAGCTAATCCGTCTATATCCTTTTTAAAATTTGCGATGCTTGCTTGCATGCCAGTATGTAGGACGGTATCAACAGATGATCTACAGATCTTGCTGGGGGTGGCTCCCCTGGATCTGGAGGTGATTCGCCATGCAATCGCCTTCAAGGTCAACAAGGAGCACCACTTCGTCCACATGATTGGATTTCTGCTCTTGATCATGTGGTTATAGGGAACCCAGCCAGACCAAAGCGCTCCTTTGGAAGCGTCTTGTGTCTGCCTGGCGGGAGCGATGGACGAATAGTACAAAAGACCGAGTAACGCACGAATTCATTCACGCAGCTGATTTTGTACTGGGACGGCCGGAATTTGGCTTCAGTCTTAGTACGGGTTTTCCACGCCGGCGGTCTACACGGGCTTCACCAATGGCAGGACCGGATATGAAACCGGCGTTACCGCCTCATGCGTTCTGGCTGTAACTCTGTGATTCGCTGGGGGTACGGCCGTCGGCATCGCCATCGGACCAGCGGACCCCTCAGCCTTTCATTTTCGGCCACCAGTCCTATAAGTAGCGCCTCATATTCGCCCACCTTCATCCCCTTTCGCGCCACCTTCCTGCCCACATCCTCGGCCATCACCTACCCCGTGATCCGCTTCATGTCAGAAATCACCCCTTCTGCCAGCATATTCTTCTTCCTGTTACGGGACGCCCTCTCAGGCGGCTTATTTGCCGCCACCACCCCTTCACTACCGTCGTCCATGGTAACAACCACTACCTCATTATCAGGAACAGCCTTCTTCTCACCCCAATGCCGGCTGCGCCCACGTGTCCCTTCACCAAGTTAGAGCCACTTGGCACAGCATCCTCCAACACAGGCTTTCTCCTAGGTTTCGGCAACAGAAGCTTCACCTTCTTTGCTGCTTCCGTATCCTACGTGGATGAGCGTTCCGACTCAGTATGTCGGATCTTCGGCGGCACAAACGGCGGTGGCGCCCTGGGGTTATCCGTCGTCACATGACTGGCGTCCCCTTTCGCTCTTGCCTTGTTGCCTTCCTTTTGCCGACATGCCGTCGGCAAACTCCGCTTTCTTAAACAAATTAAAAAATGCTACCTACCTCTGTGTAGCAGTACTACCCAAGAAGAATTCCTTATCGAATCCACAAACAATCAGCCAAGTGTCTATCTTATCCGTAAACCTTATACGCGCCGTGCCGTTAACCATTTCGTTAAATTCAAATTAAATTTCAAAATTGTTAAATCAAATGAATACCTAGAAGAAGCACAGTTCGTCAACAATTCAATTTAACCAAACTTTTGGCCGGAGGATTTATTAAATTTGAGACACCTGCCAGAAGAGTCTCACAACACAAACACACACTTTAAAGTCACTAAAGACCGTGTCGGATAAAACTTTTGCTTCGCTTTGCGTTGAAAATTCACTTTGACATCTAAGATAAAATATATATACTTATATTAAATATGTCAACATAGATCACTTTTAACGCAACGCGAAGCGAAAAGTTCGGCAACTCTCATCTTTTTACGCGTTGAAGTTTTTTCTAATAAACTTTATGCACTAAGAAAACAATTAGAACCAATTTCAGTAGTTCGTCTAATAATATTTCTAACTTCTGTTATCATAAGATATGATTGAATGTAAAAATTAACAACAATTTTTTAGGTAAATAAACAAATTGTGAGCGTTGCCAAAGTTTTTATTGTGGCATACACCTTTTGCTTTGCGCTTTTCTGCTAAAGTTTTAAACTTTACGCAAAGCGACAAAGTTTTATCTGACACGGCCTTTAGTTCTTTCAATTCAACTTAACCACACTTTTGGCAGGAGATTTT
Source organism: Thecocarcelia acutangulata (assembly GCA_914767995.1). Taxonomy (NCBI): domain Eukaryota; kingdom Metazoa; phylum Arthropoda; class Insecta; order Diptera; family Tachinidae; genus Thecocarcelia; species Thecocarcelia acutangulata. The sequence continues at coordinate 9,057,372 of OU612099.1, read as the reverse complement.
GCCAGCGAAGTCTCAACTTGCCAGCGGAGTCTCATTTCTTCTTATTTATTTTTAATGCTTTTTCTTCACTCGATTTAATTTTTCAACACTTTCCACTATGCACTTATACGTCCGAACGCTTTAACAATCAAACTGCGAATGAAGATGGCGAGACATTCTAACCTTGCCCTAAAATGGGTACGTGAACATGAGTTGGACAATGGCAACAACATCGCTGACGTTAAGCCAAAAAAAGGGACAGCCCTAGAGTATAGCGAGATATATCCCTTTTGCGGACAACCCTTATCAGCGTGTTGAAAAATAATAAAACGTGCCCAAGAAAAGTGTCTCACGGAGCCCACATGCCATATATTAAGGAATCTGTTGCCGAATATTTACTCTAAGAGAACGTTGGAGCTTTCAAAACTACCCAGATCTCACCTAAGAGTGACTGTAGCAATCATCACTGGACATTGGCCGTTTGGGAAGCATGTCAGGAAACTAGGCCTACCTTATAACCATGGCCACCATGGCGCCTCTGACAACAATTATTTACAAAATTTGTTTAATTTTCCATTAATCCGAAGTAATTAGAAAATAAATAAAATTAATAGAAAATAGAAGAGCAATTAATTCAAATTTTTAACAATACTTATAAGAAAATAATTATATAAGAGAATTTGGTAATGTTGAAATATTATTCTTTAATTGCCTAAAGTCATTATAATAAAAAATAAAAGCATATCAATATTTTGAAGCAAATACTCTTTAAATGAATTTTTAAATGTAGAAAGAGAATTAGAACTTTTAATAGCCGTTGGCAAATCGTTGAATTGTAAACTACCATTGTATTTAATTCTTTGTGTGGTTGTTTCTAGGCGACACCTTACCACTTATATATTAGATCTTTGCCTAGTGTTCACATTATGTTGGCTCATCTGTAATCGAATTGTGTTAAATCCAATGTTGTGTAGCACCTTGTAGACATAAACAAGAAGCTGTATTTTGTGTAAACCATAAACAGGCAAAATAGTACGTGCTATATCTCTATATAATAACAAAGTCGAAAAAATGTTTGGTAATTTATAAACAGACTTTAAGGCTTTATTTTGCAAAACTTGCAGCGATTTCAGATCTGCGTTTCTTTTATGGCCACAAATAAGTGCTAGATAATTAATTTTGCTTTGTATTAATGCCTCAAATATCATTAGCTTAGAGCGTTCATCAAGTTTGCTACGAAGTTTATACAAAATTCCAACAAGTGGTGATATCTTTGTTTTTATATACTGTATATGAGAGTGCCAACCAAGATTATTTTGAAGCAATACCCCCAAATATTTTACAACACTTACTTCATTAATTCGTTTCCCATCAATAATCACCATACAGTCACTACTTCTATTCTGTTGTGATTTTAACCTAATAAATTGGTTTTTGCTTGCATTTAAGACCAGTTTGTTAACTCTTGCATATTTAGACATCAGTTCAACGTCATGTGCAATCGATGATAGCATTATTGAAACTTGTGTGTAGAGATAAAAAATAGCCAGATCGTCTGCATACATAAAAATTTTGCCTCGCAACCCAATATTTTTTAAATCATTTATATAAATTTTGAAAAACAAAGGTCCTAAAACACTGCCTTGAGGCACTCCGTAATTTATTCTTTATTCTTTATTCATGTAACGTTTTAAGCCACTGCTGGCCAATGATATTAAAATCGATACATACAAATATATAGCTAATGTATAAAAATATATAATCAATAGAGCTATGTTTTCCGTTTACTCCAACATATTGCTTCCCAGCCCAGCTATGGCATAAAACCACATTTTCTCAGCCAGAATGGCGTGATCAAGCAAATGCCCTGCTGAAGTCGTAAAATATACCTCCTACACCAGTGGAACCTTTGTCTAGACATTCGCAAGTATAATTGATCACATTGATAACAGCCTCATCGGTTCCACACCCTTTTCTGAAACCATATTGCTCATCTGCTAGCAGATTTTCTTCTGCCAAATATTTTGTCAATTGTTTACACATAAGTTTCTCAAAAATTTTTTCGATTACTGATAAAAGGGCAATTGTCCGATACTTTTCATACTGATAAAATAGCAATTGGCCCATACTTTTTAACTGTATCAGCAGGTAATTCTTTAGGAACCGGAATGATTTTTTGTATTTTTAATGGTTCAGGAAAAATTGAGGAGCTAATTGAATTATTAAAAATGCTAACGATATGCGGAATCAACTCCGTAGCACGTTCCACAATAAGTTTAGGTGAAATGTTATCAAACCCTGGTGATTTTTGAATAGCAAAACCTTCAACTATCTCTCTAGCTTCACTTATATCTGCATGTTGTACTCTAAAACAATTATGGTGTCGTCGAAGCGATCTAAAATCATTCCAACTTTCTCCTGATATTGAACAAATTCTCTGTTTTAATTCTTGTATAGTTTATAAAAAATTGACTAAATATTACTGCTTTTGTACCATCGTAAATAACCGTACCGCCATGCATATCTTTTAATTTTATTTCAGGCTTTTTTCTCTTCCAAGTGTTTGATTTAGAAACTGCTAGCCCTTTTTAGGATCATGCCTAACTTTATCTAGCCTATCCTGGTAATAAGATATCATAGCATCCCTTGAGGCTATTTTGATCACTTTGCTGATTATTTTTAGTCTATCCTCAAGACTCATGTTAGAATGTCTTCTTCTTGCCATCAAAAGTTTAGATTTCAGCCTAATTAGTGATCTTATATTGCCATCAATCCACGGTGCTACATCAGCGTTTAAAAATTTTCTTCTTTTCTTTACGTTTGTTGAGTTCTCTACAGCATTAGACACACATGATATAAGCTCATCTACATCTGATGACGGATTGGCAGTAATGACAAACGAATTTAGATTATTACGCAACATTTGTTTCATAATCAAAATAGGAATTTACAACTTCTTTATAGTCAAACGTTCTAAGTTGAGACATTAACGTACAAAAAACAAAATTGTGGTCAGATAATTGGCATTCCACCGAATCAATTGTAAGTCTGTTACATAAATTACTGAAAACATTGTCTATAGACGTACCACTTGCTGGTCGAGTTACAAGTGTGTGACAATTTTGAACGTCATAAGTTTCAATTACTGTCTTAAGCTCCGCAGCATTAGATATATTAAGAAAATCTACATTCGAATCACCAACAAAAATACACGGAGATCTAGCAAAAATTTGTAGTAATAGACTATAGGGTGTTTTTTTAAGCTAGATAGAACTTTAAATTGTAAAAAGTAACACAAAAAATTAAATTTTGATGAAACATTTTTTTTATTTGTTTCAGTATACTCTGACAAATCATCATGAATAGACTCACGCTTGAACAACGCTACGAAATTATCCAAATTTACTTTGAAAATCAGTCCCGTTGTTTTATCGCAAAATTGTGTTCAGCGATGAGGCGCATTTTTGGCTTAACGGGTTTGTTAATAAGCAAAATTGCCGCAAATGGAGTGAGACCAATCCACAAGAGACCCTACAGACTCCATTACATCCAGAAAAATGCACTGTTTGGTGCGGTTTTCATGCTGGTGGCATCATCGGACCTTATTTCTTCAAAAATGAGGCCGGAGCTCGCGTTACGGTCAATGGAGATCGTTACCGCACCATGATCAATGATTTTTTGTTTGAAAATATGGATGACATTGATCCGGAGGAGATGTGGTTTCAACAGGATGGCGCTACGTGACATACGGCGAACGCAACCATCGACTTACTGAAATCAAAATTTGGCGATAAGTTGATTTCGAGAAATGGACCTGTCAATTGGCCTCCAAGGTCGTGCGATTTGACACCTCTCGATTATTTCCTGTGGGGCTACGTGAAGTCACTGGTTTATGCTGATAAACCAGCAACAATTGACGCCTTGGAGGCCAGCATTGTTCGTGACATATGGCCAGCAGTGCTCGAAAAAGTGGCCCAAAATTGGACGTCCAGAATGCGCTTCGTCAAGAACAGCCGCGGTGCTCATATGCCCGAAATCATTTTCAAATGTTAATGTCACGTATTGATCTTTCGAATAAAAAAAAAATTTTGATTACAATTTAATTTTTTGTGTTATTTTTTACAATTTCAAGTTCTATCGGGCTTAAAAAAACACCCTATACATCGATATAAGATGAAAAATTGCTAAAGCTACATTTTTGTGATCTGTAAAAAGAAATGATTTTCATAGGTGTGCCAGAAACTAGATGAACTTTTAATGATATTACTACCGTCTCGATATAATTTTTACTTTCACACAATTCAACACAGTAATTAATATTTTCTCTGATATATACAGACGTGCCACCATAAGCATCTCTCCGGCAGCAATGAATACTGTTTTAAACAGGAATTTTATACAAGTCTAATAAATCATTTTGTAACCAGGTTTCTTGAATACAAATTATGGTTGGTAGTTTGTTAAAATTTGCTATGAATGTTTTAAACTTGTTAAATTTTGAAAGAGATGATATGCTTCTAATATTAAGCGAAAGAATGCATATAACTATTTTGCAAATAAAGTTTATCTTTAATATATTTTTGAAAAGAATTAAATGATTTAAAGTAGCTATTCATATTTGTATATAAGAAATAAAATATATGCATAAACAATAGTTATAACATTTTATGATGGTGACAAGTAATCATCATCTGCGCTATCATCATCAGACACAACAACGTTCTCTCTTACATGTCCTTGAGTTCTTCTTGACGTACTTTTAGTTGACTCCAAGAGGAGTTTCATCAGTATTTTTTATAAGCATGGGCTTTGACAATTCAGCCATTTTTACAAACACTTTACCTTTAGCAGCATACACACTACGATACTCAACAGATCTCAGAGATTTTGCGTGGTTAAAAAGGTTTAATGTTTCTTTACATAGAAAATCGTTTACAAAAACCGACTGCGTTTTCTCCTTATTATTTAGTTTAGGCTTAGCTGACATTACTTTTTGCTTAGACGTGTTAGAACTAAATTATACCACAATAGTCTTGTGCTTTGAGTTTTTATTTTCCCCAATAAAATAGGCATCCTCAAATTCTTCACTTTTTAAAATTACGTCAACAGATTTCATTACATTTATAACAGCTTCAACTGCATTGATATTATCTGATACCTCAATCCCACTAGCTATACAATCATTTTTTACTCGGATATCATTCAAAAATTTCACCGATTGCTTTAAATCGTTTACTTCTGCCCTCAAAGATCTGTTTTCTTCTTGTATGGCATCAAGCTTTTTCTTATTATCTGCAATTCCCTTAATAATTTCATCAAATTGTTTAGCGATAAACGATATTGATTCTTGCATATCATTAAGCTGATTTAATTTAAGAAGTTGTTGTTTTATTGCATTTAATTCAGTTTCTACATTCCTCGCACATTCGTTGTTACACACATGACATACATAAGCTTCATCTTCATTACCCATCAGATAATCAAATTGTCTTTTATCAACTCTTGTACATAATGCATGACAAATCTTTGAACATTTATCACATTGTATTGAGTTTTCTTCATTCTCCTTTACCTCTGATTTGCATTCTCCGCATAAAACAATTGGTTTTTTTAAATTACGACGCCAACTTTTGGGCATTCTTGAAAATTGCCAAATACCTCTATCAATAGTTGTGTTCGACGTCGTTACCGCGGGAAACAGCGGGCTCCCAATTTCCACGAATAGTGTTTCTTGTGTTGAAAAATGTGCAAATTGGGTAAATGAGAAAGCTTCTCAGAGAGTAATTTGTGTTTCTCATTTTACCAGACTTTACCCGTACTTTTTTTCCGTGCAAAATGGTAAAATTGTTTGCTGTTTGTTATTTATGAAAATGAAATAGCAAAGTGCAAATCATAAAAAAAATATTTGAAAATGTAAAAATACGTTATATTTAAATAAGTTATATTAAAATAAGATTATCTTCCGTTTTTATCTAGCTCAAAATGTTTAAATAAATTGGCAAAAATGTTTCGTTTGAATTGCAACAGCGCTGTCAACTCAGCGCTTTTCACACCGATTTTAGTGGTTTTTAAAAATCGCACAAAGAATTTTGTAAATCAATGCACGATGCTTTTATTTAAGTTTTAGTGCTTTTTCTTTTAATAGTATTCAAACAATCTGTATATTTTCTACATTTCGTTTTGGCTTATTCAATAAACTGCTGCTGGCACTGATCTCGATTTCTTGCACCAAAATTTTAAAAATTTTATTTGATATCAATATACGAGTATTGCTAATTTGTTACCATCTAGAAAAAACTTTTATGTGATACGAAATTTGTTAAAACCACAAACTAAATATGCAACAATTTATTGAATAAAAAAACTTTGTTTATACATTTGTCCTCGAGGACAAGTTTTCGACAATAATACCCTCAAAATATTTGAAGTGTATTTTACGAACTGTACGATTTTTTTGTATAAACTACACAAACTGTTGCTAAACATGTTAACATTTTGGGTTTGTACAAACATTTTTGTTAATGGGGGTGTTTGCTGGTTTTTACAAATATTTGAAGCATGTTGGCACAAAAATAAACAATTTTGGATTTTCGTGCAAACATTATGAATGTAAATTTAAATTTTGTCATTTCAATGAAATTTTTGCAGAGTGAGGTAGAGGAAGAAAAAGCACACTAAGTGAATCAAGAAAATGTGTTCTTGTAACAATGTTTTGAATTATATAAAAGTTTACCTTCGTTTTAGAAATTAAAAATATAAAGATTACGGAAACAGGATATCCAGGAATAGAGAATATAACAATTTCTATCTTGCGAACTTCATATGGCGAGCAAATTGCCGCAACATAATGGCCATCGCGCGGGGACATACGGTTTGCGTAATTTATATGGCCGCTAACCAATCTCTCGGTTTTTTGAAACGGTGTAAGATGTACTTCCCTCCATCCGATCTCCTTACTATTTTTACCACCTACATCCGACCGAAAATGGAATACAACTCTCATGTTTGGGCAGGTGCCTCAAAGTCTATTTTGGGGTTACTCGACCGTGTGCAGGAGAGGGCGAAGAAGCTCATCAGTGACAGTAGGATATCCAACTCTATTGATTCACTGGAGCATCGACGCAGTGTGGGGTGCGTTACTCTGTTCTATCGTTACTACAATGGATTTTGCTCTGACGAGATTAGGGATCTTGTTCCCGAAACTCGCACATTTTTACGTAGCACGCGCTCATCGTCTAGAGCTCATCCATTTGTGGTTGATTGTCCGGGGAATCGTACTACGCATTACAGAGAGAATTTGTTTTTCAGCCGCACGCTTCGTCTATGGAACAAGTTGCCTGCTGAAGTGTTTCCTGTCTGTTATAACGTTGGAAAATTCAAGTCAAATGTTCACAAACACTACTCCCGCTTTCCCCCTCCTCACAACCTATTTTCCTAGTTCTGGTACAATGCACTGCATATCTAGGGGTCATCCCCTGAGTACTGGTCCAATATAAAAAAAAAAAAAAAATTTAAGTATTCGTTAATACCTAACAATTGGAATGTAAAATGGATATTATTTAATACGCTTATACATACATGTTACTCGTCTTTGTGAATAAAACTATTGTAAATAACCAAAATTGCCGCATAAACAGTAAAGAAAGCTTTTTTTCGAATAGCTAACTTACGAAAATATTTACTGATTAAATACTTATTTGCAAATAAGATATAAAGAGTTGTCACTGCGCAATTTCAAAGATTTCGTCACTGTGGCCAGAAAGTACGTTCTTTTCTGTGGATGTGGCACACAAAAAAAATGTTAAAAATTGCATGCAGAAATAAATACTCACAAATTTTAATTTACTTTCATTGAATTACAAAAAACATTTAATTCTTTATTTTTATGTCATTATTTTAGTAATCAAAATGCTACGCATTAATTACATTTTGAACATAAGCCATACTAAAAAAATAAAATTTTCCATATACAAATTGACGCATAAACAGTCAGTTAATAATTTGCAAATAGTTTTTATTTGCGAGTAGGCTCTGCATAAACGTAATAATTGGAAGCTAATTATTTTTTAAATCGAACAAAATTCGAAAAATAACTATGTTATTTTCCTCATAAATGAAAAACGCGTTTTCATTGGATTTCAATGCATTATAAAATTTAGAAGTTGAGAGCACTGAATTTTAAAATTGAATAAATAAATTAAACAACAGCTGTTTTTAATTTCGGGCTTGAAATGTGGTTTTTTGTGTTCCAGCAGTTTTTTTTTTTTTTTTTTTTTTGGCAAATTGTGTGTTTTCTGAGAGTATTTTTTGTTTACTCTTATTTTACCGGAATTTCCTCGAACAAAGCTAATATTTGTTAGCATACACAGAAAAAAATAGATGAGATTTTTTTTCAATCAAGTTATGTTATTAATAAAAAACCATCAATTTAATAAAATTTGCATTGACTTAATTAAATTATTATTAATAATGAATTTTTGGAAATATCTCTTAATAAAATGCAATTAATAAAAAGTTTTCAGAATTATTGACTGTTATTCAATAAATAAATTTAAAAGGTTGTCATATAATAGTGAAGAGTTGTTGTTTCATTAACAATTTTTTTTGTTAAGTATATTTTTCAACTCAATAATTTTTGCTTTTAAGTGAAAAAGCTATTTCTACTTTATAATTTTAATTATCAATCCGGCAAAAAATCTTTTTCACAGGAAATTTGATAAAAATAGTGCAATTTTTATCAAATTTCCTGTGAAAAAGATTTTTTGCCGGATTGATAATTCAAATTATAGAGTAGAAATAGCTTTTTCACTTAAAAGCAAAAATTATTGAGTTGAAAAAGTTTTCGTTAATATGTAAAATATACTTAACAAAAAAAATTGTTAATGAAACAACAACTCTTCACTGTTATATGACAACCTCTTCAATTTATTTATTGAATAACAGTCAATAATTCGGAAAACTTTTTATTAATTGCATTTTATTAAAAGATATTTCCAAAAATTCATTATTAATAATAATTTAATTAAGTCAATGCAAATTTTATTAAATTGATGGTTTTTTATTAATAACATAACTTGATTGAAAAAAAATCTCATCTATTTTTTTCTGTGTACAATTGCAATAAAATTTGAATTTGTTTTTAAAACACTTTAAAACTTTATTTAAAAAAAAAGTCTTATTGGACCACTTCAAAACTCGATGTGCCAGGGATAGTTGCCAGACTTGGCTCTGTAGAAGTTACCAAGACGTGGAGGAGGAGGAGACGAACCTTCATATCCTCGGTACGTACCCGGCATTGGAGAATCATCGTCTGTACAAACCTCCCAGTCAATCCGTTAGTCGCTGGATGATAGGATGCTCCCTGTTTATGCTTTATGGCATTTCTTTCCAAAAAATTTTGAAATTGCGCTGGAAACTGTGTTCCATGATCACTCACCAAAACTTTTAGAATATCCATTCTGGAAAACGTGAACGCACCACCACAAACAAATATTTGCCTAAAATAGGCCCGGAAAAATCCGCTCAAATAGTTTACTGGCTGGATTCCAACTATGTATCGGCTTATGCTGTGTAGATTCCGCTCCTGGCAATTGGCATTGCGTGCAATTGGTATCCTCGTTCAATTTTGAACAAACTTTTCATTTTTTTCATGTCAAAATGAGCAGCATAAAGTTCTTTTAACACCCTGCTACGTAGAGAGCTCGGAATATACACCCGTGTTCCTGGCATAATATAACGCTGTTGAAGAATAAACTCCATTTGCGAATTTTCAAAACATTGGCAACCAAGCTGCAAATAGTCGATCAGTAACCGCACTTCCTTTTCCTTTCCTGTTTCTTTACTTAACTCGCTAATGGTTGCTGCTAAATTTTGAATTTGTTTAATTTCTACTATGTTTATTTCTTCCATCATGTTGTTGTTACTGCTTTCTGGCAATCTCAAAATACCGTCAGTATTTGCATTGTTGTTTGACCGTAAACTCTTGGCGGGATTAAATATCTGGGAAATGGGTTCGTTGCCGGTTATCAGTATGAATTTTTTATCGAAGAGAACTTCTTAACGACAAAAATTATATGCTTCCTTGTCAATTTGACTGTACTGCTGAGTGCTCACCGATCCCTTGGGAAATCGATGGCTTAATACCGCGTCAACCCCATATGAGTTTTCATCCACAGGCAACACCAACATCAGTTTTGAATTATAGTGCATTAAAACGGTATCCATTTGCATTTGTGTTTTAATATTTTGACATGCGTTTTCGCAATCCCTATACCAACAAAAGTTTTCTCTTTTTTTCAACAGATTATTTAAAGGTTGTATCTTTGTACTCAAATTTTGGATAAATCGACCATAATAATATATCATGCCCACAAATGCCCTTAACTCATCCACATTTGAGGGTCTTTTCATATTTTGCATGGCAGTAATTCTTACTATCATTTTTCTTAGTCCCTGTCAATTGATTACGTACCCGTAATATGCAATTTCATCTTGCACCCAAGTAGATTTTTCGACATTGATTCTCATGTTTTACTTTTTTCACGGTTAGCAACGCCTTAAAACTTCGTCAATTCGGTTAATATGTTCATAATTTTCTGTTGTTGTTTTGATATCGTCTAAGAATATTGATACGCCTGGAGTGCCTCGTAACGGTTGCTCCATCATCAAACACCATTCGCGTCGGTCTAAATAAACCTTTGTGTGTTTTGATTGTCAGTAGTGTCTGGTCGTCCGGGTGCACTTCTAGTTGCAAATATGCCATTCAGCATAATATCTTAATAACAGTAGTAGTAGAGAGGGTGAACTGTTACCTTTGTCCACAGACACCGCAAAAACTGTATAAATTTGTGTCATTCTCATGTAATCTGAATTTGCCAAAATATTTTTCCACATCCTCAACGTTCATAATACTTACGGGGTATCGGTACCAATTTAAAAATTCAATAACACATTATTTACTTTCAAATAACAGAATATTTTAGAACGATCAGCATAACATTTAGCTCTCATTCGCGAAGTTGTAACATCTCGTCTGCCACACTTACGACTCTCTTCCTCTTCAACAAAATCGCAAATAAATTGCTCTTAACACAGATGAACCATCTCGAGCACGATAATTTTTTCTGATGAGAAAAAATTTAAATAAGACGGCCCAGATGGGTACAACTGTTACTAGAGGGACTTACGCAAGGAGCCGCGCTATTTTTCTAAGCCAAATTTTGGTGGTGGTTCTCTCATGGTTTGGGGAGCCTTTTGCGCCACTGGTACACTTGAGTTAGCTTTCCCAAGTACAAGAATGTATTCCACAGAATATATTTCTATCCTTCAAGCAAATTTAATACCATACTTTGAAAGAAAATGTAGAAAAAAAACGAATTTTTCAACAAGATAATGCCGCGGTTAACAAAAGTAACCATACCTGTCTGTGGCTGGAGTCAAACCACATTTAAAATGGCCAGCCTGTTCTCCCGACTGGAGCCCAATGGATATAAGCAATTTGAAACAATTGCGGACCTGAAAGCTGCTGTAGTTGATGCTCGGGAAGCGCTTCCCAAGGAACTTTGTGCAAAATTGGTCCAAAGTATGCCGAATAGAATTTTTGAGCTTATATTGAAAAATGGTGAATCAACTCATTGTTAATTTTTAATAATTTTAAGTGAAAGCTCCATATTTTAAATGCGGCTATAATATTGCTCAGCTAAAAACATGATTTTATTTACCAATTTTTGTTATATTGAAATAATTTGTTAAGTTTATTCTTGTTCTCCTACTAATTTTTAATAGTCTTTAAAGCAGCAAAAAACAAATTTCCTGTACTTGTTTGTGAGTGACAGAAGTTTTCAAAAATGACATACATACGTCCATAATAATGCAGCTCAGTGTATATTTACACATTCCAATATAAATAAAATTTTAAGGCAAAACAACGTTTGCCAGTTCGGCTAGTATTTATATAAAATGAATTTTTAGAGAAAGTATGAAAAATAATATCGATAACACAGTTACAGAAGTAATAAAAGATTGTGTTTAGTTTTCCTACCGCTCGTTTATGTAAAAATATTTAGTAATACTCATACTTAATTGCAATGCAATCTTTTTTTTTTTTAAATTAAGAAATATTCTTACCTTTGGGCTAAATGTTCTAGGGAGACCATTTTTAATATTAATCTTAATTGATTTTCTGAAATGCCTTTTTGTATCATATTTTCTCGACAATCGGGATAAATAATCTGGTCGCAAAGACTACCAATTGACATATAAGGCCGTTGCGGAATATAAAACATAACGGGTTTTCCTTCAACAGGCTGAGGTATATGAAGCTCACCCGAATAAATCGGCCATAATCCACTTAAAATACGAAAAAGGCTCGATTTACCACAACCATTTGGTCCTGTTATAAGTAAATGCATTCCCGGCTCGATGCATAAATTAAGGCAAGGAACAACAACATCACAATTTGGTGTAACGACAGGCACGGCAACAAGTGAAATTGACATATCAGCATTACTTTTATATATAATACGACCTTTGGCAACAGGCTTTCTATTATGAAATTCAATAATACCATGAGTTTCATTGCTTTCCGCAACAGTTGTTTTATTATAAATGCCTTGAGATGTTTCTTCGAATACTTCCAGCATTCCAGCTACTCGACAAGTGTATCCAGCGAGTGCAACAACTTCCTTATAAGATGACATAAGACGCTCAATTGCATCGGCAGCGGAAATTAACAAATTACGTGCCGTCGTTAAATACTGAGTACGTTCACTAACCGTAGAATCATTCTTTTCGAAAGACGATGATTTGCTTGAAACAGCACCAGTCAAAATCGGCAGAGACACCATTACCATGCCTGTACCCGACCATACATATTTCATAAAGAATTGCTCTAGCATTACAAACCATAATTTTTGTGTGAAAATAGTGTTCATTTGATTCACCAAACGATTGTAGGCCTGTCTTAGTTGCTGAAGCTCTACTCTGTGGCCTCCATAGAAAGCGATCTCCTCGGCATTTGTTATTATACGTGAATGTATATGTCGTAGATAGCCATATCGATTTGCCTCTTCTGACACCAGTTGACCAAACTTTGGTGAAACCACACGCATTATATGTGCAGTTAAGGAAATAACAGTAACTGATAGAGCGGGACCTTTAACAAAATTAAAGTAAATATTTATTTGATTATATGCACATTGCAAGTTAAACTATACATATGTGTATGCAATAAGTGTCCAAAATTAAGTTGAATACTAATTTGACATTAAAAATGTATATACAGTCACTCACATTTAGTCCGGCAAATATTGTTGAAAATTTATGATCCTTAATATGTATGTTGTGATGAAAGATTATACATTTAACTTTTCTCTGTTTTATCATAAAAAACTGTTATTAATAGAAAAACCGAAGAAATTTTATTTCAAGTCTTGTTACAAAATATATAAGAATAACAAAATGAGAAAAAGTAAATTCTCTGTCTCACATTGAAAGTCGGACACTTAATGGTTTGTACAATGAAAAAGTCAAATAAACTGTTCTCTACTTTTTTCTTCTTTTGTCCCCAAAACAATTATTTATTCTTACACAATCATTCGATCAGTGAAGTTTATAAAAGTGTCTATATGGTGCTATGGAATTATATTATGGGGAACCGCCTCAACATCTAAAATTGAAAAAATTCCAAGACGACAAAACCAAATTCTTCGAACGATTACTGCAGCTCCATGGTACGTAAAAAACTCACGAATTCACAAGGATCTGTGTGTTCCACTGGTAAAAGACGAATTTTCTAAGTATGCGATAAGGTATATCAGTAAACTGGAACTTCACCCAAATCATCTTGCATGCAACAAGGGATATCCTTGCCACCATCAGAACGTTAAATAGGTGATTCTACCGATAATATTCGCGCAAAATAAATCTGTTTTGTCTAGGATTTGCTGGACTTAAATAACTTTTATAATTATTATAAAGATTTGAATACTTATTGATATTTCATATTTTGAAGATTCAATAAATAAATGAATGAAAAACAAGTAAGAGTGTGGTATATTCGGCTGGACCGAATCTAAAATACTCTTCACGATAGTCACGTATATGTAAAGAATATATTACAAATTTGAACTAAATATGCTCGGATATATATGAACCGATATCGAGGAAAAAATATTGTTGCCTTGTAATCACCATTACAAAAAAAATCTTTCATGAACATTTATTTATTTATTTATTTCATTTGTACAGTAATATAAAGCCTCCGTGGCCAAAATAACAATATTACAAAGCATCATAACCTGAGAATGTACCTTAAAGATATACAAGATATATACATACATCAGCAAAACTTAAATATTATTCTAAATATGTTTCTCCCTACACATACATATATATACACACACACACACACACACACACACACACATATATATATATATATATATATATATATATATATATATATATATATATATATATATATATATATATATATATATATATATATATATATATATATATATATATATATATATATATATATATATATATATATATATATATATATATATATATATATATATCCTTGTCACTATCAGAACGTAAAATAGGTAATAAAACATTTTTGCCTAGCATTGCCTGGACTTAATTATGAATAATGAATGAACAAAAAATAAATCGGTTTTAGATATATGGACCGATTTAGGAAATTTTTGTTTTCTTTATTTTAGTAACCGTCTTTTATAACCAGAACTGTCTCAGTCCATATATACCGGAGATATAACCTAAATAGTATCCTATTGAAAATGTCGCGTAAGCGAACTTAAACCATTTTTTTTTTTTTTGCTTGAAAGCAGTTCTGGTTATAAAACGAGGTTACCTAAATACAAAAAGTGAAAAATTCGGATATCGGTCTATATATACCCTAGATATAGTCCAAACCGATTTTTCCATGAAAATAAAGCGTAAGCGAACTTAAACAACTTCTTACCAAATAGAGAAAATTAAAATTTCCGATATCGGTCCATATATGCCAGAGATATAGCCTAAACATATTTTTGCATAAATTTTTTTTTAAGACAGAACGGGTTATTAAAAAAATTTACTAAAATATACAAAATGAAAATTTCCGATATCAGTCCATATATACCCGAGATATAGGCAAAACCGACTTTTCAATGAAAAGAGTTTTTTTTTTGCTTAAAAGCAGTGAAAATTTCCGACATCGGTCCATACTCGTATACCCGAACCGGGTTTTTAATGAACATTTTTTTTTTGCGTAAAATCAGTTCTGATAATAAAATTTATATACAGATAATGAAAAATTTCGATATCGGTCCATACATAGCAGAGATATATAATAAACCGCTTTTTCCATGAAGATTTTTTTTCTGAAAAGCAATTCTCGTTATAAAAGAAAGTTACTAAAATACAGAAAATGCAAAATTCCGATATCGGTTCATATATAACCGAGATATAGCTTAAACAAACTTTTCCACGAAAATGTGCATAAAATATTTTTTTTTTTTGGAATGATGATTACAATGCAAAAATATTTTTTTCCCCCCAATATCGGTCCATATATATCCGTGCATATTTAGTTCAAATTTGTAATACTATGAGAATCAAAAGTGAGGCAACACCGGTAGTGTGTCTTGTTTTTTATATTATACATATCGATTTTCCTTTAAGTAACAAAAATATTTATTCATTATTTATAACGTTTTAAGAGGAAAATAAGTGAAATTAAATGTCATTTTTTATATTTTACAACAGAATCAATAATATATGATCAAAAGTGAGTGTACGTCAATGTATAAATTAAATGTATGTATGTCTTATTTCTCGGACATCTGTCATCAAATTCATATATGTGCAGAGTGAGTCGTATTGTGCTATCACTAGCTGCTTTACCAGACTCTATAGTGATGTCTTTGGCAATTCGTACCGCACTAGATGGGATTTATTTTTAGCTATGACAGCAATCCTTCTTTCTTCTTTTGCAGTTAACAGATCTCTTCTCTTAAAATTGTCTATTTTCTTAAAGTTTTTTCCATAATTTTTTTTTAAGAGGTGTTTTTCTAAAATTTTATAAATTTTTCGAAATTATTTACCTTTTTTTCTAGCTCTATTATAATTTTGCTTGATTCTATTAAAATTTCGTTCTCATCTTTATTAACATCTGTTCGTTCAAAGTTTATTCAAGAAGTAATAATTAAAGTTACAATGTGCTTTATCACACGTTAAATTTAAAATTGCGAATACATACAAAACATAAACGTCAGAATAAGTATACAAAAGTATAAACAGAAGAAAGACAGAGTTGCAATATGGGGAACTAATCCAACACCTGTCCACAAATCTGTATATCTTCCGGTGTTTAAAAACTAAAAACCAAAAATAAAAATTCTACTTTAATCCTAAACATTTCAGAAATTTCATGTGTTTCTGTTTGGAACAATTCTTGGTAAGTATATCAGCTGGCATGCTGTCAGTTGGAATATATTTGATCTCAATTTCATCTGATCGTACAACTTCTCTCACATGCTGATATTTAACATCTATATGTTTACTCCTTCCATGCAGTACCAGATTTCTTGCCAAGTGCTGAGCTCCAAGATTATCGCCATAAATTGCTATCGGCCTGTTTTTAGGATAGTAATTAATCTCAGTCAATAATCGCTTCAGATAAACCGCTTCTTTAGCTGCTGTCGACAGCGCCACAAATTCCGCCTCTGTACTGCTGAGTGCGATGTTTGATTGTTTCTTGCTTTCCCAACTGAATACAGAACCAGCTAAGAAAAACGAGTAGTCAGTATAAGACTTTCTATCCTCTGCACAACTTGCCCAATCTACGTCAACAAAACCTTTAGGAAGCTTTCCAGTTTTAGTATATCTCAATTTAAGATCCTTTGTTGCAGATAAGTAACGCAGCAAGTGATTAACGGCTCTCAGATGCTCCACATGTGGATCTTGATTCGTCTGTGCTAACTTACATACTGAATGTAAAATATCCGGCCTAGTACTTATTGCCAGATACATCAGCGTTCCAATAACCGATTGATATTCATTTGAATTAGATTGTTGGCAATTACCATTCTTACAAGCTATTTGAAATCCAGGATCCAGTGGGGTAGATGCTGGTCTACAAGATGTCATACCGAGCTGCTGTAGGAGATTATTTATATGCTGACTGTGACCAACACTTAGTTCTCCAACATCGCCATCACGCTTAATCTCCATACCGAGAAAATGTTTTACCTTACCATTATCAATTAACTTGAACCTTTTTGAAATATAGTTCTTAATCAAGTTTAAATCATCCAAATCTGAACAAGAAATCAATATGTCGTCGACATATACAGCAACCAAAACAAATTTGTTTACATTTTTCAAGCTATATAAGCAGGGCTCACTAGGACAGGGTACTAAACCAATTTCTCTAAGAGCATTATCCAAAGTACTATTCCAAGCGCGTCCAGATTGCTTCAAACCATAAATGGCCTTCTTCAAAAGTAAAACCTGATTTGGAGTACCTTCATTGAAACCCTTCGGCTGCTTCATAACAACTTCATTTAATTCGGTATTTAGATAAGCGGTTGATATATCTATGTGATGTAAATGGAGTTGTTTTTCTGCCGCAAGTGCAAACATCATGCGAATGGTTGAGTACCTAACGACTGGTGAAAAAGTTTCACTGTAGTTGACACCATATTCTTGGCCACACCCCTTTCCAACCAAACGAGCTTTAAATGTTTCGATCTCTCCACGTTCATTTCTCTTCACATTATAAACCCACTTACAGCCGATTGCCTTTTTTCCAGCAGGAAGGTCAACTAATAACCAAGTGTCATTTTCTTTCAATGAAGTAAACTCTCTGCACATTGTAGCTTTCCATCTTTCAGCATTTTCACTATTTAGTGCTTCATCATATATCTGCGGTACTGAAACATCGTCAGCACCAACAAAGTTTAATGTATTATACGCCTTTCTTGGTCGGCCAACCTTACCATTGTGAATTATCCTTGGCCTACCAGGACCTCTGACCCCTCCCTGCATTAAAATTTGTTGAATTTCAGCCGCATCTGCTTCACTATGCGCATCAACACCAAAACCAGCGAATTCAGATTCTGAGGTAGATTCGTACTCTTCGTCTGTTTGAGACCCCATTTATATTTTGTCATCAATGCTAATTGTTGTATTGCCGGAAGTAATAATAGCATCAAATGTTTTCACTTCCCTTTCCTCTTTTTCAGTTGATTCTGGTTCAACAATTTCAGAAAAATCTTCAGCTGAGATATATCCAAAATTCCGAAAAAAGACATTTTTTGCAATTTTGTATGGAAATTTTTGAAAAAAAATTGTTTGTTTTGCTTCAAGCTTCACACACTCATTAAGCATGGTAACTAAAACGCCATATATACCCGAGATATGCCCCAAATCGGGGTTTTCTCGAAAATGTCGCCTAAGCGAACTGAAACAACTTTTTTGTGCTCAAAAGCATTTCTGGTAATGAAATAAGGTTATATAAGTATGGAAAATGAAAATTTCCGATATCGGTCCATATATACCCGAGATATAGCCTAGAACGGATTTTTCATGAAAACTTAAAAAACTTTTTTTCCCTCAAAAGCAGTTCCGGTAATAAAGTAAGGTTATATAAATATGGAAAATAAAAATTTCCGATATTGGTCCATATATACCCCAGATATACCCTAAACCGGGTTTTTCATGAAAATGCCGCGTAAGCGAACTTAACAACTTTTTTTTTTGCTTAGAAGCAGTTCTGGTAATGAAATAAGGTTATATAAATATGGAAAATGGAAATTTCCGATATTGGTCCATATATACCCGAGATATAGCCTAAATCGCGGTTTTCATGAAAATGTCGCGTAAGTGAACTTAAACATCTTATATACCCTAGATATAGCCTAAGCCGCGGTTTTCATGAAACTGTCGCGTAAGTGAACTTAAACAACTTTTTTTGCTTAAAACCAGTTCTGGTAAGGAAATAAGGTTATATAAATATGGAAAATGGAAATTTCCGATATCGGTACATATATACCCGAGATATAGCCTAAACCGCGGTTTTCATGAAAATGTCGTGTAAGTGAACTTAGGCAGGCAGACCGCTGATTTCCCTGCATTGTTCCCAAACGGACAATGTCCAGTTATGATTGCTACAGTGGCTCTCAAGTGAGATCTGAGCTACTATTAAGTAATGACTTTTTACTTTTATAGAAAAAACGAAAACAAAATTTTGGGTCGAAATCTACTGATGAGCTGTATAAAGCAACAGCGAAATGCATTAGACACGCTTAACCAATAGGAAAGAAGAAATAAGGATATTTCCAAAAACTTCTGAGTTTTTAGAAAGTATTGGTAAAAGTCTATTGAATTGCTGGGTATAAGCAACGGAAAATGCATTTAGACATGATTGACCTATAACTTTCAATATCGTTTTATAAGAAATTAGTTTAATTTTTTTTAATGATAAAAATGAAGTTACTTTTAATTAATATAATGAAGATATATAATGATCAAAATGGAGTTACTTTTAATTACTATTATTCAATATTGAAATAATCATTTCATAACGTTAATGTTTCTTATTACCATATTATAGAAATTATTAGTTCATATCAAAGATTTTAATGAACTATCATTATTATAAATTAAAACAGCTTATTTAGTTCAAATTTGTAATATGTACTATACATTTACGTGACTATTGTGAAGGGTATTTTAGATTCGGCCCAGCAGAATTTACCACACTCTTACTTGTTTTTTTTTTTTTTGCAATTTTGTATGGAAATGTTTGAAAAAAAAATTGTTTGTTTTGCTTCAAACTTCACACACTCATTAAGCATGGTGACTAAAAGACAAAAAAATTTATTTTCAGATATCGGTCAATATATACCCGAGATATAGCCAAAATCGGGTTTTTCATGAAAATGTCGCGTAGGCGAACTGAAACAACTTTTTTTTTGCTTAAAAACAGTTCTACTAATAAAATCAGATTATATTAATATGGAAAATGAACATTTCTGATATCGGCCCATATATACCCGAGATATAGTCTTAACCGGGGTTTTCATGAGAATGTCGCGTAAGCGAACTGAAACTACTTTTTTTGCTTAAAAGCAGCTCTAGTAGTAAATCAGGTTATATTAATATGGAAAATGAACATTTCTGATATCGGTCCATTTATACCCGAGATATAGCCTGAACCGATTTTTCCATTAACATTTATTTTATTTTATTTTTTATTTTTTTGCTGAAAAGCAATTCTCGTTATAAAAGGTTACAAAAAAGCAGTAAGTGGAAAATTCCGATATCGGTTCATATATAACCGAGCATATTTAGGTCACATTTTTAAATATACTATACATATACGGGACTATCGTGAAGGGTATTTTAGATTCGGCCCAGGCGAATATACCACACTCTTACTTGTTTTTTATATTTTTTGAAACTGGTTAAATGCGCATATAGTAGTCCTATGATTGTAATTACTAAGATTATTCTAGTGCTAATACTAGCAATGTAATAAAACGAAATATAAAACTATCACCGTTGTTGACTCACTTTTGATGCTCATAGTATATACTATACATATACGTGACTATCATGAAGGGTATTTTAGATTCGGCCCAGCCAAATATACCACACTCTTACTTGTTTTTTCTTTTTTTTTATTACTTTATTTTTACTTAAATTTAGTGTAAAAGTAATGTGTTAGGAGTTGCAGTTTTTGATATTTACAAATTCGAAATTTTCTTAATTTAAATCTATTTTTATTCACACTATACCTGAAAATATATTTGACTTCATTTTTTTGGATGATCGCATTAAAGCGAGTCCTATTAACATGAGATCGAAGCAAGGTTTGGTAAGGCTACTGTATAAATGAGCGATTGAACTTGCAAATACGGAAATATCTTCAGTAAGTCTATAAAAATATTTATTAACATGAACTTTATTTATTTTAAACAAGCTTAAAACTTATTCACCTGTGATCCGCATTTTCAATACGACTATCAAGATTTGATACTCGATAGTAATTCTGATTTTTAAAATACAAACGATAAGAGTGGCGCACTAAACGTGTTCTGTAAAGATTTAGTTCTCAATATATGTATATTTTTGTGACAAATATAAATAAAAGGATAGAAAACAAAATCGACATAAAAATGTACTTACCTGAATGACAAAGAAAGCTTACTTTCCAGAAATCGAATCATTGAATTGACAAAGGTGGCTGGAATTGCAATACCGAACCATTTAAGAAGAACTAAAGAAAACTGTCGAACATCTCTGCGCACTATATATTTGACTATTGCACCTTCTAATGCCGCCACATATATACTGAGAAAAGTTCTCGAAATAAGGCATAAGGTATGGACGCTAAGCAGACCAGTTTCGTAGCACAAAGGCTTTGGTATCATTATCTTTAACAAAGTCACTAACTGTTTTACGAATTCCTTATTAAGACCAGGCTCTAAAATGTTTTTATTTTTTTGATTTTTCATTTGTTGTTCCACTAAAAGTTTTTCAGCTTCGGCCAGTTTATGTTCGTCATCTTTAGATACTTCAGTTTGAGGCGGGGTAAAGGCGCCGTAATTTTTTCCAACTCTGTTATTATTTTTGTTATCATAAGCCGTTGCGTTCTTTATGTTTCTACTATTCATCAAAGGGTACGTAACTTTTATAGTCCATGCTGCAACCGCTGCACCAACGAGTATGTGGCTAAGTGCTTCTTTCGGTAAACCAGCATGCTCAAGTTTATCTGCCACACGATCAACATATTTTGAAAATATACCCATTGCTTTCTTCTTGAATTACGTTTTATTTTGAGAAATAGAATGAACAATTAAATTACAGTTTCCTCCACATTTTAAGAACTCTATACTGGTATCTAAAATATTAATATATTATTAAAACTAAAAACATATTTTAACACTAAAACAGATATAAGCACTTGCTACAACAACTTTGTTTTTTACAAAGAAATTTTAGTATTGCCTCAAACAATATTTTATATTGGTCACTTAAATAAGTAAGTACCTGGGCACCGAGCGTTACTCGGAGCTTCGAAATTGTATACATCCTGAATGATATACATATATTTACTTTAAAAAAACTGAATTTACAGGACTTTCCATTTTTAAGCTGTTTAAAGTCACGATAAAATTGTGCTTTTATATTTGTTTATACCCTTCACAGAAATGTAAAGGGTATATCTAAGTTTGTGATTTCGTCGGTAATGTCTACAATTTTCATTTATATATATATATATATATATATATATATATATATATATATATATATATATATATATATATATATATATATATATATATATATATATATATATATATATATATATATATATATATATATATATATATATATATATATATATATATATATATATATATATATATATATATATATATTATGAATCAGAATTAATTGAAATTCAGTAATATCGGTTCATATATACCCGAGATATAGCCTAAACCGGGGTTAATATAAAAATGTCGCGTAAGTGAATTAAAACACCTTTTTTTTTAGCATAAAAGCAGTTCTGGTAATAAAATAAGGTTAATGAAAATTTCTGATATCGGTCCATATTTACGAGACATAGCCTAGAACGGGGTTTTCTTGAGAATGTCGCGTAAGCAAACTTAAACAACCAAAAAGCAGTTCTGGTAATAAAATAAGGTTATATAAATATGGAAAATTAAAATTTCTGATATCGGTCCATATTTACCCGAGACATAGCCTAAACCCGTTTTTTATGAAAATGTCGCGTAAGCGAACTTAAACAAATTTTTTTGCGTAAAGGCAGTTCTGGTAATAAAAGGCGGTTATATAAATATGGAATATGAAAATTTCCGATATCGGTCCATAAATACCCGAGGTATAGCCTAAACCGGGGTTTTCATGAAAATGTCGCGCAAGCGAATTTAAACAACTATTTTAGCTTAAAAGCAGTTCTGGTAATAAAATAAGGTTGTATAAATATGGAATATGAAAATTTCCGATAACGTTCCGTATATAACCGAGATATAGCCTAAACCGGTTTTTCATGCAAATGTCGCGTAAGCGAACTTAAACAACATTTTTTGCTAAAAAGCAATTTTGGTAATAAAATGAGGTCATATAAATATGGAAAATGAAAATTAACGATATCGGTCCATTATACCCGAGATATAGCCTAAACCGATTTTTCCATGAAAATTTTCTGTTTTGCTTAAAAGCAGTTCTGGTAATAGAATATGGTTATATTTTTTTTATATTTGACTACTACTCTGGGGATGACCGCTACTTATGCAGTGCATTGTACCAGAACTAGGAAAATAGGTTTTGAGGAGGGGGAAAGAGGGAGTAGTGTTTGTGAACATTTGACTTGAATTTTCCAACGTTATAACAGACAGGAAACACGTCTGAATTCTCTTTGTAATGCGTAGTACGATTCCCCGGGAAATCGATCACAAATGGACGAGCTCTGGACGATGAACGCGTGCTACGTAAAAATGTGCGCGTTTCGGGAACAAGATCCCTGATCTCGTCAGAGCAAAATCCATTGTAGTATCGATAGAACAGAGTAACGCACCCCACACTGCGTCGATGCTCCAGTGAGTCAATGGAGTTGGATGCCCTACTGTCACCGACGAGCTTCTTCGCCCTCTCCTGCACACGGTCGAGTAACCCCAAAATAGACTTTGAGGCACCGGCCCAAACATGAGAGTTGTATTCCATTTTCGTTCGGATGTAGGTGGTATAAATAGTAAGGAGATCGGATGGAGTGAAGTACATCTTACACCGTTTCAAAAAACCGAGACACTTGAATGCTTCTTTAGAGACATGAAAGATGTGATCAGTCCAGCGAACATCACACTGTATCTTCATTCCAAGAACAGCAAGGGCATCCAATTCCTCAATATTTATACCATCCATGAGTACAGATGAAGCAGCACTTGCGGTCGTTTGTTTGTGCGTTAATAAACAACATTGGGTCCTACGAGCGTTAAAGGCGACCCTGTTTTTACGACCCCATTCGGAGATTAATAGAAGATCACTATTCAGTGAATCATTCATATTTAGCCTCTTGGCAGCGATCTCTGATAGGCTGGGCCTATAACTGAAAGAGTACGAGTGACAAATGCTGCTGTCATCCGCGAAAGAATGGATAGGGTTGGAAGTTTGATAAAGAAGGCCGTTAAGGAAAATTAAAAATAGGGTAGGAGAAAGAACGGAGCCTTGCGGTACCCCTGAATTAATCTTGAACTCGTTTGATGAGACCCCATCTATAACAACTCGTATAGTGCGGTCTCTGAGAAAACTCGATATAAATCGAGAGAAGTCATCACCGACACCAAAAGCAATAAGTTTTGCACCATGCCACACTCTGTCACAACGCTTTTGAAATATCCAGAGCCACCACCCTACTTTCACCGAAATGATGGATTGAGTGACATCATTTCTCTGAGAGATATGCCATAAGATCGCTAGTAGAACGACCCTTATGAAATCCATATTGCCGATACCTCATAAGGTGATGGTTAACCATGCTTTCCATTACTTTGGAAAGCGCAGAGCAAATTGCAATTGGGCGGTAATTTTCGAGGTTATTTGACATGCCCTTTTCGGGTATTGGTGTTACATTCGCAACCTTCCAGCACGATGGAAAGTCACCAGCATGGTAAAGTATGCTGAAGAGGCGTGCTAATGGACGCGCAAGCGTAGAAGAATACTGCTTCAAGACCAGTGCTGGAATGTCATCCGGTCCAGGAGTTTTGTTTATGTCAAGGTTTGTCAAAACCCATTTAACTGCTCGCGCCCGGAAGAATATCTTCGGCATAGTTACAGATACTCTTTCGAGCTCGGAAAGTGGCTGACTGCTTTCCGGCAAGCAGGAATTGCTTTAAGACACCTACATATGTGTACATTTTGTTCAAAAGAAATCACTAATTGTATCTTGTTAATGCATACAAATAAGGTGTTTTCTCTTTATAATTAGCTTTTAATACATATTATACATACGAGTACATAGCCTTTTGACAGCTCTTAAGATTGTACTCGTAAAATTTATCATAACATCACTCTCAAATAAATTATTATAACACTATAGTTTGATGTCTACAAGTAATCAAATTCGCTGTGAAAGTTCAAATTTTTTTGATATTATGTTACATATGAAACGTATCGGTGCATCCTAAATTAGCGTGTAAAGCGCTATTTATATTACAGCTACTCATACACATACAAAATGTACTAAACCAATCCAGTTTGAAACTGGATATTCTAGCTTTTACAGCGCTTGAGAGTAAACCTTACTGTTTTTGTCAGTTGACTCCAAAGCAACTTTCACTCTTTTTAATGGTAATTAGTAATCACATTTTCTGGTCGCTTTGGATACTTTATCTCTATTTACTACTCTTACTAAGTGAACTTTGTGATATGTTTAATTTTCTCAATTCAGCTTAAACAAGTAAGAGTGTGGTATATTCGGGTGGGCCGAATCTAAAATACCCTTCACGATATACGAGACTATATGTAAAGTATATTTAAAAATTTGAACTAAATATGCTCGGTTATATATGAACCGATAACGGAATTTTCTATTTTCTGTATTTTAGTAACCTTCTTTTATAACGAGAATTGCTTTTCAGCAAAAAAAAAAAATTTTTTTAATGGAAAAATTGGTTCAGGCTACATCGCGGGTATATATGGACCGATATCGGAAATTTTCGTTTTCCATATTTATATAACCTGATTTTATTTCCAGAACTGCTTTTAAGCAAAAATTGTATTTAAGTTCGACCACGCGACATTTTCATGAAAAACGCGGTTTAGGCTATATCTCGGGTATATATGGACCGATACCGGAAATTTTCATTCTCCATATTTATATAACTTTATTTCATTACCAAAACTGCTTTTGAGCACAAAAAAGTTGTTTACGTTCGCTTACGCGGCATTTTAATGAAAACCCCGGTCTGGGCTATATCTCGGGTATACATGGACCGATATCGGAAATTTTCATTTTCCATATTTATATATCTTTATTCCATTACCAAAACTGCTTTTAAGCAAAAAAAAAATTATTTACATTCGCTTACGCGGTATTTTCATGAAAAACCAGGTTTAGGCTATATCCCTGCAACTCTGTTCACGTAAAGAAGCAAAATTTTTGGTGCGAGTGATCTTTTTTTAATAAAGTTAAATAAAAATCATTAAATATTTGTCATAGAAAGTTTTTATCATTAAAAAAAAATTCTTTAAAAACGATGTTGGTCAAAACGTGACCGCTTAAGAAACATGATTATTGACTTTTTCGTCCATCAATTGAATACCCATGGTGTGCAGGTTTTAACAAGATGGTGCAATTGTCACATAGCTTGTAATGATTTGTTGAAGGAAACGTTTGTTTCGTACCGGTGAATTGTCCTTTAAGATCGTGCGCTTTAACGCCGCTAGGCTATTTTTGTGTTTTTTGCACCAGTGCTCAAGGGATGACCCCTACCTATGCAGTGCATTGTACTGGAAGTAAAAAAATATATTATTAGTGGGAAGAAAGAGGGTGTGGCGTTTGTGGACGCAAGCCTTGACACTATCAATTAACACAGAAAGACAAGAACAAACTTTACCACAGCATTTATGTCGGAGTGCCCAGTGTATATACCTTCAACACTGCTCAGACTAGCAAAATCAGTCCAACACCTTCCACACTGCAAGGTAATGTATAACATAGAAATTAATAACGAAGATATAAGGAAAACACAGACGAAAAAGAAAAAAAAACACGTCTCCATAGGATGGAAGACAAAATACTACTTATTCTCGCTCACTACTTATTCCGGTGCAAAAAAAAAATATTAATGCTCATCTATAAAAAAAACGGAAGACAGTAAATAAAATGTTTTTAATTAACAATTAAAAAGTATTACATCTCGCTAAACCAATAAATAAAACGTGAAACAAAATCTCGTGAAATAAGTATAAACTATACTTATATGTAAATGTAAACAAAGAAACCAACAAAAAAATCTTAAGAGAACAATAATAAAAATAAAAAACAACAACACACCAAAGAAAACTTTGTTTTAACTTAAACAGCTGTAACAATCAAGCTGTGCATACGTGGTTGTGCTGTGAAATAAAAGACCTGAAGAAGAATATAATAAAACAAGAAAACTCCACTGTGGTCAATAGCATACGAATACGCGGTATACCGTATTGCGAAAATGAAAATTTGGTTGGTATTTTTAATTGTATTTGTGAAAGTCTTCGAAAAGCCGGCTCCTCAAGTAGAAAATATTTACAGACTTAAAAAGATTAACAAAAATAATAATAGACCGTATTTGCCGAAAGATGAGGTCATTGTTGTCAAAATGCAAACGCCTTATCAAAGAAATTTCTTATTAAAAACCGTTGTCAAATATATTCGAGAACACAAAAAACCCTTATACCTCAGGCACGCCGGATTTGATAGTGATGTTCCAACTTACGTATATGAAAATTTAATGCCGCACAATCAAATATCGTTTATCGATGAACTTCGTCAGTTATTTCGGGAATAGACTGCCTGAATAAAGCTGGGTGACTTTATTATAAACTGCCCTCTTCTGATTGGCTTGCGGGTTGGCAAAGTCTGAGAGGACAAGGGGCCAATCTAGATGAGAGGAATTAATTATAACCACTCGGTGGGAAGTAATTATAATTAATTAGATAAGAAGTAAAATGGGGAACCAAATAGCACGCACGTACAACTCACCGAATTTAGCAATTTTGTAAGAAACAACTCCACTTACAGATTTTATTTAAACTATTGGTTTATTAAATTCCAGTTGGTTATTAAGTTTCAAGTTGGTTATTAGTATTTCAATAAGAGCATGTGGTACAGAGGTTGCCCACTGCTGTACAATAAAAATGAAATGATTGAGTAAAGAGCTAGAATGCAAGTGACAAAAATTCATTATGTTTACTTTAAAGAAACTTTAAAAGCTACATTTTCTGCTGCTTTGCAGAACAAATAAAAATTGACAAAAAAATCTGACGGTACTAAAATTTCTGTGGTACCAAATTCATACAAAAAATTATACGTTATAATTTAATTGTTTTAAAATAAATAATTAATATGAAATGTATAAAATTCAATATTAATTTTAACTATAAAAGTTGTTCTCAATTGTGCATATGCACAATTTAAATATTTTAATTCCCTAGTTCTGCATATGCACATTTTTAAGTTCAAAACCAAGTTTGGACACTGCCTATAATGATCAAAATATTTTATAGTAAATTCTTAAAAACATTATTTTTCATAAAATTGTATATGGTAGATTATAGTAATGATTTACGTTATTTTTTTTATTAATTTTCAAGTATACTTTTTTATATCTTTTTTAACATTTTCAACAATTAGTTGGTGCGTTGCAGGTCGGTTTCTCTCTATTATTTCTTTTCTTATTGTTGATGCACGGAATGGGTGATAGTTCGAAACATTCCAAAAATATTACTTCTCATATGCTCAAAATTTTATACAAACAGAAACAAGAGTTAAAAATTTCTATAAATGCTCAAAGCTTGACTAATAAAATAGATGAATTCCGATATATTTTCGAAAACTCAGGTGTAAATATCGTTTGTGTTTCAGAAACATGGTTTCATTAATCAATCACAGATGCCATGGTAGCCCATCTGCTTTACAGAAATGACAGAAATTATGGTTATGGAGGAGTAGCAATTTACATCAAGGAAGGACTTGGATGCAAAATAAGATTCAAGAGCGGTTCATCACCAATTGACAAACTAGAACAAATTTTCCTTGAGGTAAATTCAGAAGGTTATAAGTTTTTGATCGGATGTGTATTTAGACCCAATAACAGATTTGATCTCTCACATTTCTACGAGACATTAGGGGAAATATCTACACTTTATAATAACATAATTATAGCCGGGGACTTTAATGCAAACACGCTAGTTGACGATAGTCTCTTAGTAAGCATGAAGTCATTTGGTCTTAATCCCACAAACGTAACTACACATACCCATTTCTCCCTGACTGCCTCCACATTGATTGACTTGTTTTTCGTGTCTATTGACTCCTCTGTTAGAATGTATGATCAGTTATCAGCATCGTGTTTTTCACGATATATACGTATAACATCCCAGTGCAAGCCATGAGCAATGAAATACAATTTCGTAATTTCAAACTGCTTGACTTATATAAAGTCGAAACTGAATTGTGCAAAATTGATTGGAGCAATATATATGACATGCTGACTGCTGACGAACAACTGTGAAAATGATTTACATCAGTACCTGCCTTGACGGCCTAACCTGATGGTGGACCAATTCCACGAAGTGAATTTTTCATGATTCACCACCGCCCCCGTGTGGCTTGCTAGGCTCACACAGGTAGCAATTCTTGTCATATGATTGCGGTCATATGAACAACTTCTTGTTGAGGAGTTCGGGCTTTCTAATCCGTCAGGTATGCAATTTCCCAGCAATCAATGGAGGACAAGGCTTAATGAGTTGGTAGGCCGAAACCCATTAAGAGCATCAGCCCTTAAACCAACTCACCCGTCAATCATCACCACTGGTTCCTTACAGTACACGTATCTATTGTATAGGCAACAGATCCTCGGGAGATAGTTAGCCGTCGAAAAAAGCTATCACCAAACAATTATCAAGGATACTAACACTCCCTTCCTGCGTTTTAGGTTTCAACCACAGCCAGAACGTTTCAGCCAAGGTAGGCACCTCAACCATGATCAGCCCGGGTCGAACCGCAAGCAGAGCTTCCCGGGGGCCATGCTGATCCCCGTTCTGCCAATTTATACCCTTGGTAAGGGTTTCGGAAGCCAACACAACATAAGTCATGTGGCCTCCTAGAGTTTTGTTTGCCGCACTAAACGTGGGACCCCTTCCCCTCTTTTCCCCGAAAAACAGAGCGCCTAAGTTAGGAATACGCCAAGGCAAAACCTGTTTCCCGGGGGGACTGCTGACGAACAGTTAGAATTTCTGGAAACCAACATGGTACATCTGTTTAATCAAACAGTACCGCTACAAACTAAAACGTTAAGCACCAAGAATAAGCCCTGGTTTACATCGCAAATAAACAGGTTAATTCAAATTAGGGATATTCAAATTAGGGATATTACTCACGTTGGAAACGCTTTAAAACAAGCCAGCTGAATAATCGCTTTCGTGACGCGAGGAAGAACGTAAACAATGCAATCAAGAAAGCCAAATCACTATATTACACTAGCAAATTTGCCGATGCCGTCAACACTCGTGATACTTGGAAAAACATTAGGGAACTCGGGGTCATTCAGAATAGAAAAAGCAATAACGATACGCCAGACAAGGATCCAAATTTAATAAATTATGATTTTGTAAATATACCTATGCCGCAAGCAGATCATGCCTATTATAGAAACTTACAGAATGGGACTGTACCCAAAATGCATTTTAGTTTTGACTGTGTACGTCAGCACCAATTTGATTTATATTGCCTAGATATAAAATCAAATGCGACAGGTGTCGCCGGAATCCACTCGAAACTCTTTAAATATTTGCTACCTTATATATTACCTATAATAACCCACATTTTTAACAACGTAATCACTACAAGTGTGTATCAAAAAGATGGAAACAGGCCAAAGTACTCCCGATTCCAAAACCGTCTGGCGATTATAGGCCCATTGCAATTCTACCCTACTTGTCCAAAGTTTTCGAGAAACTGCTCCATAGTCAAATGACACAATACTTGAATAATAAAAAACTTCTCACTAGCAAACAATCAGGTTTCCGCAAAAATCATAGCTATGTTACAGCATTCATTGACGTAGCCGAAAGTATGAGAGCTGAACTTGATGATGGACATAAAACTTTGTTGGTACTATTAGACCACTCAAAAGCTTTTGACACAGTTTACCACGTTATTTTGTCTCAGAAGAACCAAATTGATGATATTGTACCTATATGGGCGAGAGCAATATGTAGAAATAAATTCATCATCGTCGTCAGGCTTCCTCCCAGTAGTCAGAGGGGTACCGCAAGGCTCAATTCTCGGACCTTTTCTTTTTTCCATTTATGCAAATGACTTGCCAGACCAACTTAAATATTGTGGTATTAGAATGTACGCTGATGACGTCCAACTGTACATTAGTAATCGGTTTGGAAATGTCGAGGACAAACTTAATGAAGATTTAAGAAGACTTTCTTACTAGGCCTCTGTAAATGGCCTTAGTATTAACCCAAAAAAATCTAATTGTATATTCCTCCACAGAAGATCATATAGGGAAACTGAAATGCCATATATTTATATGAATAATCAGCCAATAGAAATAGTGAAAAAAGCCCACAACTTAGGAGTTACTTTTAACGACACCATGACTTGGTCGGACCATATATTAAATACTTGTGGTAGGACATTTTCAATGTTACGCACACTATGGCCTTCACAAAACTGTACTCCATACAAAATAAGACTCCTTATTGCTAAAACGTGCCTAATACCAAATTTGGCAAAAGCATGTGAGCTTTTTTCAAATTGCAACGCAAAGAGTAGGTTGAGGCTAAACGTGACATTTAATAATATAGAAAGGTATGTCTTTGGATTCAAATCACACGGTATTTATAGACATATCAGCCGTTATGCGAAAAAATATATGGCGTTGATTTTGATAGTCTTATGAAAATAAGAACATTGGTGCACTGCACAAGATAATTAATACACAGCAACCAACCTATCTTTTCAGCCGCCTTAGTTTCTGTCGTTCCGTAAGAACAAAAACTATTTTACAGATAAGATATAACACATTAATATCGAATTGGCAATTTTTTGTAACGGCAATTCGTCTTTGGAATGTTTTACCCTCTGCTATAAAAGAAACCTGCAATGCATTGCTTTTTAAAAGAAAATTATTGAAATATTATTCTAATTAAACAAAAAACACATATTTTATTATTTTTATTTTTTCTATTCTTTCTTATATATATTTTTTATTTAAATTATTTTTTTAATTAAACTATCTTATTATTGACAAATTATACTTTTTTTACAAAATGTTTCAATACTTATTTATTTATTCATTTTTTACCACCACCGACATTTAATCATCATTATCTTTATTACATTCTTTTTAACTTTAGTAATATTGTTAGTTTAATTATATCGGGTGGTTAAATTTCAAGGGCCGATGTTGAATGTGAAACACACCTAAACGCCAAGTTTTTTTCCGAATTTTATTTGACATTTCCCTATTTCAGACTTACTCAATTTGAACCATGGAAAGGAGATACACAATCCAAAAACGTGTTACAAGTTATCCAGACTTATTATGAAAATGATGATCAATTTTCGAAGAAAATCATCTTCAGTGATAGCCCATTTTCACCTCAGTGGATTCGTCAATAAACAGAATTGCCCCATTTGGGCGAATGAGAATCCAAGAGTGACTGTCGAAAAACCAATGCATCCACAAAGAGTGACTGTTTGGTGCGGTTTATGTGCTGGGGGCATCATCGGGTCGTATTTTTTCCAAAATGAGGCCGGTCAGGCAATTACTGTGAATGGTGTTCGCTATCGTGAAATGATAACGAACTTTTTATGGCCCGAATTGGAAGATATGGATGTAGACGATATGTAGTTTCAGCAGGACGGTGCCACTTGCTACACAGCTAACGAAACAATTGCTCTTTTGCGCAACAAATTCAATGGCCGTGTTATCTCACGCAATGGCGATGTCAGTTGGCCGCCAAGATCATGTGATTTGACACTGTTGGACTTTTTTCTTGTGGGGTTATTTGAAAGAAAAGGTGTACGGCGATAAGCCAGCAACAATTCAACAGCTAAAGGATGAGATAATTCGGCACATTAACGGCATAGAACCTCCATTATGCCTCAGGGTCATCGAAAATTTGGACCATCGGATGGAGGTGTGCCGCCGTGGTCGCGGCGCCCATTTGGCCGATATTTTGTTCCATACATAATTGAATAATACCAATATATCATAATAAAATAAAATTACAATAATTTCCTAAATAGTTTGTGTTTTATTCAAAATCAACATCGGCCCTTGAACTTTAACCACCCTTTATATACTATTTTTTTGTTCATATCTTTGTACTTCTATTGTTTTCAAACTTTTTTATGTTTTGTTATAGAAGTTGCCACTAATAAAGCTAAAAATAAATATATAAATAGGCTATATCCCGGGTATATAGAGACCGATATCGGAAATTTTCTTTTTCCATATTTATATAAGCTTATTTCATTACCAGAACTGCTTTTCAGCACAAAAAAGTTGTTTCAGTTCGCTTACGCAACATTTTCATGTAAAGCCCAGTCTAGGCTATATCCCGGGTATATATGGACCGATATCAGAAATTTTCATTTTCCATATTTATATAACCGTATTTGATTATCAAAACTGCTTTTGAGCAAAAAAAAAAAGCTGTTGAAGTTCGCTTACGCGACATTTTCATGTAAAACCCGGTCTAGGCTATATCTCGGATATATTTCCCGATAGCCTTAAGGAAGCTACAGTTATACCAATAAAAAAAAAGTTAGAAACACAAAAAATCCTACCGAAATACGTCCTGTTAGCATGTTGCCTACAATAAGCAAGATTATCGAAAAAATAGTTTAGTCAGTTAAGCAAATATTTTGATGAAAACAATTTACTTTACAAAATTCAATCTGGGCTTAGAAAAAATCATAATTGTGAATCGCTACAGAATCTAGTCGTGTCAGAATGGAAAATCGAAGTTAGCCTTTCAAATAGTAAACAGAGAAATTTTGTTACAAAAATTGGAGAAATATGGGATCAAAGGAATAGAAATGGCTTGGTTTAGAAGTTACTTGAGTAACCGAACACAAAAAAAAAATGTGGCAAATATGTTTCATCCTCAAGAGCTATAAATATTGGAGTACCCCAGGGTGCAGTGCTAGGAACGTTGCTATTTTTAATTTACATAAATGATGTGGACAGAATAGTTAAACAATGTAAAGTGTGCATGTTTGCTGATGATACGCTGGTATATATATGTGGTCAAAATGCAGATGATTGTGTCCGAAAATTAAATAAAGCTTTAGGTGAAATCGAAGATTACCTCAAAATAAATAAAATGAAACTAAATGTTAATAAAACAAAAGCAATGTTAATAATTTGGAGCCATAATATTTGCATAGAAAATGAAATCATTGAGAAGATTAAAGAAATAAAATATTTGGGTATAATAATTGACGATAAATTGAACTTCATACCTCATTTTGAATACGTGTGTAAAAAGATATGAAAGAAAATTGCTTTTTTGAGAAGAATCAGATATAAAATTTCAATAGCTACCGCCATTAATATATATAATACAATCATTAAGCCTCATTTCGAATACTGTTCCACTGTACTGTTCCTGGGAAATCAACAAATGAAGGCTAGATTACAAAAAATGCAAAATAAAGGCATGCAGTGTATTCTCAGATGCAACAGGCTGGTAAGCATCAGGGATATGCTGTACAAGCTGCAGTGGCTTTCTGTAAATCAGCGACTGGTGACGAATGCCCTATTATTCATATTTAAAATAAAAATAGGGACCCTTCCATCTTATATGAGTCGAGACATGGTCAATGTAGCTGAAATCCAACCGTACAACCTAATTTTATATAACCTTATTTCATTACCAGAACTGCTTTTAAGCAAAAAAAGTTCGCTTACACGACATTTTCATGAAAAACCCGATTTGGGCTATATCTTAGGTGTATATGGACCGATATCTGAAAAAAATTTTTTTTGTTACTATGGTTAATGAGTGTGTGAAGTTTGAAGCAAAACAAACAAATTTTTTTCAAAAATTTACAGACAAAATTGCAAAAATTCATGGGTTTTTTCGGAATTTTGAATATATCTCAGCTATACGTGAACCGATATTACTGATATTAATGTATTACCGATATTAATGGTGAAAGAAAAAAGTTTCTATGTCTAATGGTTTTCTCAGAAACGGTATTTCATCAACGACCGACAGACGATCATATTATATTACTTAAATTGTTTAAGGCTGATTTTTAATGGAATTGATAGGTATATTTAAGGTCTTAAAACCTCACGTCATGTTTCATACCATGCTAAAATGTTTTTAAAATATATTTTTAGATACATATTTAGATACTGAAATACAACTGCTGTATTATTTGTATTGGATTATAATTTTTCATTGTCAAGTAATCTCTGTTTGTAATTGGAAGAATAGACAAAATTTTAAAGAAAAATAATAAATTTCTCAATGGCATGGAAGGTTAGGTTAGGTAGGCAGGTCGCTAGATTCTCCAGAAAGTACCCGGATACTCCAGCCCACTTGGGTCCTGTAAGTTCCTTTGTGATTGTCTGGAAAAGTTAGGTTATGATAGAGGAAAAAGAAAACAAAAGGTTATAGGGGTATAGAAGGAGTGAGGAAGAGGGAAAGGAGAGGTGGGAAACTGCTTAATGTGGCATTACTTGCTGATTTACTAGCCATCCGCTGCTTCTTATGAAAGATGTTAACGCAGTCGGTTTGACCGAGGCCAGACACGAAAGGCTATTGAAGCTCCGCTCGCCTAAGCATCTTTGGCGATGATGCTCCAATGCCGGGCATGTACCGAGGAGATGAAGGATCGTCTCCTCCTCGTCTTAGCAGCTTCTACAGAAGTGTGGTAGACCCAGTCCCGTGGCATGACTTCCGCACGGGCAATGTCCAGTGATGACTGGTACCGTCATTCTTAGGACAGATCTTGGGAGTTTTAATAACTCCCCTGTTCTCTTGGAGTTAACGTGCGGCCACAGGTTCCTTGATATAAGGCATATGGGTTCTGTGAGCCACTTTTCTTGGGCATCTTCTAGCGTCAGGAGTTTCGTTCTTTTCCAACACGCTGATATGGGTTGTCCGCAAAAGGGGTCTATATCCCTATGCTCTAGGGCTCTCCCTTTTTTGACTAATTCGTCAGAAATGTTGTTGCCATTGTTGGACCCATGTCCACGTACCCATTTTAGGGTTAGGTTAGAATGTCTCGCCATCTTATTTAAAGATATCCGGCGTTCCTGGACAAGGCTAGAATTAGTGTATATTCCAGTCAGGGAGTTGATGGCGGCCTTGCTGTCCGTTACTATCATGATATCCTTTCCGAATATCTTGTGGTACGTAAGCCATCTGGCCGCTTTATTTGTAGCCGATATTTCGGCCTGAAGTATACTGCATCCATCTCATAGTCTGAGAGATATTTTAGTGTTAAATTTCTCTATGTAAACGCCACCCCCAACCCTTTCTCCCCTTCTGGACCCGTCCGTGCAAACATAGAAGTATTCAGATTCTAGGGGAGATTCCTCAATTTGGTAGCCGACGCTCCTTGTGAGGAAAGGTTTTGGAGTGCAGTAATCAATTAGATCGGGGACTAGGTCTCCTCCAATCTCTAATATATTAGCGTGTCCCCACGATCTGTGGGTCCATGCTCCTGCCGCGTTCAACCTGATCGCGGCTTTCAGTGCTATCTGCTTGGCTTTTAAGTCGCATGGCATCCAGTTTATAGGTTTTATAACCATTTCATGAAGCCATACAACTCCTTCTGGCCTCATGTTGTGCCTATTGCTTTTTTACATAGATAGATGGCTGTTGTAGCCTTGGTAACTCTAGCCTGTATGTTTTCTTTCCATGATAGTTTGCTGCCTAGAATGACGCCTAAGTATTTCGCTTTATCCGATAGAATAAGCGTGGTGTCATCGATTTTTGGATGTGAGAAGTGTGGGATTTTATACTTTTTACTAAAAAGTATGATTTCCGTTTTCGATGGATTTGTGCTTAGTCCGCATTGTACACTCTATTGACTTACCATCTTTAGAGCGTATTCTAAGTACTCAGTTATGGTGTCTAAATGGGTCCCAGAGGCTGCAATCGCTACGTCATCGGCATAGGCTACAGTC
Organism: Thecocarcelia acutangulata; assembly: GCA_914767995.1. Lineage (NCBI taxonomy): Eukaryota > Metazoa > Arthropoda > Insecta > Diptera > Tachinidae > Thecocarcelia > Thecocarcelia acutangulata. The sequence goes on along the minus strand of OU612099.1, from coordinate 9,020,419 downwards.
TTTATCTTCCTGGTCTAGGTCTTTGAGCAGATTATTCACTGTAGCCTTACACAAGAGGGGAGATAATACCCCTCCCTGGGGAGTACACTTGCATACTTTTCTCGTAATTCTTGAGTTCCCCATCGTCGATGTTCTAGTTCTGCGCTTTAGTAGGCTCATAATGAGCATAATTGTAGGTCGATCAACCATCAGGGATTCAAGTGCATCTATGACTTCCTGCGTCTCGACATTATTGAAAGCACCTTCAATGTCCATGAAGGCAACTAAGGTATAGCTTTTGTACTGAATGGCTAGTTCAATATGACTGACCAAGCTATGTAGCGCCGTTTCAACTGATTTACCTTTTGTATAGGTGTGTTGAGATGGCGACAGTTGGTTTTTGCTATAATTGGACCTTATGTGGATGTCTATGATCCTTTCTAGCGTTTTCAAAAGAAAGGATGTCGGGCTAATTGTCCTGTATTCTTTTGCTTTAGTATGATGTTATTTTAAATATTGTTTTATCGTTTAGTACGAAATAAGCACCTAACTTTAAAATAAGTGCCACAGGCAATAGTTCATATCGCTCTTTTATTGCAACATAGTCATAACTCAAAAAAGCTTGTTTCGAGAAAAACGCATTTTAAACTTTTATTTTCTATACAAGTCTTCGAAATTTATTTTAGAAATTATCTCCTAAAGAAAACAGTTTAAAAGTAATTGGAATCAATTTTTGGCACAATATAAAAGGTAGTGCTGTTAACAATTCTGCATTATTAACTCGAAAAACCCCATTTTTGAGATATGACTATGTTGCAATAAAGGAGCGATATGTGTGTTTTGTTTACGTTTTTTAAACTAATGCAAAAGCACGCACACAAAAAACCATATGGCATATACGCTAAACTGAAATAGAACATAAATAAAGAAGATTGGGCATTTACGTTTGGTTCAAGATTGTAGTGAATGAATTGATTATTTAAATGAAACATAAAGCTAAATGATATTTAAATACGAACCAAAAACTAAACAGAATATACTTTACCCTAGAAACTTAGAGAACTCGCCTACAAGTTTGAAACATTGTTATACAATCTATATAAAACTAATAAATCCATTTTGTTTTCCTCGTTTCTGTAAGTTTGGTGAGAATTTTTCATATAAAGAACTGGAGAACAAAAAGTTATCTCTTAAGTAAATCAGTGCGACAGACACCACTTTTCACGAAAGCTAGTTCTTTTTTTTACTTACTAGCATAAGCTAGTTTTTCCAGTGTTGACCTAAAAAAGGTGCGATTAAAAAGTAGCGCATGCTTAAAAATACTTTATGCTTCTTTTTTTAAGCATATGGTCGAGGTGTTTAAAATTGGTTGTTATATTGAGAAATGCTATACATTTTATACCCTTCACAAAAATGTAAAGAGTATATATAAGTTTGTGATTCCGTTTGTAATTTCTACAGTTTTCATTTGCGACCCTATAAAGTATATATATTCTGAATCAGAATTAACGGAAAAGTCGATTAACCGATGTCCGTCTGTCCGCTGTTGAAACACCGTTTCTGAGAAAACCATTAGACTTAGAAACTTTTTTCTTTCACCATTTTACCCCATCGATTCATGGGTTTGCTATTAAAATTCAGTAATATCGGTCCACGTATAGCTGAGATATATTCAAAATTCCGAAAAAAGCCATTTTTTTTGCAGTTTTGTATGAGAATTTTTGGAAACAAAAGTTGTTTGTTTTGCTTCAAACTTCACACACTTATTAAGCATGGTGACTTAAAGGCAACAAAAAATTTTTTTTTTTCAGATATCGGTCCATATATACCCGAGATATAGCCCAAATCGGATTTTTAATGAAAATGTCGCATAGGCGAAGCTAAACAACTTTTTTTTCCTTAAAAGTAGTTCTGGTAATAAAATAAGGTTATATAAATATGAAAAATTAAAATTCCCGATATCGGTCCATATATACCCGAGATATAGCTTAAACCCGGTTTTTCATGAACATGCGGCGTAAGCAAACTTAAACAACTTTTTTTGCTTAAAAGTAGTTCTGGTAATAACATTAGGTTGTATAAATATGGAAAATGAAAATTTCCGATATCGGTCCATATATACCCGAGATATAGCCCAAATCGGATTTTTAATGAAAATGACGCATAGGCAAAGCTAAACACCTTTTTTTGCTTAAAAGTAGTTCTGGTAATAAACTTAGTTTATATAAATCTGGAAAATAAAAATTTCCGATATCGGTCCATATATACCCGAGATATAGCCTAAAACGGGTTTTTCATGAAAATGTCGCGTAAGCAAACTTAAACAACTTTTTTTTTGCTTAAAAGCAGTTCTGGTAATAAAATAAGTTTATATAAGTATGGAAAATGAAAATTTCCGATATCGGTCCATATATACCCGAGATATAGCCTAAACCGGGTTTTTAATGAACATGCGGCGTAAGCGAACTTAAACAACTTTTTTTTGCTTAAAAGCAGTTCTGGTAATAAAATAAGGCTATATAAGTATGGAAAATGAAAATTTCCGATATCGATCCATATATACCCGAGATATAGCCCAAATCGGATTTTTAATGAAAATGTCGCATAGGCGAAGCTAAACAACTTTTTTTGCTTAAAAGTAGTTCTGGTAATAAAATTAGGTTATATAAATATGCAAAATAAAAATTTTCGATATCGGTCCATATATACGCGAGATATAGCCTAGAACGGGGTTTTCATGAAAATACCACATAAGCGAACTTAAAAAACTTTTTTCTGCTTAGAAGCAGTTCTGGTAATGAAATAAGGTTATGTTCCATTAAAAATCAAACAATGTCAAACATTTGCTGCATATTCGCTTCTCCAAGGCACTTAAAACTTCTTTCAAAACAAGAGACAATGTAGACTGCGCTATTCCTATAGTGACTCATTCTCATAGTATTTTTGGTAGATACCAACAGCAAAAAAAACTAAGCGCGCCATCTAACTTCAATATAGTGAGAACAGAGAGCTATCATTCGAACGAGTTTTTGTAAATATTCCGTAACAAAAAGATTCCCTGCTCAACCGAAAACTGAGTGATAAATCTGTAAAATTAAGTGTAAAATTGAGTGATAAATCTGTAAAATTAAGGTTTTTATTTCTTATCGATTCTTGTTCAGAATTTTTTTCTCACTTAGCGGTGGATATCTCAAGGGGATTGGAGTTTTCATGAATTTGTTATTTTATATGTAGCATATAAGTATTACGGTTTTTATTTTCCAAAAATCAGTATACACTTATATCCATTTTCCAGTTGAATATCACAATATTCAAAAAGAGTTTGGTTGTGACAAAGCTGAGTTGTCTCTAATATGAATTGAGTAGAGAACCGAAATAGGAGCATTAATCTCTTCGCATGCGTTCCTATATGACAAAGTCATATCCCGGCCTCCACCAAATTACGCAACCTTTACCGGAGAAGACCTCTCATGACCGTAGTTCTGTTTCAATCATACATAGGCCATGTTAGCCACGCCGTCCGATCGGTAACCTCACCAAACCATTTATCCTGTGCAGTTCCAAGTTGCCGTTGCATTTGATTCTTTTAGTTTTCAAGTGGCACTCCTACATCCTGTCAATGTCTGCTGAAAATGGACCAGTACGCCCACTACAATATTTTCGTGCACTGCACACTGCCCCGGTACCTAGAAATGCTCTCGGTTCGAATGTCTCGCTATCTTATTAAGAGATATCTGGCATTCATGAACCAAATCATCTACAAGTTAATGAATTCATAAAATGATTTTGGGTCGCGCTTTAAAAAAATTTTAGCTAAAAACGGCTGTTATACCGTTCACTTAATTTGGTGTATGCAGCTCCGCTTACTATATATCTTATGTAGTTTACAGGAGATCCAGAACTTTTATATTTCTGAAAGTACTGTTTTTTTGTTTGTTTTTAGCTCCAGACAATTCGTTGTTGTTTCAAAAAAAACCAGATAAAGATATAGTCATTCGCTTTGGGATACGTGTATGCATAAAAGATTATTAAAATCATGTAGTGATAGGTTTTAGTCCGCAATAGCACATATGCAAGTGCTGTTTTGTCGCGCGAGTTTTTGGAAAATTAGCTTTATTGTGTAGATACCCCCCTTATTCATAGATTTGAAAAAAAAAACATGAAAAGTATTGTTTAATTAATTGCAGAATTTTAAACTAAAAACATATTTCGATCAACAAAACTATTTTTAGTTCACCTTTTATTAAATGTATTAAAAAAATCTTTGCTTATGCATTTCTATAGTTTTAATATGAACACATAAGAGTGTGGTACATTCTAAAATACCCTTCACGATAGTGAATTAAGTATGCTCAGTTATATATCAACCGATATCAGAATCTCGGGTATATATGGACCGATATGTGAAAAAAATTTTGTTGCGTTTTAGTCACCATGCTTAATGAGTTTGTGAAGTTTGAAGCAAAAAAAAACAATTTTTTTTTTCAAAAATTTCCACAGAAAATTGCAAAATAAAATGTTTTTTTTCGGAATTTTGGATATATCTCAGGTATATGTGAACCGATATTACTGAATTTCAATATCAAACACATGAAACGATGGGGCAAACGAATGGTGAAAGAAAAAAGTTTCTAAGTCTAATAGTTTTCTCAGAAACGGTATTTCAACGGCGGACAGACGGACAGACGGACATCGCTTAATCGACTTTTCCATTAATTCTGAATCAGAATATACATATATACTTTATAGGTTCGCAAAAAAACTGTAGAAATTACAAACGGAATCACAAACTTATATATACCCTTTACATTTTTGTGAAGGGTATAAAAACAATCGTTTTTACTTAAGTTATTTTAAGTATATGAATTATTAATAAAAACAATAAAATTTACCATTTACCACTGGTTGTTTTATATTAACGCTTATTTATTTCTAAAAAAAAAAAACTCGCACAGAAATTAAAATTATTGGCACAACCAAAGCAATATTTAAATGAGTATTGAACGACTTAGCCCAACGGGTTTAGAAAATAATCTTTCTTTATTTGTTTGATATCAAATGATAAGACTGATAGATTAGCTTTATCTAAGTTATAATATGGTCGGTTCAATATCATGAACAACTAATTGCAAATCTATTATTACGCAAGAACAAATAAAAATTTTTGTATACTAAAGGTATAGATTTGGCTATGATTTTATTACTAAGACTGCTTTTGAGGACAAAAAAATTGTTTAAGTTCGCTTACGCGACATTTTCATGAAAAACCAGGTTTAGGCTATATCTCGGGTATAATTGACCAATATCGGAAATTTTCATTTTCGATATTTATGTAACTTTATTCCATTGCCAAAACTGCTGTTGAGCAAAAAAAAAAAAATTATTTACGTTCGCTTACGCGGTATTTTCATGAAAAACCAGGTTTAGGCTATATCCCGGCAACTCTGTTCACGTAAAGAAGCAAAATTTTTGGTGCGAGTGATCTTTTTTTTAATAAAGTTAAATAAAAATCATTAAATAATTGTCATAGAAAGTTTTTATCATTAAAATAAAACACACGATTGACTATATAAACTAAAAGTCGGAAATAGTGAGCAACAAGCTTAATAGGTACAAAAATTTCGTGTAAAAATAACCTGCAGTGAAACTTGAAATAGCAACAACAATTGTATTGGTATAAAAAAACAAAAACTGTATTTAACCATATATGGCTTTCGAGTATCCTTCAAAAACAAATAAATAACAGTACATCGTCGGTCTTATGTAGAATCGTTTTACCTGACATAATTGATGAATGCATACAGTACTTAAATGAAGATTTAAAAGAAATTGAAAAGTATTTTCAAATGAACAAAATCAAAGTAAACACAAGCAAAACCAAATCAATGATAATAAAAAGAATTTCGTCGAATAAAATCCGGTTGGAAAATGTAGATATTGAAATGGTGAAGGAAATTAAATATTTGGGGGTAATAGTGGATGATAAATTAAGCTTCATTCCACATTTTGAGTACATATGTAAAAAAATATCGAAAAAAATTGCGTTTTTTAGAAGAATTAGGCACATAACAGCTGTAAATATTTATAACACAATTATAAAGCCACACTTTGAATACTGCTCAACTATATTATATGGGCAATCAGCAAATAAGAAAAAGACTGCAACAACTTAAAAATAAAGGAATGAGATGTATTCATTGAGATCTATGATTCACACACGTTCTCATCATGCTATCAACACTGCAATGGCTCTCAATAAATCAGCGCTTAATGATGAATGCACTGTTATTTATTATACCCTTCACAAAAATGTAAAGGGTATATATAAGTTTGTGATTCCGTTTGTAATTTCTACAGGTTTTTTTTGCGACCCTATAAAGTATATATATTCTGAATCAGAATTAATGGAAAAGTCGATTAAGCGATGTCCGTCTGTCCGTCTGTCCGCTGTTGAAATACCGTTTCTGAGAAAACCATTAGACTTAGAAACTTTTTTCTTTCACCATTCTTTTACCCCATCGATTCATGGGTTTGCTATTGAAATTCAGTAATATCGGTCCACGTATAGCTGAGATATATTCAAAATTCCGAAAAAAGCCATTTTTTTTTGCAGTTTTGTATGAAAATTTTTGAAAACAAAAGTTGTTCGTTTTGCTTCAAACTTCACACACTTATTAAGCATGGTGACTTAAAGGCAAAAAATTTTTCTTTCAGATGTCGGTCCATATATACCCGAGATATAGCCCAAATCGGATTTTTAATGAAAATGTCGCATAGGCGAAGCTAAATAACTTTTTTTTGCTCAAAAGCAGTTCTGGTAATGAAATTAGGTTACATAAATATGGAAAATGAAAATTTCCGATATCGGTCCATATATACCCGAGATAGAGCCTAGATCGGGGTTTTCATGAAAATGCCGCGTAAGCGAACTTAAACAATTTTTATACCCTTCACAAAAATGTAAAGGGTATATATAAGTTTGTGATTCCGTTTGTAATTTCTACAGTTTTTTGTTGCGACCCTATAAAGTATATATGTATACCCGAGATATAGCCTAGACCGGGGTTTTCATGAAAATGCCGCGTAAGCGAACTTAAACAACTTTTTTGTGCTCAAAAGCAGTTCTGGTAATGAAATAGGGTTATATAAATATGAAAAATGAAAATTTTCGATGTCGGTCCATATATACCCGAGATATAGCCCAAATCGGGTTTTTCATGAAAATGTCGCGTAAGCGAACTTAAACAACTTTTTTGTGCTCAAAAGCAGTTCTGGGAATGAAATAGGGTTATATAAATATGAAAAATGAAAATTTTCGATGTCGGTCCATATATACCCGAGATATAGCCTAGACCGGGGTTTTCATGAAAATGCCGCGTAAGCGAACTTAAACAACTTTTTTGTGCTCAAAAGCAGTTCTGGTAATGAAATAGGGTTATATAAATATGAAAAATGAAAATTTTCGATGTCGGTCCATATGTACCCAGTTCATATGTAGCCCAAATCGGGTTTTTCATGAAAATGTCGCGTAAGCGAACTTAAACAACTTTTTTGTGCTCAAAAGCAGTTCTGGTAATGAAATTAGGTTACATAAATATGGAAAATTAAAATTTCCGATATCGGTCCATATGTACCCAGTTCATATGTAGCCCAAATCGGGTTTTTCATGAAAATGTCGCGTAAGCGAACTTAAACAACTTTTTTTTGCTCAAAAGCAGTTCTGGTAATGAAATAAGATTACATAAATATGGAAAATGAAAATTTCCGATATCGGTCCATATATACCCGAGATATAGCCTAGACCGGGGTTTTCATGAAAATGCCGCGTAAGCGAACTTAAACAATTTTTTGTGCTCAAAAGCAGTTCTGGTAATAAAATTAGGTTACATAAATATGGAAAATGAAAATTTCCGATATCGGTCCATATATACCCGAGATATAGCCCAAACCGGGTTTTTCATGAAAATGTCGCGTAAGCGAACTTAAACAACTTTTTTGTGCTCAAAAGCAGTTCTGGTAATGAAATAGGGTCATATAAATATGAAAAATAAAAATTTTAGATATCGGGCCATATATTCCCGAGATATAGCCTAGACAGGGGTTTTCATGAAAATGCCGCGTAAGCGAACTTAAACAACTTTTTTGTGCTCAAAAGCAGTTCTGGGAATGAAATAGGGTTATATAAATATGAAAAATGAAAATTTTCGATGTCGGTCCATATATACCCGAGATATAGCCTAGACCGGGGTTTTCATGAAAATGCCGCGTAAGCGAACTTAAACAATTTTTTGTGCTCAAAAGCAGTTCTGGTAATAAAATTAGGTTACATAAATATGGAAAATGAAAATTTCCGATATCGGTCCATATATACCCGAGATATAGCCCAAACCGGGTTTTTCATGAAAATGTCGCGTAAGCGAACTTAAACAACTTTTTTGTGCTCAAAAGCAGTTCTGGTAATGAAATAGGGTCATATAAATATGAAAAATAAAAATTTTAGATATCGGGCCATATATTCCCGAGATATAGCCTAGACAGGGGTTTTCATGAAAATGCCGCGTAAGCGAACTTAAACAACTTTTTTGTGCTCAAAAGCAGTTCTGGTAATGAAATTAGGTTACAAAAATATGGAAAATGAAAATTTCCGATATCGGTTCATATGTACCCGGTCCATATGTAGCCCAAATCGGGTTTTTCATGAAAATGTCGCGAAAGCGAACTTAAACAACTTTTTTTTGCTCAAAAGCAGTTCTGGTAATGAAATAAGATTACATAAATATTGAAAATGAAAATTTCCGATATCGGTCCATATATACCCGAGATATAGCCTAGAACGGGTTTTTCATGAAAATGCCGCGTCAGCGAAATTAAACAACTTTTTTTGCTTAAAAGCGGTTCTGGTAATAAAATAAGGTTATATAAGTATGGAAAATTAAAATTTTCGATATCGGTCTATATATACCCGAGATATGGCCAAAACCGGGTTTTTCATGAAAATGTCACGTAAGCGAACTTTAACAACTTTTTTTTGATTAAAAACAGTTCCGGTAATAATATGAGTTTATATAAATATGGAAGATAAAAATGTCCGATATCGGTCCATATATACCCGAGATATAGCCTAAACCGGGGTTTGGATGAAAATGCCGCGTAAGCGAACTTAAACAATTTGTTCGCCTTAAAGCAGTTCTGGTAACAAAATAAGGTGATATAAATATTGAAAATGAAAGTTTTCCATATCGGTCCATATAAACCCGATCTATAGCCTAACAGGTTTTTTGATGAAAATGCCGAGTAAACATTTTTTTTGTGCTCAAAAGCAGTTCTGGTAATGAAATAAGATTATATAAATATGGAAAAAGAAAATATCCGATATCGGTCCATATATACTCGAGATATAGCCTGAACCGATTTTTCCAATAACATTTTTTTTTTGCTGAAAAGCAGTTCTTGTTATAAAAGAAGGTTACGAAAATAGAGAAAATTATTATTTCTGATATCGGTCCATATATACCCGAGATATAGCTTAAACCGGGTTTTTCATGAAAATATCGCGTAAGCGAACTTAAACAATTTGTTGTGCTCAAAAGCAGTTCTGGTAATGATATAAGGTTACATAAATATGGAAAATTAAAATTTTCGATATCGGTCCATATATAACCGAACATATTCAGGCCACATTTTTAATATACTATACATATTCGTGACTATCGTGAAGGGTATTTTAGATTCGGCCCAGCCGAATATACTACACTCTTACATGTTTTGTGCTCAAAAGCAGTTCTGGTAATGAAATTACGTTACATAAATATGGAAAATGAAAATTTCCGATATCGGTCCATATATACCCGAGATATAGCCCAAACCGGGTTTTTCATGAAAATGTCGCGTAAGCGAACTTAAACAACTTTTTTGTGCTCAAACGCAGTTCTGGTAATGAAATAGGGTCATATAAATATGAAAAATGAAAATTTCCCATATCGGTCCATATATACCCGAGATATAGCCCAAATCGGGTTTTTCATGAAAATGCCGCGTAAGCGAACTTAAACAACTTTTTTGTGCTCAAAAGCAGTTCTGGTAATGAAATAGGGTCATATAAATATGAAAAATGAAAATTTCCCATATCGGTCCATATATACCCGAGATATAGCCCAAATCAAGTTTTTCATGAAAATGTCGCGTAAGCGAACTTAAACAACTTTTTTGTGCTCAAAAGCAGTTCTGGTAATGAAATTAGGTTACATAAATATGGAAAATGAAAATTTCCGATATCGGTATATATGTACCCGGTCCATATGTAGCCCAAATCGGGTTTTTCATGAAAATGTCGCGTAAGCGAACTTAAACAACTTTTTTGTGCTCAAACGCAGTTCTGGTAATGAAATAGGGTCATATAAATATGAAAAATGAAAATTTCCCATATCGGTCCATATATACCCGAGTTATAGCCCAAATCGGGTTTTTCATGAAAATGCCGCGTAAGCGAACTTAAACAACTTTTTTGTGCTCAAAAGCAGTTCTGGTAATGAAATTAGGTTACATAAATATGGAAAATGAAAATTTCCGATATCGGTCCATATATACCCGAGATATAGCCTGGAACGGGGTTTTCATGAAAATGCCGCGTAAGCGAATTTAAACAACTTTTTTGTGCCCAAAAGCAGTTCTGGTAATGAAATTAGGTTACATAAATATGGAAAATGAAAATTTCCGATATCGGTCCATATGTACCCGGTCCATATGTAGCCCAAATCGGGTTTTTCATGAAAATGTCGCGTAAGCGAACCTAAACAACTTTTTTTTTGCTCAAAAGTAGTTCTGGTAATGAAATAAGATTACATAAATATGGAAAATGAAAATTTCCGATATCGGTCCATATATACCCGAGATATAGCCTAAACTGCGGTTTTAATGAAAATGTCGCGTAAATGAACTTAAACATCTTTTTTTGCTTAAAAGCAGTTCTGGTAATGAAATAGGGTCATATAAATATGAAAAATGAAAATTTTCAATGTCGGTCCATATATACCCGAGATATAGCCTAGACCGGGTTTTACATAAAAGTCCCGCGTAAGCAAACTAAAACAATATTTTTGTGCTCAAAAGCAAATCTAGTAATGAAATAAAGTTATATAAATATGAAAAATGAAAATTTCCGATATCGGTCCATATATACCGCAGACATAGCCTGGAACGAGTTATTCATGAAAATGCCGCGTAAGCGAACTTAAACAACTTTTTTTTGCTTAAAAGCAGTTCTGGTAATAAAATAAGGTTATATAAGTATGGAAAATGAAAATTGTCGATATCGGTCTATATATCCCCGAGATATAGCCCAAACCGGGTTTTTCATGAAAATGTCGCGTAAGCGAACTTTAACAACTTTTTTTTGATCAAAAACAGTTCTGGTAATAAGATGAGTTTATATAAATATGGAAGATAAAAATTTCCGATATCGGTCCATATATACCCGAGATATAGCCTAAACCGGGGTTTGGATGAAAATGCCGCGTAGGCGAACTTAAACAAGTTTTTCGCCTTAAAGCAGTTCTGGTAATAAAATAAGGTGATATAAATATTGAAAATGAATTTTACGATATCGGTCCATATAGACCCGAGATATAGCCTAAACCGGGTTTTTCATGAACACGCGGCGTAAGCGAACTCAAACAATATTTTTTGCTTAAAAGCAGTTCTAATAATAAAATAGGGCTATATAGGTATGAAAAATGAAAATTTCCGATATCGGTCCATATATACCCGAGATATAGCCTAAATCGGGTTTTTCATGAAAATATCGCGTAAGCGAACTTAAACAATTTGTTGTGCTCAAAAGCAGTTCTGGTAATGATATAAGGTTATATAAATATGGAAAATTAAATTTTTCGATATCGGTCCATATACATATACCCGAGATATAGCCTGAACCGATTTTTCCATTAAAAAATTTTTTTTTTTTTGCTGAAAAGCAATTCTCGTTACAAAAGAAGGTTACTAAAATACAGAAAATAGAAAATTCCGATATCGGTTCATATATAACCGAGCATATTTAGGTCACATGTTTAATATACTATACATATTCGTGACTATCGTGAAGGGTATTTTAGATTCGGCCCAGCCGAATATACTACACTCTTACTTGTTTCTGTTAAAAGTGCAATAAAAATTTAAATTATAAGAAACACCGGCATTGCTGATTAAAGTTTTCATGTATAGCCGGATGGTATAGCAAACATTGACAAACACGCTCACTAAAGTTTCCGTGCATAGGCGGCCTTCGGCCGGGCGGAGAGATTTTTTTCCCCTGCAATATAATAGACAACGGCTTCGCTAACAAAAATTTCTCTGTATATACATACACATGTAAATTAATACGTAAGTGGTCCAAGCATTACGAGTATTTAAATAAAAGGAACAAAATTAATTCAGAAGGCTCATGTAAAAATTACTGTTCGTATTAAATTAATACAAAATTTTGTTAGGACTGAATTTTTAGCTAAATTTTTTGTATCCGCAAAGATCTATTCAAAAGCTTTCAAATAATAAAATGATACCAATATTGTTCATATGTTTATATTCATAAATGTAGTGGAGAATCACATTTTCATGGCAAACCCGATTTGGGCTATATTTCGAGTATATATTGACCGATATCTGGAAAAAAAAATTTTTGTCTTTTAGTCACCATGCTTAATAAGTGTGTGAAGTTTGAAGCAAAACAAACAATTTTTTTCCAAACATTTCCATACAAAATTGCAAAAAAATAGCTTTTTTCGGAATTTTTTATATATCTCAGCTATATGTAAACCGTTATTACTGAATTTCAATAGCAAACCCATGAATCGATTCGGTAAAAGAATGGTAAAAGAAAAAAGTTTCTAAGTCTAATGGTTTTCTCAGAAACGGTATTTCAACTGCGGACAGACGGACATCACTTAATCGACTTTTTCATTAATTCTGAATCAGAATATATATACTTTATAGGGTGGCAAAAAAAAACTAGAAATTACAAACGGAATCACAAACTTATATATACCCTCCCTTTACATTTTTGTGAAGGGCATAAAAACTGCTATTTGATATTGTCTAATAACTATGTAATTGCATACAAATCATAATATAAATGCTTTTGCACATACAAACAAACACATATATTTATAAACTGTTTTTAATTTGGCTAGCTGCAAATAAAGAAAAGTTTTAAAGTCCAATAATCCATGAAGTCTTATTAGTCAGTTTCATGGAAAAGATAATGTGTTTCGAAATAGTAGTTTTTTATTTGTAGTTAAAAGTATTATCTACTTTTATTGTGACCTTTTGGCCTGTCGTATCAGGTTGAAGTAATGCATATCGCTCCTTTATTGCAACATAGTCATAACGCAAAAAAGCTTGTTTCGAGAAAAACACGTTTCAAATTTTTCGTTTCCATACAATTCTTAGAATATCTTTTTAGAAAATATTTCCTAAAGGAATCAGTTTAAAGGTAATTTAAATAAAATTTTGGCACAATATAAAAGGCAGTACTGTTAACAATTCTGCATTGTTAACTCGAAAAGCTCATTTTTTGAGATGTGACTATGTTGCAATAAAAGAGCGATATGTGCTTACATATGCATGTATGCGAGTGCAAGTATTTCAGGAGGAATTTATTTGTACTTACGACATATGTGTTTGTTTAGTTTGAAGCAAATTAAAATAAACCCATATTTTTCTCCATAGATACATTTATTATATTTAATATGTACAATAACCCAAAACTGTAACCGCGATCGTTCACACAGCCAATTTATGTTTTGTTATTCTAAAATACTACACTAACAAAATAAACAACATAGTCACCCCGTTTTTGAACGGCGTACATAATAACAACACAAAAAAGAAGTATCCGTTTACATTTAGACAGACGATTGGTAGCCAGACGAAATTTATGTAATGATTTGTATTACAAATATATGCAATAAAAATAAATAAAAAATAAAATATGTTACGGTAAGCAGGATGATGGTTGTTAGTATGGCAGTGGTGTATCCCGTAGCACGCCACTACTTTCAATACTAGACAATTGTGGGCGTTTTTTTGTTGTTCTATTTCACTTTTGTATATTTTTGTATTCAATTTCATTTCAGTATATTAGCTGTGATTAAAAAAAAGAAAAAGAACTGCGCAATAAACGTATATATCTTATATACAAATTTTTTTTTCTTGGGCCAGTGCCCAGGGGATGACCCATGATACAAAAAACAAGGTACCCGCTTCGCTGCAACAATACAACAATAAGAAAAACAACTGGTGTTTTGTTTATGTAAAAAGGCGAATTCACACTTAAGCTGTCAAAAGTAGTTGATAGCGAACATGTACAAAAATTTAAATGGCGCCGAAAAGGGCAAACAAAACTTGACAGAGAAAGTGTCGCCATATTAATCAAATTCGCCTGAATTCGCCGATGCATCCACCTAATAATTAATTCGCCTTGGGATGACCCAAGGTGCATTAACGTCTACAAGGTGGCAGCGCTACGGCATGTGACAATTTTTTGCAACTGGCAATATGGTAAGCTATTTACGTCAAATGTATTGTTTACATTTTTATACCCTTCACAAAAATGTTATGGGTATACATAAGTTTGTGATTCCGTTTGTAATTTCTACAGTTTTTTTTGCGACCCTATAAAGTATATATATTCAGATTCAGAATTAATGGAAAAGTCGATTAAGCGATGTCCGTCTGTTCGTCTGTCCGTCTGTCGGTCGTTGAAATACCGTTTCTGAGAAAACCATTAGACATAGAAACTTTTTTCTTTCACCATTCTATTACTCCGTATTGCCATGTGTTTGCTATTGAAATCCAGTAATATCGGTCCACGTATAGCTGAGATATATTCATAATTCAGAAAAAAGACATGAAATTTTGAAATTTTGTATGGAATTTTTTGACAAAAAAAGTTGTTTGTTTTGCTGCAAACTTCACACACTCATTAAGCTAGGTGACTAAAAGAAAAAAAAATTTTTTTTTCAGATATCGGTCCCTATATACCCGAGATATAGCCCAAATCGGGTTTGTCATAAAAATGTCGCGTAAGCGAACTGAAACAACTTTTTTTGCATAAAAGCGGTTCTGGTAATAAAATAAGGTTATATAAATATCGAGAATGAAAATTTCCGATATCGGTCCATATATACCCGAGATATAGCCCAAAACGGGTTTTTCATGAAAATGTCGCGTAAGCGAACTTAAACAACTTTTTTTGCTTAAAAACAGTGCCGATAATAAGATGAGGTTATATAAATATGGAAAATGAAAATTTCCGATATCGGTCCATATATACTCGAGATATAGCCTAAGCCGTGGTTTTCATGAAAATGCCGCGTAAGCGAACTTAAACAACTGTTTTCGGTTTAAAGCAGTTCTGGTAATGAAATAAGGTTATATAAATATGGAAAATGAAAATTTCCGATATCGGTCCATATATACCCGAGATATAGCCTAGACCGGGTTTTTCATGAAAATATCGCGTAAGCGAGTTTAAACAACTTTTTCGCGCTCAAAAGCAGTTTTGGTAATGAAATAAAGTTATATAAATGTGGAAGATAAAAATTTCCGATATCGGTTCATATATTCCCGAGATATAGCCTAAACCGGGGTTTTCATGAAAATGTCGCGTAAGCGAACTTAAACCATTTGTTGTGCTCAAAAGCAGTTCTGGTAATGAAGTAAGGTTATATTAATATGGAAAATTAAAGTTTTCGATATCGGTCCATATATACCCGAGATATTACCTAAACCGATTTTTTCATTAAAATTTTTTTTTTTTTTTTTTGCTGAAAATCAATTCTCGTTATAAAAGAAGGTTACTAAAATACAGAAAATAAAAAATTCCGATATCGGTTCATAGATAACCGAGCATATTCAGGCCACATTTTTAATATACTATACATATTCGTGACTATCGTGAAGGGTATTTTAGATTCGGCCCAGCCGAATATACTACACTCTTACTTGTTTCTGTTAAAAGTGCAATAAAAATTTAAATTATAAGAAACACCGGCATCGCTGATTAAAGTTTTCATGTATAGCCGGATGGTATAGCAAACATTGACAAACACGCTCACTAAAGTTTCCGTGCATAGGCGGCCTTCGGCCGGGCGGAGAGATTTTTTTCCCCTGCAATATAATAGACAACAGCTTCGCTAACAAAAATTTCTCTGTATATACATACACATGTAAATTAATACGTAAGTGGTCCAAGCATTACGAGTATTTAAATAAAAGGAACAAAATTAATTCAGAAGGCTCATGTAAAAATTACTGTTCGTATTAAATTAATACAAAATTTTGTTAGGACTGAATTTTTAGCTAAATTTTTTGTATCCGCAAAGATCTATTCAAAAGCTTTCAAATAATAAAATGATACCAATATTGTTCATATGTTTATATTCATAAATGTAGTGGAGAATCACGTACATATTTCATACATCACATGGGCTGAAAAGCCTAACACATGTATGGCGTTATTTTTATTGCAGTCACATTTTTTTCAGTAAATACTAACCTTCAGAAGATATCTGTTAAAATTTCATGCTATTCTATTTATTAATTTGTGAGTTATTGTGCTAATAGTGACGCTACTTTTGTTATTTTCAAAACAATGGAGTAAAAACCATTTCTTTACACGGCTTCTTGATGGGAAAAATACCGTTCAAGCGAAGCAATGGCTTGAAAAGTGTTATGGGGACTCCGCTCCATCAGAAACAACAATAAAACGTTAGTTTGCTGTCTTTAAACATAGTCGTAGAGACAACGATGATGCAGAACGCAGTGGTCGTCAAAATGAGGCGGTAACTGTTACAGTACCACCCGTTATTCCCATAACGAGGGTTAATATAATTTAAGTTTTCGAAATATAAAGCGCATTTTTGTTTACTAACAAAAATGCAATCTAAGTAAAATGGTTTCAACATAAATACATTTTTTGTCTATTAACAAAAATGCAACCTAATTAAATTCTTTTTGTTTTAATAAAATTGCATTTCCGTTCCCAAACGAAAATGCAATCCTATACTTTTGTTTGTGCAGGTAAAACACCTGCAGACGGAATTCTCGGAAATGTTTGTTTTGCAATCTAAATAGAATTTTACTTAATAAGCAAAATTTACTTTAAAAACTAATTTTAATTTTGTATTTATATTTTTGAATAATAAAGAATAAAGACAGTTAAGAACTGGCAACGAAAGGCAAAAGTCTTCGTATTTTTTTTAGCTCCTGCGAAAACGCAGATCGAAACTGGCGACGAGGATGGGATTGATATCTTAATATCCTTAAAATTTATGCATAAAAATACATAAATGAATCCCACAAAAGATATCTATGTTTAATAATAAACATATTTAGAATAAACGAATTTGTGTGCAAAAGTACATAAATTTAAATCCTATGTTTAAAAATAAACATAGTAAGCTTTATATACAAAAGTTCATAAGAACTCATGTTAAAAAAAAAAATAATATAAGCTTTATGTACAAAAGTGTGTGCAAAAGTATACAAAAAGTCATGTTTAAAAAAAGTGCTTGCAAAATTATATAAGTTAACTACCTGTTTAAAACTAAACATAAAAAAAAAAAAAAAAAATAAAATAATAAAAACATATATAATTATAAGAAAAGATAAACATTATCAAGATAAAAGGATTTACATACAAAGGAGTGTAAATCTAAAATCTATGGACGTAATTAAAATAAGTATAGTGTAAAACTAAAATAAAGAACCCAAAAGTAAAAACGAACCTACACGTAGAAAAAATAATCGAAGTGAAACAAAATTTTTTGCTACAATACTTCTGTGCCTTTTTAATAAAAAAAAAGAGATACAAAATTTATATTGTGACTTTTATGTAAAAACAAAGAAAATTATTAATAATTTTTTTTGCAAAATTATGATTATCCTGCTTTATAAAAAAAAACAAATTTTATTGCGAAATTATAATTAGCCTGTTGTGACTTTTATATAAAAATACAAATTGCAAAATTACAATTATCCTGCGATGAACTTTATGTAAAAATAAAAATATAATAATAAAATTTTCTTCTGTGACTTTTATATAAAAATACAAATTGCAAAATTACAATTATCCTGCGATGAACTTTATGTAAAAATAAAAATATAATAATAAAATTTTCCGCAAAATTATAATTTTCTGCTGTGACTTTTATGTAAAAATACAAAACTTTTTGCTGTGACTTTTATGAAGTGACCAATATACTCACCAAGAAAACCGGATACTTGGAAATAGAAAAACCGCAAAAGCCCAAAAACAGAATCATCAGAAACTTCAAAGAAAGGAAGCGAAGTATTAGAATCCTACAACCACCACTAGAAGAAGATAGTGTATTCAAACCAGCAACAGCGAACATATCCACAACATTTTATAGTAAGTTATTATTAAGCTATAAATTTACTTAAGATTAAAATTTGGAAAAAATTTTCGAAAATTTTTTTTAATTAACGGCATAAATACAAATATTTATATTTCGGTGAATTATCCTTTTTGCTTTTATATTAATTTTATAATAAAAATCCTATATAAAATCGATTTTGCTAAAATTATATAGTTATTCAAAATGGCTCAAATCCAATTAGACCCAGTTAAATACCTAAATAACCTCCCACAGTTTTCTGGAAACATAAATGAACTACTGACCTTTACCAAGCTTATAGACAGGATTCACCCCGTTCTTTCAACCTATGACGAATTATCCCAACTAGTTTTTTCTGATGTAATTAAAAGTAGAATTTCAGGTAGGGCAAGAGAAATTCTTGAAATTAACACGCAAGCACAGTCATGGAGTGAAATAAAAGAAATCCTTAACAATAATTTTGGGGAAAGGAAAAGTTGCGAAGAGCTTTTTGACGACTTAAGATCAGTAGTTTTCGAAACTAATACAATAGATTTTTACAATCATATAAAATATAGATTAAGGCGACTGAATAACAAGTCAGTTCTCATACTAGGAGAGGGTGAAGCTGCCAATCAGGTTGCTATGAACAATCAGAGATCAGCTCTGAACGTATTTAAAAGTAAGATTCCAGAACCGATGAAAACAGTTCTCGCTTGCAGGAATCTTCAATCCCTCGAGAGTGCCATGAACATTCTCTACGAGAATGGCTACGATAAAATTGGGAAAGATGGACGAAAATACTCCGAAAACTTCAAAATGCCCAAGGAAAAGTACGGAAACAACTTACAACCTCGCGGTAATCAGATACAAAAGTTCCAAAATGGAAATCACAACAGAGGATATTTTAACAGAAGAAACCACCAAGGAGAGTTCCAAAATTTGCACAGACAGAATCAACAACAGTCCCAGAATGGAAATTACAATAGAAGCGATTTTTACAGGAAGAATAATCAAGTGGAGTACCAAAATTTACACGGACAAAATCGACACCAATTCTATAGAAATCCTCAACATAGTCCCCGAGGACAAAACAGCCACAACGAACGGCATCAGACTCCCGAACCAATGGAAGTCAACACAGCGCAAAATTTTCGGCCAGGTGCCCATACGGACAACTACCATATATAACAATTAAATCAAAATTAGGTCAATTAAAATTCTTAATTGACACGGGAGCTACTCACTCCGTCATCAACCCAGGTATATGCGATCCGAAATGGAAAGTACCTTGTAATATTAAAAATATAAAAACTTTATCAAATATAATAGAAATAAAGGAAAAGGTCTCTATACCGATTTTCCAAGAATTTGGAGGAATACCAGGAACAAAAATTGATTTTTTAATTTATGCTTTTCATGAATATTATGATGGATTAGTAGGAAATAACATCCTAAAAACCTTAGGGGCCATTGTCAATATGAGGGACAATGTGCTGATAATAAATAAGAATAAAATTCCCCTCGAATACGCGAACAAATTTTTACAGAATAAAGATGAAAACCAAGACAATATTTTTAACCTGGAAAAGAAACAGATTCAAGGGATAAATCCAATAGTGAACGTTAGATTAGATCATTTGAATGATGAAGAAAAACAAAAAATATTAGGAGTACTAAAAAAATTTAGGAATATCTTTTACTCGGAGGAAAGTGACCTCTCTTTTACGAACGCAATAAAACACGAGATAAGGACAACCAATAACATACCAATAACTGCTAAAACATATAGGTACCCGTACGTACACAAACAAGAGGTACAAAGGCAGATACAGGAGATGCTGGATAAAGGAATAATCCGACCAAGTCACTCCCCGTATTCTGCGCCCGTCTGGATCGTGCCCAAAAAATTGGACGCCAGCGGTAGAAAGAAATGGCGACTTGTCGTAGACTATAGAAAGCTTAACGAAGTTACTATAGACGACAAGTACCCCATACCAAATATAGATGAAATATTAGAGAAGCTCGGACGCTGTCAATACTTCACAACTCTGGATCTGGCGAAAGGGTTCCATCAAATTGAAATCCACGAAAAAGACATACCGAAAACAGCTTTCAGCGTCGAGAATGGCCATTACGAATTTCTTCGTATGCCGTTCGGGTTGAAAACTGCCCCAGCAACGTTTCAACGCCTAATGAATAACGTGTTGTCCGATCTAATCAATAAAGTATGTTTGGTTTATCTCGACGACATAATAATATTTAGCACTTCTTTGCAAGAACACGTTGAATCCGTGACAAAAGTCCTGCAACGTCTCAAAGAAGTAAATCTAAAAATCCAAGGTGATAAAAGCGAGTTTCTTAAAAGAGAAACAAGCTTTCTTGGACACATCGTGTCAGAGAAAGGTATACAACCTAACCCTGACAAGATAATTTGTATACAGAAATTTCCTCTGCCAAAAACGCAGAAGGAAATTAAACAATTCCTGGGGTTAGCGGGTTATTACCGCAAATTTATAAGAGACTACTCAAGGATAGCTCGCCCCATGACAAGATATTTAAAAAAAGATGCGAAGATGGATATAAGGAACACAGAATATAATGAAAGTTTCGAGACTCTCAAGAAACTCCTAACACATGCCCCAGTATTGGCATATCCGGATTTTAATGATAAATTCGTACTTCAAACGGATGCAAGCAATTACGCTCTGGGTGCAATCTTATCCCAAAAAGGTCACCCAATCTGTTTCGCCAGTCGAACGTTGAATGGCGCGGAACAAAACTATAGCACCATAGAAAAGGAACTTCTCGCGATAGTTTGGGCCACTAAATATTTTAGGCCATATCTGTTTGGTAGGAGATTCCTGATCGAAACAGATCACAGACCATTAACATGGTTATTTTCCATAAAAGAACCAAACTCCAAACTAGTAAGATGGAGACTAAGGTTGCAGGAATACGACTACGAAATCGTATATAAAAAAGGAACACAAAACGGAAACGCAGACGCTTTGTCCAGAGCCAATATATTCTTAAACGGAAACATTCAGGATTTAGAGTACAATGCCTGTACAGAGACAAGTAACCCTCTTAACTTTTATAGAAGGCAAATAGTGTTTAAATTAGTAACATCAGGATCACTTAAAATTAAAAACGAGAACGTTTTTAGAAACAATAGAAAAACCATAAGTGCGAAAAACTTCGACGAAGAAACCCTGAAAACAATAATCAAAAATCATTTCTGTCCCGACAAAACAAACGCCATATTCGCGGAGACAGAAACAATCTATGAAAATATTAAAGAAGTTGTAAGCAAATATTTCTCAGAAAATAGAAATTTCAAAATCCTCAAATGCAAGACAATCCTTTTAGACGTCACAGATGAAACTATACTGGCTGAAGAAATAGAGAAGGAACATTTAAAAAATAACCACAGGGGAATCAACGAAAATTTCGAAAAACTAAAAACTCAAATTTACCATCCGAACTTAAAACTACGCATAAACCAATTCATTAACAACTGCGACATTTGAAACAAAGAAAAGTATGACAGGAAACCAGTGAAACAACAGTTCAAATTAACAGAAACACCAGAAGCACCTGGAGAAGTAGTCCATGTTGATGTATTTTATAGTCTTGAAAAAACTTTATTCCTAACATTCATCGACAAGTTTTCCAAGTATGCACAGGCCATTAAAATTAAAGGCAGAACATGGACAGAGTTTAAAACGGCGCTAACACAATATATTTCAATAATGGGAAGTGTAAGAAAAATAATAGTAGACAACGAGCTAGGCTTTAAGGCTCTCCCACTCCTAGAATTTATAAGGGAACAGAATATAGAAATTCATTACACATCTAACAATAACCACACTTCGAACTCTGACATAGAAAGGCTTCATAACACAATAAATGAACATATTCGCATTTTAAAGCACGTTCAGAATAGAGACATAGAAAGTGTCAAAGAAAAAATGTATAGGATTTTGATTTATTACAATAATACAATACACTCTACAACAGGTAGAAAACCAATAGATTTTAGAAACGGTACAATTGCCCAATCAGAATATTCGGCAATTAAGGACAAAATAATAAAATGTAAGGAAAAAACGTTAGAGAAAATAAATAAACAAAGGGAAAATATAGAAATCCAAACAGGACCAGTATACTTAAAAGACGAAAGAGGAGGAAAAAACCACTCAAAGTTTAGAAAAGTAGTAGTATCCAGACTTGACGATGACCACGTTATTACAGACCGGAATCATAAATACTATAAGTCCCATATTAAAAGGAAAAAGAAATTTTCAAACTTAACAGAATCACAAAGAGACAGCCCAAGATAAGAAAGACTATATACATATCTTTTCAGATGAAACCGTTAACAACAATACTTACTTTAACTGCGATGTTACATGTCACATACTCTCAAAAGATGGAAATACAGGACCTTAGGGAAAACCAGGGATATCTCCCAATTAAAGACAAAGATATAAAAATCATTGACCATTATACCAGGATATTCCATATAATAAATTTAACAGAATACTATCAAACAACGGAAATCATAGAAAACAACATAAATTCACTAGACAGTCCACTATCAGAATTACTACCCTTACTAGATACAATGAAAAACAATTTTAAAATACTCAAGACTAAACTGAATAATCTCTCACATGACTTCAAAACAAGAACGAAAAGAGGACTCATAAACGGATTAGGAAAAGGAATAAAATTTATTACAGGAAATATGGACAGCGATGACGAAGAAGAAATCAGGAACGCAATTACAAACATTACATATGATATTAAGACTAACATGGAACAAACTGACGCCTTGACAAGATTAAGCTATACACTATCCGAACAGATCCAAAACATCACTTCACATATAAACAAGCAACAGTTTATAGTAAGCAAATACATAAACCAATTTCGACACGACATAGAAAACAAAATTCTTACTTTAGAAGACGAAGTAATGTTCTTAAGTCACATATACCAAATTGACAACGACATAAGATTACTAAAAGACCATATAGATGACATTGGTAGAGTTGTTTTTACAAGCAAACTAGGTATTATCCCTACTGACTTACTAGGTGAAAAAGAAATTAATATTGTGGACAACTTTGAGACATACACTAAGACTAAAATTTCCATATCCTTCCACGATGAACAAATTATAATCATCCTATCAATTCCCGTATTTTCAACATCATCCTTCTCCCAAATAATTTTCGAGCCAATACCTAATAGTAATAACAAATCTATTTATTTTGAATTTGAAAAAATTATTATTGATGAAAATAAAAACATATACTATCCTAACATAACTAATCTACGCAAAGATATGACTGTTTTAAATGACCCATGCATCCATAACATTGTACAAAATAATGTTGCAAGTTGTATAATGAAAGAAAACAAATTGACAGAAATAAACGAGATCAAACCAGGACTTATTTTAATTAAGAATTTATTTGAAAATTTTACAAACAATTGTAACTATAAACAAAATAATTTAAATACGAGTTCCACATTCCTAATCACTTTTGAAAATTGTCAAATAACTATAAGAAACAAAACATTCTATAATGACAAACTATCTTTTAAAGAAGAAGCAATACAATCACACCTAATAACTAAAATAAAAGAAAATAAAACGTTTGTAGATTTAAATTTAAAAGACCTTTATATTAAGCAAACTAAATACGAAGAAAATTTGGATAAAATAATAAGTCATAATAATAGAACAAAAACCATTAGTTATAGTATCAACACTGTAATAAGTCTAAGCATTATAATACTAATCTTACTATATATTTTGAGACCAAAACAAATATTTAAAATTTCGTCGGAGCCTCAATCTAACGGTGGGGGTGTTACAGTACCACCCGTTATTCCCATAACGAGGGTTAATATAATTTAAGTTTTCGAAATATAAAGCGCATTTTTGTTTACTAACAAAAATGCAATCTAAGTAAAATGGTTTCAACATAAATACATTTTTTGTCTATTAACAAAAATGCAACCTAATTAAATTCTTTTTGTTTTAATAAAATTGCATTTCCGTTCCCAAACGAAAATGCAATCCTATACTTTTGTTTGTGCAGGTAAAACACCTGCAGACGGAATTCTCGGAAATGTTTGTTTTGCAATCTAAATAGAATTTTACTTAATAAGCAAAATTTACTTTAAAAACTAATTTTAATTTTGTATTTATATTTTTGAATAATAAAGAATAAAGACAGTTAAGAACTGGCAACGAAAGGCAAAAGTCTTCGTATTTTTTTTTAGCTCCTGCGAAAACGCAGATCGAAACTGGTAACACCAGAAATTATCGAAAAGTGAAGTTGCGTGAGTTGGCTGACATCGTAAAGATATCAAAAGAACATGTTGGCTTTATATTGCATGAGCATTTGCCTATGAGAAAGCTCTGTTCAAAAATGGTTCGTTTGCTCGTTGTTGACCAAAAACGAGAGCGTGTTGATGATTCTGAGTGGACAGCAACTGGTGAACAACTGGTGAGTTGAACTTCGTATTGCTCCCACATCCACCGTTTTCACCAGTTTTGGCTCTTAGCGACTACTGGCTGTTCGCAGACCTGAAAAATGATCGCCGGTAAGAAATTTCGTACGAATGAAGATGTTATCGCTGAAACTGAAGCCAATTATGAGGCAAAATATAAATCGTGCTACAAGAGTGGAAATGAAATGTTAGAGTGGCACTGGAATGATCAAGTTGCTCTAGGTGGAACATAAAGCTAATTTAGAACCAAAAAAACTGTTTTCTTTGTTAGGCTCAGAACTTTTCAGCCCATGTGTCACATACATGTATAAAATTTCGGAAGCTCATATCTCGAAAACTATGCGTTTCCCCTAATTTCACCATTTAGTATTTTCTTATTTTTTCAATTCTCTATCACGCTTTTTATTTAATTTGGAGCAGCGTGCGTAAACTAAATTTAAACCTTATATTTGTTTAATAAATTCTTTAACAAAAGACTGGTAAAATTTGCAAGATTGAATCCAAATTTTCTTATGTCTTGAAGCGGTTTCTTCAAGCTTCTCTGTATGTATCTACTCTGAACTTAAAACTTTTACTGTATAGGCAAATGGTTTAAAGAGCTACATCTTGTAAAATTGGTATAATTTATTATTTACAATCCAGCGTTTTGAATTGTGCTTTCGATTAATTTCTAAAAATTTATTTTTCATCTTCCTGAAAATAATGAATTTTGAAATTCATTTACAAATATCTTACTAAACAAGTAAGAGTGTGGTATATTCGGCTGGGCCGAATCTAAAATACCCTTCACGATAGTCACGGATATGTATAGTATATTTAAAAATGTGAACAAAATATGCTCGGTTATATATGAACCGATATCAGAATTTTCTATTTTCTGTATTTTAGTAACCTTCTTTTATAACGAAAATTGCTTTTCAGCAAAAAAAAAAAAAAAATGTTAATGGAACAATCGGTTCAGGCTATATCTCGGGTATATATGGACCGACATCGGAAATTTTTATTTTCCATTTGTGTATAACCTTACTTAATTACCAGAACTGCTTTTGGGCAAAAAAAAGTTGTTTCAGTTCGCTTACGCGCCATTATACTGAAAACGCCGGTCTAGGCTATATCTCGGGCATATATGGACCGCATCGGAAATTTTAATTTTCCATAATTATATAAAATTATTTCCTTACCAAAACTACTTTTGAGCACAAAAAAGTTGTTTAAGCATTTTCATGAAAAAGCCGGTCTAGGCTATATCTCGGGTATATATGGACCGATATCGGAAATTTTCATTTTGCATATTTATATAACCTGATTTTATTACCAGAATTGGTTTTAAGCCAAAAAAAAAGTTGCTTAAGTTCGTTTACGTGATATTCTCATGAAAAACCCGGTTTAGGCTATATCTCGGATATACATATATGGACCGATATCGGGAATTATTATTTTCCTTATTTATATAACTTTATTTCATTACCAGAACTGCTTTTGAGCACAAAAAAGTTGTTTAAACTCGCTTACGCGACATTTTCATGAAAAACCCGGTTTAGGCTATATCTCGGGAATATATGGACCGATATCGGAAATTGTTATCTTCTATATTTATATAACTTTATTTCAATACCAAAACTGCTTTTGAGCCCAAAAAAATGTTTAAATTCGCTTATGCGATATTTTCATGAAAAACCCGGTTTAGGCTATATCTCGGGTATATATAGACCGATATCAGAAATTTTAATTTTCTCTATTTTCGTTACCTTCTTTATAACAAGAACTGCTTTTCAGCAAAAAAAAAAAAAAATGTTATTGGAAATATCGGTTCAGGCTATATCTCGAGTATATATGGACCGATATCGGATATTTTCTTTTTCCATATTTATACAATCTTATTTCAGTACCAGAATTCCTTTTGAGCACAAAAAAGTTGTTTAAATTCGCTTACGCGGCATTTTCATGAAAACCTCGTTCCAGGCTATATCTGCGGTATATATGGACCGATATCGGAAATTTTAATTTTTCATATTTATATAACCTTATTTTATTACCAGAACTGCTTTTGAGCACAAAAAAGTTGTTTAAGTTCGCTTACGCGGCATTTTCATGAAAACCCCGGTCTAGGCTATATCTCGGGTTTATATGGACCGATATCTGAAATTTTCATTTTCCATACTTATATAACCTTATTTTATTACCAAAAATGCTTTTGAGCAAAAAAAGTTGTTTCAGTTCGCTTACGCGACATTTTTATGAAAAACCCGATTTGGGCTATATCTCGGGTATATATGGACCGATATCTGAAAAAAAAATTTTTTTCCTTTTAGTCACCACGCTAAATGAATGTGTGAAGTTTGAAGCAAAACAAACAATTTTTTTTGTCAAAAATGTCCATACAATATTTCAAAAATTCATGGCATTCTTCGGAATTTTGAATACATTTCAGCTATACGTGGACCGATATTACTGAATTTCAATAGCAAACACATGGCAATATGGAGTAATAGAATGGTGAAAGAAAAAAGTTTCTAAGTCTAATGGTTTTCTCAGAAACGGTATTTCAACGACCGACAGACGGACATCGCTTAATCGACTTTTCCATTAATTCTGAATCAGAATATATTCTATATACTTTATAGGGTCGCAAAAAAAAACTGTAGAAATCACAAACGGAATCATAAAACTTATATGTATATACCCTTAACATTTTTGTGAAGGGTATAAAAAACACAATTACAGCGCAAAGTATATTTAACAAAGTAGCTGCTTCGCTACGATAACAACAACGTCGAAAAATTTTGCGTGTATTTTGTTTTTGCAATTAAACCCGAATGTCAAAAGTAAGCGACAGAAAAAAGAAGAAAAAGTGGAAAAAAGGAAAACAAAAGTACATCATGTACTTTAAAGTTAGTTGAATTTTATGAATTAAAAGTTAAATTAAAAGAACTTTAATGTTAGAAAATGATAATAAATCTCCTATATCAATAGTTTTTGAAATTGAGATTAAAAGAAATATGCCTGTACACTGAAAAATATTTGCTTCATATTTCCAATGAACCCCATTCATTAGATAATTTTCATTAACGGAATGAAAAATTACGTTCCATGAATGAAAATTCACAGCATTAATGAAAATATTCATTAAAATTGATTCATTAGTTTTCATAATTTCATTAGAAAATTTCATTGGACTTGTTATAAAAAATTTTTGAAGGCTGTGTGCAATATTTTAGAGATTTATTAAAAGTGAGAAAATAAATATATTATAACTATTAACTAAATGACAAAGGAAATTATTTTATACACTAATTACTGTGTAAAAAATTATTTTAATAAAAGTTTCAATAGTTTTTTAGTTCTTATGAAAATGTTCGTTATATTAACTAAACTTTTCATTAGAATTCATAAACTACCCTCATTTTAAATACCTATGTACATAGTTGAAATCAAAAGCAAAGAGATGGGCTCTTCTCTCGTTTTTTTGTTAAAAGAATATTTATTCCGTTACAAATGCAACAACAAAGTCACACTTAATTTTTTCCTTAGCGTTCGTTGTGAACAATTCTGTATCTATACCCAAAGTAAACGTTTTGTTTTTGCACGCAACGGGACTTTTTTTTTGTTCTTCAAAAAGCAAAACATCACAAGTTTCCAAAAGCAGAAGCAAACGTTTAAAAAAAGAAATGAGTTTGCTGAAGTTCATTTTTTAAAGTGAAGTTTGCTGAAGTTCATCGTTTAAAGGAAAATTAATATTTTATATGTTTTCCTGACGATGATAACAAATTGTTATCGAAATATTGAAAATAAATACTGTTGAATTTTTTATAAAAAATAAAACGATCTTTAGCTGAAAATAAGAAATATTGACTTAAACAAGATCAAATAATTAAATGTCAAATAACCATTGTTTCAACTTATTTAATTATCCAAAATGTTTATATATGTAACGTAACATTACATATTATTTTTTAAGTTATTTTGTGTTGAATTAAAATGTTTTGATTTTCTTTTAACCATTATTCTAAATGAAATGTATTAATATTATTAATTTTATATTATTTTCCATTATTATTAAAACAATAAAAAGTTCTTGTATGCCTAATATAAAAAAATTGTTTAGTTTATTTTCAGTAGCACAATGCTAATGAGAAAAGGCCATTAGAATAATGAAACTCCTCCTTAAACTAATGATTTTATTTCATTAGAATGAAGAAAATTTTTCACCAAATTAGTGAAGATTATCATTGGTTCAACGAATGTATTCATTAAAATAGTGAAAATATTTCATAAAAATAATGTAATACATTCATTGGCCTAATGAACAAATAACGTTTGAATAATGAAGAAGATTCATTAAAGAAATGAAAGTTTTACTTAATGTAAATGTACTAAATTCATAAAACTAATGAAATTGACTCGTTAGCTTAATGAATTTTTTCATTGTTTTAATGAAAAGTATTCATAAATGTAATGATTTATTCTTCATTAACTTAATGAAGTTTTCATTAATCCAACGAATGTATTCATTAAATAATTTTTAATGAAAGAAGATTCATTAGTCCAATGAAGGCCATGATTGGCCGAAAAATAATGAAAATTTTCATTAGATTAATGTCAAAAATCATTATATTAATGAAGGAATTCTTTTCAGTGTAGACTTTAAAGTGATACTTTTGTTAGTGCATCTATAGTGGGTGAAAATGTGAAAAATGAACCAGCTATAAACATTTCATTCTGTAATTCTTTAGCTCCAGCCAAAGTATATTTATTAATAATTAAGTGTATCGTGGCTCCAGCAACCATTAAAGAATCTACTACAACTACAAAATCAGCCAAAAGTGTAAATCTGCATATGAAAGATCAACTGATGTGTCTGTATCTGCCAAAAGTGTAAATCTGCATATGAAAGATCAACTGCTGTATCTGGCCAAATTTTTAGGATTTGATGTTGAGTTTTTGGATTATCCTAAGGGAAATCACAACGAATTTCTTAACATTGTTATGCTTTCCACCACACCACACAAATTTGTCACAGTGTTAATGCAATAAATATAACAAATTAAAGTAAGTTCGAAACATCAACACATGCAAATGAATATTCGTAACATTCTTCTATCACTTTAGTTCCAGGATAAATGAAAATTCTAGTAAGGAGAAGCCTGATGAGATATTAAGCAAGATACCCGTAGAGCATATAAGAAATTTTAGTATTATTGCCCATGTCGATCATGGAAAGAGTACTTTAGCTGACCGTTTGTTGGAGCTTACAGGCGCCATATCGCTGAATTCCGAAAGCCAGGTTTTACACAGTTTACAAGTTAGAAAGGAACGTGGTATAGATGTGAAGGTACAAACTCACTTATAAAAATGTGAGATATTTGCTGAATATTATTGATACGCCCGCCCATGTCGACTTTTCTAATGAAGTGTCGAAGTCATTAGCTGCTTGCGATGTGTTATTTTGTTGGTTGATGCCTGCCATGGTGTACAAGTGAAGACTGTTAATTATCATTCGATATCGAATCAGAGCGCATTTTGAAGGTTAGTATGACATTAAAGTAGTAACCAACTCTTTACCGAGTTTACTGTTATAACCTTTCATATATCCACGAAACTTGGAATTGCGGTTTGTTAAGTTTTAAATAAAGTCATTGAAGTCATTCGCCCACCTGGTGTGTTTCCATCTGATCAATCGATATATACTCAGATGCTGCTAAAAATGGCTTATAAATACTCAGTGAGATGGGTTTGAATAATGCAATTAAATTATAATTTACAGTTTATCAATTGACTGCATATATATAAATCTGTTATGAAGTTTATTATTGAATTCGATAATCAAATATGAGCAACCTCAACTTTTCCATTTTTATCAAAACAAATTATATCTATTCAGCATAATAAACAAAATGAAAAGGAAATAAATGTACTTGTTTGAGTTTATTGATTATTATTTGGAAACTGAAAAATATTTTCAAACATAAATGGGTACCTATGTTCCATAACTTCAAATAAAAGAAAGCGTCTACATAAATTTTAATATGATTTTAATAATAACTTTTTATACCCTTCACAAAAATGTAAAGGGTATTTATAAGTTTGTGATTCCGTTTGTAATTTCTAGAGTTTTTTTTTTGCGACCCTATAAAGTATATAGAATATATTCTGATTCAGAATTAATGAAAAAGTCGATTAAGCGATGTCCGTCTGTCGGTCGTTGAAATACCGTTTCTGAGAAAACCATTAGACTTAGAAACTTTTTTCTTTCACCATTCTTTTACCCCATCGATTCATGGGTTTGCTATTGAAATTCAGTAATATCGGTCCACGTATAGCTGAGATATATTCAAAATTCCGAAAAAAGCCATTTTTTTTTGCAGTTTTGTATGAAAATTTTTGAAAACAAAAGTTGTTTGTTTTGCTTCAAACTTCACACACTTATTATTCATGGTGACTTAAAGGCAAAAATTTTTTTTTTCAGATATCGGTCCATATATACCCGAGATATAGCCCAAATCGGATTTTTAATGAAAATGTCGCATAGGCGAAGGTAAATAACTTTTTTTTGCTCAAAAGCAGTTCTGGTAATAAAATTAGGTTACATAAATATGGAAAATGAAAATTTCCGATATCGGTCCATATATACCCGAGATATAGCCTAGACCGGGGTTTTCATGAAAATGCCGCGTAAGCGAATTTAAACAACTTTTTTGTGCTCAAAAGCAGTTCTGGTAATGAAATTAGGTTACATAAATATGGAAAATGAAAATTTCCGATATCGGTCCATATGTACCCGGTCCATATGTAGCCCAAATCGGGGTTTTCATGAAAATGTCGCGTAAGCGAACTTAAACAACTTTTTTTTGCTCAAAAGTAGTTCTGGTAATGAAATAAGATTACATAAATATGGAAAATGAAAATTTCCGATATCGGTCCATATATACCCGAGATATAGCCCAAATCGGGTTTTTCATGAAAATGTCGCGTAAGTGAACTCAAACATCTTTTTTGCTTAAAAGCAGTTCTGGTAATGAAATAGGGTCATAAAAATATGAAAAATGAAAATTTTCAATGTCGGTCCATATATACCCGAGATATAGCCTAGACCGGGTTTTACATAAAAGTGTCGCGTAAGCAAACTAAAACAACATTTTTGTTCTCAAAAACAGTTCTAGTAATGAAATAAAGTTATATAAATATGAAAAATGAAAATTTCCAATATCGGTCCATATACCCGAGATATAGCCTAAACCGGGTTTTTCATGAACACGCGGCGTAAGCGAACTCAAACAATATTTTTTGCTTAAAAGCAGTTCTAATAATAAAATAAGGTTATATAGGTATGAAAAATTAAAATTTCCGATATCGGCCCATATATACCCGAGATATAGCCCAAATCGGGTTTTTCAAGAAAATGTCGCGTAAGCGAACTTAAACAACTTTTTTTGCTTAAAAACAGTTCTGGTAATAAGATGAGGTTATATAAATATGGAAAATGAAAATTTCCGATATCGGTCCATATATACCAGAGATATAGCCTAAACCATGGTTTTCATGAAAATGCCGCGTAAGCGAACTTACACAACTTTTTTCACCTTAAAGCAGTTCTGGTAATTAAATAAGGTTATATAAATATGGAAAATGAAAATTTCCGATATCGGTCCATATATACCCGAGATATAGCCTAGAACGGGTTTTTCATGAAAATGCCGCGTCAGCGAAATTAAACAACTTTTTTTGCTTAAAAGCGGTTCTGGTAATAAAATAAGGTTGTATAAATATGGAAAAAGAAAATATCCGATATCGGTCCATATATACTCGAGATATAGCCTGAACCGATTTTTACAATAACATTTTTTTTTTGCTGAAAAGCAAATCTTGTTATAAAAGAAGGTAACGAAAATAGAGAAAATTAAAATTTCTGATATCGGTCCATATATACCCGAGATATAGCCTAAATCGGGTTTTTCATGAAAATATCGAAATATCGTAAGCGAACTTAAACAATTTGTTGTGCTCAAAAGCAGTTCTGGTAATGATATAAGTTTATATAAATATGGAAAATTAAAATTTTCGATATCGGTCCATATACATATACCCGAGATACAGCCTGAACCGATTTTTCCATTAAAAACATTTTTTTTTTTGCTGAAAAGCAATTCTCGTTATAAAAGAAGGTTACTAAAATACAGAAAATAGAAAATTCCGATATCGGTTCACATATAACCGAGCATATTTAGGTCACATTTTTAATATACTATACATATTCGTGACTATCGTGAAGGGTATTTTAGATTCGGTCCAGCCGAATATACTACACTCTTACTTGTTTTTTTATATATTTATTTTTTTATTTATTATTATCAATCGAGCCAATAGAGCCGTATATGATTAAAAATAGGGTTTACAAACTAATGAAACAATAATACTACTAGATAATGAAATAAGATAGTTTATTGAAAATATATATTTTTTTTAAATTTAACAGTTTTAAAAACATTTATTTTACTGAAACTTTTTTAGGTTACGAAACTATTAATTTAAACTATTAAAATAATAAAAATAATAAACGGAAATACTACGATATTCGTTAGGAAATTTAAATATGAAAGTTTTTTTTTACAATTAATATGTATTATTATTAAAAAAAAAAAAAAAAAAAAACAATAACAAGAAACAAGTTAGGACATCTAAATCTAAAAGCTTTTTTTTATAATTAATATGTATATATAATCATGAAGAGAAAGCGTAACCACTACATTCAGTCATTTATGTAACCACTTCATTCAGCCAAATGCAGTCTTTTGAAATGTACTTGTCTTCAAACTATAAAGAAATAAGAAAGAAGTTAAAAGCTGTATTCAAATAGTTAATTATTTTATACTTATCTTTGGACTTCTCATGAATGGGAACTTTCGTCTCAACAACTTAAGTGGCTGTCCTTTTCGATCATCGGGGTTGTTCCTCTGCCCGTTTTTTGACCCATCGCTTTCTGAAATAAGAAATATGAATATGAATGTTGTACTCTGTGGCACATTGCCACAGAGTAGAACATCTATGACAGAGTACATTGTGGCCTAATGTCAAACACCAACACAATTCCATTATATATTTATTTTAGCATCTAATAATTTCGGTAAATAACATTAAACATCGTAAATAACATTAAACATCGTAAAAGTATACATGACATGATAATAAAACTATATTAGTTTCCAAAAAAAAAAAAAAAAAAACACAGTTTTGTGAAACAAAAAAGTTTTGCCTAAATCTAGTTTGCCAACGCAGCTCCAAATGAAATCAAAAGTACATAATGGTTATATGCATAGGATTTTCTCCTGTATGGTATAAGAGATTTGTTAATAAGCTTTCAAATGATACCAATATTGACCATATGGATTGAAAAATGTGGTAGAAAATTGCATGTATGTATGAAAACTTCTTCGCTCCATAACTGGAAACTAAGCGTTTTCGCCAATATTGTCATTTAACATTTTCTTATTACATATTTTTCTATTTTCTATCGCCCTATGAACTTTTTATTTAATTTGCAGCTGCGTTGGTAAACTAGATTTGTATATTTGTCACTATAAAAAAGGTTACTTACTGTGCAAAAGAACACATTTGTGGCAACTTTTCAATAAATGGTTCAGCATTTGGAAGAATGTGGAAGCGTCCTCCAAGATGTTTAATGTTGGAAGGCAAAAAATGATTTGAGCAAATCCTTGCAGAAGCTGTAAATTCAACCCCACAAATTTCACTCCACTTTTTTTTTTCATCACCACATCTTTTGGGATACGAAACATAGTTCCGTCTCTCCTTTTGCACACAGCACAAATGGAAATTTTTATTATTGTTTTGAAAAAAAAACACAATGAATAACTTTTTACAAATATTAATTAAACTTTTCACAATTTTTTACCACAAAAAGACTTGTCTTTCGCAATTAATAATTTTGGCGCGTGCAAAATTGTAAAGAAAACAACAATGTAAACAAACAAGAATATAAACAGTTTTTGCCAAGTTGGCCACATCAGATGAGTAACGGTTCGACTGACGAGGTTACCTTATTAAGTGTATCCTGTTACAGCGCATCACAACGATTACGTCAGGGTCACCAAAAACTTTTTAAAACAAACTAGTGTTGTTGATGTTCGTTTAGAGAATGATTCTTTTATTACAACAAAATTTCTTACAAACTATGTATAATGCAATTTAAATGCATCGCATGATTTCACCGTTACTTTAGATTTTGAGTAGACAAATAGAGTTAAAGCAAACAAGGGATAACAAAAAAATGTATTGAATTCAATGCACGTGGGTGGTTTCATAATTTATACAACAAAATAAATATACATATAGCATATACATGCAGAGAGAGAGAGAGAGAGAGAGAGAGGAAATGAAAGAGATATGTCCCAGCGGCCAAAGTTTCGCTTACAGAAGCGATGATCCGATGCACACTTGTAAGTCAGTAATGCACACCATCTCATATACAAACCTAGTATACTTTTTCATATACATTGCCGCATTTGTAGAGTGAACGCCTACCACCTGCACACAAAGTAAGCGAGTTAGTGTGGTGTTCATCCAACAAAAGCTCATTACTTCCTAACATACATTGTAAGCTATCAGTAGGCAGCTCGAATACAATCTCGCATACTTTGTAAGTCGGAAGTAGGCAGCTCGGATACAATCACGCATACATTGTAAGCCGGCAGTAGGCAGCTCGTACGTACTGCGCAATTCAGTTTTTTGAGAATATTCCATTAAATAAATTTGTTCCGTTTTTTGTCTACTGCATTTTTTTATTTTTTCACTAAATATTTTATCTTTTTTGTACCTTTTTCAAATTGTTTTTTAGGCACTTTTACCTAATTTTATTAATTAAAATTTTTGCAACGTAGTCTGACAAAGACGGCGAACGTTTGATTTACAACTAAAAATAAAATACATAAATATAAATGTGATACAAAAGATGAACGTAATTCATTTTTGGGAACTCCATATATATACTACTGCCATACACTTTGTAAGTTACCATTCATTGATTACAAAGTGTGGCACACATCATCGAAGAGAAGTAATGTGGTAGGCAATGTTCGCCGCTGGGGTAAGTATGGTCTATGGCTGCCGCAAAGTTTGCCGTGGGCTGTGTGTTTAACAGCCAGCTTACCAATCTCGAATGAAAATCCATGCGAAAGAAAGCTAGTCACTCCCATTCGAATGAATTTGGGTTTGTCCATCTCATTGTTTTTCGTTCTTATGCACTTACGTACTTCATTTCTGATATCTTACGTATTGATAAGTTTAATTAGTACCATATCATAATTTCGATATTTTGCAGCGTTTTTTTCCGAAAGAACAAAAAATACTACCTAATTTTTAGAAGGAAAATACAACCGTACCTAAGTATTAAAAATATTTACAAAAAGTCACTAGTGTAAACAAAAAGTTAACAATAATTTAAAACAATAAGCAGTATTGTGGAAAAAAATGGAGTTATCAATAGCTGTTCATTTTGTAGAGAGCTCCGAAGAGGATTATGGTTATATAGTCAATTTGAATCGCAGGGAACTGCGGGACAATTCCAATATTTTGGAGCTACCAACTAGTCAGTAAGTATGAATAAGTGAGCAAAAGAAAGTTAATAAATTCGTGTTTTATGTCAGTTTTGTTGCGATCTTCCGCGTGACAAAAGACATTTTTAAAATGCTTTTAAAACAATTGGAAACCAAATGCGTACCATCTTATAGGAGCACTTCTGTACGCCCGGATATTAAGCTTGCAACATTTCTACAGTTTTTAGCCACTGGAAGTTACCAACAGACAGTTGGAAATGAAGTTTTCTCCTCTATGTGTAAAGCAACAGTTAGCAAAATTATTGCAGAATATCTTAATGCTTTTGAGGATCACATTTGTGGGGACTGGGTAAAAACATTTCACTAAGAAGACATAATAAAACAGGCCTTTTTTGAGTCGACGGGATTTCCTGGAGTCATTGGGTGCATAGATGGAATTAATATGTAAAGGGTGTTTTTTTAAGCCCGATGGAACTTGAAATTGTAAAAAATAACACAAAAAATTAAATTGTAATCAAAATTTTTTTTTATTCGAAAGATCAATACGTGACATTAACATTTGAAAATGATTTCGGGCATATGGGCACCGCGGCTGTTCTTGACGAAGCGCATTCTGGACGTCCAATTTTGGGCCACTTTTTCGAGCACTGCTGGCCGTATGTCACGAACAATGCTGGCCTCCAAGGCGTCAATTGTTGCTGGTTTATCAGCATAAACCAGTGACTTCACGTAGCCCCACAGGAAATAATCGAGAGGTGTCAAATCGCACGACCTTGGAGGCCAATTGACAGGTCCATTTCTCGAAATCAACTTATCGCCAAATTTTGATTTCAGTAAGTCGATGGTTGCGTTCGCCGTATGGCACGTAGCGCCATCCTGTTGAAACCACATCTCCTCCGGATCAATGTCATCCATATTTTCAAACAAAAAATCATTGATCATGGTGCGGTAACGATCTCCATTGACCGTAACGCGAGCTCCGGCCTCATTTTTGAAGAAATAAGGTCCGATGATGCCACCAGCATGAAAACCGCACCAAACAGTGCATTTTTCTGGATGTAATGGAGTCTGTAGGGTCTCTTGTGGATTGGTCTCACTCCATATGCGGCAATTTTGCTTATTAACAAACCCGTTAAGCCAAAAATGCGCCTCATCGCTGAACACAATTTTGCGATAAAACAACGGGTCAGTTGCCAACTGCTCTAGAGCCCAATCGGCGAAAGAACGACGCATACAATGGTCTCGTGGCTTCAATTCCTGCACCAGCTGGATCTTATGTAGGCCGAGATCTTTGCGCAAAATTTTCCACGTAGTGGACGGACAGAGCCCCAATTCATGCGACCGATGACGAATCGATAAATTTGGATCTTCTTCCACACTTTCGTTTACAGCGGCGATATTCTCTTCAGTACGCACATTCCTTCGACGTGCTGGTGTTATTGCATCCTCTAGAGAGTATGTGGTACGAAATCTATCCACAGTTCGACGAATGGCTTGTTCAGATGGACGATTATGTACGCCATACAAATGACGAAGTCGTCTATAAGTTGCGCGAATCGACGACTGATTTTCAAAGTAAATTTGGATAATTTCGTAGCGTTGTTCAAGCGTGAGTCTATTCATGATGATTTGTCAGAGTATACTGAAACAAATAAAAAAAATGTTTCATCAAAATTTAATTTTTTGTGTTACTTTTTACAATTTAAAGTTCTATCTAGCTTAAAAAAACACCCTTTATAACAAATGTTCATTAATATCTTGTTCTTCCATTCCATAAAAATCATTATTTTTGGCTGTGTCCGCAAGCTCTTTACATATTAGTGGAATGTCGTTAATGTCTTCTGTATCTTTGAGAACACATTCATGCCACAATTGGCGCCAAGTTCCATTCATGCATGATTCTTTCACTTCTTTTCAAGAAAGATTTATATTTTCAATAGCCATCATGATGTTGTTACTTTTCCAAAACTCATTCATGGAGGGCAAATTATCTCCATCAGTTGCTTTTAGAAGCTGACTAAAAGTTCGTGGTAGATAATATAACTTGAAATTAGATATAACACCCTGATCCATCGGTAGTAACACGGACATGGTATTCGGGGGCATAAAAACAACTTTAATATTTTCCGAATAATCGCGGAAAAATATTGGGTGACCTGGTGCGTTGTCAAGTAACAGTATCACTTTGAACTCAATATTTTTTGAAGAACAGTAAGCCTTTATTTCGGGAGCAGCACAGTTTTCCATCCAGTCTCTAAATAAGGTAGCGGTCGTCCATGCTTTTTATTTGCACGCCAGTGGACTGGAAGTTGACTTTTTTCAACATTCTTCAAAGCTCTCGGGTTTTCAGAATGATAAATTAAAAATGGCTTTAATTTAAAATCACCAGCTGCATTTCCTCCTAAGAGAAGTGTAAGTCTATCCTTACTACATTTATGGCCAAGAGCAGATTTCTCGGATTTGAAAATATACGTTCGCTCTGGCAAACGCTTCCAAAAAAGTCCCGTTTCATCAGCGTTTAAAACTTGCTGCGGGGAATATCCACCTTCCTCAATAATCGCTTTTAGTTCACGTTTAAACTTTTCAGCAGCTGAATTATCTGCACTAGCGGCTTCTCCTTTTAATAGAATGCTATGCAAATTTGCGCGGATCCTAAAACGATCAAACCAACCTCTGCTTACTTCAAATTCCTCAGCACTTTCGGCACTTGATAAAGGATAATTTTCTTTCAAGTCCTTAAATATCGATCGGGCTTTATTTTGAATTACCATTTGGCTTAAAGGCTCTCTTCGCTGATTTTGATGTTTTATCCACATCATAAGAAGTGACTCTGTTTTTTCCAATAGAGGTCCTCTGATTTTTGTAACTCATTTGTGTTGCAGCGATGTTGCGGATTCAGCAAATTTTTTAATTTTTTCGGCGTCTCGGGAGCAAATAAATTTTATTTTAGAAGGGGCTAATCCAAGGTTTCTCCCAATATCAACAGACTTTTCCCCTGATTTAAAACGTTTTAAAATGTCCAGCTTTTGTTCCAAGCTTATGTGCTTTCTTTATTGGCTCATTTTTTTTAATTTTAAGACCGAACTTAACCCCACCACATGTAATTTGAAACTACTCACGACGTTCAACATGCATACAACGTGCACCTGCAATTTTATATTCAACTTAAACGGGAAATCCCCTTTTTCTGTTTTAGCTTTGTAAAAACATCTCTATTTCAGCGACGCAAATCGAAACACACGCGACGCAATATGGAAGCCATGCGACGCAAACTGAAACTCAGAAATTTCCAAACGACGCAACCTGAAGCGTCGCAAACCGGGGTATTGGTGTATATATATTATGTCATAAAACTGTTTAAAACAAAACATGTACATATATAAATAAAAATAATTAAATTTTTTACACTAAAAAATTGTCTTCGATTTTATTTTCGATTCTCTTCACAGCATCTGTTATATTTTTCATACATGCTGCTTGAGTTTCAGCAGCATCAGCCATTCTTTTCGCTGATTCTGCTTGCAGTTCAGCAGCAGTAGCTAATCTATTCATGGCACTTGCCTGCTCTGCACTTGATGCTGCGAATAAGGGCCAGCTGCTCATCAACTGCCGATTTTCTTTTCTTGTGGGAGGAACATGCTGGTTGTATATCATCTTCATTATATGTTGGCGGACGTTTGAAGGTAGTCTGATACGCTGTGTTGTCTTGAAGCTTCTCTACTGACTGATTGTTTGGCTGGTTAGTTTTTTCTTCCAATCTGCTTGGGGTGATTACCGCTACAACCTTGCTGGTTCTTGAGGGCGTCTCCGCAAGAGGTTGGAAGCAGTCATCAATCAATTTGTTTCCATTTGCAACAGTGGTACCAAATACCCTGCCATTAGGAACTGCGGCTGACGACAACAGCAATATACGGTTAATTGACTGCTCCAGTTCGGTCAAAAATTGCTGTCGGTAAGGACCGCCACCTGCTTCCTGGAGGCACTTTTTGTTCTCCGCTATTTTCTTTTTTGTCCTTGACTTTAGATCTGCCCACGTCTGTAAGTAAAATATGTGTGTTCATATTACAACAACCATACAAATGTACATATTTAAATATATATGTAAAATTCGTTACTTACTTTTTTCCACTCAACAACAGTGCGAGTGGGAGGTCCATGTGAATTCAGTGTTTTGCAAACAGAGTTCCATTTCTCCTCCACTGAAAACTTATTTGCCCCAAACACAGGTGCACCTCTAGCAAACTCCGGATTGTCCTCCATAAACTCGACAAGTTTCTGCAGCTGCTGTGTTGTTGATTTTTTCAAACTAACATTTTAATTCGTTAGAAATATATACATTTTATAATGGGTGATTTTATAAGAACTATCGGAAATTAAAAAAAAAACACATAAAATTCAGAAAAATGCATGAAATATTTATTTGGATCAATAGTTGGGTGGATATAATTTAATGTTTGAAGATTATTTCATGCAAATGTTGGCCGCGGCTGCGCCTCAAATGGTCCATCCGCTTAGTCCAATTTTGGCGTACTCTTTCCAACATTTTGGCCGGTATCTCACGAATAATGTTGGCAATGTTGGCTTCCAATGCGTCAATCGAAGCGGGCTTGTCGCTATAGACATTAGCCTTAACATAGCCCCACAAAAAATAGTCTAGAGGCCTTAAATCGCACGATCTGGGCGACCAATTGACTGGTCCCAAGCGTGAAATAAACTGTTCACCGAACTCGCCTCTCAATTGGTCCATTTTTTCGCGTGCTGTGTGGCATGTGGCACCGTCTTGTTGAAACCACATGTCATGCAAGTCAAGCTCTTCCATTTTGGGCAAAAAAAAGTTTGTTATCATCGCATGGTAGCGCTCACCATTCACAGCAACGTTGTGATTTGCATCATCTTTGAAGAAATACGGCCCAATGATGCCGCCAGCTCATAATCCGCACCAAACGGTTGTTTTTTGTGGATGCATTGGTAGCTCTTGCAATGGTTCTGGCTGCTCTTCACTCTAAATACGGCAGTTTTGCTTGTTCACGTATCCATTCAACCAGAAATGAGCCTCGTCGCTGAACACAATTCTTCGATAAAAAAAGTGGATCTTCATCTAACTTTTCAAGAGCCCATTCACCAAAAATTTGGCGTTGTGGTAGGTCGTTTGGCTTCAATTCTTGCACCAGCTGTATCTTATAAGGCTTCACACCCAAGTGCTTCCGCAATATTTTCCACGTAGTGGAGTAACAGAGGCCCAATTGCTGCGAACGGCGCCGAATCGATAATTCACGGTCATCACCAACACTGGCTGATACGGCTGCGATATTTTCTTCAGTTCGCACTCTACGTAAGCGTGTTGGTGGCTTAATGTCCAACAATGTAAATTTGGTGCGAAATTTTTTTACAATAGCCCGAATAGAAGCCTCAGGAGGTCGATTAAACTGACCATAAAATGGAAGAAGCGCGCGATAAACTTTCTTAACAGAGCACGCATTTTGGTCATAAAATTCAATAATTTGCAAGCGTTGTTCGTTTGTAAGACGATTCATGATTACATTATAGACCAAACTGAAGATGTTTGACAGTGACACAAGATACAAAACGTGCGTGAGCTGTCAAAACTAGTGTTGCCAAAAAGATAATAGCAAAAAAATCACTCGTTATATGTAAGTATGTAAATAAATACCTACCACTTGCTTTCCATTTTAAATTTCCACAATTTTAATTTTATTTTTGTAACTTTTCATACACTCGATTGAAAAAAAAAACAAATGATCGACTTTGACGTTAGCTTTCTCAATGTTGAAAACAGTTTCGAAATTGACAAACGCAATTTTGTATGAAAACACTTACGTTTTCTCTCGACTTGAGTTTCGACTCATCGTTCGCATAGAATGCACTTAGGCAAACATAAATCAATTTTCTTTCGCTTAGATTGCGAACGCAAGCATGCTGTCGAGATTGGTAAACTGGCTGTAATGCTTTAATGTCAAAAATACATTAATAAACATTTTGCAAAAGGCCCAATCAGACTATTATACAAGTATAAATACTTTCATTAGATTTTGTGAGATAAAAGTCTAAACACATTTCTTGCGACTGTCAAAAAGTCTAACGTAAATTAGATTTTGTATTCACACCATCACACTTGTTATAAACCAAAAAATTTGAGTAGAAAAGAAAACAGCTGCTCATATTTTTTTATTTATTCAGCAGAGAGATGTGCCAACGAAAAACTTTACACGGCGGCAGGTGAGCTCTTCGTCGTAGGCGGTAGACGTGCCGGCGTTTGAAAATCTTTAGCAGCTAATATAATAATTATGTAAAACAGATCCAAATTTAAAAGCACCAAAATATTTTATGCTCTACACATAGCATGAACAAAATACATTTATATACGACAGCTAAATCCCAAATTTTGAGTTTTCTTACATATAACGACAAAAAATAATATCAGTGACGGCAGCCCATCGGCTACGAAATAGCCGACTACTCAATTTTTAATTAGCTGGTTTGCTAAAAAACACAACCCTGATCCAATGTAAAGTATTATCGTTTTGAAAAGTTTCAAAAAACAACAAAGTCGTATGGGATGTCAAATTTTTATCGTATTATTTGTCGTATGTATGACGGATTACATTCAGACTATCAGACTTGCACGTATTATTTGAATTTTTGACAAGTATTAATAGTCTGAACTGGGCTAAAGCAACATTCTTGATTTGTAGTTCTAGCAATATTTTATTTCGTGAAAAAAATAAAACAATTATTCAACATTTTAAAAGATTATATATTCTTATTTTTAATTTTTTACAGTTTTAATTTCTAAAATATTTTACTTTAAAATTTATAGTACAAAAATATTACTTTCAATAAAATTGTGCGGAGAAAATTTAATTAATTGAAAAAAAAAATATAAGTTTTTATTTTTTCTTTCTCCAGCTATTTGATTTAAATTTAAATATGAAACTCGTGATTGTAGACACTCTAGTAAAACTTGTCAATTTAAAATCACATAAACTGGCCATTTATAAATTATACTTACATTCCGCTAACGTAATTAACCTTTCTGAAGATTACTGGTACTTAATTTTTTTATTTTTAATCTGGAAAATGTTTGGTCCGAAAAGAAACAGTTTGAAAGTAAAGTTTTTA
The DNA here is from genome assembly GCA_914767995.1 of Thecocarcelia acutangulata. Classification (NCBI taxonomy): domain Eukaryota; kingdom Metazoa; phylum Arthropoda; class Insecta; order Diptera; family Tachinidae; genus Thecocarcelia; species Thecocarcelia acutangulata. The sequence continues at coordinate 8,976,807 of OU612099.1, read as the reverse complement.
AAATGTATACTGCGAGACAATTATAAAAATTTTAGCTACACTTTTGCCACGTGGCAAGCCTCTAGTAAAGACAGTCATTGTTAAGTCAATTTCGATTTCCTGCGGGCCTTCTAAGGAACGCTTAAGACTTAAATGAACCTCGTGATCACCTTTTGTGGTACTAAAACGACAATAGACCTTTGTTATAAGATAAATATAAGCTTAGTATTTAAAAATTTTTCTTACCCAAAGTGATTAGGTGTTGCCTTTTCAATATTTGCAGCTGCTACGGTTTTAACTATTTTCATATCAAATTCTATATCATCATACCATATAGGACCTTTCAAGTTGAAAAAAATTCTCCCTTCAGGCGGCACCATCATCTTCGATACGAAAGTTATAAAGTTGTAAGTATAAGCTGAAGGTTTGTTGAAGCAGTCCTCTCCTTCGCACATATTGTTTATTAAACGGCAGCGGCTGAACATATTTTTGAATAAATAAATAACATGGAAATTATTATGCACTTAAGTATGCATGCAAGTACAGTTAATAGTAAAATAAAATTGTTGGTTAGTGATAACGAGGGTGATTGATTACCCTATTTTTTCTGAAACAGTTTTTCGAACAGCTGCAAGAGAGTAGAAATCGTAGACGAGGGCTACAGTTAAATATAAATCTAATATTATATGATGGTATCATTCGTCTAGCTCAAGTTCAATCCTGGCTAAAGCCAAAAAATATTTTTATTTTTTAATTATAACAATAATTACCGCGATCAATAACTCTTGACCAAAGAAGACAGGAAAAAAAATTGAATACACTAAAGCTGGGAGACAACTAGCTGTTTCGCAGTCGCTACACTGCTCATCAGCACCCACTAGGATTCGAACTCAGTACCATGTAAACAAAATGTATTTTCAATACGGCTGCTTAACCAACTCATATAGATATAAACAACGGTTAACCTAACATTTTTCTCATACCTGAATTTTTCTTATATAACTTTTTCATAGTGCACTTTGCAGGAAAGCTACACTTTAAGCAACGTTGTGTGATGTGTAAAATAAAACAAGTACGAGTGTGGTATATTCGGCTAGGCCGAATCTAAAATACCCTTCACGATAGTCACGTATATGTATAATATATATATCGCAAATTAGAACTAAATACTTACTACGCCATCTGCCATTCTATGGCAAGGCATTCGCAACTTAACAGGAAATTTTCGGCCAACTTCGATAACCTCAATTAAAATGAATGGAATATACATAACAGACTCCTATGATCTCTCGAACTCTTTTGGTGACCACTTGATGAACTCCTCTAAAGACCAGAATTTTTCTCAGACATTTAATAACAATAAACATCAAATGCTCCCGCTTCTTAACGTTTCCGCTTGCCCCACAAAATCTTTAGAATTAGACAAACCCTTTCTAATGCAAGAATTATTACTTAGCCTTGAAACATCTAAGGGCAAGACCCCCGGACTAGATACAATTTCATATCCGATGCTTAAGAACACCCCGCTGTGCTTCAAAGAGCGCTTATTAAAAATGTTTAACAGAATTTTCGAAACTGGAATAATCCCGCAATTTTTCAAAACAGCCCTAATCGTTCCCATACATAAAACCGGTAAGTCTATGGAAAGTATGGACTCTTTTAGACCTATTTCACTTTTACCATGCACAACAAAGCTTTTGGAGAAGATGATCTCAACTCGCCTAATGTGGTTTGCCAAGAAGCATACACTTTTATCTAATAATCAAACTGGCTTCCAATCTGGCGTTAGTACAATTGACGCACTGTTATACTTAGATCACACTATATGCAGAAATAGGTCTTCTAGAAGACACACCTCAATACTTTCCATAGATTTTATAAAAGCCTTCGATAGAATCGGCGTACACATTGTACTTCAAAAAATATCAAGCTGGTCAATTGGACCCAAAATGTTTAACTTTATTAAGTAATTTTTAACAAATCGACAGTTTAAAGTGAGGGCCAATAACGCTATTTCAAAACTATTTTCTTTAGAAAATGGCATCCCCCAAGGATCACCACTTTCAGTCACGCTTTTCGTCATTGCATTTGACGACCTGAGTCAGATATTGGCAGCGAATAAAATTGATCACTGTCTCTATGCAGATGATCTCTATATCATTTCAAATTCACAATCATTGGCAGAAATTAAAAGTAGTTTTGAAAATGCGTTACAATTGATTTCGATTTGGTCATCAAGATCAGGTGCAGATATTTCATTTGAAAAAACGAAACATTTGCACATCTGCAGAAAACACAACTGCAACAATATTAGCATTTCAGTCAATAACACAAACATTAAAAATGTGGAATATTGTAAAATATTAGGTTTAAACTTAGACAACAAATATACATTCAAATACCATTGTAATTATCTGAAAAAAAAAAATTAACAAGTAGACTAAATATTTTAAAGTTTCTGGCATCAAAAAAAAGTTTGATGCATACTAACATACTCATAAGATATGTTAAATCTGTTATATTATCCAAAATAGAATATGGACTACCAATATATTGTAAAGCAGCTAAATATAACTTGCAGAAAGTGGAGAATATTTTGAACGCATCCCTTAGAACAAGCATGAGAGCATTTCGGACAACCCCAATAAAAAATTTACTCGCAGAGGCGGGAGTTGAAGAATTGCGCATACACGCGAATATATCGAAGTTCCGTTTACTACATAAAGTTTTATTCGCCAAAGGAACTATCCTTCAAAAGCATGTGATTAAACTTGATAAGAGGAAAACAGAACAAAAATTTCCATCCACTCTCTCTCACCTGCATAAAATGACGAAAAAGTTTGACTTTGGTAAATGTATTAAAACAAGAGAGAATTTTGCGCCCTGGCTTTTAAATCCTAAAACCTTCATAAATAATCTAGCTATCCACAACAAATCCACCACTGCCCCCGAAGTTTATCGGCAACTCTTCATTAAAATTTTTACTACAATGAAGGCAAAAGACTGGCACTTCCTGTTCACTGATGGCTCAAAAACAACACATCACGTTGGATTTTCGACTGTTGACGAAAATAGCTCCACTGAAAGTATTGGTATTTTACCTTCTCGCTCTTCGATTTTTGAAGCTGAAGCAATTGCTGTCTATGAGACGCTAAATCGCCATAGAAACGAAAATAAGAAAATCGTAGTTTGTACGGATAGTTATTCGGTTTTTGATGCAGTCAAAAATTTGAAAAATAAAAATGAAATAATATCATCTATTCGGCAATTACTTATCCAAATGAGCGGTAGGGCAAAAATATTTTGGATCCCTAGCCACACAGGAATAGCTGGAAATGAAGCGGCAGATTATTTAGCCAAGCAAGCAAATCTGCACCCAACATTTACATTCATGCCACATTCGAAGAACTTTGTGATACGAACGGCTTTAAATCACCTTAGTAATTCTCTTTTAAGATCATGGGAAAAATACGATCATCTATATAAAAGAATCAACCCCGATAAAGTTCTACTGAAACTACCTACCACAACCAGTTTTTTCAACAATAAAGCCTATACTCGTCTGCGTCTTACACACACAAAACTCACTCACCAGCATCATCTTTCACGAGATCCTCAACCCATATATAAATAGAACTAAATATGCTCGGATATATATGGACCGCCATCGGGGAAGAAATATTTTTGCTTTGGAAAAGTTTGTTTAATCTATATCTCGGTTATATATGAACCAATATCGGAATTTTCTAGTTTTTTCATTTTGGTAACCTTCTTTTATAACGAGAATTGATTTTCAGCAAGAAAAAAAAGTGGTAATGAAGAAATTGGTTCAGGCTATATCTCGGATATATATAGACCGATGTCGGAAATTTTCATTTTCCATATTTATATAACCTTATTTCTTTACCAGAACGGATTTTAAGCACAAAAAAGTTGTTTCAGTTCGCTTACGCGACATTTTCATGAAAAACCTGGTTTAGGCTAAATCTTGGGTATATATGAACCGATATCTGAAATTTTTTTTTTGCCTATAAGTCATCATGGTTAATAAGTGTATGAAGTTTGAAGCAAAACAATCAATTTTTTTTTTCACAAATTTCTATACAAAATTAAAAAAAATATATATTTTTCCGGAGTTTTGGATATATCTCAGCTATATGTGAACCGATATTACTGAATTTCAATAACAAACGCATGAATCGATGGGGTAAAAGAATGATGAAATAAAAAATTTCTAAGTCTAATGGTTGCTAACGTAATGCCAATTTCCAAAAAGGGTGAAATAAATAACCCTGAAAATTACCGCCCAATTGCAATTTGCTCTGCGCTTTCCAAAGTAATGGAAAGTATGGTCAATTACTACCTTGTGAGATATCTAGAGTCGCACAAATTACTTTGTGATCGTCAATATGGATTTCGTAAGAGTCGCTCTGCTGGAGATCTTATGGCATAGAAATGGTGCCAATCAATTCATCATTTTGGTGAAAGCAAGGTGGTGGCTCTAGATATTTCCAAAGCTTTTGACAGAGTGTGGCATGCTGCACTACTGGCAAAACTTACTGCTTTTGGTGTCGGTGATGACTTTTCTCGGTTTATATCGAGCTTTCTCAGAGACCACACTATACGAGTCCTTATAGATGGGGTCTCATCAAACGAGTTGAAGATTAACTCAGGGGTACCGCAAGGTTCCGTTCTTTCTCCTACTCTATTTCTTATTTTTCTCAACGACCTTCTCTATCAAACTTCCAACCCTATCCACTCTTTCGCGGATGACAGCAGCATTTGTCACTCGTACTCTTTTAGTTATAGGCCCAGCCTATCAGAGATCGCTGCCAAGAAACTAAATATGAATGATTCACTGAATAGTGATCTTCTATTGGTCTCTGAATGGGGTCGTAAACACGGGGTCGCCTTTAATGCTCGTAAGACCCAATGTTGTTTATTAACACACAAACAAACGACCGCAAATGCTGCTTCATTTGTACTCATGGATGGTATAAATATTGAGGAATCGGATGCTCTTGGAATGAAGATACAGTGTGACGTTCGCTGGACTGAACACATTTTTCATGTCACTAAAGAAGCATTCAAATGCCTCGGTTTTTTGAAACGGTGTAAGATGTACTTCACTCCATCCGATCTCCTTACTATTTATGCCACCTACATCCGACCGAAAATGGAATACAACTCTCATGTTTGGGCCGGTGCCTCAAAGTCTATTTTGGGGTTACTCGACCGTGTGCAGGAGAGGGCGAAGAAGATTATCGGTGACAGTAGGGTATCCAACTCTATTGACTCACTGGAGCATCGACGCAGTGTAGGGTGTTCTATCGTTACTACAATGGATTTTGCTCTGACGTGATTAGGGGTCTTGTTCTCGAAACTCGCACATTTTTACGTAGCACGCGTTCATCGTCCAGAGCTCATCCATTTGTGGTCGATTGCCCAGGGAATCGTACTACGCACTACAGAGAGAATTCGTTTTTCAGCCGTACGCTTCGCCTGCAGACGTATGTCCTGTCTGTTATAGCATTGGAAAGTTCAAGTCAAATGTTCACAAACACTACTCCATCTTTTCGCCCCCCATCACAACCTGTTTTCCTAGTTCTGGTACAATGGACTGCATATGTAGGAGTCATTCCCTGAGTACTGGTCCAAGAAAAAAAAAGACCATGTTTCAGCCAAGACCGCTTGGAACATCCTAGGCAAAACCTAAACGCACCTACGGAATTTAATAATGGGGTACAAAATAATAATATTAAAGAATTGTGTTGAAATGTTGAAACAATTCTATTTTTTCCGGCATCCTCAGACTACTTACCCCTCGTGAAAATAACAATTAATAATAAGAAATATAATGCAATAGACACAGGTACGAATGTAAGCTTAATAGATGATACGATGGAAGAATTTAATAAAATATTACTAATAAAACCAGTTGAAATCAGTACAATAAATAACAAGTAAAAGTGTAGTATATTCGGCTGGGACGAATCTAAAATACCCTTCACGATAGTCACGAATTTGTATAGTATATTAAAAATGTGACCTAAATATGCTCGGCTAGGTATGAACCGATATCGGAATTTTCTATTTTCTGTATTTTAGTTACCTTCTTTTATAACGAGAATTGCTTTTCAGCAAAAAAAAAAAAAAAATTAATGGAAAAATCGGTTCAGGCTATATCTCGGGTATATATGGACCGATATCGAAAATTTTAATTTTCCATATTTATATAACTTTATTTCATTACCAAAACTGCTTTTGAGCAAAAAAAAGTTGTTTAAATTCGCTTACGCGATATTTTCATGAAAAACCCGGTTCAGGCTATATCTCGGGTATATATGGACCGATATCGAAAATTTTAATTTTCTCTATTTTCGTAAACTTCTTTTATAACAAGAACCGCTTTTCAGAAAAAAAAATTTTATTGGAAAAATCGGTTCAGGCTATATCTCGAGTATATATGGACCGATATCGGATATTTTCTTTTTCCATATTTATATAACCTTATTTCATTACCAGAACTGCTTTTGAGCACAAACAAGTTGTTTAAATTCGCTTACTTACATTTTCATCAAAAAACCGGTTAGGCTATATATCGGGTATACATAGGACGATATCGGAAATTTTAATTTTAAATATTTATATAACCTTATTTTATTACCAGAACTGCTTTAAGGTGAAAAAAGTTGTTTAAGTTCGCTTACGCGACATTTGCATGAAAAACCCGGTTTGTGCTATATCTCGGGTATATATGGACCGATATCGGAAATTTTCATTTTCCATATTTATGTAACCTTATTTTATTACCAGAACTGCTTTAAGGTGAAAAAAGTTGTTTAAGTTCGCTTACGCGACATTTTCATGAAAAACCCGGTTTGGGCTATATCTCGGGTATATATGGACCGATATCGGAAATTTTCATTTTCCATATTTATGTAACCTAATTTTATTACCAGAACTGCTTTTGAGCAAAAAAAAGTTATTTAACTTCGCCTATGCGACATTTTGATTAAAAATCCGATTTGGACTATATCTCGGGTATATATGGACCGATATCTGAAAAAAAAATTTTTTGCCTTTTAGTCACCATGCGTAATAAGTGTGTGAAGTTTGAAGCAAAACGAACAACTTTTGTTTTCAAAAATTTTCATACAAAACTGCAAAAAAAAATGGCTTTTTTCGGAATTTTGAATATATCTCAGCTATACGTGAACCGATATTACTGAATTTCAATAGCAAACCCATGAATCGATGGGGTAAAAGAATGGTGAAAGAAAAAAGTTTCTAAGTCTAATGGTTTTCTCAGAAACGGTATTTCAACAGCGGACAGACGGACAGACGGACATCGCTTAATCGACTTTTCCATTAATTCTGATTCAGAATATATATACTTTATAAGGTCGCAAAAAAAAACTGTAGAAATTACAAACGGAATCACGAACTTATACAACTTTACATTTTTGTGAACCCTTTACATTTTTGTGAAGGGTATAAATATCGGACAAATCGTAGACAACTGTGTTGAATGCATTATTTATAACAAGAAGACGGGTAAAAAGGAATGGTTTTTGCATTCTGTTGCGAAAGGCACTGTTCCGCTTCATACCATACATGTTGACCACCTGGGCCTACTAGATGCTACATCGAAACAATATAAATACGTTTTGGCAACAGTAGAAAGTTTTTCAAAATTTATTTGGTTGTACGCAACAAAAACTAGGAATGCTAAGGAAGTAGTTCGTCATTTGCAGACTTGGGCCAATATTTTTGGTTATCCTTGCCAAATAATTAGTTATAAAGGTCCCGCGTTCACTTCACAGCTATTCCAACAATTTTTCAGCGCTTCAGGCATTGAACATGTCTTTACCACAACAGGTGTGCCACGCACAATGCACAATTTTAACAATCATTGCAAAGTTGTCCCGGGAAGAGCCAACAAAATGGTTTAAGTGTATTGGAAGAGTACAAAAAGCTGTAAACTCGTGTGTGCATAGTTCGACCAAAACATCACCATTCGAACTTATGTTCGGCACAAAAATGAAAACCGACATTGACTCAAATATATGTATGTGAAATGCTGGATAAAGAATTAGTTGAACACTTCAATGAAGAAAGACAGCAGGCGAGAGCAGAAGCGAAATGTCAAATAGAAAAGGCTCAAGAAACATATTAACGTAATTTTGACAAAAATCGAATGAAAGCTATTGCTTATAGAGTTGGTGATTTGGTGGCAATAAAGCGAACCCAATTTGTGTCCGGCAGAAAATTTGCAAGCGAATAGCTGCGAGCTTATGAGGCCACAAAAGTTAAAAGAAGCTGCGATGTAAAAAGGTTTGCTGTAAACAAGATAAAGGAGAGTTTTATTAACAGCAGTTAGTTGTCAGTTGTCGCGCGTAGCGAAAAGTTGTTAAGTTGATCATTTGACCGTTTATAAAATTGAAGATTTACTAATAATTCGGTTGCTATTTTCACTGTATCTCTTTGTGTTTTTCCCCCTTAAAATTTATTTAAACATTGGATTGTGAAAACATTAATATATTCAAATCATTGAATTATTATAACATTTAAAACTTTAACACAAACATTTTCTAATAAACTAAGTGAATTCTCTTCAAAAGATTCTTGTTTTATTGAATTTTGCGGCGATAACTATCGGAAATTTAAAAAAAAAACACCTAAAATTCAGAAAAATGCATGAAATATTTATTTGGATCGATAGTTGGGTCGATATAATTTAATGTTTGAAGATTACTTCATGCAAATGTTGGCCGCGGCTGCGCCTCAAATGGTCCATCCGCTTAGTCCAATTTTGGCATACTCTTTCCAATATTTCGGCCGGTATCTCACGAATAATGTTGGCAATGTTGGCTTCCAGTGCGTCAATCGAAGCGGGCTTGTCGCTATAGACATTAGCCTTAACATAGCCCCACAAAAAATAGTCTAGAGGCGTTAAATCGCACGATCTGGGCGGCCAATTGACTGGTCCCAAGCGTGAAATAAACTGTTCACCGAACTCGCCTCTCAATTGGTCCATTGTTTCCCGTGCTGTGTGGCATGTGGCACTGTCTTGTTGAAACCACATGTCATGCAAGTCAAGCTCTTCCATTTTGGGCAAAAAAGAGTTTGTTATCATCGCACGGTAGCGCTCACCATTCACAGTAACGTTGTGATTCGCATCATCTTTGAAGAAATACGGCCCAATGATGCCGCCAGCCCATAACCCGCACCAAACGGTTGTTTTTTGTGGATGCATTGGTAGCTCTTGCAATGCTTCTGGCTGCTTTCACTCCAAATACGGCAGGTTTGCTTGTTCACGTATCCATTCAACCAGAAATGAGCCTCGTCGCTGAACACAATTCTTCGATAAAAAAGTGGATCTTCATCTAACTTTTCAAGAGCCCATTCACCAAAAATTTGGCGTTGTGGTAGGTCGTTTGGCTTCAATTCTTGCACCAGCTGTATCTTATAAGGCTTCACACCCAAATCCTTCCGCAAAATTTTCCACGTAGTGGAGTAACAGAGGCCCAATTGCTGCGAACGGCGCCGAATCGATAATTCACGGTCATCACCAACACTGGCCGATACGGCTGCGTTATTTTCTTCAGTTCGCACTCTACGTAAGCGTGTTGGTGGTTTAATGTCCAACAATGTAAATTTGGTGCGAAATTTTTTTACAATAGCCCGAATAGAAGCCTCAGTAGGTCGATTAAATTAACCATAAAATGGAAGAAGCGCGCGATGAACTTTCTTAACAGAGCACGCATTTTGGTAATAAAATTCAATAATTTGCAAGCGTTGTTCGTTTGTAAGACGATTCATGATTAAATTATAGACCAAACTGAAGATGTTTGACAGTGACACAAGATACAAAACGTGCGTGAGCTGTCAAAACTAGTGTTGCCAAAAAGATAATAGCAAAAAAATCACTCGTTACATGGATACAGTGGAAAACCCCAAGCGCAAAAAGTCATATGTAAAGACCTGTCAACCAGCCAAACCGAATATCGGTGAGCTTAAGTTAATGCTCTTTATTTGGTGGAATCAGAACGGTGTTTTGTATTATGAAGTATTGAAATTGGTTACCAAAGACAATTGATATGTTGGTAAAAACGACTAGAATATTTGATCAGAGGCAAGGTTATGAGCTTTCATGATGACAACGCTCGGCCACATGCTGCAATACCGCTCGAAACTATTTTGAAAACAGTGGATGGGAAGTTTTACTTTCTTTGTTTCGATCGATACAGAACGCCCTTCCGAACAGGATATCACTCGAATGGCTCGATTCATTCATACCTCAGAATTGGAGCAGTTCTTTTAGCGCGAAATCCATATCATACCAGAAAAATAGGCAAAAAGCAAAGCAATGGGTAACGATGGGCAATATTTTGAATAATGTTATTATAATAAACGAAATTTTTAAGCAAAAAAAAAAAAAAATCAACGTTCTTAACATTTTTACCCCATACAATGCATATATACATATCGCTCCTTTATTGCAACATAGTCATAACTAACAAGTAAGAGTGTAGTATATTCGGCTGGGCCGAATCTAAAATACCTTTCACGATAGTCACGAATATGTATAGTATATTAAAAATGTGACCTAAATATGCTCGGTTATATATGAACCGATATCGGAATTTTCTATTTTCTGTATTTTAGTAACCTTCTTTTATAACAAGAATTGCTTTTCAGCAAAAAAAAAAATTTTTTAATGGAAAAATCGGTTCAGGCTATATCTCGGGTATATATGGACCGATATCGAAAATTTTAATTTTCCATATTTATATAACCTTATATCATTACCAGAACTGCTTTTGAGCACAACAAATTGTTTAAGTTCGCTTACGCGATATTTTCATGAAAAACCCGATTTAGGCTATATCTCGGGTATATATGGACCGATATCAGAAATTTTAATTTTCTCTATTTTCGTAACCTTCTTTTATAACAAGAACTGCTTTTCAGTAAAAAAAAAAAATGTTATTGGAAAAATCAGTTCAGGCTATATCTCGAGTATATATGGACCGATATCGGATTTTTTCTTTTTCCATATTTATATAACCTTATTTCATTACCAGAACTGCTTTTGAGCACAAAAAAGTTGTTTACTCGGCATTTTCATCAAAAAACCTGTTAAGCTATATATCGGGTATATATGAACCGATATCGGAAATTTTAATTTTCCATATTTATATAACCTTATTTTATTACCAGAACTGCTTTAAGGTGAAAAAAGTTGTTTAAGTTCGCTTACGCGGCATTTTCATGAAAACCACGGTTTAGGCTATATCTCGGGTATATATGGACCGATATCGAAAATGTTCATTTTTATACCCTTCACAAAAATGTAAAGGGTATATATAAGTTTGTGATTCCGTTTGTAATTTCTACAGTTTTTTTTTGCGACCCTATAAAGTATATATATTCTGAATCAGAATTAATGTAAAAGTCGATTAAGCGATGTCCGTCTGTCCGTCTGTCCGCTGTTGAAATACCGTTTCTGAGAAAACCATTAGACTTAGAAACTTTTTTCTTTCACCATTCTTTTACCCCATCGATTCATGGGTTTGCTATTGAAATTCAGTAATATCGGTCCACGTATAGCTGAAATATATTCAAAATTCCGAAAAAAACCATTTTTTTTTGCAGTTTTGTATGAAAATTTTTGAAAACAAAACTTGTTCGTTTTGCTTCAAACTTCACACACTTATTAAGCATGATGACTAAAAGGCAAAAAATTTTTTTTTCAGATATCGGTCCATATATACCCGAGATATAGCCCAAATCGGATTTTTAATGAAAATGTCGCATAGGCGAAGCTAAATAACTTTGTTTTGCTCAAAAGCAGTTCTGGTAATAAAATTAGGTTACATAAATATGGAAAATGAAAATTTCCGATATCGGTCCATATATACCCGAGATATAGCCTAGACCGGGGTTTTTATGAAAATGCCACGTAAGCGAACTTAAACAACTTTTTTGTGCTCAAAAGCAGTTCTGGTAATGAAATTAGGTTACATAAATATGGAAAATGAAAATTTCCGATATCGGTCCATATATACCCGAGATATAGCCTAGACCGGGGTTTTTATGAAAATGCCACGTAAGCGAACTTAAACAACTTTTTTGTGCTCAAAAGCAGTTCTGGTAATGAAATTAGGTTACATAAATATGGAAAATGAAAATTTCCGATATCGGTCCATATATACCCGAGATATAGCCTAGACCGGGGTTTTTATGAAAATGCCACGTAAGCGAACTTAAACAACTTTTTTGTGCTCAAAAGCAGTTCTGGTAATGAAATTAGGTTACATAAATATGAAAAATGAAAATTTCCGATATCGGTCCATATATACCCGAGATACAGCCCAAATCGGGTTTTTCATGAAAATGCCGCGTAAGCGAACTTAAACAACTTTTTTGTGCTCAAAAGCAGTTCTGGTAATGAAATTAGGTTACATAAATATGGAAAATGAAAATTTCCGATATCGGTCCATATATACCCGAGATATAGCCTAGACCGGGGTTTTCATGAAAATGCCACGTAAGCGAACTTAAACAACTTTTTTGTGCTCAAAAGCAGTTCTGGTAATGAAGTAGGGTCATATAAATATGAAAAATAAAAATTTTCGATATCGGTCCATATATACCCGAGATATAGCCTAGACCGGGGTTTTCATAAAAATGCCGCGCAAGCGAACTTAAACAACTTTTTTGTGCTCAGAAACAGTTCTGGTAATGAAATTAGGTTACATAAATATGGAAAATGAAAATTTCCGATATCGGTCCATATATACCCGAGATATAGCCTAGACCGGGGTTTTCATGAAAATGCCACGTAAGCGAGCTTAAACAACTTTTTTGTGCTCAAAAGCAGTTCTGGTAATGAAATTAGGTTACATAAATATGAAAAATGAAAATTTCCGATATCGGTCCATATATACCCGAGATATAGCCCAAATCGGGTTTTTCATGAAAATGTCGCGTAAGCGAACTTAAACAACTTTTTTGTGCTCAAAAGCAGTTCTGGTAATGAAATAGGGTCATATAAATATGAAAAATGAAAATTTTCGATATCGGTCCATATATACCCGAGATATAGCCTAGACCAGGGTTTTCATGAAAATCCCGCGTAAGCGAACTTAACAGCTTTTTTGTGCTCAAAAGCAGTTCTGGTAATGAAATTAGGTTACCTAAATATGGAAAATGAAAATTTCCAATATCGGTCCATATATACCCGAGATATAGCCTAGAACGGGTTTTTCATGAAAATGCTGCGTCAGCGAAATTAAACAACTTTTGTTTGCTTAAAAGCAGTTCTGGTAATAAAATAAGGTTATATAAATATGAAAAATGAAAATTTCCGATATCGGTCCATATATACCGCAGATATAGCCTGGAACGTGGTTTTCATGAAAATGCCGCGTAAGCGAACTTAAACAACTTTTTTTACTTAAAAGCAGTTCTGGTAATCAAATAAGGTTATATAAGTAGGGAAATTAAAATTTTCGATATCGGTCCATATATACCCGAGATATAGCGCAAACCGGGTTTTTCATGAAAATGTCGCGTAAGTGAACTTTAACAACTTTTTTTGATAAAAATCAGTTCTTGTAATAAGATGAGGTTATATAAATATGGAAGATAAAAATTTCCCATATCGGTCCATATATACCCGAGATATAGCCCAAACCGGGTTTTCCATGAAAATGTCGCGTAAGCGGACTTAAACAACAATTTTTTTTTGCTGAAAAACAGTTCTGGTAATAAAATTAGGTTACCTAAATATGGAAAATGAAAATTTCCGATATCGGTCCATATGTACCCGAGATATAGCCCAAATCGGGTTTTTCATGAAAATGTCGCGTAAGCGAACTTAAACAATTTGTTGTGCTCAAAAGCAGTTCTGGTAATGAAATAAGGTTATATAAATTTGGAAAATTAAAGTTTTCGATATCGGTCCATATATACCCGAGATATAGCCTGAACCGATTTTTTCATTAAAAAAATTTTTTTTTTTTTGCTGAAAAGCAATTTTTGTTATAAAAGAAGGTTACTAAAATACAGAAAATAGAAAATTCCGATATCGGTTCATATATAGCCGAGCATATTCAGGCCACATTTTTAATATACTATACATATTCGTGACTATCGTGAAGGGTATTTTAGATTCGGCCCAGCCGAATATACTACACTCTTACTTGTTCATATTTATATGACCCAATTTTATTACCAGAACTGCTTTTGAGCACAAAAAAGTTGTTTAAGTTCGCTTACGCGACATTTTCATGAAAAACCGGGATTGGGCTATATCTCGGGTATATATGGACCGATATCGGAAATTTTCATTTTCCATATTTATGTAACCTAATTTTATTACCAGAACTGCTTTTGAGCACAAAAAAGTTGTTTAAGTTCGCTTACGTGGCATTTTCATAAAAACCCCGGTCTAGGCTATATCTCGGGTATATATTGACCGATATCGGAAATTTTCATTTTCCATATTTATGTAACCTAATTTCATTACCAGAACTGCTTTTGAGCACAAAAAAGTTGTTTAAGTTCGCTTACGTGGCATTTTCATAAAAACCCCGGTCTAGGCTATATCTCGGGTATATATGGACCGATATCGGAAATTTTCATTTTCCATATTTATGTAACCTAATTTTATTACCAGAACTGCTTTTGAGCAAAACAAAGTTATTTAGCTTCGCCTATGCGACATTTTCATTAAAAATCCGATTTGGGCTATATCTCGGGTATATATGGACCGATATCTGAAAAAAAAATTTTTTGCCTTTTAGTCATCATGCTTAATAAGTGTGTGAGGTTTGAAGCAAAACGAACAAGTTTTGTTTTCAAAAATTTTCATACAAAACTGCAAAAAAAATGGTTTTTTTCGGAATTTTGAATATATTTCAGCTATACGTGGACCGATATTACTGAATTTCAATAGCAAACCCATGAATCGATGGGGTAAAAGAATGGTGAAAGAAAAAAGTTTCTAAGTCTAATGGTTTTCTCAGAAACGGTATTTCAACAGCGGACAGACGGACAGACGGACATCGCTTAATCGACTTTTCCATTAATTCTGATTCAGAATATATATACTTTATAGGGTCGCAAAAAAAACTGTAGAAATTACAAACGGAATCACAAACTTATATATACCCTTTACATTTTTGTGAAGGGTATAAAAAGAACTTGTTTCGAGAATAACACATTTCAGATTTTTAGTTCCATACAAGTCTTAGAAAATTTGTTTAGAAAATATCTCCTAAAAGAAACAGTTTGAAAGTAATTTGAAAAAAATGTTTGCCACAATATAAAAGGTAGTACTGTTAACGATTATACATTGTTAACTCGAAACGCTCATTTTTTGAGGTATGACTATGTTGCAATAAAGGAGGGATATGTGTATATATGTATGTACAAGTGCGTAAACATATCGTTAGTGCTTCGTTTGTATTTTAGACTAGAAACTTACGTTTTTTGTTCCGGATCGTTTGTATAGCCAAATGGACAGTGAATTTGTGTGCATTTGTAGCCACCACGCTTATTAGTGCAGACATCGTTGCGTCCTGTGCAAAACTCTCCTGTAGCACATTCGTCAATATCTAGACATGTATTGCGGTCACCAGCTAATGTATAACCACGGGGACATGAACATTCATAAGAACCTGGAACATTGTCACAAAAGCCCATACAAAGTTTGTGTGTTTGAATCTCGCACTCATCGACATCAATGCAAGTCCTATTATCAGGTCCTAGCTCGTAACCATTATTACAAGTACAACGGTATCCACCAAAAAAGTTAACACACTTTTGATGGCATAGTCCCGGTATTTCATTGCATTCATCGACATCCAAACATATTCTTTCATTTTCTCTACTTTTTTGAAATCCAGATTTGCATTCACAAAAGTATGATCCAATTGTGTTGATACATTGAGAATTAGTTGGACACAACGTAGGTCCTTTTTGATCGCACTCGTTTATATCTACACAACGAGATTCGCTATTTGACAGATGAGTTAAATGATGACCAGGCGGGCAAGAGCATACATATCCACCATTACGATTGCGACAAATCTGCTTTTCAACGCAATTGTGTTCGCCAGTTTCGCACTCATCTATATCTTTAATTAAAAAATAAAAAATTTTAATTTAAGTGATAGAAAGCGATTATGTTTGTGAAAAAAACCGCACAATAAAATTAAACGGCTATCAGCACAACTAACCTACGCATTCAGTTCCTTTTGGATTCGACTTGTAACCGGCCTGACACTTTAAACGATTCTGACAGCGATAAGAGCCATTTGTATTAATGCAACGCTGATGGGAACCGCAAGGACTTGTTGACAGCGCACATTCATTTATGTCTGAAAATAGTTTTAACAATTTCAAAACTGAACATCTGTGTGTACAGAAAACTTACCAACACATACTCCTAAATGATTTCTCTCCAATCCTATTTCACACGGGGAGAAGACTTGTCGATTGTAGTAGGAGGAAGGAGGCGAAAAGCTTTCATAAGACTGACGACTTGAGGTTTGATGCGAAACATAAGGATAGTATTTATAGTATGGAGAATAATGGTATGAGTTGTATACTGAAGTTGTTGAAGGTCTCGGTGTAGTTGTAGTAGTAGTAGTGGTTGTACTTGTTGTAGTTGTTGTGGGTTTAGGATAACAACGGAATGAACCTTTCGTATTAACACATTTCCATCCTTCTCTACAGTTATGTGTATTTGTGATACATTCATCGTTGTCAACACATTCATCGTTGTCAAGGTTCAACGTGTAACCGGTGCCACAGCTCAATAATCTTGTACATACATAACTTCCTATGGTGTTATCGCATCTTGATCCTGGCCGGCAATTGTGATTATTTATAGAACACTCATTAATATCAACACAAGCGTTGGTTGTGGTATCCAAATTGAAACCAATTTTACAATCGCAATGATAGCCGGCAATATCGTTAACACAAACCTGGTTGCTATCGCAGGCGGTATCGTCAATTTCACATTCATTTATGTCCACACACTTTTCGTTTTTTAACTGAAAGCCCTCTCCACACTTTTCTAATTTCTCCTTTTTCTGGGATTCATTTCTTAAGGCCGCAGTAGGAGCTAACGGTGTTTTAAGTCCTCGATTGATGAAATTTGGAATTTCTGCAAGAAGATATTAAGAAGGATAAAAAGCTTGTGCTTTTTTATACCCTTCACAAAAATGTTAAGGGTATATATAAGTGTTTAAGTTTCTACAGTTTTTTTTGCGACCCTATAAAGTATATATATTCTGACTCAGAATTAATGGAAAAGTCGATTAAGCGATGTCCGTCTGTCCGTCTGTCGGTCGATAAAATACCGTTTCTGAGAAAACCATTGGTTATAGAAACTTTTTTGTTTCACAATTCTATTACTCCATATTGCCACCTGTTTTCTATTGAAATTCAGTAATATCAGTTCACGCATAGGTAAGATATATTCAAAATTCCGAAAAAATCCATTTTGTATGAAAATTTTTGGAAACAAAAGTTGTTTGTTTTGCTTCAAACTTCACACACTTATTAAGCATGGTGACTTAAAGGCAAAAAAATTTTTTTCCAGATATCGGTCCATATATACCCGAGATATAGCCCAAATCGGGTTTTTCATTAAAATGTCGCGTAAGCGAACTTAAACAACTTTTTTGTGCTCAAAAGCAGTTCTGGTAATGAAATAAGGTTATATAAATATGGAAAATGAACATTTCCGATATCGGTCCATATATACCCGAGATATAACCCAAATCGGGTTTTTCATGAAAATGTCGCGTAAGCGAACTTAAACAACTTTTTTTTTTCTAAAAAATAGTTCTGGTAATATAAATATGGTTATATAAATATGAAAAATGAAAATTTCCGATATCGGTCCATACATACCCGAGATATGTATAGCCTAAATCGGGTTTTTCATCAAAATTTCGCGTAAACGAACTGAAATAACTTTTTTTGCTCAAAAGCAGTTTTGGTAATGAAATAAGGTTGTATAAATATGTAAAATTAAAATTTCCGATATCGGCCCATATACATATACCCGATATATAGCCTAACCGGTTTTTTGATGAAAATGCAGAGCAAGCGAACTTAAACAACTTTTTTTGCTTAAAAGTAGTTCTGGTAATAACATTAGGTTATATAAATATGGAAAATGAAAATTTCCGATATCGGTCCATATATACCCGAGATATATCCTAGACCGGGCCGCGTAAGCGAACTTAAACAATTTTTTTCGCCTTAAAGCAGTTCTGGTTATTATATAAGGTTATATAAGTATGGAAAATAAAAATTTCCGACATCGGTCCATATATACCCGAGATATAGTTCAAGCCGGGCTTTTCATGAAAATGACGCGTAAGCGAACTTAAACAACTTTTTTTTGCTTAAAAGTAGTTCTGGTAATGAAACAAGGTTATATAAATATGGAAAATGAAAATTTCCGATATCGGTCCATATATACCCGAGATATAGTCTAAAGCGGGCTTTTCATGAAAATGACGCGTAAGCGAACTTAAACAACTTTTTTTGCTTAAAAGTAGTTCTGGTAATGAAACAAGGTTACATAAATGCGGAAAATGAAAATTTTCGATACCGGTCTATATATACCCGATACATCGGCCTGAACCGATTTTTCCATTAAAATTTTTTTTGCTGAAAAGCAATTCTGGTTATAAAAGGAGGTTACTAAGATACAGAAAATAGAAAATTCTGATATCGGTTCATATACAACCGAGCATATTTAGGTCACATTTTTATATATAGTATATATATATGTATATATATATATATATATATATATATATATATATATATATATATATATATATATATATATATATATATATATATATATATATATATATATATATATATATATATATATATATATATATATATATATATATATATATATATATATATATATATATATATATATATATATATATATATATATATATATATATATATATATATATATATATATATATATATATATATATATATATATATATATATATATATATATATATATATATATATATATATATATATATATATATATATATATATATATATATATATATATATATATATATATATATGTGACTATCGGGAAGGGTATTTTAGATTCGGCTCAGCCGAATATACCATACTCTTACTTGTTTTCTAATGAAATACTTCCGACCAATGTTATTCATTCATTCTCTTTATTGTGATTTCCATAAAAAATTCATTAAAAAATTATTGATCACAGCAAATTTGTTTGGTATGCATAATTATAATTGTCAATAATATAAACTATGTAATCAATTTGGCCTTTTTGTTGGCTTAAAGATTATGAATAAAGTGAATTGAATTTAAACTTGTATTGTAAGAAATCCTTCTTAAGAAAAACTTAAGAAAGGAAAAACTTGAACTAAAACCCGATGTACAAATGTATAAAAATTAAAAATTTTAATTAAACTTATTCTACAACCAATACATGTACTAACGACTACAACATAATGTATCTTAAGCAATTTAACGTGGCACATGTTGCTCAAACACTAACATGAAAATTTCTTTACATAAGTAAATAATAGCCTAACAAATAATGTGTTAATGATAAATAGTCGAACCTATCTTAATATTTCGAATATTATATGATAGCTCATCTAACATGCAGTCTACACCTAACTTCAAACGCAGTTAAAACATGAAGTTAGAAACTTGCTGTTTAAATATCTATCTGTTTAAGTCGGCATACACGTAGTGATGTTAGAGTTATAATTTCCCATAGTAAAAAAATAAAAATGGTGAAAAACAACAACAAATAGCAGGCTGTTGTTAATTTGAGTTATAACAGAGTTTCTAAATTAAATGTTTTAACAACCAAGTTATAACTTTAACCAAACTTAAACACATTTAACTTTAACTTGAAGTTAGCGTAAAAGTTAGTGTTTTCATGTCAGGTGGGGACCGCACTTAATACAGACTCTCCCTTCAAATCATATTGACATGAGATTTAACTTGATAAAGAATGAATTTCAAGCAGTCACAGCATCATTAAAAGCGAGGATCGAACATCATGAAAATAGTTACGTATAAACGAAATTCCTTACAGTTGTGAAAAAGATTTATATCAGCACCTGCCTTGCGGCCTTATCTGATGATGGACCAATTCCACGGAGTGAATTATTCACGATTCACCAGCACCCCCGTGTGGCTTACCAGGCTCATACAGGTAGCAATTCTTGCCATATGATTGCGATCATATGAGCAACTTCTTGTTGAGGAGTTCGGGTCTTCTAATCCCTCCTGTGTGCAATTTCCCAGCAATCAATTGAGGACAAGGCTTAATGAGTTGGTAGGCCGAAGCCCACTAAGAGCATCAGCCCTTAAACCAACTCATCCGTCAACCATCAATACTGGTTCCTTACAATACAAGTATCTGCTGTATAGGCAACAGATCCTCGGGAGATTGTTAGTCTCCGAAAAAAGCCACACATCAAACAATTATCAAGGATACTAATACTCCCTTCCTGTGTTTTACGTTTCAACCACAGCCAGTACGTTTCAGCCAAGGTAGGCACCTCAACCATGATCAGCCCGGGTCGAACCGCAAGCAGAACTACCCGGGGGCCATGCTGATCCCCGTTCTGCCAATTTATACCCTTGGTAAAGGTTTCGGAAGCCAACACAACATAAGTCATGTGGCTTCCTAGAGCTTTGTTTGCGGCACCAAACGAGGGACTCCTTCCCCTCTTTTCCCCGAAAAACAGAGCGCCCAAGTTAGGATTACGCCAATGCAAAACCTGTTCCCCGGGGGGCGAAATTCCTTACACTGAAAATTAAAATCTTATGGATATTTTTTGCTCCATCTGTGACACCATAAAAACGACAGTCCCGGCCATAAAATCTATCTACCGCCTACAAAACCTAAATAAAAAAAAAAAAAAAATAAAAATTATTCTAGGGATGCGGTTATTATTGCCAAAATGTGATCTCCTTACGACAAAAGTTTCTTTTTAAAAGCTTTGGCGAACTTTAAAAAAGTTAATAAAGATTTTTCTTTTTGACTCTGTCATACTGGTCTCAGCTCAGAACATAAGTTTCTATAAACAAAAACCTTACGAAAACTAATTTTCAAACATTCCACACTGCTGCCTTTACTATGCGCGGCCTCGTCTATATTAAGAAGACTGCTAATGATAACATAGTACAAATTGATGACATCAAAGAGTTTTATCAGTTATTTCCTGATTCGGAGCAGACAATCGCAAATGAAATTTACGGGACCACGCAGATTTCTTGATTAAATTTTTAGTGTTAATTTTTGTTTTAGTTGTTATTATTTTTAAACTCTGCTTCATTTATTCCATTTAACTATGTTTCTAATTTATTAATTTTTAACTTTTTAATAGGACTTACATATTCAGCCAAACACTTCATTTAGAACTCCTTTTTCCGCTTCTATTTAATTATTACAAATACTAAAGTCAAGTATATTTTTGTATGCACGTTCGTTTTTAAAAATAAATATGTTGAACTTTAGAGTTACTAATTCTAGAGGCTGTGTATATAGCATGCTTGGAGTTCTTGCCAAACAACGTTCTGGTCTTTTTTTTTTTTTTTTTATTGGACCAGTACTCAGGGGATGACCCCTACATATGCAGTGCATTGTACCAGAACTAGGAAAATAGGTTGTGAGAAGGGGGAAAGCGGGAGTATCGTGCATTTGAATGCGCAAAGTTTAAATAAGAAAATTGACAAATTTAGGTATTTACTTGAACCAGCAGGTATGTATTGACATTATTTGCATTTCTGAAACATGGTTTCCATTAGGAGTTCAAGATTCAGTATATTGTAGTGCCATCACTACACTACACTTTTAAGATAAAGAAGGTTCTTCTATTCGCCCTTTTGACAGCGAATATAAGATCCATCTCTAAAAGGGGGGAGGTGTAGTGCCATCACTAGTAATACCTTTTACTACAACGCTGGCACTTGTCTCCACTCTACATACATTGTAATTGTAGGCTTAAGGCCCATTTAGCCGACCGTAAATGTAGAAATGTAAATGTAGTCGTAACAGCTGATCGTTTTTGTTATACGAGAAACCATGAAAATGCTTATCTGACTGTAATGAAATGTAACCGTAACGTCTCAACCTGTAGAAAATAGAATTTCATTACGTGTTTACGTGACAAATGTAGTCAGTGATGGTATACATTATTGTGAATGGCAGGATGGCCCAAAAACCCTGTTTTCGTACATTTTGTTTATTTGATAATTACAATATTTAAATAGTTATGTTTGCATACACATATAATATATTTTAATAAATTTAAGAATTTTCTGTAAAATACGCAAAATGGATATACATGGTAGCATAATTTATACACAGCGCACAATTTTTGCAACTGTTACGTTATATGTAACCACAACATTTATTCGCCCGATTTCCAAAAATATATTTATTAAGTACAATCTTCCAACGATAAAATGAATTTTAAAAATTGGTTCATATTTTAGAGTTATGCTGATATAAATGTAAGAAAGCAATACAGTATAAATTTAGGTCTGTGATGAAATGAAAATGTAATAATAAAAAATTTTTAATATTTTTTAAGTATAATAAGCTAACAATTATATATAACTAGCATTTTAGAGAAAACCATTAGACTTAGAAACGTTTTTCTTTCACCATTCTATTGAAATTCAGCAATATCGCTTCACATATAGCTGAGATATGTTCAAAATTCCGAAAAAGGCCATTATTTTTTGCAATTTTGTATGAAAATTTTTGACAAAAAAATTTTTTTGCTTCAAACTTCACACACTTATTATAGTAATAAAAGGAGGTTACTAAAATATAGAAAAAGAGAAATTCTGATATCGGTCCATATACTCGTATACCCAAGATATAGCCTAAACCGATTTTTCCATAAATGTTTTTTTTTTTTTTGCTTAAAAGAAGTTCTGATAATATAAGGAGGTTACCACATAGAGAAAATGAAAATTTTCGATATCGGTCCATATATACCCGATTTTTTTTTTGGAAAAATTTCTTTTGCTTGAAATCACCTCCGATTATAAAACGAGGTAATTACTCGTAAAATACAGAAAATGGAAAATTCCGTTATCGGTTCATATTTAACCGAGATATAGTCTAAACCAATTTTTGCATGATAATTTCCATGAAAGATTTCCTTTTTGGAATGGTGAATACAAGGCAAACATATATTTTCTCCGATGTCGGTTCATATACATATATCCGAGCATATTTAGTTCAAATTTTTAATATATACTATATATATGTATATAGGTGACTATCTTGAAGGCTGGGCCAAATCTAAATACGCTCCTGTTATGTATTAATATTATTATATATTATAAGCAATTAAATTTATTTTTTTAGAAGTACCAAAGAGCAGAGAACAAAAATTCAAACATTTGAGATTTATTCGCTATATTAGCTTCCAACATTGGTACTAATGAAAAAATTATAAACAGCTTGTTTTTCTATGTTTCCCAGCTGTAGCTCATATGAAATGTTGACTTATAGACAGAAAAAGAAATATTAGAAATCTTAGGTACCATTTGAACAATTTTCGTACTTTTTGTTTATGTACTGAATACTATGAACTCTCATCACTGCTATGAACAGCTGTATTGCTTTTATTTTATTCTTGTAAATTATTTGGTATAAAGACATGGGTGATGAAAAATTAATTATTTTCTTTAACATACAATAATATAAAAATGAAAAACAGAACACTTTTCCTGTAAATCAGTAATAAATGAACTCTTTTTCTTTACATGCACTTTTGTTTTTTAGTTTGTATCAAAAACACCTGATACGGTTTTACGTGTTCTATAAGTGCTCCTACATTTACATTTACGTTACATTTACATTTACGTTACATTTACAATTTCTACAGTCGGCTAAATGGGCCTTTAAGAAGAATATGAATAATAAAGAAATAGCAGTTGCTAATCGACCACCACAACTCAAACATCGTTTCTTTTTAATAACAATATAATCTTCAGGACTTTAAATTTTTCAGATCTGGCAGAAGAATCCTTATTAATAATGTTGAAACTAAAGCGAAAGGTGGAGGAGTTGCGATATACCTATGTACGAAATGGCATTCCCTGTAAATTTAAGTTCATGACTAAAATGGGCAGTGAAATCGAATATTTATTTCTTGAAATTTTAACAAAACAGGAAGAAAGTTCTACTAGGGAATGTCTATCCTTTTATTTCTGTTCTCGAAGAAATCTCCTTTGAATACAATGCTATTGTTATAATTGGTGACTTTAATAATAAACCTTTTAGTTGATAATCCGCTTGTTGAACCTATGCGCTCTCTTCATCTTGATCCTGTGAATGATTCTATTCCTACGCATTTCCACAGTACTTCTAATAGCCTGATTGATCTAGTATTTGTTACCCACAAACTTAAAGTACTCATCTATGATCAAATTTCACCTTCAGCGTTTTCTAATCACGATATTCTCTTTTTGAGTTATGACTTATTTTTATCAGCTGTGAACAAATATATTACTTATCGTGATTATCATAATATGGACTATACATTACTAAATTACAACTTTGATAATATATATTGGTCCCAGATCTATTCAATAGATAATGTAAATGACTAAATTACACTGATGCAAGAAAATATTAGGTTGCTCTATGACATGTGTGTCCCAATTAAGTCCAAAATTATCATAGCCAATCAACCACCTTGGTTTTGTCACGAAAAAAAAACTTCTGATAGAAAAACGTGATAGTGCATATAGGAGATGGAAGAGATATAAAACAGATGATCTCAAAGCAATTCACAAATTGGCCCGCAGGGAGGTTCAAAAACGCATTAAACATGATAAAATCATGTTTTATCATAGAAAGTTTTCCTCTTCAATAGATAATAAATCTAAATAGAAGGAAATACGTAAAATTGGTATAGGTTGATGTCAACACCTTGAACTACCAGTTTGCAAATATTAACGTGCCATTTCCAAATTGTAATGTTTATGACGATCTTTGTTGTGTTACTATTCAGAACTCCTTCAGTTTTCGTTGTGTTGATTAGTCTGAAGTTTTGGCTGGTTTGTTATCAGTCAAGTCAAATGCAATAGGCTCAGATGACTTAGATCCTTTGTTTCTAAAAGCACTAATACCTAAGATATTACCGTACTATACATATTTTTTTAATACCATTCTTCTTAAGTCTACCTTCCCGGACGAATGGAAACTATCTAAACTAATTCCAATTCCTAAAAACAACAGCGAATTCAGGCCTATTGCCATTTTTGTCCAAAGTTATGGAAAACCTTATTGCCAGTCAAATAAATCATCACTTAGAGCATAACAACTTTCTGTCTGATAGGCAATCAGGTTTCACGAAAGCAAGAAGCTGTACTACTGCTCTGGTGGATGTGGTAGCTGATCTAAGATCGCATTTGGATACAAACATGGTGTCGTTTTTAGTACTACTGGATCACAGTAAAGAATTAAGATCATAAGATCTTAATACTAAAGCTTCAAAAATGTTTCATTTTTACAGATGAGCATGTAACCTTATACATTCCTATCTTATGAACAGGTCTCAGCGTCTTCATCTAAATAACAAGATATCAAATGCACTTAACATTAGGAGAGGGATTCCCCAAGGTTCCATACTAGAGCGTCTTTTATTCTATGTGTATAAAGTTCTAATAGTAATATGTTGCTGTCTGAGGCATAAAAAGGTAAAAAAATATATTCAATTAAGTGATATCTTTAGCCCGCGCATGTGGCATAAAGTTTTTGCAGTTTTCATAAAACCAATTTTTTTTAAACTTTAATATTTTAAATATTTTATTATTTTGTTATTAAAAATTAATACATTTTCACAGAAAATTGCTACACTACAGTTTTATTTGAGAAAAATATTACGCTTTAAATGTAATTTAATTATTTTTGACCATAAAATCTCTTTTGCTCTCGAATCTGGGCATAATTTTTCTTGATTCAAGTTTTGTTTGTATTAAGTCCTCTCTCGATTTCCTATCACATAAGGACATGGATGCTTCTGTCATTATTTTTTTTACAGTGTGTTCTAAAGCTTGCGTATGACATGGTAGTTTTAAAAAAGTCATGTTTTTTCCATCTAGAGTTTTAATAAATACGTTTAACTCTTCATTAGTGGCATTCCGAAGAACTGGAGGATCAAAAAACGTTTCGAATTAAAATCTATATTCGGTGCTTGAAATACACATGATTGCTTTCCAGCACATGAAGAATTTCGAGCTTCTAGAATTCTTTTTGTTGCGAGCTCTCTCACTTTTTTATTTTCGTCCGACAACATTGGCAGGAGCAAATTTTCTGAATGGGCATTTATACCAGTGGTGTCCAAAAATGAAAATACAGTTGTGTTGGTGCGAGAGCTACCCAGCAAACATAACGTTAA
Source organism: Thecocarcelia acutangulata (assembly GCA_914767995.1). Lineage (NCBI taxonomy): Eukaryota > Metazoa > Arthropoda > Insecta > Diptera > Tachinidae > Thecocarcelia > Thecocarcelia acutangulata. The sequence goes on along the minus strand of OU612099.1, from coordinate 8,950,327 downwards.
ACGTGTAAAAAAGAAAATCCTATAATATATTTTAAAAATTAATTTGAAAGTTTGTTCATTCTCAAACTGATAAATTTAAAGAAATAGAGGATATGTATTTTAGTTTTGAAATGAAAATAAAAAAACAGAGTTCAGTAGATCAAAATTAAATTAATCGTAATATAAGAATTAATATAAGACGTTCTTATGAAGTTCTCTTTTAAAATACAAAAAAAGAAACATAAGCTGAGCTGTTTTATGTAGGCTGTGAACTTTGTTTGTCTTTAATTATATCTTCCATATTGATGCTTTCATGAGAATTTCGAATTAATAAAATACCTTTTAAATGCGAAGAACTGATTTTATTCCGCTGCTTTGAGCAGCGTCTTGACTGTAATTAAGCTTTTCTAAAATTTTTATAAGAATTTCTTTAATAAAGATCCCATCAGAAAAAGGTCTACCATGCTTTATTACATCCAAGCTTATTAAGCTTGATACTTCGGTTTTTAATTTTTTATTTCCTAAATTCTGATCTACTTTATTTTCCGTTTGAAAAAGCCATGTTTTTAATATTGAAAGAAAAGAACTTTTTTTTTCATTAAACAGCTCTTCCCTTTCTCTATCATTAATTTTATTAACTTCATAATGAAATAAATTAAAATGTCTTTTTAAAACATATTCATTTTCTTCCTTAAATGTTTTGTAACATAAAAGGCATTGAACATTATTAAAAGCATTGCTTATCATAAAATACTTCTCGCATCTCATTTTATTTTAATAAAAAAATTCAACGAACCGCTAAGAATATGTGTTTACTCGACGCTGGCTTAGTGAACATTAAATAAAATAAGAATGTGTATGCTTTTGTTTGTTGTAAAATTTACAACAATGTAAACACACACAATTTTTTACTTTGCTTCGTTGTTTTAAAATGAAATGCTCGTGTTTGTTGGACATGAATTCCCGAAAAAAAGTTATAATCATCCGTCGCATGTGTTTTCATCGCTAACTCAACGATGACTAAATGAAAGAGCATAACAAATACGTGTGAGTTGTTTAGCACAATTGTGCTATGAAGTGGACATCAGTTATTTATACTCTGCTAACACATAGATTTTTTTGTTGTGGAAATGTAGTGCCTTGAAATTCTGTTTGCTTTTGTTCACCATCTTGCGTGGGAGAATTTTTCTTGGGGATCTGTTTGCTAAATAATTGGGACATTGTCCAGTAATAACGGATATGGTTATTTCATACAAATATTTTTGATCTGAACTTAGGTCTTCCATCTTTACTTTCGAAAATTCACTTTGTATCTTTTCATATTTAACGATTGGAAAGTCTTTGCAATTTCATAATAAATTACCAATAGGGCCAAATGGGCCAGTTTATTAAAAAGATGCCTTAGAAGTAATTCATTTGAGTGAAGCATGCAAATAAACCACTGCAAGGGGTGCTGAAGCTTTTCTTCGAAAAGTTTAATTACGCCACTAAATTTTCCAGTGTTGACGACAGTACCATCGCAACCAATTGCCATCAAATTACCGAGTTCAATGTCCTTTGACAAAAGCAGGTCAAAAATCTGTTTTTCAATACTTTTAGACGTGACATTTAGAGGTACAGCGTAACCAATGTAAAGTGAATTTGTGTTTAAGTCCTAGAGAACTTAAAAGCCCTTTGAATACAGTTGTTATTATTCCTCTACAATATCTGCAATGAAAACACACAGAAAAAAGTATTTATAGTACAAGTAATGAGTGGACTAATGTGTTAAGCCATGTACACACGGTTGTCAGATATTACAATATTGTAAGATCTGGCAACATGCTGACAATGTAGTGACAATGTTCGTAAGAAAATCTTACAATTTCATTGTCAGACTATGGTCTGACAAATAATTCATCTGACAACAAAAATTGTCAGTTCACACGGTTGTCAGATTGTTAGATGAAAAAAATTGCCAGACATCCTGTAAGGCATTGCCACTTATGTCTATCAACAACGATCTGTTTGGCAGTGTTGCCCATCAAACTTTTTTCTGACAATGATGCCATTGTCAGGTGCATTAATTTTAGACATACATACTTTTTTTAGTATCTGAGTTTTTTAATATTATTATCAATACATAAAACAATTTTCTTTCATTTGATTGCTTATCAGATAAATCAAATTGCTTGTCCTTTATATTACTATAATTTCCTTTCTATTCATAGTTCCTTTATAAGTAATCAATCAATGCAAAGACATAGAGACTATTAAATAATAAAAAAAAAAAGATATTGGAGAAGAAAGCGATTCAGAAACAAAAGATATCGAAGAAAATGCTATCAGCATCAATAGTCAGGTGACAGAAGTCTTAAAATGCGTTACATGCTTGGCAGAGCTAAGAAATGCAGGTATTTTACAATTTATTCTCCTGGTTTTAAAAATTTGGACACTAAATCTAAGAAACGTAATTCAACTTTGCCTTTACTATAGAAAAATTTTTGAACGTGATATACTTCTAAATATATCTCAATAAGCGATTTTTTATTTTGATAATAAAGTACTTTTTACTTCTGTGAAAACTCATTTACGTAAAAAAAAAAACTCAAATTTTGGTTTAATTTTTCAAGGGAATATTAATTCGTAGATTTAAAGAGAATATAAACAAATTCTGTATTGAAATAATTACTTCTTTAATCAAAAAGAGTGAAAGTTTTAATTTCTTTTAGGCAATATAAGCAAGAGCTATGCATCAAAGTTTTGCATTCCATCGCGGGCTTGTAATTTACGTTCGCAATGAAGTTGTGTTCCAGTGCCAGCAACCATTAGGCATGCATGATGCTGAATTTACCTGTCTTTGGGTTAAATTCAATATCAGGTCACACTTTTTGCATTTTCGGGTTTCTATACAGAAGTCCAAATGCGGGCAGGGATATTACCTTTTCTGGCTTCGATGCCCTCTCCGACTCCATATCGAAGATCCTGGAGAGTTGTCCGAGCAGTGAAATCGTTGTTGCTGGTGATTTCAATGTTCACAACTCATCCTGGCTTCGTCATTCGAGTCATACAACTCCGGAAGGCCAATATGTTGAGTTATTCGCTGCGCACAAGCCCCTAGCGCAATTAGTGAATGATCCAACGCATATTCCATGTGTTGAAGGGCATCATTCAAACATACTTGACCTATTCCTGACTTCACACCCTGAAAAGTTTGAAGTGAAAGTTAGTGCACCTCTCGGCAATTCGGATCATTGTACCATTTCTGTCTCCTTTTCGGTCTCTGAACTTCGTTAACGTTTCAAAATCAGTTACGAAACGTTCAATATTTATTTACGAAAAGGCGCGTTGGGCTGAGCTCAACCAATTTTATGAGCATTTTAATTGGAAATTTTGCTTTCTAGATAACGACATAAATGCTTCAGCAAAAATGGTCGAGAATATGATATTGCTAGGGATGAAATCATTCATCCCCTCCAAGCAGATTTCGGTTAAACCAAGAGTGAAATCATGGTTTAATCAGACGTGCAAAAACGCAGTCAGATCCAGAGTGGAAGCATTCTGTAATTGGCGTTTAAACAAAAACCCAGAGACTGATTTGCTACGCAAAAAGGCAAGATCTTCGTGTGCCAAGGTACTTAGGCGTGAAAAGTTTCTTCACGAACAGCGTCTTCGTGCCAAGGTCCTTACAGCTCCCCGGGGCAGTAAGACCTTTTGGTCATTCGTTAAGAGGGTAAGGAACAATGCTAGTTCATCAATCCCAACTCTCTTAAAGAATGACCAAGCATTCACCGACCCGGTTGACAAAGCTAACCTGTTGGCTGAAATCTTTGCAAGCAATTCCTGCTTGCCGGAAAGCAGTCAACCGCTTCCCGAGTTCGAAAGGGTATCTGTAACTATGCCAAAGTTATTCTTCCGGGCGCGAGCCGTTAAAAGGGTTTTGGCCGACCTCGACATAAACAAGACTCCTGGACCGGATGGCATTCCCGCACTGGTCTTGATCTTCAGCATACTTTACCATTTTGGTGAGTTTCCATCAAGCTGGAAGGTTGCTAATGTAACGCCAATCCCCAAAAAAGGGGACGTAAATAACCCTGAAAATTACCGCCCAGTTGCAATTTGTTCTGCGCTTTCCAAAGTAATGGAAAGTATGGCTAATTACCACCTTGTGAGGTATCTAGAGTCTCATAAATTACTTTGTGATCGTCAGTATGGGTTTCGTAAAGGTCGCTCTACTGGAGATCTTTTGGAATACCTCTCCGAGAAATGGTGCCACTTAATCCATCATTTCAGCGAAAGTGAAGTGGTGGCTCTAGATATCTCCAAAGCATTTGACAGAGTGCGGCATGCTGCACTACTGGCAAAACTTACTGCTTTTGGTATCGGTGATGACTTTTCTCGGTTTATATCGAGTTTTCTCAGAGACCGCACTATACGAGTTGTTATAGATGGGGTCTCAACAAACGAGTTCAAGATTAATTCAGGGGTACCGCAAGGCTCCGTTCTTTCTTCTACTCTATTTCTTATTTTCATCAATGACCTTCTATTTCAAACTTTTAACCCTATACACTCTTTCGCAGATGACAGCAGCATTTGCCATTCGTACTCTTTCAGTAATAGGCCCAGCCTATCCGAGATCGTTGCCAAGAGGCAAAATATGAATGACTCACTGAATAGTGATCTTCTATTAATCTCCGAATGAGGTCGTAAAAACAGAGTCGCTTTTAACGCTCGTAAGACCCAGTGTTGTTTATTAACACACAAACATACGACGGCAGGTGCTGCTTCATCTGTACTCATGGATGGTATAAATAATGACGAATCGGATGCTCTCGATGTTCTTGGAATGAAAATACAGCGTGATGTTCGTTGGAATGATCACATTTTTCATGTCTCTAAAGAAGCATTCAAGTGCCTCGGTTTTTTGAAACGGTGTAAGATGTACTTCACTCCATCCGACCTCCTTACTATTTATACCTCCTATATCCGACCGAAAATTGAATACAACTCTCATGTTTGGGCCGGTGCCCCAAAGTCTATTTTGGGGTTGCTCGACCGTGTGCAGGAGAGGGCGAAGAAGCTAATCGGTGACAGTAGGGTATCCAACTCTATTGACTCACTGGAGCATCGACGCAGTGTAGGGTGCGTTACTCTGTTCTATCGTTACTACAATGGATTTTGCTCTGACGAGATCAGGGGTCTTGTTCCCGAAACTCGTACATTTTTACGTAGCACGCGGTCATCGTCCAGAGCTCATCCATTTGTGGTCGATTGCCCAGGGAATCGTACTACGCATTACAGAGAGAATTCGTTTTTCAGCCGTACGCTTCGTCTGTGGAACAAGTTGCCTGCAAATGTGTTTCCTGTCTGTTATAGCATTGGAAAGTTCAAGTCAAATGTTCACAAACACTACTCCCTGTTTCCCCCTCCTCATAACCTATTTTCCTAGTTCTGGTACAATGTGCTGCATATGTAGGGGTCATCCCCTGAGTACTAGTCCAAGATAAAAAACAAAAAAACGAAAATGTGGGCCAATTTGATAATGGGAAAGGCTTTTATTGGTTCACACTATCACTGAAATATACGGGTATCTTCATATACAAATTCTTTTTTAATTATGGACCTTATGACATTTTTAAGTGTTATACTATGAGGGTGAGTTTGCCGTTGTGGAGGCTCTGTGATTTCTTATCTAATTTAGTTGGCCGGCGCTAATTAACGCCACGGGCCTCTATGATAAGTTGCACAGGCAGTTTTACATGCCGGTGCTTGTTTAAGGCAGATGAATGCCAAATATAATTAAAAATGCCGATTTGAAGGCAGAGTAATAATTAATCCTTTATTTACAAACTTATGCGTTTATATATCCTTTTTTCTATCCTACAAACTACAAAAAAAATTGGAAACAATATTCCTGCAACTACAAATGAATCAGGAATATTTCCAATTTAGTATTTGTAAAAACTACATATAATAATACGGTATTTATAATAATACTAAATAAAGTAGGTATACGTCGACTTATTAATACTTTATAGTATGTGTACACTACACCCTAACCCCTAAGAAAAATTTATAAATTTTTTTTTTATAGGAAAAATTTTTAAAATTTTTACAAACATTGAAAATATATTCTTACAACAATTGAATATTTAGTCTTATGTAAGTAATAATGCAATGTTACCCCATTGCATTATTACTTACATAAGACTTCAATGTAGATACTTCAAGGTTACAATGTAGATCTTAAAAGTATCACATAAATAAAAATACTTTTTTTTTATATATTAAATTCATTAGAATTTTTTCAAATTGTTATTATGAAATTCTTTACCAGAATTTTCTATGTCTAAGATAGAGTTTACTCCCTTTGTTTCAACTATTTTATATGGACCGTAGTAAGGCGGTTGATATTTTCTTCGATTAAAGTTTTTTACAAGTACAGAGTCACCTACTTTCAAATTTAAAGGGTTAATTTTAGAAGATTGATTAACGCGTTTTTCTTTTGCGATTTGTATAAGTTCTTTTGCTCTTTTCAAAGAGAATTGCAGTCTAGCTTTTAGCTCGTTTGCATAATGTTCCGTGTCATAAATGGGTTTGAAATTGAAAATTTTGTCATTTGGGAGGTTAGGCAACCTAGCAAATATCAACTCAAATGGTGTGTAACCAGTATCTACATGTGGCGTTGTATTATACGAAAAGCAAAAATAAAGAATCCAATGATCCCATTCATCACTTTTGCAAAAGTTTAAGAGAAATTCATTAAGTACTCTGTGGTTTAGCCCAACGTTTCGTGATGATAAGGTGTACTGAAAACCTGATTTATTTTTAAAAATTTGCACACCTCAGATATTAGCTCATTCGCAAACTCAGTGCCTTTATCCGATTTAAGAATCTTGAAATTTCCGTAAATTAAAATTACATGTTCAACTAGAGCTTTTGCAACTGTCCTGGCATCTTTTGATTCAATAGGGCAAGCTATAACGTATTTGGTTAAATCATCTTGCATTGTTAAAATGTATCTAAACTGATTAGAAAATCGCAGAGGTCCTACCGTGTCTTTAGAGATGACCTCAAAACTTGTGTTTGGGGTGTCAGTTATAATTAACTTTTCTTTCGTATGTTTGACTTGTTTATTTACTTTACAGTCTTCACAATTCAAAATGTGTTTTTTGACCATTTTAGACATGTTCTTCCATATGTATCTTTGTTTGAGTTTCAAAGTTGTTTTCCTGATGCCTAAGTGACCTCCTGCGGGTGCATTGTGATATTCCGAAATCAAATTATTCTGCTCATTTTTATCGGTTATTCGTACTGGTTCTTTATATAGCAGAATTCTCAAATTTTCCTCACGTTTTCTCTTTAATTTATTGAATATATTTTTAAATTGTTCAATGGGAATTATATTAAATATACTATCATCATCCTTCCAAGCTAGTTCCTTTGTACCCTCCAACAACATTTTTGGTATAAGCTTCTCCAAGGACGCCTGGACGTTCATCGGATTATCACCACACCTAACTATTACTTCTGTGTTGTTGGCTGTAATCAGCGGTTTAAATGTTTTATCTGCGTTAAATCGAAGCTTTTTCATGTTTTTTATGTCTGTTATGGACGTACATTCCCACATGAAAAGTTGATCAGGCTTTTCTGTAGCAACGTGACTTCCATCAATATTTGTGTGTATCTGTTTTGATTTCCTTTTCATACTTCGCGTTATTGCGAGAATCTTTGATGCTTCAGTAGGGATCATTGCTTTTAAGGTGTCACTGTTTATAACAATTCGAGATAATGCGTCTGCGTTTGTATTCATTTTACCTTTTTTGTACGATATTTCGAAATCATAATCGCACAAATCTAATCTGATTCGTGTCATTTTTGACGACGGGTTTCTATGGGAAAATAACGACACGAGAGGTCTGTGGTCAGTAACAACATAAAATTTTCTACCGTATAGGTACGGACGGAAAAAGTTGATTGCCCAATGGATGGCTAAAAGTTCCTTTTCTATGACGGGTTTATTTAAATCGTGCTTAGACAAAGACTTGCTTGCGTACGATATCGGTAAATCTTGACCAATTTCGCCCTGGGAAAGGATTGCTCCAAGTGCATAATTGGAAGCATCAGTAGTCAATATGAACGGTTTTCCAAAATCAGGATACTGTAGATTTGGTGGCTCTACGAGCTTTGACTTGAGAGTTTCAAACGCTTTTTGACAGTCAGAACTCCATATAAATGGCGTGTTTTTTTTTAACAACTGATTTAGGCTTCTGGCTATCAATGTAAAATCTTTTATGAATCGCCTGTAATAATTACACAAGGCTATAAATCGTCTGACTTCGTCAGCATTTTTCGGTACGGGGTAGTCTTTTATGACATTGTATTTATTTGGATCAGGGCATATCCCTTTGTCTGTAATCAAGTGGCCCAAATAAACTACTTCATTTTTAAGGAAACAACATTTGTTTGTGTTCAACTTCAAGTTATATTTTCTTAATCTCTTAAACACTTTTATTAAATTTTCATGGTGATGGTTTACCGTGCAACCAAATACGATGATATCATCTACGTACAAAAATGCTTCAGCACCTAATCCGCTCAAAGCTATTGTTAACATCCTCTGAAAGCTGTTGGAGGAGATTTTAAGGCCAAAAGGTAATCTTTCAAACTGAAAATGACCATCTCTTGTTGAAAACGAAGTCAATGGTCGTGAATTTTTATCCAAACTGATTTGATGAAATGAACTTGTCATATCTAGCGTAGAAAAATATCTCGCTCGGCCTAATTTATCGAGAACATCTTCAATTCTGCTCAAGGGAAATTTGTCATTGACAACTTTTTCATTTAATTTACGAAAATCTACCACCAAACGCCATTTCTTCTCATCATTCGCAGATTTTTTTGGTATGACCAGTAGTGGTGAATTATAAGGGCTTACCGATGGTTCTATGATGTCATCCTTTAATAATTTTTCAACTTGCTTTTTTATCTCGCCCATTTGTGTTTCGGGTAACCTATAAGGTTTTATATATACAGGTGTCGGGTCTGTAACTTGAATCTTTTGCGTGTAAAAATTGTTCATCTTCAACGTGGAAAATATCACTATATTCCTTTTTTATGTCAGTCAAAGAACGTTTGGCGACTGGGTCTATTGTTTCAATTTTTACTTCACTTAAAATTTTTTATATACGATTGCAATTTTATATGCTGGAAACCCATTGGTGGTACAATACAATTACCCGCGAAAACTCCTGGATATATTTCTTTACTTAAAACGATACTGTCTCTATTCGTGTTTACCTTTAGAGGTAAAATAGTCTCAGAACGAGCGGGAATACAAATATCTGCTTGCAATATGCATTTTGGTGTTATGGGTACCACTATCTCTTCATCGTCTATAATGCAAGACATAGTGTAGGTTTCGAAATCAATCTTGCATCTGTATTTTTCAAGAAAATCTCGACCTATTATGCCATCCGTGGGAATGGAAAAATTCTTATCTACTATATGAAATTTATAATGAATGTGTTTATTCTCAAAGTTCAAGTTTACGTATGCTGTACCGATACTCTCAGTAGTTTCCGATGAAATTCCACTCATCGAAGCAATATTGTTTTTATTAATGTTCTCTACATTTTCCTGTTTACAAATTTTTATGTCCGCTCCAGTGTCTATTAAAAAATTTACTTCTTTGTCTAAGCTTTTACATATTAGTCTTATTGAATTATTGCTGTTTGCAGATATCTTGAATAATTTTGGCTCCGGATAACAGTTTTTGTTACCTTGCCTTCCTAGTTTCCCGTCCTGCTACCCCTGCTATTCTGCCTGTAGGTATTGTTGTTCCTTGCAGCGCTAAAATCATTGACCTGTCTACTATTGCTGTTGTTATTGTTGTAAGACCTGTTATTATGATAGTTGTTTGTGCGATTGTTGGCGCTGTACACATAACCATTGCCGTAAGTGTTACCAGCACTGCCGCGGTAATTGCTGCGATAAGCATTCCTGTTTTCTTGGTTACGATTTCTCTGGTCAGTAAAATTCGCAGGGTATCTGCGAGAGTTGTAACGACTTTCATCGTAACTTCTCCCAACTCTAAATATGTTGTTGTTATTGTTGTTTATATTTCTTTCGAGAGACATACACTTCTCTACGGCTTCATTTACCGTTTTTGGTCCACTTGCAATTAACAAATTTTGATACTCTATATTCACTCCTTTCATAAAAGCGTTAAGAGCAATTGCGAATCATTAGCGGTAATTTTCTTGAGTAAAAACCCCGCTGATTCAAGTGTTTTGGAGGAGATCATGTTGAGCATTAATCGCGCTTTCAATTGAGTGACCTCCTGAGAGAATATCGTCAAAGTATGTTTCGTTTCGTAAAATAGAGGCAGCTCTGGGAAAGAGCATTTTGGAATCTGACGCCAACTGTAATAGAGTTCTAATGGCGAGAAATGGGGCACAGTTAATACCAAATGTGACGGTTTTCAGTGCATAATCTTTAACGGCTTCTTGGGGAGAATTCTGGAAAAGAATTCTTTGGAATGACCTATCTTCGGGAGCTATTAAAATCTGACGATATATTTTTTGTATGTCCCCGTTAAAAGCAAATCGATACAGACGCCAATTTAATATTATAGTCATTAGATCACTCTGCAGTGTAGGCCCAGTATATAGAATATCATTCAGGGAAAATCCTGATTTAGTTTTACGCGAGGCATTAAAAACCACCCTAACCTTTGTGGACTTCCGTTCAGGTTTCACAACAGCGTGGTGTGGGAGATAAAAAGAGTTACACTTCCCGTCATAGAAAGATTCACGTGAGTTGGTTTCTTCCATATGATCAAGAGAGAGATATTCAGAGAGATTTTCACAGTATTGTACTTTTAAAGCAGGATCCTTAGCTAATGTTTGTTCCATTCGCGTGTACTGGCTGAGAGCTACAAATCTCGAAGGTCCCAGAAATCGCGAGTCTGGGTAGTCTTGCCTAAAAGGTAGTCTAACCATATATCGTCCATTGGGTAAGCGTTGCGTCGTTTCTTTATAATATTTTTCGCAGTATTCATCTTCGGAAGAGGTAGGGCGAACGGAGAGGGTTTCTTCCTGCTCCCAAAACTTTCTGACAAGTGTGTCCAATTCAGAATTATCTTCAGCATGAGCGCTCACTGAAAGTGAAAATATTGGTTCTGTTCGAACTGGACCGCTGAGAACCCAACCGAAAATGGTTCGGTAAGCAGAAGCGAACCCGCAGACATTTCTTTTTATACCATCCAGATTAATAAATCGTTCGCTGTCATTGCCCAAGATCAAGTCAATTGTACTTGAGATATTAAAGTGAGGATCAGCTAAGTCCAGATCGGTCAGATTGGATAAATCTGTGACATTAAAAGACCTTGCAGGAATTTTATTGGTAACTTTGGATAAAACTATCGCTGTAATTTGAAAACGGAAATTATTTATCTTGGATACTAGCTCCAAATCACATTCCTTTTCAGCGATTTGGCTTTGTCCCCCAATTCCAACAATTTCCAAGTGAGATTTTCGTGCGGGAAGGTTCAATCGATTTCTAATTTTCTCAGATAAGAAAGTTCTTTCTGAGCCTGGATCAATCAAAGCTCGTAAAGTGAACAATTCACCTCGACATTCAATCTGCACCAAAGCCATTCTAAATAGAACATTTGTGTTATTGGCTGCATAGTTTGAATTTATTTGTGAAAATTTGTTAGTTCTGGAAGTTGAAGGTCTAACTTCTGGTTCATGTGGTTCGGCCACTGTTGCACTATTTAGCGTCTTATTGGTGGTATTCATTTGGAAAGATTGCGCATTTTTATTGGGAAACGATGGCTCAGAACTCTCTTGGGAAATATTTAGGGAGCGCATATGAAGCATTGTATGATGGTTTTTACCACAATTGAGACAAGTGTTTTTACTGGAACAATTCTTTTTTGTATGAGATTGAGACAAACAATTGTTGCAAAATTGATTTTTGAAAATTAAATCGACTCGCTGTTGAATCGTGAGCTTACGAAATTGTGGGCACACCCTTAAGCTGTGATCTTCATCACATAGTTTGCACTTGTAAAGCAACTTTTCTTGAGAGGCGTACATCTGAATCTTCTGTTGAGATTCTTTAGGGGTAAAAAATGCAGATTTAATGACTTTAATGGTGGAGATCCTCTCAACTACTTCGCACCGTTTAAGAAGAAAATCATTTAACTGTGACCATTTTGGCAACTCTCTAAATTATGGTTGTGCAACATGATTAAAATTGGGGGTTGAGGGATTTATTATTCTGTGAATAAATCCCTTTTGCTTATAATTTCTCAAGGATTTGAGAAATTATAAAGAAGCGGTTCAAAAGATGGAAAATAACAAAAGAAATTTGTTAAGAAAGAAATTGTTCGTTGGGAAAGAACTAAATAAATAAAGAGATGCTTACCGTTTATGTGTTGGATATCAAGTGTTTTATTTGTTTTTTCATTTAATGCCGCGAAGCCTTTTAGTACAATTTGATTTTACACAACTTATGTTACATTACATTGCATTACAATGTTCATAACATTATATTCGATTTAGATAACGCAGTTTATAAAAAGTATATTGTGTAGAAAAGTAAAAATTCATTAAATTCAATTCAATAATAAATATAGTTATATACATTTTCAAAAATTCATAAGATATATAATTATATAAAAAATGTATAAAAAAATTAAATAGGATAATAAAGCAGTATAAAAAAACTAAATCCATTATGTCAATTTAAACAGAAATTATTTATGAATTATTGTCATTACTTTTTATACCCTTCACAAAAATGTAAAGGGTATACATATATAAGTTTGTGATTCCGTTTGTAATTTCTACAGTGTTTTTCTTTGCGACCCTTTAAAGTATATATATTCTGATTCAGAATTAATGGAAAAGCCGATTAAGCGATGTCCGTCTGTCCGCTGTTGAAATACCGTTTCTGAGAAAACCATTAGAAACTTTTTTCTTTCGCCATTCTATTACCCCATCGATTCATGGGTTTGCTATTGAAATTCAGTAATATTGGTCCACGTATAGCTGAGATATATTCAAAATTCCGAAAAAAGCCATTTTTTTTTGCAGTTTTGTATGAAAATTTTTGAAAACAAAAGTTGTTTGTTTTGTTTCAAACTTCACACACTTATTTAAACATTTTTAATATACTATACATATTCGTGACTATCGTGAAGGGTATTTTAGTTTCGGCCCAGCCGAATATACTACACTCTTACTTGTTTCTAATACAAGTTGCTCGATTTCTGAAGAATATGTTCTATTTTGAAGGTTTCTGCGTGTTAAATAAACTCTAGAAGCAAGTTCAGGGGCTTGTTTAAGGTTTTCGCTAAAGTTGCTTAGTGACGCATTAATATCTTCAGGTGTTCTTAAAACAATATTCTCAGTGCAATGGGTACTCAAAAATTTTTTATATTTTAGCCAATTCACTCGGGTGACAGACCTATGCAAATTGTTAATCGTGGACCAAGTCTCCTGGGGAAAACGCACTGAAATAATAGTTGGTGAATGATCCGATGACAAGTCCAACGAAGGCTCAGCTTGCATCCATTCCACAGGAAACCCCTTTACCACTTCAAAACCAATTACATCAGGAATCTTTCGCCGGTGAGTCGGCCAGTAAGTGGGATGTCCGCTTGATATTACATCTAAGCCCATTTTAGAAATTGTATCAAAAAGCACCCGACCCTTCGGGGTGATTAAACGTGAGCCCCAAAAAGTGTGTTTTGCGTTCTAATCTCCAGCTGGTATAAAACGAGGACCTAATGAGGTGAAAAAACTTGAATATTGTGATTCCGTCACTGAGAATCGAGGCGGAGAATAAATCGATGAGATAACCACGGGGGTCCTTAGTATCGTATAGTACGTAGCCGTTAACTTTGAAGAAGCTTGTTGACGTCAAGTGAGTTTCTGCAATCATCATTATATCGACCTGCTTATCCATCAGGAAGTATTCGAGTTCACTTTTGTGTTGGCGGATGCCGTTCGCGTTCCAAAAACTTATTTTTAACCAAATCATTTTCTCGAAATTACCTGCAAAATGGTGGATTGCATTTTCACCATTTCCTGCATCATCGTCATCATCGACGACGTAAAAGTGTTTATAGTTTGAATAAGGGTCTGTATTGTTGCCTCAAGGTTACTGAAATTTTGATCGGGCGGTTGAGATATAGATTGTTGATTCGGGTTTGCGAATGTAGACTTAACTACATTAGCATAAGAAATTTGTTTTTGAACGGTTATGTCGGTGGTTGATTGTCCTGTCGGAGGAAAAGAATTATTAGAAAAAATTTGAGTCTGCTGTGGTGGCTTAAAAGCAATTATTGGTTTGTTGTTCATTGAGCGCTTGAGGTGAATGTAGACGGAGCAACCTCTATAATTAGCTGTGTGGTTTTCACCGCAACTACTGCATTTTTTTATTTTTGGGTCGAATTTCGGCTTCTTGCATTGTGCTGTACCATAGAGTTCTCCACACACAACACAAACTGTAGGCAACTTGCAATACGCTTTAGTGTGGCCAAATTATGGGCAGTTGTGGCACTGTACGGGTCCTAAGCGCTTATGCGGTTCCGCTACGGTTATTTTTCGATGTAAAAGGTATTTTATAATGGGTGATTTTATAAAAACTATCGGAAATTAAAAAAAAACACATAAAATTCAGAGAAATGCATGAAAAATTTGTTTGGATCGATAGTTGGGTCGATATAATTTAATGTTTGAAAATTATTTCATGCAAATGTTGGCCACGGCTGCGCCTCAAATGGTCCATCCGCTTAGTCCAATTTTGGCATACTCTTTCCAACATTTCGGCCGGTATCTCACGAATAATGTTGGCAATGTTAGCTTCCAGTGCGTCAATCGAAGCGAGCTTGTCGCTATAGACATTAACCTTAACATTCCCCACAAAAAATAGTCTAGAGGCGTTAAATCGCACAATCTGGGCGGCCAATTGACTGGTCCCAAGCGTGAAATAAACTGTTCACCGAACTCGCCTCTCATTTGGTCCATTGTTTCGCGTGCTGTGTGGCATGTGGCACCGTCTTGTTGAAACCACATGTCATGCAAGTCAAGCTCTTCCATTTTGGGCAAAAAAAAGTTTGTTATCATCGCACGGTAGCGCTCACCATTCACAGTAACGTTGTGATTCGCATCATCTTTGAAGAAATACGGCCCAATGATGCCGCCAGCCGATAATCCGCACCAAACGGTTGTTTTTTGTGGATGCATTGGTAGCTCTTGCAATGCTTCTGGCTGCTCTTCACTCCAAATACGGCAGTTTTGCTTGTTCACGTATCCATTCAACCAGAAATGAGCCTCGTCGCTGAACACAATTCTTCGATAAAAAAGTGGATCTTCATCTAACTTTTCAAGAGCCCATTCACCAAAAATTTGGCGTTGTGGCAGTTCTTTTGGCTTCAATTCTTGCACCAGCTGTATCTTATAAGGCTTCACACCCAAATCCTTCCGCAAAATTTTCCACGTAGTGGAGTAACAGAGGCCCAATTGCTGCGAACGGCGCCGAATCGATAATTCACGGTCATCACCAACACTGGCCGATACGGCTGCGATATTTTCTTCAGTTCGCACTCTACGTAAGCGTGTTGGTGGTTTAATGTCCAACAATGTAAATTTGGTGCGAAATTTTTTTACAATAGCCCGAATAGAAGCCTCAGTAGATCGATTAAACTGACCATAAAATGGAAGAATCGCGCGATGAACTTTCTTAACAGAGCACACATTTTGGTAATAAAATTCAATAATTTGCAAGCGTTGTTCGTTTGTAAGACGATTCATGATTAAATTATAGACCAAACTGAAGATGTTTGACAGTGACACAAGATACAAAACGTGCGTGAGCTGTCAAAACTAGTGTTGCCAAAAAGATAATAGCAAAAAATTCACTCGTTACTATATATTCATTCACTCTGTGATTCTTCAACCGCACAGTCGTGTTTTTAAAAAGTGAAAAAAAAAAACAAACCAAAAATCATTGTGCTATTATATTTTTACACTTACATATAAAAACAATAATATATTGTATTAAATTGTAAAAACAATAACAAATTATTAAAAAAAAAAACAACGGGAAAATAAATTCCTTACATTTCATTAACTAAACAATAAAATAAATTTCAATAAAACAAGTGCGGTGGCAGTGCATTGTTGTTGTTGTTATTGTGCGTGAAGATTACCTACCCAGTGGGAAAAATACTTGCAAAACCGAAAATCTTTATGACAATTATTTTTTAAATTTAAAAAAATATAAATAAAAAAAAAAATTGCATGAGTGTACCTAGTAGATGCAATTCTGAGAGGGAGCTTAGCTCCAATAGAAAAAACCTCTGGATTTCTGAAGAGGAATCATTGAAAAAATCGTTGGACAATCTCCTGTCTCTAAGAGATAAAAAACGCACGCGTTCGTGTTCGCCAAACATTGTTGTTACAACAGAAAACCAACCATCTACCAGTTCAGTTATTGCAGATAAGCCGAAAACACAAGTAGGCATGGACAGGTATGTTACCGTGGTTAAACGTCAGCGAAGCCCGAAATCCGCTCAGATATCATCACAACCAAAGATATCCAAAGAGGATAATACCGCTACAGCAACGAAAAGTAATAGATTTGCAATCCTCCAGACTGATGAGCCAAATACAGCAAAAAAAACATTTAAACCGCCACCAATATATTTGAGAGAATCTACTTCTAATGAGCTGGTAAAACAACTTATTACGGTAATCGGTAAGGACAATTTCAACGTGACATCAGTTAAGCGCGGAAACATCAATGAAACAAAAATTCAGGTAAACCATGAAAACGACTACCGAAAATTGTCTGATGTCTTAGAAAAACAGAAAAGATCATTTTACACTTACCAGCTCAAAAGTGCCAAAGGTATTCAGGTCGTTATTAAAGGGATTGACCCATGCGTAGATACTGATGATGTAAAAACCGGATTAGAAGATAAGGGTTTTAAAATAAAAACAGTAGTAAACATCAGGAACCGTGAAAAGACCCCTCAACCCATGTTTAGGGTTGAACTAGAACCAGGGGATGTTCTGCTAAAAAAGAGTGAAATTCACCCAATATATAACCTCAAATATCTTTTGCATCGTAAGGTTACCGTTGAGGAGCCACATAAACGTTCAGGACCCGTTCAGTGCCTAAACTGCCAAGAATTTGGCCACACTAAGGCTTACTGTAAGTTGCCCGCTGTTTGTGTTGTATGTGGCGAACTTCACGGCACAACTCAGTGCAACAAGCCAAAGGCCGACGCAAGTGTTAAGAAATGCAGTAACTGTGGAGGTAACCACACTGCAAATTATAGAGGTTGCCCTGTCTATACTCATTTTAAGCGGTCAATGACAAATAAGTCATCGGTTTCTCCAGCAGCCCAGCAGCCAAATGTCATTGGCAAAAACAATTTTCCCCAGGTAGGCCATCCAACTAACTTCACAAACACGCAGAATACCAAACAATTTTCATATGCTAATGTGGTTAAATCCGACCAAAACTTGAACCAGCAACCCAAGCCCCAAATTTCCGATCCAAATTTTAGTAACCTAGAGGCAACTCTGCAGACTCTTGTTCAATCCATTAACACTTTTACCGTCTCTATGACCAACATGATGCAGGAAATGCTAAAAATGCAATCCACTATTTTACAGGCAATTTTAAAAAAATGAATTGGTTAAAAATATGTTTCTGGAACGCAAACGGCATTCGCCAACACAAAAATGAACTTGAGCACTTCCTTATGGAAAAGCAGATCGATATAATGATGATTGCTGAAACCCATTTGACAACTAACAGTTTTTTCAAAATTAATGGCTACATACTGTACGACACAAAAGATCCCCGTGGAAGATCTTGCGGAGGATCGGCAATTCTAATAAAATCCAGAATTAAACACTTTTTAATGAACGAGACATGTGAGGAATATCTCCAAGCTACAAATATATGCCTTAATTATTTTCATGAAAAAATTGTTATATCCTCGATTTACTCACCACCACGATTTTCAATAACAGAAAGACAATATTCAATTTTTTTCAAATCACTTGGTCCTCGATTTTTAGCGGCTGGCGACTATAACGCTAAACACACTTTTTGGGGATCACGTTTAATTACCCCGAAAGGCCGTGTGCTTTTTGACACCGTTACCAAAATGGGCTTAGGTGTGATTTCAAGTGGACACCCCACTTATTGGCCGTCAGACCAACGCAAGATCCCAGACGTTATAGACTTCGGAGTTACAAAAAACTTTCCCTCAGAATGGATGCAAGTGGAGCCTTCATTGGACTTGTCCTCAGATCACTCACCAACTATAGTTTCTGTTTCGTTCCCCCAGGGGGTTGGTTCCCCGTTTTGTGACTTGGCGGTGACCGTCACTCGAGTTAATTGGATAAAATATAAGAAATATTTGAGTACACATTGTACGGAAAACATTGCCTTGAGAACGCCTGAGGATATTGATGTGTCGATTAACGAATTTTCTGAACACCTTAATCTAGCCGTACAACATGCCACCACTAGCCATATAAGATCCAGAAATGTGAGCAACAGAACATATTCGTTTGAAATTGAACAACTTCTAACAGAAAAAAGAAGAGTTAGAAGAGAGTGGCAACTTCGCAGGTCTCCCCAGCTTAAAAGCAGGCTACGGGAGTGCATAACTCAGTTAAGAAATCTGCTTCAAATCCAAAGAATCGCTTCCCTTAAAAATTATCTAGAAGGTCTTGATGGTACCCCTCAAACCGACTATTCTCTATGGAAAGCGACAAAAGGTCTGAAAAGACCCGTAGTAGGTAAGCCACCTCTGCGAACTTCAACTGGAGATTGGGCAAGAAGCGATTCTGAAAAAGGGATAGTGTATGTTAATCATTTGAAAAACGTTTTTACTGCAAATGATACAGTGGATGATGTTGCTGAATTTCAGCCATATGCTGTTAGACTGCCTGTGCCTTTGAGACTTAGTTTTCAAGATGTTGAAAATGTTATTCGTAACACAAACCCCAGGAAAGCTCCAGGTATTGATAAAATTACTGGTAAAATGCTTGAGCAGCTACCTCGTGTAGCTCGTAGAATTCTTCTTTTTATTTTTAACGCTATTTTACGTCTCGAGTATTATCCTGCAGAGTGGAAGGTGTCCATGATTACTATGATACCCAAACCAGGGAAGGATCCCACTAAAGTAGAATCATACAGACCAATAAGTCTACTGCCAACAATTTCAAAACTGTTCGAAAAATTGTTAATGGCAAAGTTGAGTCCAATGTTGAACACTGTGGGATGCATCCCTGATCATCAATTTGGCTTTCGGGCTACACACAGCACAATAGAACAAACGCACAGACTAGTCAATGTCATAAGACAGACCTTTGAGGAGAAGAAGTATTGCTCAGCTCTATTCATTGACATTTCTCAAGCTTTTGATAAAGTGTGGCACGAGGGCTTGATACACAAAATAAAGTTGAACTTGCCTGCAAATACACACAAGCTTCTGGAAAGCTACTTATATGGGCGGAAGTTTGTTATCAGAAAAGGCGACTTTATAAGCCCAACTCAGCCAATCGAGGCAGGAGTTCCCCAAGGCAGCATACTGGGGCCTACTTTATTTTTTTTTTTTTTTTTTTATATTGGACCAGTACTCAGGGGATGACCCCTACATATGCAGTGCATTGTACCAGAACTAGGAAAATAGGTTGTGAGGAGGGGGAAAGCGGGAGTAGTGTTTGTGAACATTTGACTTGAATCTTCCAACGTTATAACAGACAGGAAACACTTCTGCAGGCAACTTGTTCCACAGACGAAGCGTGCGGCTGAAAAACGAATTCTCTCTGTAATGCGTAGTACGATTCCCCGGGCAATCGACCACAAATGGGTGAGCTCTAGACGATGAACGCGTGCTACGTAAAAATGTGCGCGTTTCGGGAACAAGATCCCTAATCTCGTCAGAGCAAAATCCATTGTAGTATCGATAGAACAGAGTAACGCATCCCACACTGCGTCGATGCTCCAGTGAGTCAATAGAGTTGGATACCCTACTGTCACCGATGAGCTTCTTCGCCCTCTCCTGCACACGGTCGAGTAACCCCAAAACAGACTTTGAGGCACCGGCCCAAACATGAGAGTTGTATTCCATTTTCGGTCGGATGTAGGTGGTATAAATAGTAAGGAGGTCGGATGGAGTGAAGTACATCTTACACCGTTTCAAAAAACCGAGGCACTTGAATGCTTCTTTAGAGATATGAAAAATGTGTTCATTCCAGCGAACGTCACACTGTATCTTCATTCCAAGAACATCAAGAGCATCCGATTCTTCAATATTTATACCATCCATGAGTACAGATGAAGCAGCATTAGCGGTCGTTTGTTTGTGCGTCAATAAGCAACACTGGGTCTTACGAGCATTAAAGGCGACCCTGTTTTTACGACCCCATTCAGAGACCAATAGAAGATCACTATTCAGTGAATCATTCATATTTAGTCTCTTGGCAGCGATCTCTGATAGGCTGGGCCTATATCTAAAAGAGTACGAGTGACAAATGCTGCTGTCATCCGCGAAAGAGTGGATAGGATTGGAAGTTTGGTAGAGAAGGTCGTTGAGGAAAATAAGAAATAGGGTAGGAGAAAGAACGGAGCCTTGCGGTACCCCTGAATTAATCTTGAACTCGTTTGATGAGACCCCATCTATAACAACTCGTATAGAGCGGTCTCTGAGAAAGCTCGATATAAACCGAGAGAAGTCATCACCGACACCAAAAGCAGTAAGTTTTGCCAATAGTGCACCATGCCACACTCTGTCAAACGCTTTTGAAATATCAAGAGCCACCACCCTACTTTCACCGAAATGATGGATTGAGTGGCACCATTTCTCTGAGAGATATGCCATAAGATCGCCAGTTGAACGACCCTTACGAAATCCATATTGACGATCACAAAGTAGTTTATGCGACTCCAGATACCTCATAAGGTGATGGTTAACCATGTTTTCCATTACTTTGGAGAGTGTAGAGCAAATTGCAATTGGGCGGTAATTTTCGGGGTTATTTGCCATACCCTTTTTGGGTATTGGTGTTACATTAGCAACCTTCCAGCACGATGGAAACTCACCAGTATGGTAAAGTATGCTGAAAAGGCGTGCTAATGGACGCGCAAGCGTAGAAGAGCACTGCTTCAAGACCAGTGCTGGAATGCCATCCGGTCCAGGAGTTTTGTTTATATCGAGGTCTTCCAAAACCCTTTTAACTGCTCGCGCCCGGAAGAATATCTTCGGCATAGTTACAGATACTCTTTCGAGCTCGGGAAGTGGCTGACTGCTTTCCGGCAAGCAGGAATTGCTTGCAAAGATTTCAGCCAACAGGTTAGCTTTGTCAACCGGGTCTGTGAATGCTTGGTCATTCTTTAAAAGAGTTGGAATTGATGAACTAGCACTGTTCTTTACTCTCTTAACGAAAGACCAAAAGGTCTTACTGCCCCGAGGAGCTGCAAGGACCTTGGCACGAAGGCGCTGTTCGTGAAGAGACTTTTCACGCCTAAGTACCTTGGCACACGAAGATCTTGCCTTTTTGCGTAGCAAATCAGTGTCTGGTGTTTTGTTTAAACGCCAGTTACTGAATGCTTCCTCTCTGGATCTGACTGCGTTTTTGCACGTCTGATTAAACCAAGATTTTGCTCTTGGTTTAATCGAAATCTGCTTGGAGGGGATGAATGTTTTCATCCCTAGCAATATAATGTTCTCGACCATTTTTGCTGAAGCATTTATGTCGTTATCTAGAAAACAAAGTTTCCAATTAAAATGCTCATAAAATTGGTTGAGCTCAGCCCAACGCGCCTTTTCGTAAATAAATATTGAACGTTTCGTAGCTGATTTTGAAACGTTACGAAGTCCCGAAATCGAAAAGGTGGCAGAAATGGTGCAATGATCCGAATTGCCGAGAGGTGCACTAACTCTGACTTCATACTTTTCAGGGTGTGAAGTCAGGAATAGGTCAAGTGTGTTTGAATGGTGCCCTTCAACACATGGAATATGCGTTGGCTCATTCACTAATTGCGCTAGGTGGTTGTACGCAGCGAATAACTCGACATATTGGCCTTCTGGAGTTGTATGACTCGAGTGGCGAAGCCAGGATGAGTTGTGAACATTGAAATCACCAGCAACAACGATTTCACTGCTCGGACAACTTTCCAGGATCTTCGATATGGAGTCGGAGAGGGCATCGAAACCAGAAAAGGTAGTATCCCTCACCGCATTTGGACTTCTGTATAGAAACCCGAAATGCAAAAAGTGTGATCTGATTTTGAATTTAACCCAAAGACAGGTAAATTCTGCATCATGCATGCTTAATGGTTGCTGGCATTGGAACACAACTTCATTGCGAATGTAAATTACAAGGCCCCGATGGAAGTTAAAGAGGGATAGGAATTGATACCCAGGTATATGAAAATCCTGTGGATCAGCATTCTCAGATACCTGGGTTTCACATAGGGCGAAAATATCCGGCCGATGGAGACACGTGTGAGCATAGACGGAGAAGAAGTTCGTTCTCAGCCCACGTATGTTGCAAAAGTCTATTCTAAAGTTTCCCGCCATTGCGATAGAAAAATCATGTACAAATGCTAATTCTGCTGTGCTGGTGAGGCCGAAGTTAACTTAATTGTTCATTCGACTGTATAGTATCCAGTGTATATACCTTCGATACTATACAGTCAACAACAGTCAACCCCATATCACCAACATTGCAAAACAATTATTTGGTTTTTATTTATTTTTTTTTTTTTTTTTAAAAGGTATGTTGCAGGATTATGGAACAATGCCTGTAAAAGGGCCATAAAAGCCCTGATCTGGCCATTTATCTATATTATTTAGATTAAAAAGTTAATTATTATTATTTTTATTATTATTATTTTATTATTATTGTTGTTGTGGGTGTTTTCTATTTTTATTTTTATTTTTTTATTTTTTTATTTTTTTATTTTATTTTATTTTATTTTTTCTGTTTGTTGATCTGTCTGGTTTATTGGGTAGCAGCATGTATGCATAATTGTTTGTATTTGTTAATTGTATGGTTTATTGCATTTGTTGTTGGTAGTCGTATTTATATTTATATTGTTGTTGTTTAGATGCATGTTTTTAAGAGTTTTATGTTATTTTTTTTTCACCCGTGTATTTTGTTGTTTTATTTTTAAAAAGATTTTTAACTGTTTATTTTATTTGGTTTTATTTTTATTTATTTTATTTGCAATACAAAAAAGCAACACACAAAATAAAAATTAAGGAAAAAAAAAAAACAAAAAAACACTGAACGCGGATAACACTTAATACGTGTTCACAACACAACGGACAGAACACTACTGATTTATGCCTCTGACATGCCAACGACACCCGGAATCCACACTTCAACTTTTGCAGACGATACAGCATTCTGCAGCGTAAATGAAAGCCATCAAGTAGCTTCGCGAAATTTGCAGGAGTATATTTCAATATTAGAGATGTGGTTAAAACTTTGGAAAATTAAAGTTAATGAACAAAAGTGTACTCACGTTACATTCACGCTGCGTAAACAAACATGTTCAGCAATCCAAATCAACAATTCACCTATTCCGCAGCAAAATGAAGTCAAGTACCTTGGTATTCACCTGGACCGTAGGTTAACGTGGAAGTCTCACATAGATGCGAAAGTTACTCAGTTAAAGTTAAAAGCAGCTCAACTGAATTGGCTTATGGGCAGAAATTCTACATTGAAGATGGATTGCAAACTTTTATTATATAACGCAATTCTAAAGCCTATATGGTGCTATGGAATTCAATTATGGGGCACCGCCTCCGCTTCAAACGTTGAAAAAATTCAAAGGCGACAAAACAAAATTCTTCGAACAATTACCGCAGCTCCATGGTACGTAAAAAACTCACGAATTCATAAGGATCTCTGTGTTCCTCTTGTAAAAGACGAATTTTCAAAGTACGCAACAAGGCATATCAATAAATTGGAACTTCACCCAAATCGTCTTGCACGCAATATACTTAATTTCGAAGGACACTCTCGGTTGAGAAGGAGGGACACCCTTGCCACCATCAGAACGTTAAATAGGTGATTTCACCGATATTGATCGTGCAAAATAAAACATTTTTGTCTAGCATTCGCTGGACTTAATTGATTTTATGTATTTAGTTTTAAGATTTGAATACTTATTGTTAGTTCACTTTGTGAAGATTCAATAAACAAATGAATGAGAAAAAAAAACAAAAAAAAACTATATATTGGATGAACTTCATTCTTCTTTAAAGTTACATCTCCTGGCTGTAATTCAACCCTAAAAATGGGTTGAGGGATCTTTTCACGATTTCTGATGTTTAACACATTTTTCACTTTGAATCCCTTGTCTGTCAAACCGGTCTTAACTTCATCAATGTTTACGCAAGGCTCAATCCCTTTTATTACGACTTGAAGACCTTTAGCGCTTTTAAGCTGATAAGTAAAAAAAAGCTTTTTTTTCTTTTTCAAATTCGTCAGACAGTTTTCGGTAGTCATTTTCATGGTTAACCTGAATTTTAGTTTCGTTAATGTTACCGTGCTTGATGGAGGTAACGTTAAATGTATTTTCGCCGATTGCTGAAACAATTTTTCTTACCAGTTCATTGGAGGCAGATTCTCTTAAATAAATTGGTGGTGGTTTAAACGATTGTTTTGACGATGCTGTTGACTCATCCGTTTGAAGAATAGAAAATCTGTTTTGATCGGTTGGTCTAGCGGTGTTGGCATCTTTAGAGACTTTTGATTTGGATGCAATTTGAGCAGATTTAGGGCTTCGCTGACGTTTAGTGATGGTGATATACCTATCCATGCCTACTTGCGTTTTTGGCTTATTGGCATTAATTAGAGTAGAAGATCTTTTATCTTCTGTTGTAACATCTATGTTAGGCGAGCCGAAACAGGAGCGGATTTTATCTCTTGTAGAAAGAAAATTGTCCAATGATTGCTTTATAGATTCTTCTTCAGAAGTCCATATACTGTTGCTGGTGGAGCTAGGCTCTTTTTCAAAATTATTTCTGATGGGATCACTCATACAGAAAAGAAAACTTTAATGTATAGCTCTTTTCCAACTGGGTATGTAATCTTCACGCACAATAACAACAATAACAATGCACTGCCACCGCATTGAAATTGATTTTATTGTTTAGTTAATGAAATGTGAGGAATTTATTTTCCCGTTGTTTTTTTAAATAATTTGTTATTGTTTTTACAATTTAATACAATATATTATTGATTTTATATGTAAGTTTAAAAGAATTTAAGCACAATGATTTTTTTTTTTTTTTTTTTTTTGTTCGCTTTTTATTAATACGACCGTGCGGTTGGAGAATCACAGGAGAACTTTACAATATTTTACAATAGAACTGCTTTTGAGCACAAAAAAGTTGTTTAAGTTAGCTTACGCGACATTTTCATGTAAAACCCGGTTTAGACTATATCTCGGGTATATATAGAACGATATCTGAAAAAAATTTGTTTGTCTTTTAGTCACCCTGCTTAATGTGTGTGTGAAGTTTTTTCAAAAATTTCCATACAAAGTTGCAAAAAAAAAATGGCTTTTTTCGGAATTTTGAATATATCTCAGCTATACGTCAACCGGTATTACTGAATTTCAATAGCAAACCCATGAATCGATGGGGTAAAAGAATGGTGAAAGAAAAAAGTTTCCAAGTCTAATGGTTTTCTCAGAAACGGTATTTCAACAGCGGACAGATGGACATCGCTTAATCGACTTTTCCATTAATTCTGAATCTGAATATATGTATATACTTTATAGGGTCGCCAATAAAAATTGTAGAAATTACAAACGGAATCACAAACTTATATATGTATACCCTTTACATTTTTGTGAAGGGTATACAAAATTAAATAAGTCCAGCCTATGCTAGACAAAAGCTTTTATTTTGTTCGAATTATGCCAGTAAATTTAACTATTTAACAATCTGGTGGTTGCAAAGGTATTTCGTCTTCAACCCTAAACATGGATTTTATCGGTGAATTCTTACGTGACTTGCGCTGCTACGGCCACAACGGATCTCAGCAAACCATATATTATAAAGCGTATGCTTGCACGTTTCTGTTTTTTCCCAAAAAATAATAAAAAAAAGTATGGAAACACCAGTTGGTTCCTCCAGGACATATTGTTAAGTGAATTTAGTGAACTTTTGCGCCTATTTAAGAATTATATTGTAATTAACGATTGGAAAAAAATGATTGCGAACCAGCCATTGCGCTATCGTGAATAACCAAAACATCTCTGGTCCAGACATGAAAATTGTACTCTACTTTCGTTTGGATATAGGCGGTATACATAGTAATGAGATCGGATGTAGTGAAGTATGTATGTCTTTCACCGTTTTAGAAAACTAAAGCACTTGAACGGTTTTTGAGAGGCAAGAAAAACATCCACTAAATGGTCATTTCAAGAACCTAAAGTGTATCCGATTAATCGATATCTATACCTTCCATGAGTACAGATGAAGGAGCATTCATTGTCATGCGTCTGTGAAATCGACCCTATTAGTAGATTCACAGCTCATTACTCAGTGTGTCAGTCATAGTTTAGCTCTTATAAACTGAGCCCATAACTGAATGAATACGAGTGGCAATTGTAGCTGTCATCTATCGGGTGGTTAAACTTCAAGGGCCGATGTTGAATGTGAACCACACCTAAACGCCAAGTTTTTTTCCGAATTTTATTTAACATTTCTCTATTTCAGACTTATTCAATTTGAACCATGGGGAGATACACAATCGAACAACGTGTTAAAGCTATCCAGACTTATTATGAAAATGATGATCAATTTTCGAAGAAAATCATCTTCAGTGATGAGGCACATTTTCACCTCAGTGGATTCGTCAATAAACAGAATTGCCGCATTTGGGCAAATGAGAATCCAAGAGTGACTGTCGAAAAACCAATGCACCTACAAAGAGTGACTGTTTGGTGCGGTTTATGTGCTGGCGGCATCATCGGGCAGTATTTTTTCCAAAATGAGGCCGGTCAGGCAGTTACTGTGAATGGTGTTCGCTATCGTGAGATGATAACGAACTTTTTATGGTCCGAATTGGAAGATATGGATGTAGACGATATGTGGTTTCAGCTGGACGGTGCCACTTGCCACACAGCTAACGAAACAATTGCTCTTTTGCGCAACATTTTCAATGGCCGTGTTATCTCACGTAATGGCGATGTCAATTGGCCCCCAAGATCATGTGATTTGACACCGTTGGACTTTTTTGTTTGGGGTTATTTGAAAGAAAAGGTGTACGTCGATAAGCCAGCAACAATTCAACAGCTAAAGGATGAGATAATTCAGCACATTAACGGCATAGAACCTCCATTATTCCTCAGGGTCATGGAAAATTTGGACCATCGGATGGAGGTGTGCCGCCGTGGTCGCGGCGCCCATTTGGCCGATATTTTGTTCCATACATAATTGAGTAATACCAATATATCATAATCAAATAAAATTACAATAATTTCCTAAATAGTTTGTGCTTTATTCAAAATCAACATCGGCCCTTGAAATTTAACCACCCGATACAAAAGAGTGGATATGGTTGGAAATTTAATATAGAAGTTCATTAAGAAAATGCAGACATGTAGTAAGAATTAATCCTAAATTTATGAGATCACATTTATAACAACTCGTATAATTCGATCTCTAAAGAAGCTTGATATAAACCGAACCAAATCATCATCAACACCAAAATTAATCAAGGCACAATTTCTGCTGAAAGATCTCCGACGAGCGACCTACTCGAATAACTGATATTTATTTACGGTTTTGCTACAACTAAATATATTAATTATTTGTAATTTAATATGCTTACCTTCACATTGTTTACTGTCGTTATTATATATAAAGCCGTAATCGCATGTTTTCGAATTTCCATTCACGCAGCGATAACCACCGTTGAAATTGACACATATTTGATGACTTTTGCAGTCATTCGTTTTTAACAAACATTCGTTTATGTCCAAACACTTAGATGGTTTAAAAGGATCGACTTTAAATCCGATTGGACACGTTGCCTTCTCTACTATTTCTTCTAAGTCGTCATCTTCAGCTTTGCTATCTTCTAAACCATCTTCTGCCTCAAAATTATTTCTTTCTTCTATAGCATCGAGCTCATCAAGATTTGTGGCTTTGGATCTCCCGTTTGATGGCAATGTTTCTAATTTTTTGCTCGTGTTCCCGTCGTCTGAAATTGGTGCGCAAGTTACCATGTTATCGGTAAGTTTGAAACCTGGATGGCACTTGCATACATACGATTCCTTGGTGTTTTCACAAATTTGTTCGCAAAGAGGAATTTTTCCGCAAATATCATCTGAAACAAATACATTGTCAAAAATATGACATTGATGACGAAAGGGAAAACGGTTAATAATTTTAATGGAAATGTGAATTGGGATTTAAATTTTTCTTTCTCAGCAGACGTAAAATGTTATTCATAATTTGCTGACATGTACACTGTAAAGCGATTTTATTTCAGTTGAATAAGAAATGTTCAATTAGATTTTTTTTTTTGGTTTTTTTTTTTTATTTATTGAATCTTCACAATGTGAACTAACAATAAGTATTCAAATCTTATTACTAAATACAATAAATTAACTAAGTCCAGACAATGCTAAACAAAAAGTTTTATTTTGCGCCAATTATATCGGTAAAATCACCTACTTATCGCTCTGATGGTGGTAACGGTATCCCTTCTTCTCAATCGAGTGTGACCACTAAAATTAAGTATGTTTCGTGCAAGAGGGTTTGGGTGAAGTTCCAATTTGCTGATATATGTACCTTGTCGCATGCTTTAAAAACTCATCTTTTACCAGTGGAACACACAGATCCTTGTGAATTCGGGAGTTTTTTACGTACCATGGAGCTGCAGTAATTGTTCGAAGAATTTTGTTTTGTCGCCTTTGAATTTTTTCAATGTTTGACGCTGAGGCGGTGCCCCATAATTGAATTCCGTAGCGTAGGCTTTAGTATTGCGTTGTATAACAAAAGTTTGCAATCTAATTTCAATGTAGAATTTCTGCCCATAAGCCAATTTAATTGCGCTGCTTTTAATTTTAGCTGAGTGACTTTCGCGTCAATGTGAGGCTTCCACGTTAACCTACGGTCGAAATGAATACCAAGGTACTTGACTTCACTTTGCTGCGGAATAGGTGAATTGTTAATTTGGATAGCTGAACATGTTTGTCTACGCAGTGTGAATGTAACGTGAGTACACTTTTGTTAATTAACTTTAATTTTCCAAAGTTTTAACCACATCTCTAAAATTGAAATATACTCCTGCAAATTTCGCGAAGCTACTTGATGGTTTTCATGTACGCTGCAGAATGCTGTATCGTCTGCAAAAGTTGAAGTGTGGATTCCGGGTGTCGTTGGTATGTCAGAGGCGTAAATCAAATATAAAGTAGGCCCCAGTATGCTGCTTTGGGGAACTCCTGCCTCGATTGGCTGAGTTGGGCTTATAAAGTCGCCTTTTCTGATAACAAACTTCCGGCCGCATAAGTAGCTTTCCAGAAGCTTGTCAGTGTTTGCAGGCAAGTTCAACTTTATTTTGTGCATTAATCCCTCGTGCCACACTTTATGAAAAGCTTGGGAAACATCAATGAATAGAGGTGAGCAATACGTTTTGTTCTCTAAAAGTCTTTCTTATAACATTAACTAGTCTATGCGTTTGTTCTATGGTGCTGTGTTTAGCCCGAAATGCATCCTACATCATTCAATATTGGAGTCAACTTCGCCATTAAAAATTTTTCGAAAAGTTTTGAAATTGTTGGCAGTAGACTTATTGGTCTATATGACTCTACTTTAGTGGGATCCTTCCCTGGCTTGGGTATCATAGTAACCATAGACACCTTCCACTCTGCAGGATAATATTCTAGGCGCAAAATAGCGTTAAAAATAAAAAGAAAAATTCTTCTAGCAACACGAGGTAACTGTACAGGCATCTTGCCAGTAATTTTATCAAAACCTGAAGCTTTTTTAGAGTTTACTTTATTTATAACGTTTTCGATATCTTGAAAACTAAGCCTCAAAGGCACAGGCGGTCTAACAGCATATGGCGGAAATTCAGCAACATCATCCACTGTATCATTTGCAGTAAAAACGTTTTTCAAATGATTAACATACACCATCCCTTTTTTAGAATCACTTCTTGCCCAGTCGCCAGATGAAGTTCGCAAAGGTGGCTTACCTATTACGGGTCTTTTCAGACCTTTTGTCGCTTTCCATAGAGAATAGTCGGTTTGCGGGCTACCATCAAGACCTTCTAGATAATTTTTAAATGAAGCGATTCTTTGGATTTGAAGCAGATTTCTTAACTGAGTTATGCACTCCCGTAGCCTGCTTTTAAGCTGGGGAGACCTGCGAAGTTGCCATTCTCTTCTAACTCTTCTTTTTTCTGACAAAAGTTGCTCAATTTCAGACGAATAAGTTCTATTGTTCTCATTTCTGAACCTCGTATGGGTAGTGGTAGCATGTTGCACGGCCAGTTTAAGGTCTTCAGAAAAACCTTTAATTGATATATCAACATCCTCAGGGGTTCTCGAGGCAATATTTTCTGTACAATGAGTACTCAAATATTTCTTATATTTTAACCAATTAACTCTAGTGATGGCGAATGCCAAGTCACTATACGGGGAGCCAACCTCCTGGGGGAACGAAACGGATATTATAGTGGGTGAGTGGTCCGATGACAAATCTAATGAAGACTCTACTTGCATCCATTCTAAAGGAAAATTTTTTGCAACTCCAAAATCTATAACATCTGGAATCTTTCGCCCGTCTGAGGGCCAATAAGTGGGATGTCCGCTTGAAATCACTTCTAAGCCCAGTTTGGAAACTGTGTCAAAAATCACACGGCCTTTTGGGGAAACTAAATGTGATCCCCAAAAAGTGTGCTTGGCGTTATAGTCACCAGCCGCTAAAAATCGAGGCCCAAGTGTTTGGAAAAAAAAGTGAATACTGATTTTCTGTTATTGAAAATCGTGGCGGTGAGTAGATCGAAGAAATAACGATTTTTTCATGCAAATATTCAATGCATATATTAGTTGCTTGGAGATACTCCTCACGTGTCTCATGTAGACAATAGTGCTTAATTCTATTTTTTATTAGAATTGCTGAGCCTCCACAAGACCTTCCACAAGGATATTTAGTGTCATACAGTGTTTAGCCATTAATTTTGAAATGATTATTGCTTGTCAAATGAGTTTCAGCAATCATCATTATATCGATTTGCTTTTCCATAAGGAAGTGCTCAAGTTCATTTTTGTGTTGGCGGATGCCGTTTGCGTTCCAGAAACATATTTTTAACCAATTCATTTTGTTAAAATTGCCTGCAAAATAGTGGATTGCATTTTCAGCATTTCCTGCATCATGTTCGTCATAGAAACCGTAAATGTGTTTATGGATTGAGCAAGAGTCTGCAGAGTTGCCTCAAGATTGGTAAAATTTTGATCGGAATTTTGGGGCTTGGGCTCCTGATTCAAGTTTTGTGTATCGGTTTTGACCACACTAGCATATGAAACTTGTTTGGGGCTTTGCATGATTATGTGGTTGGTTGACTGGCCTACCTGGGGAAAATTGTTTGCAGAAATGATGTTTGACTGCTGGGGTTGCTTATAGGTAATTGATGGCTTATTTGTCATTGACTGCTTAAAGTGGGTATAGACAGGGCAGCTCCTGTAATTTGCAGTGTGGTTGCCTCCACAGTTACTCATTTTTTAACACTTGAGTCAGTTTTTGACTTTTAGCACTGTGATGTGCCGTGCAGTTCGCCACACACAACACAAACTGTGGGCAGTTTACAATAGGCCTTAGTATGGCCAAATTCCTGGCAGTTTAGGCATTGAAC
Source organism: Thecocarcelia acutangulata (assembly GCA_914767995.1). Classification (NCBI taxonomy): domain Eukaryota; kingdom Metazoa; phylum Arthropoda; class Insecta; order Diptera; family Tachinidae; genus Thecocarcelia; species Thecocarcelia acutangulata. Next base: position 8,918,429 of record OU612099.1, on the reverse strand, counting down.
GGGCCCTAAACGCTTGTACGGCTCCTCAACGGTAACTCTGCGATGAAGAGAAGGGAAAATTGACGTAGTTAAAATGTTATTGATGAATAACATTTTAACTACGTCAATTTTCCCTTCTCTGTGGAAGACTGCTCGTATTGTACCAATCCCTAAGACTGGAATGGTGCGGGGGGCTGAAGATCTAAGGCCCATCTCCATACTCCCGGTGCTGTCCAAAGTCTGTGAACATATTTTAAAGGCACACATACTAACTTTGATTTCTGATAAAATTTTTGAAAGGCAATATGCTTATCTGAGGGGTCATAATACTACGTCAATGCTCCTGGATATGACGGATCATATTAGGAGTCATATTAACAATAATAATTTCTCTGTTCTTGTAGCATTGGATCTCTCGAAGGCATTTAATTCTATTTGTTTTTTTTTTTTTTTTTTTTTTTTTTAATAGGACCAGTACTCAGGGGATGACCCCTACATATGCAGTGCATTGTACCAGAACTAGGAAAATAGGTTGTGAGGAGGGGGAAAGAGGGAGTAGTGCTTGTGCACATTTGTCTTGAACTTTCCAACGTTATAACAGGCAGGAAACACGTCTGCAGGCAACTTGTTCCACAAACGAAGCGTACGGCTGAAAAACGAATTCTCTCTGTAATGCGTAGTACGATTCCCCGGGCAATCAACCACAAATGGATGAGCTCTGGACGATGAACGCGTGGTACGTAAAAATGTGCGCGTTTCGGGAACAAGATCCCTAATCTCATCAGAGCAAAATCCATTGTAGTAACGATAGAACAGAGTAACGCACCCCACACTGCGTCGATGCTCCAGTGAGTCAATAGAGTTGGATACCCTACTGTCACCGATAAGCTTCTTCGCCCTCTCCTGCACACGGTCGAGTAACCTCAAAATAGACTTTGAGGCACCGGCCCAAACATGAGAGTTGTATTCCATTTTCGGTCGGATGTAGGTGGTATAAATAGTAAGGAGATCGGATGGCGAGAAGTACATCTTACACCGTTTCAAAAAACCTAGGCACTTGAATGCTTCTTTAGAGATATGAAAAATGTGTTCAGTCCAGCGAACATCACACTGTATCTTCATACCAAGAACATCAAGAGCATCCGATTCCTCAATATTTAAACCATCCATGAGTACAGATGAAGCAGCATTTGCGATCGTTTGTTTGTGTGTTAATAGGCAACATTGGGTCTTACGAGCGTTAAAGGTGACCCTGTTTTTACGACCCCATTCGGAGATTAATAGAAGATCACTATTCAGTGAATCGTCCATATTTTGCCTCTTGGCAGCGATCTCTGATAGGCTGGGCCTATAACTAAAAGAGTACGAGTGACAAATGCTGCTGTCATCCGCGAAAGAATGGATAGGGTTGGAAGTTTGATAGAGAAGGTCGTTGAGGAAAATAAGAAATAGAGTAGGAGAAAGAACGGAGCCTTGCGGTACCCCTGAATTAATCTTGAACTCGTTTGATGAGACCCCATCTATAACAACTCGTATAGTGCGGTCTCTGAGAAAGCTCGATATAAATCGAGAGAAGTCATCACCGACGCCAAAAGCAGTAAGTTTTGCCAGTAGCGCACCATGCCACACTCTGTCAAACGCTTTGGAAATATCCAGAGCCACCACCTTACTTTCGCCAAAATGATGGATTGAGTGGCACCATTTCTCTGACAGATATGCCATAAGATCGCCAGTAGAACGACCCTTGCGAAATCCATATTGGCGGTCACAAAGTAATTTATGTGACTCTAGATATTTCATAAGGTGATAGTTGACCATACTTTCCATCACTTTGGAAAGCGCAGAGCAAATTGCAATTGGGCGGTAATTTTCGGGGTTATTAGTTTCACCCTTTTTAGGGATTGGCGTTACATTAGCAACCTTCCAGCACGATGGAAACTCACCAACATGGTAAAGTTTGCTGAAGAGGTGTGCTAACGGACGCGCAAGCGTAGAAGAGCACTGCTTCAAGACCAGTGCTGGAATGCCATCCGGTCCAGGAGTCTTGTTTATGTCGAGGTCTGCCAAAACCCTTTTAACTGCTCGCGCCCGGAAGAATATCTTTGGCATAGTTACAGATACTCTTTCGAGCTCGGGAAGTGGTTGACTGCTTTCCGGCAAGCAGGAATTGCTTGCAAAAATTTCAGCCAACAGGTTAGCTTTGTCAACCGGGTCGGTGAATGCTTGGCCATTCTTTAAGAGAGTTGGGATTGATGAACTAGCACTGTTCTTTACTCTCTTAACGAAAGACCAAAAGGTTTTACTGCCCCGGGGAGCTGCAAGGACCTTGGCTCGAAGGCGCTGTTCGTGAAGAAACTTTTCGCGCCTAAGTACCTTGGCACACGAAGATCTTGCCTTTTTGCGTAGCAAATCAGTGTCTGGGGTTTTGTTTAAACGCCAGTTACTGAATGCCTCCTCTCTGGATCTGACTGCGTTTTTGCACGTCTGATTAAACCAAGATTTTGCTTTTGGTTTAATCGAAATCTGCTTGGAGGGGATGAATGATTTCATCCCTAGCAATATAATATTCTCGACCATTTTTGCTGTAGCATTTATGTCGTTATCTAGAAAGCAAAGTTTCCAATTAAAATGCTCATAAAATTGGTTGAGCTCAGCCCAACGCGCCTTTTCGTATATAAATATTGAACGTTTCGTAGCTGGTTTCGAAACGTTGCGAAGTTCGGATATCGAAAAGGAGGCAGAAATGGTGCAATGATCCGAATTGCCGAGAGGTGCACTAACTTTGACTTCATACTTTTCAGGGTGTGAAGTCAGGAATAGGTCAAGTGTGTTTGAATGGTGCCCTTCAACACATGGAATATGCGTTGGCTCATTCACTAGTTGCGCTAGGTGGTTGTGCGCAGCAAATAACTCGACATATTGGCCTTCTGGAGTTGTACAACTCGAATGACGGAGCCAGGAAGAGTTGTGAACATTGAAATCACCAGCAACAACGATTTCACTGCTCGGACAGTCTTCCAGGATCTTCGATATGGAGTCGGAGAGGGCATCGAAACCAGAGAAGGTGGTATCCCTCCCCATTTTGGGACTTCTGTAAAGAAACCCGAAGTGCAAGAGGTGTGACCTGATTTTGAATTTAACCCAAAGACAGGTAAATTCGGCATCATACATGCTTAATGGTTGCTGGCATTGGAACACAACTTCATTGCGAATGTACATTACAAGGCCCCGATGGAAATTAAACAGAGATAGAAGTTGATACCCAGGTATATGAAAATCCTGTGGATCAGCATTCTCAGATACCTGGGTTTCACATAAGGCGAAAATATCCGGCCGATGGAGACACGTGTAAGCATAAACAGAGAAGAAATTCGCTCTCAGCCCACGTATATTAGAAAAGTCAATTGTAAACCTTCCTGTCATCACGATGGAAAATCAATGACCAAATTTTGCTGGGTTGGCGAAGCCAGAATCAATTGCCGCTTGAATGACTTTACAGCATCCAGTGTTATACCTTCGATACTATAAAGTAAACGACAACTAAACCGGCCCCCCCAACACAGCAAAACAATTGTTTTGTTTTTTTTTTCCTTTTTTTTTTTTTTTTTCTTTTAAGGTGAAAAAGAGGAGGGATACAATGACTGAAGGCCATAAAAGCCCTGATCCGGACGTTTGTTTGTCATTAATTGAAATTTAATATTTATTAATATTATTATTATTTATTTTTGTATTTTGGAATTGTTTTATCGAGTAAAACAACAATTGCTGCCCCGTAATTGCAAATTTTTGGTTTGTTGGGTTATCTATCAATGTTTGTAATTTGTATAGATTATCGTGTTTGTTGTTTTTTTAATATGAGAAAGAATTGAGTGGCTGTTTGTGTTCTTTATTGTATAGATTGTTATATTTGTTAGTGTTTTTGATATTAAATTTGTTTTGTAAATTTAGTGGCTGTTTTTGGTATATTTTTGTTATTTTATTAATTTTATATGTAACTGTATTATTTTTCTTCTTTATTGTTAAAGTTTTTAATTATTGCACACAAAAAAAATAAAAAAAAAACAAAGCACTGCACAAAAAACGAAATTTTAGGAAAATACAAAACGCGAAAAGCACATAACACGTGTACACTGCTCAACGGACAAAACACTACTACTATGATTACTACTGCTATGATTACTAAACTCAAAGAGGAATTTAACTTCTCCACGACTGCGTGTCGCTTGATTTATTCTTTTCTGTCTGAGAGAGAACAATTTGTATCGCATGATGGCTTATGCTCGTCGCGACGTGTGTTATCGTCTGGTGTGCCTCAAGGCTCAATTTTAGGTCCCATCCTGTTTATCCTGTACATGAATAGTCTTCCGGGATGTATTGATTCGTCTCTGTGTACGCCTTTCATTTTTGCAGATGATATTTTCTTGCTTTTCCATTGCAGTTTGGATTTTCAGGATGTATTGGAGAGCAATATTAATTTCTGTCTCGACCGGGTTCTGGACTGGACAGCTTCTAATGCCCTGATGTTAAATACAGCAAAAACAAATGCTATCATGTTTGGTCACACTAGTCGTTACTTTTCTGACTTGAATATTACGTTGAATGGGGTGCGTATACACTTGGTTGATCACTTGAAATGCCTGGGCGTTACTGTAGACTCTAAACTTTCGTTCTCTAATCATATTGATGTTCTTGGAGGTAGAATTTGTTCTATTTTACGGAAGATTTACTCACTTAATGTGTTTATTCCGGCTTATATCAGATGCAGGTTGGCACATTCGTTGCTTATGTCGCAGATATTGTATGGTTTGGAGGTTGTTTCTGGAACTACGTCTATGTATTTGGGGAGGGTTAAACGCTTAGTGAATACAATTGTGAGGTTTGTGTATAATGTTAGGCGCCGGGACCATATTTCGCAATTTCTTAGTGACTTTCTGGGTTGTTCTTTTCAAGACTTCCTTAAATTTCGTAATATTTTTCTGTTCTATAGAGTTGTTAAAAACAATGCACCTAGAGCGCTTGTTTGATGGTTCGCTTTTCCACGGTCAACGAGGAATCCCCAAATATTTATACCTAGGATTTATACTTCATTTTTTGAAAGATCATTTATGGTTAGAGTGGCCCGATGGTGGAATGTACTTCCTGTTTTGCTGCGTCTTTTCTCGCACTCTAATAATGTATTCAGGGTTAAACTCCTGCAGTATTTATCTTCAGAACCTTAGGGTTATATTTTTTTTTATATATGTGTGCATTTGCTGGTAATTTTGGGGCTACAGGGTTGGACTGGAAGGAGGTTGTTTATACGTCTGCCGCGTGGGGGGACCATTATTAAATGCTTCTTGTTTTTAATTTGTTACATTTATATGTTACGTTTCTTTGGCTGGGGAGCACAATTACGAATTATGGATTATGAAAGTAGGAATGTATATATATATATATATATGTGTGTATGTATATGTGTATATGTATATATGTATACATATATATATATATATATATATATATATATATATATATATATATATATATATATATATATATATATATATATATATATATATATATATATATATATATATATATATATATATATATATATATATATATATATATATATATATATATATATATATATATATATATATATATATATATATATATATATATATATATATATATATATATATATATATATATATATATATATATATATATATATATATATATATATACATATATATATATATATATGTATGTATATATATATATGTATATGTGTGTATATATCTTGTGTATCTTTAAGGTACATTCTCAGGTTATGATGCTTTGTAATATTGTTATTTTGGCCATGGAGGCTTTATATTACTGTACAAATGAAATAAATAAATAAAATAAATAAAATTGGGTGAGTTTCATTCTTTTTGAGAATAACATCCCCTGGTACCAGTTCAACCCTAAACATGGGTTGAGGAATCTTTTCACGGTTCCGCATATTTACCACATTTTTTATGTTAAAGCAGTCTTAACCTCATCCTCATCAACTTAAAAGTGCTGAAGGCCTTTAGCACTTTTAAGTTGATAAGTATAAAAAAATCTTCTCTTTTTCCAGAGCGGCAGAAAGTTTTCGGTAATCATTTTCGCAGTTGACTTGGATTATTGTTTCACTTATTTGTCCGTGCTTCACTGATGTTACGTTGAAGGTGTCTTTACCAATTGCCGTAATAAGTGCTTTTACCAGCTCATTTGATGTAGGTTCTCTCAAGTATATTGGTGGGGGTTTATATGTTTTTTTGGAAGTTGTTGGTTCATCTGTCTGAAGGATAGCAAACCTATTACTATCCGTTGTCGCAGAGGTAATATCGCCCTTAGAAATTTTTGGTTGACGCTGACGTTTAACCACGGCTATATACCTATCCATACCCACTTGAGTTTTCGGTTTATCAACAATAGCTAGACTTGAAGATGGTTTGTCGTCTGTTGCAACAACAATGTTTGGCGAGCACGAACGCGTGCGTTTTTTATCTCTTAGAGACAGGAGATTAATTATCCAATGACTTTTTCAAAGATTCTTCCTCAGAAATCCAGAGGTTTTTTCTAGTGGAGCTAACTCCCTCTCAGAATTACATCTACTAGTTACACTCATGCAATTTTTGTTTTTTTTTTTATTTATATATATTTTTTTTTACTTTAAAAGTATATAAAAATAATTGTCATAAAGTTTTTTCTTTTGTATAAATTCGCTGTTCCACTTATTGCGGTTTTGTAAGAAAACAAAAACTTTAATGTATAGTTTTTTTCCCACTGGGTAGGTAATCTTCACGCACAATAACAACAATAACAATGCACTGCCACCGCACTTGATTTATTGAAATTGATTTTATTGTTTAGTTAATGAAATGTAAGGAATTCATTTTCCCGTTGTTTTTTTTAAATAATTTGTTATTGTTTTTACAATTTAATTTTAAAAGAGTTTAAGGAATGATTTTATTTTATTTTTTTTTTTGTTCACTTTTTACGACCGTGCGGTTGGAGAGTCACAGGAGAACTGAATAATAAAATAAGGTTATATAGGTATGGAAAATGAAAATTTCCGATATCGGTCCATATATACCCGAGATATAGCCCAAACCGGGCTTTTCATGAAAATGTCGCGTAAGCGAACTTAAACAACTGTTGTTGCTTAAAAGCAGTTCTGGTAATAAGATGAGCTTATATACATATGGAAAATGAAAATTTCCGATATCGGTCCATATATATATATATATATATATATATATATATATATATATATATATATATATATATATATATATATATATATATATATATATATATATATATATATATATATATATATATATATATATATATATATATATATATATATATATATATATATATATATATATATATATATATATATATATATATATATATATATATATATATATATATATATATATATATATGAAAATATCACGTAAGCGAATTTAAACAACTTTTTTGTGCTCAAAAGCAGTTTTGGTAATGAAATAAAGTTATATAAATGTTTGTTAGAGACGTGTATATATGAAAAAGCTAGTTTTTTGTGTTTTGGCAGGTATTATTAGAGCATTTTTCTTTTAAATTCTCAACAATTTATTTATATTGTTGGAATATAAAGTTGAATGTTTGAGAATATCTTTCAAAAATTTCCAAAGTCTACTGATGATTCGGGTAGCTCCTATGAAATGTCGACATATAAAAAGCTGGGAAGCATAGAAAAAAGCTATTTATAATTTTTTATTGATTTTAATTTTCTTTAAAATACTTTTAGGGGCATTACCGTAAAGAAATAAACCGTATCTTATTTTCGATATGATTAACGAGTTAATGATTTGTAGAAGAATAACGGTATCGCAATTGTACTTTAAAGATGATAGACATTTAACTATGTTCAAGCGCGTTGCTATCTCTTCAATTATTTTTTTGATATGATCATCCCAACGTAGTTTTCTATTAAAAATTACACCTAATATTCTAAGTTTGTGTTGCAAGAACAATTGTGTTTCCTACAAATATGTAAATCTTGGCACTTATGATTTGATAAGACAGCTCCTGATTCTTCACCCCATTTGAGAATGTCTTGGATTAGCTTATTTAAATTTATGTTAGGATTTTTTCTTTTATTTGATTTAATTATTAAATGGAAATCGTCCGCATAAGCACAATAACTTATGTTTTTGTGCATCAATATTATATTACAAAGCTTGTTGAAAGCAATGAGAAAAATGACAACAGACAACTGTGAACCTTGCGGAACTCCATTGTGTAGATTATATGGTTGTGAAAAATGTTTTCCTACGCGAACAATAACTTTTCTATTTTTCATGAAATTAATAACATAATTTATAATTTTGGGTCCAAACTTCCATGTGACTAGCTGCTCAACAACAGAATGTATTCCCACCTTATCATATGCTTTTTCATAGTCCAGAGAAATAAGTGTGATGTGACTTTTCGAGTTAATACTGTTTGCAGACATGTGTTCAATAAAAATTAGTGGGTCGGCTATCGATTTTCCTTTAATAAAGCCATATTGATTTTTATTTAAGAGATTTTTGGTGGTTATGAGCCACCATATTCTGTTTGCTATAATTCTATCCAAAATTTTTGCGGCACATGAATTAAGTGAAATAGGCCTGTATGATTCGGTAGCAGTTATGTCACTGTTTGGCTTTAAAGTTGGAATAATTACCGATGTTTTGTATTGTTGGGGGATATAGGTGTCAAATATGTTGTTGAATAAGTTCAGAACTCGTTTCTTAACTACATTTGGGGATTTTTTAATCATGGTGTATGAGATTCTATCTAAGTCTGGGATTTGCCTTTGAGTCTACATAATGTGGATAAAAATTCCATATTACTGATGTGTTGTTCAATTATATTAGCTTTCTTATTTAGATTAATGTAACGTAACATATCCGTAAAAGCTGATTTAGTGCCTTGAAACTTTTTTGGGAAACTTTCGTTTGCTGAGTTACACGACCAGAAATGCCCTAACTCATCTGCAATTTCTGAAGGAGCAGTAAGTTTAACATGGGGGAAATTTTTGTTTTCAATACAATGGATATTAAACGAATTTTTATATCCACAGAATCTTTTAATGTTGCTCCATGTTTTTTCGTGGGTGTATTTTGATTTATTTCGGAAGTAAAACTGTACAGTGATTCTCTTTTAGTTTCTTTAATTTCTCCTTTTAACTTTGTATGGTCTCTATATGTCTCCCCTAGAACATTGGATCCCCATTTAACGACATAGGTGTATACCAGTCTAGAGTGAATTGGCTGAAATATAAAAAATATTGTAAGTACACATTGTACGGAAAATATATCTTTGAGAACTCCAGAGGATATTGATGAGTCAATTAATGATTTTTCCCAAAATATTATAAAAGCCGTGCAACATGCTGCCACTACAAATTTTAGAAATATGAATAGCAGAACTTGTTCTTCTGAAACCTAACACCTTGTCTCAGAAATGCGTAAGCCAACTAAGAAATTTGCTTGAAGTCCAAAGAGTGGCTTCCCTCAGTACGTTTTTGGAAAGGACTAACATCGAGTCCTCAATCCGATTATTCTTTGTGGACAGCAAGAGGGTTAAAAAGACCCGTTAGATCTAAGCCACCCTTGCGTACTCCAACTGGGGACTGGGCCAGAACTGACTCCGAAAAGAGAATGCTGTACGCTAACCACTTGAGAAACGTGTTTGCCATTGACGGACTGAATGATGAAGCTGATATGCCGCCATATGCCGTTAGACCTCCCGTACCTTTTAGACTTCGTTTTCAAGATGTCGATAATGCTATTAGTAACTTAAACCCCAGAAAAGCTCCTGGTATTGATAAAATTACCAACAAAATGCTTGTGCAGTTACCCCGAGTAGCTAGAAGACTCGTCCTTTTTATTTTTAATGCTATTTTACGTCTCGAGTATTTTCCTACTGAGTGGAAGGTGTCTGTCATTACTATGATACCCAAACCAGGAAAGGATCCTACAAAAGTTGAGTCATATACGCCGATAAGTCTATTGCCAACAATTTCAAAACTGTTCGAGAAATTGCTAATGACGAGGTTGGCCCCAATCTTGAATGAAGTAGGATGTATTCCTAACCATCAATTCGGTTTTAGGGCTAAGCATAGCACTATAGAACAGACACACAGACTGGTGAATGTTATCAGAAATGCGTTCCAAGATAAAAAATATTGCTCCGCTCTATTTATTGACGTTTCCAAAGCTTTTGACAAAGTGTGGCACAAAGGCTTAACCCATAAAATAAAATTAAACTTGCCTGCAAACACGCACAAGCTGTTAGAGAGCTACTTATATGACCGGTAATTCGTCGTTAAGGAAGGTGATTTCAAAAGCTCGGCTCAGCCAATCGAAGCTGGGGTTCCCCAGGGTAGCATATTGGCTCCAACTTTATATTTGATTTATGCTTCAGACATGCCAACGAGCTGCAAAATTCACACTTCAACTTTTGCAGATGATACAGCATTCATCAGTGTCCATGAAGAATATAAATTAGCATCACAAAATTTGCAAGAACATATTATTATATTGGAGAAATGGCTGAAACTTTGGAAAATCAAAGTAAATGAACAAAAATGTACCCATGTTACATTCACACTACGTAGAAAAACTTGTTCGGCTATTAAAATCAACAACTACATTGTTCCGCAGCACAGTGGTATTCATCTCGACCGTAGGCTCACGTACATTAACAGACTGGAGTCTCATCCGAATCCTCTCGCACGTAGCATCCTTAACTTTGGTGGCTACACTCGACTGAGAAGGATGGACACCCTTGCAACCATCAGAGCGTTGGAAAGGTGATTTACCAACAAAATACACGCAAGAAACAACTTTTCGTCTAGCATTGGCTGGACCAGATTGTTTTGATTGTGGTATCCACTTGCTGGCTGATTCTATAATAATTTTTTTCCAAATTGGTAGCTTCCTTATTTATATTTGTGTGTATTTGCCTGGTACAATCAAGATATTTGCAATTTTCGGTGAAGCATTCCCAATTACCTTTATCTATTATGAAGTGGGGCTTAGTAGACCGATTTGACTCATACTGGTTTTTGAATAAGGATATGATAATTGTAAAGTGGTCGCTTCCATACAAATCTTGTTCTATGTTCCATTCGCAGTGTGCAAATAACTCTGGGGAACAGAATGACAAATCTACATGTGTTAAGGTATCCCTCGTAGAAAAATGTGTTGGAGATTTTTCATTAAAGGGCGTTTCAGACTATCATACAAGTCTTAAGATTTTGATTGGATTTTGTGGGACAAAAATCTAAAGATATTTGTTGCGACTGTCAAAAAATCTAAGGTACCATTACATTTTGTTTTCACACCATCACACCTAAAGTAAAAGAAGAAATATGATTTGAAAATAAACAGCCAATTTACTTAACGTCTGGTTTTAATATTTTTATTATTTGCTTTTGCAAAAAATGCACCCCTGATTTAATGAAAAAGCTTCTTGTTTAAACAAATTTCTAAAAATGGTAAAGAGTTATGGGATGTCAAATCTTTTACCGTATTATTTCTCATTTTCATAACGGTTTACATTCACACTATCACACTTGCACGTATTATTTGATTTTTTGACAAGTCTTAATACAAAGTGTGATAGTCTGAAGTGCCCTTAAAGGCCCAATCAGACTATTATACAAGTATAAATACTTTCATTAGATTTTGTGGGATAAAAGTCTAAACACATTTCTTGCGACTGTCAAAAAGTCTAACGTAAATTAGATTTTGCATTCACACCATCACACTTGATATAAACCAACATAGATGTGCCATCATAAAACTTTTCACGGCGGCAGGTGCGCTATTCATCGTAGGCGATAGACGTGCCGGCGCGTGAAATTCTTCAACAGTTAAAATAATAATTATGTGTAACACATCCAAATTCAATAGCACAAACATATGTTATATTCTAAATATAGCATGAGCAAAATACATTTATAAATGACAGCTAAATTACAAATTTCGAGCTTTTTTATAACGACAAAAAATACTATCAGTGACGGCACCCCATCGGCTACGAAATAGCCGACTACTCAATTTTTAATTAGCTGGTTTGCCAAAAAACACAACCCTGATCCAATGTAAAGTATTATCGTTTTGAAAAGTTTCAAAAAACAACAAAGTCGTATGGGATGTCAAATCTTTTACCGTATTATTTCTCATTTTCATAACGGTTTACATTCACGCTATCACACTTGCACGTATTATTTGATTTTTTGACAAGTCTTAATACAAAGTGTGATAGTCTGAAGTGCCCTTAAGTAATACTAAATTATTACTTGTTATAAACCTTTGTATAATTAGTCCCTTTTTGTTATTTCTACTGGAATCCCAATTTTGGTGCCAACTATTAAAGTCCCCTTTTATTAGAGTAGGTGCGCTAAAATTTCCTAAAACATTTTGGATGCTATTGTAACTAAACCGAACATTCCGAGAAATATAAGTTGATATAATATTAAATTTAATTTTGGAATGTATTTCCAAACCTATCACTTCGAAGTCATTATTTAGTTGCAATTGCTTATGATGGATAGAATTGTGTATCAATAATGTACCGCCATATGAGTTCGTAATATTGTTGTTGTATAAAGTAAAATTGTTTGGGACCGGAATATTGTTAGTATTTATTATATGTGATTCTTGAATTGAAATGATTTTAATGTTATATTTTTTTATCAGAACTTGCAATTCATTAAAATTTACAGTATAACTGCTCATATTCCATTGTAAAATATTCAACGACAACATGAAGCAATATAACTACGGGAGTTTTCTAATTTGAATTGGCAAATATTATTAATACTATAAATACTTAACTTAACTCTGTCAACTGAGTCACACCAGCAAACGCCCGTCCCCACCAATGCCACAGTAAGGTAAACTGATGTCACCACTATCGGGATAACAGCCGAAAACAGCACGTCTGCCAATATCATTGACAGAGTGCTTACTGTGATTTTACATTTTATAATTACTCATTATCTTCTGCCATAGATTCTGTTGACTCGATGTCGTCTGCGTTGGATGTTGGTTTTTGTTGTTTTCTTAGGTTTCCAGTTTTTTTTATTATTTTTTCCTTTTTAACGCTTGTTTATCTCTGTTTGATGTATTTTTAGGTAGTATTATAACTTTTTTTGTTTTTGGTGAAAGACATTTATTATTTGAGCACGAGGGATAATCATTATCACTGTATTCCTCTATTTCTCTTTGGTTTACATTAAGAGTGCTCGTTTTACACATTTTTACAGGTTATGACGTATTGTTTGTTGCTGCTGTTGTTGTGGATCTAACTACTGCAGACAATATCGGTTGTCCATTATGGTGCCGTTCTTTATATATTTCTACAGCTTTTTTTCTGTCTACTTTTTCCAAAGAGATTATGGACTTGGACTTCTTTTTCTCTTAAAAATATTGGGCAATTTTTATCGAGTGTGTTATGTTTGTTATCTTTGAAGTTACTGTTGGTGCAGTTTACACACATAATTGGGTTATTACATATTTCATCATCTTCTTCGAAGTGATACTCAAGAGCGCAGTTTGGACATATTTTATTGTTTGTGCATGAGTTGAGCGAATGAGCACACCGTAGACACTTACGACATTTTAGTGGACAAGGGATATAAGGCCGCAATTTAACTCTTTCATAACCCATGTTTATGTACTCTGGTAAATTAAGAGTGGCTAGCGGTAAAATTAAGAGATCTTTTCCCGCTTTTTTTAGTATTTTCTTAACTTCAACCACGTTTTGATTTTTAAGCTCATCAAGTATTTCTTTTTCGTCCATTCCTCGTAGGTCATTAGAATAAATAACTCTCTTCGAGAAATTGAGATTGGTATGCTCGTATGTCAACTTTAATGGTTGGGGATAGAGACGTTAACGTAATTAGTTTTGTTGCTTGAAAGTGGTTTTTGGTTTTTATCAAAATGTTACCATCCCGTATTTTCTTGCACAATTCAACTTCACTTCCACATACACTTCCACGATTACCTTTTTTATCAGGAATGGGGAAACATTTGACAATGTGCCACCATTTTTTTTCACCTGAGTCTTAGTATTTGTATTGTGTTTTATTCTTTTTATAACCAAATATTTGGGGCCATTCGTAGGTATTTTTAATGCTTTGCTGTCAATGGTTGATTCCGTTCTGGGGGATCCCCCATAAGACCCAACTTATTAGTTTAAGCTCGCTGTTGAAATATTTGCAATTTACTTTAATATATTATTAATCAGTTAATGAAATTAATTTAAGTTTATAAATTCTAGAGATTTTTTTATGCTTTTATGTTTCTTTATCTCCTTTCTATTTATTTTCTTATTTCTCTACTCAACAGATCGCACGTTTGATCTTGTTCGCAGACAAATTGAAACTGTCCATATTTATATAACCTTATTTCATTACCAAAACTGCTTTTGAGCAAAAAACGTTAATTACGTTCGCTTACGCGACATTTTCATGAAAAACCCGTTCTAGGCTATATCTCGGGTATATATGGACCGATATCGGAAATTTTCATTTTCCATATTTATATGACCTTATGTTATTACCAGAACTGCTTTTAAGCAAAAAAAATTGTTTCAGTAACAAACATTTTTATGAAAAACCCGATTTGGGCTATATCTCGGATATATATGGACCGATATCTTTGTCTTTAGTCAACATGCTTAATGAATGTGTGAAGTTTGAAGCAAAACTAACAATTTTTTTGAAAAATGTTCATACAAAATTGCAAAAAAATTGATTTTTTGGAATTTTGAATATATCTCAGCTATACGTCAACCGATATTACTGAATTTCAGTAGCAAACCCATGAATCGATGGGGTAAAAGAATGGTGAAAGGAAAAAGTTTCTACTGGTTGTCTACTGGTTTTCTCAGCGGACGGACGGACATCGCTTAATCGGCTTTTCCATTAATTCTGAATCAGAATATATATACTTTATAGGGTCGCAAATGAAAATTGTAGAAATTACAAACGAAATCAAAAACTTATATATATCCTTTACATTTTTGTGAAGGGTATACAGGTTAGGTTAGGTAGGCAGGCCGCTGGATACCCCGGAATAATGTAGGTTGTCCAGCTCACTTGGGTCCTGTAGTCGTTCCCTTTATGATTGAAGGGTATACAAATCCATAAGTAAATAAATAAAATTGCTTTTATGTCTTATCACTGAATGCAAGAAGTGTTTCATCTATACAAAAATTTAACATCTTTAAACCAGAGGTTGCAAAATTTCTATTATTACTCGATACAAGAAACGTGGTTCGATGGGAATTGCGCTAATTTGTATTTAATTGGTGGATATGAAATGGAACATTGCATGATATGATAAATATGGGGATACAGCGTTATATGTTTCCGAACTCGGAAATAATATGCATATCATTGCCTGATGTGAAAGTTGACAAAAAGTCGTTGCTTGTTATATCACTTTACAGGTCGCAAAAGTACAATCCGCACTTATTCTCTGTAATGTTACTAGATTTACTAGAAGACGTAAGAGGTAGATCATGCATATTTGTTGAAGATTTTAATGTTGATCTTCGTATGGCGAGATCAAGTCAATGGCTGTCGGATATTTTTTTGGAATTTAATTTTGATTCGTGCCACTGCCTTGTTACCAGGCCTAGCACCGGCACCAGTATTGATTGTGTTTTTTGCAACTGTAGTGAGCGAATAATAACATCTTTGATTGAGAATAAGTTATCTGACCACAATATAATATTTTGTGAAATTAAAACAGATTTTTATTGTCATAAACGTATTTACGATAAAGAGATATATTTGGATTACGAAAAGTTTGGGCGTTATTTGGATGAAAATCTTAGTATATCACTATTCACCAATTCGGCTGGGTAGTGTGACCATCTTTTCAAAACTTTCATGGAAGCGGCTACACAAAGTACTACAGTAATAATGAAACCAAAAACATAAGAAGGAAAGTTTGTCCTAGGATGACAGAGTAACTAACATCGTTGATCAAATTAAAAAAAAAGTTGTTGAAAGCACGAAAGATGGACGAGCAAAATAATCACACTAGTAATTGTTTAAAATGTATAAGTAAGATAATCAAAACTTGCAGCAAAAGTTTAATGAACAATTTTTATACATTTAACTTACAAAAATATAGGGTGTTTTTTTAAGCTAGATAGAACTTTAAATTGTAAAAAGTAACACAAAAAATTAAATTTTGATGAAACATTTTTTTTATTTGTTTCAGTATACTCTGACAAATCATCATGAATAGACTCACGCTTGAACAACGCTACGAAATTATCCAAATTTACTTTGAAAATCAGTCGTCGATTCGCGCGTTGTTTTATCGCAAAATTGTGTTCAGCGATGAGGCGCATTTTTGGCTTAACGGGTTTGTTAATAAGCAAAATTGCCGCATATGCAGTGAGACCAATCCACAAGAGACCCTACAGACTCCATTACATCCAGAAAAATGCACTGTTTGGTGCAGTTTTCATGCTGGTGGCATCATCGGACCTTATTTCTTCAAAAATGAGGCCGGAGCTCGCGTTACGGTCAATGGAGATCGTTACCGCACCATGATCAATGATTTTTTGTTTGAAAATATGGATGACATTGATCCGGAGGAGATGTGGTTTCAACAGGATGGCGCTACGTGCCATACGGCGAACGCAACCATCGACTTACTGAAATCAAAATTTGGCGATAAGTTGATTTCGAGAAATGGACCTGTCAATTGGCCTCCAAGGTCGTGCGATTTGACACCTCTCGATTATTTCCTGTGGGGCTACGTGAAGTCACTGGTTTATGCTGATAAACCAGCAACAATTGACGCCTTGGAGGCCAGCATTGTTCGTGTTGTTCGTGACATACGGCCAGCAGTGCTCGAAAAAGTGGCCCAAAATTGGACGTCCAGAATGCGCTTCGTCAAGAACAGCCGCGGTGCCCATATGCTCGAAATCATTTTCAAATGTTAATGTCACGTATTGATCTTTCGAATAAAAAAAAATTTTGATTACAATTTAATTTTTTGTGTTATTTTTTACAATTTCAAGTTCTATCGGGCTTAAAAAAACACCCTATATACTGGCGATGCAAGAAAAACATGGCAATTTTTGAACAAAACGTTAGGAAAATGTAAAAAGCCTATAAAAGAAGTTGTAAATATGAATAATACTGCAATTCTCACTGATGATGAGAAAACTCAAACATTTAACGCATTTGTCCATAGTCTAGTTAACAATATAAAATGTAATGTGCAGCAGGATATTAATGATAATCTAAACTTCTTTAACACATTAGGTTAGGTTAGGTACCCGGAAACTCCAGCTCACTTGGGTCTTGTAGGTCGTTCCCTAAATAAAAGGTTATAAGGGTATAGAAGGAGTAAGGAAGAGGGAAAGGAGGTGGGAAACTATTAGTGTGGCACTTTAATAAGATTGAATTATTTATAAAATTGTTTTCTATTTATTTATCCTTTATTTAATTTAGTTGATGAGCAACGCGAAGTTGCTCGAACCAATTCTGTGTCTTCAATTCTTACTTAAACTAAAATTACAATTGCTTATATACTACTTATGAGAAGTTCTAGACGACTCATCTATACTAATTGTTGTACTATCTAAATTAATGTATGGGAACTAAATTTGGTTCCCACGTCTTAGGGGTAAGCTGATCAGACGTCACATACATGCATAGATGGTTCAAGGCCATAATTTGTTTCTTTGGTACGTGCATACATATGCACGAGTGCGGCGTGATTCAAGCGTTTTTAGTTTTAATTATTATAATGCCACACACATGCTTACATACCTTCACAACCCATATCATTCGCAGCTCAAGTAAATTTCAAATGATTGCACTCAATAGGCGCACTGTCGCGACGACGGTCAGTGACAGCAAGAGGTGTCAAGTGACGTGGGCTATGAATTGTTTAAAATGTAACCTAATATTCTTTTAGTTATTTCTTATGCATGCCTTTAATAGGATGCATTTATGTTATGGCTAAAAGACTGAATTTATGTCGTGATCATGCTACAGCACTACTTGCTGATTTACTAGCCATCCGCTGCTTCTAATGAAAGAAGCTAACGCAGTCGGTTTGACCGAGGCCAGACATGAAAGGCTATTGAAGCTCTGCTCGCCCAAGTATCTTAGATGATGATACTCCAATGCCGGGCATGTACCGAGGAGATGAAGGATTGTCTCCTCTTCTTCCTCGTCTTGGCAACTTCTACAGAAGTCATTCCCTTGGATGGTTTCCGAACGGGCAATGTCCAGTGATGACTGCTACCGTCATTCTTAGAAGAGATCTAGGAGGTTTTAGTAGCTCTCCTGTTCTTTTAGAGTTAATGTGCGGCCACAGGTTCCATGGTATAAGGCATATGGGCCCTGTGAGCCATCTTTCTTGGGCATATTCTAACGTGTGGAGTTTTATTCGTTTCCAACACGCTGATAAGGGTTGTCCGCAAAAGGGGTCTATATCCCTTTAGCACATTAGTTCCTGTATCAACCTCATTTGAACTTCTACCAATAAATACATTTAAAGTAAACTCTATTTTAAGCAGTTTAAATACTCGGAAAGGTGCTGGGTATGAAAACATCACACCCACAATGTTATTAACTCAGAGGGAAATTGTGACACGAGCTTTAGCGGCAATTTCCAATACAATGATTGCTGAAGGAAACTATCCAGACCCTTTAAAAAAACATAAAATAAATCCTATACCGAATGGGTAGGAAGAAATAAAATTGAAAACTTTCGCTCTATTTCTGTTTTATCAGTTTTTGACAAAATATTTGAAAAAGCTATCTCTGAACAATTAACAAATTATCTGGACAACAACAAAAGTCGTTCGTATATATATATATATATATATATATATATATATATATATATATATATATATATATATATATACAGTGTTGGAAAATATAATAGAAACGACATCCAGTGTTCTTTATCTTTAGAATATTTCTTATAAAAAAATTTTATTTTGGGAGTCTATATATTTTTTTTATAACAGAACACATTTATGTAAAAAAATAGAAAAACTCAGCTGAGCTGTATTTGTGTAACAAAATATATGACGGGACTCATTTCATTGCCCTTGGAAAAAATAATAGAAACAACAAACTTAAAACTCATTTACATAAAACTTTTTCTTTAAAACAATAAATAAAAAGTTTAAATGAAATCTAAATTAATATTTGGTTGTTCCACCCTTGTTTTCGATAACTTCGGTACAACGTCGGCCCATTGAGTCTACCAACCTAGCACAAACTAATGGGTCTATATTGTACCATTCGCCCAGGACTTTCTCCCACAAATCGGTTTTATTTCTAGGCTTATATCTAGCAATTTTCTTTTTCAGAATGCCCCAAAGGTGCTCGATGGGGTTTAAGTCCGGGGACTGTGATGGCCATTCCAACAGGTGGACATTGTTGTCTTTGAACCATTTTTTCACCATTTTAGATGAATGTTTGGGGTCGTTGTCCTGCTGAAACTGCCACTTCAAAGGCATTTCTTCCCGGGCGTATGGATGCATGACTTTCTCTAAGATATTTGTGTAGTCGACAGAACACATCTTATCCTTTACCGAGAACAACGGCCCAACACCTGACGATGAAAAGCTTCCCCAGAGCATTATATTCCCTCCCCCATGTTTAACTGTTTTCAACGTGTGCTTTGGATCGTATGCAGTGTTTTTTAGGCGTCGCACATGCACCTTGCCATCAGAGCCAAACAAATTAATCTTCGTCTCATCAGACCATAACATGTTTGTCCAATTTCTGCGCAGAAGATGTTTCCTTGCAAACGATAACCTGCAGTTTAAGTTCTTTTGGCTAAGGTATGGTACTTTCCTTGCACTATATGCCTTCAAACCCGCAGATATCAATCTATTTCGGATTGTACGACTGCTTACTGTTGCGTTTAACGCATTTTTTAGGTCTTCTGAGGACAAAAATGGATTTTTTTTGACTCGTATGAGCAGTTGATCAAATTTCTTTGATGTTGCGCGTTTTCGTCCTCGGTTTTCCTCCGTAGGTTTAAAATGAACCGCAAAAAATACCTTTTTTGTCGAGCATTTCATTAAATCAGCAATCTGAGACATGAAAAGGCCATCATTTTTTAATTTTTTTATAACTTCCCTTTCTTGAACTGTAAAATGTGTACTACGACCCATCTTGAATGAGAAATTAATAATTTATGAAAAATTTACTGCTGTAATGTATCACTGTTTTACATACCTTCCCCACAAAGTATAAAACACTTTAAAAAAAAAAAAAATTTATTTATTTAAAGCGGAATTATTTAAAGTTTCCGAAACGTTTCTATTTTTTTTCAACGAAACCACGTGGACACTGCACTAAATGAATACTAAACTCAAAATTAGGTACCGTTATCAAAGAGTAGAATACAGTACGTGTCTGGTGAAATGATTACCTTACAAGCTAAAAATTAGATATAAGATGGGCAAGTAGTTGTCGTTTCTATTAATTTTTCCAGCACTATATATATATATATATATATATATATATATATATATATATATATATATATATATATATATATATATATATATATATATATATATATATAGGTATATATATATATATATATATATATATATATATATATATATATATATATATATATATATATATATATATATATATATATATATATATATATATATATATATATCATTTCATTATATAAAAAAAACAATACACAATACTGGTGTTGACTTACTTTTGATTCTCATAGTATATCCGACATATTGCAAGGTTTCCATGAAAAATCTATCATGGAAATTCTGTTTGGCATGGCGATTACAAGGCCAAAACATTTTTTTCCCGATATCGGTCCATATAAGTATATCCAAGCATGTTTAGTTCAAATTTGTTATGCATATTCGGCCCACCCGAAAGTACTACACTCTCACTTGTTTTATATAAAAACACATATTTTGCAGAAAGCATGAAAAATAATGTCACTTGAATAACCTCTATGCTCAGCCTTGCAATGACGGGCTTGTTTGAGAGCATTTTCTATAACATTTTTCAAAATTTGTGGTAAATGAGCAAATTTTATTATAATTTAAATTTTATGACCTACCATCATCGTCTTCTAAAATAATAGTGCCATCAGCATCTTCCTGGTTGTTTTTTTCAGTATTATCCTTTATTTCTGTCACGCTGTAGTTTCCCTTAAGCTCTGCATTGTGTTTAAAATCCTTTCGATTATTATCTTTTGTTTCGCCACAGCATATTCGAAATGACTCGATACCAGAAAAATAGTCAAAAAGAGTATCGTTGCAAAGGTTCCCAGAAGCCTTAACAGCTAAGCCTATCTGGCAAGCACGGCAGCAAGCGGAATAAGAAGTGGTATTGTATTGTTCGTTACATCGCGAACCTGTTAAAGCAGCCAAACGGCCAGACACACAATATATTTTTTCTAATTCGTGTGAACAACAAACAGCGTATGTGGAGACACAAAGTCCTCTCCATAGTGGTGATATGCTTAAAATATCATATTCATAATTTTCACAATCATTTTCCCTCTTAGCTAAGGTTTTTCCTCCGTTACAGCAATTCTCTATATGATTTGAAATTTCATCTAATAAAAATAATAAAAAATAATAATAATTGTTAGCAAAACAAGATTTGTGAATCAAGTAATGATTTATAAAAGATAGTATCTGTACAAATGGATTTCCCTTCATACTTGACAACAAAAAGCAAGCAAAATATCATTTTCTGAGTTCTTGTTTAATTTTGATATACCTCTATCATGATCATGGTGCTTTGTTATTTAAAAATTAAAAAAATTTTATACGATATTTTTAGGACCTTTACGATATTTTTAGGAAGCTAATTGGACCTAAATTTTCCAATGTAAATGAAAACAAATTTATTTACATTTTTTACCAACGTTTCGTCAATTTTTTGTTGACTTCTTCGGTGGAATCTGTTTAATAAATATTATTAAAAACAATACATTATTAACAATATGTTTAAATTTTTTTGTAATTTTAATTTGCCTAAGTTGTGTGGAAAATAACACTAATATTACATATGTATATTTATATAACCACAGATACATTAAAACGAACTTTTTTTTAAAACAACCACAAATTTTTAACAACGTATATAATTACTTATAATATCACAGTTTTCAATTTATTGTCATCCTGTAGTTTGCACTTGTGTACTTCTTTTTATACCCTTCACAAAAATGTAAAGGGTATATATAAGTTTGTGATTCCGTTTGTAATTTCTGCAGTTTTAATTTGCGACCCTGCAAAGTATATATATTCTGATTCAGAATTAATGGAAAAGTCGATTAAGCGATATCCGTCTGTCCGTCTGTCCGTCTGTCCGCTGTTGAAATACCGTTTCTGAGAAAACCATTAGACTTAGAAACTTTTTTCTTTCACCATTCTTTTACCCCATTGACTCATGGGTTTGCTATTGAAATTCAGTAATATCGGTTGACGTATAGCTGAGATATATTCAAAATTCCGAAAAAATCCATTTTTTTGCAATTTTATATGAAAATTTTTGGAAACAAAAGTTGTTTGTTTTGCTTCAAACTGCACACACTTATTAAGCATGATGACTAAAAGGCAAAAAAAAATTTTTTTTTTTAGGTTACGGTCCATATATACCCGAGATATAGCCCAAATGGAATTTTTAATGAAAATGTCGCATAGGCGAAGCTAAACAACTTTTTTTTGCTTCTGATAATAAAATAAGGTTATATAAATATGGAAAATGAAAATTTCCGATATCGGTCCATATATACCCGAGAGATAGCCTAGAACGGGTTTTTCATGAAAATGCTACTTAAAAAACGTTTTTTTGCTTAAAGGCAGTTCCGGTAATAACATTAGGTTATATAAATATGGAAAATTAAAATTTCCGATATCGGTTCATATATACCCCAGATATACCCTGAAGCGGGGTTTTCATGAAAACGCGTAAGCGAACTTAAACAACTTTTTTTTTGCTTAGAAGCAGTTCTGGTAATAAAACCAGCTTATATAAATATGGAAAATGAAAATTTCCGATATCGGTCCTTATATACCCGAGATATAGCCCAAACCGGGTTTTTCATGAAAATGTCGCGTAAGCGAACTTAAACAACTTTTTTGTGCTCAAAAGCAGTTCTGGTAATGAAATTAGGTTACATAAATATGGAAAATGAAAATTTCCGATATCGGTCCATATGTACCCGAGATATAGCCTAAACTGCGGTTTTAATGAAAATGTCGCGTAAGTGAACTTAAACATATTTTTTTTTGCTTAAAAACAGTTCTGGTAATGAAATAGGGTCATATAAATATGAAAAATGAAAATTTTCGATGTCGGTCGATATATACCCGAGATATAGCCTAGACCGGGTTTTACATAAAATTGTCGCGTGAGCAAACTAAAACAACATTTTTGTGCTCAAAAGCAGTTCTAGTAATGAAATAAAGTTTTATAAATATGAAAAATGAAAATTTCCGATATCGGTCCATATATACCGCAGATATAGCCTGGAACGGGGTTTTCATGAAAATGCCGCGTAAGCGAACTTAAACAACTTTTTTGCTTAAAAGCAGTTCTGGTAATAAAATAAGGTTATATAAGTATGGAAAATGAAAATTTTCGATATCGGTCTATATATACCCGAGATATAGCCAAAACCGGGTTTTTCATGAAAATGTCACGTAAGCGAACTTTAACAAATTTTTTTTGATTAAAAACAGTTCTGGTAATAACATGAGTTTATATATTTAAATATGGAAGATAAAAATGTCCGATATCGGTCCATATATACCCGAGATATAGCCTAAACCGGGGTTTTCATGAAAATGTCGCGTAAGCGAACTTAAACAACTTTTTTCACCTTAAAGCAGTTCTGATAATAAAATAGGGTTATATAAATATGGAAAATTAAAATTTCCGATATCGGTTCATATATACCCGAGATATAGCCCAAACCGGGCTTTTCATGAAAATGTCGCGTAAGCGAACTTAAACAACTTTTTTCATCTTAAAGCAGTTCTAGTAATAAAATAAGGTTATATAAATATGGAAAAAGAAAATATGCGACATCGGTCCATATTTTGCTGAAAAGCAGTTCTTGTTATAAAAGAAGGCTACGAAAATAGAGAAAATTAAAATTTCCGATATCGGTCCATATATTCCCGAGATATAGCCTAAACCGGGTTTTTCATGAAAATGTCGCGTAAGCGAACTTAAACAATTTGTTGTGCTCAAAAGCAGTTCTGGTAATGAAATAAGGTTATATAAATATGGAAAATTAAAATTTTCGATATCGGTCCATATATACCCGAGATATAGCCTGAACCGATTTTTTCATTAAAAATTTTTTTTTTTTTGCTGAAAAGCAATTCTTGTTATAAAAGAAGGTTACTAAAATACAGAAAATAGAAAATTCCGATATCGGTTCATATATAACCGAGCATATTTAGGTCACATTTTTAATATACTATACATATTCGTGACTATCGTGAAGGGTATTTTAGATTCGGCCCAGCCTTGTTTAAAATTTATTATTTTTTTTGCTTAAAACTTGGTGTTGATTTTTCTTTTTGAAGTTCACTCTATGTAAATTAAATTGAAATGTTTTTTAAGCTTGAGGTCAGTTTTGTTTTTTATATAAAAATGTTTTAATTATATTCGATATTTCGTCGTCCTTCGGAAGACTTCTTCAGGAAATTTTTTTTTTTTTTCACTCTATGTTTTTCCCATCTTAGTATCTTTGCACACATTGTAAAAATAGTTACATACACTAAATCCTCCACAGACAACGCATTTAACATATTTGGTTTGAACCATATTTTTATAATCGTTTTTAATTATTACATTTTTCCACAAATTATTATTAATTGTGTCGAGCGTTTTTTTTTTTTTTTTTTTTTTTTTTTTGAAAATGAAAAATATCCTACTCACGTACACGTGGTTTTTTAATTTAAGTATGTAAAAAGCTAGTAACGATTACGTAGCAGTTTTTGTTATACAACCCAATTCAATAAAACATTTAGTGTTGTAAGCCACAATTTTGTTATATTATATAAATAACTTTTATATTTTTTTCTAAATAACTTTTTTTTATGTTTAAACACATTTTTTTTTTTTTTGTACATTCTAGGGAATTTATCTTTAGCTATTTTACTTTTTCTTGTTATTATGTCTTTTGTTTTACACTTCTTCCCTCAACAGCTCTTGTTGAGGGACTTCTGAGTTTAAAAATCTAACAGAAGTCCTTTCATTATTAAATGTTCGACGAAAGCGGTTTCTATTGCTGTTATTGTTATTCGAGTGATTTCGATTGTTGCTAAAATTTTGACTATTACCTCTATACCGGTGCCCAAAAAGCAAAACTTTACTGTTGTGT
This sequence comes from Thecocarcelia acutangulata, assembly GCA_914767995.1. Taxonomy (NCBI): domain Eukaryota; kingdom Metazoa; phylum Arthropoda; class Insecta; order Diptera; family Tachinidae; genus Thecocarcelia; species Thecocarcelia acutangulata. The sequence goes on along the minus strand of OU612099.1, from coordinate 8,892,978 downwards.
GTGGTTTACACTACACCATTACTGCTACGTGCCACTATGGGCGAAATGGTCAATTTAGCGTTGTTTAATTCAATTTTCAAAGTGTTTAACTGCTCCAAAACTGTGTATTTATCGATTACTAATATAGCACTGAACTTACATATCGATTACTTTTTGAGTGACATGATCTAGGTGAACAGCTGTGAGCTGTAAAACATAATATACATATGTTTCAGCCGGTACATCACTAATCTTTAACACGTGTTTTCTTTGCAGTGCCAAATATTCTCTAAAGTTGCGTTTGTCTCAATTAGGTGGAAGAAAATTGGTTTTATTTATAGTTATTAGAAATATGAATAGCAGAACTTGTTCTTCTGAAATCGAACACCTTGTTTCAGAAAAAAGAAGAATCAGAAGAGAATGGCAACTTCGCAGGTCTCCCCAGCTTAAAGCTAGGCTTCGAGAATGCGTAAATCAATTAAGAAATTTGCTTGAAGTCCAAAGAGTGGCTTCCCTCACAACCTATTTGGAAAGCCTCGATGGTAGTCCTCAATCCGATTATTCTTTATGGAAAGCAGCAAGAGGGTTAAAGAGACCCATTAGATCTAAGCCACCCTTGCGTACTCCAACTGGGGACTGGGCCAGAAGTGACTCCGAAAAGGGAATGCTGTACGCTAACCACTTGAGAAGCGTGTTTGCCATTGACGAACTGAATGATGAAGCTGATATGCCGCCATATGCCGTTAGACCACCCGTACCCTTCAGACTTCGTTTTCAAGATGTCGATAATGCTATTAGTAACTTAAACCCCAGAAAAGCTCTTGGTATTGATAAAATTACCTGGCTCCTGGTATTGATAAAATGCAGTTACCCCGAGTAGCTAGAAGACTCGTCCTTTTTATTTTTAATGCTATTTTACGTCTCGAGTACTTTCCTACTGAGTGGAAGGTGTCTGTCATTACTATGATACCAAAACCAGGAAAGGATCCTACAAAAGTTGAGCCATATAGGCCGATAAGTCTATTGCCAACAATTTCAAAACTGTTCGAGAAATTGCTAATGACGAGGTTGACCCCAATATTGAATGAAGTAGGATGTATTCCTAACCATCAATTCGGTTTTAGGGCTAAGCATAGCACCATAGAACAGACACACAGGCTGGTAAATGTTATCAGAAACGCGTTCGAAGATAAAAAATATTGCTCAGCTCTATTTATTGACGTTTCCAAAGCTTTTGACAAAGTGTGGCACATAGGCTTAACCCATAAAATAAAATTGAACTTGCCTGCAAACACGCACAAGCTGTTAGAGAGCTACTTATATGACCGGAAATTCATCGTTAAGGAAGGCGATTTCAAAAGTTCGGCTCAACCAATCCAAGCTGGAGTTCCCCAGGGCAGCATATTGGGTCCAACCTTATATTTGATTTATGCTTCAGATATGCCAACGAGCTGCAAAATTCACACTTCAACTTTTGCAGATGATACAGCATTCATCAGTGTCCATGAAGAATATAAATTAGCATCACAAAATTTGCAAGAACATATTATTATATTGGAGAAATGGCTGAAACTTTGGAAAATCAAAGTAAATGAACAAAAATGTACCCATGTTACAGTCACACTACGTAGAAAAACTTGTTCGGCTATTAAAATCAACAACTACATTGTTCCGCAGCACACTGAAGTCAAATACCTTGGTATTCACCTCGACCGTAGGCTAACGTGGAAGTCTCACATTGACGCTAAAGTCACCCAGATGAAATTAAAAGCGGTGCAACTAAATTGGCTCATCGGCAGAAATTCTATCTTGAAGTTAGATTGCAAACTTTTGTTGTATAACGCAATCCTAAAGCCAATATGGAGCTATGGAATTCAATTGTGGGGTACCGCCTCTGCATCTAACATTGAGAAAATTCAAAAGCGCCAGAATAAAATTCTCCGTATAATTACTGCAGCTCCATGGTATGTTAAAAACTCTCGAATTCACAAAGATCTAGGTGTACCCTTAGTAAAAGATGAATTTTCAAAACACGCGATAAGGTACATTAACAGACTGGAGTCTCACCCGAATCCTCTCGCACGTAGCATCCTTAACTTTGGTGGCCACACTCGACTGAGAAGGATGGACACCCTTGCAACCATCAGAGCGTTGGAAAGGTGATTTACCAACAAAATACACGCAAGAAACAACTTTTCGTCTAGCATTGGTTGGACCTAAGTAAATAAAATTTTTCAATATTAATTAATTTTTTTTCTATATTAATTAATGATTTTTTAGTTTTAAGATTTGCATACTTATTGTTAGTTCTTTTAGAAGATACAATAAATAATTGAATTATAAAAAAAAAAAAAAAAAAAAAAATTTATAGTTAGAGAGAGGTATGTATTAATTAAAAAAAAATTTTGGTTTGTACATATGTACATAGGGTTTTAGTTCAATTTTTTTTTCCTTTCTTAAGTTTTTTCTTAAGAAGAATTTTTTACAATACAAATTTGCTGTGATCAACAATTATTGATTGAAGAAGACAAGAAAAATAATAATCAAATCTTTAGCTGGGGGACAACTAGCTGTTTCGTAGTCGCTACACTACTCATCAGCACCCACTGGGATTTGAACTCGGGTCATGACGTATCATGATCTACTGCTTTAACCACTAAGCCACCGAGCATTTAATTATTTTCTATCTATATTCATCTCATATTGAATCACATATGCATCTTTGTTTGCTGTCTCAGAACTAGCGGTATTTATTTTTTTTTATATTTATTTTATATTTATCTGTTAGGACAACATATTAGATATCAAAAATACATTAAAAAACAACAATTTCCCAATAAAATTAATAAATTCACTTATAAATGATATCATCAATAAAATAAAAACGTGCACAAATAATGAACGCATCAGCTGTAATAGAGCATTTACACCAACTCAAAATCTAGTAGATTTGAATTGAGATCTACAACGAAATCTATATAGTTTACACCACCGTTTTTTGACATCTAGCAAGATTTCATTTACTCAAAAATAATTCATGCATGCACAATATTATCAGAGACACAATATTATCAGAGACTGAATACACCAGCATTAAAGTGTATATTTTTTGTGCCCAGAGACTGCATACACCACATTATAGTGCAATTTTTGATGCAGCGTAGTATTTTTAAGTACTTTTTGCAAGAAATCACAGTTGCATCGCTTAGTACTGAGTAGATTTCAGGAGATTTCGTCGAAATCTACTCATAAAGTAGATTTCATTTTGTATGGGAAATCTTCTCAAAATCTACTAGATTTGGCTTGAAATCTCGAATGAGCAGATTTCGCTTTGGTGTAAATAGGCTATAACAACGAACAAAAAAATTTTACAGTGTATATTTCATACCTGGACTAACAGATAATAAAAACATAAGACACACAATAGAAAACAATAATATAAACTTTGCCTACAAAACATTAAACCAAATATTTAGTGAAATAAAAACACCGATTGAAATACACCAACAAAACAACGTAATATATGAAATAAAACGTAACGGCAATGAAAACAACACTTGTAACATGATCTATATAGGTATCGGGTGGTTAAATTTCAAGGGCCGATGTTGAATGTGAACCACACCTAAACGCCAAGTTTTTTTCCGAATTTTATTTGACATTTCTCTATTTCAGACTTATTCAATTTGAACCATGGAGAGATACACAATCCAACAACGTGTTAAAGTTATCCAGACTTATTATGAAAATGGGTGTTCAAATCAAAATGCATATCGTGCACTTCGTGATTTTTTTGGTCATTTTGATCCTCCAAATGTGCGTACAATCGCAAAAAACGTGGAAAAATTCGAGCAAACCGGGTCTGTAGTGCATACTCGTACAGCTCGTACTGCAGAAAATATTGCTGCTGTTCGCGAGAGTGTGGCTGAAGAGCCGTCCACCTCGTCGTGCCCAACAATTGCATCTCTCACGTTCGTCGTTGATGAACATTATGCATAAAGACTTGCATTTACACGCTTACAAGGTGCAATTGGCTCAAAAACTAAAGCCTCTTGACCATTCCAAACGTCGTGAATGGGCAGAATGGTGGCAAGAAATGGCAACAGTGGATGATCAATTTTCGAAGAAAATCATCTTCAGTGATGAGGCACATTTTCAGCTCAGTGGATTCGTCAATAAACAGAATTGCCGCATTTGGGCGAATGAGAATCCAACAGTGACTGTCGCAAAACCAATGCACCCACAAAGAGTGACTGTTTGGTGCGGTTTATGTGCTGGCGGCATCATCGGGCAGTATTTTTTCCAAAACGAGGCCGGTCAGGCAGTTACTGTGAATGGTGTTCGCTATCGTGAGATGATAACGAACTTTTTATGGCCCGAATTGGAAGATATGGATGTAGACGATATGTGGTTTCAGCAGGACGGTGCCACTTACCACACAGCTAACGAAACAATTGCTCTTTTGCGCAACAAATTCAATGGCCGTGTTATCTCACGTAATGGCGATGTCAATTGGCCGCCAAGATCATGTGATTTGACACCGTTGGACTTTTTTCTTTGGGGTTATTTGAAAGAAAAGGTGTACGTCGATAAGCCAGCAACAATTCAACAGCTAAAGGATGAGATAATTCGGCACATTAACGGCATAGAACCTCCATTATGCCTCAGGGTCATCGAAAATTTGGACCATCGGATGGAGGTGTGCCGCCGTGGTCGCGGCGCCCATTTGGCCGATAGTTTGTTCCATACATAATTGAGTAATACCAATATATCATAATGAAATAAAATTACAATAATTTCCTAAATAGTTTGTGTTTTATTCAAAATCAACATCGGCCCTTGAAATTTAACCACCCTTTATGTCAAAATGGTTGTTTGGAATCATGAACGATGAAGATAGACAGAATATTGAAAAACATCTTTCTAGAATTGACGAAATAGAAAATAATAATGATCAGCAAGTCTTAATTAACCATTGTTTTAATGAAACTATAAATAACTTAAAAATTATTGTAAAAAATGATAGAGACATAATAGAAAAATAATTGAATTCTATAAATAAATTACTTGGGAAAATGAAAAAAATATATACGAGTACTTAGAACAACTATCAAATATACAACTTATTAAAAACAAAATAGAACATTTACAAGACAACTTTATTTCTGCACAATACGGGATGGTACATCCAGGGCTGGGCAAAATACTCACCTAATGTATTTCAAATACAAGATACAAAATACTTTCAAGTTGTGTATTTTAAATACAAAATACAACTAAAAGATACAAATACATGTTTGTATTTCGATCTCATAAGAATATACCTCTCTGGATTTAGATACATATTTTATTTTACATATGCACGTAAACTAAGTTGTGTATAGTCACCTAAAACCTAAAAGAACGTAACTGGCAAAATATTGAAAGCCTATTAAAGTTTCCGGTAAAACAAGCATTTCCTTTAATAAAACAGTTAGGTAGACATGCTTTGGTATGAAATAACTTATTTTCAATTTACTATAATAAATAAATGTATTTTGCAAAAATGTATTTTTGAGCCACATGTATTTGAAATACAGATACGAAATACGTATTTGTATTTCAAATACAAGTATTTCAAATACTGCCCAGCCCTGGGTACATCCAAGTGTTTTAACTAACAATGAAATGAGAAAATATGAAATAGATTATAATAAGCTAAATAATATTCACATAGGAACTACATTTTTTAATAATTTGTGTTAGATTTCGGAATAAAAATGCCCAAAATATTTATAACTGCTAAGCTTAAATATATTGTTTCACTACCAAATGACCACAATGACGAGATTGATTCTGTAATAGAGCAAACCATTGAGTTTGAAAATAAAACCTACACGTTTGGAGAAAATAAACACTTAAAGAATTTAAGATTAAGCAATCATTGTCTAATAAAAAATAACTGTCAACTAATAAAGAATAATGACTCAGAAATTATACAACTAGCCATAGATAGAATAATAATTAAGAATGCAATAAATATTAGTATCAATCAAAATTGTAATTTTGAAAAATTATGCTAAACGGAAATTATATCTTAATTATGGGTCAGTTAGAATAAAAGACTACTATATTTCAAATATAATTGAAAACACAGAAGAAAAACAAATAATTGAAAATACACATATAAAGGGTGGCCAAATTTCAAGGGTCGATGTTGATTTTGAATAAAACACAAACTATTTAGGAAATTATTGTAATTTTATTTTATTATGATATATTGGTATTACTCAATTATGTATGGAACAAAATATTTGCCAAATGGGCGCCGCGACCACGGCGGCACACCTCCATCCGATGATCCAAATTTTCGATGACCCTGAGGCATAATGGAGGTTCAAATTGACCAAAAAAATCACGAAGTGCACGATATGCATTTTGATTTGAACGCCCATTTTCATACTAAGTCTGGATAACTTTAACACGTTGTTGGATTGTGTAACTCTCCATGGTTCGAATTGAGTAAGTCTGAAATAGTGAAATGTCAAATAAAATTCGGAAAAAAGAACTTGGCGTTTAGGTGTGGTTCACATTCAACATCGGCCCTTGAAATTTAACCACCCGATAGAAAAAAAACTTATCACATAAAATAATGTTTCAAGAAATCAAAACATTAAATAGCAATAATCGTTTATTTTTTTTTTTTTTTGTCTTGGACCAGTACTCAGGGGATGACCCCTACATATGCAGTGCATTGTACCGGAAATAGGAAAATAGGTTAAGAGGAGGGGGAAAGAGGGAGTAGTGTTTGTGAACATTTGACTTGAACTTTCCAACGTTATAACAGATAGGAAACACGTCTGCAGGCAACTTATTCCACAGACGAAGCGTGCGGCTGAAAAACGAATTCTCTCTGTAATGCGTAGTACGATTCCCCGGGCAATCGACCACAAATAGGTGAGCTCTAGACGATGAACGCGTGCTACGTAAAAATGTGCGAGTTTCGGGAACAAGATCCCTAATCTCGTCAGAGCAAAATCCATTGTAGTATCGATAGAACAGAGTAACGCATCCCACACTGCGTCGATGCTCCAGTGAGTCAATAGAGTTGGATACCCTACTGTCACCGATGAGCTTCTTCGCCCTCTCCTGCACACGGTCGAGTAACCCCAAAATAGACTTTGAGGCACCGGCCCAAACATGAGAGTTGTATTCCATTTTCGGTCGGATGTAGGTGGTATAAATAATAAGGAGATCGGATGGAGTGAAGTACATCTTACACCGTTTCAAAAAACCGAGGCACTTGAATGCTTCTTTAGAGACATGAAAAATATGATCAGTCCAGCGAACATCACACTGTATCTTCATTCCAAGAACATCAAGAGCATCCGATTCTTCAATATTTATACCATCCATGAGTACAGATGAAGCAGCATTTGCGGTCGTTTGTTTGTGCGTCAATAAGCAACACTGGGTCTTACGAGCATTAAAGTCGACGCTGTTTTTACGACCCCATTCAGAGACTAATAGAAGATCACTATTCAGTGAATCATTCATATTTAGTCTCTTGGTAGCGATCTCTGATAGGCTGGGCCTATAACTAAAAGAGTACAAGTGACAAATGCTGCTGTCATCCGCGAAAGAGTGGAATGAATACGGCAGATAGTATAGTATAGATATATATAGATAGATGTAGTTCATTTTTCATTTCTTCTTTTGATTTTAGAAAATTGAAAGCATTTCCAAAGAGCAGAAGCAAAAGCTGGCAAATTCAGCGGAATGAATTCGGATTCCTGTTACAAAAATCAATAGTGTGCACCACAAATTTCTTTAGACTCTTTGGGTGGAAGCGAAAAAACTGTGGAGCAATGGAAAAAAGTAATTTAATATAATTGTGTTGATATGCTTAAAAATCTTAACCATTTCATAGTGTTGGGTAGATTTGAAAAGCGGCGTTAAAAAGACCATGAATAAAAGAAGACGATTCATGAATTAAACTGGAGGAGGTAGTTGGGCTGACGCACCTCGTAATTTAAGTCCGCTGGAAGAAAAAATTCTGGATATAATAACTATGGATGCTGTCGACGGCGACGCATTTGCCCCATAATCGGGAGTTGAACTGCCGAAAACTTTCGACAATACCGATGATGTTCAACAGGATGAGGCAGGCCAGGAAACTATAGAGGTAAACAATATAAATTATATTTTCGCAGTACGAGATGTAAAACAGAATTATTATTTGCATTTTAAATTTTATGAATTTTAATCTGTAGAGTTTTTGGAGGATGAAGACCTATGTGTTTCACAACCCAAGAAAAACAAAACAACTCTCTCTATTACAACACCATCAACACCTAAGTCTGCCCAAAAACAATCAAAAAACACAACTCTTGCAGCATCCTCAAACATGCAGAGATACCAAGTAGCTTTGGATGAAGCAAGAGTAATGCACAAGGAGTTGTTGGTAAAAGTTGATAATATTGAACAGCAGAATAATATAATTTTAAATAAATTGGGAAAAATTGAAAGTTTTTTAGAAAATTTTAAAAATTAAATTACTAATTTAGCTCAAATGTATTTTTTAATATATCTATTTAGCCAGTACTGCGCTCTCCGTCGAAAGGCGTCTTTATGGCAAAATATTGGCTAAATAAATGTATTGAAAAAATACCTTTGATCTAGATTAAAGGTGGACTTTGCTTATATATATTTTGAATATAAATAGTTGAGCACAAGTTATCATATTGGCCAATATCGAAATATTAAACGATAATAAGACCTTGCTTTCAACTATTTATAATTAAAATTTAATGTACTTATATAAGTACATACATACATACATATGTACATACACATACATATCATTTAAACGTCTGTGTTAAATTTAATGAATTCAATTTAATTAATTTATGTTTATCTTTTTATACCCTTCACAAAAATGTAAAGGGTATATATAAGTTTGTGATTCCGTTTGTAATTTCTACAGTTTTTTTTTTGCGACCCTATAAAGTATACATACTTTTAATAACGAGTTATTTCTCTTACATGTAATTATTCTTATAATTACTCTTTTCAACGTTTCCCCTTTAATATTTCCAACTTTCCAAATATTTCAATTTATTCTTTTGGAAGCAGTTAACAATTGCGGGAATACTTATAGCACACCAAAATATAATGGCGTACAAAAATAAAAATGTTTGATTAGAACATCCATAAAGAAATAAAGTGTATTTAGACGCTCAAGAATATCGCGCTATATACGTATATATACTTAAATTATTTGACTTCTAATTCACAACATTTTCATTTCCTTTTTATACCCTTCACAAAAATGTTAAGGGTATATATAAGTTTGTGATTCCGTTTGTAATTTCTACAGTTTTTTTTTTGCGACCCTATAAAGTATACATACTTTTAATAACGAGTTATTTCTCTTACATGTAATTATTCTTATAATTACTCTTTTCAACGTTTCCCCTTTAATATTTCCAACTTTCCAAATATTTCAATTTATTCTTTTGGAAGCAGTTAACAATTGCGGGAATACTTATAGCACACCAAAAAATAATGGCGTACAAAAATAAAAATGTTTGATTAGAACATCCATAAAGAAATAAAGTGTATTTAGACGCTCAAGAATATCGCGCTATATACGTATATATACTTAAATTATTTGACTTCTAATTCACAACATTTTCATTTCCTTTTTATACCCTTCACAAAAATGTTAAGGGTATATATAAGTTTGTGATTCCGTTTGTAATTTCTACAGTTTTTTTTTGCGACCCTATAAAGTATATATATTCTGAATCAGAATTAATGGAAAAGTCGATTAAGCGATGTCCGTCTGTCCGTCTGTCCGTCTGTCCGTCTGTCCGTCTGTCCGCTGTTGAAATACCGTTTCTGAGAAAACCATTAGACTTAGAAACTTTTTTCTTTCACCATTCTTTTACCCCATCGATTCATGGGTTTGCTATTGAAATTCAGTAATATCGGTCCACGTATAGCTGAGATATATTCAAAATTCCGAAAAAAGCCATTTTTTTTTGCAGTTTTGTATGAAAATTTTTGAAAACAAAAGTTGTTCGTTTTGCTTCAAACTTCACACACTTATTAAGCATGGTGACTAAAAGACAAAAAATTTTTTTTTCAGATATCGGTCCATATATACCCGAGATATAGCCCAAATCGGATTTTAATGAAAATGTCGCACAGGCGAAGCTAAATAACTTTTTTTTGCTCAAAAGCAGTTCTGGTAATACAATTAAGTTACATAAATATGGAAAATGAAAATTTCCGATATCGGTCCATATATACCCGAGATATAGCCCAAACCGGGTTTTTCATGAAAATGTCGCGTAAGCGAACTTAAACAACTTTTTTGTGCTCAAAAGCAGTTCTGGTAATGAAGTAGGGTCATATAAATATGAAAAATAAAAATTTTCGATATCGGTCCATATATACCCGAGATATAGCCTAGACCGGGGTTTTCATGAAAATGCCGCGTAAGCGAACTTAAACAACTTTTTTGTGCTCAAAAGCAGTTCTGGTAATGAAATTAGGTTACATAAATATGGAAAATGAAAATTTCCGATATCGGTCCATATACACCCGAGATATAGCCTAGACCGGGGTTTTCATGAAAATGCCACGTAAGCGAACTTAAACAACTTTTTTGTGCTCAAAAGCAGTTCTGGTAATGAAATTAGGTTACATAAATATGGAAAATGAAAATTTCCGATATCGGTCCATATACACCCGAGATATAGCCTAAACCGGGGTTTTCATGAAAATGCCACGTAAGCGAACTTAAACAACTTTTTTGTGCTCAAAAGCAGTTCTGGTAATGAAGTAGGGTCATATAAATATGAAAAATAAAAATTTTCGATATCGGTCCATATATACCCGAGATATAGCCCAAATCGGGTTTTTCATGAAAATGTCGCGTAAGCGAACTGAAACAACTTTTTTGTGCTCAAAAGCAGTTCTGGTAATGAAGTAGGGTCATATAAATATGAAAAATGAAAATTTTCGATATCGGTCCATATATACCCGAGATATAGCCTAGACCGCGGTTTTCATGAAAATGCCGCGTAAGCGAACTTAAACAACTTTTTTGTGCTCAAAAGCAGTTCTGGTAATGAAATTAGGTTACATAAATATGAAAATTTCCGATATCGGTCCATATATACCCGAGATATAGCCCAAATCGGGTTTTTCATGAAAATGTCGCGTAAGCGAACTTAAACAACTTTTTTGTGCTCAAAAGCAGTTCTGGTAATGAAATAGGGTCATATAAATATGAAAAATGAAAATTTTCGATATCGGTCCATATATACCCGAGATATAGCCTAGACCAGGGTTTTCATGAAAATGCCGCGTAAGCGAACTTAAACAACTTTTTTGTGCTCAAAAACAGTTCTGGTAATGAAATTAGGTTACATAAATATGGAAAATGGAAATTTCCGATATCGGTCCATATATACCCGTGATATAGCCTAGACCAGGGTTTTCATGAAAATCCCGCGTAAGCGAACTTAACAGCTTTTTTGTGCTCAAAAGCAGTTCTGGTAATGAAATTAGGTTACCTAAATATGGAAAATGAAAATTTCCAATATCGGTCCATATATACCCGAGATATAGCCTAGAACGGGTTTTTCATGAAAATGCTGCGTCAGCGAAATTAAACAACTTTTGTTTGCTTAAAAGCAGTTCTGGTAATAAAATAAGGTTATATAAATATGAAAAATGAAAATTTCCGATATCGGTCCATATATACCGCAGATATAGCCTGGAACGTGGTTTTCATGAAAATGCCGCGTAAGCGAACTTAAACAACTTTTTTTGCTTAAAAGCAGTTCTGGTAATCAAATAAGGTTATATAAGTAGGGAAATTAAAATTTTCGATATCGGTCCATATATACCCGAGATATAGCGCAAACCGGGTTTTTCATGAAAATGTCGCGTAAGTGAACTTTAACAACTTTTTTTGATAAAAATCAGTTCTTGTAATAAGATGAGGTTATATAAATATGGAAGATAAAAATTTCCGATATCGGTCCATATGTACCCGAGATATAGCCCAAATCGGGTTTTTCATGAATATGTCGCGTAAGCGAACTTAAACAACTTTTTTGTGCTCAAAAGCAGTTCTGGTAATGAAATTAGGGTACCTAAATATGGAAAATGAAAATTTCCGATATCGGTCCATATGTACCCGAGATATAGCCCAAACCGGGTTTTCCATGAAAATGTCGCGTAAGCGAACTTAAACAACAATTTTTTTTTTGCTTAAAAACAGTTCTGGTAGTAAGATGAGGTTATATAAATGTGGAAGATAAAAATTTCCGATATCGGTCCATATATACCCGAGATATAGCCTAGACCAGGGTTTTCATGAAAATGCCGCGTAAGCGAACTTAAACAGCTTTTTTGTGCTCAAAAGCAGTTCTGGTAATGAAATTAGGTTACCTAAATATGGAAAATGAAAATTTCCGATATCGGTCCATATGTACCCGAGATATAGCCCAAATCGGGTTTTTCATGAAAATGTCGCGTAAGCGAACTTAAACAATTTGTTGTGCTCAAAAGCAGTTCTGGTAATGAAATAAGGTTATATAAATTTGGAAAATTAAAGTTTTCGATATCGGTCCATATATACCCGAGATACAGCCTGAACCGATTTTTTCATTAAAAAAATTTTTTTTTTTTTTTTGCTGAAAAGCAATTTTTGTTATAAAAGAAGGTTACTAAAATACAGAAAATAGAAAATTCCGATATCGGTTCATATATAACCGAGCATATTCAGGCCACATTTTTAATATACTATACATATTCGTGACTATCGTGAAGGGTATTTTAGATTCGGCCCAGCCGAATATACTACACTCTTACTTGTTTTCTTTCAAACCTATTTCGAAAATAAAATATTTGTACGTAGCTGTTCAAATTATTAATTGTCAGCTAGAATTATTCTAAGCTTTAATAAAAAAAATTAGTGTTTATTATTTTTCATCACATTGTATATACATTATATGCAACCCGTTGGTTCTTAACGGGTTAAACTTAATAATTTCCAAATACTTCCAGTGATTTTTTCAATAATTCCATTGGCGTATATATTTAAAGTTCATTGAACTCTAGTGATCACAGCTGTTTCTAGAGTTGTGAATTTTGTTCTTTTCATTTCATCGAATACAGTATTCGAATAAAAAGCTCTTTTTGTTTTTCAAACAAATTAGTTTACATTTTTTCTATAAAAATATTTTGTATACCATTCTGCAATACAAAATTAAAACTTTATTTCATAAAAGTTTTAATTCTTGCGCGGTGAAAAAACTATTTTGTTTATTATTTCCTTTAAAGTTACTTGGATTTTATCATAAATCAATTCAAAATGTCACTTGATAAGTTTATTCGACTGGCCGATGAATTAGTTGAATTCAACTCAGATTTGAACGAAAATCGAATTCCTATCACCTCAATTCATGCGGTTAATATTCAAAAAGATGAGGTCAAATCTATTTGGTCAGAAATTAAGGCTACTTATGACAAATATATATTTGAAAAAAACAGTGAAGCGGACGAGGAGAAAGAAGAGGATCAAGTTGATTTAGAAATTTTTCGAAACAAATACAAGAATAGTTACGTTACATACACTACTATCTTAACAAAATTATCTGAACTTGCAGAACTTTTTCGACAAAAAGTGAAACCTGGTTTACCAGATACTCAAAATTTTAAAAATAAAGTTCAAGATAATCTGGAATTTCATAGCTTTAATCTCCCTCCATGCGATATTGAGATTTTCAAAGGTGATTATATGGCTTGGCCCACTTTCCGAGATCTATTTACTGCTGTTTACATCAAAAAGTCTAGGCTGAGACCTGTTGAAAAGCTTTTCCATTTGACCCAAAAAACAAGAGGCGAAGCACGGGATATAGTTCAAAACAGCCCCTTGACAAATAGCGGATTGCATGCGTTACGAAAATCGCCGAGTACTAGTCAACGGGCAATTAAAGACTCTTTTCAATCTCCCGACAATAACCTCCGAATCAGGAACTGCCCTGAAACACCTTCAAAGAAGTATCAATTCTTGCATTTCAGTGCTCAGATTATATGATATTGATGTTGAAGGGTGGGACCCAATTTTTGTCTTCTTATGCTCAAATCGGCTGCCAGATGTTACTCTTACCTTGTGGGAGCAAGGTCTAGAAAGTAAAACAACCATTCCAATGTGGTCAGAGCTTGACGCATTTTTAACAAATCGGTACAGGACTTTAGAGTCTGTTTCTGAAATCCTCAAAATTCCTTGTACGCAACCAAAATCAAAAAAAGATATAACCTCGACAAAGAAGATTAATGCAAAATAAAGTTGCCCTTCCAAATTGCCCATTATGTCCAAAGGAAACTCATATTATAAGGAAATGTCCACGTTTCATAAAAATGGACTATTCTCAAAAATATAATGGAATTAAAAAATTAAATTTATGCCTGAACTGTTTTTCCAAAACTCACTCTGTTTAAAACTGTTCAAGTAAAAATAGTTGTTTTCATTGTAAAAAAAAGACATAATACCCTACTTCATAGGGAAACAACTTTCCACACATCACAAAATCCACGTGCTAGTACGTCTTCTAATTTAAATATAAATTCTGTTCCATTTCAAAGTAATTCTGGTAGTCCATCTGGGTGTTCAAATAACAACATTATACAGAATTGATTTACTTCAAATTCAAAGGGCGTGTTGTTGGGTACAGCAATAGTCAACATTATCCATTTAGGTATGGAATATAGGGCTCGTGTACTTATTGACTCAGGGTCTGAAGGAACATTTATTTCCGAACGTATGTTTAACCGTCTAAAATTGCCGTTTGAAAAGACAAATGCGAAAATTTCTGGGCTTAACAAAACACTTGCGGCTACTGTACAGAAAAAGTGTTTATTATGTTTAAGCTCTCGCCTAGATTCTCAGAAGATTTCAATAAATGCTCTAGTTGTTCCCCATTTAGCTGAACGCATTCCTTCGCAAAACTTCAAATTTTCGTCATTCTCAGATTTACCTAAAATTGCACTCGCTGACCCTTCTTTTCATAACAGTTCTATGATTGATATTTCAATCGGTGGTGATGGTTTCACACAAGCTGTTTGTGGGTCCTTACTAGCCCAAGAGACAATCTTTGGGTGGATTCTCACAGGTCCAGTTACTACCAATTCTAGAAAGCAGAGCTCTAATATCGTTTCGTATTTCAGTGAAATTTCTCTGGACAAAGAAATTTCAAAGTTTTGGGAGGTGGAAGACCTTTCAAAAGAAAAAGTATTATCCTCTTCAGACAAATTTTGCGAAGATTTGTATAGAGCAACAACCCGGAGAAGTTCAGAGGGAAGATACATTGTCTCTCTTCCATTTAAAGAGGGATATCCTCACGAATCGTGCTTAGGCGAATCAAGATCAAGTGCTTAAGCACAATTTTTCAGAAATGAATCCAGACTGCTTCGAAATCCGGACTTAAAACCTACATATGACAACGTCGTGCAAGAATACAAGGATTTAAATCGCATGTCAGAAGTTTCAAGTGAGTGTTTAAACGATCCGTTTCACTACTATCTTCCGCATCATGCCGTGATAAAACCGGAAAGTACGACTACCAAAGTACGAGTCGTATTTAATGCATCATTTCCAAGTAACAATGGGCTAAGGTTAAATGATATTTTATATCCGGGTCCAATTCTTCAAAGTGACTTAACGCTTCTTATTCTAAATTGGCGTTTTTTTCGTTTTGTGTTCAACGCAGATATTCAAAAAATGTATCGTCAGATTCTGGTTGATCCAAAGCACACGCCATTCCAAAGAATTTTATTCCGAAAAGATACGAACGATTCAGTTAAAGATTTCGAATTAAAAACCGTCACATTTGGGGTTAATTGTGCTCCATACTTAGCCATACGAACAATGATTCAACTAGCTGATGACATTCAACACAAATATCCAATCGCAAGTCAAATACTTAAAAGAAATATGTACGTAGATGATGTTTTAGCGGGCGAACATACAATTTCAGCAGCCAACAGAGCCAAAAATGAGCTTATCCATGCCATTGAAAGAGCAGGATTTTCTTTGCGCAAATGGACAGCAAATTCTAAAAAACTTCTTTCGGATTTCCCTCTAAGTTATTTACTTCGAGAAGATTTTTTAGAGTTCGATGACCGAAGCACAGCCAAAACTTTAGGCATAAGATGGAATGCTATTTCCGATACTTTCTTTTTTGTTCCCACTGTATTTTTCGAACCTTGCAAGTATACAAAAAGAGAAGTTTGTTCACAAATCGCTCGTTTATTGGATCCAGCTGTGTGGCTGGCTCCATGCGCAATTCTGGCGAAAATCCTTATGCAGAGAATTTGGATTGAAGGTACTGCTTGGGACGAAGTCATCTCCGACAAAGCGCTTACTCAATGGAAATTATTTCAATCTAACTATCCGTACATTAAAGATATTCGTGTTCCAAGATGGATTAACTTTGTGCCAAATAGTGTTGTTCAATTTCACGGTTTCTGCGATGCTTCCGAGAAAGCATACGCTGCCGTTTTGTACATTAGAATAACATATAACAACAAAATACATACACATTTGGTTACTTCAAAGACCAGAGTTGCTCCTGTCAAAACTCTTTCAATTCCACGTCTAGAGCTTTGTGGGCAGTACTACTAGCAGAAATGATTGATTCAATTCTTCCAAAGTTAGAACTCAAGACGTACGAAGTATACTGCTGGACAGATTCCACTATTGTCTTATCTTTGTTAGCGAAGTCTCCGCGTACGTGGTTAACTTTTGTAGCTAACAGAATTTCTAAAATAGTACAAATAACTGATCCAACTCATTGGCGTCACGTTTCTTCCGAAAATAACCCAGCTGATATAGCAAGTCGTGGAATATTCCCACCAGATCTTATTAATAATGATTTATGGTGGAAGGGACCTAAATTTATTCAAGAAGTGGATATCGTGCATATTTTTCAGGAGAATCTTATTGCAGATACTAATCTAGAGCAAAAACCAATAAGAGTTAATTTTTCATATTTTCAAAACTTTGAAGATGTCATGCAAAGATTCTCTTCATTTGCAAGAGATATTCGTGTGTTCGCGTATATTTACAGATTTTTCAACCGCACTCATCCCAACTATAAAGCAAGCTTTTCGAAAACTTGTTTAACTCTATCTGCGTTTGAAATCAAGCAAGTTCGTGACCAACTTATTAACATGTATCAAAAAGCTTTCTACCCAGATGAATATAAATGCCTATCTGCCAAAGAAGCTGTTTTATCAACCAGTAAACTCCTAAACTTGAATTCTTTTCTAGATTCAGAGGGCATAATCCGATCATGCGGCAGATTAGAGACGTCTCCCGGCCTTTCATACAATGAGAGGCATCCAATTCTTTTACCTTACGATTGCCAATACTCCAGGCTACTTGTCAGATTTGTCCATACTATAACACTACATGGAGGTAATCAGTTAGTTTTACGGCTCATTCGGACACAATACTGGATACCCAAAGTTAAAAATTTAATAAAATCTACTATTCGCACATGCAAACCCTGCATTATCTATAAAAAGAGGTGCCAAAGGCAGATCATGGCAGCTTTACCTCCAGAGTGATCATCCTTTTCGAGACCTTTTACGCATACAGGTATTGATTTCGCCGGCCCGTTTGACATAAAAAGTTATTCGGGAAGGAATTGTCGAATTTCAAAAGGGTATGTATGTGTATTCGTTTGTTTTTCGACTAAAGCTATACACTTGGAAGCTACATCGGATTTGTCAACTCCCGCTTTCCTTGCGGCTTTTCATCGTTTTGTGTCTCGACGCGGTTGTCCCATCCATATGTATTCTGATAATGGTACAACATTTATTGGGGCATCGAAAATTCTGGCTAAGAACTTTCTTCAGACTTCTCACCAACTCATTTCTACTCAGTTTCAGCATCAAAATATTACATGGCATTTCATACCACCAGGTGCGCCACATATGGGAGGGTTATGGGAGGCTGGAGTAAAAAGTTTCAAAACACATTTTCGGAAAACCGTTAGAGATTTTAAATTCACGTTGGAAGAGTTCTGTACCATATTATCTAGAATTGAAGCTTGTCTGAACTCTCGACCGCTGTCTCCTGCGTCTCATGACCCTACCGACCTAAGCGCCCTTACGCCTGGACATTTCCTAATTGGCACGCCTATCCTAGCTCCCATTGATCCTACGGTTCAAGAAACTAGACTTTCGCTTATAAATCGATGGGAGAAAATAAAGCTAGTTCAGCAACACTTTTGCAGCAGATGGAAAAACGAATATCTGAAAGAACTTCAAAAGCGCTCCAAATGGCAGAAACCAGAAGAAAATCGCAAAGAAAATACTCTTGTTGTCATTAAAGATGAGAATCTGCCTCCCAACGCATGGCGACTTGGTCGCATTAAGAAAACTTACTTTGGTTCCGATAACAGAGTTCGGGTCGCTGATATTTTGACTCAGAAAGGAATAATCACACGTCCCATAGTTAAGCTCGTAGTTCTATGTTCTGAATAAAACTCCCTGCATCCAATCAAATGATATATTTTGATCAATGCATATTTCTTCAAAAATTTACTCACTATCAGACACCAAATGAAGCAAATTTTACAACTTGTTAATTCATCTGCAAATCGAACATTTTTAAAAAAACCTAATTCATTATTTCTTCCATTTTACGGCTTGAGTTTTTATACTTGGCCAACAACATTCAATATTTTTTCATTATAGCTCATCATGCCAGGCAAATCCTCACATAAGAAGAAACACTACTCTGCGAGACAAGCCAGACGGACTTCTTTAAAATTACCAACATATTATGGATCATACTTGTGCAGACTTTGCAAGAAACCACACGGTCTAAAAAAGTGCAAACAGTTTTTGAGAATGAATATGAAAGAAAGGCTAGAAACAGTTCGTAAGCATCGCTATTGTTCAAATTGCTTGGCTCATAATCATTCGCACGGAACTTGTTTTACAAAACACGGTTGCAGGCTTTGTGAAAAATTTCATCACACTCTGCTGCACGTTCATCCTCGTTTACTCAACAATTTCGATTTACCGTCAGTCTCACCTCGATCACCCATTCCTAAGGCAAATCACACTGTTAACGTAGAGCAGCATTCATCAACGAGAAATTGCCAAAAATCCAAAACAATCGCTCTCTCCGCTGTTATTCGCCAAAACACTCCAGTCTTGTTACCAACAGTACTCGCAAAGCTAGGCTCAACAACTGCATATGCTCGTTGTCGTTTAGACTCGGGATCAGCAGTAAGCCGCCTTTCGAAACAACTTGTTGACAAGCTAAACTTAACCTGCTATTCGGTGAAAGAAGAGACCATTTGTCAGTTAACTCTTAAATCAAGATTTGACGCGGATTTAAAAATTGAAGGAACCCTAAGAGTTGACAATCGAATCATAATGCAGACTCCAGTACAATCCTTGTCAAAGTCAATCAAAAATAATTTTCGAGACCTATTTCTAGGTGATCGATCCTACATTTTACGAATGCTCTGGAATAGACATAATCATTGGAGTAGATTTATATACAAGGGTGATTGAAGAAGGTATATTCACCAGAGTAGGCTTACCAACGGCGCAAAAAACTATTTTCGGATGGACTATTTACGGTCCTTGTTCCATGTAACATTTTTATATCCTTCACAAAAATGTAAAGGGTATATATAAGTTTGTGATTCCGTTTGTAATTTCTACAGTTTTTTTTGCGACCCTATAAAGTATATATATTCTGAATCAGAATTAATGGAAAAGTCGATTAAGCGATGTCCGTCTGTCCGTCTGCCCGCTGTTGAAATACCGTTTCTGAGAAAACCATTAGACTTAGAAACTTTTTTCTTTCACCATTCTTTTACCCCATCGATTCATGGGTTTGCTATTGAAATTTAGTAATATCGGTCCACGTATAGCTGAGATATACTCAAAATTCCGAAAAAAGCCATTTTTTTTTTTGCAGTTTTGTATGAAAATTTTTGAAAAGAAAAGTTGTTCGTTTTGCTTCAAACTTCACACACTTATTAAACATGGTGACTAAAAGGCAAAAAAAATTTTTTCAGATATCGGTCCGTATATACCCGAGATAAAGCCCAAATCGGATTTTTAATGAAAATGTCGCATAGGCGAAGCTAAATAACTTTTTTTTGCTCAAAAGCAGTTCTGGTAATTATATAAGGTTACATAAATATGGAAAATGAAAATTTCCGATATCGGTCCATATATACCCGAGATATAGTCCAAACCGGGTTTTTCATGAAAATGTCGCGTAAGCGAACTTAAACAACTTTTTTGTGCTCAGAAGCAGTTCTGGTAATGAAATAGGGTCATATAAATATGAAAAATGAAAATTTTCGATATCGGTCCATATATACCCGAGATATAGCCCAAACCAAGTTTTTCATGAAAATGCCGCGTAAGCGAACTTAAACAACTTTTTTGTGCTCAAAAGCAGTTCTGGTAATGAAATTAGGTTACATATATATGGAAAATTAAAATTTCCGATATCGGTCCATATGTACCCAGTCCATATGTAGCCCAAATCGGGTTTTTCATGAAAATGTCGCGTAAGCGAACTTAAACAACTCTTTTTTGCTCAAAAGCAAAAGCAGTTCTGGTAATGAAATTAGGTTACATAAATATGGAAAATGAAAATTTCCGATATCGGTCCATATATACCCGAGATATAGCCTAAACCGCGGTTTTAATGAAAATGTCGCGTAAGTGAACTTAAACATCTTTTTTTGCTTAAAAACAGTTCTGGTAATGAAATAAAGTTATATAAATATAGAAAATGAAAATTTCCGATACCGGTCCATATATACCCGAGATATAGCCTAGAACGGGTTTTTCATGAAAATGCCGCGTCAGCAAAATTAAACAACGGTTTTTGCTTAAAAGCGGTTCTGGTAATACAATAAGGTTATATAAATATGAAAAATGAAAATTTCCGATATCGGTCCATATATACCGCAGATATAGCCTGGAACGGGGTTTTCATGAAAATGCAGCGTAAGCGAACTTAAACAACTTTTTTTTGCTTGAAAGCAGTTCTGGTAATAAAATAAGGTTATATAAGTATAGAAAATGAAAATTTTCGATATCGGTCTATATATACCCGAGATATAGCCCAAACCGGGGTTTTCATGAAAATGTCGCGTAAGCGAACTTTAACAACTTTTTTTGACTAAAAACAGTTTTGGTAATAAGATGAGGTTATATAAATATGGAAGATAAAAATTTCCGATATCGGTCCATATATACCCGAGATATAGCCTTAACCGGGGTTTTTATGAAAATGTCGCGTAAGAGAACTTAAACAACTTCTTTTTGCTCAAAAACAGTTCTGGTAATAAGATGAGGTTATATAAATATGGAAAAAGAAAATATCCGATATCGGTCCATATATACTCGAGATATAGCCTGAACCGATTTTTCCAATAACATTTTTTTTTTGCTGAAAAACAAATCTTGTTATAAAAGAAGGTAACGAAAATAGAGAAAATTAAAATTTCTGATATCGGTCCATATATACCCGAGATATAGCTTAAACCGGGTTTTTCATGAAAATGTCGCGTAAGCGAACTAAAACAATTTGTTGTGCTCAAAAGCAGTTCTGGTAATGATATAAGGTTATATAAATATGGAAAATTAAAATTTTCGATATCGGTCCATATATACCCGAGATATAGCCTGAACCGATTTTTCCATTAAAAATTTTTTTTTTTGCTGAAAAGCAATTCTCGTTATAAAAGAAGGTTACTAAAATACAGAAAATAGAAAATTCCGATATCGGTTCATATATAACCGAGCATATTTAGGTCACATTTTTAATATTATTATTATTTTAGATTCGGCCCAGGCGAATATACTACACTCTTACTTGTTATTTTTATAATGAATAAATAAAAATTATGAACTAAAATTTTTTGGGGTTTTCTGTATTTCTTAATGTTTATGTACATACATACAGTATGATAAATTAAAATTTTAATGGCAAAATCTTAATTTTAGCCTGTCTCGAATACGAGAAGCTTCCCTCATTGTTTCCACATACTCACTAAAACGCTTTGGAAATACCTAGAGCCACCACCTTACTTTCACCGAAATGATGGATTGAGTGGTACCATTTCTCTGAAAGATATGCCATAAGATCGCCAGTTGAACGTCCCTTACAAAATCCATATTGACGATCACAAAGTAGTTTATGCGACTCTAGATACCTCATAAGGTGACAGTTAACCATACTTTCCATTACTTTGGAAAGCGCAGAGCAAATTGCAATCGGACGGTAATTTTCAGGGTTATTTACCTCACCCTTTTTGGGGATTGGCGTTACATTAGCAACCTTCCAGCACGCTGGAAACTCACCAACATGGTAAAGTTTGCTGAAGAGGTGTGCTAACTAACGCACGCGCAAGCGTAGAAGAGCACTGCTTCAAGACCAGTGCTGGGTTGCCATCCGGTCCAGCAGTCTTAGTTATGTCGAGGTCGGCCAAAACCCTTTTAACTGCTCGAGCCCGGAAAAATATATCTGGCATAGTTACAGATACCTTTTCGAGCTCGGGGAGTGGTTGACTACTTTCCGGCAAGTAGGAGTTGCTTGCAAAAATTTCAGCTAACAGGTTAGCTTTGTCAACCGGGTCGGTGAATGCTTGGTCATTCTTTAAGAGAGTTGGAATTGATGAACTAGTACTGTTATTTACTCTCTTAACAAAAGACCAAAAAGTTTTACTGCCCCGGGGAGCTGTAAGAATCGCACGAAGACGCTGTTCGTGAAGAAACTTTTCATGCCCAAGTACCCTGGCATACGAAGATCTTGCAGTGTTTCGTAGCAAATCAGTGTCTGAGTTGTTGTTTAAACGCCAATTACTGAATGGTTCCTCTTTGGATCTGACTGCGTTTTTGCACGTCTGATTAAACCATGATTTCACTCTTGGTTTAACCGAAATCTGCTTGGAGGGGATGAATGATTTCATCCCTAGCAATATCATATTCTCGACCATTTTTCCTGAAGCATTTATGTCGTTATCTAGAAAGCAAAATTTCCAATTAAAATGCTCATAAAATTGGTTGAGCTCAGCCCAACGCGCCTTTTCGTAAATAAATATTGAACGTTTCGTAGCTGATTTCGAAACGTTACGAAGTTCAGAGATCGAAAAGGAGGCAGAAATGGTGCAATGATCCGAATTGCCGAGAGGTGCACTAACGCTGACTTGGTACTTTTCAGGGTGCGAAGTCAGGAATAGGTCAAGTGTATTTAAGTGGTGCCCTTCAACACATGGAATATGCGTTGGCTCATTCACTAATTGCGCTAGGTGGTTGTGCGCAGCGAATAACTCGACATATTGGCCTTCCGGAGTTGTATGACTCGAATGACGAAGCCATGATGAGTTGTGAACATTGAAATCACCAGCAACAACGATTTCACTGCTCGGACAACTCTCCAGGATCTTCGATATGGAGTCGGAGAGGGCATCGAAACCAGAAAAGGTAGTATCCCTCTCCGCATTTGGACTTCTGTATAGAAACCCGAAAATGCAAAAAGTGTGACCTGATATTGAATTTAACCCAAAGACAGGTAAATTTGGCATCATGCATGCCTAATGGTTGCTGGCATTGGAACACAACTTCATTGCGAACATAAACTGCAACGCCCCGATGGAAATTGAAGAGGGATAGAAATTTACTAATAATTCAAAGTACAATACGTACAAAATAAAATATTTCTTTTAGTAACAAATAAAAATAAAATTGAAATTTGTTCGATAAAAGTTTACACAATATATTAAGTTCGCAGAAGTGTTTCTATATTATTTGATAGGTATCCTTTGCAGGACGACTTAAATATTGAAATTCTATTTATTAAATTTAAGTTAGCAGATAAATGGTTAAATTTCATACTACCCGTTAATTCCATACGTTGCTTAGTATTTTCTAGTCTACATCTTGGAATTCGTACATAATTTGCATTTCTTGTATGCATAACATATGGTTAAATTTTTTTTTTTTTTCTCATTCATTTATTTATTTATTTATTGAATCTTCACAAAGTGAACTAACAATAAGTATTCAAATCTTAATAATAAATACATAAAATTAATTAAGTCCAGCCAATGCTAGACAAAAATGTTTTATTTTGCACGATCAATATCGGTGAAATCACCTATTTAACGTTCTGATGGTGGCAAGGGTGTCCCTCCTTCCCAACCAAGAGTGTCCTTCGAAATTAAGTATATTGCGTGCAAGACGATTTGGATGAAGTTCCAATTTATTGATATGCCTTGTTGCGTACTTTGAAAATTCGTCTTTTACAAGAGGAACACAGAGATCCTTATGAATTCGTGAGTTTTTTACGTACCATGGAGCTGCGGTAATTGTTCGAAGAATTTTGGTTTGTCGCCTTTGAATTTTTTCAACGTTTGAAGCGGAGGCGGTGCCCCATAATTGAATTCCATAGCACCATATAGGCTTTAGAATTGCGTTGTATAATAAAAGTTTGCAATCCAGCTTCAATGTAGAATTTCTGCCCATAAGCCAATTCAGTTGAGCTGCTTTTATCTTTAACTGAGTAACTTTCGCATCTATGTGAGACTTCCACGTTAACCTACGGTCCAGGTGAATACCAAGGTACTTGACTTCAATTTGCTGCGGAATAGGTGAATTGTTGATTTGGATGGCTGAACATGTTTGTTTACGCAGCGTGAATGTAACGTGAGTACACTTTTGTTAATTAACTTTAATTTTCCAAAGTTTTAACCACATCTCTAATATTGAAATATACTCCTGCAAATTTCGCGAAGCTACTTGATGGTTTTCATGTACGCTGCAGAATGCTGTATCGTCTGCAAAAGTTGAAGTGTGGATTCCGGGTGTCGTTGGCATGTCAGAGGCGTAAATCAAATATAAAGTAGGCACCAGTATGCTGCCTTGGGGAACTCCTGCCTCGATTGGCTGAGTTGGGCTTATAAAGTCGCCTTCTCTGATAACAAACTTCCGCCCATATAAGTAGCTTTCCAGAAGCTTGTGTGTATTTGCAGGCAAGTTTAACTTTATTTTGTGCATCAAGCCCTCGTGCCACACTTTATCAAAAGCTTGAGAAATGTCAATGAATAGAGCTGAGCAATACTTCTTCTCCTCAAAGGTCTGTCCTATGACATTGACTAGTGTGTGCGTTTGTTCTATGGTGCTGTGTTTAGCCCGAAAGCAAAATTGGTGATCAGGGATGCATCCCATATTGTTTAACATTGGACTCAACTTTGCCATTAACAATTTTTCGAACAGTTTTGAAATTGTTGGCAGTAGACTTATTGGTCTGTATGATTCTACTTTAGTGGGATCCTTCCCTGGTTTGGGTATCATAGTAATCATGGCCACCTTCCACTCTGCAGGATAATACTCGAGACGTAAAATAGCGTTAAAAATAAAAAGAAGAATTCTACGAGCTACACGAGGTAGCTGCTCAAGCATTTTACCAGTAATTTTATCAACACCTGGAGCTTTCCTGGGGTTTGTGTTACAAATAACATTTTCAACATCTTGAAAACCAAGTCTCAAAGGCATAGGCGGTCTAACAGCGTATGACGGTAGTTCAGCTGAATTATTCGCTGTATCATTTGTGGTAAAAGTATTTCTCGACATACAACATTCTCTTTTCAGAATCGCTTCTTGCCCAATCCCCAGTTGAAGTTCACAAAGGTGGCTTACCTATTACGGGCCTTTTCAGACCTTTTGTCGCTTTCCATAGAGAATAGTCGGATTGAGGGGTAGCATCAAGACCTTTCAGATAATTTATAAGGGAAGCCATCCTTTGGATTTCAAGCAGATTTCTTAACTGAGATATGCACTCTCGTAGCCTGCTTTTAAGCTGGGGAGACCTACGAAGTTGCCACTCTCTTCTAACTCTTTTTTTTTCTGTTATTAGTTGTTCAATTTCAAACGAATTTGTTCTATTGCTCACATTTCTGGATCTTATATGGCTAGTGGTGGCATGTTGTACGGCTAGATTAAGGTGTTCAGAAAATTCGTTAATCGACACATCAATATCCTCAGGCGTTCTCAAGGCAATGTTTTCCGCACAATGTGTACTCAAATATTTTTTATATTTTAACCAATTAACTCGAGTGACAGTCAACGCCAAGTCACAAAACGGGAAACCAACCCCCTGGGGGAACGAAACAGAAACTATAGTTGGTGAGTGATCTGATGAAAAATCTAATGAAGGCTCCACTTGCCTCCATTCTGTGGGAAAATTTTTTGTAGCTCCAAAATCTATAACGTCTGGGATCTTTCGTTGGTCTGACGGCCAATAAGTGGGGTGTCCACTTGAAATCACACAAGCCCATTTTGGAAACGGTGTCAAAAAGCACGCGTCCTTTCGGGGTAATGAAACGTGATCCCCAAAAAGTGTGTTTAGCGTTATAGTCGCCAGCATCTAAGAATCGAGGACCAAGTGCTGTTAATGAATCAACAAATACGTTTGAATATAAACAATCTTTAAGATTTAAAATGGAACCATGGATAAACAAAGAACTTCAGGCTTTAATACTGTACAAAAAAGAATTTTGACAAAAAGAAGAAAATCCAAAAGTAACAAATATGATGTTTTGCTAAAAAGACTTGGAACTTTATAAACAACACCCTTGGGAGAAATAAGAAAAAATATGTTAATTTAAGTACTGATGCAGGTGTATTGGTAGAAGAGGATAATATCAAAGCAGATATGCTTAATCAGCACTTTGTTCAATCAATTATTGAATTAAGACAGCAAATACAGACATTCCCTGAAGATAATTGCAATTCGTTAAGGACATTGTGCCATACATCCAGTCGTTTTAAGCTTCAGCCAGTTTCTCTAAACGAAATGGCTAATGCTTTAAATAATTTAAATTTAAACAAGTAAGAGTGTAGTATATTCGGCTGGGCCGAATCTAAAATACCCTTCACGATAGTCACGAATATGTATAGTATATTAAAAATGTGACCTAAATATGCTCGGTTATATATGAAGCGATATCGGAATTTTCTATTTTCTGTATTTTAGTAACCTTCTTTTATAACGAGAATTGCTTTTCAGCAAAAAAAAAAAAAATTTTAATGGAAAAATCGGTTCAGGCTATATCTCGAGTATATATGGACCGATATCGGATATTTTCTTTTTCCATATTTATATAACCTTATTTTATTACCAGAACTGCTTTAAGGTGAAAAAAGTTGTTAAAGTTCGCTTACGCGGCATTTTCATGAAAACCACGGTTTAGGCTATATCTCTGGTATATATGGACCGATATCGGAAATTTTCATTTTCCATATTTATATAACCTCATCTTATTACCAGAACTGTTTTAAGCAAAAAAAAGTTGTTTAAGTTCGCTTACGCGACATTTTCATGAAAAACCCGGTTTGCGCTATATCTCGGGTATATATGGACCGATATCGGAAATTTTCATTTTTCATACCTATACAACCTTATTTCATTACCAGAACTGCTTTAAGGCGAAAAAATTGTTTAAGTTCGCTTACGCGGCATTTTCATGAAAACCCCGATTTGGGCTACATATGGACCGGGTATATATGGACCGATATCGGAAATTTTTATTTTCCATATTTATATAAACTGATCTTATTACCAGAACTGTTTTTAATCAAAAAAAAGTTGTTAAAGTTCGCTTACGCGACATTTTCATGAAAAACCCGGTTTGGGCTATATCTCGGGTATATATGGACCGATATCGAAAATTTTCATTTTTCATATTTATATGACCCTATTTCATTACCAGAACTGCTTTTGAGCACAAAAAAGTTGTTTAAGTTCGCTTACGCGACATTTTCATGAAAAACCTGGTCTAAGCTATATCTCGGGTATATATGGACCGATATCGGAAATTTTCATTCTCCATATTTATGTAACCTAATTTCATTACCAGAACTGCTTTTGAGCACAAAAAAATTGTTTAAGTTCGCTTACGCGGCATTTTCATGAAAACCCCGGTCTAGGCTATATCTCGGGTATATATGGACCGATGTCGAAAATGTTCATTTTTCATATTTATATGACCCTATTTTATTACCAGAACTGCTTTTGAGCACAAAAAAGTTGTTTAAGTTCGCTTACGCGACATTTTCATAAAAAACCCGGATTGGGCTATATCTCGGGTATATATGGACCGATATCGGAAATTTTCATTTTCCATATTTATGTAACCCTATTTCATTACCAGAACTGCTTTTGAGCACAAAAAAGTTGTTTAAGTTCGCTTACGCGACATTTTCATGAAAAACCCGGTTTGGGGTATATCTCGGGTATATATGGACCGATATCGGAAATTTTCATTTTCCATATTTATGTAACCTAATTTTATTACCAGAACTGCTTTTGAGCAAAAACAAGTAAGAGTGTAGTATATTCGGCTGGGCCGAATCTAAAATACCCTTCACGATAATCACGAATATGTATAGTATATTAAAAATGTGGCCTGAATATGCTCGGTTATATATGAACCGATATCGGAATTTTCTATTTTCTGTATTTTAGTAACCTTCTTTTATAACAAGAATTGCTTTTCAGCAAAAAAAAAAAATTTTTTTAATGAAAAAATCGGTTCAGGCTATATCTCGGGTATATATGGACCGATATCGAAAACTTTAATTTTCCAAATTTATATAACCTTATATCATTACCAGAACTGCTTTTGAGCACAACAAATTGTTTAAGTTTGCTTACGCGACATTTTCATGAAAAACCCGATTTGGGCTATATCTCGGGTACATATGGACCGATATCGGAAATTTTCATTTTCCATATTTATGTAACCTAATTTCATTACCAGAACTGCTTTTGAGCACAAAAAAGCTGTTTAAGTTCGCTTACGCGGCATTTTCATGAAAACCCTGGTCTAGGCTATATCTCGGGTATATATAGACCGATATCGGAAGTTTTTATCTTCCACATTTATATAACCTCATCTTATTACCAGAACTGTTTTTAAGCAAAAAAAAAAATTGTTTTTCATGAAAAACCCGGTTTGGGCTATATCTCGGGTATATATGGACCGATATCGGAAATTTTCATTTTCCATACCTATATAACCTTATTTTGCTATTAGAACTGCTTTTAAGCAAAAAAAGTTGTTTTAGTTCGCTTACGCCGCGTATTCATGAAAAACCCGGTTTAGGCTATATCTCGGATATGTATGGACCGATATCGAAAACTTTCATTTTCCATATTTATATCACCTTATTTTATTACCAGAACTGCTTTAAGGCGAAAAAACTGTTTAAGTTCGCTTACGCGGCATTTTCATGAAAAACACGGTTTGGGCTATATCTCGGGTATATATGGACCGATATCGGAAATTTTCATTTTCCATATTTATGTAGCCTTATATAATTACCAGAACTGCTTTTGAGCAAAAAAAAGTTATTTAGCTTCACCTATGCGACATTTTCATTAAAAATCCGATTTGGGCTATATCTCGGGTATATATGGACCGATATCTGAAAAAAAAAATGTTTGCCTTTTAATCACCATGCTTAATAAGTGTGTGAAGTTTGAAGCAAAACGAACAACTTTTGTTTTCAAAAATTTTCATACAAAACTGCAAAAAAAATGGCTTTTTTCGGAATTTTGAATATATCTCAGCTATACGTGGACCGATATTACTGAATTTCAATAGCAAACCCATGAATCGATGGGGTAAAAGAATGGTGAAAGAAAAAAGTTTCTAAGTCTAATGGTTTTCTCAGAAACGGTATTTCAACAGCGGACAGACGGACAAACGGACATCGCTTAATCGACTTTTCCATTAATTCTGATTCAGAATATATATACTTTATAGGGTCGCAAAAAAAAAAACTGTAGAAATTACAAACGGAATCAGAAACTTATAAATACCCTTTACATTTTTGTGAAGGGTATAAAAAATCTACTGGTTATGACAATATTGCTCCGGAAATAATATATAGATGCAGAGACACAATTGCTGCAATTCTTGAATATATTTGGAATCAAATAATTCGAACATCAAGCTATCCTGATTGTCTAAAAATAAGTAAAATTGTTCCAATACCCAAAGTCCCAAATGCTGCTACAGTCAATGATTATCGTCCTATTTCACTACTGTCAACGATTGACAAAATTTTTGAAAAAATAATCCATGAAAAAGTGCTAGGTTACTTTGATAATAATAATTTTTTGTACAAATATCAGTACGGATTTAAAAAAGGTTGTGGCACGGAGGATGCTGTAATAAATGTTATTAATTATGTATGTAATGGGATAGATAATGGGTCATGTGGTGTGGCAGGTCTATTTCTTGATTTTACCAAAGCTTTTGATCTGGTTGATCATAAGATAATAATACAGAAGTTGAAATATTACGGTGTTGTGGATGGAGATTTAAAGTTATTTGAAAACTTTCTTAATAATAGAAAACAATTTGTTCAGTTAAAGAATGTTAAGAGTGATATATTGGACGTAGGCAGTGGAGTACCACAAGGTAGTTGCTTGGGGCCATTACTATTTTCTATTTATATAAACGATCTTTTTAAGTTAAATCTTACTGGGAAATTGTACATGTTTGCGGATGACGTTTGCTTATTTTATCCATACAAATATGACCTTGTTTTGAAAACTTATATGGAAAGAGATGTTGCCCTAATTTTTGAATACGCTCGGCTTAACAAGCTGATTCTTAATGCAAACAAAACAAAAATAATCAGATTCAGACCACGTTCATATGGATCGAATAATAATTTCAGTATTTTTGTTGATGGAAATCAAATTTTCGAGACTCATGAAGTGAAATATTTAGGAGTTACTTTGCAAAGCAATTTATCATGGACTTCGCATATAAATGATATCAAAAGGAAAATTGCACCTGCTATTGGAATTTTCTTCAAGATGAGAAATAAACTTAATTTAAAAACAAAACTTTTAATTTATCAAGCATTGATTGAACTACATGATTACATTGTATGGTTATAAAAATACAAACGAACTAAAATCACTACAAGTATTGCAAAATAAATCTTTAAAATTGATTCATAATTTGCCTTTGCATTATCAAACACTGACACTTTATGATGATATTTGTAAGCCGATAATGCCTATATATGCACAGTATAAATATAAACTTTTAATTTATATGTTCAAATCTATAAATAGGATTGGATATCACACTATCGACTTTGTTCAAAACCAAATGGGCTTCAATACTAGAAGTCAGAGTAATTTATATACCCCAAGATGCAGATTGGAGACAACGAAGCAAAGGATTGAATATGCTGGAAGTCTTGAGTATAATAGCTTGCCTGCAAGGTTAAAAACTATTAACACTATTTCAGCATTTAAAAAAGAATTAAAAGAATATTTATGTGAAAATTTTGAAGTGCTTTTGCGTAGATAAATCTACATTTTATTGTATTTCATGTATTTTCTGCCAAATTTTATGTAATGAACTTCAGTTTTAAATTTTAATATAAAACTACATTTATTTTAAGAATTAATCTAGTTGCCAGCTTGTCTCAACAATGCCCCCTGGGCGCTGGGACAACAATAATGAATTGTATTCTACATGAAATGTAAATAAAATCTATCTATCTAAAAAAAACAAAAAAAGTGATTTGAAAAAATTTGAATATTGGCTTCGTGTTATAGAAAATCGTGGTGGTGAGTAAATCGAGGATATAACAATTTTTTCATGAAAATAATCAAGGCATATATTTGTAGCTTGGAGATATTCCTCACGTGTCCCGTTCATTAGATAGTGCTTAATTCTGGTCTTTATCAAAATTGCCGAACCGCCGCAAGATCGTCCACGGGGATCTTTTGTGTCATATAATGTGTAGTCATTAATTTTGAAGAAGCTTGTTGACGTCAAGTGAGTTTCTGCAATCATCATTATATCGATTTGCTTATCCATCAGGAAGTATTCGAGTTCACTTTTGTGTTGGCGGATGCCGTTTGCGTTCCAGAAACATATTTTTAACTAATTCATTTTTTTTAAATTGCCTGTAAAATAGTGGATTGAATTTTTAGCATTTCCTGCATCATGTTTGTCATAGAAACGATAAAAGTGTTTATGGACTGAACAAGAGTCTGCAGAGTTGCCTCTAAATTACTAGAATTTGGATCGCATTTTGAGGTTTGGGCTACTGGTTCCAGATTTGGTCGGCCTTAACGACATTAGCATATGAAAATTGTTTGAAGTTTTGCGTATCACAATTAAAAGCAGCATATTCCACGTCGCAATTGGTTTGAGGTAATCGTTCAGCTTACGATCTCCTTCAAATTTTGATCGAGCAGCTCATGGCATTACCTTTGATACAATAATCGTATATAGCAAGTGAAAAATCCAATGGTCGAAACAACGCCTGAAAAGATTCAGCTCAGGAGTCCAAATGTCATTGTATAGATTGCAAGATTGCGATACATGGTTTGGTATTTTTTCAAGTGACAGTAAAAAATCATAATATGGAAATTGGAGGGAATTTTGTTAATATGTGTATGGGAATATATAGGAAAATCTAAATGCCATATTCACCACTAAGCCGATTTTGTGGAAACTTCACATAAACCATCTACAATTTATCGCCAACATACCTTTAAATTTTGGTCGAAATCGGTAGACTCGTTTGGCCAGTTAGTAGTGACATTGAAGTGCACTTATTTTTATATATATATATATAGATTTTATTCAGTTCTTGTTTAACCTTACAAGCACAAACATATTTTTTTTATTATGCGCATATTATATCGGTAAAATCACCTACTTAACGCTTTGATGGTGGCAACGGTATCCCTTCTTCTCAACCGAGAATCACGCTTATTACTACTTCTTGGTCATTTTGCTTTGTTCCTTATTTTGAAAACAGATTCTCGAAAGCCTTAATGAGACACATTGTATATACATATATATTTTATTCTTTTTAGCTTATTAAGTGCCTGGTCACATACAGCAACTTTAGTTGGGCAATTCTTGACTTTATAGAAGCTTTCGGTGAGGGGAATAAGAAAGGGAAAAAATTGCCGGTACTCTGCAATTCTCAGCAATTCCTTACTTTTCTCTAATGTATGTATGTGTATGTGCATATACAATGTAGATTGCATGAAACAAAAGGTAGAGAATTGCTCAAGAATTGGCGACAAAAGTTTTTGTGTGTGGACAAGAAAGCAATTCCAAAAGAAAATTGCTAAAAAGTTCGGCAATTAAAATCGCTGTTCTGACCTTAGACTAACATGTATAGGGTGTTTTTTTAAGCTAGATAGAACTTTAAATTGTAAAAAGTAACACAAAAAATTAAATTTTGATGAAACATTTTTTTTATTTGTTTCAGTATACTCTGACAAATCATCATGAATAGACTCACGCTTGAACAACGCTACGAAATTATCCAAATTTACTTTGAAAATCAGTCGTCGATTCGCGCGTTGTTTTATCGCAAAATTGTGTTCAGCGATGAGGCGCATTTTTGGCTTAACGGGTTTGTTAATAAGCAAAATTGCCGCATATGGAGTGAGACCAATCCACAAGAGACCCTACAGACTCCATTACATCCAGAAAAATGCACTGTTTGGTGCGGTTTTCATGCTGGTGGCATCATCGGACCTTATTTCTTCAAAAATGAGGCCGGAGCTCGCGTTACGGTCAATGGAGATCGTTACCGCACCATGATCAATGATTTTTTGTTTGAAAATATGGATGACATTGATCCGGAGGAGATGTGGTTTCAACAGGATGGCGCTACGTGCCATACGGCGAACGCAACCATCGACTTACTGAAATCAAAATTTGGCGATAAGTTGATTTCGAGAAATGGACCTGTCAATTGGCCTCCAAGGTCGTGCGATTTGACACCTCTCGATTATTTCCTGTGGGGCTACGTGAAGTCACTGGTTTATGCTGATAAACCAGCAACAATTGACGCCTTGGAGGCCAGCATTGTTCGTGTTGTTCGTGACATACGGCCAGCAGTGCTCGAAAAAGTGGCCCAAAATTGGACGTCCAGAATGCGCTTCGTCAAGAACAGCCGCGGTGCCCATATGCCCGAAATCATTTTCAAATGTTAATGTCACGTATTGATCTTTCGAATAAAAAAAAATTTTGATTACAATTTAATTTTTTGTGTTATTTTTTACAATTTCAAGTTCTATCGGGCTTAAAAAAACACCCTATATATTACAATACATGCTAACGGAGAATTAAATGATCAATTTATAAAAACTCTTTAGTAAAGCTTAATTATAAATTGTCAGTGATGAGTAAACAGGGTACTGTGAGGGTCAAAAGTAATGGTACACATTACTATATTAAAATATTTGATTTTTCTCATTTTCTACTTATATATTTTTTTCTCTGTTACAAAATATGGAAAATGAAAATTTCCGATATCGGTCCATATACACCCGAGATATATCTAAGCCGGGTTGTTCATGAAAATGTCGCGTAAGCGAACTAAAACAACTTTTTTGTACTCAAACTGTACAACTTTTTTGTACTCTGGTAATGAAATAAGGTTATATAAATATGCAAAATGAAAATTTCCGATATCGGTCCATATATACCCGAGATATAGCCTGAGCCGGGTTTTTCATGAGAATGTCGCGTAAGCGAACTTACACACATTTTTTGCGCTTAAAAGCAGTTCTGGTAATGAAATATGGTTATATAAATATGAAAAATTAAAATTTACGATATCGGTCCATATATACCCGAGATATAGCCTACACCGGGGTTTTCATTAAAATGTCGCGTAAGCGAACTTAAACAACTTTTTTTGTGCTCAAAAGCAGTTTTGGTAA
Source organism: Thecocarcelia acutangulata (assembly GCA_914767995.1). Taxonomy (NCBI): domain Eukaryota; kingdom Metazoa; phylum Arthropoda; class Insecta; order Diptera; family Tachinidae; genus Thecocarcelia; species Thecocarcelia acutangulata. Next base: position 8,858,150 of record OU612099.1, on the reverse strand, counting down.
TGAAAAAATTTTATATAAATATGGAAAATTAAAATTTCTGATATCGGTCCATGTATACCACAGACATAACTTAGAACGGGGTTTTAATGAAAATGTAGCGTAAGCGAACTTAAACAACTTTTTTTTTTACTTAAAAGTTTTGGTAATAAAATAAGGTTATAAAAATATGGAAAATGGAAATTTCCGATATCGCTCCATATATACCATGAAAATGCTTAAACAACTTTTTTGTGGTCAAAAGCAGTTTTGGTAATGAAATAATTTTATATAATTATGGAAAATTTCCGATATCGGTCCATATATACCCGAGATATAGCCTGAACCGATTTTTTCCAATAACGTTTTACTGAAAAGCAATTCTCGTTATAAAAGAAGGTTACTAAAATACAGAAAATAGAAAATTCCGATATCAGTTCATATATAACCGAGCATATTTAGGTCACATTTTAAATATACTATACATATACGTGACTATCGTGAAGGATATTTTAGATTCGGCCCAGCCGAATATACCACACTCTTACTTACAGAGTGGAAGGTGTCTATGATTACTATGATACCCTAGCCAGGGAAGGATCCCACTAAAGTAGATTCATATAGATCAATAAGTCTACTTCCAATAATTTCAAAACTATTCGAAAAATTGTTAATGGCCAAGTTGACTCCAATATTGAATGATGTAGGATGTATCATCAATTCGGCTTTCGGGCTAAACACAGTGCCATACAACAAAGGCATAGACTAATGTTATAAGAAAGACTTTTGAGGACAAGAAGTATTGTTCAGCTCTATTCCTTGATGTTTCCCAAGCTTTTGATTAAATGTGGCACGAGGGATTAATGCACAAAATAAAGTTAAACTTGCCTACTAACACTCACTAACTTCTGGAAAGCTATTTATATGGCCGAAAGTGCGTTGTCAGAGAAGACGATTGTAGAAGTCTAACTCAGCCAATCGTGGAGTTAGTTTCCCGGGTAGGATTCTGGGAGCTACTTTATATTTGATTTACGCTTCTGACATGACAACTAGATCCGGAATCTACACTTCAACTTTTGCAGATGACACAGCATTCTGCAACGTCGTTGAAAGCCATCAATTAGCTTAGCGAAATTTGCAATATTACTTAAATGGCTAAAACTTTCGATCAATCAAATCAATGTTAATGAACAAAAATGTACTCGTGTTGCATTCATATTGTGCAAACAAACACATTCGCCTATCTAAATTAACAACTCACCGCAGCACAATGAACTCAAACACCTTGAAATTCACCTCGACCGTAGGCTTACATGGAAGTCTCACGTTGATTCAAAAGTCACTTAGTTGAATTTGAAAGCAGCGCAACTAAGTTGGCTCATGGGCAGAAATTCTGCATTGAAGTTAGTCTGCAAACTTTTGTTATACAATGCAATTCTGAAGTCTATATGGTGCTATAGAATTCAATTATGAGGCACCACCTCAACGTCAAACATTGAAAAAATTCAAAGGTAACAAAACAAAATATTTGAACACTTACTGCAGCTTCATGGTACGTAAAAAACTCACGAATTCGTAAAGAATTTGAGTGTTCCATTAATAAAAGACGCATTTTCAAATAATGTGTCATCCACATCCTCTTGCACGCAACATACATTGCGGCTATGAGAGCGCTAAATAAGTAATTTTATCGATATAATTCACGCAAAATAAAACTTTTTGTCTAGCATTGGCTGGACTTTATTTTTTTTTGTGTTTGGTATTAAGATTTGAATACTTTTTGTTAGTCCACATTGTGAAGATTCAATAAGTAAATAAAAACTAAAAAAAAAACATTACATTTTACGATTTTATTTTATGGACGCAACCAACTTGACTGATTGCCATGCACATGTGGACCATTTTTGTATCCGCTTGTAGCAGCGCTTTCACAACTGGAAGTTTACAGTACAAAGTCTTGTGATTGCCGTTGGCAGGTGGCTCTCTTTAAAAAAGAGAGTAGCTCTCTTTTCACGTGCTCAAGACTTTACAAAGTGCCAGTTTACACACATCAAATTTGACTCGTCAAATGTTGAGTTTGTGGGAGAACGGGGAAAAGAGAATGGAAAAGGGTGCAGACTTGACGATACCGTCAAGCAAGGTTGCCAGAAATGCAGATTTATCTTAATTTTGCAGATTTTTACTCTTTAAAAACACTAAATGAAGATTTGAAGATTTTTGGCCTGCAAACGCAGATAAGATTGAACTTGAGCTAGACGAATGATATCAACCCATCATCATATAATATTAGAAATATTAAAATAAAGTTCGACTATTTAACATTAATACATACATAAAATAACTTTTTGCACTTTTTCCCTTATATTTCTACTAGAACGAAGTTAGAGCGAAAATATCAATCGTTCATGTTATAAAGTAGACAAAATGGAATAACATCTTGCACATGTTTCTGAACATGTTTCGTTATATAAGAAAATGAAGCGAAAAAATTGTAAAAAAAAAAAAATTAAGTGAAAAAATTATAAAGGTTGAAAGCTAAATGCAATTGATAGTTTTTGCACTCGAAGTTTAAAAAGTAACTTTGTTAAAGCAACTTTGGCAAGTTTCTGGAAAGTAATATGAGCTTATTTATACGATAATTTAAAGTATTTTTTATAATACTCTTTTAAAGTTGTTAACAAAATCATGTTACATTTTTACGACGATTTTTAAGTCATGTCTTTAATTTTCGACAATTACATCCTTTTGCTTAAATCGATGTCAGTCAAATGAAAATAAAACAATTTTAAAAACATAACAAATAATTCAAAAGGAAATTAGAAAAAAACATTAAAAATATTTTTCGTTGGGACAATTCTTCAGTACAACAACAATGCCGTTTAGACGTCTAAAATATTTATTTAATTATACTCGTATAGTTGCAAATAAATTTGAAAAGTATGGGGGGAGTACTGAAGACCTTATGCCCACGATAGTAGTAACAGTAATTTGCAGCGGCGCTGTGACAAACTATTATGCCTTCACATAAGAAATTGCCGCGTTGTTAACAAAGGAATACCTCAAAAAAAAAACTGTAAACTAATACAATTAGTTGAGGCTAACAATTAACCAGTGACAGCGAGACGCAGAACTCTCGAAGGCCAAACAACAACGACAAGCCTGACCGCACTTAAGAAATAATTACGATAGCGTGAGAACTGTTCTCCAGCCCAGAGCTGTATCTAAAATAAAGCCACTTAATTCTAACATAATGTTCAAATTCTAACCGAGTTTATTAAATGTATAATGATTTTACAGATAATCTTTGGCTAAGTCTTAACGACACAGTAGTCCTAATATACTCGTACATCGGTATACGTGTTTAGGCATTAAATAATATTAACAACTTTCATGTATGTTTGTTTTCTCATTAAATCTATTTGCATTTTAATATTCTGAAATGCATAATTTCTTTCAATATGTTGTTAGTATTTTTAAAATTATTTATAAAAAAGGTATATTAATAAGAGTTTGAAGATTTTTTGAAGATTTGGAAAATAAAGTGCAGATTTTGCAGATTTTTTCATGAGAAATTCTTGAGTTTTGAAGATTTTACCTCTTTAAATTCTGGCAACCTTGCCGTCAAGTTTAAAATCATATGCCAAAAAATATGAGAACTTGAAAGCAAAAGAACTTAAACTTGACGACATAAAGCTTTTGCATGTGAACATAAATGCAAGTTCAAAAGCAAATTGAAGCAGAATTGATCAAGAAAATCTGATGTAAACTAAGCCAAAGTAAACTTTCCGCGTGTGAAAACGGGTTAAGTATAATTTAAACATATTTATTTATTAATTTGTATGTGTGCATGCATGAATGATGCTTCTCTTTATTTATTTAATCAGAATGCATACATGTGTATGTATGTAACTATCTAGAGAATGTATGCAGCGGTCAATAGATTGTGTGTGGATGGGCGATAATTTATTTCAAACTTACCCGCCGTTGTAATTGGATGAAAAGTTTGCAGCAATATAAATAAAAACACAGCGCAAAATGTGTTCGTTTTTGACTCCAATTTAAAATTTACCATATTTTTGTTCTTTTATAAGATTTTGTTTTGTTACATTAGTTATTTGACGCCACACTATTTTATGAAGTAATTACATGTGTGTATAATTCAAACTATATATTTGATTCCATGTGTCTATGTTTTAGTTTATTTTATATTTGGAAATATGAAATTATCAACAGAACAAATTCAACAAATCACGCATTTATTTTTAACAATTTAAACGGCACTTTCAATACAACACTACTCTGCTCGTCTCTCAACCAAGTGGGTAGATGTCACTGCACTAAAGACAAAAAAGGAAATATATATACATACATACATACATATGTATAATATGGCTTATGAACAACGATCGAAAATGATTGTCATCAGAGAGTAAATATTTATTTTTATATGAATATAATCATATTATCACAGCTGAACAACAACAATTTGCCTAGACAGACAGGCACTGAAGTGTCGACCGAACATACCGCCACATTTATGAATGCCACAAGCAAGAGATGTACTTGTTATCGTTATATACTTATATGTACGTATATAAATGTATATATACATATGTAGTTCTTTCGCACCGTGCGTAAATGTAATTTAGTTTAAAATATTCATATGTAGTAGGTGCGTTAGCGCGATTTTAAATTACGTATGTAAGTTAAGTTAAGGAAATACTAAAAAAAAAAAAAATTTTTATTGTTGTGTGGTTTACAACCACTTTTATTCACTTTAAAATAAGTTATAAAACAAAATTACATTTTGAATTTTTGATGAACTTTTATAATTTTTAAATTAAGTTTTTGGTTTGTACAACGGGTTATACATATAAAATTTATACTTTGACCTAAATCTAAAGTGTCGTGATATTATTATCGTTTCTTGAATATGCTGATTCAGTTTAAAAATTTAAATTAATTTATTGCTTATTTTGCAAGAGTCAAAAAGAAAATTATTTTACGCGATGTTATTGTTAGCTTAAAATTATTAAAGTTCAATCAATATACATACAGTGCTGTTCCTACGCTAAGCAACTCACACTGTATTTTACAAAAATGTTATTTTTCTCTCAAATAAGAAGACCTTACGAACTCATTTTAATATATATTTATCACTTATATGATAACAAAACAGTTTATAAAAAAATAACAACAAAAACCTTTTTTGATATTTCAATAACGAACAAAAACAAAACTAACTCTATGAGAGGCTGTGCCTACGCTAAGCAACTTATTAATATTTCGTATATGACCCTTTGTTTTTTATGACTGCAGCACATCTCTTGGGCATTGAGGCAATTAAATTTTGCAATGTGCTTTTGGGGATGTTTTTCCATTCATTTTGAAAACCGTTTAACAAATTTTCTTTATTTGTAAATCGACTCGATCCGAGGCGTCGTTTCACAATGGCGAACAAATTTTCGATAGGATTCAAGTCGGGTGATTGTGCCGGCCAATCAAGCACTTGAATCCTTTTCGTCTGAAACCATTCCTTGACCAACTTCGATGTGTGTTTCGGGTCGTTATCATGTTGAAACACCCATCGAAGTGGCATATTCCATTCTGCATATGGGAGCATTTTCGTTTCTAAGATGTCCTTATACACGAATCGATCCATTTTATCGTTTATTTTGTGCACAGGACCAAGGCGTTTGCCAGAGAAACATGCCCACACCATAATGTTTCCCCCTCCATGTTTCATTGTTTGCTTACAATAGCGTGGATCGAGCCGATTTCCTTTCATATGCCGCACAGTGCATATGCCGTCTGAATTGAAGAGGTTTACTTTGACTTCATCGCTAAAGAGCACACTGTTCCACTTTGTGATAGTCCAATTAATGTGTTGCTTTGCAAATTCAAGACTAAAAATTACAAAAGTCCTATAGAATTTGTTGTTAAAGTAAATTAAAATTCACTTACCGTTTTTTCATGTGTTTTTTTGTCAGCATTGGTTTTTTGACAGCCCTATAACTTTTTAAGCCCAGCTTGATGATATGTTTTCTGACTGTGCTGGAATCCACATTCAAATTAAGTGATTTCATTACCTCTTTTGAAGTTATAAATGGTTTTTTTTTTATTAATATTTTAATTTGTCTGTCGTCACGGTCGGAAATTTTACGTGGAGGTGCGCCTGTATTGGGTTTCACGACAGTGCCTATCGTTTTATAATTTTGAATCCACCGTGAAACCATTGATTTGTTAATTTTTAAATTATTAGCTATATCAATTTGACTTTGCCCTGCCTTCCACAATGATATAACGGAAGATTTGAAGCTATTATCGTATTGAACGCGCTTCATGTTGAAAATTTATAGTTTAAAGACGAAGAAAGTCTTAGTAGGACTAAACTGCATTGATTTAAGTAATTTGCAATTAATGAACTCAAATGCATCGCAAAAGAACCGTTATATTTAAGGGAAAGAGAATAAGAAAATTTGTTGCTTAGCATAGGCACAGCCTCTCATAGAGTTAGTTTTGTTTTTATTTGTTATTGAAATATCCAAAAAGGTTTTTGTTGTTATTTTTTTATACATTTTTTTTTTTGCTATCATACAAGTCATAAATAAGTATTATAATGAGTTCTTAAGGTCTTCTTATTTGAGAGAAAAGTAACATTTTTCTAAAATACAGTGTGAGTTGCTTAGCGTAGGAACAGCACTGTATATATAACCCATGGCCAGATCAGGGCTTTTATGGCCCTTGTACAGGCATTGATATCTATTCCCTTCCACATTTATTAAATAGTAATCACTTTGCAATGTCGGGGATGCCGGGTTAATTGTTGCTGATTATTATAGCATCGAAGGTATACACACTGGGTGCTATATGGTCAACCTAGCAACAATTGATTCTGGCCTCTCTTGCATAGCAGAGTCAACATTTCTATTGTTAATTTTCCGGCGTAATGACAGGCAACTTTAAACTTGACTTTTGTAATTTACGTGGGCTGAGAACGAATTTTTCTCTGTTTATGCTCACACTTGTCTCCATCGGCCGGATGTTTTCGCCCTGTGTGAGACCCAGGTATCTGAGAATGCTGATCCACAGGATTTTTATATACCTGGGTATCAACTCCTATCCCTATTTAATTTCCATCGGGGCCTTGTAATTTACGTTCGCAATGAAGTTGTGTTCCAATGCCAGCAACCATTAGGCATGCATGATGCCGAATTTACCTGTCTTTGGGTTAAATTCAAAATCAGGTCACACTTTTTGCATTTCGGGTTTCTATATAGAAGTCCAAATACGGGGCGGGATACTACCATTTCTGGTTTCGATACCCTCTCTGACTCCATATCGAAAATCCTAGAGGATTGTCCGAGCAGTGAAATCGTTGTTGCTGGCGATTTCAATGTTCACAACTCATCTTGGCTTCGTCATTCGAGTCATACAACTCCAGAAGGCCAATATGTTGAGTTATTCGCTGCGCACAACCATCTAGCGCAATTAGTGAATGAGCCAACGCATATTCCATGTGTTGAAGGGCACCATTCAAACACACTTGACCTATTCCTGACTTCAGACCCTGAAAAGTATGAAGTCAAAGTTAGTGCACCTCTCGGCAATTCGGATCGTTGCACCATTTCTGCCTCCTTTTCGATCTCTGAACTTCGTAACGTTTCGAAATCAGCTACGAAACGTTCAATATTTATTTACGAAAAGGCGCGTTGGGCTGAGCTCAACCAATTTTATGAGTATTTTAATTGGAAACTTTGTTTTCTAGATAACGACATAAATGCTTCAGCAAAAATGGTCGAGAATATTATATTGCTAGGGATGAAATCATTCATCCCATCCAAGCAGATTTCGGTTAAACCAAGAGTGAAATCCTGGTTTAATCAGACGTGCAAAAACGCAGTCAGATCCAGAGAGGAAGCATTCAGTAATTGGCGTTTAAACAAAAACCCAGAGACTGATTTACTACGAAAAACTGCAAGATCTTCGTGTGCCAAGGTACTTAGGCGTGAAAAGTTTCTTCACGAACAGCGTCTTCGTGCCAAGGTCCTTACAGCTCCCCGGGGCAGTAAGACCTTTTGGTCATTCGTTAAGAGGGTAAGGAACAATGCTAGTTCATCAATCCCAACTCTGTTAAAGAATGACCAAGCATTCACCGACCCGGTTGACAAAGCTAACCTGTTGGCTGAAATCTTTGCAAGCATACCTCTCCGAGAAATGGTGCCACTTAATCCATCATTTCGGCGAAAGTGAAGTGGTGCCTCTAGATATCTCCAAAGCATTTGACAGAGTGCGGCATGGTGCACTACTGGCAAAACTTACTGCTTTTGGTGTCGGTGATGACTTCTCTCGGTTTATATCGAGTTTTCTCAGAGACCGCACTATACGAGTTGTTATAGATGGGGTCTCATCAAACGAGTTCAAGATTAATTCAGGGGTTCCGCAAGGCTCCGTTCTTTCTCCTACCCTATTCCTTATTTTTCTAAATGATCTTCTCTACCAAACTTCCAACCCTATCCACTCTTTCGCAGATGACAGCAGCATTTGCCACTCGTACTCTTTTAGCTATAGGCCCAGCCTATCAGAGAGGCTAAATATGAATGATTCACTGAATAGTGACCTTCTATTAATCTCCGAATGGGGTCGTAAAAACAGAGTCGCCTTCAACGCTCGTAAGACCCAATGTTGCTTATTAACACACAAGCAAACGACCGCAAATGCTGCTTCATCTGTACTCATGGATGGTATAAATATTGAGGAATCGGATGCTCTTGATGTTCTTGGAATGAAGATACAGTGTGACGTTCGCTGGACAGAACACATTTTTCATGTCTCTAAAGAAGCATTCAAGTGCCTCGGTTTTTTGAAACGGTGTAAGATGTACTTCACTCCATCCGACCTCCTTACTATTTATACCACCTACATCCGACCGAAAAATACAACTCTCATGTTTGGGCCGGTGCCTCAAAGTCTATATCCTTATAGGCTAATAACAAATTAACCAAATAGTACATTAAATAAATCCTTACTATTTCTAATATTATATGATGATGGGTTGGTATCATTCGTCTGGCCCAAGTTCAATCCTGGCTAAAGCCAAGAAATATTTTTATTTAAAATTATAACAATAATTGCCGCGATCAATAGCTCTTGATCAAAGAAGACAGGAAAAATCAAGTAAGAGTGTGGTATATTCGGCTGGGCCGACTATAAATTTAAAAGTTTGTTAATTATTACATCAAGTAATAAATGGCATTTTGGAAAAACTAAGAAGAGAATTGGAAGTCTTAATTACGAAATCTTAATCGATAACGGCAGAAGATGGCAGAGCCATCTAGGTCAAATAAGAAAAATTGGGACTGACTTGAAGAACCAAGGTGAAGAACTATTTGAAAAAAATATAAATTCTGAACAAAGTACATGAAAACGAAGTTCGACCTACAATTTTCGCAGAAAACGAAGATCTCAATTTGCCATCAAAGAAAGACATCACCAATACAGGAAAACACGGGCACCTCTGAACAAGACCAAATGGTGGTTGGAAGTTCTTCATGACCTGTTAGAAATAGGTGAAGGCCAACACACTTGGAGGATTTTAAGATAAAAGGCTCCTAGAGGTCAATCAGCACAGTTGCCCCAAACAAAAGAAAAGCTGTACATTATATGCACATACATATCTAAGTTTTATAATGAAGTATCCTATCATTTGTTATGGTGGGGGGAAGAGTGTTGGGTTATTGAGTTGACATCACTGCCACAATTCAATAACAGTGGCAACTCGGGTTCATTTTTAACTTAACCTAGTTTGAATGCTCTGTTAGTTTACTGAAGTACGATCTCCAACTGACTTGAAAATACTAACTTTAACGCTAACTTCAAGTTAAAGTTAAATGTGGACCGCTCATGTTGAAGTTTGGTTAAAGTTATAACTTGGTTGTTAAAAAATTTCATTTGGAAACTCTGTTATAACTTAAATTGACAACAGCCTGCTATTTGTAGTTGTTTTTCGCCATTTTTATTGTTTTACTATGAAAAGTTATAACTCTAACATCATTACGTGTACGCCGACTTTAACAGATAGATATTTAAACAGCAAGTTTTAACTTCATGTTTTAACTGCGTTTCAAGTTAGGTGTAGACTGCATGTAATGTAGCGAGAATTCTTTATGACTCAGTTTGTGCGGCTAAAAGTGCAAGACTGCGAAGCTTTTTTGCTTGTCTGCAGTAACACCCAGGGTCTGCGGCAGGAATCGAACCTGCGACCTCGAGACTGTTGGTCAAGTACTATACCAAATCAGCCATCGAGTCACCTGAGCTTATAAAGTAGCTAAATTTTGGAGAGACATTGTATTTATGTTTGTTTCTGGGAGTATTTTTTTCTGCGTCAAATATATTTTGCCTTTTACTATTCTGGGCTTCTAGTTTTATTTTTACAAAAAAAGAACTCATCCGTGAGGATGAGTCAAGGGCTGAGCCACCCCCTTGTGGTTCAGCCCTTGACAAAACGAACAAAACCAAAAAACAACAATAAGGCAGTACCTCCTAGAGCGGAGAGACTTACAACAAAAACAACGTTGCCAGCAACACTAAACCGCAAACAGCAACCATCAAGACAGCCAACAACATACAGCAAGACAACACACCGTAAACAGGAACACCTACCTTGGCCTCCGCCTAAGCACTTCACGGGCATACGCGCCCAACGCGTCAAAGGACACGCTGTTCGCCAAAACCCTGCGGAAATCTCAATAGGCGCCCGCCCCTACTACGCCCCTAATTTAACCACCACAACTGCACATCTCAGTCTCAGACATACCCCTCTTATGAAAAAATGCATTGAGGGAACCATGCCCCGTGAGTGGAAAACCCGTACTAAGACTGAAGCCAAATTCCGGCCGTCCCAGTACAAAATCAGCTGCGTGAATGAATTCGTGCGTTACTCGGTCTTTTGTACTATTCGTCCATCGCTCCCGCCAGGCAGACACAAGACGCTTCCAAAGGAGCGCTTTGATCTGGCTGGGTTCCCTATAACCACATGATCAAGGGCAGAAATCCAATCATGTGGACGAAGTGGTGCTCCTTCTTGACCTTGAAGGCGATTGCATGGCGAATCACCTCCAGATCCAGGGGAGCCACCCCCAGCAAGATCTGTAGATCATCTGTTGATACCGTCCTACATACTGGCATGCAAGCAAGCATCGCAAATTTTAAAAAGGATATAGCTCAACGTTATAGACAGTTATTTACTTTTAAATTCATAAAATAATATTTTATGTCTACTAAAGATTTATTTGACATATTAATATACATAATTTGTCATAGCTTGGCTTGATTCTTAATTTATAAAATGAAAAATAAAATAAAGTTTTAATAAATATATAAAAGCCGAAACAGGAGAACAAACATATTCATAGACAGGTTAAGTCTCAGATGATTTAAACGCTTTTTCATTTCACTATTCATTAAAACAATAATAGTGGAAATCCTGACTGCAAAAATATAGCAAAAAAAAGAAAAAAAAACAACTAAAACTACATAATAATTTTTCTATAATTTTATTTATAGAGATGGTTTTGATGTGATACGCGACTGGAAAGATATTTTATCTGGCGGTGAAAAACAGCGTATGGCAGTTGCTCGTCTTTTTTACCACAAGTACGATTTCAATTACATTATCAAAAATTTATATAAAATTTATCAATGTTAATTTGTTTTTATACCACCTAGACCTAAGTATGCGTTACTAGATGAATGTACGAGTGCAGTCTCAATTGACGTCGAAAGTTCTATTTATAATACTGCCAAAAATATGGGCATAACTCTTCTAACAATTACTCATCGACCCACGTTATGGTAAGACAATGATAATAACATTAAATAGTTGAGTTTGTTACATACAGCTGTTTTTATGTTTTCTAGCTGTATATACTTACATACATATGTCGACATTTCATAACTGCTAACTTAATATCAGTAGACTTGGAAACCTTTGAAAATTATGTTCCAACATAAATATAAATTATACCATATTAAAGAATTCATTACTTTTCAACTATAGAAAAACTAAAATGTTTCTCTTAAGTATTAATTTTTTTATGCAAATGAGCTACCATTGGTTGGTACGATTTATATATTAAAGGTATCAAGAAGTAAAGCATAATCAAACATTCATACAATTGAGTATTATTGTTAAATATTGGTAGCTAGCTATGTAGAAACAAAGTGATACTGTAGTGCCATCCCTGCACCATCAATAATTATAGTCTGGCAACCTAGTTTAAGATACTCACCATTGTAAAAGATTGATGTTAAAATAAAGAGACAGACAGTCATGTTGAAGACGGCAAACGTATTGGTCACTATTAATTTAATATACGGATAGGTAATACAAATAACCTAGATGGCGACCGTGAGAGGCGGATATAACTTTAATTTCGCTTTAAGCAGTGTTTTAAAAACAAAATGTTAAGTGTTTGAATATATTTTGAAAGGTTTACAAGTGTTTGAATATATTTTTGAAAGGTTTCCAAGTCTATGAATATGAAATATCGTCATATAAAAAGCTATAAAAAACCAGCCCATCTAGTAGTAAGATGCTAATAATGTTTTTATAATAGGAAATTTCATACGCATATACTGGAGTTTGATGGTCAAGGTGGATGGAGTTTCCGTAAAATGCAATCTAACGAGCAACAGAAACAATTTCCAATAAATGAAATATGATTTTATCTTCTTGTATTATAGACTAAAATTTTGGTTTTGTTTTGTACAATAATTATTACTATTACATTTTGAACTAAAAGTTAAGTTTTTATAAAGATTTGGATAATGTTTTTAGTTTTGTGTTTTTTTTTTCTTTAATACATTTATTAATAATTTACAAAAGGTCTGCAAATTTCAGGTTTGTTACACATGGAGAACATTTATACATTTCGATGGTTATTGCATATTGAAGTAATTTATTTATTTAATAACTATACAGTTACAAAGTAAATTTGCAAAGTATAGGACGTTCAGCATGTGCGGGGTGACAAAGACCATAATGCCCAAGATGGTATTAACATTACTTTTGTAGCGTCGCTGTGACTAACTATAACGACCTATGCCTTCACATAGGAAGTTTCCACGTGGTTGATAATGAATAACCTCTAAAAAAACTGTAAACCAATACAGTTAGTTGAGGCAAATCGTTAACCAGTGCGAGTGAGACGCAAAACTCTCGAAGACCGAACAACAAACACCAGCCTGACAGCACTTAAGAAATAATTACGATGAGGCGAGGAGCTGTTCTTCAGCCGAGAGCTGCTATACGACCAAGGTTGCCAGAAATGCAGATTTATCTTCATTTTGCAGATTTTTCCTCTCTTAAAACACTAAATTTAGATTTGAAGATTTTTGGCCTAAAAACGCAGATTTTAAAAATTTTTAATAATAAAGTAACTTTTTGCACTTTTTCTACTAGAACGAAGTTAGAACGAAAATATCAATCGTTCATGTAATAAAGTAGACAAAATGGAATAACATCTTGCACATGTTTTTGAATGTTATATAAGAAAATTAAGCAAAATATTTAAAAAATTATAAAGGTTGAAAGCTACATGCAATTGATTGTTTTTGCATTCGAAGTTTAAAAAATAACTTTGTTAAAGCAACTTTGGCAAGTTTCTAGAAAGTAATATGAGCTTATGCATACGATAATTTAGTATTTTTTATAATACTCTTTTAAAGTTGCTACCAAAATCATGTTACATTTTTAAGATTTTTAAGTCATGTCTTTAATTTTCGACAATTACATCCCAAGGCAGCTTTAATATGGTAGTGGTATAAGCGCAGCTGTTTTTCGTTTCCTTTGCGTAAATTTGTCAAAAACACATAGACTTCCTTGCTTTTTTAAACAAAAATTTGACAACTATTCGTAAATTCTACCAACAAAATACATGTTGATGTTTGTTGGTGTTGTATTTATTGTAATTCTGCCACTACCTGTATAAAGCTGCCTTGTTACATCCTTTTGCTAATATCGATGTCAGTCAAATGAAAATAAAACAATTTTAAAAACATAACAAATAAGTCAAAAGGAAATTAGAAGAAAAAAAAACATGAAAAATGGTTTTCGTTGTGATAATTTTTCAGTACAACAAGAAATGCCGTTTAGACATCTAAAATATTTATTAAACTATACTCGTACAGTTGCAAATAAATTTGTAAAGTATGGGGGGAGTAACGAAGACCTTCTGCCCACGATAGTAATATCAGTAATTTGCAGCGGCGCTGTGACTAACTATAACGACTTATGCCTTCACATAAGAAATTGCCGCGTTTTTAACAAAAGAATGCCTCAAAAAACTGTAAAGTAATACACCTAGTTGAGGCTAACAGTTAACAAGTGAGAGCTAGACGCAAAACTCTCGAAGGCCAAACAACAAAAACTTACTGCTTTTGGTGTCGGTGATGACTTCTCTCGGTTTATATCGAGCTTTCTCAGAGACCGCTCTATACGAGTTGTTATAGATGGAGTCTCATCAAACGAGTTCAAGATTAATTCAGGGGTACCGCAAGGCTCCGTTCTTTCTCCTACCCTATTTCTTATTTTCCTCAACGACCTTCTCTACCAAACTTCCAATCCTATCCACTCTTTCGCGGATGACAGCAGCATTTGTCACTCGTACTCTTTTAGATATAGGCCCAGCCTATCAGAGATCGCTGCCAAGAGACTAAATATGAATGATTCACTGAATAGTGATCTTCTATTGGTCTCTGAATGGGGTCGTAAAAACAGGGTCGCCTTTAATGCTCGTAAGACCCAGTGTTGCTTATTGACGCACAAACAAACGACCGCTAATGCTGCTTCATCTGTACTCATGGATGGTATAAATATTGAAGAATCGGATGCTCTTGATGTTCTTGGAATGAAGATACAGTGTGACGTTCGCTGGAATGAACACATTTTTCATATCTCTAAAGAAGCATTCAAGTGCCTCGGTTTTTTGAAACGGTGTAAGATGTACTTCACTCCATCCGACCTCCTTACTATTTATACCACCTACATCCGACCGAAAATGGAATACAACTCTCATGTTTGGGCCGGTGCCTCAAAGTCTGTTTTGGGGTTACTCGACCGTGTGCAGGAGAGGGCGAAGAAGCTCATCGGTGACAGTAGGGTATCCAACTCTATTGACTCACTGGAGCATCGACGCAGTGTGGGATGCGTTACTCTGTTCTATCGATACTACAATGGATTTTGCTCTGACGAGATTAGGGATCTTGTTCCCGAAACGCGCACATTTTTACGTAGCACGCGTTCATCGTCTAGAGCTCACCCATTTGTGGTCGATTGCCCGGGGAATCGTACTACGCATTACAGAGAGAATTCGTTTTTCAGCCGCACGCTTCGTCTGTGGAACAAGTTGCCTGCAGAAGTGTTTCCTGTCTGTTATAACGTTGGAAGATTCAAGTCAAATGTTCACAAACACTACTCCCGCTTTCCCCCTCCTCACAACCTATTTTCCTAGTTCTGGTACAATGCACTGCATATGTAGGGGTCATCCCCTGAGTACTGGTCCAATATAAAAAAAAAAAAAAAAAAAAAAAAAAAAAACAACGACAAGCCTGACCGCACTTAAGAAATAATTACGATAACGCGAGAACTGTTCTCCAGCCCAGAGCTGCATCTAAAATAAAGTTACTTAATTCTAACATAATGTTCAAATTCTAACCGAGTTTATTAAATATATAATGTTTTTACCACATTCATCAGCATTTTTACCACATTCATCAATTTTAACAACTTTCATATATGTTTGTTTTCTCATTAAATAATCTATTTGCATTTTAATATTCTGAAATGCATAATTTCTTTCAATATGTTGTAAGTATTTTTACAATTATTTATAAAAAAGACATATTAATAAGAGTTTGAAGATTTTTTGAAGATTTGGAAAATAAAGTGCAGATTTTGCAGATTTTTTCATGAGAAATTCTTGAGTTTTGAAGATTTTACCTCTTTAAATTCTGGCAACCCTGTATACGACTGATAATATTGAAGTAAATTTACTATGGGCGCAGCAACGAAGACCATATGTTATTAACAGAACGCCGCCAATAAACTGTGCTTTTGTATATAAAGCAGTGGGGCTAACAACGAAATATAATAAAAAATAAATTAAATAATTAATTAAAACAAGAATGAGGAGCTGCTTAGGTCCTCTTTTAGTTTGTGCTTATCTACAGTGAAAATCACTTCTGGATACATACAAACAAAATTTTATTTTAAAACACTAATACATACCTATAGTGAACTTGGTTTTCTACTTATACTGCTTAATACTAAATGAAGGATGCAAAAATTGTGTTTTTTTTTTGTGCTATAACTGAAAATTTAGCTAAAATTTTGTAACAATGCATAAGTTTTTCTTCAATCTGACAGCACCAATAGGAAAAATACAATTATTTTCTCCCTCATTCTTTAGGACCATTAAAGGCAAGATAGAATTTAACAAGTACTATTTTTGCTAACATATTAAACTGCAAACAAAAATTTAAAAAGTATTTGCGGTCTTAGAATATCAAATTATTAAAGTGACCAAAAACAATTATACCCACGTATAATTGTACGTAAGTACGTAAACAGCCCGCATAGCTATTAGTAAAATTGTTTTGACATAAGCTATTTACAAAGCAGGAAAATCCAGCTCTTCCAGAAAAAAATGTTCTAAAGTTCTGCAAGGATTACAAAAATTTAACTGTAGTCATGGAAGTAGGTAATATGGTCTTCAGTCGGAATGGTAAAGAGTACTATTGGCCCCGTCTTTAAAAAAAACTAGGAAACAACCACTAAGGAAAAGAAACAATGAGGCATGGCAGTGCTAGCTTGATGTTTTGGGCCTGTTTTGATGGCAACTAGGTCCATTAGTAAAAATCGTCTCCAAAAAAGAACATTATTTTTGTATCCCTGAAGAAAATTTAATCGATTTTGTGGAACAAAGTGCATATGCACTTTAAGAAATTGTTTCTCAAGGTGATGGGGAACTGAAGTATACGGCAAAGATCGCTAAGTAATGGCTGTCTAAGCAGAAATTTCAAACATTGCAATGACCAGAGCAAATACCAAATCTCAACGTCAACGAAAATTGATGGGCTTTGAAAAAACATCTTGTGTGGTATGATAATGCAGCAACCACTTTAAATGCAAGTTCAAACGGAGTGGTCGAATATTCCTAAAAAAAATCATCGAGATTTTGGCCGAAAGCACGCCACAGCTTATCAAAAGCGGTGTTAAAGAGAAAGGGCTTTGGGTAAAGTACTGAGAATTTCCAAAAAATAACTTTTAAGCTTACAAAAGTGGATGAATACTTTGTCATATTACATAAATTTGTTTAAAACTTAACATTTACATATGAAAAGTTATGAATTTAAATTGTTCCTTTTTTATTTTGTTGAATACTTTAAATAAAAAATCATATGTAACTATTTTTAAAAGTTTGTACATTTGTGTAAGTCATATGTGTAAAACATGAATTCTTGTCTAGTCGGTCGTTGTTTAGTCCCAATTTCCACGAGGCAATTTTAGTTGCGCAATACTTATCAAATTTTCTTTTAAACTTGCTTTTATGTTCAGACAGCAATTTTACTTGAGCAATTTTCGTTTTCTATTGCTTACACTTTCTTAATCTTGCATGTACTGCATTCTCAAATTTTTCCATTTAATTTTCACTTCCTCTAAAGTAATACTGCTGTCTATTTTTTGAGGTTGTCCACAATATTAAAAAAAATTTTTTTTTCAAATGAATTAAAATATCACATTTTCGCGCCGATTTTACTTTCATCACGGACAACATATCAATACATAAAAGAAACACAAATGAAAGAAAATGTAAAATTTCTGACATTACGAATGATAGCACAAAACGACTTTCCGAGTACAAGCAAGTCTGTACTCATTTTTACACTTCCCAATCTTTCCTCGCTTATTTGTCCACAAACTCAAGAATTGCGCAACTAAAGTTGCCTTGTGAAAATTGGGACTTAGCTTCGATAGTGAACGGATGTGTTTGTTTTTTGACCGCAAAGTAAACAAGTAAGAGTGTAGTATATTCGGCTGGTCCGAATCTATAATACCCTTCACGATAGTCACGAATATTTTTTTTTTTTTTTTTAACTTGGACCAGTACTCAGGGGATGACCCCTACATATGCAGTGCATTGTACCAGAACTAGGAAAATAGGTTGTGAGGAGGAGGAAAGAGGGAGTAGTATTTGTGAACATTTGACTTGAACCTTTCAACGTTATAACAAACAGGAAACACGCCAGCAGGTAACTTATTCCACAGGCGGAGCGTACGGCTGAAAAACGAATTCTCTCTGTAATGCGTAGTACGATTCCCTGAGCAATCGACCACAAATGGATGAGCCCTGAACGATGCACGCGTGCTACGTAAAAATGTGCGGGTTTCAGGAACAAGATCCCTAATCTCGTCAGAGCAAAATCCATTGTAGTAACGATAGAACAGAGTAACGCACCCCACACAGCGTCGATGCTCCAGTGAGTCAATAGAGTTGGATACCCTACTGTCACCGATAAACTTCTTCGCCCTCTCCTGCACACGGTCGAGTAACCCCAAAATTGATTTTGGGGCACCGGCCCAAACATGAGTGTTGTATTCCATTTTTGGTCGGATATAGGTGGTATAAATAGTAAGGAGATCAGATGGAGTGAAGTACATCTTACAGCGTTTCAAAAAACCGAGACACTTAAATGCTTCTTTAGAGACATGAAAAATGTGTTCAGTCCAGCGAACATCACACTGTATCTTCATTCCAAGAACATCAAGTGCTTCCGATTCCTCAATATTTATACCATCCATGAGTACAGATAAAGCAGCATCTGTGGTCGTTTGTTTGTATGTTAATAAACAACATTGGGTCTTACGAGCGTTAAAGGCGACCCTGTTTTTACGACCCCATTCGGAGATTAATAGAAGGTCACTATTCAGTGAATCATTCATATTTAGCCTCTTGGCAGCGATCTCTGATAGGCTGGGCCTATAGCTAAAAGAGTACGAGTGGCAAATGCTGCTGTCATCTGCGAAAGAGTGGATAGGGTTGGAAGTTTGGTAGAGAAGATCATTTAGAAAAATAAGGAATAGGGTAGGAGAAAGAACGGAGCCTTGCGGAACCCCTGAATTAATCTTGAACTCGTTTGATGAGACCCCATCTATAACAACTCGTATAGTGCGGTCTCTGAGAAAACTCGATATAAACCGAGAGAAGTCATCACCGACACCAAAAGCAGTAAGTTTTGCCAGTAATGCACCATGCCACACTCTGTCAAACGCTTTTGAAATATCCAGAGCCACCACCCTACTTTCACCGAAATGATGGACTGAGTTGCACCATTTCTCTGAAAGATATGCCATAAGATCGCCAGTAGAACGGCCCTTACGAAATCCATATTGACGATCACAAAGTAGTTTATGCGACTCCAGATACCTCATAAGGTGATAGTTGACCATGCTTTCCATTGCTTTGGAAAGTGTAGAGCAAATTGCAATTGGGCGGTAATTTTCAGGGTTATTTGCCTCACCCTTTTTGGGTATTGGTGTTACATTAGCAACCTTCCAGCTTGATGGAAACTCGCCAAAATGGTAAAGTAAACTGAAGAGGCGTGCTAATGAACGCGCAAGCGTAGAAGAACACTGCTTCAAGACCAGTGCTGGAATGCCATCCGGTCCAGGAGTCTTATTTATGTCGAGGTCGGCCAAAACCCTTTTAACTGCTCGAGCCCGGAAAAATATCTTTGGCATAGTTGCAGATACTCTTTCGAGCTCAGGAAGTGATTGACTGCTTTCCGGCAAGTAAGAATTGCTTGCAAAAATTTCAGCCAGCAGGTTAGCCTTGTCAACCGGGTCGGTGAATGCTTGGTCATTCTCTAAGAGAGTTGGAACTGAAGAACTAGTATTGTTCTTTACCCTCTTAACGAATGACCAAAAGGTCCTACTGCCCCGGGGAGCTGTAAGGACCTTGGCACGAAGGCGCTATTCGTGAAGAAACTTTTCACGCCTAAGTACTTTGGCACACGAAGATCTCGCCTTTTTGCGTAGCAAATCAGTCTCTGGGTTTTTGTTTAAACGCCAAATACTGAATGCTTCCTCTCTAGATCTGACTGCGTTTTTGCACGTCTGATTAAACCAGGATTTCACTCCTGGTTTAACCGAAATCTGCTTGGAGGGGATAAATGATTTCATCCCTAGCAATATAATATTCTCGACCATTTTTGCTGAAGCATTTATGTCGTTATCTAGAAAACAAAGTTTCCAATTAAAATACTCATAAAATTGGTTGAGCTCAGCCCAACGCGCCTTTTCGTAAATAAATATTGAACGTTTCGTAGCTGATTTCGAAACGTTACGAAGTTCAGAGATCGAAAAGGAGGCAGAAATGGTGCAATGATCTGAATTGCCGAGAGGTGCACTAACGCTGACTTGGTACTTTTCAGGGTGCGAAGTCAGGAATAGGTCAAGTGTATTTAAGTGGTGCCCTTCAACACATGGAATATGCGTTGGCTCATTCACTAATTGCGCTAGGTGGTTGTGCGCAGCGAATAACTCGACATATTGGCCTTCCGGAGTTGTATGACTCGAATGGCGAAGCCAGGATGAGTTGTGAACATTGAAATCACCAGCAACAACGATTTCACTGCTCGGACAACTCTCCAGGATCTTCGATATGGAGTCAGAGAGGGTATCGAAACCAGAAAAGGTAGTATCCCTCTCCGCATTTGGACTTCTGTATAGAAACCCGAAATGCAAAAAGTGTGACCTGATTTTGAATTTAACCCAAAGACAGGTAAATTCGGCATCGTGCATGCCTAATGGTTGCTGGCATTGGAACACAACTTCATTGCGAACGTAAACTACAAGGCCCCGGTGGAAATTAAATAGGGATAGAAGTTGATACCCAGGTATGTGAAAATCCTGTGGATCAGCATTCTCAGACACCTGGGTTTCACACAAGGCAAAAATATCCGGCCTATGGAGACATGTGTTGGCATAAACGGAAAAGAAATTCGTTCTCAGCCCACGTATGTTACAGAAATCAATTTTAAAGTTACCTGTCATCAACGATGAAAGACCAACAATCAAATGTTGTCTTTGCTGTATAGGTGAGGCCGAACTTAATTGCTGCAATATGTATAGTATATTAATAATGTGACCTGAATATGCTCGGCTATGTATGAACCGATGTCGGAATTTTCTATTTTCTGTATTTTAGTAACCTTCTTTTATAACGAGAATTGCTTTTCAGCAAAAAAAAAAATTTTTTTAATGGAAAAATCGGTTCAGGCTATATCTCGGGTATATATGGACCGATATCGAAAATTTTTATTTTCCATATTTATATAACCTTATTTCATTACCAGAACTGCTTTTGAGCACAACAAATTGTTTAAGTTCGCTTACGCGACATTTTCATGAAAAACCCGGTTTAGGCTATATCTCGGGTATATATGGACCGATATCAGAAATTTTAATTTTCTCTATTTTTGTAACCTTTTTTTATAAAAAGAACTGCTTTTCAGCAAAAAAAAAAATGTTATTGGAAAAATCGGTTCAGGCTATATCTCGAATATATATGGACCGATATCGGATATTTTCTTTTTCCATATTTATATAACCTTATTTCATTACCAGAACTGCTTTTGACCACAAAAAAGTTGTTTAAATTCACTTACTCGTCATTTTCATCGAAAAACCGGTTAGGCTATATATCGGGTATATGGGCCGATATCGGAAATTTTAATTTTCCATATTTATATAACCTTATTTTATTCCAGAACTGCTTTAAGTTGAAAAAAGTTGTTTAAGTTCGCATTGCATTACATTTCTGCGAGATTTCTTTGGATAGAGAAATTTCGTGATTTTGGGAGGTGGAAAATCTTCCACAAAATAAGTTTTGATCTCCATGTGATCAGGCATGCAAAGAGCTATACGTTCGGACTACAAGGAGAAACTCTGAAGGTCGGTATATAGTATCGCTGCCTTTTAGGAAAGGGTTTCCTGGCAAGCCAATCAAGATCCAGTGCAATGTCTCAGTTCTTGCGGAATGAAGCTCGATTGGTTCGAAATCCTGATCTGAAATATGATTACGATAACGTTTTCTGCGAATACGAAGAGTCAGGTCATATGCCCAAAGTTGCCCTCCTTCAAGTTTCACCGAAATTCAAAATTCGCATTACTTGCCGCACCATGCTTTCATAAAACCCGACCGTGGAACTACATAAGTTCGAGTAGTGTTCAATGCGTCAGCAAAGTCATCAAATTTCCAAAGCTTAAATGCATTGCTTCATACAGGTTCAGTTCTTATAATCAAATGGCGTTTCTTCAAATTTGTTTTCAATGCTGATATACAAAAAATATATAGGCAATTTCTCGTCAATCCAGATCGTTCTTTCAACGGATTTTGTTCAGAAGTGATCCACAAGACCAAATTTCTGACTTCGAATTGAAAACGGTGACCTTTGGGGTCAACTGTGCACCATATCTGGCAATTCGAACGTTATTGCAACTAGCCAATGATGTCCAAGTTTCTTACTTGCACCCAGGAACTTTCAGGGAATGAGCTATGGTGGTCAGGGCCACCCTGGCTTAAGAGAAATACTTCCCAATGGCCGAATTTAACGTCGTTGAACATTCCATCAACTGAGTTAGAAATAAAGAGTGTCAAAGTTCACTTTTCTTATTTTTCTGATTTGAGGATATTCTCGAACGATTTTCGCCGTTTCCAAAGGCACTAAGAGTGATAGCTTTTACTATGGAACTCATCCTAAACTCCGACAAAATTTCTACAAATATTCCATAATTCGTTCAAATTCATAAATTTCATTACATTGTTAAGTTTGAATCCTTTTCTAGACCAAGAAGGGATTATGCGCTGTTGTGGTAGGCTGGAATCAGCACCTGGGTTAACGTATAATGAAATATGTATACGATTCTCAGTACGCGAGACTGTTGACCAAATTTGTGCATGATATATCTCTTCACGGCGGCAATCAACTAGTGTTACGGCTTTTACGAACACAGTATTGAATCCATAAGGCAAAAAACATGATCAAGGCCGCCATAAATAAATGCAAAGTGCGTGTGCTCTATAAAAACCGATGTCAAAAACAAATAATAGCAGCTCTGCTACCCTAAATATCTGAAATCAGTCGTCTGTTTACACATACGGGTCTGAACTTTGCTGGACCATTTGACAGAAAGAGCTACTCGGGACGCGGCTGTCGTATATTCAAAGGCTATGTTTGCGTATTCGCCTGTCAGAGGTTACGACTCAAACATTTTTAGTTGATTTTAACCGATTTGTATCACGCTGAGGGTGCCCACTCCATTTGCACTCTGACAATGGTAGTTACAACTTTCGTTGGAGCTTCAAGAGTTCTAGCCAGAGAATTCATCCAGACTTGCCAACAGTGTCACTTTATTCCAGCAAGAGCTCCTCATTTGAGCGGCTTATGGGAAGCTGGGGTAAAGAGTTTTAAGACCCATTTCAAAAGGTCAGCGGGCTGTTTTAAATACACATTCGAAGAACTTTCTACATTACTGTCAAAAATCGAATCCTGCTTAAATTCCAGGCCGATTTCACCTATTTCCAGTGATCCATCCGACTTGTGCTCCTTGACTCCGGGACATTTTCTAATTGGAACACATTTACTTGCGCCAGTCGAACCTACCACTCCAGATTCTCCACTTTCCATTGTCAATCAGTGGCAACGGATGAAAGTTATTCAGCAAAATTTTTGTTCACGGTGGAAAACTGAGTATTTAAAGGAATTACATAAAAGAGTTAGGTGCAAAAATCCAGAGACTGACGTCTCCAAAGGTGCGCTAGTAGTAATTAAAGAAGAGAATTTACCGCCCAATTCTTGGCGCTTAGGCCGTGTCACAAAAGTGTACTTTGGGTCCGATAATCGTGTACGAGTCGCCGGCGTCTTCACTCAACGCGGTTTGATAACTAGACCCATAGTTAAACTTATTAAACTTAAATTAAATTAAACATAGTTAAACTTATATTAAACTTACTGAATCCTAATTTCATTTCATTCTCGCACAAGGTTTACCTACAGCTTAAAGTACGATATTCGGTTGGGTTATTTACGGAACCTGCGCACTATGAACCAAAGATGCACTTTCTTAGGCAAGATTAGGCAAAATACAAAACGTCATTTGCTCTCGCACTACTGTGTATTATTTTTTTTTTTTTTTCATTATTTATTATTTATTTATTTATTTATTTCTTTTTACAATTTTTAATATAAATGTACTTATATAAATAATTTGAAACCCGCAAAGCTTCTAAGCTTGTCTGCAGGATGACATAATCATTAAAATAAATACATGTGGACATTGTAAAAATATGTACATATGTCTGTGCTCATTTACTAAGATATTAAACGTCTTTTAATGGAAGAGAGTTTTCAGTTTTCTTTTCAATTCATAAAATAAGTATAATAAAAATAAATATATTAATATATATAATTCATTATTGGGAATTTATAAGATATTTTTTTATTAGATTGTTTCTTTTGTAGTCGGCTGCTGTATGCACTATTTCAGTTGGCATCTTATTAAAAATTGTTGGCAAAGTTACCGGAAGAGAGCTCCTTCCATACTCATTTGAAAACCGCTCCACCTTGTATCTCCCTTGCGCTCGTCTCCGTGTATTGTGAGTATGGTCAATAAGTCGCAAATATCTGCTGTCATTATAAAATTCTTTGGCTAGCGTTGCGTAATAAATATTTTTGACGTTAAGAACGTGTAGATTTTTTGAGATGCTTGTTGCTGGTTGTAAATTTGACGTTGTTGAGTTGTAGATAGGTGGCGTATGAATTGGGATGGCATTTGTATCATTTTCTAAATAATTGTTGTGTACTGTGTTGTTAAGATTTATCATTCTGTTTTCTGTATTGTTTTGTAAAAGGTTGTTGTTTGAAGAGTTTTGTACGTATACGTTTTCGTTGATAGTATTTGCATGTCTTGTAAAATTTATACTTTGGTGTGTGCTATTTTCTATAGCATTGCTTAAATGAATATTTAAATCGCTGACGTTATGCGTTCCACGTTCTGTTATATTTTGCATATTTACGTTTCTTCACAAGAAATTGCTTTCCTTTTTGACCAAAATTTTTAATAGACGGTCTTGGGATTTTTGAAGGGTACTGCTGTATTTTGCGCTACCCCAAGCAGTAATACCATGACGTATATAGGACTCCCCTAAAGCAAAATATGCCTGACGCAATACTTCGTATGTCGAACAGTTGCTTAAATGGTATAGCATAAACAATGACTTTCTAAGTTTTTTCTGCAGCTCTTTAATATGCGTTTTCCATTTGAAGTTGCAATCTATATATATCCCAAGGTATTTATATGTTAAGACTTTATCTATAAATATAGAGCAGTTATCAACATAGTTTTGCACATTTTTCTTATTATGAAGGCAATCTTGACTATGCAGCTTAAGTTCAATAACAGCGTCTCTTATATGTGGTGCCTTTATATGCATAACTTTGGTCTTTTTAGCGTTTATAATAAGACCATTGTCGTGACACCATCGCGATGCAATATCTAATTGCTTTTGCATAATTTCATTCGCTGCCGTTATATTTGTGTTGGCTATGACTATGGCAGTGTCGTCCGCATATGCAAAAGTTGTAGCTTCTTCCAGGCATCTCATCATCTCATTGGCATATATTATGTACAAAATTGGCCCTAGTTTTGATCCCTGAGGTACTCCCCACTCAGCTGACATTTTTCGACTGTATTTTTTGTTTATTTGTACATAATATGATCTATTTTTTAAATAACTCATAAACCAATCCAATACGTTACCTCTAATACCGATTCTCTCCAGTGTTTGGAGGATTTTTTTATGTGAAAGGGTGTCAAATGCCTTACTAAAATCAATAAAAAGTACCAGAACGTGCATGTCCTTGCTTAAACATTCATTTATATACGTTGAAAAGTTCCCAAGAAGTCTGTTAATGTTCTTGCCTTTCTGAAATCCGAACTGGTTTTTATTGATTATTTTGTACTTTTGCAAAAAATTCGTCATTCTCCTCACAACAATCTCTTCTAGAATTTTGTCTAAAACTGATAGTATCGAAATGGGCCTATAGTTTTGTAAATCAGATTTGTCGCCACTTTTGTATATTGGTCTAATAATAGCAGTTTTGAACGTATCTGGCACAATTGCCTGTTGCAGACTTGAATTCACTAGTTTTGTAATCACCGGCGTTAGAACTGTTGCATTTGCTTTTAGATCTATCGCTCTTATTCCATCAAATCCCGCACCTTTACTTGTGTTAAGTGATTTAAGAATGTTATAAATCTCTGATTCATCTGCATATTCAAAAAACATTGAGTTTTGTAGTATAGCCGGTGGTTTGTCTATTGTTTTAATGTCGCAAAAGCGAATTAATTTGTTTATATTATCGGTAAAGATTTGGGCAAATTTATTTAAAGTTGTGTTAAAGTTTTCGTTTTTAAAATTTGTATTGATAAAGCTATCTATGTTCGCAACTTTTCTTTTACCAACTATTTCATTTATTGTTTGCCACGTTCCGCGTATGTTATTTTTATTTTCTATAAATTTTTGTTTATAATAATTATTTTTTTCATAAAAAATTTTTTTATTCAAAATGTTTCGAAATTGTTTATATTCTTTTTCATTTTGTTTATTATTGCGATTATTTCGCCACTTTTTGAAAAGTTTATCCCTATGTTCACAGTATTTTATTATTTCATTACTTACCCATGGATTCGATGATCTTTTTTTGTTGTAGGTGTTTTTTGTTTTTGTTGAACTTGTATAGATTTTATTGAAAATTTCGTTTATATCATTACAAATAGTATTTGTGTTTGTCGTTTCCCTAAGAAGTGTGCTCCAGTTTGTTTCATTTATTTGTTTATTTATTTTGTAATTACTAAAAATTGGCCCCTGGTGCGAAAAGGTTTCTTCATTCTGATTTTTTACTTCTTCCTTAATTGAACAAAAAAGTGCATAGTGGTCAGATATTGTTGTTGTAATAATTGCAGTATCTACATTTGTTGTTGGCTTGTTTGCTTTTAAGAATATATGATCAATGCATGTGCTTGTGTTTCTTGTAATATCTTCTCTTGTACTCTCTTTTATTAAACATTTCAAACCATTACTTGTTGTCATATTTAGATATGTTGTTGTTGTAAGATTCTCTTTTAAGAGATCTATATTTATGTCTCCAATTAAGACAACATCTTGTTTTCTTTTTATTTTATTAAGAATACCTTCAATCTCATTTATAAACATCGGTATTCTTGTATGAGGGGGTCGGTAAACAGAAAGGAGGGATACTGTTTTATTGCTGATGTTGATATCTAGCTGAATCATTTCAAAAGATTTAGTTTTAACATTTAAATTGGTGAATGATAGATGTTCACGGACGTAAACAGCAATACCACCTATACCTTTGCCCTCTCTATTGAAAAACACGGAATTAAATCCTGTAATGTTATAAAAAGCACTTTCATTATCTGAGATGTTTGTTTCCACTAGCACGATCAACTTTATTTTATTTATCGCGTTATTAATTGTCGCTAGGAAGGATGAAAAATTGAGTCTTAAAGATCGAATATTCATGAAAATAAGTGAAAAGGGATAACTTAAGACAGTTTTATTTAATAAATTGAAATTACTAAGTCTTTGGGTTTGGGTTTTATTTAACATTTTATTTTGATGCAAAGTGTAAATCATGAAAAAATCATGAAAACAAAAAAAAAATAATTTTTATTTAATTTAAAAAAGGCTTAAAGTTTATTGTTTTAATTTGCGATAAGTTCAATATCTGCGGTATTGTTAATAGTTAAAAAAGGAGCATTTTCGGTTTTTCTTGCAAATGTATTATTATTACGCTTCCATTACTATGTATTATTAAAATGTACACTTGAATTGAATACTTACACCTAATTTTTTATCATTAACCTGAATTTTATTAAATGAATTTTTTATATGAATTATGTATATTAATAATTTTTTTTCTTTTTCTCCTAGATAACGATCATTTAGACATTATTCCTTTTGTTGCTTTTATATCCTGCAAGGCGGGCGGCAACGTTAATGCCAAAATATGTATGTACTTTAGTATTTACAACTGTGATGGGCTAGAGTCTCATTTTCTGGTCATTACATACAATAGCTGAATATTGTAAAAATATTCCTTTCTCTTTCAAGCTTAAATCCTAAAACTACTAGTGCAAACTACAAAAATGTCTAAAAGATGGTTTCCAGTTTTTCTATAAGTTTTATAATAATTTCTATTGTTCAACCAGTCACTTTACAAGGTCACGATTATTTTGTTAATAATAAACTTTGTACTTTACGAGTAACTCTAATTCTGTGTACTTTCTATTTCTATCTCATTGGTTGGGGTTTATTTCTTCTTCCGAGCGATTAAAGTAGTCCTCAAAGACTTTAATTGTTCAACTTGGCTCCTGGAGTTCAATTACTTTCATATTCCACATTTACAATATTATTTTCTAATATAAATTCTACTATACTCTCACTTCTTTTGTTTGTGTCTGAGCATTCGCATCCGCTCTAATGATGAACAGTATGCCTTTTGTTTTCGCGGCCTTTGCTGCTCTCTCCACTTTCTCTCCCGGTGGTGGTTCATCTTTACCATGGGCCATGTAGCTGGATAGAACCCATATATTGGTTCCTTCTACATTTGTCGTGGCAGATATGGTGTCTTCATCGCTGTAATCAGATAAAATGAAGATATATATGTGCCTTTTGGCTATAATACAAGATATTAGGGTTTTATCCCCATTACCTGCATTTGCGCTTAGTCCAAGGATCTTGCGATTGTTTGTCCATGGCTCTTGTACCATTTTACAATGATGTAGATTAACCTGTGTAACCTTCATCTTTACTACATGTCGAGGTCGTAGTTGATAATGGATGGAGTCAGCAGAATGTGCTCATCTTCAACTGTGACTTGCTCCAAACCTCCAAAGAACCCCCCAACCAAACTAGAGTTTGATTGTGAGCTCTGAATTGGACTGGAATCTGCCTCTACATCATTTTTTGGCTATTTGGCTTGTGTTTCTGGCTCCATCATATCACCTCCTTGATACAGGCAGAGCCTGCAAGGATTCCTTGTTTAGGACCACAACCACCTTTCTACAGGATCCCTTAGCATCTGCGACACTGACTACCTTCCAGTCATGTGTAGGGAGGTCAGGGTTCGTGTTCTGATGAATCTTGGGTATCGCATCAGGATTTTGTGGTTCCCCAGAAACTACTGCATTGGAGGAAAATCGCTGACCAAGATCAGCTGCAGCCGTGCTCCTGGCCACACTTCCTCTAAGGATGCGATGAACCGTTTCATGGAGTTGGCCGATGTCTCGTCAACACATGATATTAATTTTATTTGGCCTTGGATCCAACCCGCGTCGGTAAACTGCGGTGGAGGGCCGGTGTTGCTATTAACAGCTTTCAAGAAGTTGTCCAGCAATCTCCGACTGATTGATTGTTCTATCAGAGTTGCTTCGGTCAACTTTAGCCCTATTCAGCGAGTTTTTGCAACATCAGTGTAAGGCCTATTATTGACAGTGGATCCCCTTCTCGGCTTTTTGCTGGGATTTTCCGGTTCCTCCCCGGAACCTTATCTTTTGCATATTGTCTCGACGACAGCAGTGACTTATGGTTCTGGGGCCTTGGCCTATGTCAAGCACTGTTTGTCATTGCTTAACATGGTTTCCTCAGCTACACTTCCGAGTTTTTCGACGTATCGTCGAGCCGCTCTGAATTTTAATATGGTTTTGCGGAAACTGGTGTTTTGTTCCCGCTCTTTTTGTGTTATTGGACGTGATTGCGCCACTCCGCTCTCCATTGGTTGGCCCATCTGCCAGATGTTGTGGGTTTTGCCAATCCCGCACTTCCGAGTTGTCTGCAGGGTGCTTTTGGCCTGTTAGGCACACCGCGCCTTGTGCCACGTTTGAGTCATGGTCATATATGCGAATGCCTCCAGCTCCAACACGCCTCCAGTCCAACTGATGCTAGGGAAACAGATCTAAGCCCGATTGGATTTACTATTATCTATAAGAAGCACAACACCGGAGGAAAAAGAAATTACAAAGGTTTTTGAGGTGGAAGAGACAGTTGCGGTACGCGATTATAATTATATGACCGATATCGGAAATTTCTATTTTCTGTATTTTAGTAACCTTCTTTTATAATGAGAATTGCTTTTCAGCATATAAAAAAAATATTAATGGAAAAATCGGTTTAGGGTATATACGGACCGATATCGGATATTTTCATTTTCCATATTTATATAACCTGATTTTATTACCAGAACTGATTTTAAGCAAAAAAAAGTTGTTTAAGTTCTCTTACGCGACATTTTCATAAAAAACCCGGTTTAGGCTATCTAGGGTATATATGGACCGATATCGGAAATTTTCATTTTCTTTCTTTAAATGACCTTCTCTTAGTACCAGAGCTGCTGTTAAGCAAAAAAAAAAAAAAGTTGTTTAAGTTCGTTTACGCGAACTTAAAGGGTAAATATAGACCGATATCTGGAAAAAATTGTTTTTGTGTGTGAAGTTTGAAGCAAAACAAACAATATTTTTTTCAAAAATTTCCATACAAAATTGCAAAAAATGGGTTTTTTCTGGAATTTTGAATATATCTCAGCTATACGTTAGCCGATATTACTGAATTTCAATAGCGAACCCATGAATCGATGGGGTAAAAGATATATATATATATATATATATATATATATATATATATATATATATATATATATATATATATATATATATATATATATATATATATATATATATATATATATATATATATATATATATATATATATATATATATATATATATATATATATATATATATATATATATATATATATATATTATTCGGCACACATAAATATGTTATGACCTTTTATTTTTATACGTGTTAATGCCAAAAATCTTTTCTTCACCTTGGCATTACCAACAGTGATGGATCATTAATAAAATTCGAAGCTATTGTATGCATAAGCTGATAATTTTGAACATAACGCCATCCTGCTTGCACATAATGCCTAAATGAGAAAAAATGACCATATTCAAAGAGGGTACTAATATGTCGTTTCCGTAACTTTAATTCACTTAAGTATTACGAGTCTAAAAGGTAACCACATTTTGTTAATAAAGCCATTTTCTGATACAAATTCCTAATTCCTTTGGGTTTTATTTCTTTTCTGTTTCATATTGTGTTGGGCTAATTTCATTCCGAGAAAACTCTGAGTCATTTTCATTATTCGAAGTTTTTTTGTCTGTATTGGCTCCGAGGTTAATTGTATACATTTTCGAAAGCTCTTCCCCTTGTGTTCATCAATCCAACAATACGTGTGCCGTCAATAGCTCCGATCACACCCGGAAATTGAAATTTCTCGTAAAGTCTGTTTGTTATTTTAAATTAGAACTCATAGAATATCCAAGAAATTAACCAACTATCATACTCACTGTTGTTTAATTCTCTGGCATTCTTCGGTGTTGCTTGGAAATCTTACATACTTTGCCAGTAGATGCTGATCCATAATGCAACTAATCTCCTTAACGCAGCGACTAACTCTGGATTGCGACACATTAAGCATAAAATCTTGCCCCACTGACTACTGATAGCTTCCTAAGAATAAAAGCATTTATAAATTTAGTTCTTTTATTTTTCAATTAGTTTACTTTACCTTGTGCAAAAAAAACGCAGTGCAAATAAAATTCGAGTCGTCTTAAACAAACGTGTGTTCCCTATTTTGGACTTCATTTATGGCGAAACTTCTTCAATAAAACTATGACATCTATCAACTGGAAGTCTAAAAAGTTCGCGAAATTGCTCACTTGAAATATCGAATATATTCGAGGGGCTGCGCAAATCTTTCCTCTTCACAATTAGCTTATTGCGTTCACTAATTGCACTCAATGAATTCATTATATTTCGATGCCGATAAAAACTGCTCAATTTCAATTTTTTAAATATTTATTATAATAAAATGCAGAAACTTTTTTCTAAACCTTAGGAACGTTGTTTTGTTTATTTAAAATGTAAATAAACAAATACTTTTTTGTGATGCCATATTTTCAAAATTTTCCCATAAATTTCACATTTGGTTGTATCACGTAAAAAAATATTGCTCATAATTTATCTACTTAAGGGCGTTTCAGACTATCATACAAGTCTTAAGATTTTGATTGGATTATGTGGGACAAAAATCTAAAGATATTTTTTGCGACTGTCAAAAAATCTAACGTACCATTACAGTTTGTTTTCACACCATCACACCTAAAGTAAAAGAAGAAATATGATTTGAAAATAAACAGCCAATTTACTTAACGTCTGGTTTTAATATTTTTATTATTTGCTTTTGCAAAAAATGCAACACTGATCCAATGAAAAATCTTATTGTTTAAACAAATTTCTAAAAATGGTGAAGTGTTATGGGATGTCAAATCTTTTACCGTATTATTTCTCATTTTCATAACGTTTTACATTCACACTATCGCACTTGCACGTATTATTTGATTTTTTGACAAGTCTTAATACAAAGTGTGATAGTCTGAAGTGCCCTTTAAGTGTTGTTTAAGTAATATTTCTCAAAAATAAAATAAATTTTGAATAGATCTTTCACAATAACTATTTAAAATTGAGATTGCAAAAGTTATTGAAGAGAAGTTTTAAGCATATTTACGGGAAACACAAAAGCGATCGAGTTTTAGCTTTAGCTAAGCGAGTTACAGAATACGGCTGCTGGTTATAAAAGGAGGTTATTAATATACAGAACATGAAATTTTGCGATATCGATCCATATATACCCGAGATATAGCCTAAAACGGTTTTTAATGAAAATGCAGCGCAAGCGAACTTAAACACTCTTTTTTACTTAAAAGCAGTTATGGTATATAAAGAGTTTACTAAATACAGAAAATAAAAATTTCCGATATCGGACCATACATACCCAAGATATAGTCTGAACCGATTTTTCCATTTGTAATTTCTCCATTTTTTGTTTTGCGACCCTATAAAGTATATACAGTCACTCAAATTACTGTCCCAATATTTTTTAGTTGGTTACAAAAAACTACTATCTTAATCACTCTGACATTTGGTACAATTATTATTTGGAGCCTTGTTTATTACTACAATTAAAAAATTTTATTGTAGCAATTACCGTTATTAAAGATTCTAAGGACATGTGCTTATTTTTATTGGGACAGTTGAGTTTAGTTTTTTGTGCACGAAACACGTGTTTTTTCTAAAAAGAATTTTTTGTGAAGTCATTTAAAGTTTTTTACTTTTTACTGGACTAATAGTAATAAAATCCTTATTTTATTTTTAAACTACCTTAAAAAAAATTTTTAAGAATTTTGTGACTTTAATATGGTTTGTCAAAAATTAAGGAAATTCAGCAATTTTTTAATTCGAAAATCATTGCTAGATTTGTTATTTATATCTCGAGGAGGCCGAAAAACAGTTTTATCCTAGGCCACAGCACCTCTGATTTTAAGAAATATTCGGTAGAAAAAATTTGAAAACGCCGTCAAATTCAAAAAGAGCTTGCTGATGTTGAAAATATTCATGTTTCTCTTGAAACAGTACGCAATTCTTTGCGTACTGTTTCAAGTGCCTTTGCACGCGCAAGGCAAAGAAACCCTTGCTCACGGAAATACTTTGCCAGAAAATATGCTTCCTGGACTTTAAAGGGCTGGTTAAAGGTTATTTGGGCAGTAGTGCGATTCACTATGCTATTTAAGCCCCAATTATTTCGGTTAAAATTATTAACCAGAAAATTAACCTTTTTCCTATTCACAAGTACTTTAAACACCATATACTGGGGTTTAAAGTCAGCTGTTTGAGGCAGCTGTTATATTTAACCACATAAATAGGTGTTAATTAACACCCCAATTTTTTGTGGGTTTAAAAAAAGTGTTGATATTGTTTACATATTCATTTCATTTAATTTATGTAATAAACTATTTGTCTAATAAAAAAACAATAAAAGTTAGCAAACAACAAAAATAAACCTTGAAAATAATTTTTTTGTATAAAACAATAATTAAAAAAATTTTTTATTCATTATGTATTTCGTTTTCCTTTAGAAAACTTCTTAAGGAAAGTATTTGTTGATCGATTATAAAATCAAAAATGTTTTGATAGGCAATAACATTATTTTTATATTAAATGTAATTATGTATGAATGTATGTACGTGCTAAAGCTCTTCATGTTATTTTATTTCCTATCACAAACATGTTCTTTTTGATTTTATAATTAATCAACAAATACATTACTTAAGAAGTTTTCTAAAGCAAAACGAAATATTCAATAAAAAACTTTTAATTATTGTTTTATATAGAAAGGATCTCGAGCTCACATATTATTTTCAAGATTTTTATACATATGTATGTATGTATATAAAAAGGTCAAAGTTACAAAAGATGAAGAAAACATATAAACAAAAAGAGATTCAGTACAATAGCTAATAAAAATGAAATGGAGAGTTGCCACGTTACAACAATCTGAACGTGAAGAAAAATAAACCCCTCTACGGTGAATAACGTTGGGGTTAGTGCAAACAACAAAATGTGTGGTTAAAGTTAACACTTCTAATTGGGGTGTAAAGGTAGTGAATTGCACTACAGATGAGACAAAAATTAACCATCTTGGGTCGGATGGAAAACAATGGTGTTGGCGAAAGACAAGAAAGAACTTAAGCCAAAAGACGTGGGACCAACACTAAAGTTTTGTCGGTAGATCTATAGTGGTATGGGGTTTTTGAACAGTTCACAGAATTGTTGGTACAACGGCTGCACAGTACTAGGTCAATACTTTAGCCACCAATCTCCCCACAACGTACGAATAATTTGAATTTGAGAAGAAGGAGGTAATTTTTCAACCCTAAATAATTGCTTTATGACAACGGGTACAAATTCCTTGCCTGACCACCCCAGTCACCCGATCTTAACCCCATTGAGCACCTCTGGGGTGTTCTTAAGAGGGTTTTTGTAGGAACCCCGAATAATTTAGATGAACTGTGGGCACATGTGGTGGAAGCTTGAACGGCATTCCCCCAAGTGATTGCAAACATTTAGTAGAGAGTATGCCGCATCACATAGAAGCCGTGATTACTACAAATGGAGGCTATACATAATGTTAAATTTTAAAGTAATCATTAAATATGTCCGTTAATTTAGACTCAATAAGTGTTCCAATAAAAATTACCACATGTCCTAAGAGTTTTTTATAACGATGATTCTTACAATAAAATTTTTTAATTGAAGTTATAGACTAGACTCTAAATAATAATTGTACCAAATATCAGAGTGATTAGGAGAATGGTTTTTTATTTAACGCCTCGTCTTCACGTGCTTGAACATAACGTCGGCAGAGCGAAGGTAAAAATAAGTTCATGCTCTTGTATGTGGCGAATACGTATGTTTAGATTTACCTTATCAACGTGTTCAGTTCGGCGCCATTTTGTGTATTTTCGTTCGTAGTGGCCAACTTCATGGCGAAGATCGATGCTCAGCTATATGCTCGAGCATCGATGTCAGAGCATAAGCGAAACATGGACATTAACGGTCCATATTGGCCATTTGCGATGTTCTACATGATGCTCATACCAAGTTCACGGCTTTTCACCACGGTTAACTAAATTTGGATTATGCAGAGACGCCTTCTAGCGACCGGCCTCTGCAAAAGATAACAGAAAACATTGGATCATGCCCCTGTGACGGGAATATATACTAAAAAATCGACTAAATTTGATGTAGTGAGTATAAATTTAATATGGTGAATATGCGGTTGGAAGTTCTCTACGCCAAATTTAACTAGGGGGCGGTTATTATCTTGAATTGTTTTACAAGGGTGAGTATAAATTCGGTGTGGTGATTTTAGTATGGTAGATATAATTTTGAGGAAATTGTCTATGCTAAATTTAATTATTGGGGGTGTTGTCCACGATAATACAACCGTGGTGCCAACTCAGAGTTTTTTATTTTTTACCATGGCTTTCTAAATTTGGATCATGCAGAGACGCCTTCTAGTGACTTCTGCAAAAGCTAACAACAAATTTTGAATCATGGCCATAGCAGCGAGTACACGTACTTAAAAGGTATTTGGATCATGCAAAGGCGCCTTTTAACGGTGCCCGCATGAACTAATAATAGATGGTTGTTGTCCATGCTATTAACGCCAGAGTCCACGATGAAAACTGCAGAGCTCCCAGGTGTCTACACGATATACCCTTAAGTAGGTATTAAGTAAGGTATTGTATTGGGTGGGCTTATTGAAACTCATCATATTATACATATTTAGGAATTTCTTATGTTTTTGATATTTTGGTATAAAAAAGTTGAATACGCATAATCACATTAATATGGTTCATGTTTATTTTACTTGGTTGCTTATTGAATGATTTTGAACTGAAATTTTTCTCAAGCATTTCTTTTGTTTATAAAATGAAACTAAAGCGTTTTTTAGTCTTAATCATTAAAACATTGTATGTGTACTTAACGAAAGAATGTATGGAAAGGACTCTTTGTTTATATAATTTTACAGACCTCTGAAATAGCAAACTACATTGTACATATATTGTATTTCATTATATTGTCATATACATTGTGTATAATATGAAAACTCTTAGTGCCAATTTCACGATACCGAAGCTGTTCGTTCGTTCGCACAATTACATTTAAAACAAAAACAACATTCAAAATTTTGTTATTGTTTTAAATGTAATTGTGCGAACGAACGAACAGCTTCGTTATCGTGAAATTGGCACTAAGAGTTGCCATATTGATACTCATTCTCGTTGATAAGGAAAGTAAAGGGCTCATTAGTTTTAAACTTTCTGTTGCCGTTCTGTGACGTTCATTTCTGTGGCAAATATTTTACAATTAACTTTTCCTTGAAAATATTCAGCATAGTTAAAAGAAAGTAGAGCATAATTAAAAGAAAAACATTGGAACGCAGAATTAAATATGTACATAAAAATTATATTGTGAAAAAAAATAAAAGAAACAAATTGATAATTTAGAAATAGTGATCAAACAGCCTTATTCTTTCACATAATCAGCAGAGTTTATGACACTTATTATACAAAATATAATTTTTGCCCGCTAAAATTATATTCATTTGACCATGCATAGTTGCTTAATTGGTAAAAATGTATTAACTTTTAAAAAATCTTTAATTGAAACTATTTTTTTAGCTTTTGACAAAAAACAAATGTGTACATTTGAATAAAAAATAAATTTTTCTATACCAGAAAAAGAAAAACATACACATATCTGGCTGCCACTTAACGTTGAATTCTATTTTCAATAGATTAGTCCGCAACAGAACAGGACGAAAAAGTAAAACCAAACCATGCGCACATAGTTTCAATCGAACAGAAGCAAAACAGCTGGTTTAGAACAGAAAAAAAACGTTCAAACTAATTCTGCCTTAACAATTTAAGGGGTAATCTTTATACAAGACGTTTTTTTATCGACACACACACACACACACACTTACACAAAATTTTTAATATCACAATATAATGAAATACAATATATGTACAATGTAGTTTGCTATTTCAGAGGTCTGTAAAATTATATAAACAAAGATTCCTTTCCATACATTCTTTCGTTAAGTAAACATACAATGTTTTAATGATTAAGACTAAAAAACGCTTTAGTTTCATTTTATAAACAAAAGAAATGCTTAAGAAAAATTTCAGTTCAAAATCATTCAATAAGCAACCAAGTAAAATAAACATGAACCATATTAATGTGATTATGCGTATTCAACTTTTTTATACCAAAATATCAACAACATAAGAAATTCCTAAATATGTATAATATAATGAGTTTCAATAAGCCCACCCAATACAATATAAAGAATACAATATAACCAAATACTGCTTAAATATGATAATGACTATTCAGCTTTTTTTATTCTAAAACCATAAAAACCATTTGATAACTCCATCGTTTTGATCTAGACTGTAATGGCGTAAACATCTGGCAGCCCCGTAAACATATGGAATTCCTACATAAGGGTAAATCGTGTAAACATTTGGGAACTCTGCAGTTTTCACCGTGGACTCTGGCGTTAATAGCATGGACAACAACTATCTATTATTAGTTCATACGGGCACCGTTAAAAGGCGCCTTTGCATGGTCCAAATACCTTTTAAGTACGTGTACTTGCCGCTAAGGCCATGATTCAAAATTTTTTGTTAGCTTTTGCAGAAGTCACTAGAAGGCGTCTCTGCATGATCCAAATTTAGAAAGCCATGGTAAAAAATAAAAAACTCTGAGTTGGCACCACGGTTGTATTATCGTGGGCAACACCCCCAATAATTAAATTTAACATAGATAATTTTTCCCAAAATTATATTTAACATACTAAAATCACCACACTGAAATTATACTCACCCTTGTAAAACAATTCAAGATAATAACCGCCCCCTAGTTAAATTTGGCGTAGAGAACTTCCAACCGCATATTCACCACATTAAATTTATACTCACTACATCAAATTTAGTCGATTTTTTAGTATATATTCCTGTCACTAGGGGCATGATCCAATATTTTCTGTTATCTTTTGCAGAGGTCGGTCGCTAGAAGGCGTCTCTGCATAATCCAAATTTAGTTAACCGTGGTGAAAAGCCGTGAACTTGGTATGAGCATCATGTCGAACATCGCAAATGGCCATTGTGGACCGTTAATGTCGATGTTTCGCTCATGCTCTGACATCGATGCTCGAGCATATGGCTGAGCATCGATCTTCGCCATGAAGTAGGCCATTACGAACGAAAATAAACAAAATGGCGCCGAACTGAACACTTTGATAAGGTAAATCTAAACATACGTATTCGCCACATACAAGAGCATGAACTTATTTTTACCTTCGCTCTGCCGACGTTATGTTCATGTCATGTTCAAGTCGATGGCACGTGAAGACGAGGCGTTAAATAGGGATACTGAACCGCTAGTCCGCAAGTCTTTCACAGCCACCTCCAACCCCGCCTCAGCAAACTTCTCATTAGCCACCACACGTACGAATAATAGCACCCTCCTTCGTTGCCCTCACTTCATGAACGCGCACCCCCAGTGTCGGCCCAACCTCTCCAACCACTTTCTCCACAACCTCCTTGGCGCTTTTTCCGGCCTTACTCCTGACTACCACAGACCACGTCTCCACCGGTTTTACTAGTGGCAAGGCCGGATATGATACTGTATCCACAACTCTACGTCTCACTGGGGGTACGGTCGTCGGCATCGCTATTGGGGAAGCAGTAACTCCCACCGCACCAGCCTCCAATCTCCCCTTCAACCGCTCATTTTCTGCAATAAGACCCATAAGGAGCGTCTCGTACTCTTCCACCTCCTTCGCTATTTTCCTTGCGACTCCTTGGCCCACCTCGTCCGCCATAACTAATTCCAACACCTTGCAAGTGACCCGTTTCATCTCTGCAGTCACCCCCTCAGCCTGCAGCTTCTTCTTCCTGTTGTGCGACTCCCTCACAGGAACTACTCCTTCACTGGCCACCTCACCTACACACGTGACAATCACATCATCGTTCACCATCATTGCCGCTTTTGAAACAGCTGCCGCCTCACCCACACCTTTTGAAACTTCCAGCGCCGTCTTCTTTCGTGTTTTGGGCGACCCCAATTTAAACTTTTTAACCGACTCCGCATTCTCGGTCGATGAGAGCTCCGATTCAGTGTGCCTAATCTTCGGCGGCACAAATGGCGGCGGCGCCCTGGGATCGTCAGTGGTCACATCACTGGCATCCCCTTTAGCCTTAGGCTTTTCCACCTTACGTTTTAGTCTCAAAACAAAAAAAAACACACACACACACTTAGTTCAATTCAGTTTAACCACACTTTTGGCCAGAGATTTTGCCAGCGGAGTGAGTCTCAATTTGCCAGCGGAGTCTCACTCTTATTCTTCTTCACTTTATTTATTTTTTTATGCTTCTTCTTTCCACTTTTTAATTTTTCGACACTTTTCAATATCCGCTTATACGTCCGAACGCTTTAACAATCAGACTGCGAATGACTAGGTGGGGACAGTTGTGAAAACGATTAACGTGGGTACCTGCCATTGTGGCCTTACCCCACGGTGATCTTAACACCGGGTGAATACAATGCGTCTACCAGCGCCCCCATACATGACAAACTGCCATGCATGAGTACCAATTCGATCTCATGTTGTTTGGACATGATCTCCCCCTTGGTTAGGAGCGGAGCCTTTCTAAAACTCCTTCCGATCTTTGGGTCACGGCACCCGGTCGCAATGCAACTCCACATCGAGCTCAAATGAACTCTCCCCGCGATTTGGGTTTAAACCACAACCACCACGATACTCCCCGAAGGGCCGCACCATAACCGGGCAGGAACAAGTTCCTGGGGCTCCCGGTTCCCGTGGTACCAGATTTAAGTCTCCGGTCAGACTTCGTAGCCCAAGGACTACTACCAGTAGAGCCCCAAACGGCTCGGGGACTGGTGACCCCTTGCAACCATACTTACAGTAAACAGCACACAGGAACACAGCAATAACAGCAAACAGCAACATAAAACAGGAACAACAGGAACGTCAGCGACAACAGCAAAACAGCAGCCACTCAACGTACAAACTGCATCACCTGCAACACAAAACACACACGGGCACAAGGCACAATAAACAAAAACAACAAAAACATTCAACATTCATCCTCACGGATGAGTACATTGGCCACCCCCCTGTGGCCCAGCCCTTTACAACACGAACAAAACAAAAAACAACAATTAGACATGACCCCCCTCACGGAAGGACTTACAAACAAAAACAACGTTGCCAGCAACCCTGCGACATCAAAACAAAACAGCAGACAGCAACCAGCAACACAGCAAACAGCAACCAGCAAACAACACACAGCAAAGTACATGACACCAGGAACAGCACAGGGCACAGGAACTGTGCTCTATGCTCCTCATGGTTGCCTACACTAAGACTTCAACCACAACTGCAACCAACTCCGCCGACGAGAGACGCACACAGTCACGCGCGAACCTGCGGTTCAACAAACGACGGTTCCGGAAATGGCAACAACAGGGAGGCTACCCTCCCTACCTTGGTCTCCGCCTAAAGACCTCACGGGCATACGCGCCCAACGCGTCGAAAGACGCGCCGACCGCCAAAACCCTACTGAAATCCCAATGGTCGCCCTCCCCTACTACGCCCATTCCCTCTAGATCCCTAATGTCATCATAAAGATGGCATTCGACCAGAACGTGTCTCCAGTCCTCAGTGCTCTCACCACATCTGCACAGCGCAGTCTTGGACAGGCCCCTCTTATGCAAAAATGCATTGAGGGAACCATGCCCCGTAAGCAAGAAGCCCGTACTGAGACTGAAGCCAAATTCCGGCCGTCCCACAACAAAATCAGCCTCGCGAATGAATTCGTGCGTTGCTCGCCCCTTTGTACTATTCGCCCATCGCGCCCGCCAGGCAGACACAAGACGTTCCCAAAGGAGCGCCTTGATCTGACTGGGTTCCCTATTAACCACAAGATCAAGAGCAGAAAGCCAATCATGTGGACAAAGCGGTAGCCCCTTCCTAACCTTGAAGGCGATCGCACGGCGAATCACCTCCAGATCAAGGGGAGCCACCCCCAGCAAGACCTGTAGAGCATCTGTTGACACCGTCCTACAAACTGGCATGCAAGCAAGCATCGCAGTTCTCTGGGCGGACTCTATCTTATTGCGGCCAACAACAGTCATGACTGTCTCGTACCACACAGGTGCACCATAAGCTGCGCATGCAACAAACAGTCCACCATATATGGTACGAGTAGCCCGCCTGCTGAGGCCCCATTCACTTCTAAGGATGCGCCTAACTTTACCTACTACAGCAGTAAGCCTGTCCCTCACATATGAGAGGTGAACCATAAAGTTCAACCTCTCACTCACCATTATTCCCAGGTATTTGACTTCCGTCGCATACCGGAGACTAACGCCGCCAGAACGAACAAGTGGTGGACGATCCCGAGACAACCTGCCTTTCAGCAACATTATCACGGTCTTGTCCATAGCGACCTCCACACCCACACTATCGCCCCACTCAAGCACAGCACGCATGGCCCTCTCACCCCGGCTTTCCAGATCAGCACGAGACTGTCCTTCAACCAAGATGAGCAAGTCATCCGCATATGCACACAGTTTGAAGTCACGCTGCAACGACCTCAGCAGGGAATCCATCATGAGGTTCCATAAAAATGGACCACAGATGGACCCCTGCGGACAGCCGCGTACAACGTCCCTCCAAACCGTGTCGCTGGCGCCCACCACACAGGCTTTCCTACCACAGAAGTAACTCTCCCATAGAGCGAGCTCCCGACAGCCTACACTACGTAGTCTATCGAGAACTACACTCCACAGGAGATTGTCAAACGCACCCTTGAAGTCTACGAAGAGTCCCAGTACATATCTTCCCGCAGAGCTAGCAACACTTGACTTAACATGCAGCCAGGCATCGTCAACAGACCTCCCCTCCCTGAAACCGAACTGGAATTCAGACAGTGCTGCACCCGGACACTCTTTCAGTCGAAAGACCATTATCCTCTCCAGTACTTTTCCAAGCACTGGAAGAAGACTAATGCCCCTATAAGAGCGAGGATCAGTCCTCACTTTTCCGGGGGACTTTAAGAGCACCACAACACGTGCCTTCTTCCAAGCCTCAGGGAAGTAGCCCTCACTGAGACACTTCGCAAATATTGACTCCAGGTATTCCGGTATGGCCTTCCAGATGCTTTTACACATCTCTCCAGTCATACCGTCTATACCCGGAGATTTCCTACTCTTGATCCTGTGGACACAAACTTCTATTTCGGATCTCTCCAGCGCAGGAGGGGCGGCTCCCTCCCTAATGAGAGGAGGGCTACCGCCCGCCCGTACAACCGGAAAGAAAACCCCCAACAACGCGCCCATAATATCGCTCCAGGAAGACAATGTTACATTGTCAACCTGGAGGCTTCCTACTTCTAAACGCCTGTGTCGACCCGAACAAACGCGATAGACACGACCCCAAGGATCGTCCCTATTTTCACGCACGAATTCCCTCCACTCGTCTTCTTTTACCCTACAAATTCTACCCTTATATTCCCTCAGGCTTGCCAGATATTCAACCTTACGAATAGCTAGATCATCTGCGTTAGACTGCCGGGCCCTCTGGAATCTCTTCCTGAGGCGCCTGACACTCCTCCGCATCAGATCCAGTTCATCGGTCCACCACTTGACTTTTCTTGGCCTACCCGGACGGGCTCGGCCAAGCAGCGCATCATTCACCACGCACATCCAGTCGTCAATCTGGCCAACCTGAGCGTCTATACCCAATTCCCTGAATTCATCTATTGGCTGTACCATAGCAGCCGCCCTAACACTATTCGCGTAACCGCCCCAGTCTATATCCCTTTTACGCCACCCGCGAGGTGACCCAGATATCCAACTCCGCCGGCGATAAGTGAACCGAATCTCAATGAGATTATGATCACTCACACCAGCGTTGTCACATACCCTCCAGCTGAAGTCGAAGTATGACAACGCCAAGTTATTGGCAATTGTCACATCGATATCGCTGCGGCCCTGTGGAGCGTCAAACGTGTACAGATCACTAGCCTCGTTTAACACCGAAGCACCAACTGTGACCAGCCATTCGCCGAGCATGATTCCTCTAGTGTGGTTCATATGACCGGGCGCATGCCTGGGCATTTTACTGAACCACATAGAGGAACATGCATTTGCATCCAGGCCTAGAATAACGGGTGCACTACTCGCTAGGAGTAGGACCGTATCCATGTACCGAATGTACTGCTCCAAAGGGACGGCAAACCTGCAATACAGGCTTGCAAAGAGCACCCGCCCAAACTCCCCCTGTACAGCAACGCAGACCCCCCACCGGGTACAGCTCACGACCGTACAATCGACCCCCGGGTCATCCACCACTACCGCAGAGTTCCCCTCCAAATCGGGGAAAACCCGCATACCCCCAGGAAGCCCCCTGATGTCACCAAACCGGAGGTACGGCTCCTGCACTAAGGCAACAGCCGCACCCCGTCGCCGCATCGCCTGCCCAAGTTCGCACGTGGCCACGTACGACTTCTGAAGGTTTTGCTGTATTACAACCGCGGTATCCATCTTAATGACGAGCGTTCACCCTAGCAACCATGGTCGCATAGACCGGGCACGCTGCAGACATCATCATGTGATCCGCCTGCAGTCCCTTGAACGCACAGTTCCTGCACCGCAATTCGTTGGGGCATCGGCTCGCCCAGTGGCCAGCGTCGCCGCACCGTCTACATACGTCGGACTGGAACTTGCAGTCACGCACCCTGTGGTCAAAACCCAAACATCTA
Organism: Thecocarcelia acutangulata; assembly: GCA_914767995.1. NCBI lineage: Eukaryota > Metazoa > Arthropoda > Insecta > Diptera > Tachinidae > Thecocarcelia > Thecocarcelia acutangulata. The sequence goes on along the minus strand of OU612099.1, from coordinate 8,813,695 downwards.
TAACACGCGGGGATGGGGTCCAACGTTCTTACCGCAAACCGGAACCATTTCACGTATGCCCCCGTCGCCCTGAGATGATCTGCAACCCGCGGCGTGCATTCAAGGGTCACGTTAGTAGTGCCCTCCTCCACCTTCCAGGGTGCGCTTACCAGTCGAACTGCTTTTTTGTATTCCACCACAGTCATTAGCTCCCCGAGGTTCATGGAGTGTAACTCCTCCATAAACTCATCCGGGGAGATTTCTTTGTGCACGCGCTGAACCACTATCTTGGGACCCAACTTATCCTTCACAGCCACCTCCAACCCCACCTCGGCAAACTTCGTATTGGCAGCCACCTTTCTGCGCTCAGCCTCCGATGGCGTGCGAATCACGGCTCCTTCCTTAGTTTGGCGCACCTCATGTACGCGCACCCCCAGTGTCGGTCCGACCTCCCCAACCACCTTTTCCACCACCTCTTTGGCGCTCTTACCAGCCTTACTTTTCACTACGACCGACCAGGTCTCCACCGGCTTTACCAATGGCAGGGCCGGATATGATACCGGCGTTACCGCCTCCTGCGCCTTGGCCAAAACCCTACGTCTCACTGGGGGTACAGTCGTCGGCATCGCCATCGGGGCGGCAGCAACTTCAACCGCACCAGCCTCCAATCTCCCCCTCAACCGCTCATTTTCGGCCACCAATCCCATAAGAAGTGCCTCGTACTCTCCCACTTCCTTCAACAGCCTGCGTGCAACCCCCCTGCCCACATCATCAGCCATCACTACGTCCATCACCTTCTCCGTGATGCGCTTCATGTCCGCAATCACTCCCTCAGCCTGCAGCTTCTTCTTTCTGGTCCGCGACAACCTCTCAGGCAACCTCTCAGGCAGCTTGGTGACTACTCCCTCACTGGCCACCTCACCCACACACGTGACAATCACCTCATCGTCCACTACCATTGGGGCTTTTGACACAGCCGCGACCTCACCCACACCTTTCACCGCTTCCAACGGCGTCTTCTTCTTTAGCGACTTAGGCGACCCAGCTTTGAATTTTTTAACCGACTCCGCATCCTCAGTCGACGACATCTCCGACTCTGTGTGCCGAAGCTTCGGCGGCACAAATGGTGGCGGCGCCCTGGGATCGTCAGTGGTCACGTCACTGGCGTCCCCTTTAGCCTTCGGCTTTTCCACCTTGCGCTTGCTAGCCGGCGGCATAGCAACCAAAAAATAAACAAAAATTTAAATCGCCACCTACCTTTCAAAATCAAAATCAAAATCAAAGTATAGAACAGGAACTAATTCACAATAATCAAGCCAAGATCGTCACCAATATTCCAATGCCAGAACCAAAAACCGTTTTATACAACCAAAGTCAATATAACAAGCGAAGCCGTCAACTATATCGGTAAACACCAAGTTATTCACTTATTTAGCGACCGAACCGTCAATTCCAATTTATTTCAAATCAAACCGTCACCGTCAATTCCGTTTTTCAATATAAAATGAACCAAACACTCAACACCGAGGCGTTGCCAGTTTACACAGCCAATTAATTCACAATGTAAACCGTTTTTAAGCACTTTAATTATAACCGTCAAATCCAATCAGTTTCAATTTCAGTTTCAAAATCCAACCGTCAAAAATTTTTTTACACTTGGTAACACTTGGAGTCACTAAGTTCCTTTGGTAACACTGGTGTTTAACTATAATTCTCCCTAACCCAACTTTTGGCCGGAGCTTCTTCTTATTCTGAGACACCTTTGTCAGCGGAGTCTCAAAAACACAATCACTCGCGACTTTTTGTTTTGTCTTCAATTATTTCCACTAACACTAATACACACGACCGTATTTTAAAATATTTAACGCTATCCGTATGTACGTCTGTTCGCTTCAACAATCCGACTCAGAGTGACTAGGTGGGGACATTGAAAGTGCATTTTTGCATTGTGTACATGATAGCTTAAAATTGGTTCATAAAAACTAATTAAAAGTTGCCTATTTTTGTAGTTAGCTACTGATTATCCGACAGGGTAGAAACAGCTTTGACACTTGATGTTTTACAAATAGAAAAAAAGTAGTACATATGTTTTTTTCAGTTTCACCTGGTAAAATGAATTCGTCTTGATACATAGTTGTACGTAAAATTACTTAACTAGGAATGGCACTCATTACAATGGCATACCGGAGGCTCAAGTTAAAGTACTTAACTCATTAAATGAAACGCTATCAGAAATTTTAGGAAGTGAAAAATTATGAACATGTTTTTAGTTTTGTTTTATTATTTTTGTTTGATTTAAGCAATTGAATTATTATAATTATTTATTCTTTGGATTCTTTTTCAGTTGCACAGTTTTAGATAAGAAAGCTGTATAGAAAAAGTTAACAAAAACTACAATACAAAAGTATTATTAGTTTTAAGAAATTGCAATGTATTCTTATTATTTTTGTTTTGTTTGGAAATTGTAGGTATTGAATTAATATTATTTTTTGTTTTGTTTAGGTGTGTTCCACGAGATCTCGGACTAAAATCATATTCACCACACTGAAATTATACTCACCCTTGTAAAACAATTCAAGATAATAACCGCCCCCTAGTTAAATTTGGCGTAGAGAACTTCCAACCGCATATTCACCACATTAAATTTATACTCACTACATCAAATTTAGTCGAGTTTTTAGTATATATTCCCGTCACTAGGGGCATGATCCAATATTTTCTGTTATCTTTTGCAGAGGTCGGTCGCTAGAAGGCGTCTCTGCATAATCCAAATTTAGTTAACCGTGGTGAAAAGCGTGATCCCCAAAAAGTGTGTTTTGCGTTATAGTCGCCAGCCGCTAAAAATCTAGAACCAAGTGATTTGAAAAAATTTGAGTATTGGCTTTCTGTTATTGAAAAGCGTGGCGGTGAGTAGATCGAGGAAATATCGATTTTTTCATGCAAATAATCAATGCATATATTAGTTGCTTGGAGATACTCCTCACATGTCTCGTTCATTAAAAAGTGTTTAATTCTGGATTTTATTAGAATTGCCGATTCTCCGCAAGATCTTCCACGGGGATCTTTTGTGTCATACAGTATGTAGCCATTAATTTTGAAATAACTGTTGATTGTCAAATGGGTTTCAGCAATCATCATTATATCGATCTGCTTTTCCATAAGGAAGTGCTCAAGTTCATTTTTGTGTTGGCGAGTGCCGTTTGCGTTCCAGAAACATATTTTTAACCAATTCATTTTTTTAAAATGCCTGTAAAATAGTGGATGGCATTTTCAGCATTTCCTGCATCATGTTTGTCATAGAGACGGTAAAAGTGTTAATAGATTGAACAAGAGTCTGCAGAGTTGCCTCTAGGTTACTAAAATTTGGATCGGAAATTTGGGGCTTGGGTTCCTGGTTCAAGTTTTGGTCGGATTTAACCACATTAGCATATGAAAATTGTTTGGAATTCTGCGTGTTTGTGAAGTTGGTTGAATGGCCTACCTGGGGAAAATTGTGTTTACCAATGACAATTGGCTGCTGGGCTGCTGGAGAAACCGATGACTTATTTGTCATTGACCGCTTAAAATGAGTATAGACAGGGCAACCTCTATAATTTGCAGTGTGGTTACCTCCACAGTTACTGCATTTTTTAACACTAGCGTCGGCCTTTGGCTTATTGCACTGAGTTGTGCCGTGAAGTTCGCCACATACAACACAAACAGCGGGCAACTTACAGTAAGCCTTAGTGTGGCCAAATTCTTGGCAGTTTAGGCACTGAACGGGTCCTGAACGCTTATGTGGCTCCTCAACGGTAACCTTACGATGCAAAAGAAATTTGAGGTTATATATTGGGTGAATTTCACTCTTTTTTAGCAGAACATCCCCTGGTTCTAATTCAACCCTAAACATGGGTTGTGGGATCTTTTCACGGTTCCTGATGTTTACTACTGTTTTTATTTTAAAACCCCTGTCTTCCAATCCGGTTTTGACATCATCAATATCTACGCACTATTTAATGAACGAGACACGTGAGGAGTATCACCAAGCAACTAATATATGCATTGAATATTTTCATGAAAATATCGTTATTTCCTCGATTTACTCACCGCCCCGATTTTCAATAACAGAAAGCTAATATTAAAATTTTTTTAAATCACTTGGGCCTCGATTTTCAGCGGCTGGCGACTATAACGCTAAACACACTTTTTGGGGATCACGCTTAATTACCTCGAAAAGCCGTGTGCTTTTTGACACCGTTTCCGAAATGCGCTTAGATGTGGTTTCAAGCGGACACCCCACTTATTGGCCGACAAACCGACGAAAGATCCCAGACGTTATAGATTTTGGAGTTGCGAAAAATGTTCCTTTAGAGTGGATGCAAGTGGAGCCTTCATTAGATTTGTCATCAGATCACTCTCCCACTATAATCTCTGTTTCGTTCCCCCAAGAGATTGGCTCCCCGTTGACTGTCAATAGAGTTAATTGGTTAAAATACCAAAAAATTTTGAGCACACATTGTACTGAAAATATTGCCTTGAGAACGCCTAAGGATATTGATGTGTCAATTAACGATTTTTCTGAAAACCTCAAACTGGCCGTACAGCATGCTACCACTAGTCATTTAAGATCTAATGAGAACAATAGAACTTATTCATCTGAAATTGAGCAACTTCTGTCAGAAAAAAGAAGAGTCAGAAGAGAGTGGCAACTTCGCAGGTCACCCCAGCTTAAAACTAGGCTACGGGAATGCATAACTCAGCTAAGAAATCTGCTTGAAGTCCATAGAATGGCTACCCTTAAAACATATTTGGAAAGCCTTGATGGGACCCCTCAATCTGATTATTCCTTATGGAAAGCGACAAAAGGTTTAAAAAGACCCGTAATAGGTAAGCCACCTTTGTGAAATTCAACTGGCGACTGGGCAAGAAGCGATTCTGAAAAGGGAATGTTGTATGTCGATCATTTGAGGAACGTTTTTTTACAAATGATTCAGAGAATAATACAGCGGAATTACCACCATATGTTGTTAAACCTCCTGTGTCTTTGAGATTTAATTTTCAAGATGTCAAAAACGTTATCGGTAATACAAACCCCAGGAAAGCTCCAGGCACTGATCAAATTACTGGTAAAATGCTTGAACAGTTACCTCGTGTAGCTAGAAGAGTTCTACTTTTTATTTTTAACGCCATTTTACGCCTTGAGTATTATCCTGCAGAGTGGAAGGTCTCAATGATTACCATGATTCCCAAGCCAGGGAAGGGCCTGACAAAGGTAGAATCATATAGACCAATAAGTCTTTTACCAACAATTTCAAAACTATTCGAAAAATTGTTAATGGCGAAGTTGAGTCCAATATTGAACCATGTGGGATGCATCCCTGATCATCAATTTGGCTTTCGGGCTAAACATAGCACCATAGAACAAACGCACAGACTAGTCAATGTCATAAGACAAACCTTTGAGGAGAAGAAGTATTGCTCAGCTCTTTTCATTGATATTTCTCAAGCTTTTGATAAAGTGTGGCACGACGGCTTGATGCACAAAATAAAGCTAAACTTGCCTGCAAATACACACAAGCTTCTGGAAAGCTACTTATACGGGCGGAAGTTTGTTATCAGAGAAGGCGACTTTATAAGCCCAACTCAGCCAATCAAGGCAGGAGTTCCCCAAGGCAGCATATTGGGGCCTACTTTATATTTGATTTACGCCTCTGACATGCCAACGACATCCGGAATCCACACTTCTACCTTTGCAGATGACACAGCGTTTTTGAGTGTTCATGAAAACCATCAAGTAGCTTCGCGAAATTTACAGGAATATACTTCAATATTAGAGAAATGGCTAAAACTTTGGAAAATCAAAGTTAATGAACAGAAATGTACTCATGTTACATTCACACTGTGTAAGCAAACATGTCCGCCTATCCAAATTAACAACTCACCTATTCCGCAGCACAACGAAGTCAAGTACCTTGGTATTCACCTGGAAGTCTCACATTGAAGCAAAAGTCACTCAGTTAAAACTAAAAGCAGCGCAGCTAAATTGGCTTATGGGCAGAAATTCTATATTGAAATTAGATTGCAAACTTTTGTTATACAACGCAATACTAAAGCCTATATGGTGCTACGGAATTCAGTTATGGGGCACCGCCTCAGCGTCAAACATTGAAAAAATCCGAAGGCGACAAAACAAAGTTCTTCGAACGAGTACTGCAGCTCCATGGTACGTAAAAAATTCACGAATTCATAACGATCTGAGTGTTTCGCTGGTAAAAGAGGAGTTTTCTAAGTACGTGACAAGGTATGTCAGTAAACTGGAACTTCATCCAAACCCTTTTGCGCGCAATATACTTAATTTTGGCGGCCACACTCGGCTTAAAAGAAGGGATACCGCTGCCACCATCAGATTGCTCAATAGGTGATTTTACCGAAATAGCTCCCGCATAATAAAACTTTTTGTCTGGCATTGTCCGGACTTAAGAATCACATTTTTTAATTTTAAATTTAGTATTAAGATTTGAATACTTATTGTTAGTTCATTTTGAAGATTCAATAAATAAAAAATGCTTACAAAAAAAAAAAAAAAAAAAAAAAATATATATATATATATATATATATATATATATATATATATATATATATATATATATATATATATATATATATATATATATATATATATATATATATATATATATATATATATATATATATATATATATATATATATATATATATATATATATATATATATATATATATACTGTTTTATGAGAATTATTATCCACTCTAACGTCCAATTTCACGATAACGAAGCTGTTCGTTCGTTCGCACAATTACTCTTAAAACAATAACAAAATTTTGAATGTTGTTTTTGTTTTAAATGTAATTGTGCGAACGAACGAACAGCTTCGTTATCGTGAAATTGGCACTAAGAGTTGTCATATTATACACAATGTATATCACAATATAATGAAATACAATATATGTACAATGTAGTTTGCTATTTCAGAGGTCTTTAAAATTATATAAACAAAGAGTCCTTTCCATACATTCTTTCGTTAAGTAAACATACAATGTTTTAATGATTAAGACTAAAAAACGCATTAGTTTCATTTTATAAACAAAAGAAATGCTTAAAATTTCAGTTCAAAATCATTCAATAAGCAACCAAGTAAAATAAACATGAACCATATTAATGTGATTATGCGTATTCAACTTTTTTATACCAAAATATCAAAAACATAAGAAATTCCTAAATATGTATAATATGATGAGTTTCAATAAGCCCACCCAATACAATACTTTACTTAATACCTACTTAAGGGTATATCGTGTAGACACCTGGGAGCTCTGCAGTTTTCATCGTGGACTCTGGCGTTAATAGCATGGACAACAACCATCTATTATTAGTTCATGCGGGCACCGTTAAAAGGCGCCTTTGCATGATCCAAATACCTTTTAAGTACGTGTACTCGCCGCTAAGGCCATGATTCAAAATTTGTTGTTAGCTTTTGCAGAAGTCACTAGAAGGCGTCTCTGCATGATCCAAATTTAGTAAGCCGTGGTAAAAAATAAAAAACTCTGAGTTGGCACCACGGTTGTATTATCGTGGACAACACCCCCAATAATTAAATTTAGCATAGACAATTTCCTCAAAATTATATCTACCATACTAAAATCACCACACCGAATTTATACTCACCCTTGTAAAACAATTCAAGATAATAACCGCCCCCTAGTTAAATTTGGCGTAGAGAACTTCCAACCGCATATTCACCATATTAAATTTATACTCACTACATCAAATTTAGTCGATTTTTTAGTATATATTCCCGTCACTAGGGGCATGATCCAATATTTTCTGTTATCTTTTGCAGAGCTCGGTCGCTAGAAGGCGTCTCTGCATAATCCAAATTTAGTTAACCGTGGTGAAAAGCCGTGAACATGTCGAACATCGCAAATGGCCAATGTGGACCGTTAATGTCCATGTTTCGCTCATGCTCTGACATCGATGCTCGAGCATATGTCTGAGCATCGATCTTCGCCATGAAGTAGGCCATTACGAACGAAAATACACAAAATGGCGCCGAACTGAACACTTTGATAAGGTAAATCTAAACATACGTATTCGCCACATACAAGAGCATGAACTTATTTTTCCTTCGCTCTGCCGACGTTATGTTCATGTCATGTTCAAGTCGATGGCACGTGAAGACGAGGCGTTAAATAGGGATACTGAACCGCTATAAACATACTAAACGGATATTACTGAATTTCAATAGCAAACCCATGAATCGATGGGATAAAAGGAACAACTTTCTAAGTCTAATTGTTTTCTCAGAAACAGTATTTCAATGACAGACGGACATCCTTCAATCGACTTTTCTATTAATTCTGCATCAGAATATACAGTCACTCAAATTACTGTCCCAATGTTTTTTAGTTGGTTACGAATATGGGTGTAACAAAAAAAAACATTCTCCTAATTACTCCGATATTTGGTACAATTATTATTTAGAGTCTAGTCTATAACTTCAATTAAATTTTATAAAAAATTCTTAGGACATGTGGTAATTTTTATTGGAACACTTATTGAGTCTAAATTAACGGACATATTTAATGATTACTTTAAAATTTAACATTATGTATAGCCTCCATTTGTAGTAATCACGGCTTCTATGTGACGCGGCATACTCTCTACTAAATGCTTTCAATCACTTGGGGGAATGCCGTTCAAGCTTCCACCACATGTGCCCACAGTTCATCTAAATTATTCGGGGTTCCTACAAAAACCCTCTTAAGAACACCCCAGAGGTGCTCAATGGGGTTAAGATCGGGTGACTGGGGTGGTCAGGCAAGGAATTTGTACCCGTTGTCATAAAGCAATTATTTCGGGTTGAAAAATTACCTCCTTCTTCTCAAATTCAAATTATTCGTACGTTGTGGGGAGATTGGTGGCTAAAGTATTGACCTAGTACTGTGCAGCCGTTGTACCAACAATTCTGTGAACTGTTCAAAAACCCCATACCACTATAGATCTACCGACAAAACTTTAGTGTTGGTCCCACGTCTTTTGGCTTAAGTTCTTTCTTGTCTTTCGCCAACACCATTGTTTTCCATCCGACCCAAGATGGTTAATTTTTGTCTCATCTAACCAAATAACCTTTAACCAGCCCTTTAAAGTCCAGGAAGCATATTTTCTGGCAAAGTATTTCCGTGAGCAAGGGTTTCTTTGCCTTGCGCGTGCAAAGGCACTTGAAACAGTAGGCAAAGAATTGCGTACTGTTATAGAAAATAAGAACTCGCTTCGTTCAATGTTCAAACATTACTCCTTCAACTTTATTCATTAATACTGTCTCTTAGTCTATCTTCTTAACAGATACGTACATTTATGCTTATGTATATATAGTATATAAGATACACAGTTGTACAATGCAGGAATGTACTAAATTAATAGTAGGGTGGCACTACACCTCCCTTTTCATTTAAAAAAACTTTTTACAATCCATTCAAAAACTTAATGATGTTGGTGGTTAAAGGCACCAATGTACCTCCCTTTCATTAAAAAAAATGTTGGAACAAACAAGGTGATCAGACTTGTTGGAATTTTTGTTGCTGATTTGACACATTTGAAGTTGATTTTTAAGTATTTGTAAAAAGTTTATTTTAAAAAGAGAAAAAAAATTATACGAAAAAAATATACGATTGTAATTATGGTATACAAAATATATAACTTTTTTTTATTACATAGTTCAATTTATATATGTATATTGAATCAATCCAAAACAGAAATTAAAATGAAATTTTTTTTTTTATAATTATTTGTAACAAGTTTATATTTTCACAAATTATTTTCGTTGATTATTATTTACAAATTGATATTTAAATTATTTTTAAATTTATTTTATTATTATACATTAATTTTGTTTTTCAATTTTTCATAATCATCTGTCACTAGAAAACAAAGATAGTTAACTAATTATTTTTACAGATAAATATACACATACCAGAATTAATAATGTATATTCTTAATATTTTCGTATCCGATTTTTATGAACGGTTTTCTTTTTCTTGGTTGCGTTGTCGTAAATTGTCACGTTTACACCGTCTATTTCTGTTATGGTAAATGGACCCTCATATATGTTATTATGTTTATCATAGGGTTCCTTTTTTAATAGAACATTATCATTTACTTTTAGGGTAATGGGATTAGAAAATCTATCATAATATGTTTTGTTACACTGTTTATGTTTCTCAATCAATTGTCTTGCAAGTGAGTTAGATTTCTGTAGTCTGTATCTAATTTCTTTACTATAATTGTCTAGATTGTATAGTGGTTCAATCTTACCCTTTGTCTCATTTGGCATTGTGGCGTTTCTTCCAAAAACTAATTCAAAAGGTGTTAACTTATTGTCAAACACAGTACTAGGAGTAGAATTATGGTAAAAGGTAAAATATTTGAGATATGTATCTCAGTCAGATAAATTTTCCTTTAAAAATGATCGAATATATTCGTTAAATACACGGTGGTTCCGCTCAATTGTGCCTACAGTTTGGTGGTGATATGGGCTAGAAAAATTTAGTTGTACCTTTAGCATTTTACACAATTCTTTAAATATCTCATTTTTAAACTCAGCACCTTGATCGGATTTTATAACATTCATTCTGCCATAAATTAGTATAAAATTCTCAAAAATTGCACGAGCTATTGTTTGGGCTGATTTGTCAGGTACTGCGATACTAACTAGATATTTTGATAAGTCACACATTAATGTTATGGCATATTTGTTGCCATATGTAGATTGTGGTAGTGGTCCTATTGTATCTAATACGACAATATCAAATGGTTTAGCTGGTGTCGGAGTCAAAACTAATTGTTCGATGTTACCAGGTTTAACCTTATTCAAGCTACAATTTCGACAGTCTTTTACAAATTTGGATATGTCTTTGGTCATTCTCTTCCAATAATATTTTGTGCGTAGTTTTGCATATAACTTCTTCTGACCACAGTGTCCGCCTAGGATTGGATCGCTGTGATACATTTGCATTAGTTTGTACTTATCGTCCTCGTTAGTTATTATTTCAGTAGGTTCTGTCAATATAATTTCTAAATTTCTTAAAACTTTAACACCATGATTTTTTAAGACTTGGATTGAGCAAACTGAGAAAAATGGGTAGTTTTTTGGCCATTCTGCCTTGAAAATTCTGTGATTGCTGGCTTCGCGTTGTAGCCTCGAAAGCATATCGTCGCAACGAATTGTTTCGTTAGCAATTTCAAAGTCAAGTACTAGTACTTTCTCAAAATTTTTAAATATATTTATGCGCAATTTTTTTAATTTATTATTTATGTAAAATAATTCTGTTTTAATTTTTGCAACTTTTTTGTCAAAATTATGTGAAAATTTATCGTATATTTTTATTTGGCAGTCATCTCTTAAATCTGTTGGCCTACTTTTATTATCATTGGAAGTTTCCCTAGACATTGCTCGAGTTGTCATGGAAAATACCTTTTTGTTTTTAGCTTCTCAAGTCATCAATCGTTATCCTAGATAAGGCGTCAGCTCCTACATTTTCCTTGCCTTTTATGTATTCCACTACGAAATTATATTCTGAGAGGTCTAATCGAATTCTTGTTAGCTTAGAAGACGGGTCTTTTATATTACAAAGGTATACCAGCGGTCGGTGATCTGATCGTATTGTGAAAAAGGTGCCATATATATATGGTCTGAAATGAATGACAGCAAAATAAATAGCTAAAAGCTCAAGCTCTATTATAGGCTTTTTCTGTTCTGGCAGAGTAAATGCTTTTGATGCTTTGACTTAGAATCGCGCCACAATCAGTTTTTGAGGCGTCGACTGTTATTAGAAAAGGTTTAGTAAAGTCAGGATATTGTAATATCCTCGGCGATAAAAGAGCATGTTTTAATTTATTGAAAGAGTTTTGGCATTGTTCAGTCCAGTTAAATTGTATGCTTTTTCTTGTAATGAAGTTTAACGGTGCGGCTAAAGTAGCGAAATTTGGGATAAATTTCCTATAATAATTTGCGAATGCAACAAATCTCCTAACGGCGTCCTTATCTATCGGTGTTGGGTAGTTCTCTATTATACTTGTTTTTGAATCATCAGGTAAAATACCATTTGCCGTGCATTTGTGGCCGAGAAATGTGACCTCAGGCAGGAAAAAATTACACTTGTAGGGATTTATTTTCAAGTTATGTGTTCGCAAAGTTTCAAATACATCTTTTAAATTTCGGATATGATGTTGTTTACTGCAACCAGTAATGATTACATCATCTATATAAAGAAATGCTTTATTTGGTGCTAGACCAGAAAATGCGATGCTCATCATTCTCGCAAACGAATTTGGTGCAACGTTAAGTCCAAATGGTAGCACTTTCCATCGAAAAGCTCCACGATAAGTGCTAAATGAAGTAATATCGCGTGAGTCTGGGTACAGTTGTGAAAACGATTTACGTGGGTACCTGCCATTGTGGCCTTACCCCACGGTGATCTTAACACCGGGTGAATACAATGCGTCTACCAGCGCCCCCATACATGACAAACTGCCATGCATGAGTACCAATTCGATCTCATGTTGTTTGGACATGATCTCCCCCTTGGTTAGGAGCGGAGCCTTTCTAAAACTCCTTCCGATCTTTGGGTCACGGCACCCGGTCGCAATGCAACTCCACATCGAGCTCAAATGAACTCTCCCCGCGATTTGGGTTTAAACCACAACCACCACGATACTCCCCGAAGGGCCGCACCATAACCGGGCAGGAACAAGTTTCTGGGGCTCCCGGTTCCCGTGGTACCAGATTTAAGTCTCCGGTCAGACTTCGTAGCCCAAGGACTACTACCAGTAGAGCCCCAAACGACTCGGGGACTGGTGACCCTCTGCAACCATACTTACTGTAAACAGCACACAGGAACACAGCAATAACAGCAAACAGCAACATAAAAACAGGAACAGCAGGAACGTCAGCGACAACAGCAAATCAGCAGCCACACAACGAACAAAACTGCATCACCCGTAACATAAAACACACACGGGCACATAGCACAATAAACAATAAGCAACACAAACATTCAACATTCACCCTCACGGGTGAGTCAGTTGGCCACCCCCTTGTGGCCCAGCCCTCGACAAAACAAACAAAAACAACAATAAGACATGACCCCCCTCACGAAGGGCCTTACAAACAAAAACAACGTTGCCAGCAACCCTGCGACATCAAAACAAAACAGCAGACAGCAACCAGCAACACAGCAAACAACAATCAGCAAACAACACACAGCAAAGTACATGACACCAGGAACAGCACAGGGCACAGGAACTGTGCTCTATGCTCCTCATGGTTGCCTACACTAAGACTTCAACCACAACTGTAACCAACTCCGCCGACGAGAGACGCACACAGTCACGCGCGAACCTGCGGTTCAACAAATGACGGTTCCGGAAATGGCAACAACAGGGAGGCTACCCTCCCTACCTTGGTCTCCGCCTAAAGACCTCACGGGCATACGCGCCCAACGCGTCAAAAGACGCGCCGACCGCCAAAACCCTACTGAAATCCCAATGGTCGCCCGCCCCTACTACGCCCATTCCCTCTAAGTCCCTAATGTCATCATAAAGATGACATTCGACCAGAACGTGTCTCCAGTCCTCAGGGCCTCCACCACAACTGCACAGCGCAGTCTCGGACAGGCCCCTCTTATGCAAAAATGCATTGAGGGAATCATGCCCTGTGAGCAAGAAGCCCGTACTGAGACTGAAGCCAAATTCCGGCCGTCCCACAACAAAATCAGCCTCGCGAATGAATTCGTGCGTTGCTCGCCCCTTTGTACTATTCGCCCATCGCGCCCGCCAGGCAGATACAAGACGTTCCCAAAGGAGCGCCTTGATCTGACTGGGTTCCCTATTAACCACAAGATCAAGAGCAGAAAGCCAATCATGTGGACAAAGCGGTAGCCCCTTCTTAATCTTGAAGGCGATCGCACGGCGAACCACCTCCAGATCGAGGGGAGCCACCCCCAGCAAGACCTGTAGAGCATCTGTTGACACCGTCCTACAAACTGGCATGCAAGCAAGCATCGCAGTTCTCTGGGCGGACTGTATCTTATTGCGGCCAACAACAGTCATGGCTGTCTCGTACCACACAGGTGCACCATAAGCTGCGCATGCAACAAATAGTCCACCATATATGGCACGAGTAGCCCGCCTGCTGAGGCCCCATTCACTTCTAAGGATGCGCCTAACTTTACCTACTACAGCAGAAAGCCTGTCCCTTATATATGAGAGGTGAACCATAAAGTTCAACCTCTCACTCACCATTATTCCCAGGTATTTGACTTCCGTCACATACCGGAGACTAATGCCGCCAGAGCGAACGAGTGGTGGACGACCCCGAGACAACCTGCCTTTCAGCAGCATTGCCACGGTCTTGTCCATAGCCACCTCCACCTCCACACCCACACTATCACCCCACTCGCGCACAACACGCATGGCCCTCTCACCTCGGCTTTCCAGATCAGCACGAGACTGTCCTTCAACCAAGATGAGCAAGTCGTCCGCATATGCACACAATTTGAAGTCACGCTGCAACGACCTCAGCAGGGAATCAATCATGAGGTTCCATAAAAATGGACCACAGATGGACCCCTGCGGACAGCCGCGTACAACGTCCCTCCAATCCGTGTCGCTGGCGCCCACCACACAGGCTTTCCTACCACAGAAGTAACTCTCCCATAGAGAGAGCTCCCGACAGCCCACACTACGTAGCCTATCGAGAGCCACACTCCACAGGAGATTGTCAAACGCACCCTTGAAGTCTACGAATAGTCCCAGTACATATCTTTCCGCAGAACTAGCAACACTTGACTTAACATGCAGCCAGGCATCGTCAACAGACCTCCCCTCCCTGAAACCGAACTGGAATTCAGACAGTGCTGCACCCGGACACTCTTTCAGTCGAAAGACCATTATCCTCTCCAGTACTTTTCCAAGCACTGGAAGAAGACTAATGCCCCTATAAGAGCGAGGATCAGTCCTCACTTTTTCGGGGGACTTTAAGAGCACCACAACACGTGCCTTCTTCCAAGCCTCAGGGAAGTAGCCCTCACTGAGACACTTCGCAAATATTGACTCCAGGTATTCCGGTATGGCCTTCCAGATGCTTTTACACATCTCTCCAGTCATACCGTCTATACCCGGAGATTTCCTACTCTTGACCCTGTGGACACAAACTTCTATTTCGGATCTCTCCAGCGCAGGAGGGACGGCTCCCTCCCTAATGAGAGGAGGGCTACCGCCCGCCCGTACAACCGGAAAGAAAACCCCCAACAACGCGCCCATAATATCACTCCTGGAAGACAATGTTACATTGTCAACCTGGAGGCTCCCTACTTCTAAATGCCTGTGTCGACCCGAACAAACGCGATAGACACGACCCCAAGGATCGTCCCTATTTTCACGCACGAATTCCCTCCACTCGTCTTCTTTTACCCTACAAATTCTACCCTTATATTCCCTCAGGCTAGTCAGATATTCAACCTTACGAATAGCTAGATCATCTGCGTTAGACTGCCGGGCCCTCTGGAATCTCTTCCTGAGGCGCCTGACACTCCTCCGCATCAGATCCAGTTCATCGATCCACCACTTGACTTTTCTTGGCCTACCCGGACGGGCTCGGCCAAGCAGCGCATCATTCACCGCGCACATCCAGTCGTCAATCTGGCCAACCTGAGCGTCTATACCCAATTCCCTGAATTCATCTATAGGCTGTACCATAGCAGCCGCCCTAACACTATTCGCGTAACCGCCCCAGTCTATATCCCTTTTACGCCACCCGCGAGGTGACCCAGATATCCAACTCTGCCGGCGATAGGTGAACCGAATCTCAATGAGATTATGATCACTCACACCAGCGTTGTCACATACCCTCCAGCTGAAATCGAAATATGACAACGCCAAATTATTGGCAATTGTCACATCGATATCGCTGCGGCCCTGTGGGGCGTCAAACGTGTACAGGTCACTAGCCTCGTTTAACACCGAAGCACCAACTGTGACCAGCCATTCGCCGAGCATGATTACTGAACCACATAGAGGAACATGCATTTGCATCCAGGCCTAGAATAACGGGTGCACTACTCGCTAGGAGTAGGACCGTATCCATGTACCGAATGTACGGCTCCAAAGGGCCGGCAAACCTGCAATACAGGCTTGCAAAGAGCACCCGCCCAAACTCCCCCTGTACAGCAACGCAGACCCCCCACCGGGTACAGCTCACGACCGTACAATCGACCCCCGGGTCATCCACCACTACCGCAGAGTTCCCCTCCAAATCGGAGAAAACCCGCATACCCCCAGGAAGCCCCCTGATGTCACCAAACCGGAGGTACGGCTCCTGCACTAAGGCAACAGCCGCACCCCGTCGCCGCATCGCCTGCCCAAGTTCGCACGTGGCCACGTACGACTTCTGAAGGTTTTGCTGAATGACTATTGCGGTATCCATCTTAATGACGAGCGTTCACCCTGGCAACCATGGTCGCATAGACCGGGCACGCTGCAGACATCATCATATGATCCGCCTGCAGTCCCTTGAATGCACAGTTCCTGCACCGCAATTCGTTGGGGCATCGGCTCGCCCAGTGGCCAGCGTCGCCGCACCGTC
Source organism: Thecocarcelia acutangulata (assembly GCA_914767995.1). Taxonomy (NCBI): domain Eukaryota; kingdom Metazoa; phylum Arthropoda; class Insecta; order Diptera; family Tachinidae; genus Thecocarcelia; species Thecocarcelia acutangulata. Next base: position 8,797,058 of record OU612099.1, on the reverse strand, counting down.
TGCATACGTCGGACTGGAACTTGCAGTCACGCACCCTGTGGTCAAAACCCAAACATCTATAACACGCGGGGATGGGGTCCAACGTTCTTACCGCAAACCGGAACCATTTCACGTATGCCCCCGTCGTCCTGAGATGGTCTGCAACCCGCGGCGTGCATTCTAGGGTCACGTTAGTAGTGCCCTCCTCCACCTTCCAGGGTGCGCTTACCAGCCGAACTGCTTTTTTGTATTCTCCCGCAGTCATCAGCTCCCCGAGGTTCATGGAGTGTAACTCCTCCATAAACTCATCCGGGGAGATTTCTTTGTGCACGCGCTGAACCACTATCTTGGGGCCCAACTTGTCCTTCACAGCCACCTCCAACCCCACCTCGGCAAACTTCGTATTGGCAGCCACCTTTCTGCACTCAGCCTCCAATGGCGTGCGAATCACGGCTCCTTCCTTCGTTTGGCGCACCTCATGGACGCGCACCCCCAGTGTCGGTCCGACCTCCCCAACCACCTTTTCCAGCACCTCTTTTGCACTTTTTCCAGCCTTGCTCTTCACTACGACCGACCAGGTCTCCACCGGCTTTACCAATGGCAGGGCCGGATATGATACCGGCGTTACCGCCTCCTGCGCCTTGGCCAAAACTCTACGTCTCACTGGGGGTACAGTCGTCGGCATCGCCATCGGGGCGGCAGCAACTTCAACCGCACCAGCCTCCAATCTTCCCCTCAATCGCTTATTTTCGGCAACAAGACACATAAGGAGCGTTTCATACTCGCCCACCTCCTTCGCTATTTTTCTAGCGACGCCTCTGCCCACCTCATCCGCCATCACCAACTCCAACACCTTGCAAGTGATCCGTTTCATCTCCGCAATCACCCCCTCAGCCTGCAGCTTCTTCTTCCTATTGCGCGACTCCCTCACAGGCTGTTTACTCCCAGGAACTACTTCCTCACTGGCCACCTCACGTACACACGTGACAATCACGTCGTCGTCCACCACCATTGCCGCTTTTGAAACAGCTGCCGCCTCACCTACACCTTTCGGAACTTCCAGCGCCGTCTTCTGTCTTGTTTTGGGCGACCCCAATTTAAACTTTTTTACAGACTCCGCATCCTCCGTTGACGACAGCTCTGACTCCGTGTGCCTGAGCTTCGGTGGCACAAATGGCGGCGGCGCCCTGGGATCGTCAGTGGTCACATCGCTGGCGTCCCCTTTAGCCTTAGGCTTCTCAACCTTCCTTTTGCTAGCCGGCGGCATAGCAACCAATTTCAAACAAAAACTAAAAGTGCCACCTACCTTTCAATCCAAACAGTATACCCCAGAAAAAGTCAATCACAATAGTCCAATGATACTAGCCAAGTCCGTTACCAACAATCCAATCAACGCCAAGAACCAGAAACAGTATTACCAATCAGTTCCAATATCCTTAGCCAAGCCGTCAACTATTTTAGGTACTTAGTTACCGACCGAAACCGTCAATTCCGTTTAATTTCAATTCCGTAATCAAGCACAATTACACTAACACCGCAGTGTTGCCAATTCAAACTGTTCCGAATAATATCACAAGCCGTATTCAAGTCACAAACCGTCAATTCCAATTTCTCTCAAGTATCCGAATTTATTAAACACCGAGGTGTTGCCAGTTCAAAGCCAAAGACCGTTACAAAGCACTTATTTCAAACACATCCGTCAATTCCAATTAATTTCAATTTCAAAATCCAGTTTCTTTTTTCCAACCGTCAACAATACTATAACTTTAACTTGGTAACACTACCGGAGTCTCTTAGTTCCACAACACTTTTTTTCTTAACAGATTCTCTGTTCGTCCCTAACCACAATTTTTGCCGGAGCTTGTTCTTCTTTTTGAGACAGCTTGTCAGCGGAGTCTCAAATCCGAACTTACACACACGACTTATTTTGTTACACACGATTTATGCACTCGGCCGAATTAAAAACAATTTTTCGCTATCCGCTTGCACAACCGTGCGCTTTGACAATCCAACTACGAGTGAGTCTGGGTACAAAGGTATTTGATGGAAACCTGAGAATAAGTCAATAGTTGAAAAGTATTTCGCGCGTCCTAAATTGTCTAAAATATCGTCAATTCGCGGGAAAGGGAACTTATCTGCAATTAATTTTCTGTTCACACTTCTGTAATCAACGCACATTCTATAGGACTTTTGATCGTCCGAACTCTTTTTGGGTACCAATATTAACGGGCTGTTATAGTTTGAACTACTGGATTTAATCAAATCATTTTCTAGCAACTTTCCAACTTGTCCGTTTATCTCGTCTCTCTGTTTATAAGGAAGTCGGTAATTCTTGATGTACACAGGTGTGGAGTCAGTCAAACGTAGTTTCTGTTCATAGAAGTTTGTTATTGTCATTTTGTCGGTTTTAAGTGCGAAAATATCTGAGTATTCTTCACATAATGGCATTACATCATTCTTTACGTCTTCCGGCATTTGTTTATTCTTCGTTGATAGAATAAACATAAAAATTCTGGAGCGATTGCGTTTTAATATCGTCACATCTAATATATTTTATTTCGTTTGTCGTATTTATAACACGTAAGACTGGATTTTCCGAATCAATTATACCTTTTCCAATGAAAACACCTTTTGTAATTTCCTGACAGTCAACAAACAGGGGTTCTTTAACATAACCTAATTTTAATATCCTATAGACCTCACATCTAGGAGGAATAATGCATGAAGAATGAACTGTTCCTTGTAACATTGGTACTGTCAAGCTTATATTGCGAATAAAAATAGATAAAGTCATTTTCTCATAATCAATCTTGCATTTGTTTTTTCTTAGAAAATCTTTACCCAATATTCCGTTTGATGGTGTATTAAACTCATCGCTTACTACGTGAAAGAGTTGAGGAATTGTAAAATTGGAGATAGACATAGAAGTGTATATTGTACCTAAAGTTGGTACTGCTGATGTTGTTATGCCAGTGACATATATTTTTTATACCCTTCACAAAAATGTAAAGGGTATATATAAGTTTGTGATTCCGGTTGTAATTTTTACAGTTTTTTTTTTGCGACCCTATAAAGTATATACATATATTCTGAATCAGAATTAATGGAAAAGTCGATTAAGCGATGTCCGTCTGTCCGCTGTTGAAATACCGTTTCTGAGAAAACCATTAGACTTAGAAACTTTTTTCTTTCACCATTCTTTTACCCCATCGAATCATAGGTTTGCTATTGAAATTCAGTAATATCGGTCCACGTATAGCTGAGATATATTCAAAATTCCGAAAAAAGCCATTTTTTTTGCATTTTTGTATGAAAATTTTTGAAAACAAAAGTTGTTCGTTTTGCTTCAAACACACTTATTAAGCATGGTGACTAAAAGACAAAAAATTTTTTTTCACATATCGGTCCATATATACCCGAGATATAGCCCAAATCGGATTTTTAATGAAAATGTCGCATAGGCGAAGCTAAATAACTTTTTTTTGCTCAAAAGCAGTTCTGGTAATTATATAAGGTTACATAAATATGGAAAATGAAAATTTCCGATATCGGTCCATATATACCCGAGATATAGCCCAAACCTGGTTTTTCATGAAAATGCCGCGTAAGCGAACTTAAACAACTTTTTTGTGCTCAAAAGCAGTTCTGCTAATGAAATTAGGTTACATAAATATGGAAGATGAAAATTTCCGATATCGGTCCATATATACCCGAGATATAGCCTAGACCGGGGTTTTCATGAAAATGTCGCGTAAGCGAACTTAAACAACTTTTTTGTGCTCAAAAGTAGTTCTGCTAATGAAATTAGGTTACATAAATATGGAAAATGAAAATTTCCGATATCGGTCCATATGTACCCTATCCATATGTAGCCCAAATCGGGTTTTTCATGAAAATGTCGCGTAAGCGAACTTAAACAACTTTTTTTTGCTCAAAAGCAGTTCTGGTAATGAAATAAGATTACATAAATATGGAAAATGAAAATTTCCGATATCGGTCCATATATACCCGAGATATAGCCTAAACTGCGGTTTTAATGAAAATGTCGCGTAAGTGAACTTAAACATCTCTTTTTGCTTAAAAACAGTTCTGGTCCTGAAATAGGGTCATATAAATATGAAAAATGAACATTTTCGATATCGGTCCATATATACCCGAGATATAGCCTAGACCGGGTTTAACATAAAAGTGTCGCGTAAGCAAACTAAAACAACATTTTTGTGCTCAAAAGCAGTTCTAGTAATGAAATAAAGTTATAAGTATGGAAAATGAAAATTGTCGATATCGGTCTATATATAAACGAGATATAGCCCAAACCGGGTTTTTCATGAAAATGTCGTGTAAGCGAACTTTAACAACTTTTTTTTTATTAAAAACAGTTCTGGTAATAAGATGAGTTTATATAAATATGGAAGATAAAAATTTCCGATATCGGTCCATATATACCCGAGATATAGCCTAAACCGTGGTTTTCATGAAAATGCCGCGTAAGCGAACTTAAACAACTTTTTTCACCTTAAAGCAGTTCTGGTAATTAAATAAGGTTATATAAATGTGGAAAATGAAAATTCCCGATATCGGTTTATATATACCAGAGATATAGCCTAAACCGTAATTTTCATGAAAATGCCGCGTAAGCGAACTTAAACAACTTTTTTCACCTTAAAGCAGTTCTGGTAATTAAATAAGGTTATATAAATGTGGAAAATGAAAATTCCCGATATCGGTCCATATATACCCGAGATATAGCCCAAACCGGGTTTTTCATGAAAATGTCACATTCACTCTGTGATTCTTCAACCGCACAGTCGTGTTTTTAAAAAGTGAAAAAAAAACAAACCAAAAAATAAATTCCTTACATTTCATTAACTAAACAATAAAATCAATTTCAATATAACAAGTGCGGTGGCAGTGCATTGTTGTTGTTGCTATTGTGCGTGAAGATTACGTACCCAGTGGGAAAAAAACTATACACTAAAATTTTGTTTTCTTGCAAAACCGAAAAACTTTATGACAATTATTTTTATATACTTTTAAATTTAAAAAAAATATACTTAAAAATATAAATAAAAAAAAACAAAAAAATGGCATGAGTGTACCCAGTAGATGCAATTCTGAAAGAGAGCTTAGCTCCACTAGAAAAAACCTCTGGATTTCTGAAGAGGAATCATTGAAAAAGTCATTGGACAATCTCCTGTCTCTAAGAGATAAAAAACGCACGCGTTCGTGTTCGCCAAACATTGCTGTTGCAACAGAAGACCAACCATCCACTAGTTCAGTAATTGCAGATAAGCCGAAAACACAAGTAGGCATGGACAGGTATGTTACCGTGGTTAAACGTCAGCGAAGCCCGAAATCCGCTCAGATATCATCACAACCAAAGATATCCAAAGAGGATAATACCGCTACAGCAACGAAAAGTAATAGATTTGCAATCCTCCAGACTGATGAGCCAAATACAGCAAAAAAAACATTTAAACCGCCACCAATATATTTGAGAGAACCTACTTCTAATGAGCTGGTAAAACAACTTATTACGGTAATCGGTAAGGACAATTTCAACGTGACATCAGTTAAGCGCGGAAACATCAATGAAACAAAAATTCAGGTAAACCATGAAAATGATTACCGAAAATTGTCTGACGTTTTGGAAAAGGAGAAAAGATCTTTTTACACTTATCAGCTTAAAAGTGCTAAAGGTATTCAGGTCGTTATAAAAGGTATTGATCCATGTGTAGCCACGGATGATGTTAAGATTGGTTTGGAGGACAAAGGCTTTAAAGTCAAAAGTGTAGTGAACATCAGGAACCGTGAGAAGATCCCTCAACCCATGTTTAGGGTTGAACTGGAACCAAGAGATATTGTCCTGAAACGGAATGAAACTCACCCAATTTATACCCTCAAATTTCTCTGCACCGTAAAGTTACCGTAGAGGAGCCTCATAAGCGTTTAGGTCCCGTTCAATGCCTAAACTGCCAGGAATTTGGCCATACTAAGGCCTATTGTAAACTGCCCGCAGTTTGTGTTGTGTGTGGAGATCTACACGGCACTTCACAGTGCAAAAAACCAAAGACTGACTCGAGCGCTAAAAAATGCAGTAACTGTGGAGGTAACCACACTGCAAATTACAGGGGCTGTCCTGTTTACACTCATTTTAAACAATCAATGACAAATAAGTCATCAATTACCTTCAAGCAACCGAAGCAGTCAAATATTATTTCTGCTAACAATTTTCCCCAGATAGGCCAGTCAACCAGCCAAATAATTATGCAAAACCCCAAACAAGTTTCATATGCTAGTGTGGTCAAAACCGATACACAAAACTTGAATCAGGAGCCCAAGCCCCAAAACTCCGATCAAAATTTTAAAAATCTTGAGGCAACTCTGCAGACTCTTGTTTCATCCATAAACACATTTACAGTTTCTATGACGAACATGATGCAGGAAATGTTGAAAATGCAATCCACTATTTTGCAGGCAATTTAAAAAAAATGAGTTGGTTAAAAATATGTTTCTGGAACGCAAACGGCATCCGCCAACACAAAAATGAACTTGAGCACTTCCTTATGGAAAAGCAGATCGACATAATGCTGATTGCTGAAACCCATTTGACAACTAACAGTTTTTTCAAAATTAATAGTTACACGCTGTATGATACTAAAGATCCCCGTGGCAGATCTTGCGGAGGCTCAGCAATTTTGATAAAAACTAGAATTAAGCACTATTTGCTACATGAGACATGTGAGGAGTATCTCCAAGCAACAAACATATGTATTGAACATTTTCATCACAAAATTGTTATTTCATCGATTTATTCCCCACCCCGGTTTTCAGTAACAGAAAATCAATATAAAAATTTTTTTAATTCACTTGGGCCTCGATTTTTAGCGGCTGGCGACTATAACGCTAAACACACTTTTTGGGGATCACGTTTAATTACCCCGAAAGGCCGTGTGCTTTTTGACACCGTTTCCAAAATGGGCTTAGATGTGGTTTCAAGCGGACACCCCACTTATTGGCCATCAGACCGACGAAAGATCCCTGATGTTATAGATTTTGGAGTTGGGAAAAATTTTCCTTTAGAGTGGATGCAAGTGGAGCCTTCATTAGATTTGTCATCAGATCACTCTCCCACTATAATCTCTGTTTCGTTTCCCCAAGAGATTGGCTCCCCGTTGACCGTCAATAGAGTTAATTGGCTAAAATACAAAAAATTTTTGAGTACACATTGTACTGAAAATATCGCCTTGAGAACGCCTGCGGATATTGATGTGTCAATTAACGATATTTCTGAAAACCTCAAACTGGCCGTACAGCATGCTACCACTAGTCATATAAGATCCAGAAATGAAACCAATAGAACTTATTCGTCTGAAATTGAGCAACTTCTGTCAGAAAAAAGAAGAGTCAGAAGAGAGTGGCAACTTCGCAGATCTCCCCAGCTTAACACTAGGCTACGGGAATGCATAACTCAGTTAAGAAATCTGCTTGAAGTCCATAGAATGGCTTCCCTTAAAACATATTTGGAAAGCCTGGATGGTACTCCGCAATCTGACCATTCTCTGTGGAAAGCGACAAAAGGTCTGAAAAGACCCGTAATAGATAAGCCACCTTTGCGAACTTCAACTGGCGACTGGGCAAGAAGTGACTCAGAAAAGGGGATGGTGTATGTTAACCATTTGAGAAATATTTTTATTACAAATGATATAACAAATGATGCATCTGAATTACCACCATATGTAGTTAGACCGCCTGTGTCTTTGCGATTCACATTTCAAGATGTAGAACAAGGTATCAGTAGCATAAACCCCAGGAAAGCTCCAGGTATTGATCAAATTACTGGTAAAATGCTTGAACAGTTACCTCGTGTAGCTAGAAGAGTTCTACTTTTTATTTTTAACGCTATTTTACGCCTTGAGTATTACCCTGCAGAGTGGAAGGTCTCTATGATTACTATGATACCCAAGCCAGGGAAGGATCCGACCAAGGTAGAGTCATATAGACCAATAAGTCTACTACCAACAATTTCAAAACTATTCGAAAAACTGTTAATGGTTAAGTTGAGTCCAATATTGAACAATGTGGGATGCATCCCTGATCATCAATTTGGGTTTCGGGCTAAACATAGCACCATAGAACAAACACACAGACTAGTCAACGTCATAAGACAGGCCTTTGAGGAGAAGAAGTATTGTTCAGCTCTATTCATCGACATTTCTCAAGCTTTTGATAAAGTGTGGCACGACGGCTTGATGCACAAAATAAAGTTGAACTTGCCTGCAAATACCCAGAAGCTTCTGGAAAGCTACTTATATGGGCGGAAATTTGTTATCAGAGAAGGTGATTTTATAAGCCTAACTCAACCTATCGAGGCAGGAGTTCCCCAAGGTAGCATACTTGGGCCTACTTTATATTTGATTTACGCCTCTGACATGCCAACGACATCTGGAATACACACTTCAACTTTCGCAGACGACACAGCGTTTTTGAGCATTCATGAAAACCACCAATTAGCTTCACGAAATTTACAGGAATTTATTTCAATATTGGAAAAATGGCTGAAGCTTTGGAAAATCAGGGTTAATGAACAAAAATGTACTCACGTTACATTCACACTGCGTAAGCAAACATGTTCAGCTATACAAATTAACAATACACCTATTCCGCAGCAAAATGAAGTCAAGTACCTTGGTATTCACCTGGACCGTAGGCTAACGTGGAAGTCTCACATTGAAGCAAAAGTCACTCAGTTGAAACTAAAAGCAGCGCAACTAAATTGGCTTATGGGCAGAAACTCGACATTGAAGTTGGATTGTGAACTTCTGCTATACAATGCAATTCTAAAACCTATATGGTGCTACGGAATTGAATTATGGGGCACCGCCTCAGCGTCAAATATTGAAAAAATTCAAAGGCGACAAAACCAAATTCTTCGAACGATTACTGCAGCTCCATGGTACGTAAAAAATTCACGAATTCATAACGATCTGAGTGTTCCGCTGGTAAAAGAGGAGTTTTCTAAGTACGTGACAAGGTATGTCAGTAAACTGGAACTTCATCCAATCCCTCTTGCGCGCAATATACTTAATTTTGGCGGCCACACTCGGCTTAAAAGAAGGGATACCGCTGCCACCATCAGAACGTTTAATAGGTGATTCTACCGATATTGCTTCCGCATAATAGAACTTTTTGTCTAGCAGTGGCTGGACGTAAGTAATAAGCACATTTTATTTTATTTTATTTTTTTTTTAATATTTAGTATTAAGATTTGAATACTTATTGTTAGTTCATTTTGAAGATTCAATAAATAAAAACGCTTAACAAAAAAAATAAAAATAAAAAAAATGAAAATGTCGCGTAAGCGAACTTAAACAACTTTTTTCACCTTAAAGCAGTTCTGGTAATAAAATAAGGTTATATAAATATGGAAAATTAAAATTTCCAATATCGGTTCATATATACCCGGTGTATAGCCTAACAGGTTTTTTGATGAAAATGCCGAGTACACAACTTTTTTGTGCTCAAAAGCAGTTTTGGTAATGAAATAACGTTACATAAATATGGAAAAAGAAAATATCCGATATCGGTCCATATATACTCGAGATATAGCCTGAACCGATTTTTCCATTAAAAAATTTTTTTTTTGTTTTTTGCTGAAAAGCAATTCTCGTTATAAAAGAAGGTTACTAAAATACAGAAAATAGAAAATTCCGATATCGGTTCATATATAACCGAGCATATTTATGTCACATTTTTAATATACTATACATATTCGTGACTATCGTGAAGGGTATTTTAGATTCGGCCCAGCCGAATATACTACACTCTTACTTGTTTCTTTTCACTTTTTTTTTTGATAACGGTAAAATTTTGTAAAATTTTTATTATATTTTAATTTGAGATGGTAAATTAAAAAGCATTTTTATCTGTTATAGATACCAAGTTTATCTATATACTTATATAAAACATGTCTTTTTTTCCATTTAAATCAAAATTAAAATAGCTTTTGCTTAATAAAAATTCAACCGAGGTATTGCCGAACACATTGCTTAATAAATTTTCCAAGACCACGTTTTTCCCATTTTAATGGCTCACAAAATTTTCTGCGTGAAATTGTGTTACACATAATACACAATATTCTTTATTAGTTTTTATATTTCTTTTAAATACCGATTTTTACACGTGGCATGTGCCGACACAATTAACCTTCACGGTCGCCATATAGAAAATAAGAACTCGCTTCGTTCAATGTTCAAACATTACTCCTCCAACTTCATTTATTAATACTGTCTCTTAGTTAATCTTCTTAACAGATACGTACATTTATGCTTATGTATATATAGTATATAAGATACACAGTTGTACAATGTAGGAATGTATTAAATTATTAGTAGGGTGGCACTACACCACCTTCCTTCTCCCCGCCTCAGGTGGCGTGTGTATAACCATTCCCTCTTTCGTCTGGAGCACTTCGTGTACGCGTGCCCCCAAAGTCGGCCCAATCTCTCAAGCTATTTTTTCTGCCACCTCCTGGGCGCATTCCCAGCCTTACTTCTGACCACAACCGACCAGGTCTCCACCGGCTTTATCAGGGGTAGAGCCGGATATAATGCCGGCGTCTCCACTTCCTGCGTCCTCTAATGCTAATTAGTCAAAACGACCAATTTAGTAATTGGGCGCTTTATGACGTGACCTAATTTCCAGGAAGTTGGAGCGAACTGCTCGTGTTTAATGGCTACGAGATCATTACCTCTCTTTCGGAAAATTGCCATTTGTACCGTTTATGCAAATTCTGCAAATACTCTTCCTTCCATCGGCGATAGAAGTCATGAGTATGTGCCTTCACCTTACGATATCTATTGATTATACTTATGGAGGAGTCAAAAATAGAAGGTTCTGGGGGAGCTAAAATCGGACCGCCTATCAAAAAATTACCAGGAGTAAGAGCGACTGGATCGTCAGGATTGTCCGACATTAGGCACAGAGGGCGAGAATTTGAATAAGCCTCAATTCTAGCAAGGACCGTCGAAAGTTCTTCGAATGTATATTTGACGGACTGATCCTCTTTCCGGAAGTATTGTTTAAAACTCTTAACAGCAGCTTCCCACAGTCCGCCCATGTGTGGTGCACCAGCCGGTATAAACTGCCATGACAGACCCTGAACCCCATAGGCGGAGCACATTCGAGCCTGACTTTCCAATAGAAAAGTGCGGAAGTCCCTCTCTATCTCGTGGGAGGCTCCGACAAAGTTAGTACCATTATCCGAAAATATGGTTCAAGGGCAGCCTCGCCTGGCAACAAAACGATGAAATGCAGCCAGAAAAGCATCCTACGACAAGTCAGTAGCCGCCTCCAAATGCACGGCCTTGGTAGAGAAACAAACAAATATACACACATATGCCTTTGTTATACGACACGATCTACCAGTAAAACTCTTCAAGTCAAATGGACCTGCGAAATCCACCCCAGTAGTGTTAAAAGGTTGATCTAAGGTTGTTTTTTCCGGATGTAATGCCGTCATTATTTTCGTACACGAACGTTTCTTAGCCAAAATACAACATTTGCAACGGTTAATAACAGATCGAACTAGAACTTTCAGCCGTGGAATCCAATACTCAATGCGAATAGTCCTCAACATTAACTGATTCCCACCATGAACCGAAATTAAGTGAACAAACTCTGCCAACAGCACAGTAAAGCGACATGAGTAGGGCAAAATTATAGGATATTTTTCTGTATATGACAGAGAAGAAGATTTTGCTAAACGACTATTTAGTCTCATAGTTCCTTTATCGTCCAAAAAGGAATTGAGTACTCGAAGTGAACTCTTGGTCGAAATTGATTCTTTCAGAGAAAACGCACGATATTCCTCAGGAAAGTTAGCCTTCTGAGCCAAAACAGCCAAGCGTAACTTGACCTTCTCAATTTCACTGCCAGAAATAACGTGAGAACCATATGAGTATTTACCTCTATGTGAAGGATGGGCGTTGTAGTAAAATCTAAACATGTACGATATAACCCTCAACGCGCGAGCAAGCTTTGAAAACCTTTCCAAAATGTCCCCAAATTTGAAGAACGACGCGTGAGTTTTCACTATTTTAGCCTAGATATCAGTCTCCATTGGCGACGTGTCTTTGACCTCCCAATACGATTTTGGTTGTCGAAGCCACGTGGGTCCATGCCACCATAAATCATTGTCTGCGAGCTCAGCGGGCGAAAGACCCCGGCTACTTAGTTCAGCAGGATTCTCCTCTGACCTGACGTGATACCAATTATGCTTGCCTACATTTTCCTAAATCCGGCACACACGATTCGCAACAAACGTTGTCCAGGTGCTAGGTGGTTTTCGCATAGCACTATGGTTGAGTCAGTCCAGCAATAAATCTGACTAAGAGGAATGCCGATCTCCCCTACGACCGTTTTCAAGAGATCCGATGCCAAAACTGCGCCGCAAAGTTCCAGGCGAGGTAAGGAGATAGATTTGATAGGTGCAACTTTGCAAGAGAGCAAATTCGTATAGACTTTGCAAGAGAGCAAATTCGTATAGACCCGCTCAAATGTTTCGACACGGATATAGATTGCCCCCACGTATGCTTTTTCTGAGGCCTCTGAAAAAACATGAATGTCCGCTGATGACCACGGAGAATAATGCACCCACCTTAGAATTTGAATTTTGTTAACATCTGTATCAAATGCAACAAATTTATGCCACTCCTTAGCAGTAGAAGAAAGTAAAATGTCATCCCAATCAATATTATCCTGCCAAACTCTTTGCATTATAATCTTTGCCGTGACAATAACTGGAGCCAGCCAGCCAACAGGATCGAACAGTCGCGCAATAGTTGACAAAACTTCTCGTTTCGTATAATTAGGCTTTCTTGTAATCGGATCTACCTTAAAATAAAATACATCCGAATAAGCATTCCATTGAATGCCTAAAGTTTTCGAACTACTCGGCTCAACGAAAATCAATAGCTTTGACTCCACAAGATAGTCCGGAGGTAGATCACTTAAAACTCGAATATCATTCGAAGTCCATTTCCTCAACTCAAATTTAGCTGAAGCTAGAGCAGTGACTAATTGATCCCGCGCCTTTAAGGCAGATGACACATCGTGAGCCCCGCTTAGTACATCGTCAACATACATAGACTTGCGCAAAATATTAGCGGCAAGCGGGTATTCGCTTCGGAATCTTCAGCCAACTGTAACAATGTCCGTATGGCAAGATAAGGAGCACAATTAACCCCAGCTCATACGTTTTCACTTCCTCCGCTGGAGATGATCGGAAAAGTATTTACTGGAACGGAGTGTGAGCGAAATCAAGTCGAATTTGCCTATACATTTGTGTTATGTCGCAATTGAACACATATTTAAACAACCTCCAGCGCAAAATTAAAAGAACTAAATCAGATTGTAACGCCTGTCCTACACAGAGACAATCAGTTAAACTAGTCCCATTTGAGGTTCTATTTGAAGCGTTAAACACAACGCGTAACTTCGTGGTTTTCGACTCAGGTTCAAACACGGGGTGGTGAGGCAGGTAACATGAGAACCCAGGAGCAACATACTCACCCCTGACAGGTCGTATATGGTCCAGATTAATATATTCTGTAACGACCTGATCATACAATGCTTTCATTTCAGGCTTCCGAAGAAGAGAGGACTCGTTTCTCAAGAATTGAGCCATCACATTCTGTCTTGAAACGACTAAATTAATAGAATGAGGAAAGTCTGGCTTCAAGGGTAGCGTCACTACATATCGGCCATCGGAGTCGCGTCGCGTAGTTCTGCTATAATTTTCTTCACAAACTTTGTCCAACGGAGTCAAAAATTTCTTTCTCGGGGTTTCCTCCAATTCCCAGAAACGAAGAAGATTTTTATTTAATATATCCTCCTCTATTGTCGTTGAATACGTACGAACACTTGCTTCGTGAACAGATCCCGTGACAATCCATCCAAATACGGTCCTTTGAGCCACCAAATTGCCCAAAACGGCACGCTGAATCTCGTCCAAAATTATGCGAGGGTACAAATAGATCAACCTGTCCTGAACACCAAAATCCAGGATCAGCTAGAAACAGGTGAGCAAAATTATCCTGAATGCCAGAACCAATTACTAAAGAGGGCAAATTACCTGATATATTTGGCAACACCAGAGCCATTGCCTCAAACAGGATAGATTTATCGAGAGGAGAGCCTATTTTCAATGTACAAATCTTTTTTGTGGTAGCAGAGATTGCCTGATTAATGCCCGAAACCTTTACATTCGTCGAATGAGCAACCAGTTTCAAGCGATTTTGTAACTTTTCAGAGATAAACGAAGACTCTGAAGCCGGGTCAATAAGAGCCCGGGCTGGATATGTCGTACCTTCATGAACGATATTCACCATAGCTGTTCCCAGAAGCACTTTGTGGTTCTGAGAGACATGAAAGGCTTGTCGATTAGAACTGCTCTGCGAAGATATTCCACTTGAGGTTGCAGGAAGATTTAAATTTGCGCCAGTGTCTTTGGTGGTATTACCCGCAACTACCGCAGAATTATTCCTATTCGTTTCTTCTGAACCCGAAGTATCCCGAAGCAGCAACGAATGGTGTCTTTTATTGCAAATGGTGCAATTAAAAGGACTTTTGCGATTCTTGACTTCATGCTCACGAGCATTGAAGTCTTTTTACAGTTGAAAATCTTTGCAGAGTCGAAAGATTTTTGAAGCGCGGACAGCTTCTTAAAAAGTGTCCTGGACTACAACATAAGTGACAAGATGTCGATGACGAATTGACATGAGCTTTAACCTTCTGACCAGAAGGGTTAGCAAGCGGTGGAGAATCTTTAAGATCACGAACACATTCTGAGGTCTGAATTATTTCCGTCAGAAATTCATCAAAATCCTTCCAAGTAGACAATTCAGTTTTATTAACAACTCCTTGTTCCCATAATGGAAGACAAACAGCTAACATAAGACTTATATGAAACGTCGTATTTATTTAAAGCTATTGCTGTATCTTCACTAGCAGATTTACTACCTTCTATAGCGTCTAAGCCATCCTCATAGCTAAGTTTCACTTTCTCCCACAATTCCTTTTGTTCTTCGCGATGAATTGCTAAAGAGTAAGGAGTATGTGAATCCTCACTAAGGTCATTAAATTTGGCTTCAAATTGAACTAGAGCGTCCGATACTCTTACGAATTTCCTTAGAGCCATTTTTATATTCGTATACAATGATTATAATACCGAAAATAATCTATAAATTTCCCGTAAAGCGTTTATAAAAATAAAACAAATTTTAATTTATCGAAAATAAAAATTTTTCGAAGCCGTATTCGAAACAAAGTGACTGACGAACTCAATGTAGAGTACCCTTTTGTTAAGCAAAATGAAAACAACAAAAAAGGATCAATAAAATTTTGCACTTAATAAATTTAATCACGTGTTAACCTTGAACAAAAATGAACTTTTTTTATATAAAAAGATATTAAAATATAGTATTTTCCCTTTTTAACACAACACAAACACAACTATTATTTTTATATGAAAATTTTAATAATTTTGTCCGTCCAACAAGAACAAGAGTAGTAGTAGAGTAGAGGGAGTAGTGTTTTGTCTTTCGTTCTGTATACACGTGTTTTTCATTGTCGTCCGTATTTTCTATACTTATACTTATGTTTATTAATAATTTGTAAAAAACGGAATTATACCGTAATAGGTGGAGTTCTTTTTTTCATCATTTGTGCACGTGTTTTTTTATTATTTTATTTTTTTGTTTTTTCTCTATTTATTATTAAGATGTAATGATCGTCAAGCTTGAGATCTTTTTTATAAAAATTTTTTCAAAAAAAAAATTTCAATATTTCGTCTTCCTTCGGAAGACTTCTTCAGGAAAATTTTTTTGATTTTTGTTTATAAATTATTTGAAAGGAAATGAAAATAATATTAACATACATACATAAATACATTCTACATAAAGTGTCACAAAAAATTAAAATACACAAAAAACCTTTTTAACATAATGTTATTGACATAATAACAGATTTCTTAATATGCTAATTTATTACTTTATTTTTATAAATTAGATGCCTATAATTCTGAGCTAAACTTTCCGTATCTTTTCTAAAAATAATTCTATTTGCTAATGATACATTAATTATCTGTAGCATCTCAAACATATAACGTTTCCTATAATTATTTTCTGTATTCAATATGGAAACACTATTAAAATCTGGGTTATGATATAAATCCCGACAATGAATAGACAAAGCAGTCTTCTGAGACGAATTAAAATTTCTATATTTCTGATCTGTCTTATGTCCTGCTAATCTAGTCTTCAATTTATTCTTCGTTGTTTCTATATATACCTTGTCACATTGTTCCCTATCATTACCGCTACAAGGTATTTCGTACACTAAATTCGACTTATCTAGCTTACTAATTCTAACTTTTGTTTTACTAAATAATCTTCCAAGTAGTGTTTTGTCTTTCATCCCGCGCGTACGTCTTTTTATTATTGTCCGTGTTTTCTATGTTTAAAAATCACATGCTTACTTATTTTTCGCGTTTCGTGCTCATTTAAAAAAAAAAAAATTTTACTTTTGTGTGGTGTTTTTTTTTTTGTTTGTTTGTTTGAAATAAATCAACCTAAATTCACATTACACAAAATAAAACAATAAAACTGCAAACATTTATAAAACCATAAAAACAAAGATCATAAAACAATATAGTTAAAATATAATAACAACAATAGCCATAAACGAAACTTTCAACAACAACAAACAGAACTTAACATAAAACTTAAACATACAAAATTTGCAATAACATTACCCAACAAACAATTCAATAACCACGAGAAACGTCCATAAAAGAAAAATTAATATAAAGCTAAAAAAATAAAAACACAAACAAAAAAAACAGAAACAAAAAATCAATTATAAAAAAAAAAAATAACTCATGGCCAGATCAGGGCTTTTATGGCCCTTGTACAGGCATTGATATCTATTCCCTTCCACATTTATTAAATAGTAATCACTTTGCAATGTCGGGGATGCCGGGTTAATTGTTGTTGATTATTATAACATCGAAGGTATACA